>JAWZSL010000010.1:14232500-16632500 GCA_034769285.1 Lutjanus argentimaculatus
AGCTAAGCTAACTGGCTACTGACAGAGGTTTCATATGAGAGTGATATTGTTCTTGTCATCTAACTGGCTGATTCCAGCAGGCATGACTCTGACGTGGCTGGCAGAGCTGGTCACAGCCACTCTAGACAATGCTTGTGATTGTTTCAGAGGCTCTCTGGTCTCTAAATGTCACAGTCTATTTTTGATCCTGTCGGGCAGGAAGTCAGGCACAGGAAAGGCACAGAGAAAAAGGTCAATTTTCAAAATAAAATACAGTGTGCAGAAAGAAGAAACCATTAAAGTAAGTAATGTTGGCCTGAGAAGAGGCACAAAAATCAAGAAAAAATGACCAAATCTACTAAATCTGAGCAAGTCAGCAATACCAGGCAGGGCAAAATGTGCTTCTCAAATGCTCCTGGTGGCGCATGAAGCCATGTAGAGGACCGATCACGACGTCAGAGAGGCGTGCCTGGTGGAATCAAGGTGGAACTGATTAAGCGAATTTCCCCAAAATGTTGAACTATTCCTTAAAACATGACTTGATTCAGGCAAAACTCACTCTATAAACAGCATGACTCTGATTTATCACATTTGTCCTCCACAGTGCACCTGTCTCGAGGCCCCAGTCCCATCTCCCTCAGCACACAGGAGGCGTGGCCGGTGGCAGCAGCCATAACAGAATATATCAACGCTTACTTCAAAGGAGGACAGCACAACCGGTCAGCGTGAGGCTACTTTTATAAAAAAATAATCACAGAAAACCAAGGTTGCATGTTCCCTCAGTGCCAGCTGAGTTAACAGGATTAATTTTAATTCAGTTTGTGTGTTTGCTTCTTTCTCCAGATGTCTGGTGAAGATCACAGGCGACCTGACGATGTCCTTCCCCGCAGGCATCACCCGGATTTTCACAGCCAACCCCAACGTTCCCGTGCTCAGCTTCAGGCTGGTCAACATCTCGAGGATCGATCACTTCCTGCCAAATCAAAAGCTGCTCTACAGGTCAGCCGCCCTCTCTGCAGTTTGAATCAAAGCTGTTTGTTTTTGACTGATGCTGCCGGCATCCTGACCGTCCTGCTGCCTGTGTGTCTCCGCAGTGATCCGTCTCAGAGTGACCCGGACACCAGAGACTTCTGGTTCAACATGCAGGCGCTGCAGGTCTACCTGCAGAGAGAAGCTGAACTCAACCCTCAGGCCTCCTACTACAACGTCGGCCTGCTCAAATACCAGGTCAGGAGTTAAAATCACCCTCCATTACTGATAATGGAGGTACTGATGAAAATTTTGAAAAGTAATCAGAACTAGACTAGAACTAAACAAAGGCATAGGATTTAAATTCTGTTATTCTTCATTTATCTGACCTGGATTAACAGGTATTTTTTTGTGACCGGTCACATTAACACCAGAACGCATCTTATATCTTGTCATCGTCTCGTGTGTTGATCAGAGTTACGAAGATTTTCAGATTTCAAACTGGGCCGTGGCATTCCTAAGTTTGTGAATAGTTGCTCTCGAGTTAATAAATATTCAGTACTGATGCTTTATTTTAACTCCCAAATAATATCCTAATGATCTGCAACAAGTTTACTGGAAAGAAAATATAAATTTCTTTGGAAAAAAAAGCTCCATATAAGCCAAAGTTAATATTAGAAACTGGATTCTACATATCTGTTGACCCATGAAATAAAACATTACTAGATTTCATGACATGAAAATGACACCAAACCGGCTTTGTTTCAAATATTTTTATTGAGCCAAAGAAGATTATACATATAGTACATTGTTGTGTCAATGCTCATGTTCATTTATATGAAAAATATAATATAGACAATATAAAATTATATTTACATTTATTCACAGATAAAAAAACAGATGATATAAAAGATCCAGGAATGTTTTAAAATTTGAGCAGTACCTAAAATAAACAAATTAAAAGGAGAAAGGAAAAAAATAAACAAATTCAGAATAAAATGAATAAATAATTAAATTAAATAAAAGATTCCCAAAGGTAAAATAACTGTATATACTAAACAAAAGGGGCATAAAAATAAATTTAAATATAAATTTCCACCTTCTGAAACCTGTCCTGGTTCCCTGTCCCCTGCCCGTCTCTCACTCTTTTACTCATTTAATAAATTATAAATATTAAATATTAATATTATTTTTCTACATTGTTAGTTAATACTGGGCACCTCAAAACTATAACATATGGAATTATGTAGTAAGCAAAAACTGAAAACAAAGCAAAATATGTTTTATATTTTAGATTTTTAAAAGCTATAACATGTCATGCAACAAAAGTATAAGAAAAAGTAAAAGTATAAGACTTTATAACATTATTGTTATTAAATCTTTGATTGCAAGTGCAGAGGACAGCGTGCAAGTGTGTGTCTTTTCTGCCTGTTATTGTCCACCTGTGGTCCCCCTCCTACACACCTGCCATTTTCTTTTGCTCTTCTGCCATTTTCGATTCTTCAAAGTAGCCACGTTTTGCTTTGATGACAGCTCTGCACACTGTTGTTTAAATCTGAACCATCGCTTATAAAAACTAAAGAAAAACACTGAATGAGAAGTGTGTCCAAACTTTGGACTGGTGCTGTATATATCCGTCATGTACATTCACAGATATTAAACAGATGATATAAAAAAGACAGGATTGTGTTTTATAACTGGAACAATATCACGACATGGGCAGTTTTTCAAAATAAAACAAATAAATAATTCAATTAAACTTAAATTGTGTAGATACTAAATAAAAGAGACATAAAATACATCTAAATCTAAGAATAAAACATAACTCAGATAAGGCATTAATGTCTTATCTTTTCCAGATGTAACGTATGTCGTCACATTTTGGAAGTAGGACGTGATGTTTCTTTCTTTTTGACATGAGTAGTTTTTTCTATGATGAGGCAGTAAGAGAGGGATAATTAATAAAGGTTCTGGTTTTAGGGTTAGGGTTATTTTTTATATCTGAGATGTTGTTGAAGATGCAACTTTTGGGCATAATACGAAGCAAAGAAAATGATTAATTGTGTTTATTTTTACACTAAACCTGCTCTGGACTCTTTGTTTAGTTGTTAAAAAAAATCTCCGCTGTGTCCTCAGGTGTCGTCTCAGGACCCGGGTCGGGCTCCCCTCCTGCTGTCTGCAGAGTGTCAGCGCAGCGGCACGGTGACCCGGGTGTCTCTGGATTACCACTGTTGCCCCGCCACGGCGCCCTCCACCCAGCTCACCGCCGTCCAGGTGCTGCTGCCGTTAGACCACACCGCCACAGACCTGCAGTGCCAGCCGCCCGCCTCCTGGTGAGCACTGACGGTGTGATGATGGAGGGATAATAAGCAGTTTGTCTTCGCTGTTAACTGTCAGTCATCTGTACCTGGTTTAGCCAGAGTTTGCCCTGTTATTTCTTTAATGAATGTAATCAGTAAGATTATTGTAATGCAACAATAGAATAAATGAAGCATATAATTATAATATATGAGCAGGAGGAACTGTGATGACTGAAGAGGATACAGAGAAGGTCAGACTGAAAAACAACACAAGATGTAGTTCAGATCACACTGATCTGATCTGTTTGTTTGCCCATAGAAAATGTTATATTTTGATGATTAATATTTATTATTAATTATCTTATCACAGTAATATGTATTTTAAAAGGTGCAGTTGAAGTTATTTTCATCATCAATTCATGTATCAATAATTTTGTTGATTAATTGGCTTTACAAAATGTCAGAAAATATCAAAAAAATGCCCAATTTCATAACATATTCAGATATCTTTTTGTCTGACTGACTGTCCAAAACCTCAAGATATTCACTTTATTGTCATTAGAGAGTAAGAATATTAGCGAAATTAACAAAACGTTGTCTTAATTGGTTATCAGAATTGTTGCAGATTAATTTTCTGTTAATCGCCTAATCAATTAGTGTTATAGTCGTGTTTGTTTCAGCCTCAGTATACCTTCATACAGTAAACCTCCAATCACATTAAAATAATGAGCACTGATGTATCACTCAATTAAGTGGTCAAGTGGTAGAATTGTCTTTATAACAGATCAATCAATTACTTCATTTATCAATCGATAAGACTAAGAGTCTGCAGCCATGGTAACGGCTTTGAGCTAAATGCTAACATGATCATCATGTTAAAAGCTAACATGCTGATGTTTAACAAATATAATGTTTACTATATTTACCATCTTAGTTTAGCGTGTTAGCTAACATCTGATAATTAGCACTCAACACAAAGTACAGCTGAGGCTGATTGTAGTGTCATTGGTTTTGCAGGAATTTGTTCATAAACTAAAGTGTTAGACAGTTTAAAATGACCTGATGATGGCGCTAGAGGAAACGTCACAGGATCATCAGAGTGATCGCAGTTCACTCAGAAGGGGACGTGAGTGTTTGAACCAAATTTTATGGCAATTTATCCAGTATTTGTTGAGACAGTTTACTCAAAACCACCTCATGGTGGCACAAGAGGAAAAGTCAGAGACTCGTTAGTGACAGGAGGATTCATCCTCTGGGGACCACGAATGTCTGAACCAAATTTATTGGCAGTTCACCCAACAGTTGCTGAGCTATTTCAGTCTGGACCAAAGTAGTGGAGCGGCGCTGCCATCCACAGGGTTGCTAAAAATACCAAACATTTGTTGTTTCCAGCTACTCAAATGTGAGGATTTGCTACTTTTTGTTATTGTTGTCTGTGTTTTTGTCTGTTATTATGTAAACTGAAAATGGATTTTAGAAAACTGATCAAACAGAACTGCTGTGATCTGTATTTTTATTTTCTGACATTTTGCAGCATATACCGTACACCACGCTCGAGGTGTGGTCTTGAGCCACATGATTTGTACCTGTGTCACAAATATGGTGACTTTAGATGAAGACTTGGAACTGAACTTGGACTTTAACACCAGTGACTCGTGACCTTACTCGGACTTGAGCCTCTTGACTTGAAAGTAACTGATACCTTCCCTCAGGCCCAAAGATTAAAAAGTAAACTATGTTTATTTAAAAAATGTGAATCCACGAATCAGTAAATTTCAGGAGAGAACCATGCAGAATTTATTCAGCGGTTCTGTTGGAAAAAATGATACCAAAGATAATTTTGTTCACTTACAAAAACTATGTTGTGGTCAACAAAATCAAATTGCCATTTGCAAAACGTGCAGATCGAAAAACATCAGATCGTACAGATGGACAATCTTCGGTCTACATTTGAAGTTGCACAAGAAAGGTAAATTGAGACTCTGTTGTTAGAAGAAGAAGAAGTAGAAGAAGAAGTCATTCTGTATTAATCCCTCTTAGAGAAATTAAACATGTTTTCACTCTGATGTTATTTTAACATGCACGAACAAGTCCTATAGATGTGCATTAATGGAGAGGTGTCGGGGGGGTGCAATTAGAGCGATTAAGGATTTGGTGCCTTGCTGAAGGGTACTGGTAGCTACTGCCACCCCCAGAATGGCATTACATTTGGTGAAAAGTGCATTATGACTCATATAGGACTCTAAAAGTTTAGGACTCTGGACTTTAGTGCAAAGACTTACTTATAACTTGCAAAAGTAATGACTGGGTCCCACCTCTGGTATATATTCTAAATAATTAATCAGAGGAGAAAGATAAGAGGAGAAATTTCAAACAGAGCTGTAAAGGGAGGACAAGAGGCAGATTCGGCCTCACTGATTGTTTATTTCTCTCTGCAGGAACGCTGAGGAAAGACGGCTGCTGTGGAAACTCCCCAACCTCTCCCCGACCAATCACAGCAAAGGTCAGAGCTCCCCTGCTGCAGCTGCTGCTGCTCTCTTCTTTATTTTTTAAGTACCTCATTGAGCAAGGAAAGTTAGGTAAAGTTTGATAAGACAATGTTCACTAGAAAGCAAAAGGGGAAAAATTTCCTCGGCCTGTTTTGTGTCTGTCATATTAAGCAGCCATCTGATCCTCATTAAAATTACGAGCAGAATTTTCTACTTCATCACCTTCTCGACGAGTTTGCATCTCGACATTGTGTCATACAAATGTAGAGATGAGTAATTAAGAGTTACGTAAAGAGATCTCATCCTTCTCTTTTTGAACAGCTAAACTCTGAAGGCGTATCATTAGCTTCTAACAGCGGAATTAGCATTTGAAGGTGGCAGCTGCTCTCATGGAGGTGAGCGAAATGAACAAGTGGAGGTGCTTCTGCATACTGATCCGACACAAAGACCAACATCAAATGTTCCTCTTGTATTTTGTGTCTAGTTGATTGTTGCTCTCATTTCTGTGACCTTCACGCTGCACAGATAAGAGGCGGCGGCTTTGTGGCTCTAATTTAAGATGGAAAAGTCTAAAATTAAATTAAATCTGAGCTCAAGGTTTCCGTCACCTCACCTGGGCGCCTCTTTGTACCAGACACCCACATTTCCTCTTTTTATTTTGCTCAATTTTTTCATATAATGATATATTATTACCTCGGTGTGAAGCTACAGGCCTGGAGAGCAGAGAAAAAGAGACTATTCATAGCTGTCAGTGATCGATGGGATGTTAGAGGCTGAAAACGTTTATAGTTAGAAGACTTCTTCTCTGGTTTATGAGCCAATGACAAAGCACCGAAAGGTCACCATAACTCCTCCTCCCCGTCCCCGATACTAAAAATACAGTTTTCCTGCACAATGTTTCCTTATCGCTAAAATGAAATGTGCAGCTTTACATGAATAATGTCTGGCAGTGTTGAGTCATTTATTTGTTTTACTGGACGTCTTGTAAACCGAAGCAGCTGTGTCAGAGAGGAGGTTTGTCAGCTTGATGACAGCTGAAAAGAAGCTGTGCAGTCGTTCATCCTAAATTTATCAGCATTTCTCCTCATATTTCTTCACACTGCGTGTTTTTTTTTATCAGACATGATAAATGTGTGAACACGCAGATCAAAAGATAATAAGACTTCAGTTGAGCCAAAGCTTCATTTGGTTGAAAAGTGAAAGTAAAATCCTATTTAACATGCAATCTATGGTTGAAGCCTTTTGTCTGCCCCCGCCTCCTCCCCACCTGGACTCGAGGAAGCTCAGGCAGGCAGCAGGAACACTGCAGAAGCACAGGACGAGAGCTACGTTATAATTCGACAATAACAAGCGCAGACAAGTCCCACACTGTAATGTGATCAGCTGTTTATAACTGTCAGTTGTCTGTCGATGTAAAGTTAAGCCTGTTATCCTGAAAACAAAAGCCCACTGCTCTGAAAATACACACTCTGGAGTTAAAGTTAAGTGACTGCCTGTCTCACTTCCTGCCATACTGCATTAACATTTTGCTCAATTTAACCATTATAAGCATCTACTCCTTCTAAAAGATTATGATTAAACAGACACTAACTCATTCAGCGAACAATTGGCTTAAAAACAGTTATTCCAACCCAGAATGGAAATTTCAAGGGGGGATACAGCAGCTGTAGAACTGATGGCAGAGAAGCGAGTATTTCAATTTAACTAGTGTGAACCAGGGTGACACAACTGGGTTGAAATCTAATCTGTTGCAACATTAAAGCTGCTGTATGCAAAACCCGTGCAAATCCTACGCAAAACCCTCCACCTCGCTCCCTGCTGACACATAATGACTCCGCTACGTCCCTCCCACCAAACCCACAAGTTCTAACAGCAGCTGCAGGAGTCAGTCGCCCTGCAAAACCAGCCGATAGGATGAAATGAACTGTGATTGGCCAAAGTCTCCTGTAACGTGGCTAGATTTTCTAGATCCTGAAAACAGATCCAAGAGGATGAGCAGAAGCCTAGTTTTCTCTCAGACCGCTTCAATTACAACATGCTGAAAGATTATTTTATTTTAAATTTGATCAGTTTTCATAAGTTTGGACAGACATGGATGTAAACTTTATTACTTTTTCAACTGGTTGTATAAAAATAGAAGATTGCGCTTAATACAAGGGTATTTTGCCTTTAGCCTAAATAAATAATCAGCACTTCATAGTAAAAATCTGCATGAAGCACAGAACTGCTTCCTTACGATAGTTACACTCATAAAAGAAAGTGCCCACAGTGTTAACAAAGACACACCTGCAGTGTTTATGATCTGTTAACGTCGCTGTGAAGTCATGTCTCTCGTGTCTCCGTGTCTCAGGCTCAGGGACTCTGTGTGCCAGCTGGCAGTGCCTGGAGGTTCCCCGCGGCCCTCCACCCAGCCTGGCTGTTCAGTTCGTGGGCTCCGGGGCCTCGCTGTCGGGCATGGACGTGGAGCTGGTGGGCAGCCGCTACCGCATGTCGCTGGTCAAGAAAAGATTCGCCACAGGTGACGCCGTGAACTCACACACTTATGTTTGTTTTCTTACGCTGGCTGAGAATGAGCTCATTAGTGGAGGATTGTGCTGCATTAACACATCACTCATTACAGACATTTCACATTATTTTATTTCATTCTAACACTGCATGTGTATTTATTTAAAAATGGTGGTATAAATGGGCGATATCCTCCCTCAGTTTTAAGTCTGGTAGCATGTTTTCATAATATCTACTAGTGCTTCATTTAGTTAACTGACCAAAAGTTTCTTGTTGATCATTTTGATTATGGTTTTATCATTCAGATTTAATATAAACCAAAAAAATAACAAAGATTTGTTGCCTTCAGCTTCTGAAATGTGAGGATTTGCTACTTTTTTCAGTTTAGTATCATTTTACATTAAATATCTTTGGAGTTTGGGGTTGGTTAAATAAAACAAAACAAAAAATGTTGAGACTTTGCCTAAAAATTAATTAGTTTGTTTACTGGCGTCTTATAAAACATTAATCATCGCTACAAAGTTACTGCGTTACAGGAAGTCTTATAGACAGGTGCGTTCGACCAAAAGAACCAAAAAACTCATTTTATTAACTGCATTTCAGTCCTCAGAGCACCATCAAGTAAATATTTGTAAATAAAGTGCATAGAAGTGGTTGAAAGTGTAAAAAAAAAAAATAACGGACAGATTAAATGGTAATTATTAGTTTCGCCCCCTAAAAAATAGCACTTGATATTTGGCAATTTGAGACTTAGACTCAAAGATTGTTATTTACATTAGTTGATATAATTTATTCATTTAGCACATTTCAAGAGGAAATAACACAAGAAATAAGGGAACTGACTTGAGAAATATAAGATGCAATAAAATAGAATTAGATTAAGTTGCTTTTTATGTCTTCTGAGATTGAAAACCTCTTTTGCAGTTTCTCGTCTAAACCTGCTGCAGAACACGGTGTTTAAAACACAGAGGTTACACAAAGACCAACTTAAAATAAGATAAGATATGAAGAGAGTAAAAAGAAAAATAATAGTTAGGTGACATGTGGATTTATTCTATATTCATGTTAAGTTCATTTTGTGTGTATAGTAAACAGAAGTAAATGTTTTTAGCAGACTTAATATTGTGTTGGTCTTTCAGTTTCACTAAATAATGAAGTAGTTGGAAGCTTTTGCATGTTTTCTTTAGGTTGTGCCTTATTTTGACGCTGCGTTTCCTTTCTGTGCATTGATATTTTGTCGTGTCTACAGGGAAGTACATGGCCGGCTGCTCCTTGTGAATCGCGTGACGGACCGTCGCTGTGGGTTCAGAGAACTTTGCACTTTTTCTGGACGGAGGAGGAGGAGAGGTGATCGGTGGTAAGACAGTAAAACTGAAGACGAGGCACCTTGACGCTCAGCCTTGAAGGACGATGTGCACTTACTTCTGATGTTGTCCTGCTGTTCTAGGACCAAGCCTTCTCTTCTTCTTCTTCTTCTCCCCTAATTTAAGTTGTGTGTTGTACACTCAGTCGTGCTGCCTTTAGCGGGACGGAAACTCTTTTTCTATTCAATCTCTGCAAACTAAACTACATGTCAGAACTTTTCATCAGATAGAGGAAAGGAAAACGTGTGAATAAAGTTAAACATATTATTGTCTGGAAATGAGCTGCCATGGAAACTAGGATTTTTAAATAATGTAAATACTGTATGGACGAAATCTCTAGAGCATCTTAAAAGGATCAAACGAGTCATTTGTGAGCAGAGATCTTCTACCAAACCTTAGAAAAAGAAATGTTTGTAAATCTGCTGTTTGTTCCAAATAGAGGTTTTGTGATGTTGAATATTTGATAAAAATAAATGTGCTCAACCCTTTTTGGTTTACACCAATTTATTACACATTGTGACCAAGTACAAAATACAGCTGAACTATGCAGTTTATTACAGACCATCATCTGTCCTTAGGCTAGTTAAAGTGTAGTCAAGAACAGGTTTAAAAATGCACAAAAATAAGGGTTCAGTATAACTTGTAAGAAGAACCAAATCTAGTTCAATAATAAAAAATAATCCTCCGCCAAAAATCTAAAACAGCCTTACAAAACATTACAAAGTACACACAAGAAATAACTTTTTTTTCCCAAAGCACTTGAAGGCAAATTACTGTGACAGGCACAAGTTACAAAAAGCCTTAAATAACTCAAGCTCAAGGATTCTCATCGCTACAACAAAATCATCCGAACGAGGGGGAAAATAAATCAACCAAACCAATTTTCAACACAAAGCTGATGTCAATCAAATCAGAATAGTTCATATAAATAGACATTTCTCTTGTGACAGTTTAATAGCTTACTCGGGCGCCATGGCACCGCAGGAATAATTGAGTTTTCATACATTGAACAATTGAGATTGGAAACAAATTTATCACACACGCCAGTCTAATCGATTACACATCAAAGCATTTTCTTCTGATACAAAGTGACCAACCAAAGTACAGTGTGAGGAGAGAGATTAGGCAAAGACTGAAGGCCACAGAGCACACACGTTCTACATCATACAAAGATATATATATTTATATAATTTATTATGGACAAATTCCCCAAATAACACACTGTATTTATTTCTCTATCTAATTCAAACAGAACATAAGACTTTAATCTGAGTAACAGCATGAGGTCAAAGTATCTGAAGTCGGGGGAGCACGAGAGAGAAAGAGAGAGAGATCCTCTTTCTGTGTGAAGGGTTTTGGTTTTACAGGTCCAACAGCTCAAACATGTATTGATTTATCTTCCTCAGATGAAATGTACAACCACTTTTTATTGATCAGGAAATGAGACAAATCAGATTCCAGTTTTTAACATCCCGTCTCCATTAGGTCGATTAGTCTGGATTTATTCTCAACTCTGTGGCAGCTGAGTTAAAGGGCTAGTTTGGATGTTTTAAAGTGGAGTTTATGAGGTTCTTAAATATAGTCAGTGTATTACCTACAGTAGATGGCGGTCGGCATGCCGCCCCGTTTGGAGAAACAGCAGGAGTACTGGTGTTAGAAACTAAACAAAAAACTGTCAAATGTATTTCAGCCACCTAAAAAAATCAATATCATTTTAAGTGTACTCGTATTTAGAATATTTTCACTACTTTGCTGAACCACAGCTTTTTCAGACAGGAAACCACCGTTATACAAGTCAAATATTGTTCTCTGCAAAGCAACCAGACTCCACTGACAAAATCAGTCATTTTACTTTGCAGAACATGGGAGTCACTGATCTACCTCTGCCTCCATCAGTTAGTTTGTTTGTGTTATCCTGTGTTCTGGTAAAATTACTAATTTCGCCAACAGAGTCTGGTTGGTTTGGAGTAGGGCTGTGACTAATGATTAATTTAATTATCAATGAATCCTTTGATCATTTCTTCAATTAATCGATCAGTTTGTTTGGTCCATAAAATGTAAGAAAATGTTAATCACTATTTTCCAAAGCTCAAGATGACATACTCAAATGTCCTGTTTTGTCCACAACCCAAAGATATTCATATCTGGGAAGCTGGAAATTGAGGTTTTTTTTTTTCAGAAAACATGGCTTAAAATGCTTAATTCATTATCAAAACAGTTGCCACTTAATTTAACAGCTGACAAGTTATCAATTATTCAACTAATCATTGCAGCTCTAATTTGAAGAGAGCAATACTTAGCCTATAACAGTCAGAAAAGGCTGTCTGTTGGTAAAGAAAAACTGTCAGATTATTCTAAATATAGCATACACTTAAAATGATATTGGTTTACTTTTTTTAAGTGGTTAAAATACGTTTTACTGCTGACCCTGTCCAAAGGAGTAAATTGCTTAGCTCCCTACACTGCTGCTTCTCCAAACCTCTGTGGGCAAGACACTGACTGTCAATAAACACCTCGTACAACCTCACTTCAAAACATCCAAACTCCTCCTTTAACTACAGGACTGCACACAGAATTCATCCTTACAGCACAGGGAGGAGCCATCATTTGTGGTGAACTATTTACATGAGCAGAAAGAGGAGTGGGAGACACAAACCGCAACAGTGGCTACATTTGTTTAATACTTGCCTCATGTGATCTGAGCCGAACGGAGCACAGCATAGAAATCTATTGAGGTAAACAAACCAACGTCTTACACAGGTAACGTACTGAGGTCCCTGTCTTCCTGACTACTGCGACACTACGAGGCCCTACAGAGCCACGACTATGGCTAAGCTGGTGGGAACGACTGAGGGAAAGAAAGGTCCTTTGGGTCAGTAGGTTGCATGTTATTTTTGTTTTTGTGTGTGTGTGTGTGTGTGTGTGCTGCGAGATGCAGCAGAGGCAACAAGGAGAGTATACACACCTACACCTAATCAATGTCAAAGGTGCTTTGAATGTCTGAGGTTTGGAGACGATACATTCATACTGCGGTAGAGGCACAGCTGAGGGACAGATAGACATCTGTAGTGGTGGTTTCGAAGTTAGCGATCTAAGGCACTCAAATGACACTATGGCACAGCTAGTTAAAATGTAAAAAAAAAAAAAAAAAAAAAAAAAAAAAAGAGAGAAGAAGAAGAATCACATAAACACCACACGCCACCACTCCAAGTTACACATCCAATAAAAAGGTACTGCACAAAGTCGTTCACAGTTGCAACAAAAACTGAAAGAAAAATCAGACCTGTGTTACACCCCTGTGAGTAAATAAAAACAGACGCGTGAGCTTCCCGGGAGAAAGATTACCGTCCTTATAAACGCTAGAGAGGGGAGGACTGACTGCTACTTTCTTCTCTATGTACATTGCACACGCTGACTGCAGGAGGACGCAGTGTGCTCGTTGCGTCCCCAAAGGGCCCCAAAAGCCACTTTAGGGTTTTATGGAGAGATGCTGGTCCTTGGTGGCATTCAGTCCGGCCCCGTTCAGACTCGACTCACATCTCCTGCAGAGGGTGGCTCATTTCGATCCTCTCTCTCTTTACGGCCGGTTCACTCGGCCCTCTGGACGCATCAGCATCACTGCCCAGGTCGCTCATCTCATCAGAGAAGGACGCATCTAGTGGCACAGGGAGAGAGGGACTGTTAAAATCCAAGTAGCACACAGGAGGTACAGAGAATGTGAGACAACATGAGCCAGAGGACAAATACAGCCAAGTTTAAAGCTGAAATATAAATATATCCCCACAATGTAAAGGTCAAAATAAGGATTTTACTTCATCTGTCTTGGTAATGGATCCTCTTTATGTGGTTTTCTTCTTTCTTTTAATTTTTTTGGCCTTCTATGCTTTTAATTTATAGGACAGCTGAAGATATGACAGGAAAGTGGGGGAATCACAGGTCTTTTATAAGGACTGCAAAGGACTCACAGCCTCAACAAGATAACGAAGCTCAAAATATTCTCTAACAGAAGACCATTAAAGGGTTAGAAGCAGGTCTCAAATATAGCGTGCTGCAGGAAGGACTCCTAAAACCTGGAAATAACTTAGCATTTTTGCACCTCTGGTTCCCTCGTCTAAAAGTCAGCGTTTTTGTTTTCATGGGTTTTTGGGTCGCTGTCTGAAATAAGGTCTGTGGTTAAAACAAGATTAAGATATTTTCAAGTTAAATTCCTCACCTGTGAATTTTGAAGCTTTTAAGTATCGTAAAAAGGTGATTGCTAACAAGTGGCTAAATGAGACCACAGAGGCTGTCGCAGACATTAATTGTCATCACGCCGAACATTAGTCATTTAGTGGCGACGTTAACTAATGTGACTGTGGTGCAGTTCATTTATAGCCTATTTCTTCTAGCGATTTCATTTATGTTTCAAAAAAAAAATCATAAAAGTGGTGTTCATTTGTTAAGATTATCTCGCTGAACAAACAAAGTATCATAAACTTGTGTTTGCTACAGAGTTTATTTTCTGCATTAATCCAAAATATAATGCAAAAATCCCATTGGCATTAGAGAGCGATGCTAACTTATGGGTTGGCCTACAAAAATGTCCTCCCTGCAGCTCTCTATGTAGTTTACATTTTTGAAATGGGCTCAGTAATTTCATTAAACTCCTGGACTTGAGATTTTTAGCAAACCGGGGAAAGTCATGTATATTCTGGAAACTATTTTCAGCTGCAATTTAATTTGTGCTTGTGAGCATTTCCAGCAGCTGGATGGTGAATATGGGACTGATTTAACATCAACTGCAGAGCCCATCTTCATCAGTATGAAGTAAGTGCAGTTATCTGGCTCAGTGGTTTTTGTTTTTTTAAATAGTTTTTGTAAAATAATGGGGTTCTATTTAAAAAAAAACAGTAAGATTTGTCAGGTGTTTTGGTGAATATCACCAAGCAGACCTTTGACCTTTTAAACCCAGATCCAATTAGCGAGGACATAACCAGACTAATGTCAAAACTTGGACTGTAAATAATAATCTTACCTTTTTCCATGAGTGATGGCATCATAGAGCTCAGGTCGCTGAACTGTGATTCAAGAGATGGGAGAGCATTAGTCAAAAAGAACAATTTTCAACATAATTTAAAGTATTTTGCCCAATTCCAAACATCTCCTTTCTTACCTCTCCCATGACGGCAATCGGAGTTTCTCCGGTGGCCTGAGCCACACGGTGTTCCACCAGGTAGAACATGTACTCATCATACAGGAGGCGAATCAGGTGGAAAGAACCAAAACTAGCTGCACTCCGCAGGGTCAGGTCTCTGATCACCATGGAGCTACAGGAAGAAAAGAGAACAGATCATCTATAAAATACTGGTTGGCGGCAGTGTCAGAAAGCTACATCAGCTTTTTCTCAAGATTACCAAAACAAATCAGACTGACGCAGTGATTTTCAGTGTAAACGTCCTCCCTGTTCCCCCCTTGTACCTGTAGAAAGACCATTTGAGCAGGAACTGGCGTGCAGCTTTGGGGAAGCTCGGGCTGCCCTGGTGAGGCTTCAGGACCTGAGAGACCACGTTGTCCAGCCAGGTGGCCCACTGGTCCAGTGAGCTCTGCTGCTGCAGGGTGACCTTAAAGTCCTGCTCCAGACGCTGAACCACGCTCTCATCACACTGACACACCCATGACGCCTGCTCCTGTTAGACACAACAAACACACCCAAACACATTCAGCGAGAAACCACAGCGCACAGCCAGAGATGGAAAACAGAGAGAGCCGACGGGAACAGTCTGCAGGCGGCACAACGTGACATTTGACATTTTAACATGAAGCCTGGACGTGAAATAAACAGGAAGCTGTCAGACGAGTTTACCTGGACGTTAGCAAAGTCCACGCGGTTGAGGTCAGAGAGCATCTGGTTGATCTGGGAGGTGTTCTGGAGGACGGCGCGGGCTGCCTGGGCCAGGTGGTTCAGACTGGTGTAACGTCTCAGTGTCTGGGCGAAGGCACTGACCACTGCCACCTACACCACAGAGACAGAACCAGAGAATGATGACAGATCCTGAAATTATACGGTTTTTATGTTTTATTATTTATAACCAAATTATGTCAGACTCAAATGCAACCACTTTGGGTTTCTAGGGATCATAGTGATTCCTCTGTGATCGGATAGAGCAACAGTTTATATATGTACAAGATAGTGTGTAGTAATGTTCTTTTTGTCAGCGTTCTTTTTTTTAGTCCTGTGTGAAATGTCCTTTTAATCATATTTAGTCAACCTGAACCTGTTTTTTAGTCAAGTTTTAATTGACTGAAAGTCTGGGAATTTTATTTTCATCTTGGTCAAAGAAAACTGAAACTATTTTATTTTTTTCTGAAAACTGTTAACATTTTAATCTTTTTTAGTCATTAATTTTTGTCATTTTAGTCAAATTTATTTCATATAAGATTTTATCTTATTAGTATCTGATGAAAAACACAGGATGAATGATCCACACCACAGCTTACATAATGAAACACAACCACCTCACAATTCTTTAATACTTCAGTTTCTTTGTGGTGAGCCTTAATGTGCTTCTTCAGGTTTGTGGTATTCTTAACAGATATTTTATGGTCACATTGCATGTAATGCATTCTGTTTTTTTCTTTTTCTCAGCCTTACTGAAGTGAAAATGGGCCCAAATATCATCTCGTTTCTTCCTCCCAAGCCCTGTTGTTGTCATAGTTAACATTAACTTGCCTTTGTAAAATAGCTGATCTAAGTTACTCTGAATCCTGACTGTGCACACTGTGTTCTGCTGGTGTAGTCCTGATATGGCACACACACTCACTAATTTTTCATCTCTTTTTTTGTCAACAAAAGTACATCCCAGTCAGAAATTTATCAAAACATGGTGTAAATCTGATGCATTTTCAATCAAATCCATGCTGTATATTGGATTTACATAACAATAAATGGCCTTTAATGCATAGATGCAATCAAATAATAAAATTCAGCATCACTGAAGAGGTGGCAGGGACTGCGCACAGTAACATACGACACTCATGGACCACAAACCAACCACATGAGATAATTACAGCTAACTGTAGAGGCTGGAAACGTATGAAAATGTGACACATTTAATGATCTGCATGCTATAAACATACTAGAGACATATTTAGACATATCATATTTTATTTGCACATAGAGACTAGATAAGAGCTGCTGAAATGAAAAGGAGCTTTCTTGTTACCTTGGTGCGGATAATCTCTTGAGGAAAGTTGGTCATGGCGTTGGTCAGCCAGCCCTCCAGACTCTTGGCAAAGTTACGGATGGCCTGAGTGAGAGTGCCTGAAGAAAGAGAACAGCCTGAATTACAAGATGACTGCACTATATTCAGCTATGCATTAAGCATCATGAGCAGAGTTGAAAACACAACCAACTGAAATACAGAAGATTCAAGCAGTTCTGGAACAAAATAAACAGTAAAGTCCCATGAGTGTGTCTGTTAAGGACGGAAATCAAGAGACAGTTCAAGTTGAAAACACGTTCCAAATTATCTGATCCTTAGGAATCATGTTTCTGAGCTTATCAATTCCTATTTTCAATGCCGGCGTGTTTTTCTTATGTTAAGCTCATGTGTCTGCACTGCTGGAAAACTGCAACAAGGAGTCATGACAGAGAACATTTTTTCTCCTCACTTTCTACACTGTGTTCAGACTCAGATAATAAAACTGTTGCTTTATGGCTGAAAATCTGTGTGGGCCTACTGATCAGAAATCAGTAAGGGAATTGATAAAGAATCAGACCAATATGCAGAATTAATAATGGCACTGGTATCAATAAAATCTTATCATTTCAGGAGTGTCAGTGTATTACTGAAGATGCAACGAGGTAATACTGGGGCAATTAGATTGCACTGGCCTCACTATCAGTGTGTGTCAGTAGTAATGCAGTGCACTACTTCATAATAGGGCTGCAACTAACACTAATTTTCATTGTTGATTAATCTGTAGAATATTTTGTCAATTTATCGATCAGTTGTTTGGCCTATAAAGTGTCTAAAAATAGGTGAAAAATGTCAATCAGTGTTTACAAAGCCAGAGATGACGTCCTCAAAGGTCTTGTTTTGTCCACAACCCAAAGACGTTCGGTTTACTGTCATAGACGACTAAAGAAACCAAAACATATTCACATTTGAGAGGCTGGAATCAGAGAATTTTCTTTAAAAATTACTCAAAACAATAAATTGGTTATCAAAATAGGTGAATAGGTGATTAATTTAATTAATCGTTGCAGCTCTACTTTATAGTATCTTATTAAAATCATAATAAATAAAAAAAATACTGACTGGGAACAGGACGCAGCACATCAGGGATGAGAATCTCCACCAGAGCCTGATAGAGGATGTGATCACAGCTCCTCATCCATAGTCTGACTGGTTCATATTTACACAGAGCCACCAGCTTCTCTCTGGGGATCACACCTTCCAGGTCTTCATCACTGCACACAGAGGGGAGGAAGAAAAATACCCAAAGTGTCAATAAAACTGTTCTGAATTCAAAAAGGTCCAGATTCTTGACAAACTGTTAAAATAGATTATTTAATTTAGCTCAGATAGGAGACTTAATGTAAGTGTAAAAGGTAGTCGCTTTCTTTCTTTCTTTTCCTGTTTGTGTGCTCTGACCTGTTGGGGATGGTGGTATTTCCGTCACTAGATGGCGGTGTTGAATACCAAAAGGTCTGCCAGAGTTTCTCAATGTAGTGGAACTGGAGGTTCATCACCACATCCAAAGTAGCCTGCAGGAGAGCAGCGAGGGAGGGAGGCGGAGGGGGGGGAGGGGGGGAGAGGGAGGGAGGAGGAGGGGGAGGAGGGGAGGGGAGGGAGGGGGGGAGGGGGGGGGGGGGGGACAAAACATACAGAGCTGAGCCATGGTAACCAGACACACAACAAAGTTTCTGCAGGCAGGCAGGCAGGCAGGCAGCCTCTCGCTCACTCCGGGCCCTCCTGGTTAGACAATGAGCCAGCTTAAACACAGCTCCCTGCACATTAATCATCAGGAGGATCCTAAAGGCCACGTTTAGGCTTCATCTGGTGGTTTTTTTTACTTGATTTCACTCAGGTTTTTTTTATTCTTTGTCGCCTTTATAAAGCAGATTAGTCTCATAGATTTATGTGTGCATTCGCCTCCTTTTAGTGGCGAGGCGCTGACCTGAACTAACCCATGTACTTCCTCTTTCCTGTTCATATGTATGAGGCTCTTAGAAAGCAGAGTATACTGCACACAAGTGAGCACAGCAAGAACGCAAAAGGAAGCGGTGAGTTAGTGATCTAATATGATAAACTACAGAAAAAACCTAATCTAGTTCTAAAAAAAGAAGGTGAAAATATCAACTCTAAACCAAACTATATCAAAGTAAAAGATAAAAACCAGCACTGTAAAAGTTGTTTAGGAGATTCAGCCTGACTCCACAGATGTCAGAGGTCAAACTCTTTTGTTTTTGCTCTCCAACACTTCAGTACATCTCTGCATTGAGCCTCTACAATCGCACGATTTACGCCGTGCCCAGAGATTCTCCCCTTTCTCTATCTGGCAGGACATGCACTTGCCGCTGGATCTTGTTACACAGCAGTGTAGACTTCAATCACATGATATGTTTTTGCTTCCTCTCAAGCCGTTGCCATGGCAACCTTGTTTACGGTTGCCCCGAGCAACAGGTCAAACACAGAACTCCAAAACAAAAAGGAGAATTCCCCCATTCCCTCTAAACAAGAGCATTTTGCCTCCACACAGTTTTTTTTTTTGTTCGCCACACAGGAAAAACAGCATGCCTTCAAAAAAAAAAAAAAAAAAAGGAAAAAAAAGTGTGGAGGAGAAATAACACATGTTCCCGTGCACGATCACATACAGACAGACGAGCGGCCTGCGGCAGAAATTCCCGAGTATTAACCCCTTACATCTGTGCACACACGACAAATAATGTGCTTTAAAGTGTGATTTATGACCCTCAAAGTTTTATTTAACACCTAATCATTTGTGGTTAAACATTAATTTGATGGTATGGCTGATACCGGAATATTTGGCTGTTACCATGACATTAATAAGTACATGCCCAACAGTGCACACAAATCTGTTTACAGCTCCCATCAAAAAAGAGACTGCATGAAAGTAAAGTAAGAAATAATATATTGTTTTAAGCCAACTTGTTACCTTTATTTGTGCTCTAACTTTAAATGATGTCAATAAAAGTCTTGGCTAATGTGTTAACAGGTCACTGTTGGCTCACAAGAAGTAGGAAAAAAAGTGAAATGCATAAACATTAAACACACAGCGGCAATGAGAGCTGTGAGAGTGACAGAAATGCGCTGGCAGACAAAGACAGGAGCCCATGTGCCTGTCCACAGACAAGGCAACACAAAGGCCCAAGGGGAGGCCACCACAAAGACACCAAGATGTCCACCCAGCGCGCTGAAAGGTTAATTGGCATGTCTTGAAAGCTGCACAGAGATGAAAAGACGGCTGGAACAAAGGGAGCGTGGTGAGACTGGACAAGGGGAGGGCAGGGATAATATGATAAAGCCAGAGCTGCGCTGCTTTAATCACAGCCCCTCTCCTGCCTGTAAAGCCCCCAAATTTTAATGTTCAATATTATTTCTGCTCTTGTCATTGCCAACACATTTCATGCTGGGGAGGTTATTCTTCTGCCTGCTCTAATTCATGGTCTGACCAAGAGGCTACGAATTATGCTCTGCAACCTGTGAAATGTCATTACGCAATACAGCATTTCTTCAGTTCTTCACAGTCAAAGCTGGACACCTGTTGACTGTCACGGCTCACTTTTACTGTGCCTCCTGTTCCAGCATGTCTATCTGCCCTATTATATCAATTCACCCTAATTAGGCTGGCATCATTCTGTATGTTTCTTATTGTTAAGAAATTCCGCAAAAAGTCCAAAACAAATCATGTTTTAGTCTGTAGTCAATACTTTTTGAGTACTGCAGTTTTCTTAAACAAATCTGTGGCACTCAGCCCCAAACCCATTTGACCCTACTCAAACTAAGTAAAAAAAAAAACATGACAAATATATAGTTAGATTTTTTTTTAAGGCTAAGTCATTTTCTAAACAGCTCTGCTATGTAGTTCTAAGCAGATGTACTCATTCATTCATTTAACATTTATTTTAACTCGGAAATACACTGAAGTAGAGACCTCATTTACGATGTAGCCAAGTAAGACATAAACAAAGGCTCCTAGACACCAAGAAACAAATAAGATAACTTGGATAAAAGTGCTGATAAAAAGCAAGAACAATAAAAGCCACAACAATAAAACCTGAAGAATGAATGAAAACAAATAAAATTTAAAGCAAATGAATCAACTAAAATAAGAACAGCTGGCAATGAAATAGTAAAACAGAAGTAAACCGTACATTTGTCGGACACTGGTTTAAGCAGTGAATTAATAGAGAACTGATTCTCTAGTGAGTATTTACAGCTTATGTGTGGCTCTTTGATGTGTTTTTAATAGGTTTTGGACAAACTGGTCCACATCAGTCTTTGGATACACAGACACACACACACACACACAAAAGGATCAATCCATTGCTCGTTTTGGTCTTGAGATTTGTTGATAATAAGAAAAATATCCATCGGCAGGTCAGCAGCTCATTATAAGATAATTAAACATGTCGAATAGCAGAATACATTACATGCTATTATAATTTACAATTTAATTAGTGCCATAAATAGTACCAGAGTTTTATTGTTACAGTGTCCTTATTTCCAGTCTGTCTGGGACTGATGTTAATCCACAGAAAGTTATAATGCATATTATTATATAACATTCTTTATTGTGACAGGCAGAATATAAACTGGATTTTTGTTTTCTTTTTTGTATAATGTGACAAATCTGAAAATAAAAACAAAAACTCTACTTCTCTACTTGAACGTCATAAGTAGCCCACTGATTCAGCACCGCCTTCTGTACCACTGTCGGACTCATGACGGGCAGTTTTAACATAAAAATTATCTCAATCATCAGAATGGAGGTATTGTCTTTTTAACTACGCTTTATTATTCTTCCTCCTTGTCAAAACCTGGCACCTACATTACCCACAATGCAACTCGGCAAAAGTTCAGACCAATCTTAGGATGTGTTATGCTAGTAGCACCTACTGTAGCCTTGAGAGGCTAGCCTGAAGCAGAGGTGAGGAGTGGGACTTCACACAACTCCCTCTGAAGCCACAAAGGCCACTCCCCTTTAAAACCTGTTCTATTTATATTCATATTCAAGCCTCTGCTCAAAATTTAAATATTTGTTCAAAGTTTCCAAAGGCAGTGGAAGGTATAATAAAAAAAAAGAGAGGTGCTGTGATGTGACGTACCTCGCAGTGGTCTCTGTAGAGTGTCTGCAGCTTCTTGATATCATTCATGTTGATGCGCTCAGGCAGAGGCTGGGTGCCAAAGTCAGGAGATGGAAATGGAGGCAAGGTGTGGGATGTATCTGCATAAAGTCAAAATGTAGACAGGTGTCAATCATTTCACTCACACAGACTCATGAATTCTGGAGACTACTGTATGGACAGATCAAAGTGTCTGTCAACACAGAAACACATCCTATAATTGCCTCAACAAATAAGATGGCTGACAGTTAATTTTACAAATCTGACAGTTATTACATGTGTTTGTAATGTATGTTTGAGTAAAGCCAACATGTGGCGGTGGCTATGCTAAATGATTTCACTCTTTCATTTGACTGAGGAAAAAAAAAATACTGTTATAAAAAATGGGATCAGAAAAAAAAAATCCAAAAAATCCAAATCCAAAAAAGAAGTAGTAGTAATAAAAGTTTAAAATACTCTTATCTTAAGTGTCAAACATTTGTGAACAAACCGTTGTTGTAGCAGGTGTCCTTACCTATGTACTGCTGGTGGTGTTGGCTCTGAGCAGCCACAGACTGCTCTGGAGTGCTGTTACAGTGCTGAGAGCTCCCACACAGGCTGTCAGACATCCCGTCCACCTTCTGTAAGGGTTTGAACCTATTCAGACACCAGAGGACAGAACATGTATATCAGCTGGTTTGGAAAGGACTGGAAATAAGAAATAATATTCATTTGAGGGCTGGAAACTATGCAGTTTTTTTTCCAATGAATAACCAGAGATCCCATTAGTAAAACACACAGTGTGTTTAAAAGGAAGAAGAAAAAAACCCCACTAACAAACAGTTTGCAACATTTTCTGATTCTTCCTGTCGTTGCATAATGTTTTGCCTTTTAGTTATGTTTGACCCACTTTTGTTGGTGTGTCTGAAGTGAAACCCAATACATACACAGTGAAAATACAACAGATCAGTGACCTATATACACACTGGGGCTGCACGATGTGGTAAAGAAGTGCAATTTTACAGTTTTTTGAGTGAAATTATGATTGCGACATGCGATACAATTAGTGGGAATGATCATTTTTGCTATACAATAAACTATTAAACTATTAAATCGACTAATAAAATTGCAATACTGTGACATTTTTTGGGGTCTGTACAAAACACACAAGTTTTCTTTCATGTGGAGAACAAGATTTTTAGGCCATTGTCTCTATGCAGCACTACAATACCTTATTATGCCCCCTGTGGCCACCAAGTTTTACCCTCATACTGCAAGCCTTCACCAACACTATGATACAATTCCACAAACATTCCAGCTCCTTTACAAATTTAAGTTCAATATTCTAAGAAAACAGCGAGCTGTACTCATCTGGCTAGCTACAGATATGCCGAGGCTAGCGAAGTCTAGGTTTACTAACCCGACTCAAACTGATAACGCGATCCTTACGGAAGAACCAAAATAAGGACTTAATGGAAACAGGAGTTTAAGTGGCAAGAATATGACATATCTAAGGATGTAATGTACTGTGGTGTGTGCCACCAGTTTCCTCAACTAGCCGAGAAGTTGCTTTTCTTTAGAAACAATGCCTTCAGATAACACTGCATCACAACTTGTGGGAAAAGTGGACAACTTGCCTTTTCTGTCTTGTTTTTACAGATGTTTGCATTGTGCCACTAAAAATGTACTTATGTGCCACAATATCTACAGCTGATACCAACACTTTGCAACAAGTCATTGAATGAAGCCCTGCTTCCATAAAAAAACATTAGTATGTTGTGGCAGCACTGAAGATGGGCGAGGAAAAACATTAGGTAACCATGAAAGAAAATGAAAAGGGCAAGGAACGGAGACAAAGAACTTTCAGAGGAAAAGGGGAGCGGATGACGGAAAAAAGATAAAGCACCGTGAGCAGCAGAGCATGGGCAATGACAGTGAGACAGCTACCACAGGGTAAATGTCATAAATAGTAAAATTTGATTAACACATGATCTTCTAGGCCTGTGCCCAACTCAGAATTTTGACTCAAATGGGATTTTGCTCTTCGATATGAAGATACAACTGTTTGTTCTTTGTTTTCAGTTCAGGACCACACTAAACTGTTAGATCAGCCTACACAAGTCTCATATTTAAGCCTTTCTTTGTCTTCTGTGATGTGAAAACATCAGATTTCGACACAGTCAGAGAAAGTAAAAGTGTGTGTCCTGCTCAAAGTTCAGGTATATAAAATGCCGCCACAGAGTGTCTTTCCTACCAGGCTGCTGACGGAGCTCTCAATTGCTGTGGACGACCGTGAGGAGGCGGCTGTGCCATCATCTGGGTCATAAGTGGTTTAGCCGACTTGACTGATAGTCATCACGGGAGCAGAAAGCATCGGAACAGCCAACAGATTGGAGTTGCGTTGCCCTGCCTCATTCTATCCTCTGTTTCTATTAGTTAGTTTTGTGTTTTGTGGTCATTTTGAGACTTGGTTTGTAAAGTTTGCAGCCTGCTATGCTGTTGCTCCTGCACTGCTCTGTGTATAAGCAAAAGTGCAGACATTCGACTGACAAAATGGGAGTCAACTCTGTGTTATTGACTGATGACTCAAATTGTCGATTTGTTAAAGGCAGCCCAATTATCTTCATGAAAAAACATCAAAAACTTGATTCCAAAGGAAAAAATAACTAACGAAATTGGATGCACTGAATGGACACTTGCTGAAAGTTGTGACAAATATGACAGAGAGACAAGTGGAAGGGAAAAGGAAGGAGAGAGGTAAACATGTCAGACAGGGAGAGAGTGCTGACCTCTGTTTCTGGTGGACTGGCTGCTGCCTCATGGCCATGTACTGGGTGTCTTCCTGCAGCCGGTTGAGCGGTGAGTCTGGCTTCACCCGGATGCCATAGTAATGATACTTAGAGTTGCCTCTGGTAGATTCAGTGAGAGAAAAGCCAGAAACCAGTGAGGAGGAGAAGACTTGCCATCAGCGTAATCACTATCATTATCCTCTTCCATCAGCAAGTCTCCGATGCCTATAAGCATCATCATACTCGTCACATCTATAATGGTTACATGATTACTGTTATCAGAATCTTCAGCATCGGCAACAACCTCTTCCTGTTTGTACCTGGTGCCGAGGCGCCGCGTCCTCAGGCCCATGAAGACAGAGCGGATGAGCTTGCCGAAGGAGGCTGCGTTGACTGGATCCAGTTTCTGTTCTTGACAGTGCCGCAAGTAATGGTTATAGAGGGAGCACCGGGGCAGGCTCACTCCCTCGGCCGTCTCATAGTTGTCCAGCAGCCACTGCAACTAAAAACACATAGAAAAGGACACAGTCGCACAATCAGTGAGCCCCAACGGGTAAACTCTGCTCTGTGATAGTCACCTGGCCAGAAATGAAGAGGAGCAGTGCATCTTATTAACATATCAAAGGACAGATAACACACACACTTTCCTACACACACACACACACACATCACATGACCACCTATTTTAGGAGGTTAAACACCAAAGAGACCATTGCACTCCCTTTGTGGCTGGCTACCTTTAGGCTGATATATTTTGGACTGAAGCAGTAAGTGATGACAGCGTAGGGAATGGCTGATTGAGTGAACACTCAAACATCTGAAGTGCTATTTATTCTATGGGACAAATCTCCAAGACAGTCAGTACTGAAGAGGACACAGTCATAGCTCTGTCTGTAACAGCGCAATCATAAAGAATTTGCATAAAAAGCTTAAACTCCTAATTTGCAAAGCAGATACTTTGAATATTATTCATATAAATGATGAAGAGACTGTGATATGGCAGCTGAGGTTAAGAGTTGGAATGTAGTGAAAGCATTTAAGCCACAAATTTACCCTGTGAGGAAAAGTCTGGATTGAAATGTTACATGAATCTTATTTAAATATCATTATAATTGAGTGACAGCCTCCCAACAAGAGGAAAAGTTTATCTGCAATAAGATTTTGTGACACTGAGTGCATGTCTTGGTGTATCTAGATGTGAAATCTTGAAAAATCAATCAACTTAAGTTCATGCAGATCATTAAGAAATATATAAAAGATGCGTTTTAAAGCAAGAAGTGACAGCAAATGCAAGTTCAGATCAAGGTCGAGACAATAAAGCATGTCAGTGGGACAGTGCAGAAGGTGAGTAAAGCTAGCAGTAGGTAGTGTGTTCGACTTTGAAGGACACAAATTGGACACACTGCCTAAAGGTTCAGCTTTTAATTTGTTTTGTTTTTTTTCCTTTTCAAAGAACGTTCCCGGTTGACTTACATGGCTGTTGAGCAGGCTGCTTTTGTGACTTGCAATTCCTTCAGACTTTTGGAGGTTTTCAATCGCCATTTCAAGCTAAAGAAATAAGAAGCATGCAAAAACAAAAAAAGAAAAAAAAAGGTGGACAAAGAAGAGAGAGGAGGCAGGAGAGTGAGAGAGATAGAAAAAGAGAAGGGGACAGAGATAAGCAGGGGTATATGAAAAAACACACACACACAAAAAAACAGATAAAGGAAATAAGACTGTTAGCGGGCAGCCAGATCTCTGCATTTCCATTAAAATCAGTCAGTGTTGCAGCCAAATCCATTATTGGCTGACAAAAGCATGCAAATCAAGGGACTCATAGGGTTAAGCTGCTCAGTGAAGGCTTGCGGTCAGACACTCTAATGTATGCAAATAGGAACCACAAACAGGGGCACAGGTCACGTCAAGTTTGGGGACACTAGGTCAACAATTTCTACCCCCCGCCACCCACCCCCACATCCAAAAGTTATCAAACAATCTTTGATACTAACTTAGATAATGTTTGAAAAACTAAAAATAAGAGTGAGTTGTAACTATGACATGAGCAGTGCCATGGTATAAAACACACTGGCATATTATGCTGTCTTTGGACAACTAAAAATAATGGAGTCCAACTGGCCGGCAAAGTGAGTGACAAAACCAGGGACATTTTGTTGAGCTGTAGAAGAAAATCAAGTCAAAAAAGAAAAGATATGTGCTATTGCAGCCAAACTGGAGACACAGAAGAAAAGGAAAAAGAGGCAGGCAGCGTTCCAAGCCTTAAGAAGGCTCCCGAGGGCTCATGGCCAAATGGTAATGAGCCCCAGGGGTTGCTTTGTTTCACAGGGCGCTCAAGTGCCTGTGAAAACCTCTGAAACAAGGCAGCGCTGAATTATTTAAGCCAGTGTCCCGATTCTACAGGCTCTCTGCCCTGTATCGTTCTGCTCTCTGTGTGTTGCTGCAGAGCCAGGAGGCCCCAACTCAGGTTGCTGTACACCCCGTGTGTGTGTGTGTCTCCCTGCCTTTCAGGCTTGTCCGGGAGCCCAGCCAGTGTGGACACCAGGCTCAGGTGGCAGTGATGACAGTTAGTGGCAATGTGCATCTCACAACACAACGCATGGTAGTGGCAATCTAAGCAGTAGGGATGTAACAAGATATTAAATAATTTAACATCGCAATAAAAAATGCCTCAATACCGTACTGGACTGTGATGATATGTACTGTGATAATACACGGCTGCTTTTTTATTTTAAAAAAAGGCCGCCAAGAACTGTTGCATTGTTTTTGTTCTGCAATTGTACATATATAATTCAAACAGTCATTGCCAAAGACAGTTCTTGGCAATTTATTGCACATGCCTGACCAGTACTAGATTTTTGGAGTCAATGCTGATACCAACATTAGGGAGTAAAAAATTTGAATATTAATATATGAAATAATATTCTTCATTCATACAGGGCAATAAGAATAAATAACTATAAACGTAAAAAAAATATAAAACAACTTGAATTATGAAAAATGATCAAATATACATGAAATGATGCCTATACGAGGAAAAAATAAAAGATAAAACAATCTGCATTAACATATATGCTGATACTGTTAGACCGATCTATCTATACTAGGCCAATATCGGTCCAATAAATTGGCATATGACGATGTCCATGGTGAGAATATCACAATAAACAATGATAGCTCAATGAGGGCTCAGCGGTCCAGCTGTCAGGCATTGGGATGGACAATTGGCCAAACCCTAATTATATCCCTACTGCTCAGAAAGTCATGTTGAGTTAGTAACAATAATTTATTTATGTTCTTTTGAGAATAAAAACTATAATTTGAGGTGAGAAAAGACAAGTGTGTTCTGGCAGTCATGTGGGCTTTGATGAGTGTATACCACTGATTTACAGTTTGTTTATTTTGCTGGCTCATTAATCCCATTCTACTGTAAATGTGCTGCAGAAACATTGGTATGGGTGTTGCTCACCATAGCTGAAGAGGAGCGTGATGAGTGCGATATGTGGTTACGGCTCCCCTCCATACTTCCTCCATGGATCAGGTAGGTGCTTCCACTGGAGATGATGTGGCTGCTGCCCACGTCCATAGCGATGCCCACCATGCCATGAGGGGGCACCCCGCCACTGGCAGAAGAAACCACTGTGGTGACATGAGCTCCACCGGCCTGCGAGTCAAAGTAGGTTCCCCCACTGTTCTGCCCGTACAACTGAGCCTCAGGGTTGTAGGAGTAGGCCGTACGGCTGGGGACAGATCATTGTAATTAGCATGCAGTGATGTCTTTCCGAGATGACGCTAAACAAAGTACATTTCATGACAACTGATGAACTTTAGGAGGCTGTGAGTAAGTTAAAGCGATAATTGTGATTATTTAAAGTAGGGTTGTATGAGGTTCTTATCCATAGTGAGTGTACTATCTGCAGTAGATGCTGGTCAGCACACCCCCACTTTGTAGCAGGAGTACTATAGGAAATATGCTGATACACATCTCTGCTTCTCCAAACTGGGGGCGTGTCAACTGTCATCCACTGTAGGTAATACACTGACTATGGATAAGTACCTCATACACTTGCACTTAAAACAAACTGGACTATCCCTTTAATGCCCATCTGTGACGATTATATCATATCATCGTCATTATTATTATTATCCTCTTCTGATTTTCACTTCTTTGTGCAGGGGAATACAGCACTGCTGATACAGTACATAATCTTGTCTACACAGACAACAATGTAACTGATGTCATCAAAATATTTGGCTAAGCTGAAGTCAAATCAAACATCAAACTGTGGGAAAGAAAATCACTGAGGCTTCCAATTGTGAGTTTTGATTAGAGCCACTTTGAAAGCAGTTGGGTGTTAAAATGATGAGAAAAGTGGTCTGGAAAGACTTATTTGTCATTAGGCTTTTCATCCAGCACCAATTCATACATAATTCAAGATGACTCTGCATTTTGAGTGGAGCCAAGTATCATGCACAGTTCTGTGTCTGTTTAAGTGGAAAAGCAACAATGTTTCCCAGCATTTTAACATCTCATATCAACACAGTGACAACTTTTAACTATGGTAAACATTATGAACAAATTTTTTCTTTTCAAAAACACTCAAATAAGGTCAATATTAGATAGATTAGATATATAATATTAGATAGATTAGATATGTAAACTAAGTCTTAAATATTAAAACTTTTTATAGAGTCAGAAATGTAATGGACTTTAATGCAATTGTATGCTGTGCTGAATTCATTTTAATTTCATAGTGGTGGAGTAATATAACATTGCTTACATTGTTCCGTTGGTGTAAACAGTCTCTCCACCTTCTCCTACATATTGGACCTGGGATGGGTAGACATGTTGCACCTGCTGCACCTACAAAGAGACAACAGGAAATCAAAGCAGGAAAATTACAACTAAATGTGTAATAGTAACTGACTCTTAAGTCATACAAGTACTGTGTTAAATGAAAATATGTCCTTGTGGGTTGAGGCATGTGCACACCTATTATAGTATGGACATCGAGTGCAGCAAAAAAGTCTGTACACCCCTTGGTTTTTGAAACTATTTACTATTAAGGGGAGAATGTTGGATAGTTAAAATGCAGATTTTCCCTGTAATTTAAAAACAAAGTTGAGTAAATCATAATTGAAGTGATTTATGGACACACATGTAGTTTAGTAAAGACAAAATTGATTTGACAAACATCACAACTGATAATGAATGCTATACTGAAGCATAAAAATGGTGAAAAGCAGGTAATGAACTGTCCATCTGCTATTGGCTGATCCTGTGGCATGTGACATCACCCAGAAATATAGTAACAAAGCCACAGTCACACATATGCAGGGGAATGGCCATCGTCTACGATTCACACACTTCCTTGCTATTGGTTGAGGCTGTGACTCCACCCTTTCAAAGTTCACCAAACTGGACTAGACTCGAAGCGGGGATATAAATTTGTGCATGTGTGAACGAGTCCTAAGACTTGTACCGATGAGCTGATAGCAGGCAGTCAGGTCAGCTTCTGTTTTTCATCACTGAACACGAGACATCACACAGATTTCATGTTGGGATTTGGTTCAAGCCCCCAGGAATCACCAGGCTTTGCAGCAAATTATACCCTGGGACCCAGAGAAGACTTCTTGTCTTGCAAGTCATAGCAAAAGAAGCAGTTGTAAAGCTTAGAAAATCCTCATCAAGCTTAATAATATTCAGTATTTCATCTAAAAGCAACCAAGAGTTGTATTAAAATGTTATTTTCATCTTATTCGTGTATGCAGGCAGCGGGCCAGGCTCAGCCAGAGAAAGACACTTTCACACACCTATAAGGGGCACAGGAAGCAGGAGAAACACTTTGACACATGCCCTGGAATAGCAGCTTTTGGTGGAATGGATGGGATACCATGTTTGGGATCTTCATTCAGAAACATGGTTTGGTTACTATTTAAATTGTTTACTATCTAATGTGTCAGTCGAAGGCCAAACCTACAACCCCCAAGTCTGACTGTTACTCTTTAACCTTAAAGTAAATTCTGACCTGAATGAGACATGAAAAGTTGATCAGATAATTGTAAATGACACAAATAAGTCCTGGTAAACAGGCTATATGCTTAGTTTTGGGAAAATTTAATTCCATTTATTTAAATTCATAGAAATAAATGTAATCATCTTGTTACTTTACTGTAAAATAAAAAAAACAGCATATAGGACTCAGTCACAAAAATCAAATTAATTAATTACTTTTCTATTGTAAAACTTCAAGGGGTGTACAAATATTTTCACAGCACTGTATAAGTATGTACAGTACTGTGTACCTGCTGAGGCACCTGTTGAACCCTGGGTACTGAAAGCTGCTGTACTTGTCCTCCCTTCTGAGCTGAGCCTGTGGCTTGAACCAGCACCCTCTGTGTGGATACAAGACATAACTCCATTACATAGGTATGCACGTACAATTACATACATACACACGATTGTAAACATACGACAGTCAACACAACATGGGCAGACATAAAAAATGCCCCCCTTAAGAAACCAGTGCTGATAGATTTGTGTGTTTAGTACAACACTGCTTTTTCTCAGGGTGAACCCCTCTGATTGCAGGCAATGTTGATGCACAAGTGTATTCTATAGATTGTGTTTAGTGTTTTCTATAGCTTCAAATAGCTGTGGTAAAATGGATGTACTGGTCCAATATGGCAGGGAGAAGTTGTGGCAGAAGCTAGCATGGTAAATAGATACAAGAGGCATCTGTTGGCAGCTTCAGTTGCTGACATTTTACAAACTGGAACCACTATTAAAAAAAACATTTTCATTTATTGCAGCTGCTGCATGGAACACTGAACTATGAGTGCTTCCAGAAGAGCTTCTGTTGTCAAGATTTTGAACTCTTTCTTTTCAGACACCATGCAAAAGCAGTAGCTGGTTTAGCTGGGATGGTTTCCAAAATAACTGGTCTTTTATACAGTTGGAACCTGGAAAAAAAATAGGATGGAACAGTTATGTCATTACAGACTTTGCCCGTTTGTCCTGTCATTACAGTAGCAGCAGGGCGGAGGTAGTACCCTACCTGCTGGGAGGCTGGGACAGGCTGTACCACAGGGGCCTGAGCTGATGAGGACGTCCGCAGCGCTGCCCACGCTGGTCGTGGTGTCTGACCCTCCCTCGGAGCTCTGCATGCTGGGTTGCAGGGAAGACATGAAGAATTAGAAAGGAGAAAAGACATGAGTAAGGGGGGATTTTGTACCAGACAGGTAACACTGTAGCTTGAAAGAAAATAATAAGAGCATTTTAAGTCTACACAAATGGACAACCATACTAAATAAAAGCTCTTCCACCCCACCCCTACCCTCTTGGAGCCACCAAGGCATTCTTTGTGCCCCAGGAGGTTTCTGGCTTCGCTAAGTCAAGCTGAGTCAGTGAAGCTCTCAGAGTCCCAAAGACTGCCCACCTTTGGCCTTAATCAATGGCAAAATAAGCAGCCAAACAGCATTACACAGACACTCCTCGTCCCACTGACAGATCACACCCAGGTGGAAAAGTTACAGTACAGGAGTTCAAGTTACCAGTAGGACTGAAATGCTTCCTGAGGACCAAACCCACTGCCCCGACTCAGCTTTCCACTGGGTGACAATGTGCACAGCATAGCAAAGGGGAGCTAAAAATGGAGTGACACAAAGGCTCTCTTTTTCAAAAAAGGACAGAAAGGGAAAGAGCGGGAGTAAGGCAGGGACCAGAGAAGAATGGAACTGCAAGGGGGAGTAAGCAGATAAAAAAACAACTTCCCCACTCTGTCAAAAAAAGAAAAAACGAAGGGGGAAAAAGATGAAAATGGCAGTGGGGCTCCGGCCCCTGCCAGGGTCCTGATGATATCCAGCGTTTGTTTCAAACGAGAGCCGTTCTCTGAGGGCTCCAATAATCCAGCTGATATGAGGAAATTCCTCAATGCTTTGTAAACGTTTGTCGGTTGCTATGGCGAGGAATCCATGACGACCACCCCCAACTCAACCCCCCACTCCCCCCTCCACCCCCTTTATAAAGCTCTTGCACAGGAACTTTCGAGTGCAAAAGCAAAGAGAAGAGGGGGAGGAGGATTAGAATAAGAGAGAGGGAGATACGGCACAGTTGGGGGGGGGGGGGTTGAATTGATGAGCAGCCTTTGCTTTAAGGCAGAAATCCAGGAGCAGCAGGAAAAGTCAGTAGGTAGACGAGAGAACAGTGTTTACTAGTGGCATTACAGTAACAGGCCCGCAAGACACAACCTGTTCAGGACATGCTGCGATTAGTCAAACACAGGACACGCACTACAATGTTATTTTAATTTACTAGAAGAGATCTGACGAACACTACTTAGGCTGCAGTAATCTGGAGGCTGAGCTATTAGATCCAAGCAACAGGTGCAGCAGCTACCCTTATCTTTTGGCTTTCTCAAGACCCAAGACGAGACTGCAATTTTCTTGGCCAATTAAGATTTTTTTTAAAAAGTCTGACTTGCCAGTTCTGTTTTTCTTTCTGTCCAACTATAATTGACAGCATACACAAACATTTTTGTAACTTTTCTTAAATGGAAAATTAAATTGTATGTTCATCGACTATTAAACACTTAGTAAGTAAGTTCTACCACTAGGGGTCTCTCTCACATTACAACAATTACAAAAGACGTAGCTGGACATCGTGAAGTACCGTGGACAACCTATCTGATGTGACTCAGGCAAAAATCATGTTAATTGACAAGACTGTGTATCAAGTTTTATTAATGTTATGTTTAATCACGTTCACCGATCGCCTTATAGCAACTACCAACTCGTAGGACATGCACTGTTACCTTGAATATGGCTGTGACATTACTGTTGGTGTCGCTGTGGGCATGGCGTGAATCACTGTGCAGCACATGTTTAATTTGACTGGCCCAGAATAGGAAATATCTGACGCTGATCTGCTGGTCACCAGTCATGGCCAATCAAGCTGAAAAACGTCCAGTTCCGGTCACTGGCCGATCAATCAGTGCATCTTTAGACCAAACTGTCTCATGGGGCTGCACAATTACAGCTACTAAATTTGTGATTTCAAGGCTCTGCTTATATAATTAAGAAGCCTGCATCTGTTGCATCAAACCAAGTGATCTTATGTGTCTTTAAATTCATCAGTAAATGACAAAACTGCAACAAATGACAAATTTAACTCAGACAGAAGACATAAAAACAAAAACAAATCTAACATGTGACTCAGGTTGTTAAAAGTATCAATATTTAAATACTTTTTCAATACCATGGGTTTACAACAATACAATATCGGTTAAGTATAGCAGCACTGAGGCTTTTTGGCTTGCAGTTTAGCAAAACCAGACAGTGTTCAGTGACCTTTTCTGCACCAGCACTGTGTGCAGGTTGTTATTATATAATTTTGTGTGTTTATGACTTTTGTTTCTTTTTGCCCTGGTATCAAAAGAGGTATTGAGTATCTTTTTTAAAATACTAGTATTGTATCCAAGTTCAAAATTTTGATATTGCAACAACTGTGCATGTGACTTATGAGAAGGAGAAGGAAGGAAAACATGGGCAGAATGAGTCAGAATCAAGGAAACCCCACTGGTGATCGAGAGGAAGAGGAAATATTAAAGCAAACCATAGTCCCAACAAAAATGTTATGTACACACCAAAATACGAGTCACATCCTCATTTGTGGAAAGCCTTCAGAGTTTAGGACTTAAATGATAATACCACTCATTTATACAACCACCTAAATCGTTGCCACTAAATACAACATGATGAAGCCATCACAGACACTACCACAAAATCCCTACCACCCATAATCAAGTTCCCACAAGCAAAAGGAGATTGCAAGGGCAAATGTTTTACTAAAAAAAATGCTTTCCCTACTGATCTTGACACTAAACCATAATCTCCACTCCAAATGAGAAAATGGTGTTCCTCATTTCATCCACAATCGTTCAGGACTGGCTACAGATACAATACTTGATTTTTTTTTAGTGACCAACAGGACACTAAAAAATGAGGGCTGAACAATTTTGAAAGAATATATAATTGTGATTATTTTCACTGATATTGCAAATGTGATATTATAGGTAATGATACTTTTGAAATTTTTTTTGCAGAATCTATACCAAATTAAGATGTTTTTTAAGTCTGTAGAATCTGATTTGTAAGACAGGACACCTCTGCGTCACAACATTCATTCATTTAATTTTTTTTGTCACACATTTTGCTTTTAACAAATATTGTACCTCCTGCAATTTGAAAATTGCAGAAAGCCATATTTTGCGATTTCGATAAAATCTTGATTAATTGTGCAGCCCTAATTTAAATTCACAAAACAAACTTCCGTGCTGGCTGCAAAAGTAGTTCTGAAACTCAACTGTCAGGTTCTGCTGCTAAAGGTCTCTCTCACATCAAAACAATAACAGTTTAGTCTAGTCTAGTTTGATGACATCGTGAAGTAGCACAGAATCATGGGAGATGTTGTCTTTATTGTTAAACAACCACCATTTCCAAGTAGAATCTTTCTGACATGACACACGCAGAGATCATGTTCAAAGAGGAGATAATATTTCAAACTTTAATTCACGTTACATTTCATCATTTTCACCGACTTCCTTCCTCACTCTACTGACATATCCAATGTCTCCCATGTTTTCCCGGAAGTTAAATAGCAACTGGCAGCTAGTAGGAAACACATCATTACCTTGAATAAATCATGGATTTCTCTTGGTTTCACCAGTGTTTGAAACATTTGGAATAATCTGAGCACACAGCTCAACAAAATATGTCTACCATTTTTAAGCCCTTTAATGCAGAAATGTTACATATTACAGCACTGAAGTTTTTAGCTGTACCTTGGGGGAATATTTAAGGTTTGGGGACACTATTGGATGCTATTACAAAATCAGAGAGTGTACCTTTAAGATACAAAAACAACAGATTTGGGTGTGCCACCACTGGCATTTTCCATGTGTGGAGATTTTGCCACGGGCAAAGACACTGCCTGCTCTGCCTACATGACTAATAGACTGAGTAGAGGAGGCCTGTGTTGAAATTCCTGATATGTGTCAATCTTTAGGCACACCATATCCAGTCTACCCCGAGCAGCCCTCTTCAATGTATTTGTTAGCACAGGCCACGACAATTAGCACTCACACGTCAAGACTCTCATATTCCATTACAATTTTTCCTCACACTTCTTTCTTATATGTCATTAAAGCACCAAAAGACCATTATCAGAATGATGCTAACTAGGAGTGAATATTTTAAAAGCTGCTGCAATACTCAAGCATCTTTCTAAAGCAAAGAATTTGTCTATGAAGTGTCACTCCTGTTATAAATAGACTTGCAACAATCCCATCATGTATCTTCGGACTTGTCATTTTCACCAGAGGAAGTGACACAAGCCTGAGGGCTTCTTTCTGCCATTAAGGAGTGGGTGGCATGGCAAATGGTGGGGGATCAGGAAACAGAGCACTGACCTGCACGTTTTCATCCATTAAAGCTCAATTAAAGCGCTCGCCGTAATAGGTATGGTGAAGTGTGTCAAATCATTGGGCTGGAGGGGGAGAGACAGGAGTCTGTCTTGTGTTCAGGGAAGGTTAAAAGCCACACGAATTCCCCACTAGCCACTCTGAAAGGCACAAAGGTAGAACACAGCAGGAGACACAGCACACTGCTGCAAAACTGCTTCTCTGAACAGGCTGCTGTGTAGGGCCAAAGCTTTCTGCCTCCAACCCTGAGACAACTTCACACACACAAGGCTGTTTTCACGTCAGGTCTGTGAGCCTGGTTTCATTCAGGCAAATCCCAGATGAGCACTTAACAACATTACAACAACAGCCCCTCCTTTCAAGACTTACCTGAGTTTTAAAAGCTATACGGAAACAAGAAGAGACACATTTTAAGAAGCCCAAAGCCTCACAAACTGTCACTAATGCTTCAGTCTATAATGTTAACAGTGCAGACAAGATTTAAACATCTGTCACTGACAGATCTAACTTAAACAGGGCTCAATCAGAGAAAAACACATACAGATGTTCAATTAAAAGCAGGAGCCCGCAGTCTTGGCTCATGTTTGCACTGGCCCACATTGTTTGCAGAGCAACAACGGTTGCTAGTGGCAACACCGTCCACTCCCGTTTCCAGGAGCCTGTTGCTATGCAACCAACAGAATACTTCCCAAACCAAACAATGCCATCCCCCCACCTGATCCCTCTATCTCACGCTAAGTAGAAACTTACAACAATAAATACTATGTAAGCTATTAATTTCAGACACCAGGGGACATGGAGGCAGAGTTATTCCTGTGTTGCAGTTATATAATAAAAATGTACAGACTTTATGCTGGTTTAGACTTGATTGAGGAGGACAGGATGAAGTGATCTGTTTTTGTAACTACTTGCTGCTCAAAGGAAGGGGGAATGTTTAAGTCATCAAGGAGACAACAGTCTATTCCTCAAGGTTGCTTTATACTCATGCCACCCAAAAACAACACTTCCAAAAGCAAGTTGAGTCTTTCCAAAGTTCCTCGGGCAGAGGAGATAGTAAAACAGCTTGAGCAGGTTAATACTTTTTCCAACTCAGAGGAAGATAAAACAAAATAAAACAGAGTCAGACACTTGTTGCTTTTAAAGGGACATCAACGGGGGACATTTGTTGAGTGCTATGCAGATGTATCTCTCCATTACACTTTGAGGAGCAACAGGTCTGACAGGCTTCAACGTGTGTTGGCTAATTTGAGGATTATAATTTTATCACAAAACAAATTCATTGTATTTAGGGGGGTTGAAAAAACACTTTCTTTTCTTTGATTTCATTGAAAAAAAACCCCCATAAGATCACACAGGCACACGCGCTCACACAAAGAGCGAATTAAGATATGATAAGAGATTTCCACAACAGAGGCTGTTCTTCAAGCCTGTCTCATTAATTCATGGCTAATCCAATCAAAGCAGCTCTTGGGGTCTGCAGATGGCAGAGTTTGAGGGGGAGAGAGGGAGAGAGAGCAGGAGGCACCGACCACTGTCTCTGATCCAAGCGCCCCCCTCCCCTCCTCTCCACCTCGCCTCCCCTCCACCTCTGGTCATCAGCACAACCTGTCCACTCCGTCACCATGTGCGCTGCAGGCCTGACAGCCACAGAGAGAAAGATCAAACCGTTGCCATGGAGATTGTGTGTTCGCCCATGCTCTACACTAGCAACTTCCTCCCCCCACGCCCTACCTCTTCTAACCCTTTCCAGATTTCCACTGCCCCCCACCCCCACCAACCCTCAGCCCTTGTCCTTAACATTGCACATCTCAAGATGAAGAATGAGGATTTGAAACTAAACATTTACAAAAGTCAAACTGGAAACACACAAAGAGTGGAGAGATGGTCACAACAGGGAATGTAATCATACTATACTCATACATGTGGGCTCGCTCTCTTTTCCATGAACACTACCTAATATGTTACAAGGCTATCATAGTGTTGAGTCAAAGGAGGGAACTTCACTCAAGTCACCTGGCTGCTTAAGCAGATGGTGGTGTAGACTGGGGAAAAACTGGGAAATGCTAACAGTTACAATTTAACTGAATCTCAATTTAAACATAGTCTCAGCTAAATCCAAGGCACTAAGGATTGGCTCCTCTTACAGCTTTTAATTACATCACTTAACATATTCACAAAACCAGAAAAAACCCAGAGAGCACATACTCCCACTAAGGCAGCACAATCCTCTAAATTAGTTTGGGGCTGCAACTAATGATTATTTTCATTGTTGAATAATCTGTCAATAATTTTCTCAATTAATAGAAAATATTAACAGATTTAATGTCTGTTGTTTTTAATAAAAGCAGTACTTCATGAAAAAATGGGAAAGATATTTGAAAATGCACTTGTGATGATAAAATGTCCTTTTCGTTGTTTCTCCTATAATTTTTTTTTCTTTCAGGCCTGGTGCTGGTATGCACTAAAAAAAATGTGCAGAATGGCACATTGATGCGGTCAGCTTTGGTCATATGGTGCAGCGGGCAGTCTGCAATTTATATTTGTGTCCCAAATTTTGTTTGTTCTGATTATTCAAAACTTCAAACAAGGTGATCACAAGGAGAGCATGACTTTTTAATAAGCTGCATTTATTGTATAAATAAGCCGTGTAACCCATGACCTTTGTAAAACATCATGAAATGCTGATCAAACGCAAATCACTGATCTATGAATGAATGAATGGATTTTTTATCTCTGGCATTAAAAGAAAAAAGTTTTTTTTTGGCCTGATGGGGCTTCCCATTTGCCCAGTGGCCAGTACAATTATAGGGAAACACTGCTTTTTTTATCCTTTCTGTAAAACTAATCACTTGTTCCTTAGGTCATGGCCTACTTTTCCACCCAATTTTATGAAATCTGATAATGAGATTTCCTGCTAACTATCAGACAAACAAGAAGAACTGCACATGTAGCCTCTTTGCCTAAGGTAATGTTGTGGTCTCTTTGGCAATCACAAAATGACTGCATTAAATCAAAACCAATCACCGAGACTGACAACTTGGCGTGATTAAGTATCGTAACACTTTAGTCTAGTCCAGACTTGTGTCCTGTTCTGTAGAAATATAACATTATTCACTGCAGATGCAAAATGTTCGCATTGACGTTCTTTAAATCTGCTTTCACTTGTTCTCTTAAACAGGTGTTTCCAACCTGTGGACTTTTATTTCCCAGGGAACCGCATTCTGCAGAGATGACCTCAGATGCTGGCAGTGTGCTGCCTTGATCTTGACCGATGAACCTGAGATAAGTGTTTTGCTGCACTGGAGGAGTCTGGCTTCTTGGCAAGCATTCACTCACACACAGATACAACACTGAGAGAAACAGCATACTGTATGTACAGTATGCTTTCACAGGCACTACTTGACACAAACAATGAGTCATCAGTTAATGCTTGAAAACTGAGACAGATCCAAGTGGCTGTTGTTCATGCAATGAATACTGTGCCACACGGAATACTTGACACCAGACTCAGATTTAAGTATTTGACACAAAAACCTTGTTCAAGACAAAAACATAGGCTCATTCTGCATTTGACAGTTCATTTTTGAACAGTACTCACAGGTAAATGTTGGGTTGCTGCCATTCACACAAGAGTCAAGTCTGCAAAAGCAACTGCATTTTTTGTAAACAATATGCAGGGTTTCCCCCAGAAAACTTGCTAAGCCTGGTGGTAGAGAAGCCCACCGGCGGCCTACCGTGTTTTTGTAAAAAAAAAATGTTAAAAGTTGACAGGAATTTTGAAATTATGACTATTATGTGTTATTATAAGCCATTTATTAACAATACTTAAACGTAGAGTCTTACAAAAAGGCACAATCTTGAAATACGGTTTTAACAAACACAAAAAAATACAATTAAAATAAATAATATCAATTGTTTTCACTTAAGTTAAATCCTAGTGAATCTTAAAACAAGCCATTGCTGGTCACATTTAAAAGTAAAATAAATTAACATAAATAAAAAAGTGCAAACATGGCCAAGGGGTAAAACCAGGGAACTCAGAGGCTGAAGAGGTATGCTGTGCTGTGCAGTGTTGGGCACGTTACTTTAAAAAAGTAATTAGTTATAGTTACTAGTTACTTCTCCCAAAAAGTAACTGAGTTAGTAACTGAATTACCCCACTATAAAAGTAACTAGTTACCAGGGAAAGTAACTATTGCGTTACTCTTTTTTTTTTTAGTTTAAATATGTCTAAGAATTTGGATTTTTTTCTAAGCAGGTTTCACAAGCCAGTTGCATAGAGTAGAATTGCATAGACAGGTACTTACACAGAACTTTTAATATTTATTGATTAGAGTTGCTTACAACGGACGTGGACAAACACGGACAAACAAGAAAAGCCTGGTGGCCCGCCAGGCCTATAAAGCACTGGGGGAAACCCTGATATGGCTACATTAACTGCAGCTACCACATTAATATGTCATTTAATGTGTTTAATACAATGCTGTCTGATCATTGGTGGTTTAACATTGTGCAATTTTAAAACAGCAACTGAACCTTTTATAGAAAAACTGAATGGGGTCTGGATTTTAAATCATCTTCTCTGCAGCCAGCAGACGGATCCAGTGACATGCTTTAGATATTAAAAATTATGAGTTACATAATATCAGCAGCATTCACACACTAATTTAGCTAATCCTATTCAGTGTCATTTCCAGATCATTAACCATCAAATTACTCAAGGATCTGAAAACTGTTCCTGCATGGCAATTTGCATCAAGATGGTTATCACAGAACATACGGTAAAAGGTGGTGACAGGGCACAGCTAAAATCCTGTCTATTGGTCTACATACTGGTGTATAAAGTTCATTTTTTTCAAAATCTTGCCTATTTATTTATTTCTTTGCCATTTTGTTTTGCTGACTGAAATTTTTCATGAGGATTCAAAAGGGTTTGATTACTCTGCTAGTGGCAAGACTTTTCATCTATATCTACTACATTGGCTACAACAACTCTTCAGTCCGACAACACAAATAAATTACAATAATTAGGACTGGAGTTGACATGATATCGATATAGCAATATTGTTTTAAACATGTTGTAAAGAAAATGTATTAGAATATCAATACTTTTGACAGCCCCCAGTAAGCATACAATGCTGCTTTCAAATTACCATCATATTCAGTGAGAGATGTTTCAATACCATTTTTCCCTCCGCAATACCTGAACTTTGCATTCCAGCCAATTCCAATTCCAATACCAGTTAAACCCTTTGTAAAACATAAACAGATACATACAGAGAAAAATTCCATAAAACATGACTTCATCAACCTAGGGGGCAAACGGCATGCAGGACACTACTGGGAAGAAGCAGGGTCTTGTTTTGGTGTTAAAAAATTACGTAGAATCGGATCGGGGCATAGAGTGGTGTACTCACCAATACTCAATACTACATTTTCAGCACCATCTAAAGCATTTTCCAATGCTGGTCTCATTATTGGAACAATCCTACTAATGAGTGGGGGAAGAGGGTCCTCAAGATCAAGCAAGGGATCTGAGGGCTGCACAGTAAGGACATCCAGTATTAAGCTGAAACAACCCTGTTTCCACCTGTGACAATGGGGTCTTCCACCATTGTTCCCCATCAAATCTCCTAATTAAAAAGCTTCTGAAAACCTTTGCTGCAGACCCAACAAATTCAATCCAAAAGTACTGTCTGAGTCTACTCCTTTGAAAATCTGATCAAATCTCATTCCACTAAAGGCCTGGTTTTGGTTCTGGTAATTACTTTGTAGCAGGTTTACACTGACAGGAGCTCTTTTTTTAAGCCAAATAAACATCTCTTAACAAACTAGCCTAAAACTCTACAAAAGAAAGGAAAAGTGCAGTGAGGATGGGGGGCTGCTACTATCCTTGCCTGAAAGAGAGAGCCAGGGGGGTCAGTCATTGTAATGCAAATGTCACTGCCTTGTCTGCTGTTTGTGGCAGGAAATTTAATTAGCAGTTGTGTAGCTACGATACAAACAGGTGGAATGTTAAGAATGCTCCTGATGACACACTCGCAGACAGAAGAGACAGACTGAAAAACATTTCATTTCGCAACGAGTTTCAACTTGTTGCCACAGTGCAAGGCCAATCAGTGGCAGCATTTTTTTTTGGTATATGACAAGATTTGTTTCTTTGTATCCTAGCAGCCGAGCCTACAATGATTTCCAAAATCTTTGTAGCTGGAAGACTTGATGTGAGAGTCACAAGGACACTTAAACTATTTTCCTTTCAACAGATTCTTATAAAACAGTAACGGCATATCACTTTAAATGAAAAGCCCTTCACAAATAAATTAATTATGAAGATTATGAAACTGAAACATTTCATGTGTACAAATGGCACTATTATTTTCCACTTAACAAGCCCCACAAGGCATTCTCCTCTCAGTTCTTCTGCTTTGCTCTATGATTTCCTGACATGCCTTTGACTAGAGTTATGGGATAACCCATTAAAACTGTGTTAATATCAGACAATGAAATGTGTAGTTCAGTTAGCACAGCGGGGGTAAATGCAACTATATGAATATGATCAACTGTAAACAGCAGCGGCAAAACTGCTGGCAGTGGTTGGATCCATGTCTATATCTGTAGCTGGCTATTGGATTGAGAACTTCTCCCCGAGGCAACAGTAGGCCTCATCAAGATAAGCTAAATACAGCATGAGCAAACACACATACACAAGCACATCCACACGGCGCACTCATGTATGTGCACACTGCACACACACTCACACAGAACATGTGACCAAAAGCTGTGTCAGGTCACCCGCTGCCCAAGAGACCACTGCAGCTGTCCTATTGATAGCTGAACTGTACTACACACACGGGTCCATTAAACACTCAAAATGGCACACGGGCAACCGTGGACACTGCTACGCACAAGCATAAGAGCAACTAGAGAGACGGCTTAAAAGAAGGCCAGGGGAGAGGAGGTTAGGGCTAGAGAGGGAGCATAATTTTCTGTAAATCACAGGCCAGAGTGGCACTCATGAAATGGACCAAAGCACGATGATGACCATAAGAGACAAGCTAGGTCAGTGAAATTTAGGATGAAGACTAGAGCTGTCACCAGAATTTTAAACTTTGATAATTTACTCATATAAAAAAAAACGATACTCAACACCTCTTTTGATACCATGGCAAAAAGAAAGAAAAGTCCTTGGCACACAAAATAGGACATTGCACAGTGCTGGTACAGAAAAAGTCACTGAACTGGGGCTAAAACTAACAATTATTTTCCAATTGGTCAATTAGTTTCTCGATTGATTGATTAATTAATCCTGTAACAATCTTGTTACTTGTAAAATAGAGTGCATGGATGTAAGTCCTTCCAGTATTTTGATTATTGATCAATCTGTCCATAATTTTCTGCACTAATCTAATAATAATAATTGTTTGGTCCATAAAATGTCAGAAAATGTTGATTAGTATTTCTCAAAGCCCAAGCTAATAGTTTACTTCAAAGGATGAGTAAAGAAACCAGATAATATTCACATCCGAGAGGCTGAAATCAGAGAATTTTGAATTTTTTTCTTAAAAATCAAACAAACCAATTAATCGATTACTAGACTAAACTAGTTGGCAGTTCATTTAATGATTGATTAATCGTTGCAGCTCAACACTGAACACTGTCTGGTTTTGCTGCAAGCCAAATTTCAGGCAGGACAATAAAGACTGAACAGACCTTTTGAATGAGCACTTAAGATAATTTTTTTAATATTGGGTTCAACGTTAATGCTTTCTTTCACTTGCCCAGTCTGGTCAGTGGGTAAAAAATGTACCTGCCCAAAGTCAATTTTTACTTGCCCCTGTACAGTTTGCTTTTAGCGTTTGTTAAATAACAACAAAGACTAAGTTAATTGTTATGTTTAATCTAGGGCTGCAATGTCTATTAAATGTCTGAAAATAGTTAAGAACAAGGTGATGTCTTTATATGTCAGTCTAAAACCCAAAGGTATTCATTTTAATATTATGATAAAAGAAGAAAAGTGGGAAAGCTCGATATTTGAGAGGCTGAAAACAGTATTTTCTTCCATTTTGCATGATAGTTTAATAGTTTAATTCTTTTTTTACCTCTTGACCAGGGGGGTAAGTGCTTTGCTAAATTAGCTTGCAGACATGGCATTTTACTTGCACCAGGTAAGTAGGCAATCCTTATTGTTGAGCCCTGATATAGCTTCAGTACAAAATGGTATAAAAGGATTATGTATTGTTTTAAACACACGGTAGGGGTGTCATAATTTCAATATTAAATTAAAAATGAATCAACATTATTTTTTTTTCTCTCCACCCCTACATATTTTTGGCACTTGACACTTGTCCAAAACATCACTTCAAAGACAACACAGCATAGCTTACTGGCCATTATATCACACTTCATACCATCTGTTTAAATAAGTAAATATAAATGACAGTCAGTCAGTCAGCACATATAACCCATGATCTGTTTATCTTTACACATCAAGACTCAATAATCTAACAATGGCATAATTGTCGGTGCAAATAAAAGCTTAACATCGAATTACCTTAAAATCGAAAGTCAAACTGAATCATGAATTTAGGGAATCACAACACCCCAACATGGTGTACTGAAAAAGTCTTGAGGTATCAATAGACAACCAGACAGTACAGACCATACAGACAGATGAGAACTAACCTACAACTGAAAAATAAAAAAATAAAATTAATTCACATCCCCTTTCAAACTGGTATCTTCATTATTAATTTTCTGTACTTTACAAGCCAGTAAGAAATTTCGAAATAACTCTCCAACCACCAGCTGCTCTCCACTTTGTTTAAGCTCCTCTCTTTCTCTCTGACCTGCCTCTGCAAGCCAAAGCTATGCAGTCTTACCACAAAGAAGGAGATGAAAATAACCTGATTAAAAACACTGACTTTTAAAAGAATAACATTTCGCCCCCTGGCCCACTCCATCCCCTTTCTTTCCATGACTTGGGTGTATTTGTATATCAAGTTGCCATGTAAACATAACAGTGTCACGCTCAAATTGGGGGGTGGGGTTGGTGGGGGTTACACACAGAGTTTCAGCACAGTCATCTCTCTTTATTTTCTTTGTAGCTGCAGCGAGTTGTCTGACCAATCAAAGTTAAGACTCTTTCTCTGACACTTCATTCAAAACAATCAGAGTCTTTTGTTAATGTGCTTTCAATTCTTCTCTAAAGCTTCATGAACATTACATTTTAATATATTATGCACCCTAGATATTAATTATGATTTATATAACCATGTGCAGACCTGCTTTTTGACCCCTTTTCCCCTAATAGGAAATAGATATCAGCCCACATCAATAATACATCTCCAAAAAATTAATCATTCAGCTCTCCTCCTTTACAAGATGAATACTAAATACACATTTGAAAGTTTATAACTCAATTCATTAGTAGCGAGCAGAGAGGGTGTTAATTAGAGAAATTTTCATGCTGCAAAGATTCTTCCCGATGCTTCAATGGCAAACAACATTACAAATGACCGAGCACCTGACAGCTGTCTCTGAAAAGATAGTTCATTAGAATTAATGTGTCTCAGGAGACAAAAAGAGACAGACTCCCAAAAGGAGAAAAAAGGTATGCAAAGTGCTGGAAAGCAGCCACAACCACACTGTAAAACTAATGGGGAAAAGGAGAATTTAAAATCACTGGGGGTCTGCTTTTCTGTGGTCCCTCGTTATTGCTACAGTGCAAATCGATATGAGTCTTAAACTCTACAGAGAGGTCAAATAGTAACCCTAATGAGACGTGACACTTGAACAATGAAACAATACCACTGAGAACAACCTAGTTATTAGCTGAATTATCCAGCTTTTTTTTTTAGTTTGACCAATCCTTCAGACTAAAAGCCAGGATATCTCTGCCTTGGCTGCTTCAACTTTGTCATTTTTTAGATCTGCCTCGAGTCCCTATACTACACAATCTCTGGACTAACCATTTGAAATTTACAGTGAGATACAGAATTACTAGAATAAAAAATGATTGTTGACTTTTTTCAAAGAATTTATAACAAGAGTACAGAGAAAGCAGGATATAAGTGATCAAACGCAGATGTATAAAGAGTACATTAAAGAGAGAGTAAAAAACAAATGGACCTATGGTGCTTGAGGGTTTAACTTGTAGGAGAGTTTTCCACACACTGTATATACTGTTTTTATAGTCGACTATTAAATTAATCGCCAACTATGTTGATCAAATCATTGGTTTCAGTCATTCTTTAAGAAAATGTGAATGTATTCTGGTTTCTTTACTCCTCTGTGACAGTAAACTGAATATCTCTGGGATGTGGAAAAAACACAACATTTGAGGACATCATCTTGGGCTTTGGGAAACGCTGATCAACATATTTCACCATTTTCTGACATTTTATGGACACAACAACTAACTGATTAATCAAGAATATTGACAGACTAATTTATAATGCAAATCCCATCAGCTGTAGCCCTGTATGGGTTCAACAGGTATACCATTAGAGGTTCAAGTTTGGTAAATGTCGGTCATAGGGACGTCTGCCTTCTTTCAAATATAATGCAACAAGCAATCGGCTTGTGGTGCTCAGAGCGCCAAAACATAAATTACAGAAAACTCAAAAGCAGTGTCTCTTTCAAGAAATCATGACACAGTCACTCAAGATAATCCACAGACTTTCTTTTACCGTTGAAAGTAGTTCCTACACTAAACTGCTCACAACAGGGTCTGTGGATTATATTTAGTAATCAGGCCATGATTTCAGTACAGCGACACTGGTGTTGAGTTTTTAAAATGTATTTTTTGGCACATGGAGCACCACAAGCTGAGTGACTAATTCCATTATATTTGAGACGAGGCGGACACGTCTATGGCCGATATCTTCAAAACTTGACAACTCACATCAAAACAATCTAGATAGATTAATTGCACTACAGGCCAGAGAAAAATATATATATTTTTAATTTTGAAGTGAACTGTCTCTTTAATATAGAAGCATATCTTCTTTAATGCTTAGTTTTAAAAGCTCATATAAATAGAACTTTAAAAATACTACATCTCTCACAAAAGACTATAAAAAACAAGACAGAGCAGTATAAAAGAACCATCATAGCACCACCTGATTTGGGGGGGTGAACTATCCCTTTAACACAGAAGTGTGTCTTCTTGGATGCCGACTTTTAAAAGCATACAAACAGTACTTTAAATGCTCCATCTCTCACATTAGATTGTAAAAACAATACAGAGCAGCGTTCAGAACCATCATAGCACCACCTAGCTGTAACCAAGCTGTTTCTGAAATATTAAAAACTTTGTGGAACTTTGTTCCATTTAGAAATCAAAGGCTGTCTGGTATGATTAACACAGATTAGATAATCTGGACAGTTTACGATGCTCCAGAGATAGAGAGCAGCGGAGGCGTGACGGCGAGTGTCGTAACGTCGCCGGTAGAAGTTCGTGCATCCGTGCTCGACTGCGTGATGTATTTTAATTCCTTTTACGAGACGATTCGTGGGTGAAAATCGACCCGAGCCGAGCCGGCACCCTGCGTGCTGAAAGCGAAAGTTATCCCCGCTGAGTTCCGCTCGCTCGGTCGCTCGCAGCGGACGTTAGTTTACAGTTTGAGCACCGGGACCAACGTTGCTAACAACGCTAGCTTCGTGCATTTCCACCTGCTTTGAACAACGGTTCAAGGGGAGAGAGAAAAAGACACTCCCGAGGATAAAGTTTGGTCCCGTGTGGTGACGAACGACAGAGAGCTGCCGTTAACACCGAGACAAACGGTTTAAAACTCACAGCTGGACTCATCACACCGCTGGTTGTCCTTCAGTTAGCATGGTTAGCTCGATGATAGCCTCGCCATCCATCCTGCAGGGATCGAGCCTGGCTCGCCGTCTCCCACACAGACTACACGACGTAGCAACAAGTGTAAAGTGATGTGGAGTTGGAGTAACGTTTAAGCGAATTATAGCAAAATAAGAAGCAGAAAGAAGCAGAAAGCTGACTTTAGGTGCAAGAAGCAGTTAAATGGAGAGTGGAAAGCCGTTCTCAACTTGGGGCGGATGCCGCAAAGAAGGGAAAAAAGTTATGTTGTAGGGGAAATAACCGAGCGTTTTTCCTCCAAACTGAGATAAATTTAGACTCTGAATTCTATAAAAATATATTCACCTTCGCCGTGAGAAAAGTTCTGCCCTGGCTCTGCTCTCTTTCCCCACACACACTCTCTCCCACTCGCTCGGTGACGGTTCCAGATGCTGCTGCTGCTGCTGTTGCTGAGTGTTGGCCCGTTGGTAAGTAACTGTCTCCACGGCTACAGTCACTATGGCGCGAGGGGGTCTCGAGGCAACTGTTGCTACCCTCGAACGCCTACGTCAGGGCCCTCACTATGCGAGGGAGGGGCCAGAGGGAAACGAGGTCCGCCCAGTTAAATAAAGATGTAAGTCTGATTTGAACCACTAGGAGGCGGTCTTTGCCAGGGAATTCACATACATGCAGTTAAACGAGACTCCATGTCTGTATTTGGAGTGATATATATGTTATATTTATGATGTAAGGGAATTAGTGTATGTATCACAACTATCAAACTGCCATCAGATATGTAAATATGATATTTCTTTAGTTCATTCAGTTATTTATTTTTTCAATTGAGCTTCTACTGACTTGACATTATGATTAGAGCTGCAACAATTTATTGACTATTTTGATAATCGATTAATCGGTTTGAGTATATTTTTAAGAAAAAAGTTACAATTCTCTGATTCCAGCTACTTAAATGTGAATATTTTCTGGTTTCTTTACTCCTCTCTGACAGTAAATTGAATATCTTTAAGTTGTGAGTAAACCAAGACATTTGAGGACGTCAGTCTTTGGCTTTTGGAAACGGTAAATTTTCCTACATTTTTCTTACATTTTTAAAACAAACAACTGTTAATCGATTAATTGAGAAAATAATTGACCGATCAATCGACTATAAAAGTTAGTTGCAAACCCATTTACAGTTTTTAAAAATCTTTTCCCTTTATTGATGACAAGACAACATTAGGTGATGTTGTGTTCATATTATTTTTTATTTCTATTGATTGATTTATTTATTTTTTTGTTATATTGCCTCCTGGGTATTCTGCTCTTGCTTTGTCTGTCAAATTACTTTGAAAACTGTTTTTAACGGTACTATGTAAATAAAGTAATTATAATAGTTATTCTCACTCTTATAATAATTATTATCCCTCTTATCATTCTTACTGTTGTATACTGTAGCATGATGCACATATTTGTACTTAATTCTTACTTTTTTTTCTAGTTCCTCTTTTTTCTTATATATATTGCTGTTGTATACTGCAGCATGATGCACATACATACTTCTTATTTGTTATATATTTTTGTTATATTACTTTGTTATATATTATAGTATAATGCACAGGTTTATGTGTGTGTGTGTTTTGTAAATATATATAAATATTTTATTATATATATTTTTTTTTTTTCTTGAATGGATGTATCCATAACATGACCACATTTCAATAATAACAAATCAATAATGTATTTCTGATTGTGATTCTAATTAAAAATAGATTCATTATATTTAAATGATCTATTTTCAACATCTCATTTACTTCCAGCACTAGATTCCAACAAGCCCCAACAAAGAAAAGCAGCAAAAACCTGGAGTACTTTTTAAACACTTAGCATTACTGTGAGAAATGACTTGAATGCATATCTTGAACTACTTTTTTCTTCCACTTAGTGATTTATTTCTACTTTGTGCATTATTCCTCCCTGTACTGGAATTTATAAACTAATTCTATTAATTTCATCTTTGTGTTCTTATACATGTATGTTACTGTACATATAATTGTTTAAAAAACATTCAAAACAAGCCTGTTATAAATATAAATGTTCTGTTTGTATCTCCTCTTCCTCATGCAACCAGCTTTGTCTCGCTGCATTTCATATCTTCAGCACATGGTGGCAGCACACATCTACATTGTGAGACAGTCTATCAGATGAGTAGATCATTTTATCAGGTCTTCTTGAAAAACAGAAGACAAATGCTTTACTGAGATACTGTAGATCAGGCATGTTCAAACTATTTCATAAAGGGCCACATGTGGCAGCAGGTTTTCATACCAAGCCGGAGCACACCAGGCTTGACTCATTTACTCAACTGATTTCAGTCTTCGAACAGCTGACAAGTCAAATCAGTGGTGCTGTTGATTGGTTGGTTGGAGTAAAAACTTGCAGCCACTCGACCCTTTATGAAGTAGTTTGGACATGCCTGCTGTAAATCGAAGGAAAATGTACTCCCCTTCTCTCTTTAATTTATTTGTCAGTGCTGAACATAAGTCAGTTTACATAAAATGTTTTGACTTCATCAAGAGCTGACTGCTGCACCCAATACAGTATATTGAGGAAGATATTAGCTGGGTGTCTTAAGGTTTTTTTTTTTCATTTTAAGCACTGTATAAAGAAAAAATAAAGCTGTCATTGCACATTTATGTCTGCCCATGGATTATTTTTCATACATTCTGAGGCTGGTAAAAGATTCACATAATGTCAAAGAAAGAAAGGGCCTAATGAGGACACTGAAATCATGTCTATTTTTTCTTTGGTGCTTTAGAAACCTGGGGAGGGTTGCATCCTATCACTTAAAAAAACTAACAGACAGGCATTTTGTAATCTTATTCCACTATTTTAAACTTGATTTATTATTATGTAATCTAGACAGCTTTTAGGCCAAAACAAATAAATACAAGATTTAGTATTTCTTAGGAGAAAGCCGATTTACTGTCATGTTGAGAAATTAAATGGACACGACAAGTTCAGTTTACTCATGATGAGGAGGATTACTCAGCCTGTGATAACAGTTACATAATGTCCTCTCCGGCTTCGAAGGGAGCTTACCAAAGTTTGAATAAAAATCAATACCTCAGCTTGGATTTTAGACTTAATGTTTTTTTTTTAACAGAAAGCATGCATTACAAACTGGACAATGTGAAGTTTAAAAAAAAGTGTGCATTTAGGAAGGAAAAGGGTCAAATGACAGATGCTTTTCAGCTGAATGATGCAGCTTTTTTTTGGAGTTTGACCCATACTGGAGTATCAGAGCCAGGATACCTCTGCCTCTGCTGCTTCGAACTTGACCATTCTTTTAAAAAATCTGCCTCTTAGTCCCCATACTTCGCTGGATTGTCCATTTGATTATTAATACAGAAATAAAAAAGAGAAAATTAAATATAAAGAGTAAAAAACAAATCTATGGTGCATGAAGGTTAAGTTCATATGAGTGACAGTTTGTCACATACTGTATGTACAGTGCTGATGAAGTTTCAAGTTATTCCAGATATTTACTACAAGTGGCACTAATTAGAGTGTAGTTTGGTTTTTGGTTTAAGAACTATGGTCATGAAATTTACCAAAAATCTAAAGCAGGTTTATAGTGTTTAAAATGTCACAGTCCCTGGAAGCGTCCTTTCCTACTCTGAACAGCTCAAATGTTTCTTCACAGTTGACACTGATATTTCTCTGGACAAAGTTGATCATGACAGTCCAACATATTTTTGTGGAGGTGCATTCACATTCTGACTATAGCTTTTACAAAAAGCGCGCTTTTATATTTAGATAAAAACATTTTCACGGGCTAACATCCATGCATTATTTTAAATTAAACATCTACTACCTTGATAGTTAATCATTTTTTTCTTGCTAACAACAAAGACCGTGTCTAATTTATGTTTTTATAGCAGCTGTTCTAAAAGAAAGCAGAAGTGATGCAGAAACTGAGTCTCTAAGGATAATTTATGGGTTGCTTTGTCACTTATAAATTTTAAATTAAAAAGATTATAAACGGTCAATCTTCATCAACGTGTTACCTTTCAAGTATGGTATGATGCTGTTTTTGCCTTTGAGACAATAAAATTTGAAAAATCTAGACACTAGTTTTTGCCTGGTTTCAGGGAGGGGGAGGGCTGCACTGGGTAGAGTTTGACCTTTGACAGCCAGTAAACATGAGACGTCTGCCAGACAAACAGGTCATGTCCAGGTCCATTATGACATCTGTGCAGATCACGTTCAATATCTGGACGTCTGACCATGACCCCTCTTGGACGTTGGCATAGAGTTCAATATTTGAACATCTGGCTAGGAGGTTTTTTTGGATGTCTGTGGACACGCAGGACCAGGAAGTTTTACAAGTATAAAATCTCGAGGGATCAAAAATTCATAATGGAAAAAGTCATGATAAACCTCTTTTTTTATAATGGTGACTAAGGGCAGCAGGGGGATTTTTCACTGTAATCCCTAGTGACCACTGGGCATAATTGGAAGCAAGGCTGAGCAGCAATTCTGTATCCAGGTTCTCCTTAATTATATCTAACCCTCCTTACTTTACCGTTGAAAAAATAAAACTTCCCAGTGTGCATATTTTTTTCCACTTCAGAATCAGAATTAGGTTTATTACTAAATCTTTTTTTTTTTTTTTTTTTTTTTTTGCCTCAGTGTATATGTATATAGGTGCAGCAGGCCTACAGGCTGTGTAACTGTAAATATTGTTTTATTTACTGTCTACTCTAAATTACTATTTGTATGTTCTATGTTTGTCAAGCATGAAGGGGCTATGCTACAACTTACATTTCATTGTACAACCCTGTGAAGTAAAATGAAAATAAATGAACCTTGATTAGGGCTGCACAGTTAATCACAATATTATTGAAATTGCAACGAGAAAGTGCAGCAGTCAAATTACAGAAGCTGTATTTTTTTTTTTAAATAAGAAAATATGTGACAAAACAGCATTATAATGAAGTGCTGTAGTGCTGCAGAGATGCCCTGGCCTACAAATCGACTTCTCCAGATGCAGGAATGTTTTTCTTACATTTGTTTGGTGCAGACCTCAACAAGCGTTACATCATCATTATTTTAATAGTTTTCTGACTCCCACAAATTGTGAAACATATTGTGATATCTGTCTGATTTTTTTTTTTTTAACCATATAATGCAGCTCGAACCTCTACATATACTGCACAAGGAATTTACGTTTGTATGTTGGTGCATAACAATCAACATAACAAGAGATAAATAATGGATACAAAATAGAAAATAGATAAAATAAAACCCCAAACTGGTATAAAAGATTTGAAATTTACAATAAAATATATACATATGAACAAAACATATCTTGAATTTTTTAAATTAAAAACAGAAGTAGGCCAATAGTGTAGAAAAGACAGTGAACACAGTGTGCTGTAGGCTGAATGAGAGTCTAATAAAGCTATGAACTGTTTGAAACAGGTGCGCGTGAGCAGCAGCAGCTGGACCTTCTGTCAGTGAGATGAGCTCTCACAACGGACACACTCACCAAAACAAAGAGCCTCTTCTTGTGGTAAGTCATTCTGTTTTCATTGATTACCGGTGTTTGTCTATTATTCAGGTAATCTTTTCATTTATCACTCTGTTTTCACATCAGTCAAGTATACATACAGCTACGTACTACTGAGACATTAGGAAGCTAATTCGTATGTAGCGGCAGCTAGCAGTCAGTTAAGCTAAGCTAGTTTGTGGTGTTAAAGTTAAATTAAGCCGTTAACCATGAATAAAAAGTGACACGTGAATTCATCACACAGGAGCTTAAAGCTTAGCATTTCAACGGTGATTATATTATCACACGAAACTTCTGTAAAGTTTTAAATCGTCAATGAGCTGAAGGAGACGATGGAAGTCCCGCCCTTCAGCTAGCTTAGCACCTGCTCCGCTAGCATCCGCAACTCACCTGGTTTTTCAACATTTTCGAAACTCACATTTCAAACACATCACTGAGGTTTTCTGTCCAATAATTAAGACAGGTGGATTTATAATATGGCACCGGGCGGTTAAATTTGAAAACCTCCTCATTCGTAGAAGGTCATCGATTATAATTTTTATTATTGTTAGCATTCAAGAACAACAACTTGTCCCACTTGTTGGCATTCAGGGGGCGTGACGGCGTTGGGTAGCTGATGAGAAGATTATAGTCAACAGTTGTAACCAATGAACAGTTTGCATGGTTTTGAAATTGTGTCATATTAATATATTGTGTAAAATGTTACAACAGCAATAGTTGACTATCTTAAGTGTGGTATTCAAATTACCAGATTACCTTTACTCTGTAGGAAAACACTAAGCCAGAGCTCTGGAGAGAAAGAGTGAGAGAGGAGCTCAAACAAACTATTTGCATGTTTACAGGCTGTAGGAGCAACTTCATCTCCCACATTGTCCTCCTCAATATCTAGAAAAACTCTTGCAAGAGCATGATTTAGTTTACAATCACTCTTGCAAGATTTTTCGTGGGTCTAGGGTTCCCTTCTAGACATGCCTGTCCTCCGGCCTGCCTACAGCCCAAGGGATGGAAAGGAAGAGAGAGACCCCTATTTGTTTGCAGAATCAGTCGCTAAGTTTGTCACCACTTGCTTTTTGTCAGTGAAGTCACTAAAAGGGTCTGAAAAGTTGCTAAATCTGTTGGTTACACTGGTTGTGCTAGGTGGACAAGCCTGGTTTCTGCCCCCTAGTTGCGTGTGTACCTCTGTAATGACATTGCACTAAAATCCATCTATTGCAGCCTCAGTTTGTTAATTTGTTTGTGTTAATGTGTGGTTTCTGTGTTTTAGTCAGTTAGTCACACAGTAAGACAAACTAACTGGTCAAGGCAGCGGTAGTCCAGCAACTCCCTCGTTCTGCAAGGTAAAATTACTGTTTTTGCCAAAGGAGTTTGGTTGCTTTGGAAAGAGCTATTTTGCTTATATAACAGTAGAAAGGATTTCAAAACCAAAATGGGACTCTGGCGGTCCTCACCCAGTAAAATTTGATATTTTCATAGACTGTTTCCTGCATTCTGGTGACTTTGAAAGAATGGAACAACATGATAAGTAGCTTACACATTTTTTGGCAAACAAATGCCATGACACTTCTGGACCATAGCATATAGCCGTAGTCCAAGTCTTAGTCCTTTCAAACATTCTATAAGAAACAAGTATTTTTCTTTCCAGGATGTCTGATATTTGTTGAGTATTTCTTTCTCTTAGTGCTCTCTTACTCACTGTGGAGGTCAGGTTTATACACACGCAGTGTGCCAGAAACAGGTTGCAATAACAAAGGTTTGAAAATTTGTTAAATAGGGAGAAATACAGGAGACTTGTGACCGCAGGAGAAAACCAGAAGAGGGCAATGAGAAATGGAAGGTTTTTTTTTTAGGTTATTTTTTGGGCATTTTGCCTTTATTGGACAGGACAGCTGAAGAACAGACAGGAAAGAGAGTTGAGAGAGAGAGGGTATTACATGCAGCAAAGGACTGCAGGCGGGAGTCAAACCGGCGGCTGCTGCAGAGGACTGATAGCCTCAGTACACGGGGCGTGTGCTCTTCAACTAAGCTACAGGGGCATCCTGAGAGAAAGTATTCTAAATATAACGTACACTTCAACTGATATTGATTTTTTTTTTTTTTTTTTTTTTTTTTTTTCTGTGGTGACTAAAATATACTTTGCTGCTGACCCGTCTATAGCAGTGCATCACTTAGCTTCCTACACCTGTACCACACCTGTACTTTTGCTTCTCCATACTGGGGACATGAAGACCACAGTCTGCTGTAGGTAATATACTAACTGACAGCAGAAGTACACTAAGTGTGTCTGATGTATGAAGACGGATATAAAAATTGTGCCTCTGAGGCCTTTTTTATTAAATCTAGACTTTTATTTTATTTATCTCGGTTGCGGCACTCATACTGTACTGTTTTGTACTTTACTCTTTGTACTGTTAACTTTTACTCCACTACATTTTTCTTGCAGCTGTAGTTACTGGTTATTTATACTAGGGATGAGCAGAATATGTCACGTGAACAGCAGCCAGAACATGAGTGAGACCTGTCATCATGTCAGCTGTATGTAGTCATTTTAAGGTCGAGGAAGAAAAAGCAGCTGTCATGTGCAATTTATACATTTATGCAATTTATTTAAATTTTATTTTGAATTCTTGAATGGTGCTAACCAATCACAAATGCTGCTAAAAGTTCTGAATGTGATAAAGCTTAAATTAAAAAAAAAGCAAGCAGTGGTATTGTAAGGCAGTCAGTCATGTTGTGGGCTGTGAATTTTTGTCTTCAAGGGAGTTGTTGCATTGTTTTAGTGTGATGTTTATTTGTTGGCTGGGTAAAGCAGAGAGCATCCTTACAAATGTTTTATTATCCTTTTTGCTTAAGAGAGAGAATAAGACAGTATCAGACTGGTATCGGTATTGGCAGATACTCAAGGCTGCGGTATCGGACAAGAAAAGTCCGATACCGCTACCTAACAGCAGTGCTGCCATACAAACTATTTAAAATGACCTGACAACATTACCATGCTTGTTACATCATATTAATTAATCAATTAATCAATTAATCGCACACACAGAACAAAAAAAGATTCAAACTGGAGTCTTGATTTTAAACATTTCTTTTAAATACAGTACTGAGCTGTACAGACAGTGAAAAATGTGCAAAAGTTCAAACGTGTCAGTCGATTTTGGACTTTACTTAGTGCAAAATGAAGCAATGATGATGAGGACATCTAAGGTTAATCTACAGATGCACCCAGTCAATAATCGAGGGCTTAATTAAACACACATTAAGTAATGACTTGACCTGCTGGCAGTTGGCTTCATGTGTGTTTGATCGGGCTCAGGATCAGTGACTCTGTACACCTGGAGAGTAACCTTAAATGAGGTGAACAACGTGGACTTGGACACTTGCACTTTCGCACATTTTTCACTGTCTGTCCAGCACTGTAATGCATGTAATAGAAATAGTCTGTACTGGAGAAGACCACAGACTGATTTATCAAATTATCTAATAATGTAAGATAATGATAATAAAACACTGAAAAAATGCCATTCTGCATATCAAGCACTTTGGCTTTTGATCCTTTAATGACATGGCAATTTGTGGCAAATACATTTATAGTTTTACTAAAATTTTAATACAACTTTTACTGGAGTCTTTTTTTTCCACCACTGTAAATAACACAAATGTATTTTTCATGTCAGTTCACTGTCATGCCAGGTGATATCAAATATCACGATATCACAATAAAAAAATGTGTTAATATTCCACCAGACAGTGACAATATAGACTGTAATATTACACAATAAACTATTTTGTTTTATAAAATGACTGCTACATTGTTTTTGTTTTGCAGTTGTACATACATAATTCAAGCATCAATTGAGACGAAGACAATTCTTGTCAATTTTTCATACATGCTTAGGTCATGGCTAGCTACTTTTATTTTGTTTCATTTTGTTTCATTTAAGAAGGAAAACAAACGCTTTTAGTTAAAAGCAAAAACTAATTTTACTCACAAAAAATGCTGAACACACCAGATTTATTATTTAATAAAGGACATCTTTTCAAGTTGTCATTTTTCTTTGTTTTTTTAATATTGTGGTATTTTTCAAGTAAAATCGCAGACGTAAAATATTGGAATTGGAAGCATAGCCGAACCAGACCGATAAGAAATCCCTCCTTAAAGGGGTCCCTTTCAGTAAAAGTACAAAAGTATTAACATGGAAATATACTTAAAGTACCAAAAGTCAATACTCACTTTGCAGAATGGCCCATTTCAGAAAAATGCTTATTATTATTGTACTCATCACTTATTGCACAATATTGCAGCTGGTAAATGTCGGGTCAGTTTTAATTTATATATGTGTATATATGTATTTGTGTGTGTGTTTTTTTTATACACATTACTTTACATACTGCAGGCTTGTAAATTTCCCCCGATTAAGTCTTATTGACATAATAATGATCATAATAATTTTAATTAATTTATTTATTATCATAATATATCTTATAAGCCGTCAAATAATGTTGAGTACAAAGTATAACATTTTCCTCTGGATTGTAGTGGAGTACAAGTATTCGGTAGCAGAGAATGATCAGTTGCCTCAGCAGAGTGTGGGATGAGAGAGGATGTCACTGACCGGCAGTAACCTCAGTCAGTGCAGGGTGCGTCAGCACTGAACACATCCTGCAGCATGTCAGCGTGTGCGCATGGGTAGACGGGATCAGCTGGCCTCTGGTTGTCATGTGACACTGTGGTGTGGTGGCTCTGCGTTTTCGTCTCTCGTGGCAATTGGCTGAACCTGATCTTTCTATAGAGCAGCGGTGGCACACTTCCTATGAAGTCGTGCGGGCATCTACTCACGTGAGATTTATTTTCAGACTGATCTTTCAAAAATAAGCCACATAAGAAAAGAAGATGATCACACAAATAATAACACCCAATGTTATAAAAAAAAAAGATAAATACATAAAAAAGTAAATATTAAACAATTAATTGATGTCACATGCATATAGAGACACATTTTTCCATTTCAGAGTGTATGTGAATGCATTTTTCTCTGATTTTTGAATAGTGCTATCTGAATATTACACATACAGGTATGGGCAAAAAAAAAAAAAAAATCATGTTAAGCTTATGTGAGGATAAATGTAAAATGTCAGCTTTCTTGTTTTAAGGGATAGCAAAGTTTTAGTTGTTTTTTCACCTTATATTTTAATCAGTTTGAGTTGGAAATGCGTGTATTTCCTGCTTCCCCAACTTGCACTACTTGACCTACTGAACGGTAGGGGCAGGAGTTTAGGGGAAACTGTGCAGAGGAAATTCCTTTGTTTGTAATCCACCAATTAAACTTGTTTTTTGTTTGTTTGTTTGTTTGTTTGTTTTTTAACTGCTCGTTCCGCTTGAGTGTTTGATTGATTATTTTTTTTTCTGTGTATATCAATACCAACCTAATCTCATTTAGAGTTACTCACAGGTTTAGGCATTAATTAAAATTAAATTCTTGTGAAATAGCTGTGAATCCCCCACCCACGCCTTGACGGGTACGTTAACGATGGGTCACAACCTGCTTTTCACTCCTTTGTTTTCACGGTTGTATCAGAAGTACGGTGTTTGCCAAATGCAAATATTTTCTCTGTGGGCAGTTCTTATAGTCTCTGTTTCTCTTCCTGTAGTTGGTTCCTCTCTGAGTTGCTGTTTTAGTACCCAGTACATCAGGTCATGTCTCAAAAGAACAAGAACTACAGGATGAACTTGTCAAGCTGTATTTGTGCCGGCAGCTTTGATTTTAAAACAGTGTTATGAGTAATGTAGTTACAGCATTAACTTTGAAGAAATCCAGTCGATCAGGAGAAGCTTCATAGTCACTCAGTGTGTCACTTTGTTTAGAAATTTAATCCTGCTGTCAGCATTGTTTTTATTTTGATTAGAAGCTTTAGCATCCATTGTTTAATGCTGTTTTGCAGCAGGGGAGCAAGTATTCAGATCCTTTACTTTAGTATGAATAACAATACCATAAAATAAAAGTACTCCATTACAAGAAAAAGTCCTGCATTGAAAAAGTTACAAAGAATCAAAAGTACTAAATGTACAAATGTGGCCCCTGTGAGTGTCACACTCTTACACTGTACTTTGCAGATTATCTGTACTGTTGTAGTTTATTGAGGAAGAATTAATATGCTACTGTTTTCTATAAACCAAACTCCCAGATTATTCACTTTACTAAAATAGAAGACAAGGAAAGCAGCAAAGTCTCAAATTAAAAAACTAGAACCATTAAATGTTTGACATTTTTGTTTGAGAACTGAACATAAGCAAGTCAACAAATTGTTGCTGGAATAGCTGATCATCCTTACAGCTCTAATTTTTATATGGATTACTTAATCTGTATCAGTGCATCGTAGGTCTCATTTCAATTTGTTGAAATGCAAATACTTGAAAATTACAAGTAACATTGTAACATCGGTAACATTTATTTCTTCCAGATACCAGTTCTGATACCTGAACTTTGTGTTTTGGCCAATACAGAGTACTGACCTGATACCAGTGCATTAAAAAATATATATATAACATTATTACTAGTTTTAAACAGCTGTATATGACTAACCTTTTATGGATGTGATATGACTGCTATCATTTTTACATGGCCTGGCTCAGGTGAAACCTTTGAGTATGTGACACTGCTGGGAAGCAGCAGAGACCAGTTTGCATAGACTTGCATACTCGTCGATACTGATCCAGCATTTTAGGTGGAATCTGAGACATTTACTGATACTGTTATCGGTATCGGAACAACCTTAATTTGGAGGAGATTGTAGAGCTGCCAGTTAAGTGCTTGATATCGATATATTCATTTCTGCAATAATTTTGCAATATTAACACCTCAATATTAATATTGCAAAATTATTGTAGAAATGACGATTGCTTTGACAAAATATTAATATAATGAGATTTGATAAATAATCATCAGTAATGTGGGTAAAGGCAAATAATAGAACCAGTAGAACAGCTAGGTAAGCTCACAAAATTATACTTTAATGCAGCTTTTAAAAACAGAAGAAGACAACACTTTGCCATATCACAATATAATGAAATACAATACAAGACGATATCTAGTCTCATATCACAATATCTGTATAATATCCATATATGGCCTAGCCCTATTTTAAAGGCATTACAGTAAAGTGATGAAATTTTTTCTGAACTCACTACTGATCTGTTCAATTATTTGACATCACCCCCTTGGTCATTATATCCAAATTACAATGGCTGAGTATCAGTACTTAATACATTTAAAGTTTCAACCAAAATAACCCAGTACCCAGTAGTATCTAAACTTCTCCAGTCAAACGATACCTGTAATCAATCCTCTTGTACCCAGCTCTAGAAAAAAATGACCATTTGTATGGTTTTGCTTGGAGCCAATCACAGCAGTTGTTCTTCAGTTTAATGAAACACGTGATTGGCCCACTGCCGCAGCTTCAGCTGGCAGCTACATACAGTCTGTGGTGGTGGAGTTGCCACCACAGTGTTTGTAAGTATGACTACACTACAGGCCTGCAGCATCCGATTCAATAAAATAAATTAAAATTATTTCAGGAAAAACTGGGAACATAAATAACATGATAAAGCATCTCATCAAACGTGGAGCAAACTTCAGGGTGAAGTAAAGGTATCAAATGAAGTACTCTGTTGGTATTGGTGTCACTTGGCAGTGGTACTTGCATTTTTTAACAATTATTTAACAACAAACTCATTGTGTTAATATTTTGTGAAAGCACCAATAGTCATCCCTACAATATTGTCGTCCCTATTGACGATATCGATGTGTTTGGTCAAAAATAGTCTGATAAAATATTTGATTTTGTCCCTATCACCTAGTCCTACTTTAAAAACCAGGAAAAGACAAAACTTATGTCATATCGTGATATAAGGTCATCACAAATAGACAATATCTAGTCTCATATCACAATATCAATATAATATCAATATATTGCCCAGCCATAATGTCACATTGGACATTTGCAAACTGAGATGGACATTTTTCACTATACTTTGACATTTCAAAGACAAAACAATTAGTAGATAAATTGAGAAAATAATCTGCAGATGATTGCATAATGAAAATAATAATAATTTGCTGCCTCACAGTGGCTTAAAATGAAAGAGGAAGAGAAGAAGTTGTAAGATAAATGTGTAATATTTTTAAATAATGTAGGTCAGAGGATGTGGCCGTGTCTGCAGTGTGCATAAGTATGATTTTAGTCAGTGGAAAAGTCATGAAGTGAAGCCAGCAGCACAGCTGCACTTGTAATCTCGCCTCAGAAAGCCTTGCATACAGTTTGTCCGACAGTAACCCCAGGCAGCCGGCAAAGCTGCAACGTGTGTTTGGAGTGTGTGTGGTGTGTGTGTGGGTGTGCACAGGAGGGGGATGGGTTTGAGTTTCATAGCATCATCTGTGTGTGTGTGTGTGTGTGTGTGTGTGTGCGCACAACAGCCACTTCCCCCACCTTATTCATTTAGCTTGCGTGGCCTTGTATGGAAAATGGGTCTGTGGTGTGAGCAGTTTCAGCCAATCAGGGGGCTTTAGGATGACGGAGGGGGCAGGGACTGTGTCTAGAGGAAGCTGGCTGGCCTGTCTGGGTGGGGTTTTTCAGGGGGAGGGACCTACCAAGCCGGCTAGTGTTTGAAAATGAATGATACGCTGTTGAAGTTGTAGGAACGGCAGACAGCAGCTGGTGAATTAGTGCGTGTGTGTGTGTGTTTAGAGGCAAACTGAAGCCACGGCATTTACAGAAAGTGAACTGTTTCAGAGAAAACCTGTGATACAAACCGGGAGAAGAATCAGAATTCAGCAATGCGATGTGAGTACCTCTATTTCTGTTTCTACTTCATGTAGAGATGTGGTCCTTTTACCTCCCAGCCTTTCACTGAGATGATCAGGTTTGATACAAAATCAATTGTTAATGAAACCTGAGAAAATGGTTCGATTATATTTATGTTTCATGTCTGATATAACAGATTCAGATCATTTAATTCCTCACGTTTTATGCCATACTCTGAATTCCTGGCTTATCATTCAGTTGAAACCATTCCTTGACATTAATTCTACAATTATTATGAAATTAAGCTCATTTTTTAGTCTGATTTGAGGTGTGGTTCTTAGTTACTTTACCTGTAAATTTCAATAAAGGTGAAATGTATGTCTCAATCACCTTGTCCATAACATGTGGACAGCTGCGCGCATGCAAAAGGGTGTAACCCAACCATCAGATCTGTGTTAATTTGCCAGATAACATTAATGAGATGTATTAAAGCCTTGCCCCATTTCATTTAAATGCCGACTTTAGCTTGCACATATTTGAAATTGGATCAAAAATGTTGAGGTTGGCGTGCCGACTGTATAATGAGGATGCTGAGGATCACGCCCAGTCATAAAACTGCTCTGCTGTTCAAAGGCAGCAGCTGGCTGAGGATGCAGATCATTCAGAGGACATATTGACAGAAAAACACTTCATTTCACTTGTGTTTCAAGCGACAACATTAGGTTCAGACAGTCAAGTGTTATTTTGGACAAGAGGAGGCAATGCACGAGGCAAAACTGGAAGGAGGGGTGCGGTTTTGTCTCATCTGTTTGACATGGGATTAGCATAACTGAAGTTTGCAGGCATGGTGGTGGTATTGTGTTGGGGAGAGTCCCTAGTTTCAGTTTAAGCGTTCATGGTTTTAGCTGAGAATGAGGATGTGATAAACACGTTTTTTCCTGCATTAATCAATGATAAAACTGAAAAAGTATCGTCGTTCTTCCAACTGTTGCATTTTCCCTTTCTGAATTGAACAGATGGTGCAACTCACGACTCTGCTCCACATTCATAATCCTCTCCTGATTGCATGAATTGCAGTTGCACTAATGATGTCAGTTTGCCAGTGCTAAATCCATCAGATAATTCATCTTGGGCATCAGTTGTGTTGACACCAGGGCAACTAACGATTATTTTCATGAACAATTAATCTACCATTTTCCAATCTGGTAATATAGGATCCCAAAGCTAAAGGCGAAGTCCTCAAATATCTCATTTTGTCCACAACCCATAGATATTCAGTTTACTGTAACAGAAGACTAAAGAAAACCAGAATAATAATTCACATTTTGACTCAATAAATGACTCAAAATGATTAATCAGTTATCAAAATAGTTGCCGTTTTATTTAATAGTTGACAACTTTCAATTAATTGACAACTTGTTGCAGCTCTAGCTGGCACGTGAGACGGAAACTTAACAAAAGCTCACAACAAAAGCACGCAAGAAAGGGATGCAAAGAATGCTGTCTGTCCAAATATTTTGATAATCAACTCATCATTTGAGTCATTTTTCAAGCATAAATGACAAACATTTGCATGTTCTAGCTTCTCTGGTGTGAGTGTTTGCTGCTTTTCTCTGTTTTATATAACTGTAAATTCAGCATGTTTTGTTTTTGGACTGTTGATCAAACAAAACAACACATTTGAAGTACACTGATGTGTGTTTTTTCAGGGCCAGTACAGATAAAAAGTAATCAAGAAACTGATAAATGATATACATTTGCAGTAGAATTAAGATAACGCAGAACTTAATTGAAATGCCTTTAAGCATTATGCTTAATTAAAATAGAAACTTTTTAACATTATCTTTACACAAAAAGTTCCAGGATCTGCCTGCAGCATTCTTAAATTTAACTGAAAATTTTAGTAAGTAAACAAAATATCTGCCCAAAGGTAAAGGAAATAAAGTAAAACAATTTTCAACATCATCTTAAAACAAAAACTTGACTGAAATTTTTAATAAATGCATCAGAACAAAAGTAGCACATTTTTAAATTTAATTATCAACAAAAATTCAGATAATCATAAAAATGCTGATTATCGGATCTGATAATCACCCAGGCTGATAATCAGTCAAACCCTAATCTGAAGGCGTCACCATGTGAGCATTGGGGAATTGTAAATGCCATTTTTTTTTTTTCACGTTTACAAACGTTAAAAGATAATCTGTAATAAAAAATAACCGTTAGTTGCAGCTCAACTTCCCCAGAGACCGTGGCTTTGCTGGTGGTTTCTGAGAAGTTCAAGTGAAGGGGGAAACCAACAAACGTATCCCAGGGAGAAAGCAGTGAACCGCAGAGGAAATGGATCATGACAAATCTGAAAGTAATTTTATTTTTGGACAAATCGTGGAGGACTAACTCAGTAACTCTAGATGACAAATGATTGATGTTGTAAGGCGTTTGTCACTGCCTGGTTGTCACAGCAGAGCTGAATCAGGAGCATCTCGAGCCTTTGCTGGTGATCTTTATTGGTGATGTGCTCATGTGATGGTCGCTCATCAGACCGAAACCGTTTAAAAGCAAGAAGGGAAAATACAAAGGGGGTAAGCAAGAACTAACCTCAGGGCTTTTTCCAGTCTGATGTTGAAGACTATATTCGTCCAGACTTTACAAGTGACTGAACCTTTTTTCAAGATCAACATCACGCTCCTTACCCCTCCTCATCCCTGACCCCCCCACCCCCATGCTCGAAGACCAAAACAATGACGGAGCATAAAGAAATAGGCCAAGAGCGGGGGGCGGAATTTTAAAATGTCCGCCTAAACCATACCCCAGTTCATCCGCCTGCCTCCACCCTCCTTTTAAATGCTGCTGGAAACCCACATCCACCTCGCTCCAGCTGTGTCCTTGAGGAATGTGCAGCTGCAATCGAAGGAAGAGGCGAAATAAAATGGCAGCTTTGCCTGTGTCCATCATGTGACAGCGGTGAGATCACCCTGTGACATTTGTCTCCTTGGCTGTGAGACCTCCAGGCCTCCGTAGGACTCGGTCATGAAGTCTCCACGGCGTCAGCTGGCCGCTCGCCACATAACTGAATGAGAATTGATTTTCTTTCATGACAGTGAAGACAGTTTGTGGTGACTGAGTCCAAACTAGAGCTGCAATGATTAGCTGATCAATGGATAAGTTGTTAAATATGAAATGAATTGCCATCTACTTTGATAATCAATGTTTTGAGTCAAGCAAAAATGTCCAAATTGTCTGATTTCAGATTCTTAAATGTGAGTATTTTCTTGTTTACTCCTCTTTGGGAGTAAACTGAATATCTTTGGGATTTGGTCAAAACAAGACACTTGAAGACGTCAGTCTGGGCTTTGATCCAGCATTTTTCACCATTACCTTACCTTACCTTGGACTTACTGTTTTCTGACATTTTCTAGACATTGCACTACTAGATTAAACATGACAATCACCTTTAGTCTTTTTTAATTATTTGATCACTGCTAATAAATAAAACAGTTTGTGCAGGGCAAGTAAAAACTGACTTTGGGAAAGTAGATTTCTGACCCACCTGCCAAACTAGACAAGTGGAAAAAATATATAAACGTTGAACCCTGCACATGACAATCCTATTTTACAATTTTTTTTGGAAGGTGTGGTTTGCAAATATGTGCCAAACTGTTAAGCGTGCTAGAAAATATTTTCGTTCCTGCTCTCTGACCTCCCTGGAGCCTGTTTCTTTCCACTTGTCCAGGCCCAATTGTCCCTGACAGTCGAGTCATGATAGGCTACAGCGACAATAGGCAGACGAAGCCACTGGTATGTGTTTTCAGCTCACTTAAATAAACAGACCAGCAGCAGCGGCTTTAGACCTGTGATTTACCAAAACAGAGGGGCTTGAATGAGAGGGAGCGTCATGGAGGTGTGGGGTTTGATGGTGGCCGAGCGGTGAAGGTTTATTGTTCGGGAGGCATTGATGTGTTTCCTGTGATGAGGTCATGGCAAAGGCACGAGAAGGATGCTCCCTCCAACTCTTTTCAAATGAACTTGGTATCCTTTTACCAAGAAAGGATAGAGAAAGATCTTATCTTTGTCCCGTCCCACCTGGATTCGTCTGTCTTTTCACGCAATTCAAAATATGTTTCATTTCATTCATCAGTTTTATCACCATGGCTTCCTTTGGATTTTAATGGGGTGGGGGGGCAATGGAAACGTTTTTTTTTTTTTTTGTTGCCCAAACACGGCATTGAAAGGCGAGACAATGTTATCTGCAACAAGATTTTCCACTCTGCCAGCTCGGCTCCATATGTTCGTCACGCACTGTTGACACACAACTGAATTTTGTCAACAGAACAGTCATATAGATAGAGACAATATTTGTTTAGCAGCTCGTAAAGTCAGCTATGAAGGTTAATAATAAGCAAGATGTAGCTAAACATAGTGGTCGGCCTTTGTCAGCATGTTACGTGCAGATACGTTCATATTACTTCCTTCACTGTTTCATTCAGCATAAGTCAGCCACCATATTTATTTAGAATCACTCATGTCCTTATCCTCAGGGCTTCAATTAATGATTATTATCATTATTGATTAAGGCATTAAGAATTTGATTTGATCAGTTTCTCAAAATGACTTCTTCAGATGTCTTGTTTTGTCCACAGCGCAAACATACTCAGTTTACTGTCATAGAGGAGTAAAGAAACCAGAAAATATTCACATTTAAGAAGATGAAATCAGAGAACTTTGACATTTTTTTCCCTTAAAAAAAGGGACTCAAAATGATTAATCGATTATTAGAATAGTTGGCAGTTAATTTAATAGTTGACAATGATTAATCAATGAATTGTTGCAGCTCTATTTATGTCATAATAAGACGTCTCAAGAGCTGATTCTATACTTCACAAGAGCCAGAAACAGGAGGAGGAAATGTGTAAACATAACCCCAACTACAAGTATGCAACTGCTAAGAAAAGTAATGTGACCTGGTGCCAGCGGCACTCAGGTGTGAGTCTTGTGAGTACTAGAAGCTGCCGGCTGTCACATGTTGGTGTTACTCTCTCAAGTTGCAATTAGACCAGAGGAGCAATCCTTTTTTTTCTCTTCTTTCTAAAGTCAGAGGGCATCTTCTCAAACCAGGCTTGAATCTTACTCTAAATGAGTGTGTGTGACTAATTTTCTAATGAAGAAAGCAGGCAGTAGTACCATAAAATGATGATCTCAGGTGTAAATCTTTGGTCAGACCCCACTATCAGTTAAAGATGTCCCAGTACCATTTTTCTTTGCAGATATCGATACCTGTGATACCTTTTTTGCAGATGTATAATACTCACCCTGAATAATAATCTCAGATACTTTTATTGGTATTGGAACAACCCTAATGTCAGTTAACTTTAATGCACATACATTAAATTATTTACAACAGAAAACTTAAAACGAAGAAAAACATATTCTCAGATGATTTGGACACATGCTACAAAAGACCCACCATTATTCAACAAACAAATTAACAATAGTGAAGAATGAGTGAGAAACAACAATAATTTTGATAATCACTTGATTGTTTTAGTCATTTTAGCAAAAATCTCAACCATTCTTTATTTGTAGCTTCTCAGTTTGCCTCACAAGAACAAGACGGTTTTCTCTTGGATCATTATGAAAACATGTATGTTGGGTCAGTTCTCTAGGCATTACCTCTGACCAAAGTGCTGGCTTAGAACTGGAGTTGGTCCCCAGATACTACACAGCGGCTGCCCACTGCACCTAATACTAGCATGGGTTAAATGCTGTGAGACTGAATCGGACTGTATGATTATGCCTTCACGCTTTCACTGTTTAATTTGAGTGCAAACCAAATATCTTTAGGTTTATGCTGTTGGTTGGACAAAGGAAGGCATTCAGAGATGTTATCTTGGGATTTGGGAAATTTTAACTGGCATTTTTTAACAATTTTCTGACACTTTATTGACTAAATGAAACAATTAACAAGTTCATTGAGAAAATAATTGTTTATTTGTTGCTAATGGAAATAATAGAAGATGACAGATGAGATTTGGAAATTATTAAAAAGGTCTAATGTCAAAGTCCTTGTTCAAGTCCCTGAGGTGATTTTTTTTTTTTTTTTTTTTGTCATTGCTTTTTTGCAGATGCATTCACGTACACTACTTTATACTTTTTGCAGACGCTTGTAAGTGATGTGCTTGATGTCAGATATACAGTAGCTGACTCACTCCTCTGTTTCAGTGACTGCGTGTGAAGCCACCGCCATGTCCGAAGCCGTGGTGATGGAGCCTCCCAGAGCGGACGGCTTTCTGGAGTCCTCGTGCGGCGCGGGAGACAGCGCGGGCTCCCTCGATGACGTCATTGTGGATACCGCAAAGTATGTCCACGCACAAACGCATCCAAATCACCTTGACACCACCACCTGTCTCGAGAGCTTCGGTTCCCAATCTGGGTGTTAGACGACAAATCTGAGGGGTCACAAGATAATATATATAGGGTTATATAGGGAGAACAAACACGTGTTTCTGCTCCATGATGGCAGCCAAATTTATAAAACCACCCAAGTTGGAGTCCCAGTGCTCAGTATCAGTAGTTCACATAATGTTAGTAATTGTGATGCATCTTTGTGTATAGGATTACATCCCTGTCAGTGTAATTATAGTGGTTTTATCACTGCTGCTTTGTCCTTGAAGCTTTAATTTAATGCAGTAATAATATAAACTTTACTTTGAAACTCTTATCATGAGTGTTAACAAGATCTACAGCTGAGATGAAGGCTTAATATTCACTTTCAGGTTGGTGATGGGTTAGTTTTCCCCCTGTGACTCAGTGCGAGGTCTCTGGTTTTCCCCGAGGATTCGACAGTCACTCTGCTCGCCCGTGTTAGGTGACAGGTTTTTTCCTCTCTTTTTACTGCAGTGAGTCTTCAGAGAGGAGTCCGTGGGGGAAAGGGAAGAGGAGATTGGTGCACATAATGGAGTCACCAGCAGCACCAAGACTACAGAGGTCCCCACTGAACACATCTCAAACACACAAACAGGTGAGGAACAGGCTGAAGAAAAGCCACCAGGTCGAGTGTGTTTACTCTTTCTTCGCCCCTCCCTAAACTCTAACATTTGTAAGGGTGGTGCAGCCGGGAGAGACTTATGGTAAGCCATATACCACTGTGACTGCAGGGCATTAAAAAGTCTTAAATTCACTTCTGTCTCAAATGTTTGTAAATTCAATCCAAGCCCAAAATGTACAATGTATATTTATTCTTTTGCAAAATCAGCTTGGTTTTTGCATTTGTGCTTGTGAATTTTGTCCCCTGGTGACCACCGTAGCATCTATCTGAATGGCATGGAGGAGCTAGCTAGTTAGCTAACATGCAAACACTCTTAGCACCTAATTTTAACCCTTTCTCACCAAAATTTGGGCAAAAGACGAGCTGTAAAAAGTAGAGCCGAGCAATCATCAGTCCAGTCTACACGAGGAAGTTTAGATTCTTTATGACAACAGACTGTCTGTAGGACAAATGAAACATGGAGGCATTTATGTATTTTTAAAATCAATGTATAAACTATAAAACAGAGAACTGAAACAATGTTACAGGGATCTAAAGGACTTTCAGTAAAGAAATTGGCATTTTAGCTTATTATATAACATCATGTCAGTCTCTGGCTGTTGGACAGCTATAGTGATTAATATCTTTAAGGACAAATATTTTTATTTTGGCGAATGTTCTTAAACATTATTGTCATTTAACATTATTGTCATTGCCTTACATATAATTTTGAACCACCAATCTATATATTTCCTCCACATTTGATGAATTTAATTTCATTTAATGGTGGCATTAAAAAGTCTTTAACACCCTGACACAACTGGGCCACATTCTGAGGTGGATCCAGTCTGTCTGTTGGCTCTTGTCGCTGAAGTCAGCATTAGTGAAGGTTTTCCTCTAAAACCTTCATCCTGAGGAAGTGAGACAAACAGAAGTTCCCACATTTTCTGGCAGAACAAGCTGACTTTCCTTTTCCTGCCGTCAGCCTCCACGTCGACATTCCTTCCTGTCTAAGTCACTGAAAACACACATGCTCCTTATTCCATGATATTTGTTTACAGCTACGCAAAGTTTCGCTTTGACTGTGAAATAAGGCTGACCTGATCTTTTTTTTAAATTCTAGAGATTCAAAGTTCATTCAAATGAACAGGGACTATGAGCAGAAACTTTTATAATAACCACCAAGTCAGAGGAGTTTATTTATTTATGTACTGAATGAAATATAATTAATTTAACTATTCACCGTCCTGACCTCTCAGCCGCTCCATGAACTGATAACCAGCTGCTCGTGTTTGGTCGTAAATCCACTGTCATTTAGTTCCTGTTTGCAGTATGACACCATCGTAGATTAAAACATCCTGGTGGCTGTTAGGTTAATGACTTTTCTTTCTCATGGTAAAAACCACAGCATGGAAGTGGTGTTTTCCCCTCTTCTAATCTACTGTTTATTATAACTTGGGTTTTATTTTTGTAGCTGGGGTCGTTGGCTCTATCACTTACGATAATTTTGGAGTCAACAAAGTAATTGCTGAGGTGAACGAAGCAGCATCATTAAAAATAGGTTCAATGTGGCAACAAGCAGTAAAATGATCAGCCAGATTGTAACCAAGCCAACGGTTGAGTCATTTTATTTAAAGGTTAGTGCACTGAAAATGTTGCAGATAAATCTTCACTGCATAAGAAACTGACCAGTGTCTGTTAACACTTAAACCAGGAAGTTGTTGTATAAATAAAAACAGACATTTACAGTGAACAGTTGGGGCTGTTATTTTACAGTTTGCTTGGTGAGTTTAGCTGCCATCTGCGAAATGTACGAGGATCAGACTGCTCATGTTTTTGACTTTGCAGCAATTACTTTTACTCTTTTACAACAATTAAGACCATTTAAGATGTGAAACTTGATGATTTTTTATCTAAAATAATAATGATAACACACTGTATTTATACGTTTAGTGCTTTTCAAGGGTCTCATAGATACTTTAGATGACCAATTGTCATTGCATATTAAGCACAACAGAATTTGGTTTGGCAGCAGTCCACTCCACTTAGCAGCATAGCAGGATGCAGTTTGTTATTGCACTTAAATAGAAGAACCTAGAAAATGAAGGTGCAAGGGTAGCACAGGATGTTTTGTGTTTTAAAACCATTAAATAGCCTTTAAGGTTTTTTATAAAGGTAAGATAATATTGACTTTACTGTCACAAAGAAAACTACATCCAGCCAGCCTGAAAAAACGGCTTACTGGTGATCTTTTGGACATCACTGTGTGACTGAGCCCAACATTGAGCCAGGGCTTAGGTCAGGCATCCCCTCTAGTACAACAAATACAGGGTGTCTGTTGCAACTCATATGGAGAACAATGAGATTTCAGCAGTTTAGTTCTGCACGTTTCTTGGAAAAGAGATCTGTTATTGAAATCTCATGGCAACCCTTTGCTTGTTGGTGTGTTCTAGTGAAAGCCCAGCGCCCAAACTCCCTGTCGGTGCGAGCAGCGGGCGAGCCCGGCCTGTGGACGTCACAGGGGGACGCAGAGGTGAAACTGAGGATGGGGGACTCTGGTCTGGCTGCTGAGACCCCGTTGACCATCAACCAGATGTTCACTTCAGCTGTGGAGCGTTTTGGTGACTACACAGCTCTGAGCTGGAAGGAGGGCGAGCAGCAGAAGAGCCTGAACTACAGAGAATACTACAAGACCTGCCGCACCGCTGCCAAGAGCTTCCTTAAGGTAGTGTTTTTACATCTGTCTAGTTATCTAGTATGAACATTAGTCATGAAAGGATCAAAGCATCACCTTTACTGTTCAAGTGTTTAGATTCTTCCTGTTTTTATGACAAGAATCTTTGGGAGGATTTTAGCAGAGCCAACCACCAAAACCTCTTGATTTTATTGATTTTTATGCTTTTCATGCTTATTTTCAGCTTTCTCAGCAACCAAGTGTAAACACACATTAGTCAATTAACCATTAAAGGCAAACTATGCAGGATTTTCCCAAAAAGAAAACAATGTTTAGACTTACATAAAAATAAATCCTCTCAATAATCACTTAATGACCCACTAGAAGCGTGCGGTGGTGTCTGTATCTGCAGAGCTGCTGCTGTGATGTGTAGTCGCCAGCCAATAAAGACGTACAGGCTGTGAGGTTGTGACTTCATAAAAACGTACGACCAGCGGTTACATCGCTGTCTCTGTCTCTCTCCTTGGCTCTCCATCTGTGAGAGCTGCAGAAAGAGTTTTACACACACAGACATGATATGATATGATGATACGATATGATTTATGTTGGTGAAATAAACAAACAAGAAAAAGAAAAACAAATTAAGATTATGCTGACCTTTATTTTACTAAAATTTAGCTTGAATCCTTTTATATCAGTTGCCTCCCCAGTTATTGTTAATTATTGACAGTAATTACAGTGTGGGGAGTGTGAACTTTTTTTGGCTTCTGCAGGCAGACATGCCAGAAAAAAAAATTAAGAACCACTGGATTACATTATATTCTACGTGGAAACATAAGTTATTACGTTGGTAATATTATTTGTCACTTAGTCTACCAGGTTTACTGGAAACCAAACCCAGAACAGTTCAGTATTTAAATACTGGAAAGATTTATGCCATGCTGTTGCGCAAGAAGAGAATTTCCACAGGGTAGTCTCATTTCAAAATTTAGAAAACTCAGTTACACAACACCTTAAAAGTGAAGAGAGAACTGTCTGTAAAGTGTGTGCTCTTCACAGAGAAAATCACTTTTATTTTTATCCACCCTAAACAACAATCCTCCTTCAGTATCTAAAGGTCTGTGCGTTTTGTTTTGTGTTTTAAACAATCATCTTCTGTAGGCATTGTTGTAAAGTCTTGTGGCAACGCATTCGATTTCATGCCAAGTCCGTCTAGACAACACACGCACAGAGTGAAGGAGTCTGCTGCGGACAGGCCTCAGCTGTTCCTACAGGATAAAGCACGTTATTGTTTATTGTGAAATTCAACACAGTTAGTCAGCGTGGAGACTCAGCGGGAGTCATCAACACACACACGTATAAAGACATACAACACGTGTCTCTCTGCACTTGTACATACAAATTAACCTGAACTTGATGCACCCACACACGTCGACACATGCTGCCACGTGCAACGTGAACCTACAACCCCTCAGCTTGTTATAGGTCAAAAGTTTGCGATGCAAAGCTCACAGTGTAACAATGAATTCTTTGGCAGAGTTTTCGCTCTCTCAGCGGATAACAAAGCTCATTTAAGTCAGCAATGGGGTTACATTTCCATCTGCAGAAGTCGGGCCTCATATTAGATTCCAGCTACTGTCATGAAAGACTTCATGAGTTATTTAAAAAGCTCATTGCAGTATTGAACTTGGTATCAGTTTCCATTATTGCAGTCTTGTGTATATTTGGCTGTGTATCTATTCCCATGGTAACAGCTGCCGTGGCAATGCACTGCAAGCAACCCTGAGCTCTTATCACCACGCAGATCGGCAGAGCGGCTCAAAACTGTCTCCGCGTGTTTCAGGAATAAAAACAAATTAAGTTTTAGACTAACTTCAGTGAATGCATGAAAATCAGAAAATCAAACACTTGAATTTTTATGTAGTGCTCTCAAGGTTTGAAAAGCACTTGGATTTTAGATAAAGCGCTTGAGACTGCATGACATTTTAATTGCATTACTTTCATAGTAAATCACTACCTGACTGGATTGTTCACATTTTAGATAAAGAAATAAAATAAGTTGGATATTGGCTCAGACAGGTTATATTGGATGCCAAGTCTACTTACAGATATGTTATTTTGAAACATGAAACTTTGTTGTGTTTTTCTTATCACAGCTGTCAAGCTCCTGGAAAAACTTGAAAATGCACTTTGAAAATATGACTTGGGGAAAAGATTTGCGAACCCTGGAAAATAAAGTTTTTTGTTCTAGATTTGCAGATGATACTATAAAGTTTCATCTTAAAAGAAAAAGCATCACAGAGGCTCAGGAGAATGAGACGATTACAACTTGAACCCAGCCGTGGACCTTTTTTTAATTTTATTTTTTTTGGCGTGTCAACTCACATTTCTTATCTGCATACAGTCAAAAGCCAGAAAATGGTGCCCAGCGTATTTAAAAATATGAACTAGAAATAGACTTCGAAAATGGACGTGCAGGATATCACACTGTTATTTCTAGGATTATTTAAAAATGTGTTATTTTGTTTACACTTAATAAGTAAACTTTGTCTTTCTACAGCTGGGTTTGCAACGTTACCACGGTGTCGGCATCCTGGGCTTCAACTCCGCAGAGTGGTTCATCGCTGACATTGGAGCCATTTTGGCAGGGTGAGTGTCACCTTCATCTCTGAAGTTCATGTGACCGTCGGTGATGAGCTCATGTGTTGCCTCACTCACAGTTTCACTGCAGCGTTGTGTTCGTGCGTGAATGTTCTGTATGCGTGTCTTCATACCTGAGTGGTGTGATCCAAGACTTGAAATGCGAGCACGCAGACGGCAGCACAACATCGGCTGCTATCCAGTTCAGCACGTAGCCTCTCAGCTCAAAGACATCTTGATTGATAGATTGCAGCACAGCGCTGATGAAGATGCAACAAAGTACAGCAAGTACTTTTTTGAGGTACTAGTCCTTCACTTGAGACAAGATATTCCTTTATTAGCAACAAGTGGATAACAAAATAGAATCAGTAAGAAAACAATAATAAGTAATCAAGCAATATAAATGGGAGGATATGTAAAAAATATGAACTATATAGTATTTGCACTTTATGCTATTTAAATAATGTACTTTATACTCAATTACGTTTATCTGACAGCCGTAGTAATTGATTATTTTCAACTTTAGAAAGCATATAATCTTATAAAATAAAATACAAAACCTCTTACAAAAACAGTGTCTGGCTGAGGCGCTTCCTCACATGTTCCAGATGTCTGAGTCGTTCGTAGTTCCACCAACGTTTCCCTGTAAACCTCTCAGATGGTTTCGTTTAAATAAATGTTTGAGGGCCCACAAAAGACGGATTATCCAGTATTTCATAAAAAAGCAAATATCAGAGAACATCATCACTGCATCAGCTTAGTTTTCCTCTTCTCCCGCTAATCATCCCACAGCCCCACAGATTGAAGGACCGTCCAAACCAAGAACGTCAACAACCATGAATATATTGTTTTAAAAGCTGTTGTAACTCAAGTGGACGGTGGACGCCACACCACAGCTAAAACAGTGATGACAGCGGCAAACGATACTGTTGAGATCATTTTCAGAGTGATTTGATGAATGTTAGAAACACTGACAGCCAATCAAAATCCTCCCGAATTTACAGGGTACAGTATATAACTGTACGCTTACATGACATAATATTAATTTTACATTAAAAAAACAAAGCAAAAAAACTTTTGCCTGAAATGTACTGCCGTCCAGGATTTTGACTTGTAATGGAGTATTTATACATTGTTGTATGGCACTTTTATTTAAAGGACAGTTCACCCCAAAATCAAAAACATATAATTTTCCCTGGCCTGCAGTGATATTATATTTTAAGATGTTTGAGTTGCAGAGTTTTGAAGATATCAGTCGTAGAGATGTCTGCCATTCTCTCCAATATAATGGGACTTAACGCACTTGCTCAAAGTACCAAAAAAATACATTTGAATAAGTGAACTGTCCCTTTAAGTGCTTCTTCCACCATTGATGAATCGTGTGCAGATAATGTTAACAGTAATCACAAGCTTCTCTTTTGCTGTGATTTCTGAGTAAATACTCAGTATGGACGCCCTAAAAGACATCAAACTTTGTGATTCATTCAGCGAGCTAAAATATACCAAGAAATCAATCTAATCTGAGAAACCAAAACAGTCAATTAATAAGCCAAATCATTGATCGGTCATGGTCAGATATGCTTGAGCTGAGCTCCTGACATCACCAAACACGTGTTATGTGACATTTGGGGTTTTCATGCTGTGCGGCTAATTTGAACTGCGATAATGGCGACCTTTTCCATAAACTGCAGTTCTTGTAAAGCTGATAACAAGCGTGCATTTAGGGAAATGAATTATGGTTGTACAGAGAATCAGCACAAGTCATAAAAACTCTTCTGTGGGAGCTGTCACAGACATGCTGATACTGTTTGTGGATTCCCCTGTTTCCCACGCCTACTCCCAATAAGAATGCATTGAGACAACCGTCAACCTGTCAGACTGGTCCTGATGAGCCAAATCACAGGTTTAGTTTAATAGACTCAGTAGTAAGACGTACGTTTGCTGCAGATCACGTTGCTGAAAAGCAAAACAAAACAAAAGAATTGAATCGAGTCTTGCGTGTGGATCCTAATGAATGTGTTCTGGTGAAACAGTGCTGCCAGGTGAAGCAGTTCCTATTGTCTCATCGTCGGAGCGTTAAAAAAGAACAAAACATCAGATAATAATGGAGAGAATAAACAAAGTTAGTGAGGATACTTGAGCTTTTTCACCTTAGGTTTCCCCATATAGAAGAATGCGCATCTGCTCAAACAATGGAGATGCTTTTAGGACGTCAGGACTCATTGTTCTGTGGACTGAATGAGATATCTTGTACGGCAGGTTTCTGCATACAAAGTCTTCCAGATTAGTGCAAGAAGAGAGTTTCAATTGATGCTGTTTATCAGTTAATGTGAAAGAGAAACTGTCTGTTGTGTGTTGCAGTGGGTTTGCTGTGGGCATCTACACTACCAACTCTCCTGAGGCGTGCCAGTATGTAGCAGAAAACTGCAGGGCCAACATCCTAGTGGTGGAGAACCACAAACAGCTGCAGAAGATCCTCCAGGTGAGATGATCAGGATGAGCGAGAACACTGAACGAAGAAACTGTGGACGAGTGGTCGACCAGTATGGGTTTTTCAGTGGCTGATGCCGATTTAAGAGAGCAGGGCTGCCAACATTGACATCAACACAAAGAAAAGTCATTTCATGCACATTACAATCTAATATACATGGTTATATTAGCCATTAACATTCAATTATTATGTATATTTGTCCCAGAGGCAATGCTGCAGCAAGTGTAAAAATCACATACAGAATGACGCAGAAAGATACAGCCATTGACATAAACCTGTGCACGGGGTGGCTTGCACCCATGCACAGAGAGTCATTCAAGCTCCACCATAATGCCACAGGGCCTGTAATAAAGCAGTGAGCATTAAAATACTGACATATTTCCTGCATGTTGTTTTCGATGAAATCTGAAAAACACATTGGGTTATGCTGTAGATCTCAGAACGTGACTGGTATTTAAAGGAGAGCAGAGTACAGTGTGTCACAAGCAGCGTCATTCTGTACATTATAACATAGATAGATAGATTTAATGCCCACCAGTAACAGTTTTAGATTAGAGCTGCTGTCATTAAGGGTGGGAGAAACGTGCTAACATTTAGAAAAGACGATGGTGAGGAAATTTAGGCAAACATTTACTGCAGGATGCATGAGAGTTATAGTCCGGAGCTCGAAACAAACAGACAAGCCGAGCTCTAACGTCGTTCCACAGCAGCCACGTTCTTAAACTCTGTCTGCAGACATGTTGTTTATCGGCCTCGTGACTGCAGGCATCATCTTCAAATGCCAGATAATAAGCCTGATTAATCTGTGTACCACAACTATGAATTGAAGATATGAATACAAATAAAGTTTAGATGGCACATATCATGTGGCATCAAGAAATCGACACATTAAATCATTTTCTGTTACCAGGAAATGACACAATACTCGCCTGTGTGACTGCAAATTAAACTGAAAGAGACCACAAAATGTTTTTTCCAAAAATACAGTAGTTATTTTGTTTTCTCTCCCTGGAGCACACTCAAAAATTGGCTTTTTAGTCCACACTGAAAAAAGTCACAAAATAAAGAAAACTCAGTTAGTATGCAAACACGTTACATACTTAAAACCTGCTTAAAATTAGTTTGCAATATGGATTTGCATGAAAACCCACTGTGATTGGGGGAGAAGAGATCCTGTGAACCATTAGAAACTTTTTCAAAATGTTTATTTGATTAAGTTTTCCGTTATTTTGAGATACTAAGTCATTAATTGGAGAAAGTTTCCTCATTATTTTTCCCCCATCACGTTGGAAGAAATTGGCCTCCATAGATTTGGGAGAGATTTTTGCATCCTTAATTTTACTTGTTATACTGATTTTGTTAGAAGCTGAATTGTCTTATTTTCTGTCATAAAATAATTACAGATATTCATAGCCAGTAGGGTAGAAATGTTGTTGTCTTGTTGACTGTTGTCTGCCGTTACAACACTCATTTGAATGTGTTCTTCTTGTTCACAGGTTGAAGACAAGCTGCCACACTTGAAAGCCATCATCCAGTACAAAGACACACTAAAAGAGAAGAGACCAAATCTGTACACAGTAAGCACACAATCTGTATATGAGATGGACATGAAAAGATTAACTTAGTTCAAGGAGCATCGTCTGAGGGATTTCTGTTTGTGTGCTGCAGTGGGCCGAGTTCATGGAGCTCGGACGCGATGAACCCGACGAACCCCTCGACGCCATCATCGCCAGCCAGAAGCCCAACCAGTGCTGCACTCTCATCTACACCTCAGGAACCACAGGACAGCCCAAAGGAGTCATGCTCAGCCACGATAATGTAAGTGACACAAGCCAAGTGTTTGTGCCTCTGAGGACGGTGAGGAGTCACGTGTTTGGCTCCTGACAATGACAGCAGAGACACACTCCCGTTTATAAAGAGAGAGACGTGCAGATGCAGCTGACAGCTGAAAGAGTCGCACTGCTTGTCAAGCAGGTTTATAGATGCTGTAGATACGAATCAACAAAGTACATCGAGGAATTAAAATGACTTCCCCTTTAACACCATAGTTGAACCATAGACTCATTAACCTGGCACCTGAATGTCTGAAACTATTAAAACTTGCACATATTTTATTCTTGTCAGAGTTCACTGACAGAGGTATAAACATTGTGCTCAAATATATTTAGTTTATAGGTTTCATCTAGGTTTAAAATGAATGTTGCAACTAATCTCTGTTCAGAAAATCCAAGTTTATTGATGTAAACCTAAATTAAATAGTGTTAAAACAATATGGAGATGCTTCCTTACACAAATTATAATAAAGATAAATTAATTAATTGTGATGCTGTTGAGACATAGTTTTTATAAAAGGGAGGTGAAACGTTACTGTTCCCTAGCTACGCAGTAACATAAATATGACCTAATAAGTCATAAATTATATATAAATAATTAAATTATATGAATTTAAATTTGAGTTTAAAGTTTTGGTGCAACAGAATTAAATGTAATTTAAGCTAGTTCAAAAGTCATGAATAATAACATAATGTAAAGGAGTTTAAAATGAATCCTCGTTGGTGTAACTCAGTCTCTGTGACCTCCACTTAAAGATGCATCATATTAACTGTATTCCTCTGCCCCTCCCCTCAGGTGACGTGGACCGCACTCGCCACCAGCCGTCACGTGCGTCTGACAGACGCCAACCAGGCTCAGGAGGTGGTCGTCAGCTACCTGCCGCTCAGCCACATCGCCGCTCAGATGGTCGACATCTGGTGCACCATGAAGGTCGGAGGGGTGACGCACTTCGCTCAGCCAGATGCGCTGAAGGTGAGATACAGCAGTTGTGCTTTTATGTGGTGCAGAGGACACAAACACATCAACGCTCAAAATATATGGGACATTATTTACTGTAGAGATTTAACATTAATTGATCCAATATATTGTTGATATATGAAGAAATAGTTCTTGCTTTGCAAAAACATGTTTAAAACAGTGCTTACTGGACAGTAAGACCATGTTTTATGGACTTGCACCCCAAGAACGGTTGAGAAGAGATGAATATTTATTGAATATATTGCTGGTATTTGCTAAAAACAAGGAAACTGTTATCACAGGAGAATTCAACTTTAAATGCATGGATGGACAAGAATAATAACCCAAAAATTTTACAAGAATGAATAAATAGCAAATAATACAAAGAAGAGAAATAAAACAAAAATAAAGTTCTGAGAAATTATAATTATCCCAAATAAAAAGCCTGTTTAAAATGGATCTTTAATTTCTTTTTTAAAGTTTGAAGTCAGTTTTCCACTTTAATATCAAGAGGGAGTGCGTTTCATAGCTAAGGGACATGAAAACAATTCGTCGTGAATCAGCCGTCATCAAAAACTGATCTCTGGTCCTCTCTGCTAATCATGTGCATCTTACATGACGTGTCCTTTCATGGATAGATGGATTTCATGGATTTCATCTGCGGTGAAAAAATACATCTGGTACACTGAGCTGCCCTTAACTTCTCAAGGCTTTTTTTTTTTTTTTTTTTTTTAATTTCACCATCATCATCATCATCATCATCCCTTCACGTTCATTAATCACATGTGAAGTGTGTAATGTAGTTAGTAAAGACAGATTATCAAGAGTTCCAGTAAAAGGATTTCCTGAGGGTGGACATATGAGCACGTTACGTGGACGTGAATAAGAAGCTTTTTCATACAGTAGTTTTCCAGGATTTTGGCCTCATGTTGTGGCAGCAGATTTATTGTTCTCTGTTCATTTCCTGTCCATGCGAGCTGTAAACTACATGTGATGTTTGTGTTTCTGTTATCAGGGCTCTCTGGTAAACACCTTGAAGGAGGTGCGTCCCACAGCCTTCATGGGTGTCCCACGCGTGTGGGAGAAGATGCAGGAGAAGATGAAGTCTGTCGGAGCGAAGTCTTCGACTGTGCGCAGGAAGGTGGCTGCCTGGGCCAAAGACGTCGGTCTGCAGGCAAATCTGACCAAGATGAATCAGTACGGAAACATTATTATATTACAGCTTTATTTAGACATGATTAAATACTTCCTTGTTTCTGTTTTCATGCTTTGGCTCTGGTCTTTTTGCTCAAATGTTACTTTGTTCCGTTAGTACTTCCCTCTTGGCGTGTAACAATGACAAACCTTGTGTTCTCTTCAGTTCCCATGACAAAATAACATGCTGTACTAAAAAAAATAATGTGTATTTTGATTGGTGGAACTCCCAGGAAGCTGATATGATTGGTCAAATTTGCAGAAAAGTTGCGATTATTGGAAGGTTGTGCAGAATACACAGGAACTGCTTGAATTTACATTAACTGTTGGGCTCATGGAGGGACTGTTTAGTGCCAGGCATAAGATAAATATATTTTGCATTTCAAGACTAAAGTCAAAACACTCACACTTGCTGTTTTTTGTCTCTCCTCAGAAATGGAGCTGCTGGCCGCGCACCCTTCAGCTATCACTTAGCCAAAAAGCTTGTGTTCAAAAAGGTGCGTAAGGCTCTGGGCCTGGACCGCTGCAACAAGTGCTACACAGGCGCCGCTCCCATCACCAAAGACACCCTGGAGTTCTTCCTCAGCCTGGATATTCCTCTTTACGAGCTGTATGGCATGAGTGAGAGCACCGGACCTCACACCATCTCCGTCCCTGAAGCCTTCAAGCTCACCAGGTACACTTCTCCTCTTACCTCACTGTGATCTGAAAAGACTTTTCCTTGCAATGACAAAACAGAGACTAATCGAAACATGCTTGGTGGTGAATTATTAAAAACACTGTTTTGTCCTGTGCAGCTGTGGTAAAGAGATCCCAGGCTGCAAGACGAAGCTGCACAACCCCGACGAGGAGGGAAACGGTGAGATCTGCTTCTGGGGCCGCCACGTCTTCATGGGTTACCTCAACATGCCCGACAAGACGGAGGAGGCGCTCGACGCAGAGGGCTGGCTGCACTCAGGTGACCTCGGGAAACACGACCAGAACGGATTCCTCTTCATCACCGGAAGAATCAAAGGTACTTATTCTGTATTTCCTGTAGAGCTGGATAACACTCCCAACAGCTACATCTGTCCTGGATCTATGAGAGACTTAGAGAATCTCTTTTTACAGCCTTCAAAATTATGGATCCGTGATCGATTAAACCTGTCTGCTTCTTAACCTGCGTGTCCTGTCTTTGATTTCAGAGCTGATCATCACAGCAGGAGGCGAGAACATTCCTCCTGTACCCATTGAGGATGCAGTGAAGGAGGCCGTGCCGCTCATTAGTAACGCCATGTTGATTGGAGACAAGAGGAAGTTTCTGTCTATGCTGCTCACCATTAAGGTAAGTCTCAGCGACTGAGACCTTGGAGACCATTAGTCAGAGACTAATAAAAGCCTTTGGAGAGACTTTATGCATTTGATGTAGTCTGAAGTTATGTAAAACTGTACTATTGGTCTATTTTGGCTCAATTGTTGAATGTCTTTGGGATCAAATAACATAATCATGATCTCAGACATCCAGGAATGAGTGAAAATGTGTAAGTAAACAAAGGTGAGAACCTTTTTTCAAGCTTTACTGAGACTTTGCAAACCCCTGCTCTGTAAGGTTACATTTCTCAGTTCATATTTCACGTGCACCTCATCACTTCACCCTCAGCTATCTCTAAAAAACGCCCTGTGTGTAAGCCTGGTGTGCAGTATGTGTGAAGTGCACACATCCTTCTCTCAGAAGTAGCACTTATATGAGGGGAAATGGTGCATGCATGGTTTTTGAGCATGCATGTGGTTTATATATCTGGCCCCTGGTGTTGAACTTACAGCTTGCATGGTTCTCTTCACTTTAATGAGTTGAAGTTGAGGACAGCCAGGCATCGTAGTGAGTGAGTGTGCAGGGAAGCTCCTGCAGATAACAGGATGTTAAAAGGCTGAGTGAAGGGTATCAGATGGTGACTTAAGCTGTGACCTGTTAGCAACTCTGTATCTTGATGTGCATTTCAAAACATGACCGGCTCTGAGCCTTGTAAACATTTTTTTATCTTCACGCATTTTTATCTAATCTCACAAAGAGCCAATATACTGTATCTTTTAACTGATAGCAAAAGGAGCAGCAGCAAACAGAAAATTTCTTCTCACATGCTGCCATCTAGTGGTAAAACTGCAGCATGACAACATAGACAGACCATACTTCCAACTTTTAAATGTGCTAACACTTTAAGCATTATGAAAAAAAAAAATGTTATGCAATACAATTAAATCTTTTAAATTTTTTTTGTTCTCCAGTGTCAGGTAAACGCAGAGTCAGGTGAACCAGAGGACGAACTGACCCCAGAAGGCATCGAGTTCTGCCGGAAGCTGGGCAGCAACGCCACGCGGGTCTCCGAGATCGCAGGCGGACGAGACCGGGCGATCCACGCCGCCATTCAGGAGGGAATCAACCTAGTCAACGAGAAGGCGACCTCCAACGCTCAGCGCATTCAGAAGTGGATCGTTCTGGATCGGGATTTCTCTGTTTCAGGAGGAGAGCTGGGTGAGTGACACTGGAATGCGGATGGGCTGATTAGAGGAGATTTATTTTGGAGGAAGAAGAGAATAGTTATTTTATAGCTTCATATCTCCTAAGCCTCACAAAGGCACTCAGAAATGTATAATTTAATGAACTTTTACTTGATTGTGTCTGGCAGTAGGCTGCACAAAATGCACTGTATGCCTGCGTTTATGCACACTGATGAAGGGCGGATGGCCAAAAACATTTTGTGCAGCCTACTGCCAGACATGATCAAGAAAAAGTTTAATAAAAGATACATTTCTCTCTTGTTTATATGGATATATGCATCGTACAGGGCGGTTACAGCGGCGTGGCAACCCCACAGATAGAACATAGTGTATATTTTAACTGGAGCGTAAAGATTTCTGCAATGCATGGTAGTGACAGTGAAGAGGCTGATGCTTAAAATGCTTTACCTGAGCCACTTATGAGATTATTTCAAATTTTAAACCATTTATCAGTTGCTTTTAGCAATCTATTTAACCATTGAAATAAAGTAGGCAGACAATTAGCTCTTCATCTCATCATGCACTTGATGCAAGTCTGCAGGAAGGTTTAAAAGCTCAGATACAGCGACCTCTAGTGGAGTTTAGGTGAACTGCACAGAACCAAGCAACTGGGTTCAGAATAAACTTCAGGTGCAGCTTCTGAGGTCAAAGCCATGAGGGTTAAGACGCCACATGATTTAGACGTGTCTAAAACCTTCAAAAAAACAACAACAAATGTTTAACAGTATGAATTCTTTGCTCCTCAGGCCCGACCATGAAGCTGAAGCGGCCGGTGGTGGTGAAGATGTACAAGGAGCAGATCGAGAACTTTTACAAGGAGCTGGCAACGCCAACGACCCCCGACAACCCGCTGCCTCCGAAATAGAGCTGCTGCTGCTCCTCCACCTGCAGGGAGATTCAGACCGTCTCCACCTCATTTGTCCAACCACCTCCCTGCTGCCATTCATCTTCTCCTTCTTCTTCTTCTCTTGTACAAAATGTTTTGATTGCCTTAAGTTTAGTTCTTTCTGTGGTTTACATTGTGGGTGTTGTACAAAAGGAAAATCTGAAATAAGAAGCCATTGTACAATAGCTTTATGATTTTGAAGATGAATTCAATTATTTATTTGGATGAACGGTTCTAATATTGGATAGATGAAGTAGCCGCAGCTGTATGTAAGAAAAACTGTATGTTGTACTGCTTTACTTGAGAGACAGAGGATCCAAAAAAACAAACAAACAAACAAAACAAGATAGCAGGAGTAATTTGTTATTTTGTTGTTTTTTTTTTACATGTTCTTTATTTATTTTCTGTTTGCCAAAGTTTACGCGGGCCAAAAAGGCTTCAAGTGAAGAAACATTTCTAGGAAGTATGAAATTCAGCAATCATATCCAATGTTTTTACATGTATCTGGTGGTTTTCACTCGTCTTTGTCAAACTGATACTAAAGAAAATAATCACTTATTTTGTACATGTGTTTAAAAAAAACATCAAAAGTTTTCTGCAAAGCTAGTTACAGCTGCAATCTATCTCATAACTAAGCATCCAAATTTTTGTTTTCCATGCTGTAAAAACACGTCATTGAAGCCATATCTATTGCCTTTTGTAATTGTATTGTATACTGACTCATTGCAGCCTACACGCCTGCCTGGTCCTGTTGAAATGTCTCCCAACAGTCCTTCTGTGTGTAGACCTGCTGTGATTTTTTTTTTGTGTGATATGTAAATATGTTTTGCATACATCATCTTCTTTTCATTTGTCTTTATTTAATTTTATGTTTCGGTTGATTTTTCTGCCATTTACTCAGCATTTACGCAGAATTATTTGCACTCAGAGATGAAAAAGGTGTCACAGGAATGGAAAATTGTACATAAGTTAGATTATATGTAGGTTTATGGCAAATATATCAACTGCATTAGAGCTGTCCTTCCGTCTTTTACATATCACACATATAAATGTTCATAAATGCTTGAAGTTTTGATCCGGTGGACGCATGTTCTTCGCCTCGTCGAAGACATTTCACACCTCTTCAAAAGATAAAAGGAAGTAAAAGAGGTTGTTGCACTCCAAAGAGCCGATCTTGTAAATGAAGTAATTGTATATAAGTATATCGTAGGTATTTGTAGCACTCTGATAAGTTTGGCGGTGTAGTTCGCTCAAAGAAGTTCAGGGTAAATAAGACAGCAGTTTCAACCTGAGTGTGCGTATAAAGTTAAATAAGGAAATGATGGTGATTCAGTTTGTCGGGGTGTGTGAGTTTCTTGCGGTCTTGAATTTGTAAACTTTCATGAGAGCCTGGAACATAAAGATTTTTTATCTCTTAAGTACAAAAGCGCCCATTATCAATGTGATTTTAGGGTTTAATTACAGCTTATTATTAAGGACTATTCTAAGAGTTGTTATTCTGGAAAAAAACCTCAAAAAGTTCAGTGAGAGCTCAAAAAACCTGTGACAGAAAACTGGATCTACCTGACCTTAACAAGCTGTTATTATTGTCGTGAACAATATCAGGGTTGAGAGATTGAAATATGCATGACGCTGCAGGAGGTGAATGTTTGTGTGCTCGATCAGTTATGGAATAAAAATTGATTAAGCTGATGTGTGGAGCTCTGTTGTTGTTCTTGTGTCTTTTTTAGTGTATATTCCCCCATTTAAAATGCACTACAAAGAGTTTTTAATTGTCCTGAAACAGTCTCAGTTTGATACAGATGCCTCAGTATCAGTGGTTCTAAACTGGTACCACTTTACTTTGATTCTTGGTTTTGAATTAGTGTCCAAACACTTCATAAATCAATCAATTAATTCACAATTATAAACAGGTTATAACAACATGTTTTCATACATCAGTGTGGGCTCACTATTTGGCAAGATCCGCTTACTGCTTACTACTAAATCTTATAACTGAGTTACAAACATTTATAACTGCAAAAGGAACTTTATTATAAAGTGTAAAATGTTGCATGCTGAAAATATCAAGGTAAATAATTTAGCCAAAGCCTTACTGTGTGAATCTGGTAATTGGATATTTAAATTTGATGCCAAATTAAAACTTTTTAACTACTAAGATATGCTGACGTGGTTAAATGTTAGTAACTTATAACTTATAGTAACTTATTATTAACAAATATCTACTAACAGGTATAAATACAGCTGATGGAGAAGAGAAATTAATTAAGCAATGAGCTCTGAGGCTGAACAGCACAGATTAATGTGGGCAAGCAATATATATATATATATATATATATATATATATACATATATATAAATATAAATAATATATCATATGGAATGTAATTATTATATATATATATATATATATATATCTTATTAATCATATATGTGTGTAATTGTGTTTACAGCCTAATTAACAACTGAATTATAAACAATTTTATAAGTGTAGTCTTATTGTAAAGTGGTACCAACATATTTTATGGCTCTTTTCATATTATATGTGATGTATAATAACTTATAAACTTACAAGTTCTGTGTAAAAATGTTTTGGATGATTATTATTATTATCCTTATTGCCCCATTTGGGGGCATATATACATACATATATTTCAGTTTGTTAAATATTATTTATTAGTATTGGGTTTTCTTGAAATTTGCTGTATTTTCAATGTTAAGCACTGCTCACATTTTATTTGGCATGTACTCATGTAGGGTCCAGGATTTTGTTGTAGCGCCTTCTGTTGGTCATGCACATAAATATAATTTGGACTGATCAGGTGTTGGTCTGACCCTGATGAAGGCCTGTAGAGTCGATCACCGTGGTCTGTTTGATTGCCTTGTGATCCAAGAATTAATTTATAGCATTATTTCACCAGAAGACTTAGTTTTACATTCAGTTCCACTCAATATTAATCACTTCTTCCTGAATCAGTTTTCTTTCCATGATCAAATTCAACAACAGCCTCAACAAAACTTTTCTTGATTGCTCAAAGTAATAAAAGTTCTTATGTTGGGTCACTTACATCCCATGACGGCTGCTGAGGGACTTTGAGTTTTTCATAAAAAGACAAAAGTATTTAAAAGTATGTAAAAGGGTTAACAGATCTTTTCACGTCAAACATTCGACTGCTGTGCTTCACAGCCTGGAAACATCGTTAATGTCATTAGTGACACCTGTGTGACGACTGTTGATTAGTGCTTCATTAAAGGCAGGTGTGTTCAGACAGTTAAGTATATAACCTGCTGTAGATGCCCAGTTTTAGTGATAAATCTGTGATAACGATTGACTTGTTGACTATGTAAATATAAACCCAGACATTTCTCAGTTCATTTGCTACCAGTCTGTTGTGATTTCATCTCGGCTGATCACTGATGACTGATCCTGTAATTTTACACTTGCAGTTCAAGGTTATTTTCATTACTAATTCATCTTTTTATCACTTTCTCAATTATGTTATTTTGCTAATAAAATGTCAGAATATTGTGAAAAATGCTCAAATTTTCCAAGAAAATGCTACTGCAAACTCCAAAGACATTCAGTTTCAAACCAGCAACTATTCACATCAAAGAAGCTGGAAACAGTGAAAAACTGCAAAAAGACTTAATTAGGCTGAGATTTTATAGAGTAGGTGTGTTCAATAAAATCTGGGACTCTGTGTATTCCTTTTTACTATCTTTATATACTTTTGTATATTTATTTATTTTAAATTCATAATCCTGCTAATGGTCCATGTTTTACTAAATGTGTCAATTAAATTACATCTTTTTTTTTTTTTTAACAGTAATTGAATAGTTAGTTTTTTTTTTTGTGTCCTAACTATGTAATCCTGTTATGTGTAATCCATTACTTTCCAAGCCTGTTTCTTTTGTAAAGCTGCTCTGTGGTTAATTTGATTTTGACCGGGGCTCAGATGTGCCGTTTGTCTGGGGTTTCCTCTTCTTTCTCCACTTGATTATTGCCGTTATATTCTCACTAATCCATTAAAAATAAAGACTTGATTGTCAATTGTTAATTATATGATGATTTTCTAATCAATTAATCAAACTGTGTCAGCTTTAATTTAAAACTGGATATATTTTGAAATATATTAGTTGAGAAAACAACCAGACACCAACAGATATTAGAGGAACTGATAACTTGGTGTAAACAAAAATTGATTACATTTCTGACTGTCTCACAGTTTATATCTCCCTTATTACACAACTAACATTTGTAATGTCAAACATAGTGTATACTTTTGATAAAACAGTTAATAAGAGAGGTTAAGCTGCAGCAGGGGTCTCTTGGTTCTCACACTAAGTTTTCTCGTTCAGAGCTGCGTCACAGAGAACAATTTATTGATCAGCCTCTGCCAATAAACGTTCCTCCCTATAGTGACATTTCCTCGATAGATGGTCAATGCATCATGAGCATCATGAGCGTTATTGCCCGGCCCGCTGCTTGTCCTTTTAACCCCGCAGACTGCATTGACCATCACATGAACCTTACATGAACCCTGCAGACCACACACACACAGACACAACCGGGTCACAGAGCGGTCAATGATCGGACACACGGGGACAACAGTACTTAATGACTTTATTAATAATATGATTTCAAAATAAAAAATAACATTAAAATAACATGTTTTGTCCTTGTTAACAACTTGCATCATATGGCCACATGGTGGCATTGTAATGCCAAGTTTTTCATTTTCAAAAATACCAAATTGTTCTGCCATCCAGTTCATTTGTTCTGCCCGTCGTTCATTTGTAGCTTCTTGGACCACATATATGGAACACACCCTCCCCTCGTTTACCCCCCAGTTAAAAAAAAAAAAAAAAGAGAAAAAAAAAATCAAATCTTTATAAATACAGGCAACCCTGTCCCCTTGTCACAGACACATTATGACGACCACTGACACAGGAAACATCCCGTCTGCACATGCCCCCTCCCACCCCCCTCCACATATTTGCAAGGAACCATTTGCTCTATATTTTCGCTTTTTCCTCTAAAGATCCACACAGTAGATATTCTACCTTTGCTGTATTATACACTTATTATATATAATAGTTTCAGCTGAAATGCTCCACCTCCCACAGACCTCCTCACAGCTGCGAAGTGGGAGGCGCCGCTGGTCCCGGAAGTGTTTTTATCCACTCTGTGTGCCCATTTTCATTCATATCGTCAACGTTGCTTTAACATATAAACACAAGACTCAGACCAGATGTCACGATCATGTAAGTTTACGTTACCGCTGTCAGTTCCAATTATTTCAACGCTGCTTCTGAGAAGTGTCTGCATTCCAGTACGCATACAACCATATACACAGTACACCAAAAATACCAATATGTCGTACTGTATCAGTCGCATTTTGCAGTATGCAAGTCAGTATTTCTTTTCTTTATGCAGCAGAAAATGCGTCACATCGACTGAGTGACCGCAACAGATGACAGCACATTCAGGTGTCAAGATTTATATCAAATTGTTCTTTTTACTTCTAATTTCATGCCATGCTTGCATGAGCAAGAGGGTCACAGGATCAACGCTCAAGTTGCAAAGTTACAATGAAGTAATATCTCCCAAACGTTTGCATACGGCAGTACATACTAGAAGAAAAATGAAAAAAGTGTGCAATTTGGAACGCTCTACATACTACTCTGAATACTACAATACCCATCAGCCTTAGTCGCTGTTGCCATGGAGAAGGAACAAGTGAGAGGTACAAATTAAATGCAGGCAGTTTCCACCAATATGGAACCAGCTCCTTATTCTGATTCAGAGCATTCTGACCAAAGCTAAATTGGTTCTGAACTCAAAAAGTTGAACCAAATGGGTTTTCCTCGAGTAATAAAATGGGTGTGTCATATTCTGCAGGTCGTTTTGCAACCTGCAGCGCCCTCTGATGATGATGATGCAACCTTGACGATGATGGCTCCACTAAACAATCTTGAAGAGAACTGGTTCAAGAACCAGAGCTTCATCGGTGGAAAAGGGCCTGTAGCGAGGTTAAGACGATTTGCTGTTGCTGCCACGACACTGACGGAATTCATCCAAAAGTGCCCACAAGAATTAAAAGGGAACCGATTTAAGCTGCAGATTGAAAAAAAGTCAGTTTTCTCAGCAGCTTTTTCTTAAGCTTCCACCCACCGTTAGCAGCGCAGGTGATAGAATCAGATGACTTTCATGCTGATTCAAGCCGTAGGACAGAGATCAACATGTGTCCACCTGAACCTGAGGACCTGAGACCCAAACTGGGACCCGTACACATTTTATATGGTCAGTTGGGTCCCGTTCTATCACTATTGTGCCGAGGTCTGTTTAAACATTAGTTGTAATACCCGAGTGGGTCCAAGAAGATCCGGCTGTGATCAGCAAATTCACAATGCTAACGCTAGCAGCTGTGGCAATAAACAAGTAATCGTTATTGCAGTTCAAAAGGACAAAGTCAAAAGTTGTCACTGCAAAGCTAAACGAGACAGTAAATGGACCTTTAAGCTGGAATAACGAGGGGATTAGCCATGCTGTTTCAATCACCATTAGCAAAATAACAGAAAACCTGGATCTATTTGACCAAATTTCTTGGCAGGATTATGTGCATCATGGTGGGACACAGGACAGAGGGCAAAGTAAGACACAAAGTTTTGTTTTGACAACTTGTAAATTGATGTCAACTTGTTAAAAGCAATGAACTGTGAAATCGGGTCTGTGTCTCTGCTGGGTTCTGGGCCAACATTTCTACAAGTAGCACATTTTTTTGGTCTTTTTTTTTAGACCTGTGAAGACCTCTACTGTAAAAGTGCTTCAACTGTGTGTCAAGTAATTCTGCCTACGGTAGAAAAACGAATGGCACTTCCGGTACCAGCAGCGTCCAAGACAGCTCCATCCCACTTCACAACTCTTTTGTTTCCTATGATGTGTTTCTTCAGGCTCAAGTTATCGTAACGCAATTGAATCAACAGGTGTTTGGGTACAGACATCTATGAATGAGTAGAAAAGAAACACTCAAATCATAACTGGACATGATGACACAAAAAAAAAAATTAAAACATTTTAGCTCAACAGTTCAGTTCCCTGAACCAAAGTGTGGACTGTTCTCGTCCTCGTTCTGGTCCAGTTATTCCTACTGGAAGCAGAGGGTGATATCAAGGTTTAGCTCATCCAGCAAATATTTTCCAACACCTGCTTCTTGGTGTTCAGCTGTCATCAGAATCATGACACACAAAAACATACAGGGAAACGTCCCCCATAACAATTTCTGCCTAAAATAGATCCAACGGGCATGTTTGTGTGTGAATAATAGCGACAAATCATGCCAAAATAAAGACAATTAAATAAGAAACAAACAAAAAAATGGTTGGCAAAGAAAAAACAAATCAATTCATATCGTATTGCATGTAAATATTGTATAAAATCCTTAAAAATACAGTTTAGGTAACTACTAAGTACTGAAGTCATCACAGCCAAAAGTGCAGAGGTCCATAAATAAAACATTGACTGTGGGTCGACAGTGGGCCTTCTCTCGAGTCCCCACGTAACCTCCCCTCTCAACCGCCACAACAAGGGACTGAATGAGTGCCTGGTCAAAGGTCAGAGTTCATGAACGCGGACTTAAAAGTTCCCACATCGATGCACAGAGAAGAGGACAGGAAGGTTGGTTTTATTTAAACTCTCTCCTATCGCTGACAAACACACTCGCAGACGCACAAACGTCACTCACACAGTTTCAAAGTTCATTCTCAGTAATCACGGCCTGAAGTTCTGTTGACAGAGGCACACCTAGAGAAGACGAGGGTGGGGACGGGGGGAAGAAGAAGAAGTAGTGAGGGCAGGAGGGAGGGGGGTACTGCAGGGCACATAAGGCGGCAGGGATCCTGGTTTTTCATTTTTTGTTGTTGTTTGAGACACTTTGCGGCGCTCAGACAACGTTTACAGTAAGGGCAAGAGGGAGTGTGTACGAGTCGCTGAGCCAGGCAGGCAGGCAGGCAACAAAAACAGAGCGAAGTTATTAAAGCTATCGAAGCTGCGTCAGAATAAAAAACACTGTCGGTAGGAAGAAAACAGAAGAGCAGGGGAGGGAGGCAGGGAGGGAATCGCTCATTGAAGGTTTGGACCACAGTGGGCTGGTGTATGTGTGTGTGTGAAGCCTGGAGGGGCCACAGGAACTAACACACCAGGGGCCCGAATCAAGAAGCAAGCTCACCTCAGTCTCTTTGACTTTTCTGGCTTTACAAAACATGACAATGGTGATCCTGGAAACCGGTCTCACAAAGCTGGTTCTTGGCTCAGTTAACCCACAATTTACCACAGTGGGTACGAGTTTGTCTACATTTAACAGGTGCAACAATCAGAGCTGCAATATGTCAATTAGCTGTCAACTATTAAATTAATTGCAAACTATTTTGATAAATGATTGATCATTTTGAACCATTTTCTCATGCAAAAATGTCCAAATTTTCTGATTTTAGCTTCTCAAATGTGGATATTTTCTGGTTTCTTTAGTCCACTATGACAAAACAAGACATTTCAGGACATTGATTTAAGGTTGTGGAAAACTATGATCAACATTTTCTGACTTTTTATGGACCAAATGACTAACCAATCAATTGAGAAAATCATCGACAGATGAAAATAATCATTAGTTGTAGCTGCAGTAACAAGAAGCCAATTATATCTACAATATAAACTGTTGATCTCTTTGGGGAAATTGTGTCTGTGCAGCAGCAAAAGTTCAACAAGTTAGAAAGATATAAAAGATCAAGACAAGTTCCACATATAAACATAGAAAGTGAACAATGATAGTCAAATATTGCGATAAACAAAGTCAGAGGCTGATGCTAATAGAGGGCATTATTACAAAGACTTCCTTAAATTGACATTTTTCTTTTGTTTCTTGATGAACAAACAATTAAAGTGAAAAATTATATAGAAACAAATACAGAATCTGACCGGTTCAAAATAACACAAAGAATAAATGTGTACATAAGAGCGTCTGAGGAAGTCTCAATTATTGCTCAGTATATCATGGCTACAGAAAGGAAACTTCCAATTAGCTGGCAGGTGAACAAGATCATATAACTGGACACCTGAGACATAGTTCTAAACAACAGTTTAATTATTCTTAGATCAGTGCACAAGGTTTATTAAACTGCATGTAACCATTAGGGTTGGGTACCCAAACCCGGTTCCTTTAACTCTACCGGACCAAACTGCAATGCAGATTTCAGCGCCACTTAAACGCTTCAGTTGGTGAGTATTGTCCTCTGATGCTCCAAACAAACAAAAGGCAACAGGGGCATCGCTGCACATAACTTCAGTAGTTAACATGACACCTGCTCTGATGGCAGCAGGTAGCCCACTGTTAGCTACCTTAAACACCGCTAAAGTGGCTAAAACTAAACTAAAAGTGTGGCTGTATTTCACTCGAAAAGGATTCGAACATGGGGTCATGAAACAAATGTTTACAAACCTTTTTTTAAGTATAAGTTCAGGCACCGATGCTGTTATAAAAGCATCATTTTAGCACAGGTATTGGAAAAAAAAAAAAAACGATACCCAACCCTAGTTACCGTAGCAACAATACTCCAGCTTCACACTGGCTTGTCAGTTAACTTTAGTAAAGCGAACCAAATCAGAGTGTCACTGATTATGAACGAAGATTTAAACAGTCTACATTTATTTTCTTTATGAAAGTGGTTATGACGTGTGATAATGTCCTCCAATGTGTCATGAAATTAAAAATATAGAGTCAGCGGCACTCAGCCTCACCTCGCGCTGTTCTTCAGCCGTGTATGTGAAGTCTGATGTGCCCAGGTGTGGTGTGTAGAAAATTTACCGGTAGATTTTTTTTTTTAAAATCAAGACGCTATAGTGAGTATTAAGGATGCAGAGATACCAGCAACCTGGCTGATATGTTGATGTGTTTGTTTTTTTTTTTTTTTTTGTTTAGTTTATTTTGTTTTTGTTATTAATTTCCCCTTTTCTCTTCATCATAAAAAAAAAAACAAATTTAGTGCACTTTATTATACCATCATCATGTTATGCCAGAGTTGTGTCCAGCAAGTGGCTTCTTCTCAAGATTAGCAGCTGGGTTTTCTAGCTTCTTTAATTGATGCAACACAAGAGAAAAACATCCACTGTCATTAGTACATTTTATCTTATCTGCCAGTAGTAATCAACAAGGTGAATATCAGCTGATACTGATGTTCAGCAAATATTTCGGGCCGTTTCTTTTTATCATCATCACTTTGAATTTTCAAAAATACTGTGTAGACTAAGTCTCTTCATGTTTTTCTGAGCTGCAGTACTCGATCATTAATGCAAAACAGAAAACAACGTACCAATTAAAGAATTTCAGTGCAAGTAAATGCAACCTTAAATGTCGTTTTAGTATTGAAAGCTAACTTGTTTTGTGCAACATGCTGCTGAAGCACAGTATAGTGGGCACGGCGGGGCGTCCCTGTGGTTTATTCAGGGTTAGAAACTGCAACACGTCGGCTGCATGTCACCCCCCCCCCCCCCCCCCTCCCTTCTCTCCCCTCATTTCCTGTCACCTCTCTATCATTTCTAATAAAGGCCTAAAAATATCAATTGAAAAAACAATGGTTAAACTGTTTGTGCCGCAAATATTTCTTAAATGGCTGATAGTTTATAGCAGGTAAATCCAAGTGAATGTACTGATTCATTAACACGTTGCTTTGTGCTCGTTATTAATAATCGTTTACAGGTTTTGATCAAGTTATTTGAGACCGAAACTTCTCTGAAGTAGGTTATGCAAGCCGGCACAGGTTTAGTGATGTATGTGGGTTTAAAGTGAAGCAGCTTTGTGAGACCGTTCAGCCTGGGTTGAAGTTTCTTGCTTCACGATGCGGACCCCTGAGAGATACGTTTCAAACATTTTAGGGACAGAAAACACAAGGAGTGTTTTGTTCAGCTTATTATTCTGCCTACATGCCCGCTGTTGACGCTCTTCTTCAAGTGCCTGGTAACCTGGTATCAAACACTTCAAACCGCTTGAAGAGGGAACGCCGACCCTATTCAACGAACACCGTTCTTCACAAAATACACAAACACAGCTGAATCAACTGTTACTAGAGCTAATTAACGTGAGTAACTACCACACAGTCACCTGACGCCTCCTCTTTAAAACACTGAACCTAATCTCAGAAACCAAGAACATAAAAACACGACCACCATCAGAGGAAAACAGTGGTATTAAAATTTATAGAGGGAAATGTCACTGATAAAATGACAACAGCCTACAAAGACACTGGAGAAGGAGTAGCAGGGATGGAAGCCGTTAAGACAATACTGGATATTCAGGCATCCCTATTAACACTTGTTTCCCCAAACGGGGTATTTGGGGGGAGGCAGGGGGGGGTTTCAATCTGTGTGACCATGGCTAACAGAGCGCACACCCCCCCTCACACTGCAAGTCGCAGAAAAAGGCACTAGAGTGGGGCTGTTGCTAGCCGTAGAAAAGTAAAAGCGATATACATTCATAGCTCACAGGTTATCGTAACCGCAGTCTGGGAATAAATACACAAAATGCACTTGTAGAAAAATAAAATGTAAAAAAGCGTGGCCCCTATTTTTTTTTTTTTTTCTTCTTCTTATTTTTGGATTCTGGGAGACAAGTATGGCTACTTTTTCACGGCTTTTTTTTAAACTCCCACCCCACCCTACCCTACCCACCACTTAGAAGGCAATTCAGGAGTGATCCTCCACTGTTCTGGCCGCGAGCAGTCGAGCCCTTTCATGCACGCCAATATGAGAATAAGAGAGGAGGAGGAGGAGGTGGAGAGTAGTGAGAGGGGGGGATTCAGTGGGAAGAAGGGGAGCTGTTGGTAGGAGGTCAAGGCTCAGCTTTCAGTGCGAGGAAGTAGAGGGGAAACTCAACAGAACATATGTTTTCAGATGTTGAGACAACAGAGAAACCTCATCCAAAACGCAGTCACTCACGCACACACACATGCATACAGCACACGTCTCAGTGTCTTCATGTACAGTGTTGAGTGTAAGGACCTGGGAGACAAAACATGTGCATGAATCTGGGTACAACTTTAACTTTAACCCGCTCCTGTTCAGCATTTATAAGCACTAGGAACATTTAATAAAGGGTTTATAACACTGTAATATAGTTGTACACAGCTGTAAGGACAGTTTAAGTGCTTATTAAGGAGATAGTTTGGATTATGTGAAGTGGTGTCGTTGCCTACAGTCGCTGGCGGTCGACACACCCCCGAGTTTGAAGCAGCACTGCTATGGACAAGGTCAGGAGCAAAACGTCCTTTAGCCACTAAAAAAGTTTAAGTGTGCGCTATATGTAGAATATTTTCACTGCTTTACCTTGTCATCAGACAGCTTATTCCAATGGAAAAACACTGTTATATAAGCCAGATATCACTCTCTCCAGAGACACCAGACACCACTGGCAAAAACGGTAATTTTACCTCAGAGAAGCAAAGAGACCAGCGACAGATCGATGTTCTGCCGGGTTGTTCAGCTCCTGTGTTCTGCAAGATAAAATTACCTTTTTTTGCCAAAAGAGTCTGGTAGCTTTGGGGAGAGCGATATTTGGTTAATACAACAATGGTTTCCTGTCAGAAAAGGATGTCTGACAGCCAGGTAAAGCGGTGCAACTACTCGAAATATGGCATAAACTTAAACTGATAGATTTTTTTTTTAAGTGGCTAAAATACATTTTGATTCTGTCCACAGCAGCTGATTGCAGAGAAGTATCTCATCGAACCCCACTTCAAAAAATCCAAACTATCCGTTTAATTTACAGTATTTGTCAACAATTATAACTTCTCCCACAAAGATGTATTTTATATCATGACAGTAGTGTTTTTTGTCATTCATTATCTGTTTATACACCAGCCTACACTTGTGACAGGAGGAGTTATCATTATAATACATTAAAAAAAAAAAAAATTCTGCTTTGAACTACATTATAGTGTGTTATAAACCACTTATTCATTGTATTTGCTGCTTAACAACGCTACATGTGAGGGTTTGAAGTTCAGTATCACCTGAATCTGTATCTGTAGGCTGTGTGTGTGTGGGGGGGGGGGAAGGAGGGAAACCGGCTGTTGTTTGTGCTCGAGCTTCAAGAACAAAGAGAAGTCAGTAACCACAAAGACATCTCCTCTTAAACCTCACACGCGCACACACACACACACTCACTCTCTCACACACACACGACTCAAGAGTATGTCGAGAGAGAAATGAGCTCCAGCTGACAGCAGGGGGAGGGGAACTGGAGTGTTTTGCCGAGTAAGGAGTGTGCGTGTGAAGGGGGAGGAAGAGGAGGAGGAGGTGGTGGTGGAGGAGGAGGAGGGGAAGTATTGGCTTTGCAAAGGCGGGAGCGATGTGAGTGCAGGAGGGTGGAGGAGGGGGTGTGGGGTGCATTCCACAGCTCTGCACAGACTCAAAAAAAAAAAAAAAAAAAAAAAAACCGAGAGATGTGTAGTGAAAATCCTGACTGTAGACGGAGTTCAGCTCCTCCGCTCCTCTCCCACCCTCCTCCCTCCCTTCCCTTCCCTTCCCTCCCTCCCTCGCACACCTCCTCCTTCAGTCTCCTCCCTGAAGGTGGTGGTGTGTCTTCATGTGTGCTTGTGTTTGTTCGTGTGTTTCTGTTTGTGTGGTAGTTGTTCGACGGTTCAGTCAGGCCTGTGAAGACAGCTGCGGCAGATGTGGCCGCTCATCCCCTCCTTTTTTTTTAAAAAAAAAAAAAAAAAGAGAGGAGACAGACGTGGTGGCGAGTCTACCTCCGCCGCCGCTGCCATCCACACGCCGGTTTCCCCACGCCCGTTTCCACTTCCTGTCACGTGGCCGTCGCCTCCAGGTAGCTCTGTAGTTTGCGGACGGTGGACTCGTCCAGTGAAAAGAGGTCAAAGTCAAAGGTGGTGTTGGTCACGTTGAAGTGGCCCGTCTCCTCGATTAGATTCACAATCTGACACAGAGAGAAAGATACGATCAAGTCATCATTTACTACCTTCAGACCACAATTTTGAAAAAAGTCATACTGCGATTATTTTGACTGAAATGATCAGTAGTCTGGAATAATTTATTATAATATCACACTTTTCTGTACTTCCAGCAACAGGAAACAACTTTTTAACAATAGAATTAATTAATCAATGTGACCTGAACCTGGATAAGTGACATAAAATTAATGGCTTCACTAATTAAAAATTATAAAATTATAAATTTTGCTAAAAACTCCATTATGAGCCATTGAGCATGGCTACTGTAGCTAACTGTAGTGACAGTTGCCCCTTTCACTCAGAGATCATGTAATACTGCCACAACAAAGGCTCGTCATTACACCAGTTTTGTTTTTTATACCGAACCAAACAACGCCGCTATAGAGCCGTTGTAGTGTGTGATTCTATACAGCATGCAGGTGTTACGGAAGCAAAAGAGGGGCGATGTGTGACACAACAGTGTCTAGTGTGACGACCACATCGGTCGTTTTTCTCCTCTGCTCTTTTCTAATCCCACTTAGAGCCGATAACCTCGTGAATTTATAACGTAAAGCTTTTTGCATCCTCCTGGATAATCGGGGCATTGCTTCTCCTGCAGGAATGACGTTCAAAGGATCTGCGAGGAGGAATTTCTCATCTGAATGTGTGTGTATGTGTGTCGTTTCACTCCATCTCCATTTAGACACAACTGACAATTCAGTGAAAGTGTAACTAAACAGCGCCCCGTCCCATCCTGCCATCTCACCCTTTCACACAGACATCAGTTGGGCTCCGTTACTACCTCTGGTGCAGTCTCAGACTACAATGCCACCTCCCCTCATTGTGTGTTGGTTTCTTTTAAACAGAACAGCGAGGTGAAACACTGGTGCAACACTGCAGCCTTGATCAGGCAGTGTATAGGAGGCTTGTGTTTGCAACAGGTCTGACAGAGCTGACTGACCCTCCATTACAAATGTACTGAACAGTCTGTGTGCACAATCCACAGTTAAGAATATGACATCTCCAGACAGCCTGCAAATATTACTACAAGACAAAACATTTAAAGTGAAATATGATAACTTTCTCCTTCAAGTCACTTAATCAAATTGTCCAAATTAGAGACTGTATGAAACAAAAACAGACATGAACAACACACCTGCTGTAGGACGTTACGCTCCCTTAATGCCATCAGTCTGCGATGGAGGTCCACCAATTCTTCTGTGTAGGCCTGCAGAGACGACAGTGTACACAGTCAGTGCACTAATAAAGATGAAAGCAGGAGTTTCTAAATTCAAGGAAAGAAGACAGTCACAGGGATGTTACTTGATAATCAAAACTCATACTTCTTCCCTTCAAATATGAGGGAAAAAAATTATGTCTCTTATCTGTAACTTTCATTCAAGTGAGACAGCAGAGACCCAGCAGGTTGAAGTTAATTAAATACCATATGTTGGGATAGATTAAGAGGGTGACGCTTGAATTATTCTGAACAAATTACGAGCTAGTTTGAATTTCTTCAGACTTGATTTTTTTTTGAAAAGCAACAGGCCTGAGGGAATCCAAATTTAGTAGAGACACTGGCAATTCTTAGTCTTCAATGATGTTGTTTTCTGTGTGTATAGATGTTGAATGACGGTGCAAAATAGTAATATCTAGAAACAGAGGGTGTTCAGGACTGACCCGACTGCTTTGAAGCTTCTAGTGTTGCCACTTTGGGGAGGTTTTTTGACGACAGAAAGGAGATGTTGCGTCGGATGCACCGAAAAAAAGAGGGAAATACCGATAAAAAGTTGGAAATGGACCTCTTCTGTGGGGATAGTCTCAAATCCAGCCAACATAAAAAGCCAAGTGCACAAGAACTGTGAGGGAGCGTTTCTGCTCCGCGTGCACAAACGCCACCCTGCAAGTACAGAGCCGTGCCAAGCACAAGCTCGACCTTCTCACTCCCTCCCCTTGTCTCTCATTCGACTCATATTTACAGTAAGTGTAGGTAAACAATGACCACAAGTTTGAGGACAGTACGATAGCTTGTGTTGCTCCCCTGTTGAAACTTTGAATATTTGTGGGTAATTCTCACTGAAGCTTCCAAGCCCCAGAAATGATATATGGGACAGCTGCAGCATTTAAGGTTTATTTATCTGTTGTAGTGTGTACGTTGCTTTGTTTTTATCATTAATGTTCACGCTTCCTTTGAGTGGTTAACCAAAAACTGGCTGACAATCTTCTTGCCAGAAGAGAGACCTCACTGGCTCTCTGTGAAAAGTCTAAGCATCACAGGAAGTTGTTAAGATCGTAAAGCTCGCCGAGACAACTTTGTGATTTTGGCTTAGATTAATAAACATGTCTTCACTGAAACCAAACACTGTTGACAGGTTTTGTTTTAGCCAAAAAACTTTCTGCTGCTCACCAGTGGTAAAAGTTGTTGTTTTTCAAACTACATCCTAAAGTAGACCTCTTCCTCTGAATTTAAGTTTAGGATTTAACCTTTTTCGCAGTGGAAATTAACCTTGATCCTCATGTCTCAACAAAATCCATGAAACTGAGCATGTGTCGACATGTGAAGGAGTGATACGGATCAGTTCAGTTTTCTCACTACATGAATCGCCTCATTACAAAGAAGGAAGAGATTTTATTTCAAGAGTTCATAGGCCAGAGTCTGTCTGCACATCTGGATCAATTCACTGGCCATTACTCCATCTTGGATTCATTAATGCACTTCATTGACAAAAACAATGCACATGTGTGTGGGTGAGAGTTAAAGCATAAAAAGTTTGATTTACCCTTCCTACCTTGTCGTATCCCTTCTTCAACACCTTCTCCGAACGAAATGAGGAATCTGGACTCTTTCTGCCTGAAACCTGCAGAGAACAGATCAGACAAGGAGCAAAAAGAGGGAAAAGAGGAGAGAAATTACAGAGAGAGGATGCAGAACAGAGAGACAGAGGCAGTGACGTGAGACCATGAGACTATCTGGGACACTGATGACAGTTAATACAGCTGAAATGTAAGAGGGAGCCTGGTGCAGTCCTGAAACACTGTGGTTTACAAGTGTGATTGCTCAATGTCTTTAGGCTATTAACTCTGTGTTTTGATAGGAACTAAAACATTAATGATGCAGCATGTACTAAAACTGAAAATGAGTCGTCTCTGTCTAAACTAAAGCCTCAGACTGTTTTTTTTTTTAAATATTGTTTTGATTGTTTTATTCACACATTGTTTTCTCAAACACACAAAACAAATTTCTTAATTAACATTTTCTCACAAAACCACAAAAAATACACAACATAATGCTTGAAAGGGATAGTTCGGATTATTTGAAGTGAGGCTGTATAAGGTACTTAGCAGTAGTCAGTGTGTTGCCTACACTGGATGGTGGTCAGCCTCCAGTTTAGAGAAGCAGAGAGGGGCACTAGCATGAAAGCTAAGCAATAAACTGCTGTGGACAGAGTCAGCAGCAAGCCAAATATCGCTCTCTCTTGCTCAGCCAAACTCCACTGCCAAAATCAGTAATTCTACCCCACAGAACACAGGAGTTGCTCATCTATCATTTCTTCAATCGGTTAGTTTGTTTGTGTTATTGTGTGACTTTGTTAACTTCGAACTAACGCCCTAAAACAGTAGACCAGCAATTATGACGTCCTGTGAGGTAAAATTACTGGTTTTGGCAATGGAGTCTGGTTGAGCAAGGAAGAACAACATTTGGCTTATATAACGAGTTTCCCATCAGAAACGGCAAAGTAAAAGACTGAAATATTCTAAATATAGTGTACACTTAAAATTATACTGATTTTATTTGCATAGACCTTTTGTAATGGCTAAAATATTTTGTTGCTGACCCTGTCCACAGCAGTAGGTTGATTAGCTTCCTGCACCAGTGCTCCTGCTGCTTCTCCAAACTGGAGGCATGCTGACCACCATCTATTGTGGGAAATACACTGACTGTCGATAAGTACCTCATACAACCCCCACATCAAATATTCTGAAATATCCCTTTCAGGAAGTTCCTGTTCATGTTGGCCAAGGGTTATTTTGACAGAAGAACACTGAAAAATACACGTACTGGATAAGGAAGAACACAATATTTAAGAATTATAAGAATAAAAAAAAAGCAGAATCAGTTGGTCTACAACAGCAAATTTCTACACGTGGTTTTATTTTCTATTTCAGTCCCTGTCAATACGTCAATGAAAGCAGGCTGCAGTGAAATGAAGTCTGAGTGACTCACTTTGTTGTTGGAGGAGTTGTGTTTCTGCGGGGGCGGAGCGGGGTCTCGACTGGGGCTGTGCGAGCCGTCACTGCTGTCACTCTCGCTGTCCAGGCTGAGTCTGACAGGGGACAGGACGAGGTCAGAGGTCAATCACACACAGACTGACAGACAGAACACACTGTCATACTGCTTAGCATTGTACTTGGATGGTATGTGTCTATTTGCTGCTAATATGGCACTGGTAGTCAGTAAAACAAATCAACATAAAGTCTTTTTAGAGTTGAGGTTCAGCTGGTGAAGGAGACTAAAAAATCAACAAGAGTAAATTATATTGAGAAGAGACACAAAACTGATGAGGTGGAGACAGAAACCATTTACAAGTTCACTTCATGTCACACTGTAGGAGTTGGATTTAATAAAATCTTGAAGGCCGTCTGCGTCAGTCTGCATTAATTTTGAGATATGTCAGATTGTGTGATAAAAGCCAGTTGAACTGCAGCGCTTTGATTTACAATTTTTTGACAGAAAGAAAATACAGATGGAAGCAGAAAGTTCCATCCAATTGTTTTTATGTGCATTTTCAATAAGTGTATGTAAAAAAAAATGAATGCAAAGGGTGGAAATTCTAAACAAACAAACAAAAAGTTAAAATATTGCAAAATAAAGTTTAAGTTTAAGATTGGCTGAGGTTGAAAAGTCGATGTATTAACAAGCAAAATGCAACTCTTAGACTGATGAGTGGTCAAATTAACCCGTGTGCTCTTGCCAACCATTTTTGTCTGGTAATAATTTCTACAACTGACAGCGGTGACCTGCTGTCACAGCAATAACGAGCAATGAAAACAGACTTAAATCGTGATGTACCGTACCAGACAAAAGTCTGGACACATTTTCAAATTTTATTATTTCTCTACATTGTAGATTAATACTGCAGATATCAAAACTATGAAATATGGAATTATCTGGAAATATGTAGTGAGCAGAAAATGTGAAAACAAGACAATATGTTGCTTTTTAAGAATCTAAAATATAAAAGACTCTCATACTGTCTTCTGCACTTGTAATCAAAGATTCAATAACAACGATGCTATTAAATCTTTGATTGCAAGTGCAGAAGACAGTGTGTGAGGGTCTTTTTGCTTTTCATTGTCTTCCCATGGTCTTCTCCTTTGCACCTGTTGACCTGTTGACAAGTATGCAAAAGTGCAAAGTAGCCACCTTTTGATTTGATGACAGCTTTACACACTGCTGGTATAATCTGAACCATTTCTTTCAAAAGAAAATAGATAAAAAACACCAAATGAGAAGTGTGTCCAAACTTTTGACTCATACTCTGTATTAAGCATTTGACCTAAATGTCCACTGAAGAGACTAAAAACAGCTGCAGACAAAAACATCAGATCTCTCTAATTAATCCATGAAACAAGCTGCTACATGTGCATCAGGTTTTCTGTATCGTTTTGATTAAGGTTTGACTAATGCTTTTTTAAATTCATCATCCGGTCACGCCCTCTCCTCCTGTGATGGTTTAATGGAACCTGAGTGCAGAATTAGCAGCAACAGCTGTTTATCTTGATGTGCTCAACTGCTGGTATTTGCATAACAGCAGTGGATGGAAAAAAGCGCACTGATTTGCATTTTCTTTTGCTGATTCTTGGGAAATTTGTTTAAGAAAATTCACAAAATTTGGATGGAAGCTTGGCTTGTGATGCACCACTAACTCACATCATCCCTCTGTGCTGCTCTCATGTTTTAAAAACGTAGAAAAACTATAAACCTGCTTTGACTATAATGCTGGCACCTTTATATATCAAACAAACTCAACAGAGGAGAGCGTGGACTGCTGTTGCAGCCAGAAAAGGGTGCAACATGCAAAGTGAGTTTGATGTAAATATGTGTCTTAGCGCTACATTCGCTCGCCATTGTTTTCTGTCTGTGAACTTCTCTCACACGGTTTTTGACTGACGACCAGAGGTGTAAAAAAGGCCTTCAGGGAGACTGACCGAGAGTCACGGTTGGGGGGGTTGGTCTTGATGGGCGTCTCCTCCTCTGAGCTGCTGTCATCATCATCCGACTCTTCTGACTGGATCTCCTCCACCATGGACCGAAGGGGGCCTGAGAGAGCAAAACGGGGTCACAAATACGTTAACACTAATGACCTCAAGCCTAAAACACCTCTTATAACTATTAGATGACATATGGTCACAGAAAAAATGTGTGAATGACTTTATATTACCAATGAATTGGTAATTTAAATGATTATATCATTAATAATGATAGATTTTTAACCAAGATATTATTGATAGCAAGCAAGAAGGTGAGAACAAGAACTGATCCGCCTGCTATGGCGCATTAATTAGAAATGATGAGAGATTTTTACTATGATAAAAAAAATGACCTATCTACTTAGCCTGAGAAAGCCATTCATAAATGGTAGAAATGACGGATTTATTTAACACAGTGGAAAATTCACATTATTTATGTCTAAACCTCAAGATAATAAACACTTGTAACCATGGCTGTTACGTTTCTGTGTCTTTTTTATTGTGTTTTTGTTTCCTTTTACTGTTTTTTGGCTGTAAAAACGTGAGAAGTTCAAGCAAAAACCCAATAAACATTAAAGTTAAAAAAAAAAAGTGTGATTGGTAATCCGAGATAAAAGAGGGAGCATGAAGTCTTTACCTTGCCCTTGTTTCTGTCCAGGCTCAAAGTCTGAATCTGAACTGGAGTCAGAGCTCGAACTTGGACTTGAAGGACTTGAAGGTGCCGACTGCTGCAGAGGACAAAAAAGAAAAGTTGAGGATTTAACACGTGAGGTGATTATTGTGCCATTTTTGACTTCTGACTGACTTCTGACTTCTTTTTTTCTGTCATTCTAAAGACCAAACCATTAATCGAGACAATCTTATCTCTTCACTTTTGCCTTTAAGCAGCTGTAACGTTCCCGATACAGGCCTAAAACTCTTTTTTTGCATGTTCTCTGTCTTTCTTTATGTGAAGAACCATCAACCCTACATGAAATACAATGATCATAATAATGACATTTTTGAACAGTGCAACATAAAATCCTTTCTCACTTCCAAGAAGTATTTAGTCTCTTTTCACATTTAAATTAAAGCTCCTGTGACACTAACGTACCTCTGACTTTGATGATGCTTCGTCCTCTGAATTCGACTCTTCCGACTCTGGAAGTTTCTTGGGCTCCTTTGGCTCCTGAGTGTCACTCTTGCCTTTGGGCCAGCGGCCTTTCTCCTTGGGAGGTTTCTTCTCTGCGTAGGGCTGGCTGGCTGCAGACGAGGAGGAGACGCGAGGGGACGCTCCCGTGAAGGACCCGCTGCTCGGTCCCTTCGGCCCCTCTGAGCTGCCCTTCTTCTGCTTCTTGGCGGGTTTGGGAGACTCGACGGTGGAGGGCCGTTTCCCCGGGGCTTTGGACTCCACGGGTCCTCCCCCGCCTCCTCCCCCACCACCCCCTCCACTCCCTGCCCCCCCTCCTTTCGGGGACATGCCCTCCATCTTTGACTCCTTCAGGGTGAGTTTGGGCTCCTTGAAGGCAGCCTTGGGTAGGACCTTGACTTCATCTTTCACTTTGATCTCTGACGGCTTTTTTGAAGAGGAGGATGAGGAAGAGGAAGGATCGCGGCCACTCTTGCTGCTTCCATCTCGGTCGTTGTCTCCTTTCGACGTGGCTTTGCTCTCAGAGTCTTTTCGGGGACGTTCACGGTGCTCCTTGGTCAGCTTGTGCGGTTTGGGTCCTTTGCTGCTGCCACCACTTCCTTCTTTGCTCGGTTCCTGTACAGAGAGAAAAAAAACAGCACTGTCATTGATGATCTACTCTTAAAAGCTCTCAGCCAAAAGTGTCTTAAAAGGACACAAACTCAGCAAAAGACCTTGTCAAGGTTTGGCCAGTCTAGTCTGTACTGTATTAACCTTATTTACTGTGAGTTAGATGTCAAATTAAGCATTTTGGTCTGTGTGAACTTCAGCCAAAATAACAATTTCTAAATTGACTAAAAAAATTTAACAGAAAAACCTCTTTATGCATTAACAAGACTCTAAGAGTCTACAGCCATGCCAGCAGCTCTGTGCAGCTGTACAGTGAATTGAGTTAAATGAGCTAATGTTAGCATGCTAACATGCTCACAACAACAATGTTAACATATTAACGTTTAATAGTTATAATGTTTATTGTGGCTGCTTGTTGACCAGTAGAAAGACTAACTAGATGGTTTTAGTGGGTTTTATTTTGTTTTTCTGTAGAGTCTGAATGAGGAGTGTTTTACGATGAGTTAATGAGGCAATTAATGGAAGCTTGAAGCTTGAACCCAAGCGCGCCCGAGTGAAAATATTAGCAATTGCTAGTTGGAGGGTTGATGGTGGCCTGTTGGAGTTTTTTTTGGAAAGTTCTCACATATCGCCCAACCCAATCTTGTTCACCATCTTAGTTTAGCATGTTAGCATTTGCTGATTAGCACTAAACACAAAGTACAGTCAAGGCTGATGGGAATGTCATTAATTCTGCAGGTATTTTGCCACAAACCAAAGTTATGGACAAACTAAGGCAGAGGTTCCAAAACTTTTTCTAGTATGCCCTCATTCAGAAGCTGGAGAAAGTTCACAGGAGTGGATTTTAACACTGATACAGGTACAGGACGATGTTTTCCACAGGTTTACCTTCTCAAACACTATTAAATTTGATATGTACATAAGTGCCTTTATTTTATTCATGCATGATGAAAAACAGACTCAGTAGAGGCTGGAAGATTGGAGAGAGAGGCTGTGTGTGTGTCTTCAGAGGTGAATTTTTTCTGTGTCAGCAGATGGACACAGCTGGATGAAACCAAGTCGTCTCTCTGCCTCAAGCTGCTGATCAACAACACGCCCACTCATGTCACAATAATAATGTGGACTGAGGAAACATGCATTTCTATGTCAAAGTGAAGGAGGAACATAGCTCAGAGGAGCTATATGAGCGATCGCCATTAGCACAAACTTAAGGTAGTCACAAAGTTTTGTAAATTACCCCAAAATCAGATTGCGTCAAGAAAAAACATTAATAGGAAAAACAATATAATGCTATACAAATGACAAACCAGTGGCGTTAAAATCTGAGTCAAGTATGAAGACTTAATAACTGTACTGGTCTGTGAAAGGTTGATACCAAAACAGTGGCAACAACAGAAAATGTAACTGGATCTGTTTTCTCCTGATATGTCCCCTCTGCTGGCAGATAAGCTGGCTGAGTAATTCTGCATACATGCATACAGATGTTCAAAAACAGCTGGTAGTGATTAGACGCCTGAGTCAGCCTGTTCTGAAGACCGATCTAATGATTTTGTTAAGGGCAACACAGAAAATGTCAATAACAATTGACTTGGCTGATCAATGAAGTTGTGACACTTTCCGGTGAAATACTCCAGCGTTAGTGAGATAACTCGGATGGTATTTTTTTGTCGGCGGTTTAACGAACCTTTGACACGTGAGAGGTCTTGGTCTTCTTGGGGTCTGAGAAGGCAGACAGGGGGATGGTGGGGAGCATCGGGTAGTCTGGACTGGGCCTCGACACAGCTTCAGCCCCCTCTGGAACCACCAACACCTGAAAGTAAAGACACAGAGCTTATTGAGTTTCTGTGTCTGTCTTTAAAACAACCATACATCCTCAAATAATGTGCAGGGCCTTTATTTACTTCGACCTTTGGGTGACCCTGATTCAGTACGTAAGTCTTACTCATTTTTCCCCAAAGATAAAGTCTGATGACTCACAGATGGAGCATTTGAATGGTCATTAGTCTCCCAGTTGAATCATCAGAAACAAAATAGTACAAAAGATGTTCTTGTGCTGAACGGCAGCCGCACCAGAAGGAAGCGTGCATCTACAAATGGCGTGAATGGTGCCCTGCTCCTCGCAGGAGGACGTGTTACTTTTGTCTAAATATGAAAGGGTCTGAAAATTTTAGGTCATGATCATAGTGACCAAAATAATCGTAATTATCTGAATTATCATGGTATTGATTTGTGAGCGTGTTCGTTTTTTGCAACAAGTCCAGGAGATGTTCTAGTTCTAGTTAAAGAGTTTATTTGACATTGGCAGAATAGAAATGCATGTACGTGGATCTTTCTTTGATCAGAAACCACAGTCCACGAGCAGCTAGCTACAAGTAGTTAGCTGTAGCCACTTCCTAAAGAAAGAGTACCTGACTTAACATTACACAGTATTTTAAATGTGTTATTATCTGATTGGTCTAAACTGATGGGGAGAAACTGTGGTTTAGACTTAGCTCTCCCTTCGTTGGTGCACGGGCTGGTCCCAGCCCCTCGGCACACGTCCCATCCAATCCAGGATGACAGCGTCCTGAAATGTAAAACTGCTACGTGCTCTCTATGTTTTTACCTAATACGGTGTTTCGATAAGTTATTGAGTACGTGTCAATCTTCAAAGTTGATGAATAGCCTAATGTGGTACATGACGTGACCTATTGCTAAATGCTTTTTCTTCTTTATCAAAAGAGGAAGTTGCTCTAGGTGTCTTCCTGTCTGCTTTGCGCCAGATAGTTTTCATGAGTCATCTGCCAACTGTCATGAACTGCGTAGAGTGAATAGTTCAGCGCTGTGTTGTGACTACGAGTTGTAAGCTAACGTGCATGTATAAAACAAGGTATAAAATATGTAATCCTGACAGATTAAATTTGGTGAAAATATTCAAAAAGTACCGATAAAAAGGACCGAACCAACGCTGCGTGCTGCAGCTGCGAGACTGTTGCCAGGTTTGGTTAATGCTGGACAGTGTTTAATGTTAGTTTTTCAAAAATGGTTTTGATGATAATTGAAATTTGAAAAGTTAATACTAATCAACAGGGATGTTTAGGGCTGCAACTATCAATTATTGTCATTATAGATAAATTTGTTGATTATCATCACAGTTGGTCTATAAAATGTACAAAACGAAAAAATGTGAAAAATCCCCAGAGCCCAAAGTCATGTCCTCATATTGATTCTTTTGTTCAAGTAACCCATAGACTCTTCATTTACCATCATAAATGACAAAGAAACACAGCAAATTGTTGATATTTTTGCAACAAAAATGACTGAAACAACTATTCAGCTATTCAAATAGTTGCCAGCTAGTTTTCTTTTGTTCAACTAAATGACTAATCGTTGCAGCTCTAAGCATTCTATCATGATTCATCTTGAAACTGATCATTTCACTACTACTTTTGTCCCTGTGTAGATGCACGGTTACTTCTCCACCGTGGTACGCTTGGTGAGTGTAGTTCGGTAGAAAGAAAATATTTCCTACATGAAACTACGCACAAGACTAACTGGGTCATGATTTCTGGAACGAGACATTGATGTCGAGATTTTGTTTAGACTTGATTTTGGTGTGAACTGTCTCTTTAAGACTTTGTAAAGCACTGCATTGAGGATATTGTTTAAAGAAAGATTTGAAATGGGAACAAAAAATAAGGAGAAAACATTCCCAGAAGCAGCAGCTCTTGCTAGCTTTGCAGCCTTTTTTGAGAATTCGTGGTAAAATACATCATGTGGTAGCTGCGACTGCAGCGTTATTGTTGACTTCAGTATCTGCTGTTGACTGTAGTCACTCATTTAACCATCAGTCTAGTCAACTTGGCACTCAGCCAGTGTGTCAGGCAGCCTCACCCCTCCAGCTTTGATCAGCTTCCTCCTGAATTCTTTGGTGGGGTTGTTGAAGGTGAGCTTCTCACAGCGCAGGTGGTTGACCGGTGGGTTGCCCTCCAAATTAAGGAACAGGTCGTAGTTGAAACACACCTTTTTTGGCTCCTCCTGAAGGAAGAAAACAGGATAAAGACTGTTTTAACTCTACTGTAACAGCATGTGTCACACAAACTAATTTGTGCTCGTCTTTCTGCCCTACATACTGTCACCTGTCCATACCTACACATTTCACAACAAAAGATAAAAGCTGAATGACTGAACTATCACCCTGGAAGTCAATAAAAGAGACAGAGGTAGCTGGAGCCAGCACGCTGATAAGAGACATTCCTGAGAGAAGCTGTGGAGGACAATTAAAGCTGAGGAAAAGGCATTAAGACACTCTTAAGAGGTTTTATAAACCAAAATGTCTTCTTGTAAATGCAGATGGATTAACGGCTGCTGATATTTACACTCCTCTTGCTTGCTTTTAAATATTTTCCTCATCTTCTTGACAGATTTGTCCATTGTGTGTAAGTTAATTGCACATAAGAGGAAGAAGTAAGATTTTTGGGTGCAGTCCAGAGGTTTAATAATATTACAAAGAACTGCAGGAGCCGATGGTACTCTAATGTGCACGTACCTCTCAGGCATCGTCCTTATCTTGTAATGAGAGTTAAGTGGTTCTTTGTGTCTTTCATCATTCATTTAAATGGGTGATGGAGACTTAAAGGTGCCAGTATGATAGTGTGTGCTCATTTTATTTCTCTCATTTAAAAAGAAAGATGTCCCCTTATAAGTTCTACGAACATAATCATGCATTCTGATTGGCTGAGTGGATATATAAGAAGTCCTATCTGATCTAATGGAGGGTGTTTTGGCCAAAAAAAAAAAAAAAAAAATCTCAACACATCACTGTGTTGCACTTAAACAATATACATGCACTTAAGTAATCTGATTATTCTTGGCTTTGGGAGGTAACTTAATTTCTGAGACATCATGTAAAAGGAACAGCCAGTTTCTTTTGCCGAGTTAAAAGATTTAACCAGGTTAACATGGCCAGATTTCTGCTAGAAAAACTCCCAGTAATCTAAATTTTCTGTGTGCATGTAAAGGCAGTCTCTGCCAAATGTTTCAGGGCACTTCCCAGGTACTATGTAAGGGATAGTGTACAGTGAGCAGGTCATTATTGCGAAATAAACCCCAACAGGGTGATGTAGGATCCCGTTTTGAATCACCCTGAAGGGGGTTATTTCACAATAATGACTTGCTCGCTGTACAGTATCCTGCTTATGATGTGGTTGACACAAGATATTAATTTTAAAATGATTTTATGAATTTAAAAATCATCTTATTTCTTCCCCAGAGTCTATGATTAGAACTGTGTCCATAGCAACAGCCTGTTCTTCTTAGCAACGGTCTGATATAAAGAAATAACAGACTGTAGAATCTTGTAATTGACCAATCAGAGTCAAGTATTTAACAAAGCCATGTAATAAATACAGTATAACACCCACAACATGTAAAAAAAAAAACAATTTACAAAACTCGAATCATATTGAAGACTAAAGTAATACATTTACTGTAACAATCTGTGATTTCCTAAAACCTATACTTTCTACTATTTTTTCCACAGTCTGAATTTCTTTTCTACAGATGCAGTATTTACACAGAGAGATCTGTCTACAGTTTACTGTCCGTGTCCAGTCCATCTCACCTTGTTCTTGAAGTAAACCTCAATAGGCATGAGGAAGCCTGCGTAGCCCGACTCCTCCACTTTGTACGGAGGCTCCTTGCATACTGCAGGCAGACATAATCATTGCAGTGATATTACTCTTATCAACAGAATGAAATACTGACATAATGACTGAGTTAAAGGAGTAAACAAATATGTTAACAAGGTGAATTTAAACAAAGAAATACTCCTTAAAGGGACACTTAACCCCCAAAATCAAAAATACATAGTTTTCCTCTAACTAGTAGTGCAATTCATCTAGATTGTTTTTGGTGTGAGTTGCAGATATAATGGAACTAGATGTCTCTTTCCAGAAATCATGACCTGGTTACTCAAAATAATCCACAGGCCTTGTTGTAAGCAGTTTAGTGAAGAAACTATTTTCTTTCTGCTGAACTACACCTGACAAATGTATCACGGTGCAGAAGTTTGGTAGAAAGAAAATAGTTCCTCCATGAAACTGCTCACAATAAGGTCTGTGGATGATGATTTCCAGAGAGAGGCATTGCTGTTGAGTTTTTCTAACAAGCTGAGTTCCATCTAGTTCCGTTATATTCACTGAAAGGCAGACATCTCTATGTCCAATATCTCCAAAACTCAGAAACTCACACCATGTCAGTCCAGATGGATAAACAGCACCACAGACCAGAGGAAAATATGTGTATCTGATGTTAGTGTGAACTGTCCCTTTAAAGTTCATTACAAAATGAGATTTATGGCCAATGGATGGGTTGACAATGGCCAGTTGGATGATTTTAACGAATCGCTCAAGCCTAATTGGTACTGGTATCATTTTAAGGGTACTGGTATTGTAATTTTATACCCAGCCCTACACACTTGAAACAGGTGTGTGCAGGCAGTACCTCTTTAATGCTCTTTCTGATAGCCTTGAACCTAAGTGATGTGCATATAATTACTCTGCTTCTACCTGCTAGAATTTTATCATTTTCTGGTGAGATAAGAGCTCCATGAAAAAATGATAATAAATCCTGAAAAAGAAGTGCATCTTAATCACCATCATCCGCCTCCATATTTTTTGATTCAGGACTCTCTTTTATTATGTTTTCATCATTTTAACTTTGGTGAAATTAGTTTTTATCCCCATGTGTTTTGTGCACCAAGTCTTTTATGCTTTATCTAAAACACTTAATCACCTTGTTGCATGACTTATGCTATAAAAAATAAACGTGCATTGCGCTGCAGGGAGTGAGACTGTGTGTTTGTATTAAATATTGTTATCTCTCCCTCTTACCTCTCTTGGGTTTGGGGAAGCTCTCGTGCAGGCGGAAGACGACCTTCTCTACAAAGTGCTGGATGTCGCCGGTCTCTGGCCCTCGGACAAACACCATCCAGTCGTGGGTGAAGCCTTCTGATGTCACTTTCTTCCGTAGTTGGGCTCGATGGCCCAACTCCAGCTTCACCTGCACCGTGCACTAGAGAGGCACAGATAAAAACAAAACAGTTAGATGCCGCACATGACTATACTAGGCCTGCGGACGTGAGCGAATATACACAAGCCAAAAATAGGTAAAATGTCAACCACAGGAGAGGGCAACAGATTTATTGAGATCAAGAAACCAATGAAGATGTAGAGTGGAAACATTTGTCTGCTGTTATCTACGCTTTGTACATGTTGTGGTGAGCAGAGCAAGGTCAAATAAATGCCTCGAGAGTTTTTTATTCTTTCGCTGGCTCTTTTTAGACGCTAAACTGCATGTGGGTTTTCTTATGATAGAAAGATTTACATCCAACTTTAAAGCTTTTTCTTATCTTGAATCTATGCTCGTATAACCTGCATGACAGACCACACATTATGATGTTTTCTGAGCATTTATCTCACAGATTACACGTGCCAGACTAGAAAAAGAGACAAAACATGGGTAACCGAAATTTACGTGGGTTCATTCTACATGTTTCTTTGTCTATGATTAAACAACTAGGGTTGCAACTATTGTAAGCTGAGAGAATTTTATTTATATCGTCTTTAGTTTTATTCATCTGCAGATGTTCTTCTTTATGAACCTATTAACTGTCTGGTCCATAAAATGTTCAAACATTATGAGAAAAATCACTTCTTCGAGCACGAGTTGAAATCTTCAATTTGAGACTCTTTTTCTACTTTACCTTCTGCTTGTGTAACCTGAATCGGATATTAGGCTACATTGTCTAAGAATTCATGCTATAAATAAATGTCAGACAAAAAAAAAGAGGAAATAAAAACCTTACTTTAAAAACAAAGAGATGGTTAACCTGGTTTAAGTGCATTTACCCAACATGACTTCCTTGGCTGTAAACCAACACTAAAATAATAACAGTCTTACAGTTAGCGCTATGTAGAATTGAATGATTAATTATTAAATTAATCAATTAGATGTTTGTTTCTTAAGTAACTAAGTAAGTTGACTTCGATAGCCTTTCACGGGTGCACAGAAAATACAGTTTAAAGTTCTAGTGAAAATTGTTGAGTCCAGGTTCTGTGTTTTATATGAGCAAGTTTTAATGTTGTTAAACTATGCGTTTGTCTGTTACTTTTACTGTAACTCTGTTGCTGTTATCTTGCCCAGGTCTCCCTTGAAAAAGAGATTCTTGATTTAAATGGGACTGGTTAAATAAAGGCTAAATAAAATAAAATTAAAAAAAAAAGAAATATTAATGAAAGTGCAATATCCAAGTGATAAAGTACTGTAGTGCTGCAAAGATGACCTGGCCTAAAAAGCTTGTTCTCCAGATGAAATTACATGTGATGCTAAACTGATCACTAATCGTGAATCCTACTGTAATGTCTGTTAAAATCATTGCAATACGATCATCTTACCACATCGTGCAGCTCTAAACTCAAGTATTATTCACCAGTTTCAAACCAGTGTAGTGTCTTTAATGCAATTGCTTTTAATGGTGCAATTGAGAAATTCACAGGCTATTTCAAGTCTGGCAATAGCCTACAGGGAATTTTAAAATTGAGAAAAAAGATTGCAATTTAGATTGTGGATGGTGATTGCGATTAAATCATTGTGATGTTATTTTTCTGGCCAGATAGCTCACACCTAGACCAAACAATTAACCCAGAAAATAATCTACAGATTTGGGCAGCACGATATGGTAAAAAAAAAAAAATGCTGTGATCATTTTGACATATTGCAATGTGATTCATGATCAGTGGGAATGATCATTTTTGCAAGACAATTTTCATTTTCACTGGGAAAAAAACATTAAAATCATGACATTTGTTGGAGTCTGTACCAAACAAACATGTTTTCTTATATCTGAAGAAGAAGATTTGTAGGCCAGAGCCTCTCTGCAGCACTACAGTGCTTCATTATAACGCTGTTTTTTCACACATTTTTCCACATTGCAGCTGCTGCGATTTGGACGTTGCACTTGACCATGCTGCGATTTCGATAATATTTTGATTTAATTGTGCAGCCCTTCTACAGTTGAATCGATAATGAAAATAATCGTTAGTTACAGCTCTGTGCTGTGCTACAGACTTCAAATCCTGGCGCCCCTGCTATTCTAGATTATAGTGGCTGAGACACCTTTTAAACGGAGGCAGCTTATAAAAAAATAAATAAATAAATAAACACAAGCAAAGAGAGTCGGGGCCATTATTCATTGGTTTCTGATTCCACCTTGAACAAAATCTCTGAATCTCTATTTTGAGGGTGTGGACTTTATACTTAAGAGGAGCGACTGAACACTTGGCCTGGACAAGCACAAAGCTGGACTGGTGTCGGCCGGGAGGGACACTCGCTGTGGAATGGGAGTGATTAGCTGCCCGAGCCGACTGATCTCAAAAGGTTTGTCCAGAAGAGGGGCACATTGCTGGCCTACCTCTCTCTGCCAAGAACAATGACAGCGACGGGACAAGCAAATGACACTGTGCCGGTGGTGATTGGCATAGCAAGTAAAGAGGCTATGGAGATGGAGTGCAGGACGAGGGGTGGTTGGAGGGGGGGGGACGAGAGGGGACAGAAAGGCACTTTATGTCCAGGGGAGGACTGAAGAATGTGGGGATTTGGCCCCGGCAGAGAGCAGCTCGTGAGCTGGGACTGAGTGGGGGGATTAGAGGGGACAGGATTGAGATGAGCTGGTCTGGCACTCTCACACACACACACTCACACACACAGAGACACACACGCACACACCTCCCCTGCCTGGCACTCTGCCCGGCCATTCTGTGGCAGTAATGCCCTTAAACTCCAGACTCCACCACACCCACAGTGAGCAGCCGTGAAGTCCCTCCAATCATCAACAACCCCTCTCCTCCCCCGACGACTCTACGAAATCAGGAATGTGATCGTGAAAACATAAAAATCAGGATGATAACAAGCCAACGAGGAAGACAGAAGCTCTATTAGAAATCAAAAGGGAACAATCAGCTCAGAGCACGGAGAAAATAAACATGACATTTATGTCAATAATCAGAAAATTAAGAGCCCAGGAGGCACGACGAGGTGGAGAAAATTACAACTGAGACAATTAGCTGCTTAATTGATTAGCTGACTGACAGATAATTAACTATTTTGATGTGAAGGTACCAAATATTCACTCATTCCACTGAGGATTTTCTGCTTTTCCTTGATTTATGTGGGGATTTATTTGGACTATTTGAAGACATCAACTTGAGATCTTTATTATTCATCATACCACCCATTTTTCACAATTTTTGACATCTTTTACAGCAAATAACTAATCAATTAATCAATAAATAAACGGCAGATTAATCAGTAGTTAAAATAATCATGAGTTGCAGCTATAGAGAAAATACTAGGGCTGCTACTAACGATTGTTTTTAATAACAACTGTTGTTTTTCCATAAATGTCCAGAAAACGCCAGAAAATATCAAAATTGCTGAATTAAATCTCCCAGAGCTTCTATATAAATTGTTTTTGTCTGATGAACAGTACAAACCACAAATATATTAAATGTACAGTGATATAAAACTGCCAAATCATATCAGCGATATAAAATACAGACAGGAAAAGAACGAACAATGTTGATAGAAATGGACATGAATTAAACTGTGTCAAACTATCTGAAAATAAGCCAAACATTTATCAATCAAAGTGACGACTGACTTTAATTTTTAGGGCTGAGAGCGATGAGTTGACTCGTCAATAAACGCTGTTACCTTTGTTAGTCAGCAACAGAAATAAAAGTAGTTGGTTAAATTACTTATTAACATTTTATTGATGTACAACACCTGTTAACTGTTGCACATAAAATGTTATGCAGCTGTACGCCTGTAGCTGCAGCTAGAAGAGGTGCAGTGCTTGTTTAAGTGCAACACGCACGCTTAAATTGTAGCTAATTTCAAGTCATTTAAAGGATAAATCTGTAATATATTCACTGTAATAAATCATAAAATGACCATGATGTGTCATCAGAGATTAAGGAAGCATGCTAAGCTGAAATGTTCGCTTCTCTGACAACAACCCTACTCCCGTGGTACCCCACTTTGAAATTTCTATTCTGGGACAGAATAACTGGTTTTGTTTGCCCATTTCATGTTAATTAGAACTAAAACTTAAGACAAATATTTGCTGAATGAGTAAGTGTCTCTTTATGAACCATAAGAAATCTTTTAGAAGGAGTAGATGTTTTTAACAGTTAAATTGTACAATATGTTAATGGAGTCTGGCAGGCAGCAAGACAGGCAGTCACTTAACTCAAACTCTAAAGTGTATTTTCAGAGCAGTGGGCTTTTGTTTTCAGGATAACAGACTTAATTTTACATTAACAGATAACTGACATTTAAAAATAGCTGATTTTGCATGCGTCCTACCCTACCCTGCAGTAGTCCTGCAGGCCGGGGCAGGGGAAACAACTCGCTTCAACCATAGATTGTATATTAAATAGGTTTCAACTTATTTAATATGCTGTCTATGGCTCCGACTCGCTATTTGAACTGCTGTACTAATTTTTGCACATGCAATTGCTACATATTGCTCCTTTAACTACACTAAAGTCAACTATAACTGGCCACACAATAAATTGTTAGACTGACTTTATGAATAGTTGCATCATGTAGACAATATTTCGCTGCAGTCAATTCACTTGAGCTCTCTCTTTCTCTCTTCGTTGGGAGAATCCCTAATCATTTCTAACAATTTTCATAAAATTAAAAGCCCAGGAGGCAATATTAGCGTGGGAAAGTAAAGACATGAAATGAAAACCAAATTGACGGAGATGGATATAAACTGAACTGCATCACACTGCCAGAAAATATGAAAACACCAGGCACATGCATCCAAAAAACAGGGCTGCGCCATTCATTGAAATATTAGAGAAACTACAATATGGGCAAGTGCAATATCAAAATCGCAGAAGCTGCAATTTTTTGATGATGGAAAAACATGTGACAAAACAGCACTATAATGAAGTACTGTAGTGCTGCAGAGATGCCCTGGCCTACAAACTTTGTTCCCCAGATGTAAGAAAATGTCTTTGTTTCTTACAGACTCCAACAAATGAAAATTGTGGTGCAAAAATTATGATTCACTAATCATATTGCAAAATTGGAATATGATTTTTTCATCATGTATCCCTACGAAACAAGAAAGGTCACATCTCACAATGATTTAATTCTACTAGTATCAGAGGGAGAAAATGGCTTGTGACACACATTTATTTTGCTGTCTACTATTAAAGGCAACACAGCAGATACAAAAGCAGACAACACAAAGCCACTAACATTAAGATTGTGCATGCACGCTCTGTCTCTTTCTCATACACAGTGCTCCAATTGAGGGGATGAGAGGAAATACAAATTTTGGCAGACACGCTGGCTCCCACGAAAACAATGAACTCCCAGCTGACATGTAAATAACACCCCTCATGACCATGTTAATCTCTTCCAGCTAATGAATGATTAAAATGAAAAGTCAGAAAGTTTCCCTAGGAGGGTACAAACAATCATGACAGCAGCAGCTGTGTTTTGACGAAGCCACAGGTTCCAGTTAAATCCATCAGCACACCAAACCTTAAATCTAAAAAGACGACACGGAAAGAGATGAAACAGTTACTTGTATTGGAAAATGGTCAATCCCGGAAAGCCACGGGGGATGTCACAAATAGCCTATCTGCAGCACCCAAGGAAAACAAGTGAGTATTGGAAACAGGGTGTGTAAATGAGTGTGTGGGGATTATGAAAAGCTGCATGACCACTCATCCTGTCATCCCAACCGCAGTCTTCATTACCAGCAGATCTCTTAACTAAAAGATAGCAAAGATCTCAGTATTTGCACATTAAGTGTCATGAACACTCTAAGGCTGCAACTACCAATTATTTTCATTGTTGAGTACTTTTTTTAATTTCCTCGATTAGTTGTTTGGTCTATAAAATATCAGAATAGGGTGAGGAAGTTCGATTAGGGTTTCCCGAAGTCCATGATTACATCCTCAAATGTCTTGTTTTGTCCACAACCCAAAGATATTCAGTTTACTGTCAGAAAGGAGTAAAGAAACCAGAAAATATTCACATTTAAGAAGGTGAAATCCATCCATCCATCCATTTTCTGTAACCGCTTATCCGTGAGGGTCGCGGGGAGCTGGAGCCTATCCCAGCTGACTTTGGGCGAGAGGCGGGGTACACCCTGGACAAGTCGCCAGTTCATCGCAGGGCTGACACACAGAGACAAACAACCACTCACACTCACATTCACACCTACGGGCAATTTAGAGTCACCAATTAACCTATTATGCTGCATGTCTTTGGACTGTGGGAGGAAGCCGGAGTACCCGGAGAGAACCCACGCGGACACGAGGAGAACATGCATAACCTCCAACACAAAAGGCCTGCCGGCTATGGGATTCGAAACGAGGAACTTCTTGGTTGCCGGCCGATCACGCTAACCCACACGCCATCGCGCAGCCCCTGAAGGTGAAATCAAACCACTTAATCAATTATCAAAGTAGTCGGCAATTACTTTAATAGTTGGCAACTAATCAGTTAATCAATTAAATGGTGCAGCTCTAGCTCATACATCACTGTCATGAAGCATTTTAGCTAATCAAGCATGTCATCCAGCTGTGTGCAGATGCTGACAGGTTCATTATGTCCACCTATCTAAACTGACCGCAGTAGAACACAATGAGCCTGCAATACATCTTTGTGTTATTAAAAGGGACAGTTCACCCCCAAATCAAAAAGAGATCGTTTTCCTCTGGCCTGCGGTGTTGTTTATCCCTCTAGATTTTTTTGGTGTGAGTTGCACCACCGAAAAAATAGATTTGAAACGTTAAAAAACAGTTTCTCTTTTCAAAAATCATGACGCAGTTACTCAAGATAATCCACAGACCTTGCTGTGAGCAGTTTCGTGTAAGAACTACTTTCTTTCTGCAGCAGAATCTACCAGAACTACTTTCTTTCAACTAGGAAGAAAGTAGTTACAACATGAAACTGCTCACAACGAGGTCTGTGGATTATCTTCAGTAACTGGGTCATGATTTTTAAAGAGAGTGCCATTTAGTCTAATAGTGCCATTATTTTGGAGAGAAGGCAGACATCTCTGAGGCTGATAACTCCAAAACTCTACAACTCACACCAAAAAAATCTAGATGGATCAATAGCACTACAGGCCAGAGGAAAAATAGTTATTTTTGATTTTGGGGAAGTGTCACTTTAAGGTTATAATGTTCATGTATAACAGAGAGAGTTGACAGTCTGGTACAAAGCAATTAATTCAATTACAGGGCTGCCACTAACGATTATTTTCACTACCATTTACTCAGATAACTAATTAGGTTTGTGGTCCATAAAATGTCAGGAACTGGTGAACAATGTCGATCAGTGTTCCTCAAAGCCCAAGATGACGTCCTCAAATGTCTTGTTTTGTCCACAACCCAAAGATATTCAGTTTACTGTCATAGAGGAGTAAAGAAACAGAAAATATTCACATTTAAGAAGGTGAAATCAGAGAATTTGGACTTTCTTTTAAATGACTCTAAACAATTACTTGGTTATCTAAATAGTTGGCAATTAATTTCATAGTTGATAATTAATTTATTAATTGATTCATTTGTGCGTCTCTAAATTCAAACATTTACAAACTGAACTGACTCTCTTCTGGATCTGACAGACTCTACTACTGGTTTACTAGGTCCGCCTTTATAAAATGAATGCAGTGCAATACAACCACCCTGCAGTATATCTTAATTTCATTAATGTTACAATGTTGATCAGCGAAAGTTGGCAAAACACTAGAAAAAACATCTAGTACAAAACAATACAATGCTATAATACCACTAACTACTGCCTGCAAAATAAAGTTGAATGAACACCTCTCTACAGCAGTTTTAACAATCACACCAAATATTATTTCATAGCATGCCTACAATGACAAAGTGGTTTATTCTTATAACCTTCATGAAGGTAGTTTTCTCAACAAGGTTTCTAAGCTGGCAACTGTGCATATATTTGAGTAATGAGAATGAAAAATCTGATGCAAAATCTTTCTCATTCAACAAAGTTAACGTTCATCACAGAACTACAGTATTCTTTTAACTTGTAGCAGACGACTTCCTCTGGATGAACACTCACACATCTAGTTAAAACTTCAAAGGGCCCAACGCTGAATGGGGACTATTTCCAAGAAAAGTGGCTGAGCCACTTTCCAAGGGTGTGTGTGGCCTAACCATCTGAAATATAGTCCTGAATAACCTCAGGCATTTAGAGAGTAACCCACTTTGAAGCAATATCTTCCTTATAGCCAGAGGATATGTAATTTGGTTTACCCACTTTTCTGTTTTCTGCAAAATAAATGATGTTGCTTTTAGGACAACATAAATCTAATCTAATTAAATTGCAAGAGCAAAGGGTTTACATAACGGTCCTTAAAATTATGTTTTATATGCTGGCTTCTTCATAATGATCAGAAAAGCATAATGAACCCTAGACCTGCAGCGATTAATTGATTAGTTAGCAGCTATTAAATTAATCACTATTTTGCTAATCGATTAGGCTAATCATTTATAAAATTTTTTGAGGAAAAAAAAGTCAAAATTTCCTGATTCTAGCTTCTTAAATGTGAATATATTCTAGTTTCTTTACTCATCTCTTTTAAATTTTGAATACAGGACTTCGAATGGAGTATTTGTATAGGGTAGTAATTCTATTTTTACTTAAGTAAATGATTTAAATACCCCTTCATCATGGTGAATAGCAAACATTCGAATGTCAGTATAATTACTAAAAGCACACAAGAAGGGTGTACATACCAATCCTTAAAACTATGTTTTATATTCTGAGTTCTTCAAAATGATCAGAAAAGCAAAATAAACTCAATCAGAAGCTGTGATGAAAGTAACTAAATATGTTTACTCAAGTGCTGCACTTGAATAACATTTTTTATTGTACTTTACTGGTGATATTCCCCAAAATATAATAATATAACATTGATAGGTCATTCATGCATGCATAATAGAGGGTGTATGAAAATACTGCTACATATAAGTATCTCAAGATCATGTTTTGAGATACTGTATGCTATATGCAAAGGTTTGTGACCAACTGCTGGATGGCAATGTTATCTATCTTCACTGGTCAGACTGCTTTAAAAAAGTCAACTTTTTAAACTCTGATTTTATGCCTATGATGGTGCATTTTCTAAAATTAGACAAAATAGCAATACATCACCTTGCTTACAGTGTCACAATATACTGAATTGTAACCCCATGTATCGTGCTATCTATAGTATTGCCAAATCCTTGCTAATACACAGCCTTAATAAGTAAGCTACTTGTACTTTTCATACAGTAAATTCACTTTTTTTGCAAAAAATGTTTACAATTTGGAGTGTGGTATTGCTTGTCTTACTCAAGTACATGATCAAACAAACATTTAAATGTGAATATTATTACTAAAAAGCATGCAAGAAAAGGTTAACACACCGGTCCTTAAAATTATGTTTTATATTCTGGGTTCTCTGCCAATGCATGGGTGGTCACCACGACTGGATTCAAGTTCAACGTTTGTCACAGAGCTTTTCCACCACGCTACATGCATTTTTTTTTTTACCCTACAATCATGAAATGTGGCAGGCATTAAACATTAACCAACTGTTGGCAAACAATGCACAGATATCACAGAAGTTGTGATGGAGGTTGCTGGTTTTATTAGCCTTGCATGTGAGGTCTGAGGCCGCTGGCAGTGCAGACACCACCCCGCCTCTCCAGCCCAACCTGGAGAGGACAAATCTTTTTTCCCCGGCGCCTTGCAGCGGCTCCTTAGCCTTTAGCCAACGGCCGACACTCTCCTCATAGGTAGACTAGCTTAGCTTAGCAGGACAAAACCTCGACTCAAATTGGTCTTCATGGGTGTTAAACAGCGTGCATGTGCTTTTTTTTAAAAACACAGCAGAGCGGAATAAACACCAGGTGTAAATCTCTTTGTGTGCCCGGTTGTGGCTACAGCTATGCAGCGGTGCTGAATGGTGTGGCAGACTGAAGCTAGCTAGCGGTAAATACCGATGTATGAGTGCCCAGGCAGCTAGCATAGCTCCAGAGCCAAACAACTACGAGTTCATTAGCAGCAGGAGCATTTTTTTTTTTTTTCTTCTGGCTAGCAGAACAGAGGATTCATTCCTGCCCTGCCAGCGCGCTGCCTGCTGCCATTTTCTCCGTGAAAAGTTCACAGTCCACAAGGAGACACAAAAGCCACAGTACCTGGTTCTCCATGTTTCTCTGGCCTCAGTGATTGTTGTATTTATTTACAGCGGCGTTTGTGGAGCGTCTCCCCAGCCTCTGCTCCTCATTGTGTGTCAATCCAGCCCAGAAGCGGAAGGCAGACGGCTCCCCTCCCCTTCCAGACGGCTGCTGGCAGGCAACCAAAACAGAAAGCTCTCTCGGCCAATCAGAAGGCGGGAAATTTAAGCACTCTTGAAAGTAGCCAATCAGAGCGCGCGAGAGGCGGGGCAGACGCCGAGCTGCAAATACAATTAAAGCATTTTCTGGTGGTTCTCTCGAGTGACAGCGAGCATGTCCCAATGGCTACAGCTCTGTTTCAATTGTAAAATGCACATGATGCTAATTGATTAATCGGGGGTCGATAAATATAGACTATACCAGGAGTTTTTTGCAGTGAGAGAGAACAACATTTCATTTGTTTTTTTCACTTTGATCATTCAAATTTATTTTTAGAAAGATAAAATAAGAACTTTATTATTCCTAAAAGAAATTTCTGTGCCAGAGAGTGCTCCAAAATCACAGTAACGCAGGACAAGAGAGTATTAAATATAAATTGTGATTCTAAAAAAGTCTATAAGGAGAAAATGTGCTTAATAGAATAACAACAGAAGTTAGAGAAGTTAATTTAAAAAAAAAAATAAAGCTAAAATAAACTAAAATAGAAAATGTAGTATTGGCAATGACAATTAAAAGTAATAAAAAGTAATATTGCACCTGATAATAAACATAATATTGTACGATATCAAATGTAGCATTGTACATGATAATAAAGAAAATAAAAGCAATATTACACAATAGTGACCATAATGCTGCACATGATATTAAACGTTTTATTGCACATGATACATGATAATAAAAATGAAAAGTAATAATGCACATGATAAATGCAAAATACAATATCAAATGTAATATTGCAAATGAAAATTATAATGAAAAGTAATATTGCACATGATAATGAAAATAATGACATTAAATGTAATATTGTACATTATACATGAAAAAAAATCATGTTAATGAGCGCAGTATCACACATGATATTTAAAGTTATGTTGCACATGATGTTGACACAGAAAGCAAAGGATAGATGTTAAAAACTTCATAAATACAAAAATTGGCACTGATGTACAGATAAATGTATTTGATTTGATGTTATATTTTGTGTTCAGTAGGTTGGACAGCAATATGAATTAGGCCTATATAAGTCAGCTTCTGATCATTTCTGGTAAATTCAGCATCCACAAGCTGAAATGGTCCAGCTTCAAACACTGCTTTTACTGGGTTGCTGTTGAACTCAAACAGTGTGGCACTTTAACTGAATATGTGAAGAACAAAAAAGATGCAAAGACTTTCAATATTTTATAGGAAGTACACTTCCTATTAGTACTTACTGTAAAAGGACACAATGAGTGGACTTTGGATGCCTCTGGCATGTACAAAATTGCTTTTTACTGTGATACCTTTGTATGACAATTGCTACACCTCGTGTCGTAAATAAATAAAGTTTTTGATCATGGTTTGACTGTATAGGTTGTTTCCCATTTTAGCTATTGCTATTAGTCTGGCTAATGCAATATCAATAACATAAACAATGAGGCTTATATCTTACACAAAGCCTACAACCTCATATCTTAATGTCTTCTTTTATTTACAAAACAGGTTGATAATTTTGAGATACTTTACTGGGGATGATCCAATAATATAACACTAACAAGGGCCATTAATGCATGTATGAGTACTTGTGGTTTTTATACTTTCTTTCAAAAAAAGTGAACTTAAATAAAAGATTTTGAATGCAGGACTTTCTTTTTTTGTAAATATTTGTTTTTTAAAAAACGTTCACTTTAAGTTGCAGTTGCAACACATTAAATATGTAAACATGGCAAATCGCATTTGAAAAATAGATTTTAAAGAAAGGAAAAGAAAAGATACACATGTATAGATACACACAACTATACTTGTATATAAAGTAAAACAGTAATGCCGTATGTGACAAATTACTAACAATAAACCTCAACTATTACAGTGGGAGTCAATAAAAACAGTACCTAAAGTAATAGAGTAATAGTAACATGTGTACTTGAATACTGGACTTTCTTCTAATTCAACACACTTGAATGTCAGTCTAATTAGTGAAGAAATAATTCCTTTTTATCCTCGTCTTAATCTCTGTAACACATCAATCAAAAGAAGAATCTAAAGTGGTTTAAAAGAAGTCAGTGATAGCACCATCACTGCGATGAACTTGGCTACATCTAAACAAAAGTCTTATAACCTCTTAACACCACAGGTTGTTACACTGATCTTACTCAGCCTCTCTCACGTGTCCATTCCAAATGTTTCATCTGAAAAGAAAGCAGCACTTCAGTCTCCTGATTGAAGACTTCTCTTTCATTCAGAGTCAGGCAGTGAGGGCCCATTGCAGTCAAGTCTGTGTGGTGCTCAGACTTTGATGTGAGATTATCGGGCCTCAGCTACGGGACAGGAGGTCACCAGTCTCTCACTGGCTTGGTACCTCCTCTTCTTCCCCCGCCGCTCAAACTGATCCAGTCTGCCTCGCAGTCAGATCTGAGTAAAAGAGGTCCCACCTGGCTGTCAGACATGTGGGTGTCCCACTTGTATTGAGACATCAACCTTTAAATCCCCCCTTTTCAACATGTAGGGAGAGGGAGGAAAACAAAATGAGGCCGTGCCCACAGGTTTCAGACATAAAGCAGAACTTTATTATAATTAAAAGCAAATGTCTTATCAACAAGTATCAACGAGTACAATTTATTTAGTAGATGTTACAGTACACAATAAAATCAGCATTTTTACATGATAACAAAATTATACAACAGCAGTGTCCTTACATGGAGGACCTTAAAAAAACAAAAAAACAAAAAACAATCAAACCTGGACAAACATTAAAGGGATATTTCAGATTATTTGAAGTGGGGCTATATCCGTGGTCAGTGTATTAGCTACAGTAAATGGTGATCAGCGGTCGGAAAAGCAGAGAGGGGCACCAGCACAGAAGCTGAAAAAAAAAAAAAAAAAAAAAAAAAATCAGTTTACGCTACATTTTCACCACTTCACTTTACCGCTCCTGAAACCCACCAAACTCCATTGACGAAGTCAGTGATTTTACCTCATCGAACACAGGAGCTGTGATCTGTCTCGATCTGTTAGTTTGTTTGCGTTATTGTGTGACTTTGAGGAATCTGAATTATCCTTTTAAAAGACAGAAGTCACACAATAACAAACTAACAGATTGAGGCAGCGGTAGACCAGCAACCCCTATGTTCTGTGAGGGAAAATTACAGATTTCGCCAATGGAGTTTGGTTGGTTTGGAGAGAGCAAGACTGGGCTTATACGACGTGGTTTCCCGCCAGAAAAGGTTGTCCAATGGCAAAGTAAAACGATCAAAACATTCTAAATATAGTGTACACTTCGAACTAATAAGATTTTTTTTAGGCAGATGTTATTTAAGTGGCTAAAACACCTTTTTCCAAGTACACTGATTACAGTGCTAGTGCTCCTCTGCTTCTCTTAACTGGAGGCTTGTCAAACACCATCTACTGTAGCTAATACACTGACTACAGATGAGTAGCTCATACAACCCTACATCAAATAAACTGAACTATCCTTTTAAATACACTGAATATCCAGTGTGGGCAAATATAACTCTCTGAACAAAATGGCCATTGGTAGGATGGCTGAACCCCACCCCCCCACACCTCTTCTTAGCTTCCTCTTTCACCTACTTCTCTGGCACGTAACTCATTCCCCCTTTTGGCGCCACGTGCAAAACATACAATCATGCCGTTCAATCAGGTGCTTGGATTTTTGGTAACAATCTCACATTTTGTTTGCTCAAAAATCACAAAATGTTTTTGTCCACTGCAAATAGATCATGAGGTATGAAATCTTCTAACCCTAACCCCTTTCTGACCCTATTACTTCATCATAATTTCACCAATAAATGTCAACAGAAATATTAAATGAGACTCAAGACTTTGGTATAAAAAAAAAACTTCTCAATATAATCTGGAAAAAATCACATCTTTATTGTGTTCAGCTTGTTTTTAGCCACATGTCTATTTCTATCTCGCTTTCTGAAAAACTGATTTTGATTCACATCTGCAGACACGAATGGTTTACGTGTGTATTCTGTCAAAATGACAGAATGCACATCTGGCAGAGTTTTGTCTGAGTGAGTCAGACATGTTTGATATTTGCAACAAATCATGGATCTTGACCAGCTAACAGATCACAGCTGAAGACAAGAGACAGCGCTTTCTTTGGGCATATGCAGAGCAGCCTGCAGACACACTCACATTTGCTTAAGAAATTTCAGAGTTTTTAGTTCTACTTGGCATCTGGATTTCAGTCAGTCATCAGGCTTTCAATGGTGATTATTTGTGGTTCCCCGCAAACGATTTTAAATAATCTCCTCAGCAGACAGGAGGTCACTGCTGAATATTTACATGTAGACAATGCCTTGGCATTGTATTTGCATTTGATTATTATGAAATTTTGTGGCTTGGCTTGCACGTGCTTTTCATAGACACAAACAACAACTCTTGTCGCTGCCATCTCTGTCACGTCCTCTTTGGAGGGAGCTTTGCTCTCAGTTTTCTCAAAGTCTGTAATTTTACTCTTACTTAAGTATGCATTAAACTTTTTAATCTAATTAGTTACTTTTAAAAGCATAAATTACTATGACAAGGTCTACAATTTGAATTAATATCCAAACCTTTCATCTGCATTTTTGTAGCCAATAAGGTCGCAAATGGTCCAGACAGACGAAAAAAACAAAAAAAACAAAAACCCCAACAATGATGCACAGGCTCAAGTTTGGAGAAGTGACCATGACCACTAATCAGAACATTGCACGAGTTTGAAGATTTGGAGAACCAGAAACCTCTTTGATTGAATGCCTTCTATTGATAATGCATTAAACATGAATGTCTTAAAAGTAACTACACTGTAAAAAACAATACATGAATTTTGTGGAAACGGCTAATCTTTTCTCATTAGCTGGACTAGTGCTGGGTATCGGTACTCGATACCTTTCAGGTATCGACCAAAATAACCCTGTATCGAGTAGTATTGAAACTTCAGCAGTCAAAAGATCCATCCATTCAATCATTTTTGTATCCGTATCCAGAAAAGTGGTTTTGCTTGCAGCCAATCACTGCAAGCATTCTTTGACTTAATGTGATGTGTGAAGTTGAATGCAGTCTATTTGACAGAGCTGGCAGTTCAGTGTACCAAGATGCCACCAAAACAAAAGAAAAGGTATCGAGTGAAGTACTCTATTTGTATCTGTATCACTTTAAGGGTACTGGTATGAGTTAGATATCAGACTGAACTGTCAACTCTTTACACTTCATTTCGACATTCAGAGGAAGAGCCAACTCAGTGGAGAGGGCGGATTCGAAGGTCTTGACCTGTCTTTCTGTGCAGAGTTCAAGCAACTCATTGCATCAAGTTTTTAAATAAACCTGATCAGCATAGTAGCAGGCTTCCCAGCATGCAGAGTTATACCTCTCCTGAGACCCTTATTTTTTATAGTTTGATGAAAACATATATGATGGAAACTTGCTGTCTTTCTCTGATACATTTTAAGATTACTCAAGGTTGCTTCTTTTCACAAGTATGAAAACAGTGTGAACCACGATGAAGGTTAATATTGAATTCAGTTTCTACTCTCCTTACACTTAACACCATTTAATATATTCACTGTGAGTTGTTTCACATATTGTCTACGTGCCAGCGCTGGAACAAAGTAGCTTCAATAGGAGCAGCCGCAGCTGTGAGTTCTTTGTGTAAAAGAAAGAAATGACTCCTTAAACTGAGAAAATGTAAAAGGAAATCAAAATTGTTTGTAATGTTCATTAGGGTGACTGAAGAGTTGTTGGTTCAACTCAATATGTTAAGCTTAATGAACTTGTTTTCTAGCACTACTTTTACTTACTATTAGTTGAGTAATATTTCGGTGATGTAACAGTACTCATACTTGAGTACAGATTTTCAGTACGCTGCTGCCACCACCTCCCTCTCTGCTGGTCTCCTGAAGAGAGAAAACATTTGGACGCACATCAGCAAAGTCATCATCTAACACCTAGAGACACAATCATCTCAGCCCCAAATCAAAAATCTGGCCTCTCCATTTTAGTGAAATAATTTACTGCTGTCAGCGGGGAGAGCTTGAACCAAAATAACAGACAAAAGACTAATTTCTCAGTAGGAAACTAATTAGGCTACAAAAAAAAAAAAAAAAAAAAAAGCCTGAGCAAACTAAATTGTTCTCTGTATAATAAAAAACAGGAGAATATTACACACACTAAAAAGTCATTCCAACAAATTACCATTTCACATTTAAAGATAAACCGACTTTATGAATTATGAAATATTATACAATATTTTATTTACAGCTCCTGCTATCAGCTGCCAATTTGGACTGACAAACTGCAGCAATAAATAAATAAAGAAGCTGGCAAAGCAGGCTGTTCCCTTCTTGTGTTGTACTGCTGGAGTTAAGTAATTTTTTTAACCGCCTGTGTCAATCCATTCTGAAGACTGATTAATTGATTTTAACAAACCCATTGCCAAATATGCAACTTGTTAAAAACAAAAAAAAAAACAATTAAATTGATTGGAATAGTCAACAAAAGCTGTCACACTGTTCTACTGTACTACTGAGAGGAGTTGGGGTTGATACATCATATTATCTGCTTGCAGGGATCAGAGCAACTGTTTGTGTTGGCATGCTGACCAACCTGTGACCCGAGAGGTCTTCATCTTCTTCGTTGGGGTCATCGGGGAGTCTGGACTGGACCCTGACGCAGCCTCTCCCTCATCTGGATCCACCATTACCTAAAATGGAACAGTTACAACAGCAACAGTTATTTGTTTGTGCCAGCTTGCATTGTACAGATATAGGTACTGTTATGATTTTATTGGTTCTGATATCAATACTAATTTCAATAATTTGATGCAAAAAAAAAGACATGTAAAGATGCAAAAAGATTCTTTTAGCTGGGGTAACTGCGGTCAAGGCTGTGGTTATCTCCCTACAGTTTAAAATGTTATCAGACATAAGCGATACTAAATCAGTCATGTCTGGTTGCCAGGACAGCTCACACCAAGTGCAAACTTAGGCTACCAAGAAGTTAGCGATCTAAGCTATGCAAGTTGCAAACTTATTTTGGGGGCTTTTATGCCTTTATTCTACAGGACAACTGAAGATATGACAGGAAAAGGGAAGAGAGAGTGGGGTAATGAATGAAGCAAAGGACCGCAGGCTGGAATCGAAACCACGGCCCTTGGGGAGGACTCAGCCTCAGTATATGGAGTCCACGCTCGACCAGCTGAGCAACGAAGAACTACCCAGGCTGTAAATCTTTCACAATAAACTTGATGAAAGTGCATTCTGTTTTTTCATATGTCATTTAAACTCATCTGGCGATGAAGACTAGTGTGCGTGACTTCTGCTGTCCACTGATGAAGCTGTGGCTGCTGCTTGACTGACGTCTATGGGATTAATTAGGAGGATAAATTAGAAGTGCTCAAAAACAATGCTAACTTGTCCCGAGTTAATAACAACAGAATTATTTTTGCAAAGATAAAGTGTTTCCTTGAGAAGGTCGAGACAGTCACACTTTTAGTTTGGCTAATCCGGGAGGCTGCACCGAGGACGCAACGCTAGCTGCAGCAGCCGCTTTGCAAAAGTAGTCAAGCACGCTGCACTTCTTCAGTCTTACAGAGTTCTGTATTTGTAAGTGTTTCATAGGGTGCTGGTGTTACCCTCTTTACATACAACTACTGTTTTACATGTTGCATTTAGGTTCAATTCAGTTAAATTCAGTTACGCAACGTCAAACATAATCACCCAACGCTGCCAGCTTCATTATCATTAGAGGCCGTTAGATGTTTGCAATCTATGTTAAAGCTAATTAATGTCACATAAACACTGATAGCAGCACCGTTTCCGTTGTTGCTACTGTTGACTATAGTCAGTCATTTTGCCAGTGTGTCAAGAAGCCTCACCCCTCCAGCTTTGATTAGCTTTCTTGAAGACTTTGTTGGGATTGTTGAAGGTCTCACTGCGCAGGTGGTCACCCTCTGGGTTAAGGGAAAGGCTGTAGTTGAAACATACCTTTTTCATACCTTGCTGCTCCTGGAAGAAAACATATTTGCAGAAGGAGTATTTTATTAAGCTAATCTGTTTCCTTTTACCTTCTTGCATGACTCAAAGTAATGTTCTGTTTGCCTTTCTACATTACTGCACAGCTCTTAATACCTACATATTTCACAACAAAAATTAAAGCTGAATTGATGAACTATCACCCCAGAAGTCAATAAAACAGACAGACATAGTTTTTTATCTCAGTGCGCTGGCTCCAGCACAGGGGGGCAATTAAAGCTGAAGAAAAGGCATTAAGAGGCTCATAAACAAAAATGTCTTGTTTGTTTGTCTGTTTTTTTCTTCTTGACAGATTTGTTCATACATTTCACCTTGTTCCTGCAGTGAAACTCGATGTGCATGAGGAAGCCCGCAGGCCAAACTCCACCACTTTGTACGGAGGCTCCAACATACTGCAGATAGACACAGATGTCTTGATGGAATACTGGTAGCTGTTACAGTGACATTAAAATGATGTTATTCTTAGTGCTGGCAAAGGCTCAGTTTCATAGAGTTTCAAGAGACAACGCAGAGCATAAAACCAGTCAATGTTTGTTATTTTTTCTTTCCCCATAAAAAGAAGAGGGCTGCAGAGTCAACAGTCTCCTATGATCGATTTCCTGGGGGAAACCCTGAACACTTCTTTTGTGTTTTAAATGTATCATGATGCACTTCATAAAGGTCCAGTGTGTACAATTTGCAAGGATTCGCTGGCAGAATATGTGAAATACAATCTTCATAAGTATGTTTTCATTAGTGTATAATAACCTGAAAATAAGACATGTTGTGCTTTTGTTACCACAGGATGAGCTGTTTATATCCAGAGACCTGCATACTGCAGCTCTTGATGGCTACTATTTCTTAGCAGACCTACACATGCCAGCGGAGTTTCTTTTCTCCACAAGTGTTCAGTTTTGTGTTTTGTTGGTAATATCATCTCCACAAAAAATGTAAGTGTTTTCTTTCTAATGATTCTATTTAGAATTTCATTAATGCAGCACAACATGATATTATTATAATGGAAATGCAAAGTTAATCATAAATAGTCCACTGTGGAGTAGACACATCTGGTAAACCATAATAAATGTTCATTTAGACCTATTCGTAATGTTGACAGACTAATTTAGACTTAAAGGGACAGTTCACCCTAAAATCAAAAATAGATATTTCTCCCCAGGCCTGTAGTGATATTTATCCATCTAGATTTTTTTGGTGTGAGTTGCTGAGCTTTGGAGATATGTGTTACCTTCATAATAGAGCTCAAATATGTTTTTTGAGATTTTTTTGTGACCAAAAATGACTCTTTTAATAGTACAGGTTGCAGAACCCTGTCCTCGACACTTGAAAGGTGAGAATGAAATGAGGTGTTTACGATCTGCAAGCTCACCGCTAGATGCCACTGAATCCTACAGACTCATCCTTTAATGTCTTTTATGCAATGCATAAAGCACTTTAAACTGTCTTTGTGTAGGAAGTGTGCTATATACCTGTCCTTACATAGTATATATGTAATGTGAAAGAATGTGTGAATTTTCAAAACTTATCGCTGTCTTACCTTTTCTTGGGTTTAGGGAAGCTCTCATGCAGCTTGAAGACAACTTTCTGCAAAGTATTGGATGTCGTCCATCTCTGGCCCTCAGACAAAAACAGTCCAGTCGTGGGTGAAGTCTTCTGATGTTTCTTTCATCCTTACCAAGGCCCTATGGACCAACTCCAGAATCGCCTGAACTTTATGCTGAAAGTAGCAGAAATAAGAGTGTGAAAAAAACTGTTCTTTATAAGCCAGAGAAAGAACAAAACCATTCATATCCAGTGACAAAAACTATCCTTAAAGTGATAGTTCAATCTTATATCAAAAATACAATTTTTGCCCTTACCTATAGTGCCATTTATCCTGTGTGATCATGTGTGTATCATGTGTGAGTAGATGCATACACACTTACTTCTGCACACAACAACAAGCCAAGTGCCATTTAGCTCCATTATATTTGAGATAGGCCAGACATCTCTACAGCAGATATCTCCAAAACTCAACCAAACGACAAAGAAGCGTGAACTCTTCTTTTAAATAGAGACAGGATCTCTAACTGTTATCAAATGACCAAAATCCATCACTTCAAGTCATGTCATGACAACTGAGCAAACTCCATTCAGTGGATTCAGACACTGACAAGCAGTTGAGAGCCCAGAATAAGTGGATAAGTGGACCTTGTGTTGAGTCATACCAGTGGTTGTGTTATGATGAACCAGACTGTAGGCTCTGGATAAAGCCTTCATCACACTCCCCGTTTATAAATATCTAAGTGACGGCATAAATAGAGACAAATCACCTACTTGGAAAGGTATCAGTCCCAGGGAGTCAGAGGGCAGTCCCAAACAGCCTGTATACATAACAGCCTCTATTCCACCAGTGAATATTGAGGAAAGGGCGTGTGTGCATGACTTTGTAGCAGTATGACAACTCATCCTGTCATCCTAGCAGCGGACTTTATAAAAAACACATTTAAGATCTCAGCATTTGCACATGATAAGTAAACAAGAGCCAAATAAGATCCAGTTTTTATCGTTTCCTCTATGAAAGGTTTCTTAAGCAGGCACGAAGCCACTCACTGTACCTGGTAGTCCACGTGTGTTTGGCTTCAGTGGTTGGTTGTGTCGCCACAGGAAGGCAGTTGTTGCTGCCCTCATCAGTTCAGACAACATAAATTCATCGTTGGTGCTACTGTACGCCATCCAAGCCATAAAGGTATCAGTTCCATAGTTTCATAGATAGATTCTCCGAACTCTGACAACTCTCCTGACAGTCTCAAGTTGTCCACAGCGCGCTGACATCTTCCAGGATGTTTCTTCCTCGGAGCCAGCGCACGCCCTCCCTCATCCAATCAGAGCGTAGGAAATGTAAGCGGTCTGGAAAGGAGCCAATCAGAATACGCAGAAGGCGGGACAGTCTGCGAGCCATAGTCAACTGCTCTGGTCCTTACAGTTAGAAGGGAACGCTGGATTTCCTAAACTCTCGCGAGATTTCTGCGATATGTTTCTTCATTGTGCAAGTTGTACAAATTGTATAAGTTTTATAATATGATAACAGCGTGGTTAAAAATCTGCTTAGATTTAGGGACTAAAAAAATACTTGGTTATGGTCAGGGATAGATCATGGTTTGGGTGAAAATGTTCATTCTCGCGAGATCTTTCAGGTTCCCCTAAAAACAGGACCCAACGGGGTGAAACCATGTTTTACAGCGTAATTGAAAAGGTAGACTACATGATGCTAATTGATTAATTAATGGATGTTTCATACGGGTTTCAGTCTTTAAAAGTCATTTTTAAAATTATATTTGTGGTTAAAATTCTTTAGTGAGTGACCTTGGAAAGAGAAATTTAAAAAAAATAATGTCACCTCAAGTAGGGTTGCCACCTTTCAGAAATGAAAATAAGGGACGCCCACCACGAAAGCAATATCTTTCTTCATACTTCATAAGTCATACTTAAAGCTTGAAATGCTTTATTACCAATGAACACATTCTTTATTGTGCAACATTGTTGCATATAAAGTGCTGTTAATTAGGCTACATAAAGCCCCAATTACATGCATCCCTATTTAACATACAATGAGGATATGCACACAACTTTGTTATTGCACAATCAATTAACCTAGTTAATGAGATACTGTATGATCTACCACATGGCAGTAGCACCAGCACCTAAAGGAGATCTGTTTGTGTGGAGTGTGCAACAATGAACTTTTAAAATATAAACTAAATAAATTGAGAACTTAATGTAACTTTTAAAGTCCATAACTGTTCTTGCTGTAGGGACTCTCTTTGTGAACCCTGGGGACATTTTTACTTAAAGAGGAAAAAAACAAACAAAACAAAAAAACAAAAAAAAAACCAAAAACACTTATAAACTTGAAAGGAAGTCAGGTTATCTAAACAGTTAAACCACACTAATAAAAGAATTTATGTAATGATCACTGAACACTGTATTCCTCAAAAATGTAAACATTTTGACATAGAATACACAAAAAGCTCTACAAACATTTTTAATCTAGGAAATGTATATATATTTAAAAAATAAACGTTTTCTCTTAACAATATTTATTTATTTATTTATTAACTGTTAATCCATTAGTATGACTTGTTCTTTAAATGGCCATATATAATATTTATATTGGCTAATACTGCCGTATATTAAATAAATGATCATTCATTCGACTTTAAAAACTCAACATCCCAAACAATCAATCAAACCACAATAGTCTTCTAAAATAGGCTATGCCCATGCACTGACATCTTCTGGCAAAAGCACAACCAGATAGGAAATTGAATCAATCATGACATAATGTCCCATACCGTATCAGTCTCAGGAGATGATTGGGGTATGAAGAACTGTGATACTGACGCTTGGGTCTTCTGCGTTCTTACGTTCTTACGCCGAGGATGTTCCTCTTCCCACTCACGTCTGTACTTTTGCAAGTGTTTTCACTTCATCTGTGCTTTTTTAAAGGTAAGTTACTACAATGAGTTTTGACACTGAGAAGATAAGAGAAGACCCACTATTTCTATGTACTTATTCTTAATCGATTATTAATTGATTATTGAATTAATCACCAGCTATTTTTGTAGTCAATTAATCATTTTGAGTTATTTTTTAATTAAAAAAAATGTCCACATTCTCTGATTTCTGCTCCTCAAATGTTAATATTTTCTGGTTTCTTTACTCTTCTTATGACAGTTAACTGAATATCTTTGGGTTTTGGATATAAGAAGACATTTGAGGATGTCAGCATAGGCTTTTCAAAACTTGATCAACATTTTTCACCATTTTCTGACATTTTACGGACCAACGGACAACCAACAACTAAACAATTAATAATTGATTAAGCAAGAAACTAACTGACAGATTAATTGTTAGTTGCAGCCGTGATCATGATCACAGTGCTACACAAGTCAAATAAAAATCCAATATCGTCATAAAGCATCATTGATTTGCAACACTGCTAACAATGACCTAAGTGTAAAGGGAAAGTTACAACAATATAAAGGATATTGCAAAATCTCAATAGTCATATTTATATCATCTCACAGTATATAGGCTATTATCATATGGCCCCATCTTATATCCTAGTATTTACTCTTTTAACACATCAATCAAAGACAAATCTTTTAAGTGATCATGCACTATACCTTTTATGCATGATTTAGTTATTCACATTTGTCTTATTTTTACCAGCTGCCCCTAAATATCCAAGAGAAAGCAGTACGTCTCCTGATTGAAGACTTCTCTTTCATTCAGAGTCAGGCAGTGAGGGCTCATTGCAGTCAAGTCTGTGTGGTGCTCAGACTTTGATGTGAGATTATCGGGCCTCAGCTACGGGACAGGAGGTCACCAGTCTCTCACTGGCTTGGTGCCTCCTCTTCTTCCCCCGCCGCTCAAACTGATCCAGTCTGCCTGCAGTCAGATCTGAGTAAAAGAGGTCCCACCTAGCTGTCAGACATGTGGGTGTCCCACTTGTATTGAGACATCAACCTTTAAATCCCCCCTTTTCGACGTGTAGGGAGAGGGAGGAAAACGAAATGAAGCCATGTCCCCACAGGTTTCACACACAAAGCAGAACTTTATTGTTTGTTTTTAAACACTTGTCCGACTTGTATAAAATATGAACATGTATCCATGGTAATCATCATCATCATTTTTCCATCAGAAATACAGTTGTGTCCTGCAAGGCTCTAAATAAAACCCAAATACACATTTTGTTAAATAAAGTGCCGAAAACATATTCATATGAATTAATACACTTTGAGCACTGCATCCCAAACTTTTACTACAGATTAATTTTCTACAAGCATTGGTTACTTTTAATATATTTTCGTCCACAGGAGGTCACTATTGAGCACTGAAGTGCAGTGAACACCTTTGTGCATTTCTTATTGTAAAATGTCTATTGTTGTATCTATTGTATCCTTCAGGAAAAATCATGTGAATGGAGGCACAGTGTACCTGAATATTCTCAAAAATCAAGAGCTTTTTCAACAAAAGGTCTGTCAACAGTACAGTGACGAATCAGTCATACAAAAAAAGTAGATTTGCATGTGATTGTTGTCATTTCGAGTTATATTTCAGAAGTCCTGAATGAGACTAAACTATTGTTTTTTCCTGAGAAATGAACCTGAGAATGATCTGATATTGATAGATAGGTGATAATTACGTTAGAACTTTCCAAAGATTAAAATAAAGTCAGAAACTAGAGCACCTTTAATTCTAACATGTCACTACCAAGATAATTATAACTATTCATTTGAAATTGAACAAAACTCAGTTCAGGTTACACAGCTCACAGCCCCGAGGGCAGGAGTGTATGAAAGTATCACATGCTGAGGTACTTTAAAACTCCATGTAAACACATTTCACCGTCTGCTTCACACAAAGAAACTGTCACACTGAAGTCTGACAGCAGTTATTGTTTCTGAGAAAAACATCATAAGATAACATATCAAACATTTTCTGCCATGTACAAAATCAAACAAGTATTCATATCTTGAAAAATAAATGACAGCAATGGGTTTACAAAAAATACACATGCTTAACTGTCAAAAACTCCGTAAACACTCAGTCATTCAGGATCTGTATATATACATATTTCCAGGGAATTTCAACATCAGTCAACTCGAAACACACCAGCTGCCCTCCAGCTGTTTCCATCAGTATTTTGATTATCATTATTATTATTATTTTAAATTCAAAATAAGTTTTTTCCATGATAAACACAATCACATCTTGAAAAGAGAAACAAAAAAAATATTTAAACTAAAATATGCTCTGCATTTGTTACTGTATTTGAAATATGAATCTATATGTTAAAAATTCAAAGTCATCCATTTGACCATATAAATAATGGGTACATTTAAATATGCTTTAATCAGAGTTTTATAGAATAAATAATTATTTTGCATTTTTTCACTAAAGTTATAGGTTTGTGTACAATCACTGCAACAATTAATTGATCAATTGATAAGTTGTCAACTATTTTAATTATCAGTTGTTATTTTAAGTGTCAAAATTATCTGATTTTAGCTTCTGAAATGTGAATATTTTCTGGTTTCTTTAGTCCTCTGTGACAGTAAACTAATTATCTTTAATATTTTTCAAAAAATTTCTGTCATTTTATTACCCAAACAACTAGTCAATAAATCGAGAAAATGATAATCAGATTAATCGGTAATGAACAACCTTAATGATTATTATTGGTGTAAAATATGTTAGAATTATAGGACAATGGGCTTCTTGGCGCAGACACAAAACAAAAGCATAATAACATGATCATTAGATTAACTGATAATGAATTGAACATTATGGTTAGTTGCAGCCTTAATAATTATTATTGGTGTAAAATATGTCAGGATTTTAAGACAACGGGCCTCTGGCCACAAACACAAAACAAAAACATAATTAAAGTGGTATGGGCAGAAACTCAACATAAAATATAATAAAAATACTAAACTCTTCATGCATAACCCAGCCCTTAGAGGCCTCCTGACCCAGGCCTGTGCCTGTTAGATCCATTCAGTAATCCATCCATCATGTAAACAATGTTACACCGTATTAAAAGACTTGTCAATCAGTGTGGGAGTGATGGCGGGTTGTTTTTTTTTTTTTTTTTTTTTTTTTTGTGGTGAGGCTGTCCCAGTGGAAAGGTTTTACCAGAGTTGAAACTGACTTCAACATTGTTAGCAGCGTTTCTGTGTTTTGGTGGTGCCCTTCAGGACAATGTGAGGTAATCCAACAGCCCATTTATCACACGGCCAGTACTGCAGTCCAGGCAGAGAGTACGGTATCTCATAGTTGGCGTCCAGGTAAGCTATCAGCGTGCTGCCGTAGGCCACAGCTATCACAATCAGAATGTGCCTGGAGGATACAGATAATGAAGATCAATACACACAAGCACGTCCTTGAGAGAAACTTCATTGTCTCCAAGAAATTACATGTAGGCCCATATACTACGCTTTTGGATGCATGAAACATATTCCCACAGGGGATTCTTTACCAAGTGAATGATCAACCATGTTCTTTGATTGCAAAGAAGGTGTAGGGAGGTGTTTGAGGTGATTTGATTGGCGTACAAAGTTCATAACTTAGGTTTAGTCAACAAAAGCAGTTTGGTCAAGGTTAGGCGAAGATTCTTGCTTTGATTACATGTTAATACAGTAAACATGTCCATTGTCGTGCTTCGCTGTTTTTCATTATCATAAAAAGCAGCTATAATCTGAACAAACTGCTTTTAGTGTTTAACCATAAAAATCATTAATCATGCTTTAGTTTCTATGAGCGGATATTGTTTTGCAACAGTCAATATTGTGGTGAAAACAATGAAATATAATGTCAGTAAATGCTTTGCAGATGTGTGCAGTGAAAACATTATGTTGATTAAAGCTGCATTTCAAGTGGCATTATGTTTTCCTGTTTAATGTATTTGTTGTAGCAAATTAGAAGCATGCAAATATAATTTCTAGAACGGAGAGATGGAAGGAAATTAAAGAAAACTTCAGGAAAGGAAAGCAAAGGAAGGGAAAGGAAAGAAAGGAAATGTAAACACAGGAAAACAAAGGAAAGCAAAGTCGAGTAAAAGGACTTACCAGATACCATGTAGGTAGCAGAAGTTCAGCCTCTGCCAGAAGCTGCAGCCAAAACGGTCACTAATCCAGCAGGAGATGGCGAGCACCCACAGAGCCACCGACAGCTTGGCCAGACGCAGAACCTTCTGGTCATTGCAGCTGAGGAAGAGATAGAGCTGGTTATCAAAAAAAAAAAATCAAAACTGCACCAAAAACAGGAACACATTCCAAAAAACACCATCATACCTTCTCATCTCAACACCCAGAACATAAAGCAGGTGGAGGCCGAAGCAGTTTAAGGCGTAGGCATTGGCTGTAGGTTTCACAAATGATATCAGCGTGGTGATGACAGTAACCACCAGGACGAAACTTGAAAATGTGGACCTGTGGATGAACAGCCAGAAAGAAAAAAACAAAACAAGCTATGAGGCAACGGTTCAGGAGCACGGAGGCTGAAAACAGCTGTATTTGCAGTCATTGAGATAGAAAAACTGGTTAATTTATCATATCTCAAGGAAACAAAAGTCCAGTTTCTCAGAATAAACGGCTGTTTGGAGCCAAAAAGAGATGCTTGTGCAATTCATTACACAACACAAGAGTTGAGTACACAACTGCTACATTGGCATGGAAATGAGGAAACAACCTTTGTTGTCTCATGAATATGGGTTGATTATCTCATTATCTTGACATAACAAAGTTATTTCCTCGAAATAATGCAAAAATCAACCTGATATCATAAGAAAACAAATGTTGCTAACTCAAGATAACAAAATAATGAATCAGTTATCATGACAAAACAACTTTGTTATCCCAGATAATGAGATAACTAACCCATTACAATAAGAAAACAAGCTTTTTATCTGGAGATAACAAAGTAATTCACTTGTTAATCTAAAAAACAAGCTTTGTTATCCCCAGATAAAGAGATCATTAACTCCTTATCATGAGAAAACAAACTTTGTTATCTCCAGATAACAAGATAACAAACCCTCAAAACGATTTATCAGATACGAAATAATAAAGAGAGAGTTAGTTATCACCAGATAAGAAGTATAAATATTGAACACTTTATTTATGAGAAAACAATACTTTGTTTTGTTTAACTTTGTTATCCCCATACAACAAGATTGTTAACCTACTGTAACAAGAATACAAGCTTTGTTATCTTGAGAACAGGCCTGGGCAATATGCCTGAAAAACCTATCACAATAGCAAAGTTTCATATTGGTGAATATCAATAATTATTGATCATTCAGGTTGTGACATAAAACACTACAGGGGGTGGAAGTTGCTGATGTGATAAATGAGTAAATATAAATATTTTTGTCAAAATACCCTGATATTGTAAAAATACTGCATTGATGATTATTGCTTTCACAAAATATTAACGCAATGAGATCTTTGATAAATAATCATCAGTAATGTGGACATAAAGACTTAAGTGGGCAAAGACAAATAATGGAACAGCTAGCACAGTCCAGTAAGGTCATAAAATTACATCACTTTACTGTAATGCAGCCTTTAAAACCAGGAAAAGACAACACTAATGCCATATCACGATATAACGATGTCCACATCTATCACGATATCTAGTCTCATATCACAATATATTGCCCAGCCCTGTTATCATGAGAAACAAGTTTTTTTTTCCCAAGATAATGAGACAATTGTGATCTTGAGATAACAGCATTAAAAAAAATAAATACGCCTGTTCACAGTTTCTGTACAGGAGCAGAGGTAGATTACGTTATTATTACGTTACTGATACGTTGTTATTATTTTAAAAAAAAAGATTCGAGACACACAGAGCTTCTCTGCTGTTCTGTTTAACTAATTTTACTGTGTTTTACTGCCTGAATCTTTCTGGCATGACACCCTGAGGGTGACTTGGCACACAAGTACAAGTCCATGTTCTGGATGACCAACCCATTACTGTAAAAAAAACAGGAAAATCAACATAAGGTTATTGAGTCAGGGGTGTGTGATTCTTCTCAGGTGCTCATTAAAATGTAATTGGTCTTTTCCCACATTATGGTTAAATATTTACACAGGTTGGGTGGAGCTCCAGACTTTCACAATAGTGGGGGGCCCTCTCTGTCACATTAAGGAGAAAACAGCAGCACCATATTGTGTCTGTGTGACAATGACTCCGGTTGAGGCTGTCAGACAGGCTCCTGAGCAGACACAGGTTAGGTTTCAGACTGTCGTGCTTTGGAAACACTCCATCATTGTTTTTCTTGTCTTATTAGAGGATTATTGAGCTGCGTGTGAGTCCTTAGTAACACATGGAGATATGAATTAAAGGACCAGTGTGTAAGATTTAGAGGCTCCTAACAGTGAGCTTGCAAATCACAAACAACTGGTTTCACTCTCCCTTTTCCAAATGTGTAGGTGAATTTACGGAGTTCGGCTACAGAGTTTGGTTTGTCCATTTTGGGCTACTGTAGAAACATGGCAGTGCAACATGGCTGACTCCACGGAAGAGGACCTGCTTCCTCTGATGATATAAAAAACTCATTCTCAGGTAACGAATGACAATTCTTATTTTCAGGTGATTATGCACTAATGACAACATACAAATGAATATTATATTCCATTTCTTGCCATATTCTGACAATAAATCCTCATAATTCTTGCACACTGGACCTTAAACGCTAAATAAAGACAGAAACAAAGGTTGCTGTGAGGTTACCTGTCTTACCTGTCTTTTATAAAAGCAGGGAAGAGCCTGCGGGGGAACCAGACAGCATATCCCACCGCCAGCACCCAGAGGATAGACAGCTCATCCAACATCTGGCCAACAAAACTAAGTGTCATGTGGAAGTATGCCGAGAAGAGCCCTGCAGAGAGAGACAACTATCTTTTTAATGTGAAGGGACCAAAGAAAAAGGACTGAGGGATAAGATGACATACAGTATAAGAAATGTAAAGTCTAAAATTGCCAGAATGGACAATATTAGGATTCAAGTTTTGTTAGATCGAGCCTCTGATACTGTGAACCACTGGTTCCTAACGTGGGGGTCGGGATGCTTAAAGGAAAGGGGTTGCAAGATAAATCTGCAGGGGCTGCAAGACAATCAGCACGAGCGGAAACACAAATCTATGCTTGTACTCAAAAACTCATTTGCTCTCTCTTGTGAATTACTGGATAATTTTACTTCTCAATTATTCACATTAAGCAAGGATAATTTATCTTTGGTCAAACTGGTAAAAATTGTCAGATGTTTGGAACTATTGATCAAGGGTGGCAAGTCAGCCTACAAATAACAATTGAGTCCATGATCAAATAATCTATCAATTGGTTCCTTGATTAATGGTTTGGTCTGTGAAAATGTGAAAATACACATCACAAGATCCCAGATTCCAAGATTACGTTTCACGATTTACTGTCCAAACATTTCAGTAAACCATAAAATATTCACATTTGAGAAACTGCAACCATTTTTGCCATTTGGGTTTGAAAAAATACTTAAAAGAGCAACTGATCAAGCAGTCAATTTACCCGTCTAACCCCTTTCGCACTGGGACCTGTAAAAGCGACATAGCTAGCTAGCTAGCTAATCTACAGCTACATCCATCATTAGCTAGCTATTACATCTGATAACTGATGTTTGCATCAATCATTGGTTAGCATTTTGCTAACATTAGCTAACTTAAAATGCTATAAAGACATAGATGAGCCTAGCACATAGCATACCTAAGTATAGGAAACAAGACAGTAGAAAGCTGACTGAGGTTCTGCTGGATACAAAGTTTGCTCAATTGTTAGTGAAGCAAAGTGCAAAAAGGGGCGGGGCTTAAGAAGTGTTTATTAAGACCTTAATCATTGCAGCTTTAGTTGGAAGTAGACTGCTTTGTTTTAATGGGTCAGAGGTCCAAAAGTTGGGGAACTACTGCTTTAACGATTATACAAGAGTCTGTATGGTTTGTCTCACGACCCATTTCTGTGTCCTATTTTGAAGTCTAACATCTCCGGGACTTTTGTATTTCTAGGTTATACCACAATGCTGATGTACATCAGGGGTCCATTTTGGACTCTGCAGGTATGTAAGAATGTTCAATCTGTTTGTGCAGGCTGTACACTGACAAAACAGTGATTTATGATTCATGGCTTAGTGACTCATGCTGTGTACAATGCAAGGAAAACAGACCTTTCTTGAGATATGCACCGGAGAAAATAGAGTCATATATCTAAAATGTTGAAACAGATAAATATAAGCATGAAAGTTATGAATAAAAGAAATAAAAAAAAAAAAAAAGAGTGACTGACCTACAAATATCATCATGATCCAGACCAGGTGAATCGCCAGGTTCCTCTCTTTGGCGTAAGGGTGCAGAAGGTAGAGCATGACGGGAGATATAATGAAGAAAATAAAGCTGCTCATCTGGAGGGAAAATATCAATTAATCAACAAAACAATAAGTCAGTCAATAAACCAAACAAACCCCTTTTTGTCTGTGAGGTTAGACATTTGTTTCTTATAATAACTAGCTGGATTATAGCTTTTATTCAGCTAAGAAGAACTTACCGTGTTGAAGTACTCCACGACATGTTCAGAGTGTTTGTAGTTGTCTTCACACCAGTCGATTTCTGAACTCTCATAGGAGAACGCTCCTGCCATCTTTTCACCGGAATAAACACCTGCAGGACAGAGAGAGGTGCGGCAGTCGTACATAGTTCAGCGTCAGTTGCTCCTCCATCAGATATATCCAAGAGCCTGGCAGAGTATTTGTATAGGTGGTTTATGGAAATCAGTTTCCACTCCCCAGTGAGTTGCAGTTTAGATTTGTATTCAAATGTGGCTTTGCATGTTTTCTCAGAACCCTCATGATAGTCATTCAAATAGTCATTTCAATGTATAAGGGATGAACCAGAACACTGTCAAAATTTGTTTTAAAGTGATTTAGTACAGAACTTTCATCAAGTTTGGGGATTTTTCAGCGAAGAGATCAAAAGCTGAGACACAGACGCTGAAACTGGATCTTTCATTAAACCCTCCATGTCTCTAGTCAAAAGCTCCCTTCCAGGGGACAGAAGACATTACATAACTGTTGTTACAAGCTGAGTAGTTCTCATTACAAGTCAACTGATTTGCCTGTGTAGAATTGTTGGAGCGCTCCTCGAATACTTTAACAGCCCTTTTACTGAAACCTCCTAACTTGCAGATCCTATCTTAACTGGTAAAAATGGTGCTTAAGGTTAGGACCTGTTTAGAAAAAAAAACATTTACAGATAAACAGTTCCTAAGTTGGTGTTCCTATCCTAACTGACACAAACACAAACATTTTAACTCCAAAAATAGTAAATAAAAACTACTGCACTGCAACCGGCAGTGTTTGTTACCGGTACTTAATGGAAGTGTTCACTAACAACAGCTAACAGTAGTTGCAATCACTAAATAGGGGATAAATGTACAGTGAGCAGGTCATTATTGCAAAATAAACTCTGATGACATGGGGGTGCAGGTCTTAAAAATAAAAGACCTAGAATGCCATAATTGACCATTTAGAAGTGGGAAGGGTATCTTGAAAAGCCATGTAATTACAGGAGCTAACGGTATTGCTATCTAACAGTAGTGCCAGCTATAGTATCTAAGGGTAGTTACTAACTTGTTTAATCTGTATGCGTTTTATGCTTTACACAATGGACGCGGCAGTGACTGTGTAGGTCGTCTTAGTCCACTGTCTTTTTTTATCCCAAGTTAGCGTTGTTGAGAATTTACTAAAAGAACATCTTTGGATTTCTCTACAGATGTTGCCAAAATCTCTAACTCATCTGTCTTGAAGTTAAGTTCCCATAGTTGTTTTGCTCTATTTTTTTTTTTTTTTTTTTTGTATGTTTCAGTGTTTGTTTAAAAAAAAAAAAAGTCCATTGCAAGGTACCAGACATAAAAGTTGAAAAGCGATGTTGCTTTGAATATTAAGGATTTCCTAACCTTCAATAAGACAGAATGAAGTAAAATAAAATGATTAAGATAGAGGTTGCTTCTGTAATGCCAAATTGGGAACAATTCAGACTCCTGTTAAGAGAGGATGTTTCTGTAACACGGTGTCTGGTACACACTGCTACATGTAGTCACCAGTCAGGAAATACTGCATGTGATTACTCATATTACATAAAGTTTGCTATTCAGGTAATACTGGAGAGTTGGACCCTGTAAGAATAACAAGAATGATTCATTTCAACTGTTTGATATTTTTTGAAATGTTATGTGATAAAAAATACTGTGGTTCATTAAGATTCAGATATCACACATTTCTCATAACACTTTGACACATTAAAATGATGACAAATGTCACAAAAAATAGGTAACATAGGGATGATATAGACAGTAGAGTTTCTAATATTATGTCCAGTCTCATGTATGTAAATAAATAATAATAAAAGTGCAGTAAAAATAATAAACACCTCTCAATGTAATGCAGTCCTGTACAACATCACATTTAACATTATAAACTTAATGAAGGTGGAATTTATAGCAGGGATGTCGTATTGAATTACAGCAGATAGTACATGTGTATGTAATAAATAAAGTGGCTATCAGTGTAAACAGTAGATAATAGAGTGTAAATACAGTATGACTGAAATTTTGATTATTAGAATGTGATTGCCATAGTAAATAAATAATTATAGGATTATTATGTTATGTAAAACTCACTATGGATCATCACATGCACTCTCAGTTTCTGTGAGGATTAACAACAGGAATATTCTAGTGAGTTCATGAGAAAGGTGTGCCAGATAACACCTTTTCTGGTAGAAAAGAGCCATGAAAATCTGTTTATTAATTCTTAATAATAACTAAACGGAAAAAAAAAACAAACTTATGATCAAAGTATCATAAATGACTGTCTCTTACCTCCCATGTTGCTGCTGTTGTCCCAGCCTCCAGCCCCTCAGTGCTGCTCTGCTCCAGGTGGTTCAGGACAACAGGTGGATTTTTTTTTTTTAGGGGCGGAGCATCGAAATGCTCCCGATCCTGTTGCGCGAGCCTGTGACGACACTGAACGGTTTCAGCTCATCCCTGCGCCAAAACCGCATGTCACCAAGAGAAAATGTCTGGAATGGACTCATCTTTTCATATGAGAAGACACTTAAAATATTCTGGAAAAAAAAACTGTGAAGTGAGGTTAAAAAGCCGTAAACTCAATAATCAGTGTCACAGACAGTCGGTGGGAGTGTTTGAGTATTAAATATTATAAACAGACGCTGATACCGAGCAGACTGGTGACAGCAACAGGTGTTACAGGTACAGTTCAGCTGATGAACTCGCTGTAATCTCAGGGCTTCTCTGGAAAGGAGGCTCAACAAACCGGTCCATCTGTCCCCGCTGCCTCAGGCCAACACCACAGTTACATTTCAAAATAAAAGCATCGTGGTGGCGTGTATGTGTGCTTATAGATAGGTAGATTGATAGATGGGCAGGAACAGTAAATGCACAGCAACTAAAAATAAATGAATATGTCCAACACTAGAAGACAGAAATAACTAATATTTTCATATTACCATAAAAATTAGAAAAAACATTTAATTTTCTTTTTTTTTTAAATGTAATGAGGTAGAGTGGAGGGAGGTGAAGCAGTTTTGTGTGTGTGTTAGTTTCATTTAATTAAAAGCTGCACAAGTTTCAAGTATTCATATAAAGGTGGTACAGTAACACTGACTGAAACTCATACTTATGTCAAAGTACATAAAGTATGTACTAGCTACAAAATGTACCAATAGTAAAAGTAGCCTACTCAGTATGCAAACTGCTACTGTGGGGAAAAATACTAGATCTATTACTTTACCTTTTAAGTAAAATTTTACTGAAGTCAGAGTACAAAGCTAAGGATATCATCAACATGTACTTAAAGTAGTAAGTACTCATTATGCAGAATGGCTCATTTCAGAATAACGCATTGTATTGTATTACTGCATTATAATTATTGATGCATTAATGTGTACACTTTAACATCGCAGCTGGTAAAGATGAGTTTAGTTTTATTAATATTATAGGCCGAGTGTATAGTCTTACCGTAACCTATAACAATACAACATAATTAATTTGTTGAGTATATTTTGTAATATTAATTGAAATTTACAAGTAACCAGTAACTAAAAGTGCCTCTGAATTTTAGTGGAGATTAGAGAGTAAATGTACTTAGTTACTTTCAACCACTGGAAAGTTAACCTGTAGCTATGAAATTAGCTATTTCAGTCTTGAATATAGTGAAGTACATGTATAAAGTAGTATTAAATGTAAATACTCAAGCAAAGTAATTAACTCACAATCTATTTTTAATTTAAATGTACTGTACCATTTTCTTTAAATACCTGACTTTTTTTTTTTACCATGTGAACATTTCAAGAAATATTGATTAAAAAAAAAAAAGAACAACACATAAAAAGAGTGTTAAAACTCTTTATTTTTCTCTTCTTACTCATGTACAAAAACAGATATTGATTGACTGTGAAGGAAATTACATTATTTTACAAAATCAGCCACAATCTTAAAGGCAGGAAATAAACACTGTTAAAATGTAAAATGAATAAAAGTCACCTCTCTGTTTTGTTATTCATGAATCTTTTATAACTTACTGATGACATATATCAGTGCAAAAGTCCTTGAGGTAAAAAATATGAAAATGTTTCCTTTTTTTTTTTTTTTTTAACAAAGTGAAAAATATATGATAACCTACCAACAATATTAGTAATAATCTAGGAATAGAAATTTGAATGTTTGTTTAAGTGATATTCAGTAGAGTCAAGTATTGTCTCTGGCACTGGCTTTGATTCATCTGAAGCAGGTTTGTTACAGCAGTGCAGTCAAGTTCACTTGTATATTTGATATATTTCCAAAATTCTAATGTCTATAATTATGCCATTTTAATCAAGAATACTGAGCAGTACTGAACGATGCTCTGGAGAAAAGCTTCAGGCAAATATAAACACTGTAGACACCACAGAGCAATGCTGGATTTTCAGGTCACGTTTCTTTTAATGCTGTAAGTTGAGCTTTGAGTAATTTTCAGTGAAGTAACAGAAGAAAGGTGTTGCTGGGAGAGTGTGTGAAGTTAAAGATCTTGTTGCTACACCACTTGGAGCAGGATGGTCTGGGACAACGACAGAGATGAAACCCGAGCAGCTCTTTGCAGTGGATCTGTGTTTTGACGATGATCATAACAGCAATGTCTCCTGCGCGCTCTTCATACAGCACCATGCCAAACAAGTTATGGGTGGCTCAAATGTCACTGAGGTCCACCCTGAAACGCCTCTGTTTCCATTATAGATGAAGATCTACCATGCAACCATCAACAATTAACAGGCAGCTTCTTTAGCGAACAGTATGTGCTACTTTCTACAAAATACACACATTTCTCAACAGACGCAGTCCACCAGGACAGATCAAGTCCTGTTCAAATCTTTTCCACATAGTTACCAGGGAAGAGACCTTCCTTTCCTCGAATCCTGCCTGTCCACCAGCCTGATGGATCTACACAGAAAATAAGCAGAAAAAAAATTGTTAACCACTGTAGGATCAGTCAGTTTAGAGCTTACTGATTGCTCTCTATCCACACCTTCTTTGACGAGGTCGAACACGTCATTGACATCAAAGCTGATCTCGTCCACGTCCTGGCCCGTGTACTGATACAAGGCCCGGCAGCGGGGCCCCTGGGGTCGAGGCTGTGGTTTAGGAGCAGGAGGAGGTCGCTGACTGATGCTCTTTTCCTTTGCATCCTGTGACAAAGAGGCAGAAATGACAAAAGGATAAAAGGAGCTGCTGATGAGGCACTCGCATCAAAAGTTTCTTTGAGGCTTAATGGCCAGATAGGGAAAATGAAACCACAGAGAGCACTTTACAGTTTCTGTATGATCATTTGTGGAACCTTTTCCTGCTTTATCTTCGTAGTTTCTTTTTAAAATGTAAGAACAGTGTCAAAAACCTGAAGTAAAAAAAAAATCCAAAATCATATCAACATTTGTTAATAACACAGATTACTAAAAATATGTTTAGATAAAGATGGTAAAATGGTCTATCATCATTCATTTAATTTTTCTGATATAGGAGACTTTAACAAATCCATTTACCCCAAGACTTTTACAAATTAAACATCATCAGTTCAACAACATGTGCCAGTCCATAGCTGTATTAAAAGAGCTCATAATTAATCCGAGGGCAAGTCATGTGGCCAGAGAGACACCAGAGATGACAGCTGACATCAGTACGAAGACAAACTTAGAGAAAGCACAGATGCAATTTATTATAAAAGGGGGAAACCGACAATACAACTATGTGTTATATGTGCTGTGGGGCCACTAAAAGTAGGGATGAGTCCAACTGTGGTGTGTGGTCGATTATAGTCTTTCTAAAGTGTGTACACACAAAAACCTGAACTATGTACAAGTCTAAAAACTCACATAAGTTCATGTATCAATAACAAAGTCTAAACTCTAAGTTTCCACTCGAAACAGAAATTCTAAATCACATTTTTGCACGTTGTTCACCTGGAAAACACTAGCCTTCAAAATGGCTAATTACCAATTTGTCTCGTTCACGTCTCACCTGTTCAAAACCAGTCGGCAAAACACTCCAGAAAGGAAGAGAAGTGAGAACAAGAGGGGACGGCAAGCCAATATTTCTAATGAAATCTGCAACTTTGGTTGACCATGCACTGAATCGTGGTCTAACAATGACTGAAGCTAGATGATTACACCCCTAGAAGAACAGTCTAAACATATTCTTACTGCAGATTTGTCATTTAAAAATCAGCAGAATTTGAACTTAACTCTTAAGCTTCCTTTTTTCATTTTTCACACAACTACTTGTGTTACATTTTGTGTAAAAACGAGTGCATCACCATAAATGCCTTCCAGCAGAGATGATTTGAAAGCGTGCATTGTTATCCATATATTTTAAGGATTACTGTAAGGATTTTTGCCGTGCCTTCAAGAGCGGTCGTTCTCTTTTACACTGGATAAAAAACCACTAACATCTGGCTTTTGTTTTCAGTGGGAAAGGGTACAATTGTTATTCAGTCCTTGGTCAAATGACTGCGCAGTGGTCACAGGTATTTATCAGCTCCAGCTCTGATCGGCAGTAACGGGAACGTGACACCTGGGTGGACATGATCATTTTCGTCCCTTTTCGCTTCTGTTGGTAACTTTTGCGACTCTTTGCAATCTCAGCTACAATTTTATATTCAAGCAGCGCTCGGCTTGAACATTCCAGCGTAGATGTGGCACTAAATGTGACACATCAAAAAAACAAAACAAACAACAACAAAACAGAAAGGCAAACTTGTCTACAGGCAATGAGAAAGGAATCCATGCCTATTTTTAGCAGGTTTAACTGTACTTGAAAAACCTGCATAATATATAAAACTGGTATTAGAAACACTTTCGCCTTTAGACATGTTTGGGCAACACTGCTTACAAACCAGTTTACTTAAAGGCCTGGCCTTTACAGACCTTAATAAGTGGCGCAGCAGGTAGTCTGGACGTGACATCAGGACTTCAACTCTCTATGAACAGGTTTATCTTTCTAACTATCATTTGTTTGGGCTCGGTGACTGTTGAGCCTCACCTTGACAACATGCCTTAACAACACAGTGAGCCTGTCTGTACTGATTTTCAGTGACTAATCAGTACCACCCACACATGCTGTGATCATCCCTTCTTTCCCTTTTATTCATGTGTCATGAGGGGATCTTTCTTACCCTGACATGCCCTGGTCAGGCACATTGAGGAAGTCCAAGTTCCCCTGGTTGTACTGGTTGTGGGCTGGGGCTCGGGGAGCCTTCTGGGAGCCCAGTTTGGGCGGGCCTGTGCTGGGTGGCCGGCCCTGTTTGTGCGGGGCGGAATATGTGATATCTGATTGTTGGTGGGGAGGGGCTCTGGAAAACTTGGCTGCTCCATTCTGTGTGCTGAGGAGAGAGCGCAGAACAAAAGTAAAGTTAAAACTCAAACACCCTCCAGACTTCTACACAGATGAATGAAAACCTTGTATAATACTCGGATATTAGCTTCAAAATCCAGTTTTTTTCAATTGGGGAAGACGTATTCATATATTTTAACTGAGTGCCGATACAAGAAACAATGAAAAAGACATGTACATGGGTGCTGCATCACAAAAAAGAGGAGGGATCCTTAGACCATAAGCTCCTGTTTAAAGTGCATTTACTGACGTGACAATTTGAGATCCGGTCTCTTCCTGCAGAAGCAGTCTGTCTCTACTCATGAAGCAATACGTCAAGAGAAAAATTTTTCACTGTAAATCTACTACAAGCTCTGCACTCAAAATTTTAATAGTACAGAAGTATAAGCACCACAATGTACTGTCAAAATTAAAAGCAGAATGACCAGTCACAAGGTCACTGGATTGTTACTACTAATGATTTATGTGCATGGAGCTATTGCACTGTGGTTAGTTAATATAATGCTAATTGCTACTAATTAATATATTGCTGGGTAGTTAGTCTATAACGATATGTCAGATTTTACCAGTTTTGTACATAAAATCTTAATCCTGAAAGTAACTTTTAACCATAGATGTCAATAAATGTGGCAGAGTGAAAAGTACAGTGTGTGTGTACGTGTCATCAGGGCAAAATGTGGCCCTAGAGACACCTACTGTTGCTGGAACTACACGTGGTCAGAAAGGTCTTAAGACATTGATGATGTTAAATAATGAGGCTTATTTTAATCACGTTCCATTGCCATGATGTCAAAATTAGCCATGAAACAGAAGTTGTTATAACCTCAGCTAGTGAGTCTATGTGTGATGTGTGTTTGTGTGTGACTTAAGCTATTTTTGGTGCCACATTTCAGGCACATTTCACTTCAGACAGAGCGTATCCCTAAATTGGAAAATACTGATATTTAGCTCAGTGGTTAAGGTTAGAATTAGGACAGTAGTGGCTCTGGTCGGGTTAGGGTACATCTCCAGCAAATGAATGTATGTCTATGGTCTCCAGTTGAAAATAAAAGTGGAAGTATAGAGTAACATAAAATGCAAATAGGCTGATAAAGTAACTAAAAACTGTACTTAACTGTAGCACTTGGGCAGTTGCTTTTTAAGTCTAATTGGTCATGTAAATTATTAATTTTAGTAGGATGTACAGATAAGAAAGATATGGAGTAAGAGTTGTGGCTTTACCTCTGCCGGCATAATTATTTCTCCCTCCACCACGAGTCTGCGGAGCACTCTTCCTAGTTGGCTCTGAGGAAATACATGCTCAGTTACAATAACATTCATATAAACAAGAATCTATGTGTAGTAACATTTTACATCATTGTAATATTTTCTTTAATTCTTGTTTGCGTATATGAAATTTGCTCTTAAGTTCTGCCTTGTTCCTTGTTATTTCAAGGCTGTTCTGTGTCATTATTTCTTTCTAACTTACTGGATGTCTTGGGTAAACCATCCCCAACTGTGATTGTGAGGGTCTTCCCTCCAGGTTTAAGCTGGGCCAGGTCCCCTTGACCCCTCTGAAACACCACCACCCTGGTGCCTCCTCCACCCCAGCCCTCCTTCTTCACTCTGAACTCTAGCCTGAGCATAAAGAAAGTGTGTCAGTGATTTGTGTATGCAAGTTTCTATGCAAATACAGCCGTGTGGATGTGTTGGTTCCTCTACCTGTCAGTGAAGGAGATTGTCAGTTTTCTCTTGGTCACGTCCTCGTAGCGTTTCGAGAGCAGGCTGAGGAACTCTGTCTTAAAGTTGGACTCCAGCAGACTGTCGTACTGGGACTCATGTAGGATGAAGAAATCATCCTGTCTCGTACTGAAGAAAAAAAAAAACACGGACCATTAAAGCAACTAGAAACGCTGGTACAGCTAGGTACATGTCAAGCTGTACCTGAAGTTAAAACAGGAATGCTGAAAAAGTTCAGGTTTCAGTTCAAGCGTGTAAGGGGCTAAGTGAGGCTGAACTGTCAGTGCAAGTGAAAGTCCTAAAAATTGAAGATGTTTACATGTAATGTAAAAATATTCCATAATGTAGTAAAGTCCTGCATTTGAAATCCTACTTAGATAAAAGTAATAAGTATTACCAGCTAAATTTACTTGGCTTTTGTCAGTAATATTTTATAATAAATTGCATTATTATCACTGATGCATCATGTTGTAGGCAGCATTTCATTGTTGTAGTTGGTTGAGATGGAGCTAGTTTTATCTATTTTATATACAGATAGTCCAGTTTAGGTTAATTGCTGACTCTAAATTGTCCATAGGTGTGAATGTTAGCATGACTGGTTATCTGTCTCATGTCAGCCCTGTGATGAACTGACGACTCGTCCAGGGTGTACCCCGCCTCTCAGCTGGGACACATTCCAGCCCCCAACGACCTTTCAAGGGTAAGCGGTTACGGACAATGACAGAATGAAGGAATGAATGAATGAAAAGTCCAGCTAGTTTAGTCCAGTGGTTCTCATCAAGCTGTCGGGTTGTGAGATGATTAATGGGGTAGGGAGAAAAGAAAACTCAAAGTTCACAGTACACAAATCTGTTTTTATTTGTCACTTTTCTTAACTATTAGACTGTTTTGTGAAATATTGAATTACTTCTTATTTAGATAGAAACAATCTGAGAAGGTTAAAGGGGAAATATCTCTTTAGTTGAACTGTTTACAACTTATAAGCCATACTTCCACTACATGGCTTGACTCAGCTTGACTCTAATTGCTTTTGGTGCTTCTATTTTGTTTTTCAACTGCAGATATTATAGTACCCCCTTAACACAGGTAGAGCTACTGTAACTACACTGTACATTTACCAATGGACTGACGACTTCACCGCTCAAATTTTCCTCCGCTCTGCTGTATTCACCGTCACTCTTTGTCGACTGTTCTCTGTCCCTCAACCACACGCTCACCACATACATAAAAAGCGTTGTTCTACGCTGTTATTATAAGAGACGATATGAGGGGATGGTGCACGTCAACTGACCACACAGTGGTTTTGTGGGATGCTATTTTTGAATGAATAAAAAACTTGTGGTCACTATTGATGGACGCTTGGCCATTTTAAAATGTCGGGTTTGTGCAGGAGGTCTCGTGTCAAGTTAGTATGTTCTGTAGTGTTTTCATGTTACCTTTCAGTATTGGTGCGGATCACCTAGAACCTTGACTGAGGTGATACCACAAAGAGTACCAAGCAATGATACTATCTGTAATGTAAAACTTAAATAAATTGTGAGCAGTCAAGTTGAGCTGTAGCATGTAGCAGAAATGCACCTATAGACCAGCTACATATCAGAAACATGATAATGATCCCCAACCAGACACTGTTTTTTTAAGCTGAACCAACAAGTGTAGGAACCAGTGGTTTAACTAATCAATATGTTGTCTTTTACAAGCACTTTATGTAAAATTTTAATCTAAGAAGTAAAAAAGTAAAAAGCACAATATAGTAGTGGAAATAGACGTATATAGCAACATTAATTGGAAAAAAATCCAAATAAAGTAAAAGTACCTCAAAATTGTACTTAAGTATAGTATGTAAGTAAATCTTTGTTACTTTCCACCACTGATCAGTTGAATTAAAAGGACTATATACATTAAATGTTACTGCAATTCATAGTGTTTATAGCTGTAATATCTGTAGTATTAGTAGCAGCTGTAGTCAGTCATTATTTACACATCCTTTTTTATTGTATTTATGTACAATTACAAGATTTGTTGTGATTCAAAAATGCACTCTTATCTTGAAGTTTGAATTAACTAGTTATTAAGTCATAATTGAATAAAAGTGACAGAAAAATGTCTCCAGTGTAAATCGATCATTACATTGTTTGCTTTAAACGTGTAGTATACATGGATGTGAAACTGGCCCTGAAATGTCAAGTTCTCATCAGATGAAGCAATAAAAAGAAGACAAAATTCTAGGAATTTCCAGTTCAGCAGAATAATTAAATCAGCTGTATTTACTGTTAATGCAGCAGTAGCTTCTCATAAAGCGGTTACTGACCAACAAAGCAGCATAACAGTTCTTGTATTTTAAACCACAGTATTAACCACAAATGTCAAGAATTACCAAGTGTAGTAATGTACATCTTGAAAAACAACAGTTGTACCTGAGAGACACGCTACTGATGTTTCCAAACTCCAGTTTTCGTTTCAGCACCTCCTTTATCTGTCCTTTCTCAGGTCCTTTCTTCACCTTCTCTCGACCAATCAGATAGATGCCCTTAGGGGTCAAGATCATATCTCTCTTGATGGACTGGAGTTGTGAGAAAAAAAGGAGAAGTGAGAACTGTGAGAAATGCCAGAAAGGAGAAGAAGAGTGGGTGGCTGTAAGGAAGGGGTAAGACATGTCTAACCTTCTTGTGGGTCAAATTTTACGAAACTGAACAAAACGACATTTCGTAAAGCTTCACCTTGAACCTGCGATCAAACTTGGTGACAGAATCGGCAAAGTCAACACGCTCCCTCTTGGCCAGAAACTGTCGCAGTTCCGGCCTCTGCTCCAGACCGAGGTAGTCTCCGACAAAGTTTCTGTTGATGCTGTTCCTCCTCCTCTCCTTCGAATTGTACAGGATGTCTGAGGCTGTGTCGCAAGGATGGAGAAATATTTAAAATCACAGCTCCAAATGTGTAGTTTAGTAGGAACAACATTTTTGTGTTTGTAACTCACCCTCCTCTCTCATCTGTTCATACTTCTTCCTGGCGATGAATCTTCTCCACGACTTCTGAATGATCCTGGCAAACGTGTCAAACTTCCTCTCCCTCATCTCCTCCAGCAGGAAAAGCTGTGGAACAACCAGCATGAGTTTACACTTATCATTTATTTCTGAATATACATGCTATTTTTTTAGGGTATTGCAGATATGTAAAAATGTTAATTGAGCCTCTGCTCACAGAAATGTAAATACACAGGAAGAGGAAGATTCTTCACTTAAATCTGCAATAACTCACTTTTTCGTCACATGGAGGCAGTTGTTGGCAGTTCATATGACAAATCAATACAATATGAAAGTGTCTAAGTATGTAAGTATTATCTGTAAAATGTACTTAGAGTATCTAGTATTGAGCAGAAAAATGGCCCATTAGTTTTATACTATGATATAGTGTATTAATTGATTCTTATTTTTGATGTATTAATGTGTAAGATGGATCATGAAGCTCATGAACTACATTATATGTTGTTAACTAGTTTTATGTCTAACAATGCATCACATTTTATGAGCTCATTTTATTTTATTCGTAAACTAAGTACAAATGTCAAATGGATGTACTGAACTAAAAAAAAGCACAATATTTTTTTTCTGAGTAGTTGTGGAGTGGAAGTTTAAGTAGCATGGAAAGAAATACTTAATTATAGAACAAATAACTCAAATTTGTAATGAAGCAGAGTACTTAAGTAAATCTAGCTACACTGCACCACTGATCAGTACAGAAGCAAAATACAACCCAAACTGAAACATATGAAGCATTTGTTACCGATTCAGGGTTCTTGACGAAGATTTTGGTGCGTCCTAACTGGTACTGGTCGTTATCCATGTTGACAGACTTGAGGAGGTGAAGGACCCCCTGCTGCTCTGGACCCCTCCAATGTGGCCACGTCTCAGCTGTCAGAATGGCATACCTGGACACAAGTGCACACACATGCCATAAGAACACACGCCAACCAAAAGTTGCATTGAGTGTGTGTTTGAGCTGTATTGTAACACACAAAAATGGATGCATCAGTTCAAGTCACGTGCAGGATTAAACTCACCTCATCAGGAACTTATTGAAGGCTCTGCGGTATGCAAATCCAGCTCTTCTTACGCGGATGTTTTCTTTAAGTCCCAGGTATTCAACCTGATGCTTAACCCTAAAAACAGATGGGACACCAACATCCATTCAGATGGGTTCACTATATGTTTGAGTGTATGTGTAAACATTTGTCACAGTGAGGATGCTGTGAGGATGCTGACCTGCTCTCCTCCCAGTCTTTCGGCCTTTTTGTCTCATTGGGTTTGATACAGCGGATATAGTGCGGAGTGCATTTCATCAGCGTGTTCACCAGGTCATTAGCTTGTCTCTGTGGAAAACATCAGTGTGCAATCAATGTATTGCTTCAACGCAAAAAAACTCTATTTTCTACTCTGCGCAGTCGAACTGAGGAAAAATATTTTTATTTTGTGGTTACTCTCAGTTCAAACTCTCACCTTGATCTTAGAGCCGGCTGTGGTCGGCCTGCTCTTCTTATCTGTGTTCAGGTTTTCAGGGAACAAGCTACGGATGAAGTCACTGTGGAGACAAATTCAAGGGATTTTTCTCGAGGGATTTCTTTCCACCTTTCCCATTTTTTTGTAAACATACCATGAGTGAAAACATGATAGGTGTAAGAGACTTACTATTCGCTGCTTTGCATGAGCTCAATGAGGTCAGGGAACAACACATCCCCGGTTTCTCTCACAGAAGCCGTTGATATCATATGACACCTGAGATGACAGCAGACATTATAACTGCTGTGTACACTTTACCAACCAGGCTAATGTTATTAGTTAGTAGAGAACGCTGACAGGTTATTTGCTGTGCAATTTTGAATTGAACTGAACTGATTTCATGCTCCTACCTTTCCAGCGTAGTGATGTATGACGAAGCCGGAGTTCCAGCTGTTGAAATGTTCATGCGTTCCCACAGCAGCCTGCAGTTTCTGCAGCAGGGTGCCATCTGCACCCTCTCCTTTGGCGTGCATGGTGGCACACACATCATCCAGCACGCTCATTATACCAGGCGGGTTCTGCAAGGAGAGGACAGTGTGGATGAGTTTTACTGTAAACAATCAACACTTGCAACTGATTTTACACATTTGAAAGTGTCTGGGAAGAAAAAAAACCCTAATGCAAACCTACAAGGTCATTATTTGATGTTAAAGGACCAGTTCACTAGTTCAGATTCTTTGCATTGGGGTTGTATGTGGAGGCACTGATTGATAGTCAGTGTATGACCTACACCTAGTAGATAGTGGTGGGCAGTTTGATGAAGCAACAGAATTACCGGTGTAGGAAGCTAAGCAATGTGCTGCTGTGGACAGGGTCAGCAGCAAAACATATTTTAACCATCTAATAAAACGCCTACCTAAAAAAGAGTTTGTTGTATTTAGAATATTCTCACTGCTTTACCTAGAAACCAGATTCCTTTGACACAATCAGTAGTTTAAACTCACAGAACACGGGAGTTGCCGGTCTATGGCTGCCTTGATCTGTTGGTTAGTTTGTGTTACTGTGGGACCTCTGTGTTTTAAAAAGGTTAGCTTGGACTCACTGAAGTCACACAATAACACAAATACATTCATGTGTTGGTTCATAGGGTCATACTGTGTTAGGGCAGTGGTTCCCAAACTTTTTCTAGCATGCCCCCCTTTAGAAGCCAAAAAGTCCACACCCCCCTACACCACAATTATTATTAATAATTGGGGAAACATTTGCTAAAAAAAATTCAATTGTTGAATTTTAGTAAAATAAAGGTTGTTATTATTTCCCCTACAAAAATCATATTCATTCAATTTTGTTTCCCTCTTTATTTCTCACCTTGTCATCTGCATAGACATTGTTTAACGGTCTAACTCCACAAACATGTATAATGTGCTTAGAAGCAAAACTCTGAATTCCCTTTACATAGACTTTAAGGTTGGGTCATTAGGAACTTACCAATTTATTTTCAATGAGGTCGCACACAATCTTGTTGTTGAAGTACTCGATGGGACTCCACTTGATGCCCTCCTGAACGTACTCTTCCTGAGAGAAAATTAGAAGAAAGGAAGATAAGTGCTCAAAGGAAAACCGATTGAAAGACAGTGGATTTGAAGTGTTTATGACAGATTAAATTATACAATGGCTCACGCTCAATCTTTGTCTCTCTCTGAAAGAACCCCATTTACTCAGCATAGTCCAGAAGTTAAGAGACAAGCAACACAAATCAAGGATTTACAGAAGCAATAAATTTTACTGTAGCTACCTGCTCAGCCTTCAGAGTGAGTTCAATAAAGATCTGCTGTAGTTTCTCGTTGACAAAGTTGATACAGAACTGCTCAAAGCCATTTTTCTGAAGAAGGAGAGCACAACCCAGTCAATATCAGATTATCACCACAGTATATCAAATATTACTGTGCTGCACCATTGGTAAAACTAACATCTGTTATTTTAGCGGCTGCCCATAAATAATATGGAACTTGTATGTTAAAATGGGACTAACCTGGAATATCTCAAAGCCATAAATGTCAAGTACTCCGATACTGAATTCTTCATGTGGTTTTTGGATGGCTTTATTTATGGCCTGGAGAGGACGGACAGGGTAAGGCAAAAGTGAATTGTAGAATACAAATGCATTTATGTCAATCTCTGTTTTCTATTTCACTGAATCTGTTTTTGTTGCTACTGTGCTAAAAAGTCTGAATACCTCCACCAGAAAGTCAAAGAGTCGTGCATAGAGGGCTTTGGCCAGGGCGTCTCGTGTGTAGGTGGCCTGCTCCTGGTTCAGGGTCACATTGATGATCTCAGACTTCCCTCCCCACTTTGAATCCATCTTCCGGCTGGTCAACTTGTCCTGCAGACGATTGGGGTCGATGCCCAGCAGATAGGCAGGAAAGGCAAGCACTGGCAGAGCAAAGTTGTAATTGAAATCAACACAGATATATCAATTATATCCAAATAATCTTGTGATAAAGATTCAGATATGTTGTGCCTCAAGACTGAATGTGTACAGACTGTCTACAGAGAATATACCTTTCTGAAGATTCTTGGCAACATAATTTCTGCACCGCTGCTGCTAATGTAATGTTACACCATGCGTTTGAGATCCAGTATTTTTCTGATTAGGCATCTGACAAATAGGGTCTAAAGGGTGAAAATTAGACTAATTTAGAATATGCCACTATTATCATTATTCTAACATGCTTTTAATTATATTATCCTATTATCATATTTATGTTAGGTAAATTAATTATCATATTATTCAGGTAATAAAAAACAATCTTTGGAATAATCTATACAGCGGCATGGTAAAATTGCCACCCTAGATGTAAACACCAATTATCTGTTGAGCAGGGAATCCCTGGGCAGCAAACAAAGGAGAAGATAAACAAGTTACTACTGATGTGCACAGATTCTATCATTTGGCAGGATGTTCGCCATGGGACTGCTTTGTCATGGTGAGCACTAATTTACTCACATCCCTCGGGGGAAAGGGGCAATTTTAAAATATATCCCAGGTGGGAATGTGTGTGCACATTATGCATAGATGAGTGAATAATGCATGTGTGTCTGGTGTGTGTGCATGTGTCTCACTCACAGTCCGTGCTCTCCACCTGCCCATAGTTGCCAGCTTCTATGAAGCTGATGTTTCCCAGGTGGAGGATGCCTGCGACGATCTGCAGCACCTGAGTCTGGATGTCACCTGGGATCCCAATCACCTGCATGGCTTCCTGGAGACCACGACACAAAGGCAGACAGGGAGGGCAGCAGTTTGTAGCAGTTACACCAACTGGCATGGGTGAGATTCATTGGAAATATCAGATTATTTTACTGTACATGTTTTGTTTCCTGTTCTTTCTGGTTGGGAAATATTTAGCTGTCAAAAATGAACACAGCAACTATACTATTATTATTAGCTACATTTAGTTAGCTAAAACTAATGCAGTTTAATACAAAGGGTTTCTGCAGGTTTCTACAAGTTATATTTAAGACTTTTGAAGACCGTTATGAATTAAGACCTATTTCATGTCCATATTTGCAAAAACAGCATGTTAAGTAATCTCTTATTAATTAATTAATATTAATGAACCTGAAATCTACCCATCCAAATAGCATAATATAAGACCTTGTCCTTTCCACACTTGAAGGTGGTGCATTAAGCAAGGTAGGTGGTCTCCCAGCACTTTACAGAGCGATCAATCATATTTTAACACATTTAAAAGTGAGATTAAGAAAATGAAAAGTTAACTTCATAATCCAATAATTTTTTAAGACCTGTTAAAATCTTATTTAAGACATTTTAAATGCCATATTATTGTGTTTTAGACTTTTTAAGACATTTTAAGGACCCGTGGAAACTCTGGACACAGCACTGGAGTAAGAAGTACGCTGATCCTTTACTTAAGTAAAAGTATTATTACAAGTAAATGTGCTGACTTTAAATGTTCAGTAAAATACATAAGTGTTATCGGCAAAATGTACCTAAAGTATTAAAAGTAAAAGTACTCATTATGAAGAACTGCTCCTTTCAAAATGTTAAATTGATCATTAAATAACTGTTTTTTATCACTAACATACATGTAAAAGCATTTTAGCATTGCAGTGCGTCAATGTGGAGCCACATCACGATCAAAACTCTGTGAATAACTGGTTGGATATTATACTACAGGTCGGTCAGAAAATATATAAGTTGTTTCAAAACATGTTCATCTTATGCAGTTTAAAACAGAGTTCTGTTTGGTGGCACTGAGTTCCTTCAAAGTTGCATTACCAACTGGACTAAATAGTCAAATGCTCCTGGACCCCAGACCCCCCAAAATCCTCTTGAGGATCGCTGTGTGGGAATTGGGTTACGGTAATATAATCAAATGCAACTTTGTTTGGAAGTTTTCACTACAAAATCACAATATGAACAGACATGATGAGCCTTAAGGTTTGTTCTGAGTTATTTAGTCGACCAAAATCAGTTTCAGCTGGCTTCTAAATTAGTTTAATCATATTACCACCCAGAAAGCCTGAGGCCATGCATTATTCACACAGAGGAATACTGTTCATTAGTGGATCCCAGCATTTTTCGCTTGTGGTGCCGTAAAATTAAGTGCTGTCTTCTTTGCAACGCTGCATCACAGCCTGCATTACATCTATGGGTCTGTGCAATTCCATCAAAAAGTGATTTCCTCCACAAAACATCTATTTCATTTGGATATTTTTTTACAGGCCAAAAGAGGCCACACTATCTAGTCATATATAAGAATAGCATAAATATCATATATTTGTGTTCTTCTTTCTTATTCCATTAATAATTGCATGGCTCCAACAATTTCTCTTCTGGCCCCTCAGAGGGATTCACTGCTCATTTTCTATATTATGTATGTACCATAGTCTCTTGGAAGTCTTTGCTGTCATTGGTCCCGTCCACCTTGTAGGTCCCAGACTGGTTGAGGTAGTAGTAGTAGTCTGGGGTCATGATGCCCAGACCTTCTTTCTGCTGAGCGTTGGCGCCCTCTATCAGCTGGAAGAGAACAGTGCAGGTAGAAGAGAGGTTACACATGAAACTCTTGAGGCAGTGCTTTTCAAAAATGAGGAATAGTTCAGTTTCGTCAAAATGCAGTTTCGAACCATGAATGGATAGCTGATTTTCCAAATATGTGGTTTTTTAAAGGCGGCTGTGACAAATCTGTGATGATCTGTCCACTTCTCTTGTCAGCCTCTGACCTGATAGTAAATGTGGAAGTTCCTCTCGTTCTCATTCTGGCTCACCACCCTCGACTTCTCCAGCAGGAAGTTTGAGATTTTGCCACCGTCTGGCTCTCCTCCTCTGCTGAACTGAATCTCAAAGTATTTCCCCTAAGAGATGCAAAATCATAGTCAACAATCAGAGGTGACAGTCTGTTAAATCTGGTTAACTCAGCAGGTGCAGGGTAAGCGGAAAAATTTCCCCTCCTTTTGCGCTTATTTTGGCAAATAACCAAAGCCTCATTAAACATAAAATTCAAGTGAAGAAAGTCAACATTATTCAAACAATGCAGCAGTTTTTCAGATAAAAACTGTGACTTGCTACATAAGTTAGAAGATAGTCTGCATACGTTGAACTACAGTGACCATGCATAGAATTGCTTGTGCTACATCAACGCTGACGGAAATCAAATTGATGTCTTGCACTGAAGCTGCACACGTGCATATTGATGTGGTTTATAGGTGTGAAATTAGAGCATCAGGACCCCACTGATGAGAAATGACAGGGGTTGTAAAGAAATGTCTTTGTGAGCATCAAGCCAGCATACTGCTGTGCATTGTTAACGCTACAATTCTGAGTATTTCATGTACTCTTATATCCCCAAAATACGCTTTTCTACAGTCGGTGCATGCTGTCAAAACACTCAAATTAGTTTTGATATTTGATCTCTCTCTTTTATGTTCCCATTAGAGTTGAAACGATTAGTTGATCGTCAGAAACTTAATCACTAACTATTGTTATTACTAACTCATTTTTTCAAGCAAAAAATGCTAAACGTTTCACCATTTTAGCTTTTCAGTTGCAAGGATTTGCATATTTTTCTGTTTTATATAATAGTAAATTCAATATATTTGGGCCTTGGACTGTTGGACAAAACATTGCCTACTTTTTTCCCCTGACATTTCATAGAGCAACAATAATGGATTACCTGAGAAAAAATAATTATTCTCATTGCTGCCTGTTAAATAATCAACAATCATTTCACAAACTGCAGTGTGAGAAATCAGCTTTACATGGAACAAGTCTGTAAAGTCAGTCTTCTCTATAAAATGAGAGGGGCATCTGTCTTACTTTGATTAAAAATTAATTCTTGACCTTGGAAACAGCAATTGGCCAAATTGTCTCCCGACTAGGTCCGTCTAATACTTGTCCTGGAGCTTGCATTGTATCATACAATCTACGTCAGCAGCTGGGGTGAGCCAAAGATTGAGATATTTTTGTCAATTGTGGTTTCCAAGGTTAAAAATGAACTCTCAGTCTCTGTTTTTAAGCCAACTTGAGGGAGAAGTTGTTAATGCTTGGGCATGCTTTTTTTTTTTTTTTTTTTTTTTTTTTGGCGCAGTTGGGTTCCATAATAACCTGTAAGCATAAAATGAGAGTTTGAGAGGAAACTAGATTAAGCTTCAGGCTTTAGAAAATCTGGCCCATGACAGGAGACTGGCCAGTCTTAGGTTGGTAAGATCTTTCTCCAGAATTGCTTCCTGCACTTGCTTGGAAAATTAGAAGTTTAGCTGTATTATGTTAAGCTCATACTTACATGGGAGTAGTTCAAAAAGCTTTGCCACGGGTAACCTATAGGAGGTGATCATTATATATGTGATATAATCTATTGATTTTATGATTTATCTGCTCTATTCTAAACATAACTGCTCTTTAGACTAGAGTAGTGGAGTCATTCTTATTTTGTGTTGCATTTTTTTTGTGTTTGTTTATTGCACACTCAGAATAATGGACTTCCACATTGTCGCTGAAACTTTGCTGTCATGGTCTGTTGCACTTTTGTTTTTTAATTATTCCCTCCCTTAAAAAGACAAACAGCACCTCAGAATCTGCAGCCATGTTAGCAGCTCTGCGACCTCATGGAGGCATTAAAGGACAAATTTAATGACAATCCATCCAGTAGCTATTGAGATATTATTTCAGTCTTGACCAAAGTGGTGGACCAACCAACCAATCAGCTAGGGCTCTGTTTTCATTTTTGATTAACAATTTGTCCATCATTTTCTTGATTAGTCAGTTAGTTGTTTGGACATTTCTTTTTCTTAAAAAAGGCACCATGTTAGCTTGGCTGAGTCCTCAGCAGCAGTCGTGGGTTTGATTCCAATATGCTGCATGTCTTTCCCCATTTCCTGTCTACATAGAGCTGTTCTATCAAATAAAGGCTAAAAAGCCCAAAATACTCTTTAAAATAACTCTTAAAACAATTTATCAAATAGTTGGCAATTAATTTAATAGTTGATAACTAATCAATTAATGAGCTAATTGCTTCAGCTCTACAACCTATAACCTTCAACAGAGCCATGTCATTAGCATGGCTAAAAATTAATAAAAACTTTGATAACAAAAAGAAAAATGGACATTTAATCATTAACAATCCTATGACATGCAATAGGATTTAACAGCCACTGAATCTTGCAGTGAGATTTTGTCAAACCTCTCGTATTGACTATAAACAGAAGTGAAAAATGAACTTCTAAATAAGGCTGCAGCTAACGATCATTTTCATTTTCAGTTAATCCGGTCAGCGTTTCTCAAAGCCCAAGCTGACATCCTCAAATGTCTTGTTTTGTCCATAACCCAAAGATATTCAGTTTACTGTCAGAGAGGAGTAAAGAAACCAGAAAAAAAAAATCATGTTTAAAACGCTGAAATCAGAGAATTTGGACATTTTTTTTTCTTAAAAGATGACTCAAACCAATCAACTGATTATCAAAATAGTTGGCAATTAATTTAATAATTGATTCATAATCATTATTTGATTGATTGTTACAGCTCAGCTTTCTTCATCATTTCAAACTCTACAGTAGCTGAAGTAAAGATCATACTCACAAAACGACTGGAGTTGTTGTTGCGGACCGTCTTTGCGTTACCAAAAGCTTCCAGCAGAGGATTTGACTGTAGGATGATGTCTTTCACATGCTACAACACATACACACACACACACACACACACACACCCACAGTCAAAAAGTGTGAGACACAGCAGAGATACAGGCACCACTCAAGGCATGAAAATTTAAAGATGTCTTGAGTCAGTGCATGCGATCACTACCTGAACTTTCGATCCTCCTCCAGATACTTTGGAAATGTAACCCATGATATATTTGGCTGCCACTGTTTTCCAGCGCCGCTCTCACCACTACAGGACCACAGCAACCACGACACACAGGACACAACACCCCACAAAACAACATAATATTACTCAAACTGCACCCTGACACACACACGTACACACATGGCTGCTGCAGCAGCACACATAAAAAACCAACACAAGAAAAAGTGGGCTGTGTGATCACCTGATGATGACACACTGATTCTCTCCGTCAATCATCATGTTTCTGTACATGTTATCAGTCAAGGCGTAGATGTGCGGTGGATTCTCATATTGGGCCTACAGAGACAAAGGGACAGAAAGAGATTTGCGGTCAGCTCGGGCTCATGGAGGACAGAACAGGGATTGTTGATAAAATGTTGAAGAAGTTTACTCACAGCTCCTTGGTAAAGTTCGATCTCTCGGTCAGTGAAATAGGGCATCTGCTTGAATGGGTTAACTGATATTAATACGGGGCCGATGTATGTCTGAACAGTCAAGTCAAGGAATAATAAACTTGTGAATCACTTCTAGAACCTGCTTTACATTTTCAGTAGACGCTTACCTGAAAATCTAATATATTTTGTCATTAGTCAAACTTTTTTTATACATTTTTTACATAAATGCATGATATCAACAAACATAAGCATCCGTTTTTCTTGTTTGTTGCGAATTATGACTAATATATGTACTGTGTTCGGCATTTTACAAGTCAAGGCAAATTTATTTATAGAGATATTTAGAAACAGCAGGTGTTTGTTTTCACAGTGCTTTACAGAGATATTTATATCAATCAAGAGACAAAATCTCTAGCGGTAATTCAGCTTTTGTTTTGTGGTGTTATGAGAAGTGCACTAAGGCAGCAGCTATAAGTGGGCTGTAATTACTCAGTGGATAAAAAATCAATAGCAAGCCATGCCTTTTTCATAGCAGCCACATTGATATGAAACAGCAGGGTAAACACAGGTGTTACAATGACACTAATTAAGGTCAAACAGAGGCAGGGTGCTGCTAATGTGCATGGTGGCTCACTGGAAAGGCTTTGCTATACTAAATGGAACAAGACCTTAATTAGTATCATTGATAACACCTGTGTTTACCCCACAATGTCATATCAATATGGTTGTTATTAAAAAGTCTATTACATGGACATTAAAGTCATCACTGAGGACACCAAGGTCATGACATCAGTATTTCTGGCTAAGAACATGAAGGTTTGAGTTCCATTCAGTGAAATTCTAAATTTAATCTTTATCTGACGTCTAGTGGATCTGTGAGGCTGTACTTGCACAGTTTAGCATGTTAGTATGCTAACATTTGCTAATTTGCACTAACACAAGGTATAGCTGAGGCTGATGGGAATGTCATTAGTTTTGCACATTGACATATATAAAGATGGGCAACATGTCAGCTCCCCAAAAGTGAAGCCAAAATATCTCAATCGCCCCCTGGGGGCTGGCTGCAGTATAGGTAATAAATCCATGTTAGCAGATGGGGTATGGGCCAAACTAAAAAGTCAAGTTACACAACAACAAAATTTTTGTCAAAGATGATTTCTGTCATTTTAGGTAGTTCTGACCATGTTGATGTAAGGGTAAGTTTTTATGACAACTTTGGTTTTAGCAAAAAGGAAGTTTCACATCCTGATTCAGATGAGATCTGCTTGCGATTGAGTCGGCTTGGTGTATGGGTGAGAGGTTGACACTGCAGCTCCAACCCTGATCACTACATCGCAGACTCTTGCTCCAAATGATGTCACCAGAGCAAAATGGCAGCACTTGGATCTGGAATATTTTGGCTTCAGTGGGAGGAAGTGGATACACGTCATCTATCTTTATTTACAGTCTTTGGTTATGCTGGTACTCTGTTACAAATGTAAAGTAAGTGAAGGACACATTTAAATTTTGACCTGATGATGATATAAGATTAAACCACCAGAGTTCTTACAGTTCATGCTGAGAGCAACAGTAGCAGATGTCCTCATAGCAATCTACCAAATAATTGTTGAGACAGTTCACTCAAAGCCACAACTGTGAACATGGCACTCATGGTGGCGCTCAATGAAAAGTCAGGGGATATTCAAAGTCAGTAGGATTCATCCTCTGAAAACTCTCAATGTCTGCACAAAATATCATGGCAATCCACCCAACTGTCACTGAGATATTTCAGTCTGAACCAAAGTGGTGAAATGACATCTGAAGATGTAGCTAACCTGGCAAATAAATTATAGCATTCGGCTATGTTTGTTGTCTGGTCAAACTTGTCTGGGGCAGGGGTAGCAGGGGAAACTGAATTCAGTATTTCTAAAAAACTGTGCTACAGCCTGCCTATTTAATCATGGTTAAACAGGCCAAACTTCCTGATTATTGTAATTAAAGAAGTACCTGTGAAGTCGACGCATGCAAACACAGACCACAAGGATCTTTCACTTCATGTCAGCTTACAACCCTGAAATTTAAGCGTTTTCAAATACAGGAAATTGGTAATTAACAGTCTATTAGTGATTAGTGAAGATTCATATTATCCACTAATAGTTGTTCCTGAAAACTTGCAAATCTCTCGTAATCATGGATAATTGGCGCGGTGTAGATGAGGTGACATCAGCTGCGTGCAGATTTGATATGAATTCTTTTCCCGACTCTAAATATGGGTTTCAAGTTCAGCTGTGCTCTGAGAAGACGGAAGTCAGCTGTTGAGTCACTCAGTGAATGCAGAAGAGGAAGAGTGAATTCATTGTATTTATGCCCTTATATGTTTGCTCAAATTGTTTGACTGCATATTTGTGCTTTGGCTGGCATATTTACGTCTGTGTGTGACATAATAGAGACAATGGAAGGTAATGTGTTGGACAGAATACACAAAACTGATGTCCCACATCTCAGCAAATTAATGTAAGATTAAACCTCTCAACTTGCTGGTGCTTTTAAGTGATAACAGGTCAAGGTAGTGGCTGGGATCTGATTACAGTCACATTATTGACACATCATGACTAAACTTCCTGTCCCTCAATCATAGGATGTCCTCACCACAAGGATCTGAACTCTAAATTAGTTTAGTTTAGCTGTTGCTAATGTTGTTAATGTTAAAACCCAATAATAATAAAAAGGATACAAAAATATAGTCGTCCATGTATCTTTTCTTGAGGTTTTCCACGATGGCGTCCTCTGTGATCTTGGACAGCAGGACCATGTCGTCCACTCCGCTTTGCTTGACATTTTGACTCTGCCAGTGGTACTTAGCCTGAATCACCCACCAGATATAGAAGGAAAGAAAGAAATTCAATTGTGTTTGAGATGCAGGTTTTCTTTGCATTCATCATTTATTGATATACGATTTTAGTTGAATAACAGAATGATAATAGTACCATGTCTAAAATACTTAAAGTTGCACACAGTTGAGCCTCTTAAAACAATTGTATAATGTCTTCTGTGGCTCTGCAGGGACATTTAGTTTGAAAAAAACTTTGGCTTGGAGACTACAGTATCCTGCTTTACCAGCTGAAGGCATGGACTTTAAAAGACCGGGCATGTGTCTCCACATACATCTCAAGTGACCACTTGTGATCGAATCTCACATCCCTGCTCTATTTGCAAATAAACATGGAAATACATCGGCACAGTTTGGAACAAACATATACCATGTTTTTAATGCAAAAAGAGAAATAATGCTGGATTTATAAGAAGAATTGAGAATTTGTTGTAGACAGTGTTCACAAAGTTTATATAGTTTAACAAAATTGTAAGATTTTTTAAAGGAGGTTTGGATTTCCTCCACAGGTGACAAAGATGTAGCTTATATTGTTTACTGTTTACTGTATTTGAAAAATATTAAATGCTTATGGTCAATAAAGTGCTGTCTTCTTTCATAACTAAGGAAGAATGGAAGACAAAAAGGCAACAAGCAAGAAACAAACAGAGAAAAGGAAACAAAGTCAAGTAAACGATAAACAAAACATAAAGAAACAAACAATGAAAAAGAAAGGAAATAATAAACAACAACATAGAAACAAACGAAAAACTAACAAAAACAAAACTAAAATACAAACAAACTACAAAATAAAAAAAGAAAGAAAGAAACAAAAACTATAACATTAAGGACGAAAACACAAACAAGCAAACAGAAAAAGAAAAGAAAGAAAGAAAAGGCGAAAATTAAAGGGGACTGTAGGATGTGGGGTTAATCAAGGTTGTCTAATGAAGTGTGTAAAGGACAAAGACAAGTCTGGCATCAGTATGGAGGTGTTTGAAGAACATAACCCACTGTGGTCGCCATTACAGGAAGCTGGGGCTGGTTGCCAAGCAACAGGTCACAGATGATATGAGCTCATTTTCTAAGTTGAACATTTTAGAGAAGCGCCACCAAACTTTCTGATCAGCCCGACCATACACAGCACCCGATCGCAACATGGCGAGAAAACAGCAACGATGGCTTTAACTTAATGATTGTTGTGTTGTGGCGTGTTTCTGTCATTAAGAGGCCATCAGACAGACCATAGTACTCTCTTGACACCTTCCTACAAACAGGACCCTGAGGTGAATTCATCTTTTTCCTTAAAGACGCAAGTCTGTTTGATGTGTGAAACAGATCGCGTTTCTGGCATGGTGGTTGGGCTGTGGTCTGGGGCATCTATTTACAAGAAAAACCCTTACAGGAACACGAGGGTTGTTAGTCTCATAGCCATCCATCACCGACAATCATCACTAGTATCAGAAAAGTCACCTCAACCCTTATAGGTTTAGACATTTTCTTTCGTTCTTTTGTAATTAATTTGCTATATTTTGCACCAAACCTAGGTAAAACTATTCAACAACAGTTACATAAAACCACCAATCTAAAAAAAAGGGAGACCCTAAAGTTTGGAAAAATGAAAAATATGTCAGACTACATTTAAAGGTAATTTAAAAAAAGATGCAATAAACATTTTAATATGTCAATGAAAGGCATGTCATGCACTTTCGAATAATGGTGCAATAAACCATGTACGTGACATGTGGTGTCATTTGGTGTATTTTTATTTCTGAATTTAAATACCCTCAAGGGGAAATTCAAACGGAAGTCATGAGAGTCAGTCTAATTTAAACCAATGAAACTAAAAGCACAAAAACTCTCAGTCTGTTCTAAAGAACAGCAAATGTATTTTATTGGCTAAAAGGACAAATCTTGTTTTACTCAATATTTTTTCTTATTAGCAACAAATGATTTCTGTTCTCAATACTTTCTGACTTCCTTTCACTGCCTGTGGCTTCTCGCCTAAAGCCCACTGGTACCTGCTGACAGTCACAAATATACAGTTTAATTCAGAAAAAAAAGGGCTAAATTTCTTAAAACAGTTGGCCTTTTTAGTTTGTTTTTTTTCCCCATAAATGTTCAAATTCAAATATGAGTAGTATGAGTAGTTTCCAAGGGACTATTTTCAGCGGTGGAGTGATACACATTTGAGCTCTACTGAGCATTTACAGCAGCAGGTGGTGTATGTGGGATTGACTTAAAATAAACCACAGCACCCACATTCATTATAACGAAGAGACATGTCACAAACTGTTCAAATGGTTGTTCTTTTTTTTATATAAGTTAGAATACACTGTATCAGGCTTTAATTGTGGGATTAATTTATGGTTTTAAACATCCGTCTATACATTCAAAAAGCGCTAGTAGTTTTAAATCTCACCGATAGCAAGATATGTGATCTTTTCTAAACAAAAGACAAGTTCAAGTGTAAGTTAGTGACTACAGGATCTTCTGCTGCTTCTTGCATATTGTGTTTCCATTCACTTCATCCCTGACTGAAAACGGATCACTGACATTACATATCTTCACATGAGGACACTTTTGTGTTTATTTGCTCCAGACAGACAGTGTAGGAACTGTAATGGTAAATGGGCTGTATTAGCATAGCATGTCACGCAAAAGGTCCTTTCTATAACTAATGTTTGATTTGCCTGTTCTGGGCTGTTGACTGAAATAAAATAGAGATCATGCTACTAAGACTGAGTGAGGTCGAGGAAAGCCCAAAGGCCCCAAGGATGGAAAAAATAAAAACCTGGCAGATTAAAGCACAATAAAGTAAAGTACAGCACAGTTGAATGCAGTTCCCTGGTTGACACATCTCCCTCCAAATATGGTCAATAAAGTGTCCTCAGATCTTAAGAAACTTGTGGTGGGCAATGGACAGTGTATACTGAATTACTTAAAGATATAAACAAAAAAACATGTCATTTAGCCATTTTTTAAAGCAAGGACGGGAAACAGAGGGAAGAGTTGTAATGCAGAGGAAAGGGTTAAAGAATAGTTGGAACAACCCAGCGTGTCTGCTGTATATGTCGCTGTACATATGAAAAATATCATGCCAGAAACTCTTGAGCTTCCTGTTGTCTGACTGACAGATATCACAGGTAGCAGAGGCAGAACAAGATATCTGCTTCAACTTGGTTTTGGAAAGGTGCAACAAATGTATTATAATTACTGATTGAACATGCTTTAATTGTATGCAACCCTTAACACAACCAAAATCTCTACACCAGTAATCTGTGCCTATTTAATGTGGAGAGAAGAGGTTTCCAAAGAAAAAAGATTCTAAAATTAAATGTTTGGAGGCAGGGGTTTTAGTCATAAGGTCATAAAAATTGTGTTGTTTGGGGGTCATGCGTCTGCCTGACAAAATAGCAAAAAAGTGAGCAATCTAGCTGTCATGGCAGAAGGATTAAAATGTAAAGAATGATTTAGAGTAAGATGAAGTTGTAACTTTTCAGCAGACAAGATTGTCCTTAAGCTATAGGAGCTTACAAACGCACTGATTTTAGATATTTTTGTCACAGATTTCTCCAGCAGTGACGGCTGTTCTCTCGGTTATCTGGTTTAAATCAAGTCGAATGACATCAACAGCCGGTTATTCATGATAGCCTGATCAGTTTAACAGACAAGTGAAAACACGTCAGTAATACATTCACATATGTTTAACAGCTAAAAGCAGGAAAAACAGCCTATATAATCATTCAGGATTCAGAGTGAAAAAAAAAAAACAACTATTGGTCTGCTAATTTATGTGGACTGTTATTAATTATTTGTGACAATTAAGCAGACTACGCTGCACAAACTACACAACACATTAAGTGCAGCATTTTTCAACATTGCTGTGTCACAAAGTCAGGTCTCCTCAACACTTCGAGTCACAAGTCAAGTCTCAAGTCAAGTCTCAGCATACGGACACCTCTCTTTTTAGCTTGTTCATATGATCTATTACTGAATTGTAATGATTAACTTTCATGACAAATAAGACAGGATTCGAGACAATTCCTCTAAATTCAGGACTGTCTTTAATTTGATGCAAAACAGTTCTTACTATAGACGTCCTTAATAGCAGACAGGCCCTTATCTGACCAGTGCGGAAAACAACGTCCATCAGGCCTGGCTTAAATCAGGGGTTCGACATATAGGACCATAAAGAGATAACCATGGGGGACTCGGCGCAGGCGTGATCTGACTCCGACTCTTAAATGAGTTGGTACCTGTCAGTCTTGACTTGAGATATGAGTGTAAAGACTACTTGGGACTTGCATATCAATGACTTGGTCCCATCTCTGCTTGAAAGAATCAAAAATACATTTAAGAAATCCGACAGCAACAACCTCAACACAAATAAAAAATGTCACTGTGACCAGTTTTCATTGAGAGATTTAGACACTTAACAGTTACTAGAGAGATGTTTCTACTGCCGAGTTAAGATGCAAATATGTGATGATTGAGAACCACAGACGGGATGCCAGTCACCTCTGTCATGTTGTGGTTTTGGCACTATAATCAAGATCTCAAAACCTCTTAAAAGCACCAAACCGGAACTCTCTGCACAGTTATTGAAAAAAGTGTTGTTGACCCTTGTGCATCGTTCACACTCCTGTACGGTTATTTCTGTCTGAGACGCTGACGCTGACTGTCACTCTTATTAAATGGACAGATTTTTAAGAGCAGCCTCCTTAAGGTCTTTATTTGAACAGGTCTTTGCCTTTGTGACTCTTATTTTGAAAGGATAAACGGTTATGGTGAAAAACACCATTAAATTTTCTTGCTTAGATTGTCTGTGTGTTATGAGTTTGACAGCAAGACTGTGTGAGTTTGGACCATTTGAGCGTGAGGAGGAAGTGTGGTGTCAGAAACTATAGGCCTCTGCTGTAGTCCACTTCCCCCTCTCACACCTCATCTCTGCCTCTTGTGAAACCCTATAAACTTTGTACATGCTACCGGTTCTCTTCCTGCTACTGCCTGCAGAACTTGGAGGGGCTGCCAAAGGTATTTTCAACACTGCAGGATGTAAATCTTGTAAACTGAGATTATAGTGCAGCTCAATAAATTCCCGCTTTATTCAAGACAATGTTAATTTCCTGCTTATTTTAGCATGGCATCACATTTTATGTCAATTTCTTAACCTGTTTACACTTCAGTCTGAATTCTAGAGTCCAAGTCCACATTTTTATCTTAGATATGATCATCATAAATCAAAATACACAACAATGTAATCAATGTATTTTACTGACTTGAGCTGTTCCCAATGAAACGACTTGTCCTGAAAAAGAGGAAACTGTTGTGAAGGAGCTTAATTTCCCTGAAGAGATCGCCCTTTAAGATATATTATCACATCCCTTATTATGTCAGAACTGACTTTAAAGCTTGAAATACCCCCTTATGGCTTGTTAAATGGAAACTACTGAAATTAAATTCAGTTAATCACGAGCTTTTGTCACTTTTACAAAACTTTTACAAGTGTCTTAAAATGGCTGTTTTTTTGGACACAAAGCACCGAGAGTCAAACTTTTAAATCTAGGAATGAGAAAACACAAAATACACACATGTAAGCACCAGTTTTAGGGGTGCACACACACATTACAGCTGTCTGAAGGTGTCTGAGAAAGCAAATGAAGGTGTGGTACTGTACCATTGTTGAAGTGGGCCTCTCCTCCTCGGGTGTCCACTGTGCAGAGAGTTTGTGTTTGTGTGTGTGTGTGTGTGTGTTGTTAAATCCACAGGTGGACCTCCTCACACTGCAGCCATCACACACGAACGCCTTACGGACGGTCCGAGCCAACAGCAGCCAGCAACCAACAAGACATCCACTGACACTGCCTCAATTCAAACTCTACTTCCTTATACTCCCTCAGATGCAGTGTGTGAAACAAGAACTGCTTGAAGATCACACACACACACACACACACATGCACACACGCTCTGATGCACACACACACTCACCACCGTGCAGAGTTGAGCAGCTACTTCTGTATTTCTGTCAAATTCATCAGAGCGAAGATGAAATAATGACCTAACAGGCTGATGATGACAGTATCAGTCAGCACATGTAGAGGTTAAAAGCTCAATTAGTCGACCCACTTCATCTTGGCAGCAGCAGACAAGTGTTGATGGCAACAACAACCACCACCAAACACTGATAATTATCTTCAATCTGTTGCTAAATGATGGTGTGTCAGTTGTGAGCTGCAGCCAGCTCCACCCAGCCTGTGGTTACTTCACTTTGTGTTTGTGTCGTCAGAGGCTGTAGCTCCCTACGCCCATAATAACTGATGCAGGTTCACAGAAAGGTGGAGGGTATGCTGTGCTGACAGGAGTGTGAGGAGCAGAGGTGTCAAACTGTACTATTGTTTTGACTCTTTTATGTCATTTTGAATTCAAGTACCTGCACAGAAAACCTCGATTCACTGGCAGGTTTAGAAACTTTTGCACTCATGTTTATTCAATGTAACAAATGAATGAAATACATCAACAACTTGTAGTATAAAAGTATAAAATCATATCATCACACAGGGCTTTTCACAGTGTACATTCCAAAGTAGGCTAACTCCAACTTTAGCAAAAGTGGGCTTACCCTGACTTTGGCCTCGGGCTTACTGACCCTGTTTGGCCCCAAGTTTGTGGGTTACTCCCCTGAAAATGGACTTAACCCAGGTTTAAAAGGTGCCATCATGAAGCAGGTGTAAAAGCTGTTCAAGAGTAGTCACAGAAATAGCCCAGGGCTAAGAATATGCAGTGTGAAAAGTCCTTAAAAGCCCCTCTAAGCACCCCCTAAATAACACAGGAACAGTGCACCGAAAATAGACAGAAAATGATTGCAGGTTTGTGGTTATTTTGCATCTCTTTGAGGTCATATTGTGTCTCTATTGGTTGTCATGCATGTTTGAGGTCTTTTTAAGGTTATTTGGCGTCTTTTTGTCATCGTTCTGCATCTTTTCGAGGTTGTTTTTTTTTTTTTTTTAATCTCTTTATGGTCATTTTAGTCATCATCTTTTAGAGTAGGGCTCCACAATTAATCACAATATTATTGAAACCACAATGTGGTCAAGTGCAATATCGAAATTGCAGAACCAGAGCCAAATTGCATTTTTTTGAAAAAGGAAAAAATGTATGAGAAAACAGCATTATAATGAGGTGCTGTGGTGCTGCAGAGATGCTCGGGTCTAAACTTTTGTTCTACATATGAAAGAAAACATGTTTGATTGATTGAACAAATATCACATCATCGTGATGTTATTAGCGTTTTTTTTTCAGTAAACATGAAAATTCTGATGTAAAATGATCTTTCCCACAAATTGTAGCGCATCACAATTTCAGTCAAAATAATTGCAAGAGGTTGTTTTGCACCTTTTTGTGGTCATTTGAATTTTCGAGGCGGTGTTGCATCTTTTCAATGTCATTTTGCATCTTTTTGTGATTGATTGCATCTTTTAGAGGTTGTTTTGCATCTTTTAGAAGTTGTTTTGTGTCTCTTTTTTGTTTTTTATTAATACAATACTTAAAGAATGAACAGCACAGTCTCTTGACCAGGAGATACCAGAGGATGTGTCATGAGCTGGGGAATTTGACCAGAGCAAGGCAGGGAAGCTGGGTAGAGTGAACCCAGCGATCCAGGAAAGAGAGTGCCGATCCAGAGACACTGGACTGAGCTGAGTCTATGATGGAGCATGATGGAGCTGAAGTCCAGTATTTAAAGCAGAGGTGATTGGAGATGATCTGCAACTCCCACTCAACACCTGCACACCTGACCCCACTTCTGTAATCAAACACACACACATACAGGGAGAGAGAGAGGCTCCAGGCTATGGAGCAGAGGGTGTGAAAGTTTTGCATCTTATTCTTTGTCAAACATGACAGTAAACTAGATATACTTAGATATTATTTTCTGACATTCTGTACACAAAATGATTCATTGCTTAATTGAGATAATTAATCAATATTGTAAATAATCATTGCAGCTTTAGTGGTGGGGTTCACTCCTGTCTACAGAGATGTCTTTTTTGATACCACCACTAGGAGTAGCCAAAGTCAAACTGCAACAAAAGGTGAAAACAGTTTTTGAATGTTGCTACTTATGATGCTTAATTTAAACATAAAGTTTAAATTTGGTTTTATCATGCAAGCAGCGTCACACACTGTGGAGCTTTTTGTTTTTGTTCTGATTATTCTTTTTTTCTTTCTTTCCTTTCTTCCCCTAACAGTTAAATTTCTGTGATTTTGTGACATCCTTCTGTCTGATTTTCTTCTTGTGAGCTTCTTCCTGGCTCAGCAGCCAGTGGGCGGGGTCAGAGAGGCCGTCAGGGAAGTATCTGTACACGGTTCATTTAGGCCACAGCCTGTTTTGGTGGATTCCATGTGAAAACTCCTCCTCTACTCCTCAGGCTAGAAGAGACAGATATTACTCACCATTTAACAAAATCAGTATGATGCACAGATCACCAACAGAATATTTTATCATGTTTAACTGTTAGAGGTCATTAAATTATTCACTGTCATTAACTTAAACGCAGCACTTTATTAATTGTATGCAGAATGGAAAGAGGTTCTAAAATAAAGTTTGATTGATTGATTGATAATTGATAAAAGAAACTACAAAAGGTACATGTAAGAAGGATAGAAGACACTATAAATCTAAAATCCTTTAGGCACACACTATATACACATAGAGTATATGTACACACATATTTGATCCACTGACCCTCTTTTGTCCTCTGTCATGAGGGATGTCTCAGCCTCATTCAGAAACAGGAACACATTCTTGCTTCATGTTTTCCATGAGGGCTCTCCGATGCAGAAATAGATGACCACCACTGATGATCTCAGCCTCTGTCTGGATCCTTTTAGCACAAGCAATAAGTACCAAACAACATGGATGAAGGAATGACCCAGTCTACGTTCTTAGAATCAACAATGCACCATGTTTAATCAAGTTAATATTTCCTTTTAAAAAGATGTACATGGGGGACAAATGGATTCATCTTCTATAATATTGAACAACATACAGTACATGTCATGTTATAATTAGCATGTGAAAAACAAAACAACAATTACCGGTACTGTCCCTCTTATTTACTCAGATAAAACAGGCTCACGACTCAGTGTGAACCTTTATTATAGGCACAGGTAGATACAGAGGAAAAAAAAAAAATGCCTTTCAGACGCTGAAACAGGAAAATCTCTTCTTTGAATGATCTTCTGAAACGGCATGTGCAAGTGGAAATGTTACAACTGGTATTCAGTCCTGAAAAACTACAGGGATGAGTTAACTGTACACTGATGAAAAACAACTGTTAAATTAAATATGCTTAATGTCTAGAAGACCTTTTGACCCTACGCACAATGTGGCAAACCAAAAATTTTGCCTAAGTGTCCCCAAAAGGTATTTGTTAAGAATTCTAAAATTTGTTAAAGGGATTTTTTTTGAAGTGGGGTTGTATGAGACACTTATACATAGTAAGTGTTTGACCTACATCAGTATCAGTGCTATATTTAGAATATTTTCATCACTTTAACTTGCTGACAGCGTTTTCTGTAGGAAATTGCTGTTATATAAGCCAAATATTGCTCTCTCAAAACCAACCAAACTCCACTGGCAAAAATTAAGTAATTAAACTTCACAGAATACAGGAGTTGCAGGTCTCTACCGCTGCCTTGATCTGTTCGGTTGTTTGTGTTATTGTGTGACTTTGGTGAATCCAACCTTTTAAAACATGAAAGTCACCAAATAACACAGCAAACTAACAGATCGTGGCAGCGGGAGACCAGCAACTCCCAAGTTTCTTTACAAAGTGAAATGATTTTTGCCAATGGAGTCTGGTGGCGTTGGACGTAGTGATATTTGGCTTACATAGCGACAGTTTCCTATGGAAATAACTGTCTGAAGGCAAGGTAAGGCAGTTAAAATATTTTAAATATAGCATCTATTTGAACTGATATTAACATTTTTAGGTGGATCTTCTATAGGCAGCTAAAATACCTTTTTCTGCTGACTATGTCCACAGCAGCTCGTTGCTTACCTTCCTTCACTGGGACTGCTGCTGCTTCTCCAAACTGGGTTTGTGATGACCACCGTTATGGATAAGTACCTCAAACAACCCCACTTCAAAAAATCTGAACTATCCCTTTGAGGTGTTCCCAAAAGCCAAATGTTTGTTTGACGCCGCCAAATTAGGTTATTTTTGTAATCCCCAAATTGTTAAGAGAGCTTGTCAATGCCAATATGTTGTATGGACCCTTTCACGGCCGACGTCATTGAAAAGCTGCATGTGCATGTTGGCGACAGAAGTAGCGGCCTCCCCCAGTCATCTAGACAAGTTATCAAGCTGCAAATGTTGAATTAAACATTTTACCTGCACCAAAATCACCAAAGCGTCTGGTTGTTGCGTACACAATGTCAGACTCAATATTCTACTGGTCGACTTAAGTTGTACAGAATTCCGACAGGATCACGGCCATTTCAGAGAAATCAGCGGCATCTGTGGCTGCAAAGCTATGAAACGTGTTGTCTGGACTGAGGACGCAATCAAAACTGCTTGGTGCAGCGCCCACTGACGAGCTGTTGTGGTGTGCCATACTTTCGTTACCAAACTGCACGCGCAGCTTGCTCATCGTTTACAAATTGTAAAAGGGTCTATGGGTCCCTTCAGAAAGTGTTGAAATTTTTGACATAATCTCAACATTTTCCCTGCAAGCTGCATTTTGGGATTTTAGGGGCACTGTTGGCCACTTTAACCAAGCCAGAGAGAGTAAATTAAAAGCTTAAATTATGATAAAAATGAACCCAAAGAGGGCCCCTGGTGAGTGAGGGGCCCTAAGCAGCTGCAGTCTTAGCAGCTCTGCAGATAGATATTATTACAAAAGGCTCAAACTGATTTCTAAATAATTAAAAGCACAACTGTTAAAATGATAACTCAGAAACAATGACAGCAACAGTGAAGTAATAGCACCAATCCAAACCAAAGCACCACAAGGGAAAAATAACAACATTGCAGCTAATCCCCATAAAGACATACTGTAGCTTCCTCTCTTAACAAAGACATTATGTGACATGTAGTGTTACACAGAGCTGCTTTCAGCCGTGATCTGTGCGTATGTGTGTGTGTGTGTGTGAAGAGTCCAACCACAGCAGAGTTCAGAGCACAGTGGACGTCACAGTCAGTGATGACGAGTCTCTGAGGAGTGTTTGTCTCTGCAGGATGGAGAAAGAGCTGAAACGTCTTTCTCAGAAACTGAGTCACTAAAAATCCTCAGTGAAATCAGTACTGCAATTAATCTGGGTCAGGTGACATGCTCCATTTTGGGTAACATGATCACATCACTACCTTTAAAGGGAAAAAGCTGACATGGGCTCACAGAACATCTGTGCATTAATAAATAATTTAACTGCTGCGCTGTCCTGCTGATAATTTTCAGGTTCTTGTTTCTGAGAATTTAGCTAAACATTAAGTACATTAAAGCGGTTATAGTCAATATTTCTATCAAAATCATAAATAATCAATCGACAATGTGAAAAAGTGATGAACCCACAGAGATTCACCACCTGAATCTGCATCTCCATGGAGCTTTACACTGATTTTCAGCTCACTGTGTAGCTGTCTGGGTGTAACTGTACTGTCTCACCACTCATAATGTTGTTTTTGTCTGCAGCAGGCAGCTGTTTTCACCCACTGTACACTACCTGCTCAGGACTAACAAGCAGGCAGACTAAGTTAAAGACTATCTTGTGAACATAATGGAACATTTAGCAGCTTAAGAGCCAGATATTTTCCCTCAAGAGTAGGTGGATACCAAAAACAGAGGTAAAAGAGAGTGAATATTGGACTTAGATTCACCAGGTGGACATAAACACGACTCCAAATGAACGATAATCAGTGTTGGGAGGATAACAAGTAACTTGTTAGAGTACTCAGTTTATTTTTGTTATAATAAGCACAGCAACATATTAGTTTTGCAATTGAAGTGCTTTAGTTATGTTTTCAAATAAGCAACAGCTGTGGTTATACTTTTAGGAGACTCCAAGGGTGACTTTTTTGCCATTTGAGATAGAGGACAGACTCATCATAGAGTATCTCAAGTCTAATCAAATTCCTCATGATCAAATCTTTCTGTCACTACGTAAGGGATAATGTACAGTGAGCTAGTCATTATTATGAAATAAATCCAGACAGGGTGATGCAGGTCATAATAATAACATGCTCACTGTACAATGTCCTGCTTGTTACAAAGAAATCAAAATATTCATTTTAAAATGATTTTAGTGATTTAACAATGATTTTATTGTTCCTCCGGAGTTTATGATCAGAAGTGTGTCCATAGCAACAGTCTGTTCTTCATAACAGCAGTTGTTATAAGTTATAACAGACGTTAGCTTGCTGTGATTGACCAATCAGAAACAAGTATTTAGCAAAGCCATGTGATCACGCAGTATAACCACCATGTGCAAGGAATCACAAAGTGGTTTTCACTTTGGTAACGCAAAAGTACTCTACCAAGTTACTTTTATCAGTAGGTAGCGCCGTAACGTACAGGTTATTTTTTTAAAGGCAGTAATCTTGCAATGTAATTAGTTACTTTAGTGAGAAACATTACCCAACACTGGCGATAGTGTAATGTTGCTCTGCAGCTGCTGGACATGTAAATAAGTAATGGTTTGATGAAAGGTTTGCCATGTCAACTTAAAGGGAAATTCTGCACTTTTCATGTGGATGTCCAGTCAAATGGAGTAATATATTCCTCAGTGAGTACTATATTGACCAAGAGTTCTGAGCTGTGCCTATACTGTATGCATCAGAATGTATTGAGAAAGATTTTCTGACAACCATGCCCATGTTGTTTCTTTGTTGGCCAAAATATATCGCTAGGTGACAAAAATACTCATATAGCACGCAGTCAACTAGAAATCCAAGCTGGAACAGCCTGTAGTTCTTCCTTAACACAAACGACATCACTCTGACATCACTGGATGCAGGAAGAACAATAGATTTTGCAGCAGGGGAACTCAGTTGCTTTTTTTTTTTTTTTTTTTAAATCACACTGAAAGTTTATATTAGCTCAAATTTATAAAAGTCTGTGGCGGAAATCTTTTCACAGCAGCCTGAATGATGTTTTCAAGCAGCCACCAATACTTCAGATCTGCACCACAAAGAAATCTGATATTTTATGGGCGTGTAAATCCATCCTCAGATTAGCACTCCTTCAATAAAAAGCTGTTTGAAAGCAGTGCGGTCAGAGGTCTTCACTCCTCCACACTGGGTCCGTTCCTGCTGGCAGAGCTGACTCACTGCGTCTCACTGTGCTCTGAATTTCCACTCACAGTAAAAGTTACAAGCACTGTTGAATGAGTGGTAACGTGAAACCAAAAACAGAAATTAACAGCGAGGCCCCGCGCCGAGGGATTTTCAGATAATGACGCTGAGCCGAGCTGTTAAAGTTCCTTTTTGAAGACTTTATGTACAAGCTGCCACAGACTGCAGCCACGGCACAAAATTACATCCTATAATCTGGAAATGTCCTAATGAGTCGGCACTAGCTCTGCTCACATCACTGCGGCAGTGTGTCTATGCGTCCTGTGCAGCATGAGGCGTGGTTTAACTGTAGAGGTGATGACATATAAAGGGATATTTCGGATTATTTGATGTGGAGTTGTTTGAGGTACTTATTGATAGCCAGCGTATTTAGCTACAACAGCTGGTGGTCGATACGCCCGTGGTTTGGAGAAGCAGAGAGCAGGTACCAGCTGAGAAGGTAAGCAATGTACTGCTGTGGACAGGATCAGCAACAAAGTGTATTTTAGCGACTTGAAAAAAGGTCCACCTAAGACAAATTAAATCAGTTTAAGTGTACACTATATTTAGAATATGTTCACCGCTTTACCTTGCTGTCAAACAGCCTTTTTTCTGACAGGAAACCACCATTATATGAGCCAAATGTTGCTGGTATGTTAGCCAAATATTGCTCTCTCCGAACCCACCAAACTCCATTGGAAAATCTGTCATTTTACCCCGCAGAACACAGGAGTTGCTGGTCCACAACTGCATCGATTTGTTTTTTGCTTGTGTTATTGTGTGGCTTTGGAGTTTCAACATGATAGTTTGGATTTACCAAAGCCACACAATAACACAAACTAACAGAATGAGGCAGCGGTAGACCATCAACTCCCGTGTTCTGTGAGTAAAAATTACTGATTTTGCCTATGGAGTTTGGTTGGTTTGTAGAGAGCGCTATTTGGCTCATATAACGGTGGTTTCCTGTCTGAAAAGACTGTCTGATGACAAGGTAAAGTGGTGAATATACTCTAAATATAGTGTACACTTAAACTGACATTGATTTTTTTTTTTTTTGGTGGACCTTTTAATGTGGCTATAAGACATTTTGTGTCTGACCCTGTCCACAGCTGTACATCTCTTAGCTTCTATGCTGCTGCTTCTCTCAGCTCCTCCTATCTGGGGGCGTGTTGACTGCCATCTACTGTAGGTAACACACTGACTATTGATAAGTATCCCATCCAAACCTACATCAAATAATCCAAATTATGGCAAGACTATGGCGGGATCACTGCAGTGACATTTATAGCTTCCACAGAGACATCAAGTCGAATCACATCGAAACAAACATAAAATACACATAAAAGTCCTCTGACTGCTGACACTTTGTGCAAATCAAACTCTGCTCATACTTCAGCGGAATAACAGCAAGGACTCGATGAATACGTTGATACAGAACAAAGCGATGGCATAAAACAATGTGGTCAAGTAACAACTATTAGATAACATAGAAATCTTTCATTTTATAGCATAACATATTCCTTTTCATGGGCAAAGATATCTGGAAAATCATTTTCTTTACAAAGTGGATTTTTTAAATTCATAACTAAACAAATATCACCTGTTAACATACAGGTTAAAAAGAGTACTGCGACCAGCCCTGCGGCCAAAGTGAAATATAGTAGCACCAAAATATTACAACAGAGGGATCGTTTAGAAAGACCGAGAGAAAGCGTTCGTCCTCTCTGTCTCTCCAGGTTTCAGCAGCCCTCCCTCCAGTGGAATGTATAACTCAGCTCGGCCCGCAGAGGCGTCTGGTTTGGGCTGGATTCTGGCTGGAAAAAGGTCCCCCCTCAACATTTAGAGGACCAGGTTGTCAGTCCGACAGCGTCCCAGTTAGATCTCTCACTCCTCTGACAGAGGCAGTGTGAGGGCTGCTGTTACAAGGCTCAGTGGGAGGGTTTTCAGGCTTACTGTGAGTGTGTACATACAGGGCCCAAAGATGGATGCTGTGAGGTTCATGGTGTCCAGGTCAGGTCAGTGTCCCTGGCAGGTCTTGCAGCACATTTGCCTGAAATATGGCCGGCTGCAGAACTTGAACCTGAGCACCAGGGGGCAGTAGGCCACAGTGTTCACATCTTTACACTCTGCAGGGAAGACATGAAACATGAAAACAGCTTAATGCAATGGTTCCCAAACTTTCTTTTGGCATGCCGCCCATTCAAAAGCCGAAAAACATTGACGCCCACCCACCCTTGATGAATTTTATCAAAGTAAAGGTCAGCATGATAACATCAGCAAACTCTTCTTTGTTTATTTTCCCTTGATAAACTATATTCATTCAACCTTGTTTTCACATATTTTCCCCTGGTCTCCCCTGCAGTGTCTCCACGCCCCCCCCCAAGGGGGGTCCACCCCATACTTTGGGAACCACTGGCTGAATGAATGCATTACAATAATAGGTTTCTACTGCATATCTTTTAAAAACAGTGCAGGAAATCACTCAAAATACCAAGTATATTATCATGTTTATCCACATTTATTGTTCAAAGACTTATACTGCTTCAATAGAATGACATAAATCCTCCAACAATTGTCCCTGTGGATTTAAGAATTAACTAACTTCTTGATATTTGAGATATACCACATTTTGCATATTAAATTAATAATCTGTGTCCCTGTATACATAGACTATGAATGGATATATGTAGATGCATGTGTTTATGTTTGCATATTCTGCTTCAATTGGTTAGTTTGTTTCTGTTATTCTGTGAAGTCACACAATAATACAAAGAAACTAACTGATTAAGGTGGCAGTAGACCAGTAACTCCCATGTTTGACTCTCGCCTGCAACCTATTTTCTGTGTGTCATCCCTTCTCTCTCTACTCCCTTTCCTGTCATGTCTTCAGCTATCCTATGAATAAAGGCAAAAATCCCCCAAAATAATCACAACAGACACTTTTAATTTTTATAGATGGGCCTGTGTTTAGGGTGCTAAAATATATTTTGCTGCTGACCCTGTCCACAGCAGTACATTGCTTAACTTCCATGCTAGTACTCCTCTCTGCTTCTCCAAACCAGGAGAAATTTGAGCATGACAGTTTCCTAATTTGTTCAAATACAACCTCTGAGTTGGGAAATCTTTCTACAGCATATTGTTCTTTCTATGAAACTGAAAAGGAACATTGAGTGACCTCTGACCTTCGGGGTTGTCTGTACTGATGGGCAGACTGAGGTCACATTTGCTCTTGCACTGCTGCATGGCTGCTGGCCGCTGATGTTCCAGACACTCATTGGACGGCTGGCCGGTGTGGGTCAGACACTGCACCGAACGCATCTCCTGACCTAGACCACACTTGGCAGAACACTAACAAACAGAAACACACAGGAGAGCCAAATGACTGAACTGGGGACTGTATTTAAATACAAACTGGACAGTGAGCTGTCTAAAAATGCCCGCTACAACTACAGCTGCAACAATTAGTCAATTAATCATTTGAAAGAAAGTTGGTCACCAACTATTTTGATAATCGATTAATCGTTTCAGTCATTTTCAAGCAGAAATGTCAAAACTTTTGCTGATTCCAGCTTCTTAAATGTGAGGATTTGCTACTTTTCTTTGTCATTTATGACAGTAAATTTGGGTTTTCGACTGTTGGTTGAACAAAAGAAGCAATTTGAAGACGTCACTTTGAATTCTGGGAAATGTGATGAGTACTTTTTACAATTTTTTCACATTTTATAGATTAAACAATTAATCGATAATGAAAATAATAATAAGTTGCAGCCCTGACTAAATCCATAAATCAAAAGTTTGTCTTACCTCTCCCCAGGGACCCGTCACCCACTGAGGGGGAGGGCAGCGCTGCAGGTTACAGCGCACCCTGGAGGTGGGCCGGCCATGTTTGGGGCACTTGGACTCTGGCAGCGTGTCGCCGCTCTCCCCGCTCTTACACAAGACCACACGGTGCCTGTAGCCAGGACCACAGCTGGGCGTGCACTGCGGAGAGAGCGGGAGATGAAGAAAAGAGGGAGAAAAAAGGGAAAACGTTAGGCGGGAAGAGGGCAGGGAGACGGAGGCGATGGGAGGGTGCAGCAGGGGGTCACTGCGGTCATAAGCATGCAAAAATAAAATCCTCTTAATCCTCTCAGCAGAGGGCAGCAGCTGTATGAGAAACACAGTCAGGAGCCTGCTTAGTTCCTGTAAATCAGCTGGACATGATTCCTCTTCAGCATGTGCCATCGCGATGTTACACAAGACGTCAGAGAAAAGTTGAACACTGCAGCACTTCTGACACCATTTAATTTGGTTTCAAGTCATCCTGAACTGTGAGAACAGACTTTAGCTCCAGGAACACAGCAGGATATGAGAAGATGGACTCCATGCCTGTTGAAAAAGTCAACCAGATGTGTCTTAAAAGTCTAGTTTACATCCTTAAACTCCTGCAGACTGCTTAAAGAAAAGGTCAGAATCAAAAATAGGTGAGAGAATTCCCACATGACAAGTGTAACAATATGTATTCATGACTGCAACAGCATGTTCAGCGTGATGTATCTGTCTGCTCCGTGTCTCTGTTGTGCATTTCATGGTTTAGGTGCTCTTACTTTCTCCTGGCAGATGTTTGGGTTTCTTAGGTTCAAATGGAAAATAAACTATTGCTTCATCTGAAAGGAATTCTGCAGAAAACTCAAGTATTGGTTGAAATTCAGCCACGAGTTGACTAAAAAACATCGCAGACCACATGCATGACGGGAGACGTCTGCCTACCTCTGACCAGTCCAGGGCCAGCCACTCAGGGGGGCAGCTGTGGTTGCTGCAGGGCTCAGTGAGAGGAGGGCGTGTGGTGGTACACGCCAAGTCGTCCAGGACCTTCTGCTCTGTCCCAGAGATCCTTCTTTTACATAACACCTCCCGTGTCCGCAGGCCACCGTTACAGCTGCGGCTGCACTCCGACCACTCTCCTGTCCACCAGCTAGAGGCAGACAAGAGTTTGATTTTAATTTCCTCATTTGCATTGAATAATATAGTGCAGACACACTACCAAAGGAGATTATACTTTACAGCAGGGATACACGGATCACTCTGAGTTAACCTGAGTCTGCATGTCTGCAACCCACCCAAACAAAATATTTTCTCAGATTTAGAGATTGCTGCACAAACTTCCACTATGTGTGATCTTTTTAGATCCTGACGTTGGCGTGTTGATAAGATTGAACTAATCAGTGAAGTTGTGCTGCTGTGCCACATGTGTAAAAGCACACAGAGTCTCGCTTAACGGTGAAACATTTCATCCTATTTAACCCACTGGCTGCGAAACTCGCAAAAGGCCATATGTAGAGCCAGTGGTCGTCCGATTGGGGCTACTGTAGACACATGGCAGTGCAACATGGTAAAACAGCTCATTCTACGGTAACGAAAAAATGCTGATTCTTGTATTTAGGTGATCATATACTAAAGAAAATATTCTTATGAATATTATATTGCATTTCTGACATATTCTGCCAATAAATGCCACTAAATCTTACACACAGACCTTTAACACAGTGCACGTATATAGACAACATTACAAATAAAATACACACACAAGAGCATGTTATGTGCACAAAAAATAAAATATTAAAGACTATAATTTGTAATTAATACATGTGAATGTGCCTACTGCATGTACAGAAAAAAATCTGACATCAAATGCCTCCAAACCTACCTGAAATAATTTTTAAAATGTTCTTTTTATAGTTACTATCAAAGTGTGAAGGTAGAATGAAAATTAAATAATCACCATACGGATGTATCTAAATTATATGCATTCAAATATAATTTTATTATTAGTATAGAGGTAATACAGAACACTGAAAGCTTACCCTATTCTTAAACTGGATAATAAAACTAGTGTTAGTACTAATATTAAAATACTAAATTTTTCTGACATGGCAATTAAAGTATACACGGATGGTCTAAGTAAGATGAAGCTAAATCAGGAGATAAACACATGCACTCATAAACAACAAGAAAGCCACAAAATCATGAAGAAATGCATTTTTATCCACATGAATAAAATCTCATCACCTTGGGGAGCACGGCTCAGTATTGCAGGATCGTCTCTTCTCTTTGGGTTTGGTCTTCTTGTCACAGAAGTGGTTGTAGACGACTGAATAATCTGTCTGCTTCTTGCACACCACCTGCTGGATCTGCACACCTGACCACAGGGGAGACAACATGAGACAAACATACAAACGGCCGTTTTAAGGGGCCACAAATATTTTTACATTAACTCTCCATGTCAATTGTTTTGAACCCTGTGACCCTTTAACAGATGGAACCTGCCACACTGGTGAGATTAATTAAGTGGGCAAGTTTAATGCTCATTAAACAATTCATGCACACAACATAACAAATAAACACAAAATAATACAGTATATCAGTTGGCTGATAGGACTTTAAATGGCACCCCGACTTCAGTGTCGTGACAAAGACACGGTTGTCTTCATGGTGATGTAGTAAAGCATCATTTTTAGAGCTGCAGTGAGACAACTAATAGATCTGACCATGTCCTGAGCTGATACATTACTGCTGCATCTTAGCACTTACAAAAACATCAGCTAGTGCAAGGGTGAACTGACTTCTTATCAGGTAAAGTAACATGGATGATTAACTCTTAAAGACCAGAGAAGAAAAGACAGATTGCCTGTGTGATATCTAAAAAACCTCAGAGCCTGTGAACGCCTCTGGCCTCCTGGGTCAGTGTTGGTCTACAGCACAGATTTTGCAATTTAGTCTTTAACTTTCACGTGTCATGTGCCCCGTGTGAGTGGGTGCAGTCATGTTACAAGGACATCAATCTATTTACACAATCACATCATGAAGAAAAATCACACATTTTTTGGCACAAAACACAAGATAAATCATTAAATGTTAGGAAAGGGGTAAGGAATGTAGTGGCTCTCTTAAAGGTTACGATCTTAAGGAAATTAAAGGTCCAGTGTGTAAGACTTAGGGGGCTTTATTGGCAGAATATGGAATGTAATATTCGTAAGTATGTTTTCATTATATAATGGGTATAATCAGCTGAAAATAAGAAGTGTTGTGTTTTCATTTCCTTAGAATCAGCCGTTTATATCTACAGAGTGCGGGTTCTCTTCATAGAGATACTACTAACCCTAACCCTGTTTATACGGCCCTCTGAATATAATAATAAGAATATAATTTTCCCCCTTGCCCCCACCTACAATTTCTCGGCCCATAGACTTTACATTGTGATGATGTCACAGCTTTTTTAATGGCTTTTTTTCGGCTCAAGGAAACTTTTACATATCTAAAAACTCCACGCATCTAAAATTCATCATAGAAAGAGTCACAGCTGACCTCGTTTGCAGTTCAAGGTGTCCTGTCAACAGTTTCAGATGTCTCTTTTGTAACGGTGGCCTATGGGGCGAAAATGCTTTCTGGGCCATGGGGGAATTTTTCACTGCAATACCACAAGCGGCCACTGGGAAAAACTGGCGGCCAGGCTGAGCAGCAATGCCCCGGTCCAGCTCTATAAAAAGTCTATGGTCCTCTTCTATGGAGGCCGCCACGTTGCACCACCATGTTTCTATAGTAACCAAACTCTGGCCCTGTTTGCAGTTTGCAAGCTCACTGCTAGATGTCCTTTAATGTAAATCAATGCTACAGTCTCCTAAGTGACAGCTGGTGTGTGTGTGTGTGTGTGTCTACCTCCGGCACAGAGAGCTGAGCAGCGTGACCAGGAGGTGTAGTGCCAGGCGAAGCCAATCAGAGGATCCCTGTTCAGTGGGGGGTTGAAACGATAGTGGATCCCTGGGTTCTCCTCCCTCACCAGCACCTGAGCGTACACACAACCAAACATTTAACATTTAACACCACACAACGATAAAGAGCTTTTCTTCTTTCCATTCTTACCATGACAATCAGGGTCATGTTTGTTGGCCCCAAAGCTTCAAGAGTTTCTGGTCCGTCAGTGGGCCGCCTGTAGTGGAAGGTGGTACCGGCAATATCGAACCTGCGCGGCGTGTCAATGGTCAGCTTCCCATTGATATAGTACTGGTCCCCTTTACTCTTCAGCACTGGGGCACAGAGGAGAGGGAGCAAGATGTTGAAGGGAGACAGTAAAAGAGGAAAGAAAAGATGAGAAATATATGAACTACAGGTACATGTTGCATCGTGTTAGCTAGCAACCCAGTCACCAATACATCCAAGAGTCAACTTAGTGTGGGTTAGAGAACAAGAAGAGATCAAGTATTACTGCAGTTCTGATACACAAGGGTGAGTCCTTTGCTGTTCCTCCAAATCTTAAATACTGACATATTATACAGGGTTCCTGCAAATTTTCCACCTCAAAATTCCACACTTCTCCAGACTTATATGGAAATTTTTAAGACTATCTAGCTTTCTTATACCATTTAGAATCCTTCACCAAAGCTGTTTTCCTGAGAGACTCCAGCAGTGGTTTGTGGACTAAAAAACTAAACCAGAAATCGGCATGAGGGTGAGTAGATAATAACCGAATATTCATTTTTGGGTGGACTATCCCTTTAACATAGTGAATGAATAACATTATTTTATTGTTCCCCAATTTTTCTTTAGTCTCTTTTATAAATAAGAGCTGCAACTGATTTGAAAAAAGTTAAATAATTGAATTTTCTTGGGTTTGCGCAGCCTTTTTTATTCACTGTGTCCATGGAAACAACAGTGAATGCAGTCATAAAGGTACAGCTGTCTTACGCTGCTTACTTTTCTGATAACTACATCTTTCCATAACTCATAATTTATTGTCCCACTGGGAAATCTGTTTTGCACTCAGAGCTATATATAAATATCTAGTATTATATATGCAATTCAAAGATATTAAGACATTTTCTTTCAAACTAATTTGGTGGTGGATTTCAAGGATTCAGTACTGTTATAAGGCCCTTGAGGCGAGGCTGTGTTGCACGCTGTGACGTACTGACACAGAGGCAGCGCTGCGCAGGACAGTGCATTCAGTCACATGGCAGCCTTTTTGCTTTGCTTTCAACAACATCAAGCTCGTTCTGGCCTGCGTTTTCTCACACAGTGGCAAGCATTTTGTGCTGACAGCCGCCTGCTCCAAACTCTGTGAAAAACACTCTTCTTGTATATTATATGTGATATTTTAGAAAGCAGGTAGTATTTTTCCATACGCTCTTTTCTCAGTACTTATGCAGACCTGGAAATACTTTCTCATACTGTGTAGGAACCCTGATAACTGGTTGAACATTGAATTCCTGTTGAATGCAGAGATGTTAAAATGAAACTAAAAATCTTGGTTAGGCGGAAAATTTCCCAAAACATTGGGCATATTCCAGGAGAGGTTAAGACATTCAAACAGGCACATATTTTTGCTATAAAACACAACTTTCTGTAAGTATTTACTTTGACAGACAATTACACAAAATATTATCTTGAACACCATCTTACCTAGGTAGTTAAGGGAGATGTTGAGTTCTTGTATGTGGATGAACACGGATCCTTTGGGAATCCTGACCACCTCTTCATAACCTGAGACACACACACAAAGGCAAAGAAATGAAAGCAAGGTGAAGGAGGTTTATTCACTGGGGGTCAGGGGGTGCGATGCATGAGTAGTGTTCAGCTCTGTGGGATGTCGATGGACTAAGCAGAGGCCTCAGATTCCAGCTGCATTCCTGGGCAGCCGGCCTCAGCTGTCCTGCTCGGCTCTTTGCTAGAGAGCGAAAACTACGCCAAGGCCCGGCCTCTACTCTCTTCTTCTTCTCCTTCTCCTTCTCCTTCTTCTCTCTATTGACTCCATCTGTTTGGGTCTGTTGTCCTCTTTCTCTTTTTACGCTCATCTCACCTCCACCCTCCCTCACCAAGCCAGCCACTGCAGCCCTGTAAATAACTCCAGCCTCACTAGAGGAAGAAGGAATAAAAAAAATTGAAGGAATGAAACAATTCCTTCCAGCGCTTTGACCACAAGAGGAAAGGAGAGGCTTGGCTCGTGACCTCTCCGTGGAGCTCTGAGAGGTGGGACTGACCCGGCTCTGGGTTTCTAGTTGGAGGCGTGGAAGATTAGAGGGACTGAGTTCGAGGTTTTTGGCCTCAGAGACAGACACAGGGAGAGCGAAAGTGCGAGAAAAGTGCGTTCTTCTGTTAACAATCAGGGTAAACAGACAGCAAAGAGCAGTAAACCCCCGGCCCTTGACACTTCAGTAACCCCTCACCGCCTACCAGAGCCACAGCTTGGACAGATGGAAAGAGACTTAAGGGGACATTATTGCTTCTAAGCTGAGAACACAGAGTGAGAATTAAGTAACACAGCAACTTCACTTTTCTGGGATGTGAGGAACTCCATTAGTCATTCATGTACTGTTTTTTTTTAAACACTTTTACAGTAGAAGTTCAATTGTTTGGCTTAACCCCAGACCATATTTAGATCACTTGAGCAGAGCGGAGAAGCACTGGCTAAAGGCTTTGGGGGTTGAGAGAAATCAAAAGCTTCTTGTAGACGTGACTGGGTGATTCTGACAGTCATAAATCTTTCTGTGCCCAGAATAATCCTCCCATCCTGGCACTGTTTTGAGTTTGAGTTTAGTTCTAGACCAAGTAGTGACAAAGTCGCAAGTTGAGTTTAGACTTTGAGGACTTTTGACAGTGTAAGTATTAGTTTAAACTTAAATGAACTCAGTTTAGTAAAGTTTTTATTGGCAAAAAGATTTGGGAAATTTACATTATATGGCCAAAAGTATGTTGACACTACAGTCTATGTTCCTTGAGTCCAGACTTCAACCTCAAACTTTGGGATGAATTGGAACACAGAGAGCCAGGTCTTTATCGCCCAGCATCAGTGCCCAATCTCACTAATGCTCTTGTGGCTGAATGGAAGCAATTCCGTCCAGCCAGGCATCCAAACCTGCCAAAGCTTTCCCAGAAGCTGCTATAGCAGCATATTAAAGGGATAGTTTGGATTATTTGAAGTGGGGTTTTTGAGGTGCTAATCATTAGTTGAGGTGCAAATCAACAGTCAATGAGTTACCTATGGTAGATGGCAGTTGTCACACCTTTAGTTTGGAGAAGCAAAGAGGAGTACCAAAACTCCTTTCACACATGCACTGCAACTATCTAGAAACTACCCGGAAGAGCTGTACTGTATGTGTGAACACAAACACATACACATACACACAGACCCTGCCAGCTCCCTTATCCAAAGTCCAGGTGAGCCACATGTGTGAACAGAGCAGCTCAGGTCCGGAGTGAGTGAGTCAGTGGGTCTGTTGATGACAGTGCGTAGCATGCAGCTGCCCGCCTGTGAAACCACTGACAGTTTTGTTTTCATACAGACTATCTGGTGATCAGTATCAGCCAACATGGATCTAGCATTTTTTAAACTCACTTTTTAATGCCTTTCTTCTTCAGAAAAGCAGCGCATCATGACGTGTCTGTCCTGCCGAACGGTGACTATTTTTTTGTCCCATCATTCCTTTGCCACCCTGGGAATCGATCGATGCTGGAGTCGGTACACTGCAGTCAGCAGATCAACCTTCACCGCTTCCATCACAGTTTGTTAATTTTGAGATTCTGTATTCATATCAGTGCATAAACAGTCATCATTTCGGATTAGTCTTCCTCCTCCCGCTGCATGCTCTGCAGGTGCAACCCCTCAGGTAAACCATATGGATTATTTCTAACATGTGTGAGTACATCTGATGCAGACAATGTCTTAATGCGTGCTGCATGTGTGAAAGGAAAAATTCAGTCGATGTCCAGACCTGATTCTCAGGACACAGTTCAGAGCAGACAGGGTCAGCAACTAAATATATTTTAGAAAAAAATCTGTATCAGTTTAACTGTGCACTATATTTAAAATATTTACACCGCATTACTTTGCATCTTTTGCAGCTTTCTCCTACAGGAAACTGCTGTTAAGTCAAATTTTACTCCAACCAGAAGGCAAATCAGTCATTTTAACTAGTAGAAAACAAGAATGAAGCTGCCTTGATCTGTTGTTTGTGTTATTGTGTGTACTTCAGTGAATCGGAACTAACCTTTTAAAATACCAAAGTCACACAACAACACAAACACAGTAACTGATGGGGGCAGCAGTAGACCAGCAACTCTCCTGTTCTGTGAAATAAAATTGCAAATTTTGCCAGTGGAGCCTGGTTGGATTGGACTAAGCAATATTTGGCTTATATAACAGTGGTTTCTTGTTGGAAAAGGTTGTCTGATGGCAAGATAAAGCGGTAAAAATAATCTTAATGTAACATACACTTGGGCTTTTTTTTAGGTAACTGAAGTGCGTTTTATGCAATGTGTTTTACGCTGCTGACCCTGCCCACAGCAGCACATTGCTTAGCTTCCTACACATGTACCGACGGCTATCTACTGTTGATAATACACTGACTGTGGATAAGTACCTAAAACCCCACTTCAAATAATCTGAACTATCCCTTTAATACCCATGGTTTTGGAATGAGGTGCGAACCATTACTTATCAGTGAGCAAAACTTTTTGACCATATGGTGCTAATTTTGGTAACAAAACCAAACAGATGCATATTAAAAAAACTTTTTTAAAAATTGTCTTTCTTGCACTATGATGACCAACTTCTGCGATGAATGCTGGTACTACAGCTCATTAAAAGAGCACTCCACTCTCAGCTTCAGCTTTATGACTGCACATTTTGGCACAAAACCTGTTTTACAAACTGTGGATGTGGAGTAAGAAAGACATGTGCCTTTACCGGACACTATCTGGTTGTATGATGGAAATTGCAGGAATCAGCATCCATAGTTTGATCCATATTGGGGAATAAAAGTCAGGAAAACTCAGCCTCTGCTAAACCACTGACAATTCTTTTATGGAGTCTCGTAATTCCTCCAACTTTATGGAAGTGCAATACTAAATCACTGCAGCGCCCGTTTAATAATAGCACTGACCACGGATACCACCCTCGGATCACAAAAACACACGGCTTAACAACCTACACTTCAACTTCGGTCTTACTAACAGATTTTTTTTTTAGGCCAACGATAATGTCAGATATTTTGAGGGTAGTTGAGACCTCAGCAGGAGTTGACAGACCGGCCTGGTCACTGTGGTCCACAGCAAGGCTGCCTGTTCAGGGTGCGTCCCCTCTGAGGAATCCTGGAAGGGGGTGAGTGGTATTGACAGTTGGGTGAGAAACTCTGAAGTTGGTGTTGCGGGGAGAAATGTAACCCAGAATAGATCCAAAAGCAGCCGGACCTCAAGCCACACTGGTTGGACCTCAACTAAATCTGTCTGCCACGTGTCTCTGGGTGGCTGGGGATAAATATACTGTATGTATGTATATACAGTGTATGGTATGTGGATTATTTGCTAAGAGTTATTCGAGGAGTTTTTCTTAGAGGTCTGGAGTTGGCTTAGGAGCCTATCTGTGATATTCAGTTGAGCTGAGTCAGAGTATTTTTTAATTTATACATATAATGGATAATATACTAGTAGAATTTTTATCTAACGATGTGTCAGATGACCTCCCCAAAGAATCCCCTCCAATCTTATTTCTGTTTGACCTTACAGCTACATTTGATACGTTGATTGTAACATAATAAGCCACTTGGTTCTGAGTGGTTTAAATCCATTCTCTCTCACAGTTAAAGTTGGTAGCTTAATACATCTTCACGTGTACTTGCGGTGTACCGCAGGGGTCGATTCTGGGCCCCGTTCTTTTCTCTATGTATATGTTTCCTCTTGGTCACCTAATTAGTGGACATAATGTTGTTTAATTCTATGCAGATGATACACAATTATACCTTCCTCTGGATCTTACACAAAGCCTATGTAATAAAATAATAACAAGGAATAACAGGGCCTTAAATAAGGCTTCAACGAGCAATGCAGGAATTAATTGAGATTAGAGGTGTAACAGTAGGTGTATTAGTCCCAAACTATTTGCAGGATATTTGGATTGGTATGTGGCTTCAAACTGTCAAAATTGTCTACTTATATCCACAACCTACACCTGTGGAATAGAAATTCTAGAGCGCGAATTTTAGCCTAAATGTTTTGGCAATGCTGTAGCATGCTAGTTGGCTTTGCCCAGTTAGTCAAGCTCATGTTGTGTCGCTGCTCCTGGTTAGTTACAGTGAAAAGGGGCAAAGATTTCTGTGCCGACATTGTTCAACTGAAGTCAGGTTGTCTGTACAAACTCTTCAAACACATCATTTACAGCAGCATCACCCAAATGTGTTATACAGGAAACAGGATTTAAGCATCTGGCCAAAGTTCTTGGGCTCTGCTACAATGTGCCCTTGTGTGCATATTAGTCAGTCTGTTGTGCTGCACAGAGTTGTTGAGGAATTATTGAGAGGTCAGAGTCTTACAGTGGAGCATTAGGGCCCGTGTCCACATTTACATTTAGCGTTTTTTTTCTGACAGAAAGGTGCTGGCAGGGCGCTGCAGAGCACTGGGATGAAGCATCTGTGCCGTTAAAAAACGCTGCACATCGAATTTGTGTCTTTTACAACAATATCTTGAAAATTCCAATGAGCACAATTGTTTCACAGTCTAGCATCACCCCTTTGTTTTTTATTATCTATTTGCATCTATTTGTTTGACATGTTTTTCACTCTGAGCATGAACTGGATGATGTGCTGCCTCGGTTTGACTCGGTTCATCAGGCCAGCGCTGCGGGGATCTGCATCTGTTCTACCCACTTGAAGGTGTGTCATGATAAAACTCTGCTTAACCACATGCCACTACGTATAAATTCTTCACAATAAAGGTCCCCCAATATTTTTGTTATCACAAAGCTTTTATTTTAAGTAGTAAAATCAGGTAATGTTTTTACCAGGAGTAACCTGACATGACTCCTATCAGCTGAAAGCAAACGTGAAAGTAAAATTAAGCACTCACTGTAAAAACAGCAACGCAGGAGAGAAACTAGACATGAGTTGAGTCTCTGCTCTCCAACGCACACAAACAGGTAAACTCTCGTCCATTTTCTTGTTTATGTGGGTGATGAGTCCCCATCTAATATATGACTGGTTGCCTGGAAAAATCACCCCTGACAGCACCAGTGCTGTTCTGAAAAGTTCAGAGATTTTCAACTTGAAACGCTCAGAGCGGCTGCACAAAAAGGTGGAGCGCTCGGAAAAAAGACGCAGGGCGCAGTGCATTTTCTTTATGCGACCGCATGCGGACACAGACGCTCTCCACATTGGGAACAATTTAAAAAAGACGATGGCGCTCAGAAAAGGCATACAGGCGAAGGCACTTAGTGACATTTGTCATTTATTTTTTCTCACTGACAGTATGTCAGTATTATGGTCAATGAGCCACTTTTGAATGTTCTTTTTTTTTTTTAAAAAATAAAGGACGTTACTTCTCCAAATTTTTTGTTTTCCCTGCAGTACCAAAAATGTACGAACCGTGACCCTAAAATCAAGGTACATACCGAACTGTGAAATTTATGAACCGTTCCACTTCTAATTGAAATAATACAATAATAAAAGATTTATCCCCTGCGGTCATGAAGAACTGCTTGATGTCGACATGATGATGGATAAGACTCATGACTGTTACTATCTGTAATGCCAACTTTAAATCTGGGCTGCATCAACTCTCAACTGTTGTATATACACATCATTTATCTCTGCGCATTCATCAGAAATACCATAAGTACAGCAGGTGCTGAAATAAATGATTGTCCTGCAGCAATGTGGAGTTTTGTTGGCTTTATCAAATAAATAACTGTAACAGTATGCTGCTGTGAACAGAGTTTGCATGTGAACAGACAATTATACGATACATTTCGAATGTCTGGGGTATCCTAACTCACATTGCACGGCAGCTTTCCAACATGCATTCACAATCCAGAGTATCAGAATCCAAATGTTGCATTGCACATTTTTGGAACAGGAGAGTTGTGTTGCATAACTGCTCATGGTAAATGCCTCACATTAACCTAATCTGATTCTCAAGAGAGCGAAGACTGTTCCAAATCCGCTTTAAATCACTCTTCCACCCCTTGCCAATGACATGAGGACAGACTCAATCTTTATCTATATGTGCAGAAACCTTGTGTCAGCAGAGGAAAATTGTGTGTTTTAGTTGTGTACCTCCTTCAGGCAGCGAGTCGTTGAAGAGTCCCTCCACGGACACGCAGCTGCTCCCATCACCCCCGCAGATCCGGCACCGGTCCTCGCGAACGTCCGAGCCGAGGATGCGATCACAGCCGACGTGCTGCGAGAAGGTAGAGAGGGAGTGAGCTGCCGTGGGGTCACTCGGGGTCATGGGTGAAGGGGCACAGTCAGTAAGTCGAGAGGTGTCAGAGGCCGGCTGAGGGATTACCTCTAATGTCTTCCAGACCACTTTTCCCAAACACAGAAATATCAGATGGTAAGTCCAGATGTGTTTTCTGATCCTGAGCAGACATAATGCTCTTAGGTTGCTAAACTCATAGCTGTCGACATAAATAAGTTTCATGATGAGCGGAGCAGGTGGTTTTACTCAAACTCTTTTAACAGTGAACCTAACCTAAACAAAAGTGCACAGAATGAATGGCAACTGCCCTCGTTCTCATATATTCACATGACAGTTGCTTATTGTACAGAGGGATAATGAGGCTTAAGTTTATTATTACTTTTACACTGATTAGATCACAGTTCAGAACTAAATCCAGGGTTGAAACTGTGATTCACCCCATGGTTATCTGGTGGCTTTAAAAAGTGGGTAGTGGTGGGTTATTAAAGTTTAAAATTATATAGGTACAGACTAACAGGAGGCCATATGTGTCTGGACAGACAGACAGACAGTGTTTCCCAGAGTTCACTGGGACCAATAGCACAATACAGGATGTATAAAACTTAATGGCACTGAAATCAAAATATCAGGAGAAGAGAGAGAGATGGCACATTGCAATTTAAATACCTTAATTAACTTTGCATGACATATGAGCAGATGTCAAAGACAAACAGGAGAACAGGGTGGCTATAGGTCCTTAAGAGAATTTAAAAAATCTTTACATTTACTAATAAAAGGCCTTAAAATTCTGTTAGGTAAGATCTTAAATATTTATCTATTTAATGCTGCAATAGTGGTCTAAAATGGTTGAAAATCCACTTGAATTCAAACGCCTCTGTTATCCTCTGGTTTTCTTTTTTTTCAGGTTTTTGCTATTAAACAAATTTGGACAAACGTTCAACCAGTTATTGTCATGTTGCCTTACTTATAATTTCCAACTTGCAATATTCATTTACTCAGAGTATGCCTATATTTTCACATTTGATGTTTAGTTTTGTTGCAAAATTGGTCATAAATTGAATTAAACGTGGCATTACAAAGTCCAAAAAAGGCTTACATTTAACTTGCTGATACATGTAGACAGCCTGAATAAATCTATATTTGCATTTGGTATAATGGAGTTGGTATGAAAGTTTGTCCAATAGGGGGCAATGATGCAACGATTCAGATTAATAATTGCCCCAAAGACAGGGGAAAGGAAACTCAAGACCCTCTAATATTAAACAAAACAAGGAAAATGTGTCAGATAATACTATGATTAAGAAAGTAAAGACGCACCTCAAGATGCTGAGCCAGAGAGATCACAAAAGATATGGTTTGAAAAGATGTGTACTTGACTCACTGTGTCTGCAAGAAGCTGAATGAACTACAACTTTATGAAAAGAAAGTCTAAGTTGCAACTGTCTCAGCTTCTAAGCTTCAAATTTCTTTTGATCTACACTTTACAACTGAGGTAGATTAGCAGGTGAAATTCCTGTAAAAACGCAGCCTTCACCTGGTTTTACCCATTCTATTTAATTTCATGAGAGAACAGGTGTTGCTGCTGTAAATTTGCTTTGAACCTGCTCCTGAGGTTTACTTACTGAGTTGCTATTTGCAGTTTTGTGGGGAAAATTCTCCGCCTCTGAAAAGGACGTATAGGAAACAGAGCACAGATGGGACTTTTAGGTTTTGTTGCATTAAATATCAGCTTTTATATAACTAAAACAGATTACTACAAACAAAAATTAAACAATTGGGCTATTAATAATGAGCACAATATCTGAGTACTGTAACACAAACGCACTGTGGACAGATGTTGTGGTTTGTGCTCTTCAAACTTGAACATCTGTAAAATCACTTCAAGCTTCAAGTTGATTTGTTTAGACATTTAAGTGTTTGTCTGCAGTTGCTTCAGCATTAACATCCATATAAACAATCTCCACCTCCACCTGTCCCGTCTCGCGCTCCCTCCACCAGTTAGTGTGTGTACCTTGTGTGTATTTGTGTGTCTCTGATTTTTCATCTCCATTTTGTTTACCATGAATATTTTTCTTGCCACATAATGTGTTAATAATTAGATATATGCTAAACTTTACAACATCATGATGAGCTTAGTGAACTCGTAGAAATCCCCCCTCTCAGTCCAGGAGCTGACGGCGTAATGAGCTGCTGCCTCAGTCAATCAGGAGCTGAACACACACAAAATATGTCCACAAAAACTCAATGAAAACCGCAGCGCACATTTGCGCAATGCCAGTTTCTTAGTTAATCTGGCCCTCTCTATATTTTGTCCAGCAGATCCGGGAAAAAGACATTCTGGCAGACGCGCCTTTTCGTCTGCAGCGGCATGTTGTGTTGAACCGGACCGTCTGGACTGGACCAGGTTCTTTTTCTACCTCCCACACTTTTCCTCTTCATTGTCAGACCCCAACCTTGGAACTGAGGCCACAAACAAGAGATTTCTCCACAGTACAGTAGGTTTGAAGTTTTATGTGAGCCTAAAATATATGAGAGGTAAGATGATAGAGCAGAAGGAGGGGGAGGAAGAAGCTCTGACTGGATTACAGGCAGGCAAGTCCCAAGAAAAAGGAAGGAAAGAGAAAAAAAACATGAGGAACATGCACTGTAAAAAATCACACAGTAATTCAGTGCAATCAGCTGATCTTTTCTCATTAACTTATTAAATATAAGTTTTATCTATTCAAGTTAATTAAACACTTCAGAACTTATAAACATGAGTTCTTTTAACTTGAAGTCTTTTGACTTGAAATGATGAGTTGAATGAGACAGTACTGTACAGAGTACAATCAACTCATTTAATTAAGTTTCTAAAGAAATATGATCAGCAATAGAGCTGCGACAATTAATCAATTAATTGATTATTAATCGGCAACTATTTTGGGAATCAATTCATCGGTTTGAGTAATTTCTTAAGAAAAAATGTCCAAATTCTCTGATTCCAGCTCCATAAATTTGAATATTTTCTGGTTTCTTTATTCTTTGATGACAGTAAACTCAATATCTTTGGGTTGTTGGCAAAACAAGACATTTTAGAATGTCCTCTTCGGCTTTGACAAAGACTGATCATGCTGTTTTCAACCATTTTCTGACATTTTATGGACCAAACAACTCATCGATTAGTCCAGAAAATAACTGACAGATTAACTGACAATGAAAATAATTGTTACTTGCAGCCCTTCTTACCAGCATGCATTGTTTGAGAGTTAAAACTACCTCTACCTTAAACTCAATTTTTTTTGTATGAAAATAACATATATGATGAAAACTTGCTATGTGTCTCTAATACGCTTGACGATAGGTCATGGTTTCTTGTTTTCAAAACAATGAGAACAATATAAATAAATAATATAAATGCTCATCAGTGTGACTGAGTTGTTGGTTCAACTTAATATCTTAATCTTATTGAACATGTTTTCTCAAGTACAAATGTGTTAAAGTTTATTTGACTGGAAAAGTTTATTCATTTTGATCATTAACTCAGCTTTTCTTTTCAAATTAAGTCAACTTATTTTTGTTAAAACAAACATTTATTTTTACAGTGCAGAAAAAAAAATGAGAGGAATGAATGCAGAGAGTCAGAAAGGGAAAGAGAAACAGAGAGATAATAAGAGCGCAGTGAATGAGAGCCTGCCTGCAGTGCAGACAGACTAACAGCTGAGCTGGAGGGTCACTGAGTTCCTCCAGCAGAACCGAGCAGAACGCAGGGAAAAAAGAAGAGAGGAGAGGTGGCGGAGGAGGAGGAGAGAACAGAGACGAGGATGTTGATAAACACAATCCTCTTCTTGGATGAGTGCAGGGACTCCATCCTCCCTCAGCTCCTCGGTCTACCTAACCTCTGAGACACTTCAAATGAAGCCAGATCACGGGGGGTAGGAGGCACGCGAGGGGGAGCTGAAAAATAAAATCTTTTGGCTCTCCTGCAAAACTGCAGGCAACCACTGAACAACAGGCTGGATATCCTGAAAGTTTCAGTTTTTTTCTTCTGTCCTCACATCTTTTTTCCCCCCCTATCCAAAGCTTCTGCTGCTGCATCCAAAATAAACAAGAAGTGGAACTAACAACAGATTGGGAAACAACAGCGAACCACGTAAGCTGCACGCTCTTAACATTAGGTTATTTTTTGAGTCTCCATGCTTTCACAAATGGACCATGTGGGTGTCACAATGGGTTCCAGGGACCTGTTGGAGGTCCAGGTGGTCTCCGCTTCAAGAAAAGCAGCAGTTACATGTTTTGTTTTCATTAACAGCTGGGATTAAGAGAGAGCATTGGTAATGGGAATCCGAGATCGCTGCCAAAGTTGAGACGATTTTTCAGTTGAGAGCGGCTAAACGTGATGATCGTCAGCAGTCAGCGTGTAAACTAGACAGTGGCGGCTGTCCAGTGTCTAGAGAGCAAGAATAAACACTATTATCTCAGATGAAGACAGCTCTATTCTGCTGCTTCAGCTTAAACGTATAATGGCTCCTATTTCAAATCTGACGCTTGCATGGACGCTTACAAACCAGGCCTAGTGAAAAACAGTGTCCGAGTAGTGGCCCCCGATGAACGGATTACGCACCAATGACATCTGCAGCCAGAGCACAACACTCACTGTGTGTTTACCTGCATTAAATCACCTGAAAACGACACCAGGCTGCTACAGTATTTTTATGAAGGAGACGTCCGGTTACTAGAGCTCATCACTGCTTCTTTTCCAACTTTCTTTTGAGCAGAAGAAGCTCATGTTTAATTCTTGAAACACACGTGAGCAGGTGAGATACATCCGCTAAAGTTACTGTAATATGTTAAACAAATCCCTGAATGTCACATTAAAACTCTGCCCCTCGATAGCCATCTTTGAGGTACCTCTTACGACAGCCGCTCTCAGCAGGAAAGACTCTGACGTTCTTGCCTTTGCTTCAATCATAGCTCGCAGATGTGTTCTGTTACAGCGGAAAAGCCCAAATCAGCCCTCTAGCTCATCATGGCTAACTGATTTAAAGTCTCTTCTGTCATTAGAAAAGATAAAATATTCCTTAAGAGGTTCATCTGCCAAGTTTAACACCAGATCCAAACTGACTCTTGGTGTACTTTCCTCCCCATTTTATTTCATTTACTTTCTATATGTATGTTTTATGTATTTATTTTTTGTTTATTTTTCTGTATGCTTGATTTCTTTGTCTCCCTGTGAGAGTTTGAGGTGGGTGGGGGGGATTGGCGGAAGATGTTGTTTTGTTTCTCTATTAAAAAAAAAAATTCTTGTAGCACAGTTTTGTACTTTTTATTTGCCATTTGCATGATGCTGGTTTCTAATAAAAAAAATTTGGAAAAGAAACATCTGCTAAAGTTGCATCAATCCAAAGTAATAATCACCAAATCTATTTCCTTTTTTCTATTATTATAACTAAGCTGCCTAATGGAAAATAACACTGTATGTGTCTTTGGGTTCATATTTTTGGTGATGCGTGTTCATGTCTTGACACTCAGACATTTCCTGAGGTTAAACTTTCGCTGAGCTGTCGTTATCGCTGTTAAATGTGACTGTCGCAACTGTTTCAGAGATAAGAAACCAGCGATGTGACTGGGTGAGAGACTACTTAATAATCACAACACCTGCTGACCTATATTCACCTTCACCCAGACATTTTGCACGTTGCACTGCTGTACATGCATGAACCGACATAAAAGGTCTGCATGGAGACACACAGTCCGTACGTGTACACAGACACCATGGATGCGTGACCTACCACCTTGCATGCGGCATTTATTATTAATATTTCAACTGAGGGTGCAAAAATATTGAACGGAGGGCGCGATGCATGCACCCTTTGCACCCTCGTATGACCAGGCCTGTTACAAACACATACATAAGAAGTTCTTGTCTCACCTTACACTCTCCGTTTACACACACATCCAGAGAGTCGTCTCGGCAAGGTGTGCCGTCCACCACAGCTGGAGCGCGCTCTGTGTAGAAGTTGTATCCTTCTGCCAGGCAGTTGAGAGAGCAGGGCTTCACTCCACCTACACCACAATCACACAAACAGGGAGCAGGGCATACAGTGTTGATAAATCAGATCTATCTTATAGGACACATACAATCACAGACGATGACTGTTGAATAGAAAGACATTTTTAAGGGTTTTCATGAGGCAGACTGAGCATGAGGCGAGACTATTTTGTCGATTTATTTTTCCAAGGTCATGATTCAAAATAGAAGAGAATTCCTTCAAGAGCGAAATTTCAACAGCCGCATTTAAATGATAATTTCCACCTTACGACTGCTGATGAGGATTGTGTGATATGATTGAAACATCCAGAAGAGCTACTAAATTGAGCCTGAGGTGAATTTGTTTTGTCAACGATAAAACATCAGTCTGTGGGTTTTGCTTCGCCTGACACTCAATCTTCCCAGTTTATAAAAGCTAACAGATGATCTCTGCTCACTGACTATGGTGGAAAAAAAGCTCAAGATGCTTCTGAGACTTCTCTCCAAGAACTGAAATGTTATTAGCCTGCTTGCTTGTGGCCAGTTTTTCTGCAGTCTGAGCTAATGAAAATATCTCAAACTGCAGAATTTGAATGTGGCCTAATGAAATAGTCAGTGAGACAGCAGCCAAACCTCCTGCAGGGCAACTGCCCAAAATCTGATTTCCTGCACTGAGGCATGGGTCCACCAGCAGTGATGTAGTTAATTCTATTTAGGAAAGTTGTTTTTCAGTGTTCAACACTGCAACACAGCCTGTAAAACTATCCAACGAGGCGCGTAGTAAATAGTGAATATGTGTCATGTTGACATGTGTGACTGCTTGTGAGACTTTCACACATGTTCTACTGAATACATCAGATCTTTATGAAGCCGCAGGATGAGAGAGAAAGAACATCTGCGGGGGGAGTTGGAGATGTTTTTTCAGTGCTGACAACCAGAGAACACGCAGCTGAATGTGATTAGGTCTCTGCTTCTGAATACATACAAATATGCACATTCACAGACAGAGGGGCTGAGAAGGGGTATATGGAGACTTTGATACCACCAAGGTTTGATTCCCATCACGCCTACCTTACAAAAGATGCACTGCACAAGCATTTAAACTGCCAAAAATAAGTTTAGCTAACATAATTAGCACATTACTACTTCACTACTTTCTTTGTTTTTGCTTAATTTACTTTTTTAATTTTAGAGCGTGCAAATGCCTGTCAACATTCCCCAAAGCCCAAAGTGACACTTTCAAATAACTTATTTTGTCAAACTAACAAAACTCAAATGCATGTATTTGCTTACTATCATACAAGACAAAGACTGTACTCCTCCACCAAGTTGCATCCATCCATGTCTGTCCAGACGCGTATAATATCCGTGCTAAAGACTTGGAAGGAAATATTGGCAAAATGGAAGTTCTCTTTATATTGATATGCATGATTCCAGTGAACAAGTTCTAGTGAGAAACATGGCTGGCTTTACTAGAGACTTTTTTTACAGCGGAGTACAGAGGACTGACAGAGAGCTTCGTGACATGGTGCAGCAACAATCACCTGAAGCTCAATATCAGAAAAACCAGTGAGCGCATGGCCGACTATGGACACACAGACAACCTGAAAACATCATGCCTCCGGTCGTGGCTGTTGAATTCGTAATATTTAAAAACCTGGAACAAGACAATTTGAGCCTTTGTGCTTAAAGCTTGTATTATAGTCCTGAACGGATGCATGCACAGACGGCTGCGGACTCCACGGACGCTTCTTAGTTCTATTTATACTACTTTCTGAGTCTGCTTGGACGAAGCGCTCCACATGAGCAGCAGATCGGAATCTGCAGCGGCAACACGGAACGGTCCGTGAACGAGTCCGCATGGTCACATAAATGAGCAGGGACACAGATACCCACACAGAGCCTATGCGTACACCCTGTGAGGACGAAATTTAAGGTCACACGGACCCCAGCGGACCATTGTGCACTCGCAGAAGCGAAAGCATAATACCAGCGTAAAACATGTTTAAAACTTTGAATCAATCAGACAGCTTTTTCACAAGTTATATGTCAGTATTTAGTGGATACGCTGGTGTAAGTAATGATGAAAGTGTTCTGTAAAGGCACTGTGACAAAGACAATTCATAAATATACACAAACACAAACAAAACACAGAAACACACAGTTAAGTGCACTTGTTGCATGACTATAATACCCTTTTCAGCCTTTCACTTTCTATTTTCTCTGTAGTCCTTCCACTGCCCTCACACACACACACACACACACACACACACAGAGTTAGCTAGAGGTCCTCTCCCGCCAAGTGGTATATATCCTTCATTCATGTGTGCAGCTCGCCAACAGCTCCACGATTTGAGTGGCTGTTGACATCAGTCTGGGCTGTGTTTGTTTGTGCTGGCAGCGCTGCAGCAGGTACAGTATGTACTGGAAGGAGAGACAGAGAGAGACAGACAGACAGACACAGAGAGAGAGAGTATGTACTGGCACGGCCTGCAGACGATAAAGTGGTCAGACCACGGAAAACTACAATTCCCATGGTGCCTAGCTTTGGCAGGGCAATCCAGACTTTCAGCAGGGTGTGTGTGTGTGTGTATCGTAAGTTGCAGGGTGTGTTGTGTGGAGTGTGAAGGTTGAATGTGAAGGTTGTTGGACCGAGAGCAGCGGTGTGGAGCAGCTCGTTCTTATACGACAGACATTTTTTTTTTTTTTTTAATGAACTGTCCTTGGCTGCTGGAGCCGAGAGAGAAAGGCTGCCTCTGTTCTCCGTGTCAGGACAGAAACGAAAGAGAGAGATTGCATAACGGCGAATTAAATAAAGTGAAAGAAGGCGAGACATTTGTTAAGACAGAGAAAAACAACGAGAAGAAGAAGAGGAAGCTGTCTGACCGGTGTTAGAGTAAAAGTGAAAGGATGAGAGCTGGAATGAGGATTTGAGGGGAGTGCGAGGGCTGCAGAGGACAGGGAAGGGGTTGGGCGGTGTGATCTGGCCTTAACGCGGGGCAGAGTCTGTGGCACTGGTCCTATTTTAACAGCTGCAAGGGATTTCCATTGTAAAATCAGCTGACTTGATGAAAGGAGCACTTGTTGCCTGAAGTTGGAATTGGCTGGCCGGACATCTCTGTAAGCCATTATGTTTTTGGAGGGCTAGATTAAAGGCAGTTATGTCGTTGAAACTATTTATCTTTCACGTCCAGTGTAGTGCTCATCAGGAGCGAGGAATTCTCGCAAGGCATTGTGGGATGCATGGCTCCTCTCTGCAGCCAGCATCTGTGAGCCAGACAGGAGGGAGTCTGCAGCTTCGATTCACTTTCTCCTGTCTCTCTCTCTACACACACAGACACACTACTCTCTGTCTGCTGACTTCTGTTCATCTCCTGTCATCAACTCTCCTCTGTTCATCTTCACCTGTTTACCTTTGATAGTCTCTTTTTTTCTTCCTCTCGCTAGTCAACTTTTCTTCTATATCAACTTCTAGCCGACAAAATACTGAACCAGCCCTTTCTCACAGTGAGTCAAACCATGATGGTCCAGCCACTTTTCTAGGATCATTTCTGAAATTGTCTCTTTAGCATTACATTTTAATGCGCTATTGAAGTCAGGTGACAGAGTATGGACAAAAGTACTGCTAAATTTTCAATACCATGTTTAAAATTATCAAACCTACAAAAGAAAAGTTAAAAGTGCTCATTCAGGACCTCGCTTTAGTTCAGTCTTTACTTTTTTTCTGTGCCATCACTGCGTGCAGGTTGTTAATATTTTCTTTTTAATTAACGTAACATATATAAGTTTCATCCTTTCGTGCCTTTATTTTGAAAGCCTACCCAGACGTTGCATATTTATTATTGCTAATCTGACCGCAGTGCCCTGTACAAGCAAAACTGACCCTAGAGGGGTACCTGCAGCGTCATAGTCTGAAACGTAGAGTCACTGACCAATCTGCTGTATTTGATGAGTTAAGGAGTAAGAACATGTTGACATATGTAGCATACAAGATGGCCTATGTGTTCTGACCGCATTCTGTACATCTTGTTTTAGCACAAAGTGCAGATAAGCATCACTCATCAATGTCCTACTTGGCCCAGGCGCTTTGAAATCAAGCAAGAGACGGCCTTTGCTACTTTACCGCTTCCTTCTTGTTTTGTAGATGTGACAGACGGTCATGATGATAAATGCGGACAAGAGACTGATATGCTGATAAATGTGTCAAGTGGTCTCAGCCCTCCCAGTAAGTGCTTGCATTGCAAAGTTTACACACTGCTGTGTGTTTTCTTTTGGACCCTGTTTTGCAGATGAACTCTTTGTGGCCAAATTTTATTACAGAGGACTTGGCCGACGTCTCCCCCCAGACAGCCACAGCTTTTTCTCCTGTCTCCCACTTTCGCTTTCTTGGAGTGCGTGTGAAAGGGGGGGCAGGGAGGGGGTGAACAGCTGTTGAGTAGGACTAGAAGCACTCGTCATCCAGACACAACTCACGGAAGAGACGGTGGTATTCACCATACATATTTCTGCATGTAATGAACTCAAAAACCTCTGCGTTTTCACCCCCTCATGCAGTAACATAGCAACAGCAAGAGCTCAACGTCTACTTGAGCTGTGGATTTGCTGAATATAAAACCAAAACAATGAACAGAACGACGCTAAAATGCTTCATAGAGGGACATTAGGTGATAATAATCTGTGGGTTTGACCACTTTCACATTACCTGTAGCCATTTGATCCATTCTTAGTATAAAAAATATTGATTAGTGCAACTTAAAGTTCAATACTTGGGTACATGTACTTAATTTCTGTCAGTGATTGATGTTCATGTTAAGGGTAAAGAGCCAATCTGTAGTAAAGATAATCACTTTGCAAAATAAATACACACACGCACAGACCTCCTCTGTATGGCTTCCAGGTGTAAAATTTTCCCCGGAAAGGAACGCTGTCAAAATCAGAGCACTGAATCTCCCGGAAATCCCGAGAGCCTGCAGGACACTCCTGTAACACACACATACACAAACATGTAAAAGTCCCATTCAATGACCACTGAAAAACCAAGTTAAATCACATAATATTCATGATTTTGATGACTCTATATCGACCGATCTGTGATAAGAAGAGCAGCGATACTCACATCAATATTGCAGGACCTGAAGCGCTTTCTCTCCCCCAGACAATACTTTCCACCAATCGTTGGCCTGCGACCAAACACACAAAGAATGAGGCCAGTCAGTCACATCTGAGTACAATTTAACAAGATCTAACCTCCATCACATCACCACACAGCACTGGCTCCTGATGTCTGCCTCGCCTGCCTTCATCAGTGTGTTTTCAATCTCACTGTCTGTCTCTTTTATTGCTTTGCTGTCTATCGCGGGCCATCACGACAACACCTCCAGAAGACGAAAGGAGTCGGAGCCAGCCACCGTCACATGGCCGCCTCTGCTAAACTTTCAACAAACAGAACGGAGCCAAAGAAAATATGCAAACGATGCTAAGAAATGATATGAAAGAACACCGTTGGCCTCAGATTTGGGTCAATTCATTCTCAGTTTAATCAATTCAAGATGAGGGATCCTGTGACCGTGATTCAAAAAGTCTGCTAGTTGTTTGGTGATGATTCAGACTCCTATCTGAATTATTTCAAACACGATAAAAACGGTGGCACTGGAAATAAATCTCAGCCCTATCTGCGTTGAGTTTGCATGTTCTTCCTGCGTTTATGTGAGTTTTGAGATCACTCCAGTATCCTCCCACAGGTCAGACTGATTAAATGCAATTGATGCAATTTTCTCAGGATGTTACGCTCTAAATTTATCGTTGCTGATAGCAATTTCCAAACCTGAGGGAATGAGCCGATACCAGTGCTCCTTTTCTTCTATACTGTACCTTGTAGTTTGTAACTGATTGGGATCATTAAGCCTGTTTACACCTGGTATTAACACACATTCTGGGTGATCTGATCACAAGTGTGAATGCAGCTAAGATGCATTAAGGACGCATCTACATACGATTGCTCAGACCACATTCAGAGGTTGTTTGGACTATTTGTGCTTGGAGTCATTCAGCAGCATGTTCGCAATGTGTCCTGGGCCACACTGACGCACGCCTACTTAACGGATGTGCTGTAGGCTACTACTGATGGGCCACTAGTTACAAACAATAATGCATTTGCAAAAGTGATTATGTGCATGTAGAGTGGGGAAGTGAAACGGCTACAAATGCTGCGAATTGGTAATCATTTGTGCCTTCTTGTAAATTCAGCATTAAATGCAATAAATTCAGTTTTTTCTTTCCTTGTAAAAAACATTGTACTGCTCAGAGGTTGTGTTATGGACTGAATTTTTTGAACAATGATGGCAAGATCTGAAGGCTGTCAGTTATTAAAACACTGAGGGTGATCTGATGTAATTAAAAGAGCAGGCTGGAGAGATGCTCTGTGGTGCGCTGGGACGCACACTTTTACTTTCTCTGATTCTGTCATTAAGAGTCTTTCTTTGTCATCTGTGATGAGAAAACTTCAGATTTCCACACAGTCAGAGAAAGTAAAAATGAGTGTTCTGCTAACAGTTCAAGTATAAAATCCCAGCGCACGGGGTGGCCCTGTAGCTCAGTTGGTAGAGCGTCCGTCCCATGTATGGGGGCTGTTAGTCCTCTGCAGTGGCCGCTGGTTTGACTTCCGCTTGTGTCCCTTTGCTGTGTGTCATCCCTTCTCTCTCTACCCCCTTTCCTGTCTGCTCTTCACCTATCTTATCCAATAAAGGCAAAAAGCCCAAAAAACATAACTTGAAAAATCGCAGCGCACCATGGAGCGTCTCCCCTGACAGCGCGGGTACAACATGAGACTAATGAGCCCATATAGGAGTTTAAAAAAAAGGAACAATTAGTTGAATCTTCGTAATGAACAAAAGAATGGGCGGTAATGGATGTTCAAGTGACAAAATGGCCATAGTGTTTATTTGCATATAGAGCAGGGAAATGAGATCGGATCACAAGCAGTCACTGGAGACACATCTGGAGACACATTGTAATGCCATGTGTGAACATACATACTTGGAGCTGTTCACTTGTAATCAGATCACCCACGACACATGTTCATACCAGGTATGTTCCAGCCTCATCCTTCTCCTGTATGTGCAAGGTAGCACACAGCTGGAACTGCACAATTTTTTCTTAATTGTAAGCGAAAATATGTATTAACCAACACTTTTATGCTTTATTTCAGTTTTCACTAAAGATACCTATTAAGTGTTTAAAGCGGCTTTTAAAACAACAGCAGCCATAAACACTGAATCACTGATTTCTGGTCAAAATAGTTTTTCTATGAATCTAAAGAACAAAAATAGAAAACACTCGGGGACAAATAAGTCCAGGCATATTCACTTGTCCAACAATTAACACTTTGCAATTTTACAAATACGTAAAAGAAAGTTTTAGAATTTAAGGGATCCTGAGAATATAGAGGAAGATATTTATCCCTCCTGAGGCAATATCATAAAGTTACTCGTGACAAGGGACAAAATCTACAGTTCTCTTTCTGTGCGAAAATGTATTTTAAAGTTGAAGTTAGCTGCAGCAAACACAATGCTTCATCTGAGTGATTTAGCCACGTTTGGTGGGTATCAGAAAACTCCCTCTTTGTGTTCCCATGCAGGGTGTTTCCTTTCTAAGCTGTGGTGGAAAGACACTTCCTGTAAGTTGCATGTACAGTAGGTTAGTTGCCAGGACAAAATACTGGCAATAAACCTGCACATGACTGCCAGACTCCTGATGCCTCATATTAAATTAAGCTGAACTTTATAAAGCCTTTTTGCAGAGGGGGAAAAAAAAAAGAAAAGTCATGAAATTCTATTATTCCATGCACATTACAATCTAATATGCACGGTTATCTTAGCCAGTAACATGCTGTTTCAGTAAAGTCCTGTAAAGTAATGTATTGTATTTGACACAATGCTACTGGAAAGAAAATAGCTGTCTACATTCAAAGACCTGTTCTATTTTCAGATCCTCAGATATCCAGTCACTTTAAATTAACTCAATTTCATGAGCCAGATCCAGAGTTTCACACCACAACAGCGACGCATTTCAGTGTATTTCAGACTGGCCACAGTTAAAACCCGTACCTGGGGCTGTCGCAGTGTCTGATAGAAGATGACACTCCTCCTCCACAGGTCCTGCTGCACTCCTCCCAGGGTGACCACAGGCCCCAGCCGCCGTCCACACCCTCCGGACGAGTACCATACGCCACACACACCCTCTTGTAGCACCACTGCAACACACATGTATTCACACACTTGTTCAGATACGTAGAATTTACTTATAAACAATGACAGCACTCCTTTAAAAGTTTTCATGATAAATGATTTAGAAATATATAACACTGAAGGCTAAAAGAGCAAATTCTTGAGAAGAACACTGGACAAAACCAAGAAAACAAGATATCCTGCAACCCTGAAAACAGTGTTTTTTCTTTGCTTGTGTTTTTCAGGGTGATTTTTTTTCTTTTAAAATGGTCTATTCTGCAAATATTTTTATTGGAAAACATGTTATCCAAACAAAACAACAGCCAGGATGAGTCAGTGCGAGCACATGTGCTGCTTTTTTTTATTCTTGTAACAAGCAGAAGAACCAGTCGGCCACATTTATCCTCTCTGCCCTAAGCTTTAAAAAAACATTTTGCCCTAACTTTAAAGAGAATAATGTAAAGAAAAAAAGGAGAATTTCCGTATTTACCCCTTTCTCTATGGTGTTGGTCTGACAGATGGTTCCCTCTGCAGCAGGAATGCTGCTGGTGATGCAGCGGTTGCTCTTGCTCATGCACCAGAGTTCACTGCAGACTTCCTGTGTGTGCGAGGAAAAAAATAAAGAAAACATGCGTGAGACAGAGAGAAAAGAAAAAGAAAGGAACAAAGCAAAGAATGCGAAAACCTGTCAAGAGTGTGCCCATATAAGACATAGACACATGAGCAGACACTCTCTTGTTCGCCTTCCTCTCTGCTCCCTCTACAGCGATGCCTATAACACATGGGGGTTATGTTTTATTGTGTACATATGCTCTGACCACGCAGTATCGATAATGGCTCTATAAAGCAGTATGCTGTTCCAGATGTCCATTCGCTCTGAACTCGGCCCCATAAAAGTTGACCATGCAGTAAAGTGGATGCTATTCAGCGAAGGTTGTGCAAGATGTTTCCCGTCGTCAGAGAGGCCGACTTGATGGAGGGAGCCAGAGGAACGCGAATCAGGTGCGAGCAGTGAGATAAATAGCTTTAATTGAGACTGAGTCATCTGAAAGCGAAGGATTAAGTCAGTCCAGTCCCATAAGAAAACAGTAAAAGAATGTGAAGCCTGTTATACAGACAACCCAGGTTCACAAATAATCATCGAACCCACTGATGAATATTACAGAAGAGTGAAAGTGAAAAAGGGTCAATAAAGTAAAAATGTTGCAGAGAGTTTAACATAAAATCTGAAGCAATGTTTTTGGGTTGGAACCCATGGAACCCAAAAGGGGATCTTGATAAACACAGGATCATTGCGTGAGACCAACTCACTGATCAACATACTAACTGACGTACTGGAATCAAACCTGGCTGCTGTGGAAAGGACTCGGCCTTAGTACACGGGGCACGCGCTCTACCAGGTGAGCTACTGGAGCACCTCTGCATTTGCGGTTTAGCATGAAATGTCTCAGCTACTATTAGTCTGGCACTGCCTTGTGAATTCATGTTTGTGAATTAGGTCTGGAACCTCTCAGTTCATTTTTGAGTGATTTTCCAGGTGGTGGTGTTCCAGATTGATGTATCAACAAGCGCAGAACCAAAATGCCTCTGGACACAATTGGATAGACCTACAACCAGCCAGAGCAATGAAACATGTGACGCAGTGGTGCTTGATCGATTTACAAGCAAGGCACAGAGTGGCAGTCGCCTGGTCACAATCTTTCTCATTTGGTGGGTGGCTTATGTCTGAGCAATGAAACAACCTCAACACTCAATATCTAACAGCCTATAACAGAGAACAAATAAATGTAAGAACAGTCAGTCTGCTGCCGCCCTGCCTCTGCGCTCTCTCCCTCCCCCTGTGTGCTGCTGTCTTGCACAGTGGACAGTGGACAGCAGCACACCTTCGAAGCAGAGCTCACAGCGGAGGAAATGACGATATTCATTATATGCAGGTGCAAAAAAAAGGAGACGGTATGATCAAGTTTTCAAACACTTGCTGAACAAGCAGAACACAAACTCTACCTGAACATGCTGCCCAACTCACACCCAGCCTGCTAGACAGCCATACAGAGCTTGTTAAGTGTTGAAAGTGAACTTGCGTTTAAAGTTGAGGAAACTGCCGTAAAAAAAAAGGATTAGCAAACTAACTTTAATAACAATTTTAAGGCAGATAAAGCATGTTTGCAAAGTTAAATATCTACATTTCAGTGTCATTCGATATATTATTTTCTCACAAAATATATTCTAAGCCAAGCACAGTTAAATATTTGTTATATTATATATTTTATCTTATATTCTTATTTTAATGAACTATATCTCAATAAACTAAAGTCATTATCAGGATCCTCTTGAAACTCACATTATATATCTTAATAAATGTCAATATTGATCAATACGGAAAAAATAGGGCAGCACAATTAATCGAAATATTATCAAAATCACTATATGGCCAAGTGCAATATCTAAATCACAGAAGCTGCAGAGATGTCCCAGCTTACAAATCTCATTCTCCGGATGCAAGACAACATATCTGGTATCTATAAAAACATTTGAAGCAACGAGAAATAGTCAAGTCTAATGACATATTTTGATTCAATGATTCATATTTGATCAGCACTTTCAAGTTTGACAGTTTGATCTGAGTTTTAGGAGCCTGAAGCATTGCGTTGGACGGACCCGCTGACTGGACGCAATGGACCGGTTGCACAGCAGATATTTTGACATGTCAGAGGAGGAAAAACACAGGTGGACTCAATAACAGTAATTACGGCTCAGTTCCAGTAACAGTGACAGTAAACCAGTATGCACAATAGAAGGACTTCCCCTAAGTGGAATGCAATGATCATTCATGTCAATGTGTCTGCTGTGCAACTAGTCCACTGCATGTAAAACTGCTCACAATAGGGAGGCATTGAACATCGATGAGAAGAAAAGAAAAGTAACCTGACGTATGAAAAGTGTGAAAAAGTAGACTGAGCACTGACCGCGTATTTACACTGTCGAGATCTGACGCCATACTGGAAGCGGCACTGTTCGTCTGCGTCATAGGCCTGACCCGGCGCTGTAGTCGGGTATACAAACTCCTGCTTGGGGGGGATGTTGTTCAGACAGGAGCCCATACCTGAGCTACAGCACAACAAACAGAAGAGAAAAAGAAGCAAAATTAAAATGCACAATAACTGGAAATGTTTAAGTCGTTTGTTCTGAGAAAGCAAACCAGTCTGTTTTATTGAAACACCAAACAGGCCTCAGATAATTAAATTAAAGTGGATTAGCCTTCTGTCCAGAACCATCTGCTACTTGAGTTTTTCACTGACCATCAAAAATGTTTCTCTAACATCCAAGTGAACTTTTTCTTTCTCAAACCTCTAATTACCAAATTAATTGTGGTTTGCAGATATCTGAAAGGCTGACTCACTCCAGGAAGCTGGTGATGTAATCGCGGCTGCAGGCGGACCAGATGAACGGGTTTGTCTTCATGGTGATGTGGTCGGCCATCAGCTTGGCGGTCTCCTGGCTGCGGGGCCCGCAGGCGTTCCCCATGCCGTCGTGGTTCATCCCAAACCTAAAGCCCGTGATGACACAGTGACAACACTTTGAGGTGACTGGTAGCAGTCGCTGCAGCAGGGACGGGGACAGTGGAAAAAAAGATCACTGTGGGGAACAGTTGGAGTTTTGTTAAATTAACAAACTACAGTTGTCGATCACTTGCAGATACTACCGGTCGGTTAAGAGGAGCGAGGAGTCAGCAGTCGGTATAAAACAGAGCAGTCAATAAAATAGGTTTTTCAGGTTGTTCAAAAAATGTGAATTACTGCAACCATAAGAGATCCTTGAGCAGAAAGTCATAAATACGAATAAAATGATGGATTAGCTGCAGACAAAACAGACAGTAGCTTGCAGATTAATTTTGTGATGATGCTCTAATCATTTCAGGTTTAGAACAGACACTTCAAAATACAATTCACTGTGTAAGTCTGCAGAACAGAAAACTAGCAGAGCTCTGGGTCCTCACACCAGGACTGAACCCCACTGAGCAAAATGCTGAAATACCAAAATATGAAAAGTCTTGTCCAGAACAGGGCCACATGATTGTTACTAAAACGTGAATCACGATTGTCCCCCCTAAGAATTGAAATCATGATTCTCTCACACAAATCTTATTTTTTCAACAAAAACGCTTAAACAAGTAAAGTAAAAACAAGACGGGGCTTTAAACAGATGACATAAACATAACATATATCAAAGTGTTGGATTTAAAAGTCTCTCGTAACAAAACAATACCTCAAGTCTCTTTTCCTCTCTTACTTTAGAAAACTTGAAGTGATTCACTTAAATGCTGCTGAACATGAAAAATAAAATAAAATGGTCGTGCACTGTATAAAGTTTGTGTTTTTGAGGTTTTTGTGGTCTGGTTTGTGATGTGGTTTGTTCGTCCTAAAGGAATGAGTGAATTGTCATCATTTAGAAATGAGATCACATAGATGTGTGAATCAAGATTGTGAGTTTTTTTAACGATAAATCGTGCAGCCCTGGTCCAGAAGGTTAATGGTTATTTAAAGTTCTCCATCCTTACCAGCTCAACAGTGGTCCGTTTTGTGTTTTTTCCCCCTAATCATTCATGACAGACAGTGATAACGCTCACAGTAGCTGTGTTTGAGCCTGAAATATAAATGTTCTGAAAGCTTTTCATCCCTCAGCTGAGTCATTGTTGTCTTGATCCGTCTTGTCTTTTCATGTGGGTGCCCTCCACCACAAACAGGCCTGTATCTAATCTAACGCTGCACTGTGATGTCAAAACAATTTATATGACAATTAAAAACAAATGTTGACTGTGTTGACACAGAGGAAACAGACTGTATATATCGACACACAGTAATCGGCGTGCTGTGTCCAGTCATGTTGGCTCGTGGGCCTTGTGGTCTGAGTACTCGAAAGCTACCTGTGTTTATCATTAGGGAGGCAGGACCCCGAAGGACCCCGCCATCTGTCTTCGTACTTCTCGGGGAGACTCAATTACTCTGAGCAAGCAGGACACTCCCCCAAAAACAAACCAACTTTTCTCTCTCAAGAAAAAAAGAGGCATAAAATCAGTAACCTCTGCTGATTTACTGTATTCATGACCGAAGTAAAGCATACAGGCAGATAAAATTGCTTGTTACTCAGTGACACAGATCAGCTTCACCAGGCAAATGATTAAAACACAAAAGTTTCCAGTCACCCAGAGGATCCAGATATAAAAACCAGAGGCATCTCCAGGTGCTGCACCAGGCACACGTGTAACCAATTCTTCGTATAAACAGTGTGACGGGAAGAAAATATACAACTGTTAACACATTCTGAACTGATGGAAATGACTCATGGTGTTAGAGATTACATGAATCTCTGGAGACGTAACGTGAGGAGGGAGGGATCATCTTGGACCAGACTACAAGAAAAGACACATGAGACACCTCAGGGATTTCTTCAGGGACATTTTGTGTTTCAGCCTCGGCTGCAGAACGGCAAACATGGATCTTGTAGAGAGTCTGCGTTTTTTCTAAGTTGTTTGACAACACGGGGTTATGAAGTTCTCCTCTGCAGTCTTCAGTGGATTAATGTGCATGATCTCTGCATGCAACATTGTGGAAAGACTTACACATGTCTTCCCTATTGTATACTGTTTAAGAAGACTAATATCCCTGTCAGACATGTGGATGATGCACATCTACTGTGTGTTACTGTTCAGTCCATAGTTTTTGGTGCCTTTTTTGTTATGTTCACTTGCTTAGATTTTGTTGATTTGGTCCTCTTTCCTTGATCTTCGTGCTTCTGCCTTGGATAAGTACACTCTGTAGTGTTGTAGTGGTTTCTTTTCTGTCTGTCTTTAAGATAGCAAGTTTCCACGGGGTCTTTTATTTTGAAAATTGACCAGATTCTCTTTTTCTGTGCCTGACTGACCTGGCAGCTGTCAAAAACAGACTTGGTGCGTATTTAAAGCGGAGCAGAGGGCTGTTTCTTAGACACTGCTGGTAGTATCACAAGTATTGTGATCAGCTGCAGCCGTGCCTCGTGGAATTTAGCCATTAGAGGGTATGCACTGACGTCACTGAGTGGCAAAACATCCTGTAACATGGCTTCCTTTGGTAGGCGAAACTGCGAAACCGGGAGCAAAACAATCAATTACCTGCTTAAGTTAAGAACTGACAGCGATCCTCACAACTTACAAAAGACACAATCATTCATGAACATTGATGTGGAAGGGAATCAAGTTTACTGACATTTCTATGTAGCTGACTTCGACACCAGGGAAACACACTAAGCAAAGAAGGCCTACAAAAGCCTTGACACTTGGTCAGAACATTATTTCAAGGTGTGCTTTGCTGGAAAAATGAAAGTTATTAGGAAACTTAGCCTAGTCTATGATTGCCTGGTATGGTGACCTGAGCATCACGGATAAAAACCACCTGAGCCATATTGTTAAGATGGCTGGCAGAGTCACAGGTATCTCACAGACCTCCTTGGCAGATATTTTTGACCAGTAGGTTCTCCACAAGGCCAGGTCCACACTAGACTGCAAAAACCGCCCTCTCTGTGATGTTTGTGACTCTTCCCTCAGGCAGTAGATTTAGAGTCCCCCGGATCTGGTGCAATAAGAATAAAAACTCCTTCGTCCCCTGTGCAATAACCCTGCAAAATCTGCACATGCAATTTGCCATTTTACTGAGTATTGTGCATTTTTATTGTATTCAGTTATTATTATATTTGGGATAATAGAAATTGTCTGAGTCTGAGTTGTCTGAAAGGATATTCTGGTTTTATGTGTATAGATATTTTGATCTTTGCAGTGATTGATGAGTAACATTAGTCAATACAGCCTATAACTTAAAGTATGATTTTACCAAACAATCGACACATCTGACACCAAATGGCAACCACAAATTCATGTTTCAGTGCCTGGATTCTAGTTGTTTCCATTTTTGTAAAAAGATCGCTCTGATTTCTTGTTGAATCTATGTGTCACACAGTCACACAACATCACGTGCATACCCTTTATTCAATATTTGTCAACATATGGATCAAAGTAGTCGACCAACCAACCACCCAACTGACCAAACAACTAAGAGTCACACCGAATGTGGCTAAGGAATTTAAAGTGTCTGAAGATGAGGTGAGGTAGTGTACGTAACTTTTCTGACCCCATCAATCAGGCGTTTTGGAAAAATCCTGTGATGAAGATAAATTTGTTCCTGAATGTTCCTGCCTTGTTAAAATAAGTTACAGTCTAATTGCATTTTAATTTCACTCATCACTCATGGAGCCTCACAAATAAATCGGTTAAGTGAAAGACGAGTATAAGTGAAATTAAATGGGTTTGTGTTAGATTTACAAAAAAGAGATAAGTCAGAAAATGACAGTTTAAGCGTGTGTTTCACTCACGTGTGTCCTATCTCGTGGGCGATAGTGAAGGCTGTTCCCAGACCGATGTCCTCGTTGATGCTGCAGCTCCTCTCTGGCTCACACATCCCTCCTACAGGAGCCAGACCTGTCACACAAACACACCGCAGAAATATGAGTACACTTGTTCTTCGCTGTTAAGTCTGTTGTATTCCAGCATAAATACACTGAAAGCAATGTAAGATCAGGGTCAAATTCTTTTTATGTGTACATGCACTTGACCAATAAAGCAGATTTTGATTCTGATTCTGATTCTGATACAGACTGAACCACCAAACCTCGCTAATCTCAACTCCTGGGACACTTAAAAAGTTCAGACTTTACATTTTCAGTGGCTTCAGGGCCTTATGCCTTGTCTAAAATTAGAGAAAATTCAACACTCAATTTTTGTGTAAGAGAAAAGGTTCTACAGCGTCTCAGGATCACTTCTTCTTTTTGTTCCTGTTCCTTCGAGCACACGCTAGACCACCACGGCTTTGAAGAAAGTTTCTCCCCTAGTGCAATACGTAGATTAAACTCTTACTCTAACTCTTAATGCTGGAGTCCCTCATTGTATGCTCAAGTTGGTCTAGGAAGTCACAATTGCACATGCACTTTAAAACTTGTGCACTTTATATAGCTGCACTTTAACTTTTAAGTTGTGGTTTCTTGTTTTTACCTGCATAAACTGCCCCTTGTGTGTCACATATGTTTACGAACTTGATAACTGGACATGAAAAGTTATCTATGCATACACACTTTATTTTTGCACTGGGTTGTTTGTTGGATTTAGCCATGCGTGGCATCTGTTTCTTTTTCCTTATATCCTTTTTTTATGTACTGTTTTTTTTTTACTTATATTCTGTCTGCATGATGTACTGTTTTTTGTGTTTTAAGGGCTCTTGCACCTCCTTTTCCAACTGCAAATGGCAAATAAACTGACTATCTCTCTCTCTCTCTTTAAAAAAATAATTTAAAAAGAAAAAGCTCACACTGGAATATGCTGCTGTCCTCAGTTAAATCTGATTGATATAATGTTATTTTCCCCCTTATTGTGAGTGCAGTAGCCTGTAATTTACTGTCTGTTTACTCTGTAATTATTCAAATACAACATCAGCACACATAATGCACATTCCTATGAATGAACCAAGGATGAAGCACTCACATTATGCTTGATTTGTATCATGTTTGTTTTGTGTGTGAATGTTAATACGTGCTCTGGTACATCTATCTTTGCAGGGACCAAGTCAATGAGTTTCAGACATTTTGGCCGAACTGAAAATATCGGGAAAGAAGGTCGGACCACCGGGGAGAGACAGCGTGTACAGCCAGAATATTTTCACATCTATCACGGTGAATTAAGGGTTTATATCGACCAAACAACCAGAGTTGGTGATTGTCGGAGCAGCGGAAAGACGAGCCAAGATGGTTTTGGTGAGTTTTATTTTGTTTCTGTCGAGTTTGAATGAAGTGTGTTTTACGATGATAAAATTACCGTTTCTGTAAATGGAGTCTGGTGGCTTTGGAGAGAGCGATAAGTGGCTGTTTCTGGTTAAACAAAAAAGATCTAACTCTTAAACAAAAAGGTCTGTTTCTGTATCTCTCTTTCCATAATGTTGCCAGAAACTTAGAATAATGATCTGAGGCTGTAAGTGGAAAAGTAAGCACTTTTAGCGCTCTCCCCAAAATTGCTGCCGCCATTAGTCACGCAAAAACACAGGAAAATAGGGGCTTGGCTGAAAAAATACCAATGTTATCCTTTAAGTTTAGGTTCAGTTCAGGAGTCATGATGGTTAGGGTCAAGGCTGAGGGAGTGCTTCATGTCAGTGAAGGTTTGTAAAAGTTTAAAAGTACGTATATGTGTTTGTGTGTGTGTGTTACCTAGGGTTTCACAGGGCTTGTTTTTTTGGATGCAGATGTCGTACCTGCAGATGGGAGTAAAAAATCAACCAGGCTGGTTAAAACTCAGAAACTGAGGGAGCGCCATTAAAGGGATAGTTCAGATCTTTTGAAGTGGGGCTGTATGAGGTACTTATTGATAGTCAGTGTATTACCTACAGTAGATGGCGGTGGACATGCTCCAAGTTAGGAGAAGCAGCAAAAGTACCAGTGTAGGAAGCTAAGCAATGAACTGCGGTGGATAGATTAAGTGGCAACACATATTTTAGCCACCTAAAAACAGTCCAGCTGAACAAAAATCAGTGTTAGTTTAAGTGTCTCCAAATCAACCAAACTCCATAGGCGAAATTAGTAATTTTACCTCACAGAACACGAGAGTTTCTGGTCTACCTCTGCATCGATCAGTTGGTTAGTTTGTGTAACGGCATGACTTTAGTGAGTCAAAATGACCCTTTTAAAACACAGAAGTCAAATAAATTTGGAGGTTGAGGCAGCAGTCGACTAGCAACTCCAGTGTCCTTTACTGTTTTTGCCTATGGAGTTTGGTTGGTTTGGAGAGAGCAACATTTGGCTTATATAACGGCTTTTTCCCATCAGAAATGGCTCTTTGATGACAAGGCAAAGCAGTGAAAATATCCTAAACATACAAATAAACACTGATTTTTTTAGGTGGCCCTTTTTTAAGTGGCTAAGATGCCACTTGTAGCTTTACATAAAATGCACAGGTAGGATGAAGGAAAACCCTGAGAACCTAAAATTAAAACTCAAGCCTTCTGTCACTGACTCTATCCACACCAGTGCATTGCTTAGCTTTCATGTTGTGTATGTAACACATCGACTATTGATACGTACCTCATCAAACCAAACTTTAAATGATCTGAACTATCCCTTTAAATAGATAAATCCAGCATGTAATGTAATCACACTGACATATACAGGCAAACACTTAGAAACACACTTGACATGGACATGTAGTGAATGCACAGATGGTGACAGACACACTCACACAGACAGACAGTATGGACAGACAGTGGACAGCAGTGATAGCAGACAGATATAGTTTATAAAGAACAATAGCAGGAAATCGTGGACGGTCACGGTGGTGTCATCTGTCTGGACGGCTTCCATCCTCTGCTTGATAAATCCTGCCCAAAAACCAAAGTGTTCTCACAAGGCCACCACCAAAACCACATCTCAAAACACACATTTATCTATTTGCGCTTCTCTTACGCCTCCTATTACATTCTGTTAGAGAGAATAGGAAAGTATTTGTGGCAGCTCTGCCCAGCCCCATCGCATTCAGATGACTCTGACCAAACCATGGTGGTGTTGTTTGCTGTTGCACATTCCTCAGTCAATAGCATCAGTGTTTTATCTGCTTAACATGCAGCCACCGCTGTTGTCTCTGTGTTCCCACAGCAGTATCAGTTACAGAGGGTACAGTCGGATTCAAGGCAGCTCCGCTTTGATTTCTGCTCTCGGGTAATTCTCCATTTTCTCTGGGCTGCTTTCTTCAAAAAAAAAATACATCTGTCATTGTCTCTCACTCCCTCCTTATATCTCTCTTTTACGTTTTCTCTCCAGATGCTGAGCTGGGCAGCTATCGTCACCCCAGACAGGACAAGATACAGCCCAACTCTCTTGCACTTGGCTTAATGAAAACCTATGAGGATAGGGGCTGGGAATGTAAGACTTCAGCTCAGAGGAAACACTGTTTTAACCCTCACATGAACAGGGAAACAGACCAAACAGATAAGAAGCCGCAGTTGGAGGGTTAGGGTGTTGTATGCACGTAAACACATCACAGCTACTTGCCTTGCACCCACACTTTGTGATGAAAAATAAAGACAAAAACCTGTTTAATTTTGTCCTCACAAACAATGGACCTCATGCAAGAACCATGAGTGGTCCAGAGTTATGTGCAATAATTATAATCGTGTGAATATTTCATTTATTTGAAGCAATTTCTAGCTTGAAAATCCTAGATAAATCACACTCAGTTATGTTGACATTATCCTCTTTAACTCTGCAATTTGAATTCTAATATAATTCTAAATTTATTCATAAAACCTAACAATATCATCATTAATTTAAACTGACAATCACCATTATTGTCAGGCCTATTGATCATACAGGTTTATAAAGTCGTTGTCCAGGGAAATCCTCTGTTTCAATGCCTGATGGGGCAACATCAACATCACCTATGACATTTACTGTTGTGAGCCGTTATAAAACCCATTTTCATATCACAATTAATTAAATTCCTTAATTCCACTGCTGCCACTGTAAAACTTATAGACTGTCCTTTATGGATCTACAACTGAGGCATTAATTATACTCAGAGCTGGGTATCGAACTTCGATACTTTTGCCTTGTCATTCGATTAAGCACACAGCACGCTTGTATCAGGATTGTTACCCGTCAAAGAAGCATGCAGGAAAAACAGTACATTATGCCAGGAGACGAGGATCATTGTTTTGTTTTGTTTTTCACCACCTGATCTTTGAACAGCTTCCATAATGTGAAATGTAATTTCCTTTTTGTTAAAATGGGCTCGGGATTGAAAGAAGTATCACTCAGTAACCAGTACCAAAGCCAAGGTATCAGTACCGGTATCGAAAATTTTTGCAGGATATCAGGCCCTACTTATACTAATTTACAATTCTCATGAATGTGCGCTAAAATACACACACAGGTGGATCATTTGGTGGCAGGTGGATCACTCTTACAAGCCCACTGTACGAAAAAAAAAGTAAGAGAAACTCAAGACTATGAAAGCTCCAGAAGAGAGTTACAATCTTTATTGCTTACTTCTGTTAGAAAGGTTTGTCTGACTGTATTTCTCACCTGGTGATGAGCACAGCGGTGTCGTGGTGAGCGATGCCGTTGTCCGGTATGGCGTTACCGTAGCTGCTCCTGTGCTGGATGGTTTTCTGCCACTTACAGAAGCTGTCTAAAGACTTCCCTGCATGGTGGTTGATCTCTAGTGTCGGCTGGAAGAGAGGCAAGAGAGGAAATACAGTCAATTTGGGGAAAATAAACAGATGCATTTAAATCTTAAAAAACAACAAAAAAAAAGGATGTTTGATCTCCAGCAATTTCATTTTTTTGCAAAGATAATTTAATTTAATAATATAAGGTTATTCCAGTGTCAACAAAGGAGATATTTGCACAATCAGGTGATAAACTCAACAAAGCTACGATAAGGCAGCCTCAGTCTTCCTGTATTGCAGCGCTTCAGGCTTGTTTTCCACACTAGTATGTTAGTCTTTCTGTCCTGTGAGAACCATGTATCTCCAAAATGTAAACTTCTCACAAGTGCAAGTGGGTCACAAATTTAATGTCATGTTTAATCTCGACCTGCAACATGAAATAGTGAAAAATGGCCAATCCAGTCCAAGGTGATGTCTTTAAATGTCTCATTTTGTGAGTCCAAAACTCAAAGACATTCAGTTTAATACAACAATAAATGGAAAAAAAGTGGGAAATCTCCATATCTGGGAGACTGAAAACAGCATTTTCTGCATGTATGCATGAAAAATTACTTTAAGAATAATCAATTGCCAGTCAGGCAAGTGAGTTGCTGGATTTACTTGCCCGACATTACATTTTAATTGCCCCGGGAAGAGGGCAATCCTTATTGTTGAGCCCTCATGTTAGATACAGTACACCTTGGTGCATAATCACAATCTTATTTTCTTATTTTAATTTCAAGAACATTTTAGTGGCATAGAAGATTGTATAATTATAATTGTTTGGTGGATTTTATACATATCAGTGGGCGAGGTAGATAAAACGCGAGACTCTTCCTAGAACACAAGAGAACAAACCAAGACAGAAAAACAAGGAGAAAAAGTACAAAACAAATAAGTATGTGCATAAACAGCTACCACTGTTACAGGACTCATTCATCCCACACCTTCACCCTCCCTCAGACCCCAAACAATGGGCTGTTAAATGGTTAATTTTGCTGTAAAAAGTAGGAAAATTTCCTTCACTCTTAAAAAAACTTAATTCTACAGTTCCAATCTCCAGATATGGAGATACATGGTTTTCAGTGGACAGCAGCTCCATTAGAGTGTAGTTAATGTGGAGGCAGGATTAGAGCGAAGGTGCTTTCTAGTATTATGAGAGAGCAGAGAGGAGACGGAGAGGAGGGAGTGCTCTGCTGGCCACAGCTGGCGAGAACTCGTAACCCAGGAATGCATGTGGTGACATAACTAGTAATTGTCTCATCCCACAGTCCCTCATTTCTGGGCCCGCTGCTGGCCTGATTTTATTTTCCAGGGGCAGCTTCTTGCCGTTTTCAGACCTGGAAACAACCAGCAGCAGCAGAGCCGCTCGCCGAGACTCCTTTCAATCCTGTCCCGACCTCAACCTCAACGGTCCGTGGAGGAAGAATAACAACACTAATACTGCCCACCGCTAATGATCCTAACATTTACTCCTTCGCTCTGTCAGATGACAAACACATCCGAGCAGTAAATTATGGGGCTAATTTTGAGGCAGTATGAACAGTATGAATCATAAATGTTCCCTAATAAGACAGCCATGGAGGAAACCTCAAAGCCACACTGTAATTCAGGATGATTCATTAGTCAGATTGCTAGAGGGTCAGCTTTACGACGGAGCCGGCCGCACCGTCTCACCACATGCTGTTAACGGCACGCTAATAAGGTCAGTTACCAGGTAGTCAGATGGCCCAGTCATCTCCTGTGCTCTGCTGGGCAGGCTGTGCACTTTTTATGAGCTGAACTCCTGCCTTGTGGTCAGGTGTGGATTCAAACTCTGTGACCTTTATAACCTCTGTTCACTCACTTATATCACACACGGCAATGCCTTGAGCTACGATGCATAATACTTTCTACGAGCGCATTCTTAAGATATTATAATGCATTTATAAGGCTATATAAAACTCTAATTTATGATCATGCATGGCAACTTATAACAAGTTTTATAAAGTGTTATAAGTGGGGGACATAATGTATTACGGGTTCAGCAGTCATAATGCTTTATAGCTCCCTGGTAAAGTGACAGAAGTGTTTGAAAGCAGAATCCGAGTCCTGCGTTGCACATTACAACCATAACTTTAGCTAGTTATAAGCACACATAACAGAGGACTGCTCTAATGCATCATAACAGATTATAAAATCTAAGTTAGGCTTCTGAAATGGAATAATGTCTTATAAACATCAATAAAACACTATAGCATGACTATGTGACATTTAAGTAAAGCAACAGCACCGAATGAGTTTATTAGCATTTCTTTGATGTTTATAAGACATTATCAATTTTGGAAACTTTAACGCACAATTATTAAATTCTGTCTGTGATGGTCTCTCTCACATTAAAACAATAACGAAAGAAACAGTTCAAGTAAAAAAGTAAAAGTTCAAGTAAACTCTATCTGACATGACCCTGGCAGAAATTGTTTATGTTTGATTTAATGTATTAAAGTTTTATTTACATAATGTTTAGTCACGTTCACTGACTCCCTTGCTCAGTCTGTCGAATGCTACAGCAGCTCCGACCACAGGACGATGAAGACGTGGTGGGTTCAGGCGGGGTCAGGAGGCATGAGGTGGTTTAGGAGCGAGTTAATTTGTAAGCATACATCAACCATTGTGTTGATAAGAAAAACTAAGAAAATCTTTAGTCGAGGCAGCCCCAGTTTTATGAATGTGCTAATAAAGCATTATAGACATGACCGTCATAGAAAGGGTTGCCCTAAGTGCCAAAGTCAGCATGCTAACATGCTTACAGTGAAAATGCTAACATGCTGATGTTTAGTAGGTACACTTTCCGAGCTTCTTGGCATACTAACATTTACTATAAATGCAGGTGAGTCTGACTCGCAGCAGAAGGATAACCAGACTTATTAGGATAAATTCTTTGAACACGACGGGTATCTGTGCCTAATCTCATGGCAGTTGTTACAACCCAAGTTGTCATTGAGACATTTTACTGAAAACCCAAAATATCAATTTCATGGTGGAGCTAAAGGAAAAGTCCGGGATCACCAAAGTCAGGAGGATCCATAATCTGGGGACCATGTCTGTACAAACATGTATGACAATCCATCCAATAGTTCAGCCTGGAAACAAGTTGTGGACCAGGTGACCCAAGCCAGGCCCCTAGCGTGGCTTGAAAATGTTGGTAAAAATGACACATGAGACCTTGATGAATCTGGTAAATTTGGATCCTCATCTCTTGGATCTCATGCCTTACACACATTTAGGTATTTGTGTCATTCTCTGCTGAAGCAGATTTTGATGCTGATGTTTTTTACATCTGTCTAAATCTAAGCTCAAGCTTTTCTGCGCCCTGGATGTGCGTCACAGCAGCGGTCAGAGAGGTCACTGTTCACCACAGTAACCAGCAGGACAGTCACAAAGCAGCTCTGTCTGACAGGTACAAAACCCCCCTCATAACCCGACTTTCCGCACCCATCTCCCTCTTCGTAGCCCCCTTACAGCCGCTCCTTCCTTTCATTACAGCCAAGATGCACTTACACACTCAGAGTCCACTGGGAGGAAAAGACACTTAAGCCAATAATTTGACACAAACAAGGAGCTCATAGATGCTGGTCAAGGTAGAGGAGAGGAGAGGAGAGGAGAGGAGAGGAGAGGAGAGGAGAGGAGAGGAGAGGAGAGGAGAGGAGAGGAGAGGAGAGGAGAGGAGAGGAGAGGAGAGGAGAGGAGGAGAGAAGAGGAGAGGACTCTATTTACCTGGTCCTCCATGAGCAGGATGAGCCGTGTCACCACTATGTTGACTGCATTCCCCAGGCTAGAATCCTGGAACAGTTTGGCAACCTGACCTCCAGGGAAACAAGAAAAGACCAGTCTTAAAAACAGCTGATACACCAGGTGAGCACATCACACAATATATTAAGAGCAAGGAAAAAAAGAGACTGCCTGGCAGCAAATGACAGACTATTTTCAACAGATTAACTGGAGTGAAAGAAAGACGAGACGCATCACATAAAACTCAATTAGGTTGAGCTTGTCCCTTAATTACAGCATATTTGAGAAACTTGATTATTTTGTTCCATCCACCTCAAAAAGGCAGACATTTTAAAAGTTAAACCTCCTCAAGCATAAGTTTAAAGTTAATACAAGATTACGTTTTAAAAGTTTAAAGTTTTTGTGCAACATTTAATCTAAGTTAAAGTTAAAGTGAGTTTTAAACAGAGGTTTAAATTTAAATCTTAATTTTAAGATAGTTTCAAAGTTTGGTGCACATAATTTCTAAGTTAGAGGTTAAAGCGGGTTAAAAAGACGTCCCTGTCTCGTTCTGTGATTAAGACTCATTTTAAGCCTTAATGAAACACTTCATCTACGACACAGACTAGTCTGAGAGTCTTACAAGAGCTGTAAAGTCAGTGCACCAGAGGTGCCAATGATTATTAAAGAGTTAGAGTACCAACAGTAATAAAAAAAGACCAGAGCTGAAACCACTACTAGCACTAAAGCTGCACTCAGACACTTGTCATTACTGGTGTCTGGTGTAATCTGGCCCACTTTGCTGCGCACCACTAAACAGACGCTGTCGGTTTCCATGATTCTGAAACACTCCGGATGCAACCTGCTTCGTAACAATAGCAGCTGACCAACCCTTCATTAAATACATTCCTGACACGTGTGTGTAAAGGTTTAAAGTGATTAACTGAGTGCGAAGAGATCCCCAGTGACAGAAGTAGTGCAGATGATGACATACAACCCAAGTCTGTCTGACTAAAACATGTGGCCCCGAGGAAAAATCAAAATAGGTCAACACACTTTTCTGTCTCCAAGCATTATGAATTCAATTAAACAAGCCTCAATCTGATATTTCAACTTAAGAGTGGTGCTGGGACTCATGAAGTGTTTTGATGTGTGCACACTGAATATCATTCTTTTTTTTTTTAATGTATTCTAAAATTTTAATCCTGTCAATAATCCCAGTTTTTACTAAATGTGACTGTAATCTGATTACATCTTATTTTTTGTAATTGTAATGGAATATAACTTCTAACTAATCTAACTAATCTCTCTGTTTTATTCATCAAGAAAAACTCCAGTGACACATCTTTTGTGTTGTGAAACTTACAATATTCATGACAGCCAGGATGTACTGCTCGATGTCTCTGCGACCATGGTAACCCACCATCATCTTGTCGGCTACCACCAGCGTCTCCACGTAGCGCTCCCGGCTAACCGAGCGCTTCAGAGGTAGCTGGCCACGGCCGACGTGATGGGGAGGCGTCTTTAGAGTTCGCTGCCACCATGACGCGCCTTTCATCGGCTTCTCATCTGAGGACGATCAAACACACATTCACACTTATAAGGAGACAGAAGGAACACGAAAGCTTAGCACCAGCCAAATTTTATAAAAAACATTCACTCACTGTACATTTTACATTTGCCATAACTAGACAAAAACTAGCGATGATGATCTGAGACACTTTACCAGCTAGCAGGGATGCACCGATGCACCAAAAACTCAGGGTTCGATAATACCATGATACAAAGTCCATGATACAATATTTATCACAATATTAAAAAAACAAATAAAAATGTCGACTTGAAAAAAATGAAAACTTCATTAAATAGTAAATCTGATGTGTACAGCATTTTTTTGTTCATATAACATTTGTTTTTCCTTTTAATATAAAATGCTTCTGCTTCCCTTCTTTCATAAAATCATTTAGCCAGCCATGAACTAAGCATGCGCAAAAAATTGGCATGAATGTCTTTAAATGTATGGTAACACTTTATCTGAATGTGTGTGCCTAAGACTGACATTACATTGTCATAACCATGTCATGACACCTGTCATAAATTCTTGACTGTTAATGACAGCTGCCATTAAATGGTCAGTTATGTCATTTTTAAAGCAAGGTTGGCATTGTTGAGATGTCGTCGTTATGACAACTTGACATTAACCAAGACAAAAAAAAAAAGTCTTTCTTATGACAACCTGGCATTAATCAAGCCAATGAAGTCTTTGTTATGAAAGCTTGACATTAACCAGGACTAAAATGTCTCTGTTATGACAACTTGACATTCAAGAAGCAAATAATGTCCTTTGTTATGACAACCTGACATTAACCTAGACAAAAATGTCCTGTGTTATGACAACCTGGCATTAATCATGCCAATAATGTCTTTGGTATGACAGCTTGACATTAACCAAGACAAAAATGTCTCTGTTACGACAGTTTGAAATTAACAATGCCAATTACATCGCTGTTATGACAGCTTGACATTAAGACAAAAATATCTGTGTTATGACAACTTGACATTAAAACAAGCCAATAATGTCTTTGCAATGACAACTTGACGTTAACCAAGAAAAAATAACCTGTCAATGTTTTTTTATGACAACTATGGCATTAACTAAGACAAAAATGTCTCTGTTATGACAACTTGGCATTAACTAAGACAAAAATGTCTCTGTTATGACAACTTGACATTAACTAAGACAAAAATTCTCTGTTATGACAACTTGAGATTATCAAGATTTAAGAAACAGTTTGGCTTCATGTGTTAACATGAAATTATACTATCATATGGGTTGGATGTAAGGAGATCATTTTTAAGTGTCATGAATAGACCTCAAGTAAAGAGGTAAATTTTGGACTTGTCATAAACATGTTATGAAGTGTTATTACACTGTTAAAATGCTTTTAAACAGTGTGATGAACCATTTCCTGGACTTAAACCGAAGTGTTACCATCTCAAACAATGTCAACGTTGCATTAAAAATAACAAAATTGACCAAATGACACTAATGACAGCAGTCATAAAGACAGGTGTCATTACATGGTTATGACTGTATAATGACAGTCTTATGAACACCGCTTAAATAAAGTGTTACTGAATGTTTGAATTATATATGCACAAAGAGCAAAACAAAAACAATGCAGCAGTCAGTAGATGTGTTTTCATAAAGTTAAATAAAAATAAATAAATAAAATAATTAACCATGTAATATCATGCTAAATACTGTCACAGTCTGGTACGATATTGTGACATTTTTTAAAATTGTGATATTCAATATATTGGTGCATCCCTCCAAAACAGAATGGTGCCTGAACGCCCTTTCCACGAATAACAGACATAATAAGCATTACAGAATGGGGTGTTTTTTATTTTTAATTGTCAAAAGATGTTTTTTCTGAACATATTTTTGCTTTTTCAGCAACGCCCTGTAACACAGACTCAGTCACACCCAATCACGACTGGGAACTCAGACACAACCACAATCTTCTGCTGCTGCTGGCTGCTATGCAAATTCACTCCTCCAGTCTGGACCTCGCTGCTGCTACTAAAAAGACCAGAATATCTCTCCTCTCACCAATGACTCCACAGGATTGGCCCTTGTACTGATGGCGGAGCGATGACCGCTTGTAAACCACATGGGGGCGCCCCTCTGCTCTCTCCCCCTTCTCCGTCCTGGTCTGGTTATCTGGTGAGACAAGGGTTCAATCAGGTACTCCTCTCCCCCTGCAACAATCACCCCCTGCTGCAGAGAGACAGACACGTAGAATAGAACAGAATAAAATAGAATAGAATAACAGGAATCATTGCTTTCAAGGCACAAATATCACAAATGTCACATTACACAGCATCTAATACAGATCATCCTAAATGCTTAATTAATGATAAGACTGAAATCACTTTTACTTTTCATACTGACAAAGACGAAGGAGTGCCAGAGCAGGCAGCAGGGTAAGTTAAGCTAAAACAGGAGTGAATCAGAGGCCCTCAGAGGGATCCTGGTGCTAATGGGTCAGAAATCTGACAGCTGGAGTCACAGGAGACTTCATAACAACCTAACAAGACAGAATGCAGCAGATTTTGAGCTCAGTGTTTAGTGTTGTTGCAGTTTTTTGCCCCCCATTTATGATAAATGTTTAACTTCGAGGCAGCACATGTCAGTATTGAATGAGGAAGCATCATATTTGGAGCAAGTTTACAGCAGTTTACAGCACACGTGCAAGGTTTCCACACCTTTACAATACCAAACAAATAAAGAGAAAGAACTGACACAAGCACTTAAAAATATACAATGACACTGCATTGACTAATGTTTGTACAATCTGCAAAGTCCTCCAGCCGCTTGAAGCAAAGGCACAGTGAAGAAAGACACTCCAACGAAAAAGAGACAGAGATGATGGAAAACAGGACCATTAGGTATAAAGTAAGATACAATATAAGTACAGTATATAGCAGTATATAGGCTTCATTTGGATATTTTTGTCTTTGTGATCTCCACCAACCCACCTGCCCTGTTGTGTGTGAATCTTAAATAAAGTAATCATGTAATGACGACTTCAGGTGCTCAACAGTCCGGGGTCTCTGTTGTCGTATTTTGCACTCCATAATGCATCACGCATTTTCAATGGGAGACAGGTCTGGACTGCAGGCAGGCCAGATTAGTACCTGAACTCTTCACTATGTTGTCTCTTGACAATGTCTTGGTGAAATATGCAGGGACGTTTCTGAAAAAGACTTTGTCTAGATGGCAGCATATGTTGCTCCAACACCTGTATGTACCTTTCAGCATCAAAGGGGCCTTTACAGATGTGATGGCTACCCACAATGCCATGGGCACTAACACACCGCCATACCATCACAGATGTAGGATTTTGAACTTTGCACTTTTAACAGTCCTGATGGTCTTTCTCCTCTTTAGTCCAGAGGACAGAACATCCATGTTTTCCACAGCAGACTTTTCCACTTAGCGTCAGTCCATCTCAGAGCTCAGAGAAGTCTGTGATGTTTCTGGATGTTGATGATATATAACTTTCTCTTTGCATGGGAGATTCTTAACTTGCATTTGTAGATGCAGCAACTGAACCCAATTTTTTTGTTTGTACAATATTATATTGTCATTTCAAACAACTCTACATCATTATCGAGTTGTCTGATGATCAGTGTTGGGAAGTAATCTATTACTCTGATACAGAGGACTGTAATATTATTTCTTCCCCCAGTAATATGTAGTGTAAGGGATTACAATTTCCAAAACAATATACTATCACAGTTACTAAGCCAAGTAACTCTGAGTTACTGAGTTAATTTTTGACCTTTGTTGGCGTTTAAAATGGCATGTATGCGCAGCAGGTCAGGGTGGGTCAGGCGAAGTGCTCGCCAAAAAACTGAACAAAGGATGGAGGGTGAGAGAGAGGGCCAGACTTTTGAGTTTGCTTGGCTAGTTTGTTCCCACCACAGCCGAAATCTAGACCGCTAACAACAAAAGTGTCCTGAGAGTTAACAGTTCACTGGATCAGCAGTTCAACTTTGGAGTGCAACGAGAATGCCAAAAAGGTCTAAATAATACTACAGTAAAATAAAGAGCAATGTAACTAATTTATTTTGATACCAGGTAATAAGTAAAGTAATATTATTGCTTTTTAAAGGAGTAATAAGTAGAAAGTAACTTATAACAATTCCTGGGTAACACTGCTGATGACATGATCACTCACAAAGTCTTGACCTCTACCATCTATTCCCAGTTACCATCCTTGAATGTGGCATAAAAGAGAGTAATGGTGATAGTAGAGTAATTGCATAATTTCTTTTAGCTGCAATGCATTCTGGTCATCCCTGTTTCTTTTACAACAGACGTATCCCTGATTGTTTAACGCTGGTGCAAATTATTTGGTCTAAAACAGATGCACCGGATATTTTCATTGTCAAATTAAATTTGCTGATAGTTATTACAATATCAGCAGCTACAATAATCTCAGACTATCCAATAACATTTCAGTGAAGAAATGACACTCCTTTTATAATTAGAGATACGTTTATATTGGAGATGAAAGCCCAACATTATCATCATATCGCTCCGTGTTCAGACTGTCCCACTACAAACACTGTCCCCCTCACTGGGTCCTCTGTTGGCAAACCGCGGACTCATCTGAGGATCAGGACCCCACAGAACAAACACACACACACACACAGACAAACACACGTGAGAGCATGAAAGAGTGAATGAGAGCGAGAAAAATGAGAGAGTGAGACAGCGAGCGATACACTAACACTTCCTTTGATTCTGCTCAGATGTGTTGGCCCCGGCCGGAGCGAGTGTCTCCCCTCGACTCACTGCGGCGGCTTTCAAAGTGCCTTTAATCTCATAATAAAGTTAGTGATGCTCCCCTGGACACACAGCCCGCTCGCTGTTGAATGTGCTCACGCTGGTCTGACCAACAGTAATTACGTGTGCGGCTTATTAACGCTTTGTGAACACATCTAATCCTCAGCTGTGTATACAACTGTTATTGTGGAGCCTGCTGTTTGTAGTGAGAGGATACACAGATACACAGCGCTGTGAATGCAGGGAAATGATTTTCAGCCAACAAAGTGATGCATCACAATTAAGTGATCCGGTCAAGTGATTCAGAGGGCGAACCAACTTTGATCTGTTCGTGTGGGGCAGTAACAAGCAGATGACTTCATGAGAATTAGAGATAAATCTAAAGGAATAACTTTACTACGTGGTAAACAGCCCACTATGGAAAGCTATTAACATTTCCAGAAGATTAAAGGTCCTCGATTCAGTTAATTTTTCTCAAAGCACTGCTTCTCATAACCTGCCCTGCTGACCACAGCTTCAGTTAATAATCTCCTACATTTCCCAGTCTTTAAACACTTTAAACAGCCCCAAGAGAGCATGCCAGAACCTGATGGATTTAGGGTTATAGGTAGAGGTTAAACTTCAAACAAAGTGCTTGTTGGATTGTCTAACAGTAACCCCCCCTCCACACACACACCCTTCCCACGCCAGAACAGGAGGGCCGCTTCCGACACTTTTTGTATCTTTTTGAAACCGACAATCATGCCCCCTTCACACAGTGATCGGCCGGCCAGGTTTGCAGAGCTGAGACAGCTTTATTTCACACAACTACTTCCATCACTTTTGTGCAGCTCGGTGCAACAACCTGAGAGACAATCTGAAAGTGTTCCTAATATCCTTATTTGTAAAATTCTTTGAGTCTTGCCTCTCTTTGTGACCACGTTTACATGCATAATCCTGAAAAATACATTCCTGCTGAGCTGCTAACATGGTTAATGAAAATGAATATTCCATTAATATTCTGTTAACATGCAGCCGTTCATATTCAAAGTAATATAATAATGTACGTCCTACAACTTTTGTTATATACCATGTCCAAAGCATCCAAAAACCTGTTGATATCCAGGTCTTTCATATTTAAAAGTAGGTGTGCATGCAGAGGCTGCGTGTCACAATCTAAGATGTATATTCTAAGTACACTGTACACACATGTAAAGAGTGCTCCTAAAACCTAAATAATAATTGGCATATCCCAGATGTTGGAAAATGCTACATTCAGTTTAAAGCCTAAGTAAGAATATCCAAATGTAATTTGCTGTTTTCATGACCTGTATCAGGTTCAGAATAATAGTGGAAAATAAATGTGCAAGTAATCATACTCTGTGAAGACTATCTCCAAATGTGGCCTTTTGGAACAGGTGTTTTGCTTTTAGTCGTGGTCAGACAACACGTCATGCAACCTTGTCTGCTTCATGAATACTGATACAACATTCATGTCATATTAGGATAATGGTTATTATCAGTTTCCAACTTTTAAAGAGTGTTCAAATCAAAATCCAAGTCATAATTATGATTGAATAATCTGATATACCTGACTTGGCAGTTAATAATATGAAACTGCCTTAAAACCAAACATACACGGATGACTCATGTCAGCCAAAGTCTGTCATTTGAGCTAATAAAACCCAAATTTTACAATTTAGAAAAGAGGTTTTCAAGGTTGGAGGCAGTGTTTGTGATTTGGTTTCAGAGATACAGTAGTTTGGGGGAATTTTACTGCTTCTCCCAAAGTCATAAACTTATAAATGCTTTTGGACAGACCTTTTTTCTATGTATTTGGTGTAGTCTGAAATTATGTCAAACAGCAATATTAGGCTATCTTGGCTAAATTCTATGGGATCGAATAACATAAGTATGATCCCGCAGGCATCCAGGAATTGAGCAAAACAAAGCAGGTAAACAAAGGGCTGGAAAACCCCTGATTTAGAAAATTATATTGTTATTGTTGCACAGTATTTTAAAGCCTTCATGCAACCAACTCAACAGCTGTCTTTCCCATCTGCACCACCCATCCCAAACGAAGAGCCGTGAACATGGCATAAAAGAGAACAATGATAGTAGTACAGTAATTATAGGATTGCTTTTAGCTGCAGTGCATTCTGGTCTATTGAAGCTACTGTTTCTTTGTTTCTTTGAATGAAAAAAATGAACATATCCCTGATTGGAAAAGCAGGTCCAAATATGCAAGTTTAAGTCTTTGCACTAGATATTTATCAACATAGCTCCATGTTTTCTACACTTTGTAAATCATCTGTAGGGATAAACATAATTAGAAGAAATAAATCACCTTTTTAGTATGAACCTCCATATCTGAAATTTCATTTCAGGTCATTTCAGTTTTTAAGGACCACACTGGCTGTTCTGGGCAAAGATTAAAGCTGGCTTGAGTACTCAAAGTTTGTTAAAATTTCATGCTTTGATGTCCAAAATCAAGCATTACTGATCCCTTATTTGCTGAGCCAGCGCTGCTGCTGACCTCACTCGGTGTATTAAATGTGGATTAGACTTGAAGGTTTCAGTCTTACCAGGCCATTACAGTTGCTCAGGGCCACTTTGCTGGAGTGCGGCTGGTCTTGGAGGTGTCCTACATAGTGACAGTGGGAGAGTAAGGGTGACTCCAGGGTAATCGACCTCTCTTCCAGTACTCCACCCTGAACTGCCGGGACAGCAGGCCTCCCTGCAGCGTCAGGTTCAGCAGAAAGTTGTTACGGGACGTGGACAGCTGGTAGAAGAGCTGAGAGGGAGGAAAAGAGAGAGTTCAGCTTATAAATGCTGTTAGATCAGAATGTTAAAGGGACAGTGAGTGTATTTTCTACAGTAGATGGTGGCCAGCATGCCCCCAGTTTGGAGAGCAGCAGGATTACCGGTATAGGAAGCTAAGCAATGTACTGCTCAGGGTCTAAAACAAGGGGCACCTAAAAAAATCAATATCAGTTTAAGTGTAGGCTATATTTAGAATATTTTCAACACTTTGCCTCGCCGTCAGATGGCCTTTTCTGACATGAAACCATTGTTATATAAGCCAAGTATTGCTCTCTCCAAATCAACCAGACTCCATTTAAAAAACACAAATTTTACCTCACAGAACACAGGAGTTGCTGGTCGGCTGCTCCCTTGATATGTAAGTTACTTTGTGCAATTGTGTGACTTTTGTCTTTTAAAGCGTTATTTCAGATTCACCGAAATCACCCAATAAAACAAACAAACTAACGTTCAAGACAGCGACAGAGATGATTAGCTCCCGTGTTCTGCAAGGTAAAATTACTGTTTTTGCCAATGGAGTTTGGTGGCTTTTGAAAGAGCCACATTTGGCTTCTATAACAGCAGTTTTCTGCCAGAAAAGGATATCTGACAGCGAGGTAAATTAGAAAAAATATTAAAACAATCCCAACTATCTCTTTAGGTGTTTAAGAGAGTAATTTAAAAATGTGTATAAATATAAGGGTCAATAAAAGGATGAAAAAATAAAGGGAAATTATTTCAAAAAGCATACAGAGTCAGGCAGCCTGTCTTCAGTGCTGCGTCTTCTTCTTCGGTGGTGTTGAGGCCTTTCTGCGTCCAGCGTCTCACCGTTAGGTCCTACGCGTACTGGGATGGCAATCTCATACTGGCCTAGACTGGACAGGAAAGCAGCTGGAGGGAGGGAAATAAAGAAGGCATAAAACCAAAATCAGAGTTTAACTCAATAAAGCCAAAATTCAGCTTAATCTAATTGACTCTAATTAAAAACAGTCAAGGATTTAGGAGTTGCTTATTTTGAATAACGCTGTGGGGCTTTTTTATTGAGAGAGTAACCCAGTTGGCAAAGAGAAACTTGCAGGCTTTTTTGGCCCATTACTGACAAGGTCCCTCCACTCCAAGAACCCCCCTCTCGCATGAGGCCAAAGGGATGTTGCCATGGTTACATTGAAACTGTATACTTCCTGTCTGTCCCAGTCTGTGCCGGGGCCTGGTGGAGATTTATTGTCCAAACACACACGGCTCCAAACAGCCAACGTCAGCTAACTAACGGGGAAAGGTCACCGGCAAATGAGTCCAGTTTTCATCAAACCTTTGGCCTCGGTTGGTGGAGAAGCAGCCCCTTCCCACACAGAGTAAATACCCAGAGATCAGAGTTCCCTGGTACAGACTTGGAGAGCTCTGTACCGGGAAAAACCACTCTGTAAGCAGCGGATAGGTCTGGCTTGAATAAACAGCGAGCACAATTACAAATGCAGCCTTCACATGGAACTCGTGAGGTCGCACTGTATTTTCGACATGGAAAGTTTAGTGCAAAATATGCTCGGCGTTCAAGTGGTTTTAGCCATGAGAACAAAAACGAATGGTGCTTTGTTCTCTTCTCAAAAATGCTCAATGAGTCAGCATTTTTTGCATTATAATTTCATGTCTTAATCTTCTTCCGTCAATATGTAGGTGCACGGCAAAACGTACTTCCAGTAAGGGTTCGGGAGGGCGGGACGGCCTGTGAAGTTTTTACTGGAAGTAATTGTGAAACTGTGAAAACAGGATTGGGAAAAAGCACTGACAATTCAATGTTAGTGGTTAAAAATGAGAAAAAAGATGCAATGCAATTCCAAGATTTAGGAAAAAAACTGCACAGCACACATCCTGCACCTTTTGCACTCATATTTTGCTCTCTGCTTTTTTTTCCAACTCTACCTCTCTGATACTGTCTGTCCGTACTGCCGGTGTCCATAAAATATAATGTTGAATCACTGCAATTTCAAACACAACAGTCTTTTTTTTTTTACTTACCTTACACCTGATTTCTCAACAGTAATTTCCTCCTTAACTGTTGTTATTTGTCTTTAGTCTAGTGCTTTGTCTAGTGCATTAGCATTCACTTAGACCTGATCCATTGTTTACCTCCAAGAAAGGTAATGATTCTAACAAAAGAATGATTAAAAACATGAGAAAAAATTGGGCCGGCATCTTTAAAAATGTTTTTATGTTACGACACATTTTGTGAACCGGAATCTTCTGAAAAATTTTCACTTCCAAAGTCAAGAAACCACACCAATAACAAACTTAAACTGCCTTAAATGGACACTTGAAGGCAGCAAAATCACAGCGGCACTCTTCCACAGACTTGTTCAAAAGCATTACCTTCCTAAGAGCTCTGAGCAGTTTCCCACAACACATCCATCCTGCTCTCACAAACCACAGCAAATAATCAGGCAGGTGGTATTAACATTAACTTTGAAGCACAGGAAAATCTCCCGGGGAGAAAATGAAGGGAAGGTGTTAATAAAGTAGATATAACTCACCGCCAAGGAAGAAATTAAGAAGACCTCACACAGAATAAACTGTACACTAATGAGAAACAGCAAAAACAAATTAGTGTGTAGTTTGATCTAAAGGTCTGAGTGTTTTCTAAAAAAAAAAAAAACCTTGTTAAGCTTCCTCTCCACAGGAATATTTCAACCAATCCCGCCCACCATCTGTTCCATCCCACGGGGGAAAAAAAAGACATATTAAGTCTTTATTATAGATATTTTTAAACTAAAACAAGAAAGCAAAAACAGTGACTCAACTACCAGAGGGGGATACAATTTATGAAGTCCCTGTTTTATGTTTATGCTGTTTCCCATTGTAACAGATACAAGCAAGGGACCATATCACAGAAACTTCCTAACTTTCAGGACCTGCTTTAACTGGTTGGTAACCATGGTAATTAGGGTTAGGACCTGATTAAGGAAAAGAGATAAACGGTTCCTAAGTCAACGTTCCTGTCGTAACTTAAGATAAGAAATGTGTATTACACAAACATCCTACAAACTTCAATTTGCAAAATCTTAAATAAACTATCCTATGTTTAGCTGCTTTCTATCAAAATACCTGTTTTCTCCCACTTATGTATTCTTTTAACTGTACACGCCACCTGTTACTCTCTGACCCGGCCTGGGGCCAACTGATAAACCTGCTTTACAGAAAACAAACATATGACAACACGTGTTATGCTTTACTTCTTCTTATGCTCTCTCTGCACACAAATAACCCTGCCCCGTCCTCTCTGGTCAACCCTGAAAGTATAAACTCGTACACATATTTGATATTTTATCCTTTAACGGGTAGGAAATCGAGCCCATAGTGACCCAGCAGTAACCGATGAAAATGTTAAGTAGACATCAAAGCAAAGAGCAAACTGACAGTGGAAACACACTTGCTAAAATTAACAGGAGGAGACACTCCTTGGCTAAAAGGGTTTCAAACAGAAGCCTCTGCGCTGATAAATACACCCATCCACCCATGAGCGGGGCATCACCCTGTTTTCTGTTATCGCCAAAAGAAAATAGTGGAAGGAAATACTCTGGATGGAAAACTGACCCTCCCTCCATCCCAGACACACCCTCACGGCACCTCAGGCCAAACGCTGCTCTGCCTCGTTTGAAACAACTACCACAGGAGGAGGAAGAATCTGCGACTATCCAGTATAAATGGTGGCGTGTGCTCACCTTTAGATAATAATTTGTTAGAGGCCATCACACTCACAGTACTGCAGCTCTAAATGAGAGAGCTGGTATCAAAAACAACTGCTTCCTCACTCACACTTTGCCAGTTTATCTGTCTGTGTTTGTCTTGGGGTGGCGCACACAGGGAGGTCATAAATACACAGACAATATATGGCCAAAAGTATGTAGACACCCCTGCTCAACTACTTTTGTGTCTGGAGCTGCTTTTCATGTTCTGGGCAAGACCCTTTCATTCTGAATAACCATGGGCTTCGAGAACCAGAAGCATTGGTTCCAAATCGTCCGTTCCATCAGAACCATATGCTTCTAAGCTTATCAATTCATTTTATCTATGCAAACATGTTTTTCTGACAGTTTGCAAAACAATGACAACAAACTCATGCTGCAGGAACCTTGCAACAAGAAGGAGTCATGGTGGAGAGGAAGAAAAAGAGCGTGGCTTCATTTATGAAGAAAGATGGCAACAGACTAACAATCAATTTCTACAGCCAGCTCAACTATAATTGATCATGAATCATTAAAGGAACTGCTCAAGAATGAGGCTGATGAGCAGAAGCGATAATGGCATTGGTATCGATAAAATCTTATCCTTTTCCATCCCTATGAGTAAGAACTTCGAGTTAATGTGTATGGAAGTATTTCTGTGCCATGATGTGGCATGATAAAGCGCAGCTGTTGATCTCGATCTGAAAGGGAAAAAGAAAAATGGGCCTTTAATAATATCAAACACTTTCACATGTTAACGTCACTTATCCAGCGTAGGATGTATAATAAAGCAGCAACTTCATTATGTGTCAGATTCTGGGTTTAAATCTTAGCTGTTCTCCTTTAGAACCAGTGTGTGAACCACACTACCAGAGACAAACTGGCACAACAAACAACTGAATCTCACGGTGAAAAATGCAAAATCTCACAAATGAACACGAGTACACCTCAGTTACTCACTTATTGTCACTCACCTGGACAATCATCTCACAATCAACACGCCATCACGCTGACAACTATCTCTGTCTACTGCACTATAATCACTGTCCAAACTCCTCAACAACCCACAAAGTCATCTGTGGCCTTTAATATAAAGTGTGATTGATGTTATATCACAAGTTCACCTGGATGTCACACTGTCACACTTTAACACAGCTAACGCCAACAGGTAATTATCTCCACACTATGCGTGAGCTTGGTGTAAAACAGCTGACCTCAGACTGCATGTTCCTCTCATAGATTGTATGGAACTATATCCTATTCTCCAATGGATCAGATAAAGATATGTTATACACATATTGGACTAACAACAGGAAAAGTTGTAAACTCCTTAACGCGACTGGCATATGCAGTGTTTCGGCATCGACACAGTCACCTACAGTCACCGCTGTGAATCTGGGAAAACAACAATATAGAAACACGATTTAAAAATAAGCTATATATATCACAGTAACCTATAGGAACGTTTTTGTGAGGATTTTTCTAACCTCCGACTTCAAAAGTCAAGACCTGAGATCGCTATCGCAGCTACAGCCTAACGGTGAGGAGCATCACAAGTTAATTCAACGTAACATGATTGGCTGGATGTTGGCTGAATTGAGACAGGGATCAATTGCTTCTCCCTGGTGACCCGGATGTTCAGTCTGGTTCTTTTTACACTGAATTTTTGAAGCTGAATTTTTTTACACTTAATTTTTTGACGTTGAATTTTTTTACACTGAATTTTTTGAAGTTGAATTTTTTTACCACTGAATTTTTTGAAGTTGAATTTTTTACAATGAATTTTTTGATGTTGCATTTTTTTTACAATGAATTTTTTTTAGAAATTGATTTTTTTTACACTGAATTTATTTCAACAAAATAAAATTCAAACAAAAAACAAAAAATTCAGTCTGATTTTGATGCTGAAAAATTTAAATCTTAGAAATTCATATTCAAACTCAGATGGCACAGAAATACTTCCATAAATGTGCATCTCTCACCTTTTCCACTGAATCTATTCAGATCTTTTTTTTTTTTTTTAATTAGTCTCCATTATTCTTGCAAACTTAAAAACTCACTGTGACTAAAGTACAACTGAACTCTGGCCAAACTAAAGTTGCTAATGCGGCCCAGTGAACACCAACCAGGATTTCTAGTAAAAAACTGTTTGCTATTCCTTCTGAACCTCTTTTCGCCCTATTTTCAACCAGCTAAAATGTCGTTACAACATCAACATGTCACAAAACAATCTTGTTTAATCATTTTGACAATTTGTTCAGTTGCAGGTTGAAAGATTGAAAAGTTTTTCTCTGAGTTAGGTGAAAGCTGGTCTACACAAAGACCTAATTTCAATGCATGTGATATTTCACATAAATTCAAAATTAGTATAGAGGCTGTGTGCTGCCAACAAGAAGCTTCCAGGACACTGTGATGGGAAAAGTTCAGTGCAACAATGTAAAATAAGAAATTACTGCTGCAGCTTAACACACATGTGCAGTTCTTGGTGGAGTATTTGGTGATGGGTGTGGTGAATAAATGGGTTAAACACAGGACATTCATAAAGGAAACAGGGGTTTGAGTACCATGTGAGGCAGCTTTTTTTTTCTGGCTTTCAACTTTGAAATTTGGATGTGGTTTCTTAGTTAGGCTCCACAGTGACTTCCAACTTTGTGGCAGCTCTTTGGTGAATGCCCTTTCCTGTTTTAGCATAACAATGTCCCCGTGCACAAAGCCAGGTTCATAAAGAAACACTTAATTGGCCTGTACAGGGCGCTGACCTCAACCCCACCCAACACCTTTGGAATGAACTGGAATGCGACTGTGAGCCAGACCTTATCGCCCAACATCAGTGCCCGACCTCGCTAATACTTCTGTGGCTGAATGGGAGAAAATCCCTGCAGCCATGTTCAACAGCCAGTCTTCACTTTTTCCCAGCAGCAATTAACGCCCATGGTTTACAATGAGATGTTCAACAATCACATATGGGTGTAAAGTTCAGCTGTCCATATTATTTTGACTACATAATGTGAGAGTGGCAGCAGTTACATCCAGCCTCCAACCCTCATAACCGTCTCTTCTTCATCATAACTGAGATAAATCACTGATGAAGACGATGATGAAGAGGATGTATAAGGCAATTGGTGAACTGTGCAACAGCACATCTGTAAACTTAAGAAGAAATGAATAATGATAAGGCCATTCTCATTCGTTATTTCTGAGCTCTTTCAAAACAAATGAAGAAAAAAATGAAGAAAAATCCAACTGCTGCATTTTTGTCCTCTCACTCTTCTCTAAACAAATACACAGACACTATCAAAATATTCTGCTCACAGCTGGACACTAAGTGAACCAGAAAACATCTTTATGTTTCTAATAATTCCTCCATTATTTCCCCCGCTGTTAGAGGAGTTTTACTCAAATAATGATTCAGTGGGGTTATCATCTGTTATGATATCAGCCAAGGCCTGGACAAGAGTCAAGTTCAAAGGGGAGAGAAGGAGAAACAAAAAAGATGGAGAACAGTGGGAGTGAGAGTATCATAAAATAAAAACATTTTTATGTCAAAGATGAAGTGAGATGACTTGTTTATGACAGCATAGAAACAAATGAAACCCAGTTTTAGCTAAAAATGTGCAAAATCTTTGAAGAAAAGTCTTCTTTGTTGCCGCCTTTGATGCTGAACCTTTATTTAGGGTAACGGCGCACGCTCTAACACAGCCTTTTTGTGGTTGCTATATTGACACTGATGACACTATATATAAATTCTAATATTAGATGCAGCGGTGATGATGCAGTAGGCGGAGGAAAACGAGAGAAAACAGTTCTGTGTTAGATTAAAAAAAAAAAGAAAATCTGACTTCTGACCTTTTACTGCTGTGTGAAAACAAGGAAGATCTAATTCATTGTGATGACTTCCTGTTCGAGCTGCATCAGTTGTTTTCGTTGGCAGTTTGCAGACAACGGAACAAGCTGAAAATATATTTACATATTATCACCTTAAACAGCTGTTATGGTGAACTTGTTAGCAAAAAAGTTGCCAATTTACACATCTGGCAGACACAAAGCAACATATCCTTTCATTTGGTGTTGTGTTTCTGTCAGCCGGGTGAATTTAAGTTCATATTCACTCTTTTTTTAAAGGGTAACTTCGGTATTTCTCAACCTGGACCTGGATGGGCAATTGCACGCATCTACTTAAAATATTCTGGCTGTACAAAATCTCCCTGCTGTTTTCTCTGATGTCCAACGTCTGATCTGCTCCTCTGCCGACATTTTCACATCTAACACGGGGATCATGAGGAATTTGAGCTGTCCTCCCCAATAAAATGGACGAGTTAGCGGTGCTGACCCAACACCGAGAGGAAATACTGGGAGTCCAGCATCACGGTGTTTATGGACACATGGCTGAACACAGTGACTCCACACACGATCGCAACACTGGATGGATTCAAGCTGCTTCGGGCAGACAGGACGAGGGAGAGTGGTGAGAGGAAAGGAGGAGGCCTGGCAATGTTTATGAAGGATAGATGGTGTAATTCTGGGTACAACAATATTAAAGACAACTCTGCAGTAAGGACATTCAGCTGTTAGCCGTTAGCATGAGACCTTACTATCTGCATCTACTGCGATAGCAGCGTGTATTCCCCCCTTTGCTAACGCTGATTCAGCCTGTGATATGACGCCCACCCCCTGCAGGACACTGTAACAGCACTGGAGAGCTCATTTTTCATAAATTGTTGTTCTCGAAAGAACTGGGTCTTCAGTTTCTTCTTAAAACTGAGAGGGATTCTACCGATTAAACAGAATTAGGCAGCTCATTTCACCATCAGGGAGCTACAAAATGTTAAGAGTCTGGCTCGCGACCTTGGGCTCTGTTGTGTTGGTTGAATCAGGCACCTTTCATTGTCAGAGCGTAGAGAGCAGGAAGGAGCGTAGACCTGAGTGAGGGAGTTCAGGCAGGCGGGAGCAGTTTTAGTTGCTGTTTTGTTGTCAAGTGTCATGGTTTTGAATTTGATGCGGGCAGCGATTGGAAGCCAGTGGAGCGATCTGAACAGTGTGGTGACGTGCTGTTTTGGCTGTTTAAAAACCAGACATGCTGCTGCATTCTGGATCATCTGCCGAGGTTTTGAACGTGCATGTGGGGCGAAAACATGGGAAAATAGCGTCCAGGTTGTAAAATCTTACCTTTTAAGCTCTGTTTTTGGTCTCCACCAACTCTTGAGGAACATATGTAGCTCTTGAGCAACTAAATGCTCTACTATGTTCACCAACTAGTCGCTAAATGTCTGCCTGCTGTTTGGTGCTGAGCAAGTATTGTTTGTCAGAGCTTTTTTTGTTGTAAAACATCTGTGGCTGGAAACAAAGCTAATGAGAGCAGGACTGTGGAATCAAAACAATGAGCTAAAAAAATGTTAAAATGTTCCATAGAGCTGAGAGAAACCTCAGAGTTGGGTGATAAATATGTATGGGCCCATCAAACAAGCCCTTTTACATTCCGCATAGTCATTTCATCCATTGTTAATGTAAAAATATTAATTAATGCAGCTTTAAAGTCAGAACTGTCTGTGCCTGTGAAGAGCAGAGTCTCCGAGGAAAAAGAGCCACGTCAGGGTTTGAGGGTGGGTTATTTAAGCAGCGTGGCAGACTATTGGAGACAGATGGCTGCGAGGGGTCAGAGGTTAAGTTTAGGAAATACACAATCACAGCCTTGTTCTGGGTGACGAGACACGGACACTCTGGGATTTTATGTCTTTGCCTTCGGGGGATTTCAGTCGCTCCTGCCTCGTGTGTGTGTGTGTGTGTAAGAGAGAGACAGGGAAACTGTGTGCTGAGAGGTGAGGGGGGCGGGCGCACGTGGCTGTGCCACAGCAACATGATTTGTGAAGGCAGAGTTCAAGTTCAGCAGCCCGGACCTGCAGGCCTGGAGTGTGCCTCAGCCGGTCAGAGGCCGGGTCAGACCTCAAACGTTTTCTACGGCTCATTTCATCCGACTTTTTCTCCTCTGAGCCCTGTGCATGTGAGTTATAAATAAAAACAATTACCGAAACTATGGAACACATGTTGATCCTTAAATTCCAATTAATCTATAATCAGAAAGTCAAATTAAATACAAATTAAAAAAAGGGTACTTATTCTGGCCTTTTAAACATGGGTAGCACTGAGAAGGCTGTTTTTTCTTTACTGGAATGAAAAACAGACTTCATTGTGGGTGCCATAAAATACATTAAAGTAGTCTTGTTCTCAAAGACTGAAAACAATTAAAGCAACCCACAGAATAAAGCTGTGATTACAGACTATAAAACAATGATGTTTTCCCACTATTTATAAAGACCTCAAAGAATAAAGGTCTGTGATGTTAATAGTGTGTTTAATTCTAAGTCAGGCCTCTGAAACTCTTTTCACACTGAGTTTTTGATTGGTTTGAAAAGGTCAACGCATGTTATGCAACCTGGCTGTAGACCTGCTCCGGAGTCCAGACGAGGGTGGGACACCAGTCTGACACGTCTCTGGTTTTTGGTGGGAAAAGGGTGAACACATGTTTATGTATTAACTATAGGATTACAATATGAAAATATTATAGACTTGTAATAGGATTACTATGACTTTACAGTAGATATAATGTAGGTGTCCAGCCCTTTTTTACCATGAGAGATGTCTGAACATGACTGAGATGATGCAGGAAGTTATCATAAAGTAACTACAAAGAAATCTTATATATTACACATGTTGACTCTGTAACCTACACCAGGGGTCTCAAACTGGTGGCCCAGGGGCCATTTCCGGCCCTCATTCCCCGTCCCTCCAGCCTGTGATATTTTGTCCAAAATCTAATATAATCTGATTAATGATTTTGTCTAACTAAATTGTTTTTTTGTTGTTGTTGTTTTTTTCCAGCTAAAGCACAGACAGAACTAACAATGCTCAGGTAGCCATTTTCATCAGGGGTATTACAGAACATTTGAAGTGACAGAAGAGTTGCTGAATTTGTGTCTAATGTTTGTGGCTAACTAAAACACGTGTAGAAACTGCTTTACCTTAAATGTGACAAAAATCTGTTCCTAATGGAAATAAAAAGGTAAATTTTCAAAATTGCACTTTTTGCAGTATTTCAACCTTGAACCGGCCCTCCTATGAGATGACAATACCAGCAGTGACCAGAAGCCAGTTTGAGTTTAAGATTCCTGGTCAAAACTCTGCAACGTTCAACTTTCAACAGATATGTTTATGTTAATGTCTAGTTAAATATACTGCTAAAGTTGTTGTTAATAGGGCTGGCACACAATCTTTTTTGGTTCCAGCCAAAACATGTCTACAGCACCAAGTTTCAAAAACTAAAAACTACTCAATTACAGAAACTGGCATTAAATATCTGGTCAGATTCATAATCTTGTTAATTTGTTCTTTGACCCACATAGGCTGTGTTCACACCCAGCATGTGTTTTGTCTGATCTGGTCACAAGTCACTGAGCGCAGGTGTGAATGCAGCCAAGATGCATTGTGGTCACACTGAAATCTGCTCAGACCACATTTGGAGGTGGTCTGGCCCACATTCTTTTAGCAGTGTGTACACAATGTGTCCTGGGCCACACTGAAGAACCGCCTACTCAAATGTTGTCTGCATTAGTGGAAGTCTGTACTCATTCACATGCCAACAGCATAATATTAAAGAGAAGCACAAAACAAAGAAGCTAAAACAGGTGAAATTGATTCTCACGGATGTGGTTCACGCAAAACATGCTGTCTGATGTCCAGTATAACGAAAACTTTGCAAGCTTCCTCCTCTTTGTGGAAGTGCATTGAAGCCTCCTGTTGGTTAAAGACAACACATTTCATTCAGTCTTTGCAAACGGAAAATGATGATACAAAGCGGAGAAGTGAAATCCAATCACTCAAGATGCTTTCTAAAGCCAGGTGTTATCTGCAGTACTCAGAGCTGTCCAGTTGTGATCAGATCACACAAGACACATGTTAATACCATGTGTAAACAGGCCCACAGTCCCTGATCAATCAGTGTTTTGGTTATTTTAGACTATATGACCCTGCTTACATTTGGTTTTACAATGAATTTTGGTGATCCAAACACAAGCGGACGGCCAAGAGACATCCAAGTTCACACCTGTGTTTCCAGTTGTCCACTTGTGTTCAGATTTCATTGCTGCCAAGTTACCTCAGCTAGAAGGTCAAAGAGCCCCGCACAGTTATTACGTCAGTCTGTTGCCAGACAAGTCAGAGCTGTTTTGCACAGGTTAGCTAAGAAAAGAAACTGTTTTCAAGGACTAATATACGTATAATAAGTGTGGGCTATTCCAACTGCTGAGATTGGCAGGACAAAGTTGTTTGAGGTGGCTCGCTGTCACCACAACAACCACCACGTCTGGATTGATGACATATTTTCTCGTTATGTCCTCTTCAGGGATGAATCAGGAGGCATTAGCATTTACACAACAAAAGATATGTGGTCCAGTGTGTCCCAGAACACCTCAGGTCTTTTATTTAGTGAAAATTACTGGGTGGCTGCTTGTGTTAAGACACAAGTGAGAACTCTGGCTTTGTTTGTTGAAGAAAAAAAGAGTTGGTGAAATGATGATATAATACAGTCTATTAATCTTGGAGCTTTAGCCAAAATACTATCCTTTTAATATCTCTGGTGCATTGGGCCTTTGTGGGCAATGTTCCAAATCAATTAACATGATTTATTTATGGCTACAAACAGTTTCCCAACAGATTTTCCAGAAGTTTTACTATATCGGGCTCTGTGGTGTAAATCAGTCTGATGTATTTAACCTCTCTGTCAGTGCTAATATTCTGGTTTATTTCACAATCGCCTCCTCTCACCTTGTGACTGAGCAAACTCATCTCTGTGACCTCCTTCGACCTCGGTGACAACCATGACCACGACGATGACAGTGCAGACCAGACCAGTCCTCCATAGCGCTTCCATGGTTACTACAGTAGTTGCTATAGTAACAGAATTCAGTGCAGTGGTCCCCGGGCCTCTGTCCCAACATGTCTTCTGCCCTCTCGGATGCCCCGTCGCCTAGCAGTGGGACAGCTCAGCGCTCTGTTGGGCCATGGCTGCAGGAGGACCTGTAAGTTCAGATGGACATCTCTAACAGCAGCCTCTACAGTGTGTCGATCAGTGAGGAGAGGTGACGGAGGGATCCTGGACAAGTCCTCATAGAAGAAGGAAAAGCCTGGACGGATCTCTCCCGAGGGGCTCAGCAGCAAGTGGTGCGTTCAGACTCCTCTCTGTAGCCCTGCAGAAGAGAAATAGTTCAGTGAGGAAGAGGAAGGCCAGGAAAGGGAGTGAAAAGGGAGGGGAGAGACAGATTTAGGCTCAGAAAGGTGGGAGGAACGAGGGAGACATAGAGAAACAGACTAACAGAGAGGGAGAGCATGAGATCCCAATGACCCATGCAGTTCCCAGTCTAACAAGACAAATCTACCCAGTTCATATCCAGCGTCAAGTGAAGGACCGCCCAGTCCCGCATTGTTCCTTCAGCTAATCAATCTTGGCTTTGGAGAAGGGCAAACACCCTGTCTTTCACTCTGATGACCAGAGACAACAGCAGGTCCCAACCTGGGGCCCCTGAGGCCCCGCTCTTTAAGCTGCCTGCCCACCGGAAAGAGTTCAAACACAAAGGAAGCCATTGATCTTGTAAAAAGCTGCACTTAATGCCCAAAAAGGGCTTGAAGTGGGTATTATGTCAGAGGCTCTGGGGGTAAAATGAGCCAATTTGAGAGGAGCAGCAGGTTGCCATCACTGCTACACTGGCTGACTGTGGTGGTTGGTTGTATGGCTGAGTGACTTGCTGGCTGGCTGCCTGACTGTACAGCTTACTAATTGGCTGGCATCCTGGCTATTAGACGGATGGTATGAGTGCCTATATGAAGCTTGTTTACATCTGAAATGAAGGATCGAGTACTCTAATAAATATAGATAGGCCGATACTGGGTTTTTCAGGGCTATACTATTGATGTCGACATTTGTTTCAGTGCCAATCTCCCAATAGTGATTTTACATAAACACATCAAATTCACAATAATCTTGATATGAATCTCGCACTGACTGGATACTTTGAAGCTTCTAACTTTGTTTTGATAATCAATCTCCACATCAGTATTCAAATGCTGTATTTCTGGGGATTTTTTTTTGAGGAAGGAGACACTGCATCAGCTGTGCCGGAAAAGACACAGAAGACTGAAAAAAGTGAGAAATGAAACCCCTCTTTGGAGCATCTATGAGCAGAAAAGCATCCTTGCGAGGGAGCATTTCTGCTCCGCACGCACAAATGCATTCCCGCAAGCATTGGGCTGTGACATTACTTTGCGAGGCAGCTGGATTCATGAGATCACGTGAGGATCCATCTTGCCAGGCTTCAAATTTTCCGTTTGTGTCCGCACCAAAAGTGGTACAGCCAATCAGCATCCTAGCAGGGACTACTGGCTGCTCCGGGTATGGCTTTAGCTGTGACGACAGCAAGAAGCGACCATGAAAGCGAATTGTCTGAATAAACAATGGCGTCTCCTGAAGAGTTTAGCGTAGACATGACGATAGCATCAGTTAGGTCAGAAGTGGAGAGTATTTCTTCATCGAAAGAAGAGCAAAGAACAGCACTGAAGGCTTTTCCCAACAGAGAAGATGTTCTCGCTCTTCCCCTGACCAGTTTCAGCAAGAGTTTGATCTGACTGGTTGAAGCCCATGTTAGATGTGATAGAGAGATGGTTCGTCCAATCACCTGCCAAGTGTTTTGGTTGTTTTTTTTGAAAGTGCCTACCCTTTTCCAAACAGTTTCTAAGGACGACTCGCTCATTCATCACATTGATGATCACAAGTATTAGGAAAGTACGATACCTTGTGTTGTCTCCCCAACTTAACTGGTACCAGTTCTCTGTTCCCATCCCTACCTATACACAACCATTATATCTGCCTTTATTTTTTTTTTTTTTTTATGTGACCAAGATACGTTTTCAGCATTTTATACAAAATGGACTACAAAATGACTTCAACTAGTTTAGCATTCTTAATTTGGGCTCTAACCAGCCATTTTGCCTCACTTTGTTCTACATCACCTCCATGTTTAAAAGCAGCGCGTTTCTTCCTCATCATTTGTTTCAAAGATATTTGATCCAGGGTTTGTTTTTTGGTTGTCTAGCATAGCCAGGCCTATCTCGACATGACTATGTCAGTTCTGAGGAAAGGTTTGGCCGCACACTTCAACATTCAGCTAATTCTGCTATCACGGGAAAAATAGTGCCGTAGGTAAATTGTTCTGGTGGAGTGGTGAGCCCTGGTATTAAAATGGAGCAGCTGCTAGCTTGTTCATGTTCGTACCATGCACAACCAGTAGCCTAAAGTAAGGGGAGGAGCATGCGGACTGAAATAGGCAGCCAGTGGCAGGCTGATAACCACAGTCTGCATCTGATGAGTCAGACTAGTTATGAAGATACAGTTAAACATGTCATTTCATGTGGATTGAAAGCATGAACCAACTAGATCAGCAAATGATAGCTATGATCTTATCATGGTCATATTTCTCAGTTGAACAAAAGAGGATTGCACAGCTTTAGTCACCTGAACATCAAAAGACAGAAAAGAAGACAAATATTATACAGTACCAAGACTACGAGCCTCTTATTGTAAGGAACCACTCTAGATTTATGTGTCGTCACCAGGAGGGGTAATAATAATGATCTCAGGTCATTAAATTGGAGGAATCATTTGGACTTCCAGCTGTTAATTTCAGCAGGCCATGACGTAATACAGGACACATCAGCGGGACCTGGCCTCGTCCTGATATACAGTTGCGTATCATCCACATAGTACTTCACAATGCCAGTGAAATTCATAGTTTTTTCTCCATCAGCAGATGTTTACGACCGTTTCCTGTTGCCAGGAATAACAGGGAAAAGATCGTTCCTTCCTTTTTCAGCTGCTGAATAGAAGTGAAGTTTGTATGACAGCAGCTGAGGATCATTTGGAGGTAACAGCTCAGCCAGCCAGACATCACAGATTAAAATCTTGGGTCACTTGTTCATTTTCCACACTACTAATTTAACTGTCCCGTGCTATACATAAACCTCATGCTCCTTTTTAATTGAGCACCATTCCTTTGAGTTCATTTTTTTTAACTTATAGACCAACATAGAGCGAGTCTGCTTTATAATAACAATGGAAAATGACTTCCTCAGACCCACAGAGTACCCATTACAAAAACAGACCAGAGCCAGAATCAGGACTCACATTTTCATGGGTGCCCTTCTCTTTGACTTGAGTTTCCTGGCTATGGATTGCAGTGTCAGCTAAAACCCAACCCTTGCTATTCTCCAGTAAAGTCTGCCCACCCAGTTCACTCTTGTCCCGGCCTCCCTCCCTCCCCTCCATCCCTCCCTCAGTGCCGTCTGGGAGAGAAGAGCGAGCGGAGACGCCACACTGGCCCAGATGGCTGGCGGCAAACCAACTGCAGCCAAAGGTAATCGGAAGCAGATGGGAAACCTTTTGGTGACGAGAGCAGGGGGAACAAGTTGCCTCCTGAAAAGAGGAGGGGAAAAAAAAAAAAAACGAGCACAAAGCCCGAGGGGAATGAGAGAGAGAGACAGCAGAGTGTAAGCTGTTTGAGCCAGCTGGGAGAGCCATTCTTGAGTGTTAATACCCTGAACTGAGTGTGGAGGAATGAGCTGAAAAGAGCCCTAATGTGCCTCTTGTTTCAGTTCAAACAGCCATGGGAAGGTACAGTAAAAGGAGGAGAGCTTGCTTAAAGGGATAGTTCAAATTATTTGATGTGGGGTCTATGAGGTACTTACTGATAGTCAGTAAATAAGAACAATAGATGCCAGTCAGCACACCCGATTAGGAGAAGCAGAGATGATTACCAGCACAGAAGCTCAGCAATGAACTGCTGTGGCAATAAAACATACTTTCGCCACTTAAAAAAGGTCTATCTAAAAAAATCAATAACATTTTAAGTGTACGTTGTATTTAGAATATTGTCACTAGTTTTCTTTGCCATCAGACAGCCTTTTCTGATGGGAAACTGCTGTGATATAAGCTGAATATTTCTCTCTCCACACCAACCAAACTCCATGGAAGAAATCAGTAATTTCACCTTGCAGGACAAGGGCGCTCCTTGACTTACGCTGCTTCGATCTGTTAGTTTGTTTGTGTTACTGTGTAACTTCTGTGAATCAAAACTATCCTTTTAAAACACCAAAGTCAGAAAATAACAGGCAGCAGCAGACCAGCAACTCCTGTGTTCTGCTGGGTAAAATTACTGATTTGGTCCATGGAGTTTGGTTTGTTTGGAGAAAGCAATATTTGGCTTATATAACAGCAGTTACTCATCAGAAAAGGCTGTCTGACAGCAGATATAGCATACACTTAAACTGATATTGACTTGTTTAGATGGACGTTTTTTTTTTTTTATGCGGCTAAACACACCTCTTGTTGTTGTCCCCGTCCACAGTCCTGGTGCTCCTCCCTGCTTCTCCGCAATGGGGGAATTGCTGTTAGACAGGCTTTTCTGAAAGGAAACCACCCTTGCATTACCAACATATTGCTCTCTCCAAACCAACCAAACTCCACTGGCAAAAAGAGTAATTTTACCTCCTCGCAGAACACAGGAATTGCTGGTCTACCGCTGCCTTGATCGGTTAATTTGTTTGTGTTATTGTGTGACTTCAGTGAATCCAAACTATCCTTTTAAAACACCAGAGTCACACAATAACACAAACAAAGAAACTGATTGAAACAGCGGTAGACCAGCATCTCCTGTGTTCTGCGAGGTAAAATGACTGATTTTGCTTACGGAGTTTGGGTGGTTTGGCGAGAGCGAGGTAAGGTAGGCAAGGTAAAGCACTCAAAACTTTGTAAATATAGCGTACACTTGAACTGATAGTGATTTTTTAGGTGGATCTTTTTTAAGTGGCTACAATACCTTTTGCTGCTGACCCCGTCAACAGCAGTATATTGTTTAGCTTACGTGCAGGTACTCCTCTCCGCTTCTCCAAACTCGGGGCATCCCACCGCCATCTACTGTAGCTAATCCACTGACTAGCAACAACTACCTCATACAACCTCACTTCAAATAATCTAAACTACCCCTTTAAGAAACACTAAGGGGTCTTTGTACTGTTGCAGCTTCCCTCGTACGTGGAACAACTGAAAGTCTTTCTCTCTTCCCCTCCCTCAGGCTTTCTCCCAGTCATTTCCTGCACAAGCCAAACTCCCCTCCATTTTCATTACTTCTTCTGCTCCCGCTCTCAATTTATTGTCGGGTTATTAAACTTGCAGCTTGATATCAAGTGCTTTTCATTACTACTAACTCTCCTCTTGTTTACTTAAACAGAAAGAGGGAGAGACCGGACCCCCCTGGTGCTGTCCCTTGGTGCTTTTTAAGTAAAGCTGCTTAAATAGATTTGTGGACAGCCTTCAAAAGATCCCCCCAACGACATGCATGCACCGCCTTCTTGGTAAATTATTGCTCCATTATGAACCGCACAGAAATGCAGCTAAATTAAGAGTAAGCTGTCTCGCAGAGGTGATGGTGTCGTACATCTTCCGCGGTCTGTTGTGCAAAACTTTCCCTCTGGGCTGTATCACTTTTGGCGAAATAAAAAACTTATGTTTGTCAGCAGGCCAAGAGGCGAGCACATACGCTGACTCTCTCCACTCTTGTGTTTTGCTTGGATTAGCTGCGAATATCATCGAGCATATAGTTGCAATCACGGCCAAGAGAGAAAGTGGTCTGAGCTGCAGACAGGCCACACAATTTCCAACGCAATCACAATTTGCAAAAGAAAGAAAAGAAGGAAGGAGGGGAAAAGAAGAAAGGGGTCGTTGTTAACAAGAGAGAGAAAAGTTGGACCGCTCGGGATAATTAGGTGGGAATTTAAGGGTGGGCCAAATCTGCGATGTAATCAAGCCAGTGGACCCCGAAGCGTTTTCACACGTCATTTTTTCATCATGTCATTTACTAGTGAGCAGCGACTGGTGCTTTTTCATGTGGTGTGAGGACAGAGGTGGAAAGTAACTAAGTACAAATACTCAGTTACTGTGCTGAAGGAGAATTATTTGAATTACTTGCATATTTATTTTTCTGAGAACTTTAACTTGCTTTTACTCTGCACATTTTAACACACATATAATTACTTTCTTCTCCTTACATTTTCAAAACAGGCTCGTTACTTCAGTTTTAATGCCTTTGAGGGGAATTATTGATTAATTTTATTTTGCATCATTGTGCGCTGCCTTCCCAACATAAAGACCAATTTCAACCTTAATGGATGGGACAGTTAGACATTAAAATGACAATTTCCTGGTGCATCGGTCTGTACATATCAGGCACAACAGATGTAAGAGAGGGTATGGAAGCCCATTTTGGCCATTAAAAGAAACAAATATCCTCATGGTAAGTCTTAATTATGAGATATTAAGTCATAATTATGGGATAAAAAGTTGCAGTTATGAATTGAAAACTCGAAATTTTAAGTTATAAAGTCCCAATCATGAAATCATAAGTCATAATTATAAGACAATAAGTCGGAGTTAAGCCACAATCATCAGATAAAAAGTCACGATTATGATAAAAAGTTCAAATTATAAACTAAAAATCATGATTATGAGATAAAAAAAAGTCATAATTATGAGATAAAAAGTCATAATTATGGGATAAATAGTCGTGATAAAAAGCTGAAATTATGAAATAAGTCTGTAATAAGACTATTCCTGAGTGTATCCATCAGTTCATATCATGCACAACAGACGTAACAAGACAAAACAGGCAAGAGATATGGAAGTCCATTTTGGCCAGTAAAAGAAAAAAAAATCCCCATGGTAAGTCATTATTATGAGATGTAAAGTCATGATTATGGGATAAAAAGTCGTAATTATCAATTAAAAAGTCAAAATTATGAGTTAAAAGTGAGACTTATGAGATAAAAAGTTTAACTGTGAGTTAAAAAGTCAAAATTATGAGATGAGAAGACTTTTACCTTGTAATTATGATTCACTATGTTGATATTTATTCTTTTACTAGCGGAAATGGGCTTCCACAAGAGAGACGCTGGGTTGCAGAGAAAAGGAGAGGTTCATTTAGCTTCGCACAGAAACAGCCAGTAGAAATACCCTTCAGAGGGCAACTTTTTACTTTGAGTACATTTCAGAGCCTGTACTTTTTCACTTTTACTTGAGCAAAGAATGTGTGTACTTTTGCCACCTCTGTGTAAGGGATGTACAGTGAGTTTGTTCTTCTTTTCTTTTACAGACCAGAGCTAACTATGCTGTCCTTGTCTTTAACTGTTGCCAGGGAGAGTGGAGCTATCCGAAAACTAGCACACTAATCAAAGCCATATGACCGGCTCAAAGTAAAGTCTGTGTCGAGCGAACAGATGCTAAGTGTCCCTCAGCTTAGCTTCAAGTCTAGCACTCTCCCCTGCTCTCTCTCTCTCTCTCTCTCTTCAACACACACACACACATACACAGTGTTTCCACTTTGATCAGGGAGTAGCTCATGAATCAGCTTTAGGTTCAGTTTATTATTTCATTAAACCGGCGCTGCGGCTTCTCTTTTCTAGTAAGACCATGAGGCTGTGGGATCAAATAGCCCGTAAGACGAATGTCACAAGTCAGATGCAGCGTGTCAGACTGTCTCGTTGGAAAAAAAACAAAAACAAAAAAAAACAAAAAAACAACAGGTCTAGATTCATACAGATCTGCACATGAAACCCTGAACAGGTGATAGAAATAATACAAAGAACTGGAGGATATTTCTCAGAATGGGTCGCACCAACAAGCAATAAATTCATGGTTAACTTAAACTATATTGCACCAAAACTAGCTTAAAATTAAGGAAGATTAAATTTAATGTTGTTGCACTAAAACTTGAAATGTGATTCAGTAACTTTAAACTTACACTTGAAGAGGTTTAACTTTTGAAATGGCTGCCTTTCTTAGATGGATTGAGCAACTGCCCGGCAGTCTCTTTTTTTTCTTACTGTGTTGTCCGTTTTCAATCTTTTATTATTTGGTCCCATTAATTCAGCCAACAAGTTTTTATCAAAGGAGGCGAAACCTTCTCTGTTGAGCCATTGTGAGTAGGCTAACTAGGCTAACTAACTTTTTAGTTAGGTCGCAAACAGTGTAACTTTTGTTAACTTTTCAGCCAAACTAGCAAACAATGCAATGTTTTGCATGGAACACAGAGCAGCCGTAAGGTTTATCTTTAATGGTTCCCCCCTACTACTATACCTACCAGGTTCTAACAGCAATAATTTATAATTTATTTATTTATTTATTTAAATTTTGGTAAGGTAGCATCTCCATATTGATTAAATTGTGACTTATTTCAGTTTAAATCACTAAACTTGGATTTACTAAACCGAGATTAGTTTGTGCAACAGAGCTCTGCTCAATTTAAATCTTGTTTTACTAAAACTTCAATTAGAAGTTATCTTAAATGAAATTAATCTTTGTTGGTGCAACCCAGTCTAATTCTCTCTGTCTGCTACAAAGATAAAAAGAGAAAGAGGCGGCATTCCTTTCTCAATTTCCCCAAATAAACAGCGTGCAGATGAAAAGTGGGAACATAAACAGGCTGGAGAACCTCGGATGTGCTCCCCTCGCTCTGAAAATGTGCCTCTCGAGTCTGAAACAATATTTAGTGAGAGAGAGAGCTGACTCGACATGAAGTGAGTCAGCCAGCAGCGGCAGCAGCACTGGGAACAGAGCACAGATGGTAGTGGAAGGTTTTCTCTCTCTGTCTTTTATCATATCCATTTCTGGGCAGTTTTTTTATCTTCTTAAGGACTGCCAACAGTCCAAAACACCAAAAATACACTCAGATTACTGTCACATAAGACATAGAAAAGTAAGCAAAGATGGAAGCATGAATGTTTGACATTTTTTGCTCCAAAAGTCTTAATTTAATGTCAAAATTAGGTTTCTTTCAATCAGCTGATTGATTAATCAACTAATTGTTTCAGCTCTTACCTTCCTCATTGATCCCATCCACCTTTCACAGACTAGTCTATAGCTCACCTTAGGATGCTGATCTACATTAAATACAGTTTCTCTGTTAATGACCAGTGTGTAGGATTTAGTGGCGTCTTGCTTTGAGCTTGCAAATTGCAAACAGCTCTGCAAAACTCCCAAAAAAGCACAGAAGGCCGTCTCTAGAACCAGTGTTTGACTCTTATGGGCTACTATAGAAACATGGCGGCCTCTGTGGAAGAGGACCTGCACCCTCTGCTGATGTAAATGACTCTACGATAATGAAAACACAAAGATTCTTATTTTCAGGTGACTAAACAGTAACGGAAACATACTTATGAATATATCACATTCCTTTTCTGTCATATATTCCACCAATAGACCCCCGTAAACCTTACACACTGGGCCTTTAACTCATGGTGGGCTACCAACTCAGTTTTTAGTGACATCAGTCACACCTGACCTCATGTTGTCTTTCATAAAAATGACCCCACAGACATTTACAGATTTTAATTTTAGAGAAAAAACAAACACAGTACCGTATCAGTACTCATCAATGGCAGATATGCTGAGCTGAGGTATCGGGAGATTAAAAGTTTTTTGTAGAAATTTAAATTCTTAAATGAAACTCCTAAAAACTCCTCCTGCCGTCAGCGAATAAACTACAAATACGCCACACAAATCATAGTAACTGGAAGAGGATTTGATGACTTTAGCCTCGACTAAACATAATCAAAAAAGACTTGCAATTTGACTTGGACTTGAACACCAAGTCCAAAGATTAAAAAGTACATTATTTTAAAAGTGTGAATCCATGAAGCGAGTCATTTCCCTTCATTTCATAAATCAACTAACGTTAACACTGTTTATTCTCAGCAAGTCGATGCTTGATGCTCCGACAGCATCCAAGCGTTCAAGTCGCAGAGGGGAACCCTGACAAACTAATGTGACGTTACCAAATGATACCAGAGATAATTTTGTTTGTTTACATTAACTATGAGGCAACTGGACTTATTTATAAGTCTGTAAAGACGTTTCGCCTCTCATCCAAGAAGCTTCATCAGTTCATGCGTGTCAGACCAGTCTGGGCTAGTCTCAGACTAGCTAAGTCCAGTTGCCTTCAATTTAATCTTTTCTTTTCTTGAGATTACAATGACCTGGACAAATGAGAACATTCACAGACATTAACTATGAGGTTGTCAACATAAAACAAATTATAGTATGCAAAATGCACGAGGCAGAGACACTTGAAGTTGCGTAAAGAGCAGCTAAGTAACTTTGTAAATTATGGGCTGAAAGCTGACTGTTACATTATGACTTGCTTAGGAGTCGAAACTCAAAGTTTAGGACTTGGGACTTGAGTGCAAAGACCTGAGACTAACTTGTGACTTGCAAACCAATGACTCGTCTTCTGCCTCTGGTAGTCTGTAACCGAACTTGGAGCACCAGTCAACATAAAATACAGTCTCTTCATGATGAAATTCAGTGTTGGGCTCCCAACTCAGTTTTAGTGCCACATTATAACATAAAAATCATACCAATGACTTACACACAGATGTTTACAGATTTTAAATTAAGGGGGGAACCACACAATGTATTGTAACAGTACTTGTTCATAGGAGATAACCTGATTCGAGATACCAGAGTTGGTATCAGGAGAGAAATAGTTGAATCATGCAAATCCAAAAACTCATAATATGTCTGCAGCCGGCACGTACAAACTACAAATATACCACACGATTTATAGTACCATCTAGTAGAGGAGGATATGTTAATGCTTCTTATATCAACTCCATAATGTGTGGTCAAATAAAATAATGAAATGATGAATTTATGTGGACTAAAGTAAGCTTCTACCAAAAAAATAAACAAAGAGCATGATGCTGCACAAAGGTTATAAAAATGCAACTTCCATGATGACAACTAGACAAGCACTACAGACACAAACCTGCAGATTTCTGCAAAGTCAGCTGATGGAATGACTCATGCTGTTCATTGAGGGACCACTGATTTTCTAATTACATCATCTGTGTTACATCTGTCAATTTACCGTTAAAGTGAGCTTTAACGTTTTGCAGGAGGATGATTTTTCTTTTGCATCAGTGAGGAGCTGCAGGTTGCTCCTCCAGCCGGTGAACGACACAAGGTCACCCTACCTGATGTCTGCTGTCGGCCACATCATCCCTTCACCGGCTTGCGCACACACACTGGCTGCCTTGTCATCAGCCAATGAGGAGATCCCAGCCATAACTTAGAGCTCTTAAGGAGAAGAGCCAATCCAAAGACAGATTTTAGGAGGAAAACCAGCAACACCATCAGACAACATTAAGGCCGTGAAGGTGCACAAAGAATGACACAACGATGCCAAAAAACCTCAGAGACTAAAGTGAAGGCGACACTCGCAGTCTGCAGAAACGTCTGGAGAAATGAGCGTTTCAGACCAGAGCCCAGCCTCCTGCCAGCAGCATCATGTCAGGACCGTTTTCCTCCTCACTTGTGCAGTAAAGAAAAGCAGAGTGTGTGTCCGGGCTCGGTGTCCTACCTTTCCCGTGTCCCCCTGCAGAAGTTTCCGCTGAGTCTGTCCTCTGTCCTCCGCGGGCGGAGCGGAGAGGAGCGGACAGGAGAGGAGGCGGCGCCGGCGGCTGACTGAGGAGACTCAACTTCTTCCACTTCCAGGAGCAACACACAGACACAGTTTGGCGTCAAGTCACCCACACGTATTATATCATGCTTCCGGTTGCAACTTGCAAAATAAAAGTCGTGTCTGACAGCAAGGGTTTGGGACGAATAGAGGACTCTGAATGTGTTTGTTTTTTCAAGCTTTGTTTATTTATTTTTCTCTATAAAAAGGAGAAATTTTAAAAATGAAGTAAATTAATTTAAAAACATCTCAGAAAAATACAATTCTTAAAGTATGAGATCTCAGAAATGTAATTTGAAATAAGTTTTGTCTTTCCTGTAATATTTTTCTTTCACTATCATGCAATATTTCATGCAGGCGAATCTTTAATTTTTAGTTTTCAGTGTGCAATATTCAACACTTTATATGATTATTTAGTGTACAATATCAATATTTATTTTATATTGTCTCTTGCTATATTTTTATATTTTAGTTTTTTATGTTTTTAATTTATGCTATGCTAATGCTCCCCATTGTGGGACTAATAACGGAATACCTTATCTTATCTTAGCCTGCAACATAGTCACCTTCATACATGCGCAGGTTGTCATTCCGTGATTAGTTATGAGCTAAACTGTGATAACAGTAAGCCACTGATTTACTGTGAGGATAGTGTGTCTGTGGCTGACAACAGTTAACAATAAATACTCTTATTATTGGGAATAAACCTGGTTCTGTGTAAACTGTGGCCACTGGTGGTATTTAGAGATCCTGATATTTTCTGAGGAGGTCCATGGAGTAAAAAGTGGAGCCTGAGTTAGATTAACAGCAAAGTGGCTATATTAATCATAAATAAATAAATAAATAAATCTTGAGGACCCTAACTCTTTGCACTTTTTACAAATTGTGTGTATACATGTGTGTATCAATGATGTACAAAACACAAAAACAATGACCTTGTAAAACAGCCCTGTGTCATCAGCTGTAGCATCCATGTTATCAATTAACAAACAGTTGAAGGTTTTTTGTTTGTTTATTCAATTATTTCAGATAAACAGCTGTGCCATACACTAGCCAGTTTGGTTTGGATCACTTTTATTTTCTCTTTGCACATGCAAGGACCCACTGACATACTGGAAATACAAAATATACTCATGTTATTTATGTTCTTCCAACTCTGTGTTCTTCTCCTGTATCTGCAGTGCTGGTGGCTACAGTGTATTGAGTGACAGCAACACCAACATTACCAAAATGTTTTTAATAAAGAAGTGAATCTTAGTAATTCTACCACTTTGCAGAGTATTTGCGGTGGTTTATTCTTTCAGGTGTGACATCACTTTCCTGCTCCCTTATAGTCTGATGTAAAAGTAATAAGGTGGTGAAAAATTAAAATGTTAATGACATGACATTAACATATTTAAGAATGAGGCTAAATCAGAAAAGTGGTCAAAAATAATAAGAAATTAGTCATCATAACAGTTTGCCATCATGAAATTATAGAATTTCAACCATTTTGATGGCAGAGAAGCAAATGGAAACCAAAAATCTATTTCATGTGGACTCAAAAGACTCAAACGATGGGAGCAAGTCAAATCACATGTACCAAACAGTCAGTGATTGAATTAAGGTGAAACAGATCAGGGGCTCAGGTAACAATCTTTCAATAACAATCTTTTCTAAACCTAAATTCTGACTAAATCTTTCTGTAACCAACACGTGACTTATTCAAGTCTTTGAATGAAAACCCACTGCTGGAATTTCAGTTAATATGGCTGCTTTTATTTTGAAGGCACACTCCTTCCTGTCCGGTTTCGTTTGGTCTGTTTCTCTCTGACTTGATTCAGAGGGATCCCGCTGATTGGCTGCCTCATCTGCGACTCCAAGGAAGCAGCTGTAGCCAGAGAGGTGGGGGTTTGTGTGTGTGTGTGTGTGTGTTGTGGTATAGGGGGCCCATCTCTTTCACTGGTACTGTGGGTGATGCACAGGTGTTGGAGTGGGTGTATGTTGGTTAAGCTGTAGCCAAACTTAAAAAAAAAAAAAAGGATATAATTCACTTCACATATTAATGAGGACAGAAAAAGTTTGTCAGTCAACAGTTTATCACAAGCCTACCACAAGAAATATAACAAGAGTTAGTTAGCTTAGCTTAGCATAAAGACTAGAAACAGGGAGAAAGCCTAAATCTGCGTACCAGCAGTTCTAAAGCTCACAAATTAACACATTATATCTTTTTATTTTAATCCACACAAAAGTCAAAGTGCAAAAATAACATAGACAATGTAGTAACAGAATATTGATCCATTTGATCAACACTGCCTAGTTTGACAGTTTGTTCTGCATTTCAGGAAGCTCTGTCCACCATTTATTGCGCAATCTTTGGTTCAAAGACTGCCAGTCTTTATGCTAAGCTGAGCTAATTGGCTTTTACAGTTTTATATTTAAAGGATAAGTTCGGTTTTTTGACACCTGGACCTTATTGTTATGATTAAATACGCTCGTAGACTCACCCAGACAATTTTGGTGGAGCTCGGAGCCGTTTTCGAGTAATTTAGATCCATCCGACGGTGTTTTTTCTCATGCCATAGTAGCGGACGGGGCCAGAAATCGAAGCCCCTAAATTAGACATTATCTGCTGTGAAACTCGTGCAATGTCCACAACAACACCACCAGTTAGCCCCCATTCGTGGACGTGCAGTGGTTGCTTGTTCTCTGGCCAGCTGTTCGGCTCTTTCCCTCTGCATCCTCCTTTCAAATAGCTCCTCGTCTGTGTATTCTGGCTCAAAACGATACGGGCATCCATTATACTCAAAGTCGTCGTCAGACACTTCTACATCGGATAAATATTCCGCCATGCTGCACAGAAATAGCCGTGTTGCCGTGTAGCCTAGCAACAACAGCGTCTCTACTCAGCTGCAGTCCTGCGGCGCACGTCTATGACGTCACCAAAAGTTACGCATCCTTGTAAAGCCCCGAATGACCATAACAACGAAGTTGAGCTGACATGGTGATAACACTGGCCATTCATTTATAAAATGTAGGTGAAATGAGCGAGTTTCGCAGCAGATAATGTCTAATTTAGGGGCTTCGATTTCTGGCCCCGTCCGCTATTATGGCATGAGAATAAACGCCGTCGGCTGGATCTAAATTGCTCGAAAACGGCTCCGAGCTCCACCAAAATTGTCTGGGTGAGTCTACGAGCGTATTTAATCATAACAATAAGGTCCAGGTGTCAAAACCCGAACTTAACCTTTAAGGGATGGACCATTTTTTCCCATTGACCACTTGTAGTATTGCAGAAAAACACTCCACACTGGCCCAAAAAGCATTTTCCCCCGCAGGCCACCAGGGGGAGAGCACTACTGCCTATATTCAGTGAGCCGTATAACCAGGAAGTAAACCCAGAAGCTAGGAAACTTTTTTGGCTTATGCATCAGGCGAGCCACTCTCATTGGACTGAATGGGCGCCATCTTTGTATTCACTATCCACTTCCTTACAGTACATCTATGGGACAGATGGAGGAGTGATATTCATCTTCCCATCTAACTCTCGGCAAGACGAAAGCGCAATTACAAAAATAAACTGTTATAACTGTATAATGTGTTGTGTTAATTACTGAGCTTTAGATGTGCTTGGGATGGTGGAGTTCGTTTTAGTCAGATAGAATCAGGCTGGCTGTTTCCAGTCTTTATGCTAAGCTAAGGCGACCAACTGCTAGCATTGTCTTTATATTTAACGTACAGACACAAGAGTGGTATCAATCCTGTCATCTAACTCTTGGAAAAAAGTAAAATAAGAATATATCCTCAAACTGTTCATTTAAATAAAAGGCTACAGTCAGAAGCTGGTTAGCTGAACTAGCTTAGCTTCGCACAAAGACTAGAAGCAGAGGGAAACGGCCCAAAGATAAAATAAAACAGCCTGGTATCATTCCCAACTTGTCAAACACAAACGTTTTGTCACCACCCCTCAAGCACGGTATCAGCTAAAAGAGGCGCAGCAGACTTTCAAGTGACTTGAATGTCAACGTAAACCTGCGGCTGTGTGAGACCCCCAGACTTTCAAAGTAATGTGAAGGGTGAGAAGTCCACATAACTCAGGACTTTCACCCTGGAGACCAGGGGTTTGTGTCCCATGAGAAGTTAAAATATTGAACTATTCCTTTAAATAGGAAGCTTCTTTGTGTGTGTGTGTGTTGTGTGTGTGTGTGTGTGTGTGTGTGTCTAACCCCCCACTTGTCACAGCACCTTACACAGATCAACAGATATATCTTTGTCTCTGAGGCAACAACATCGCTCTGCTCAGCAGTGAAACGTAAGTAGGTTTTGTTGTTATATCTGATCGAAAAGCAGTTGTGTCTTTGTTACACATATTTCCTATAATACAAAAAAAAAAAAAAAATACACAGTAGGTGATAATTAGGTTCAGCCTGAGGAGAAGTTGTAGTGAAAAAGTACAAAAACAATACAAAAACCTTAAATATGTCTGTAATCTAACTTGTTAATCTGTGTTTTTCTCTCTTAAATGCAACATGTTCGAGGCTACACATGGTTTTCCATCAACCTGTGTGTTCAAAGTATGTTTTCACATTTTATTTCAGTTCCTCACAGCCTCAACAGCAAATCTGGAACTCTAAAAGAGCTATAAAGTGACTCTGGAGATTTTAAAGTTTTATCCAAACTGAGTCTGTGACCCCACAATAATTTTTAATACTTATATTTGTGTTGATCTTTGAAATTTAAGCAAAAACTCTGCAGTTAAAATGGGTTTTTTGTGTTTCCACAGCTGTGTCTGAGCTGTAAAAAAAAAAAAAAAAAATACTAGAGTGTGTGTGCGCCACAAGCGGGTTGAGGCATTGTTGCTCTGGCTTACAAAAAGTAGAGATTACATGTGCGAAATATAAATAGCCGCTTTTATTGCACCTCGGAATAGAAAACCAAAAATGGGTAGGTTTTAACACACCGAGGAGGTCTTTTATCGCTTGTAACTTTTCGTGAAATTACTGGATGTATTTTTGGTGCTGGACTGAAGCATATCTGAAAAATGTTCCAGCCACAGTCAGAAGATATCGTCCTGGACAAAAGAAAGACGCTTTTATGAGCTAAATGTGCTTGTTAATTCAGACAATTTGAGCATTACTTTATTTCAGATTAAACTATAATTGACACAAAAAGGTCTCATTATAATAAGTTTCACTGACTGTTGCAGGTATTTAGACATTGAAATGCTAATAAAAAATGCACTTAACTCAATTTTTCTCAGTGTAGATTTAAATCTCAACAGGCATCATTTTGGTTTAAAATAGTATGAATCATGACACAAGAACTCAACTGTTTGTTATAATATCAATTGTTTCCATCGATGCAGGAAATTATGCTTCAGTTTGGGGCATTTTTCGGCCTCTGATCTGATATACAGATCGGCCTCTTATCCAAGTCCGCCTACGTCTTTAGTTGTTTTTAAATCATCGCCAAAACAAAAAGTTCAGTTTGGGGAAAATTCACCTCACGTATGACAGTTAAAGGACACATTATCTGTTGGTGGACGCCGACACAGTCTCAAATGTTGATGTACGTATGGAGGAATGCTTTGAGTTACATAAGCCCGAGCTGACTTCCTGATAGCCGCAACCAAAATAATCATGACCTAAAACGACTTTAATAGCTGAATAGTTATCAGAGGAATGTTCTTTATTTAGTATGAGGCACTTAATCTACAGAAAACACTGCTTTTACTTAAGAAAGCGAATTAAATCACTGACCTCATGGTGGTGTTTACATGCATGATTCAGAGGAGTAAAAGAGCATAAATGTCTCTGCACAAATGAGCTGCTGAGTCTCAGCGCTGGTCTTTGCTTTTTGTGTTTTTCAACCAGACAGGTCACCATTTACATGACTCAAGCTTGATCCTGTCAGCCTGACGTTGACGTTAGCATGCTACCAGATCATGCATGACTACTAATAACAAGATTTGCAAAGTGTTATAAGTGGTGGACATAATGAAGTAAAAGTTCAGCACTCATAATGGTTAATACCTCCATGTTAACTGTGGCAACAGTGTTGCAAAGAAGATTCTGAGCTCCGGGTTACGCAGCACATTATGGGGTGGTTTCACAGTCAGGTTTTAGCTTTAACTAGTAGTAGTTTATCTGTACTAGAGTCCTGGAGTAAGGTCAGTAACTAATGTTGCTCACACAAATCTGTAATGGAATAGAACAAACAAATTTGTTCAAAAACCTTTAATGAGTGTGAAAAAATGATATTAAGACTATTGTGTCAAACCATCCGGTTATTGAAAGTAAACTAGTAAACCAGAATCGTCCTTCCTCTTTAGTCCAAGTTAGTTTTCATTTAGATCAGGAAAGCAAAGTGGGCTGAAGTATCATAATACTTGGCCTGTGATGCTCAAAGCATAACAAAATTTAAAAAAATTTAAAAACTTCACTGTCTGTTTCCAAAAATCATGACCCGGCTACTCAAGATAATCCACAGACCTTGTTGTGAACCGTTTCATGTAGGAACTACTTTCTTTCTAGTAGAAAGGAAGTAGTTCCAGTAGATTCTGCTGCAGAAAGAAAGTAGTTCCTATATGAAACTGCTCACAAGAGGGTCTATGGATTATCTTGAGTAACCGGGTCATGATTTTTGGAAAGCCACACTGATTTTGAGTTATTCAAATGTTTGTTTTTTGTTTTTTTGAGTTTCATCTAATTCCATGACATTGGAGAGAAGGCAGACATCTCTGCAGATGATATCTCCAGAACTCTGCAACTCACACCAAAAAATCTATGTAGATGGATAACAGCACTACAGGCAAGAGGAAAAAAATCTATTTTTGTTTTTGGCGTGAACTGTCTCTTTAAGGGGCGCCCTGGTATCTCACCCTGTTCAGCGTGCTCCATGTACTAACGCTGTAGTCCTCATCACCTGGGTTTGATCCCATCCCACTTTGATCCCCCTGTGGCTACACATGTTGTCCTCGCTCTCTCTCACCTTTCCTGTCTATCCTCACCTGTACCGTACAATTAAGGCAAAAGACCAATAAATTGTCTTAAAAAATCCCTTTAAATATGTTGGAGACAGAGTGACACTGTGCACAGGAAGTCAGTCAGTTTAGGGAACTTGGAATCTTTGTACCATTTTGCATCTTAACTGTACAATACAATACATTAGGTGTGTACTTTGGCTCATGGCCCAACATTAAGTTTCAGTTTTGTCCCTCTGAGGGAAACAGTTTGGGTACTCCTGATTTAGATATTCCAAAATAGTCCTGTGCTGCAGAAGTTAAACCTGCCTCTTTGAAAGATTAATTTAAGCTTCAATTTAGTCCCAGAGTAGCTCTAATCCTCCTTTTCTTGCAATCAATTTAGTTTAATCCAGAACAGTCTAAATCTATGACTATTGTAAGAAAAATCTTTGCACGACATTTTAAATTGGCGTTTTAGTCTGGGACTAGGCTTAAGCCTTGTCTGTGAAACTGGCCCTCTGATGTATCGTAAGAGTTTCAGAAGCTGAATAATGTATTTTAAGCGCCAATGATTGGCTATAGCATGATTTGTTAGCTTGAAGTAAAGTGACACCACTGTATAAGGTTATTAGCAACTGGAAGAGGACTCGTGAGCAGTTGTGAACCCAGTGACCCCACTGTTGTCACTTTGGCATGGAGGTATGAAGCATTATGAAGGCTGAACTAATAATACATTATGTCCACCACTTATAACATTTATAAAGACTTTTATGAAGCCTTGTGAATGCATTATAATGTCCTATGAGTGTGCTTATAAGGCTTTATTGGCGTGACCTTCATAGAAAGTGTTTTCATTTTCCACCAATTCTAAATTCATCACTACCTCCTGTGAGTTTACTTGAGCAGACTTAAACTGAAAGAGAAGTGAATTTAATTACAAACCATCAAACCGTACTAACACACCGTGACGAGAATATTAGCCACACTGCTGTAATTTATGACATGACCAAACCAACCAAAACACTGACAGTTTTCCAACAAGACATAAAAACTTCCAGCTACGACGGCGGCCAAGTCCTCGCTCAGCTCGTGTTCATTTCAAAATATGATTTGTGCGGCTTTTCCTGCTTCACTTGTGTATCATGGACCACAAAGCAAAGAGAGGAGAGCGATGAGGTGACACATGACACAGTTCTTGAGCCATCTTTGAACCCACAATGCTGCGTGGTATCTTTGATAACGAGTCTGGGACTGTTTTCAGAAAGTGACTGAAGGTGATGCATAAACCCTTTAACCCTTTTGTAAATGAGGTGTTGCAGAGTAAGCAGATAGTGACCCAGTGAGCAGTGGAAAATGTCCTATATGAGTCACTGTGTTTTCAACAAGCGGAGGAGTACATAAGCCACTCAAGCCAAAATCTACAGGCCCGAGTGCTTGTTTTCCACGGAGAGGAGAGAGGGTGAGTTTTCTCTGGCATGATCTAGGTCCTCTGAGACCCCTCAGGTGCAAAGAAAATGTAATTAAATACAAAGCAGAAGCCTGACGTGTTTGTCATCCGCTCAGACTTTTCAATTTTGGAGAGAAGCGACTGTTCTGGGGTAATCAGTCTTGATGTCAGTGATGGGAAGGTTTTGTCAAGCATGAAGAACTGAGTGAAACCAAACACAAGAGGTAATACAAGCTTTCTGATTAATCCTAATAAAAAAGGAACTCTCTGCAAGTGACAATAAAAACCCTGGGACACAACGCTCTTACACGGCAGAGTCGATACTTCGATAAAGTTCTAAAGCCTAAAATGTGGGAATATGGAGGAATATGGAAGTAAAACTAGCAACACCACGCTATGAAAATACAACAGTAATTCCCAAAACAGTGGGGGCATTGTGTTAAAACGAAAATTAAAACAGAATGCAATGATTTGCAAAAACTTTGCGACCTATATTGAACTGGATACAGCACAAAGACAAGATTGAAAGTGATCAAATTTATTGTTTTTATATATATTCATTCTGAATTTGATGCCTGCGACACATTCCAAATAAGTTGGGACAAGTGCTACCTTTTCTTTTTTTAAATTTTGTTTCTATTAGGGAGGTCATTCACAGTCCAGGTTTGCGAGAAATTAAAGTACACGAATCACATTTACATAAATGCATAATAATATAGACCTGACTCAAATAATTGCATTAAGCCTGATCTAAATAAAGCTTGTCTCCCTTCTAGTGTTCTTCCTTCCATTTTACTGTAAGTAATTATGAACATTTGAACAAATTATGTCGCACACGCTCATTTTCCAGGTCAGACCTCTGTGAAATGTTGTACCTAATCCATTTTGACCACATTCAGCTAAATCTTTTTCCATTTGCATTTTTCTAGAAAAGGTTTGTCTCTCTGTTATGTAGATTTCATAGATAATTTTTAACCTTCTGATGTTGGTGCATCTGATTGTAACCACTTCCACGCCACAGCTTTTCTTCCCCTCCAATAAGTGATATTCTGATCAGATATTTGTCTGCTTTAGTCTGAAGATTCAGTGTTATAGTACCCGTATACGTTGTCACAGCATCAAATGGAACGGTGATCTGAAATACTGTTTCTAAGCATTTATGAATTTCCCACCAGTAGGATCTAATTTTTGTGCAGTCCCAAAATAAATGATAATGGATAATGGTTGCCTGCATTTGTTCCAACACCTTGATATCTCTTCTTGTCAGGGATAATGAAAAATCTCATGACATATTTCCACCTGAATTCCCTCCAGCATTACCTTTTTTTTAACACTTTGCATCCTAAGTGTTCAGGAACTGAAGGTTTGAAGGTAAATTTTCTTTTTTTCCATTCTTGCTTGATGGTATTTTGTGCTTCATAACAGGCTGCAGGCAAAACTCTTTTAGTACAAAGCCATACTGTTGCAGACAACACATGCAGAATGTGTCTTTGCATTGTCTTGCTGAAATAAGCAGGGACGTCCTGGAAAAAGACGTAATCTGGATGGCAGCATATGTTACAAAACCTGTATGTATATACACATTTACAAAAAAAACAATAAAGATGATCAGTTTGAGCTTTAAATATATCTTGTCTTTGTACTGTATTCAATTGAATACAAGTTGTAAATCATTGCATTGTGATTCTATTTACATTTCACACTGCATCCCAACTTTTTTGGAATTGGGGTTGAACTAGAAAATAAGTAAAAGTCCAGCATCCAAAATGGTCCTGAACTGCTACTGCTGCTTTAAGTATAACAAGACCAAGAGTCTGCAGCCGTGCTAGAGAGACCTTTTTAAATGCTGAACGCCTAAATAAACATCACACAAAAAGCTTCAGGCTCCAGTTTATGAAGCTCTTCTGCTTTGTTGTGATATTGTGTCATAACTTCTTTTTGGTAGTCATGTTGGGGTACCTGGTTGTCCACATTGAAGGGTCTCTGGGTCTTTGTTGTGGTGAGAAGGAGGTCAGGCCACAGTGGAGACGAGTGTCTTGTGGCAACTACGTGTTTTTGCTCAGTTGTCCACTGTGGATGTGAGCTGCAACACATAAATGTAGCCAGGAAGCTGAGGTTTTCACACTTTTTTTTCCTCTATGATTTTGCTTTGTTACAAAGTGAGTTACAAGATTTGAAAGCTATTTGGCTCTTGTATAAAAATGTCAAACTGTTCAGATTCCATACATGGATTTTTCTGAACTTTTCATTTCACACTAAGGCTGGAAATGATGATGAGTGTGAAGTCTAACAGGACGACAAAGTCAAGATTGACTTAATTGGCTGAGAAGTTTCCAACACACTGTGGTTGAAATGGTAAACCCCACAAATGTTCAATGACTTTAAGTCTATAACCCCTTTACACTGGATAAAAAAACCTCACTAGAACCCACTGACATTTGGCTTTTGTCTTCAATGTGAGAGGGTACAATCAACATTCAACCCTTTTTCATACACACATGCTGTTCGGCCTGAATCGGTTTGACTTGTTGCGTCATCCCAACACAGTGGAGTTTGCACCCGCTTGAAGGTGTGAATTTAGCTGATCTGTGCTGTGATTGGCTACTGATACTGTGCTGTCATTGGCTGTGAGCGTGAGTGTAGACTGACACTTTGGAGAAGTTTAGCAAGGCAGTAGTGATAGAGGAACCAGGACTTTCACCCAGGAGACTGGTCTTTGAGTCCCATGGGAAGCTATATATCACTTTTAACTTTTTTTTTTCAATTGAGTCATTATTATTATCACAGTTTGGTTAAGTTTAGGTGCGGGAAAACTACTTGAGTAGGTTTAGAGAAAAAATACTTTCCCATTTATGAAAGAAATACGGTTCATGGTTAAAAAAGGCCGTTTCACAACATTAGAAACGCTCTGGCATTCACATGGACACATTGTCAAGGCAACAAGAACTAGCCAATCATAGCTTTGTGGTAGTAGCCAATCACAGCACAGTAGGGCGGGGCTAGGTGGAACAGAAGTCTTGTGGGAAAAATATAACACCATGTGAACCGTGGAGAAACAGGAAATCTTGGGTTTTTCATCAGCAGTAACTTAACGTGACTCCTATCAGCTGAATGTGAGCATGAAACAGTAAAATCAAACAGTTACCTGAAAGTGCAGACAGAGACGCAGCAGAGAAACTAAACTTCAAACCACAGAGACTCAGAGAAGCTACAAAAGTACTGAGAGCTGAACACGCAGAGACTTTGTCAAGTCTTTCCTGCACAGACATGACTTGAGTGTCGGCTTTCCAGAGTACATCAGTAAAAATCAGAAAGACTAATTGGTCAACTGGCAGCAGGAAAACGGGTCAATTTCCTATTTTTGGCGGGGTTTACTCATGTTTAAAAAAACTGCGTTACGCACTTATTTATTTTTTACATAGAACAAGTTTTGTTTTTTGTGTTTATTTTACTAACATTTATAAGGTCAATATAGACTTAGTTCAAGACCAATTTAGAACAAACAAAATCCAAACAATTTTATTATTTATTTATTATATATCATGGTAAATTTTTGTTATTCTTTGTTATAAAAAAAAATTATGATAAAACCATGATAAAAAAAAAGTCTCAAGAAAAAAAAAAGAATAAAATGTGCACTACACACAAAAAAGTAAAGCTGCAGCTGCTCCTGGAGCTACTTTGTTCCAGCATCGGCACAAAGACAATATATGAAACTGCTCCCAGTAAATTTATTAAATTTTAACTGTAAGAAGGAAGGAACTAAATTAAATGCTAACCTTTATTATGGTTGGTAGTGATTTCATTATTGTGAAAATAAACAACCATCACTTATCTTAAAGTGTTTTAGAGACACAGCTTTAAATTTCCACTGCATGTATTTTCTTCAAAACTTAAATTAAGTTGATTGAACTCTGCATAGTGCATTCATTCAACTCGTTATTTCAGGTCAAAGACTCAAGTCAGAAGAACTTGTGTTTATAAGTTCTGAAGTGTTCTGTAAATAAATACTAGAAATTTTAAGCTTAATTACTTGACCTCATAAAACTTGTGCATTTCCGTTAAGTTCACAAGAAGATAAGTTAATGCGAAACGATAAGTTGATTCAACTTAATTCCTATATGATTTTTTACAGTGGTTACATCCCTTCTGTGAATGGACGTACATGCTGACGTATTTTGATCATTGTCAACTTCGTTTACTCGAGGTATTTTCCACCTGCTATCGCGTAACCGTTCAACGCGTTAGTCAAAACCTGCCTGATTTTAATCTTATCTTTAAGTCGTATCTCTAGCTGAGGCACCTCTACTTAAGTCTATCAAATCCACAACAGACTCATCACAGTGTGCATATATGGTTTTTCTTTTAAATGTATGGGGTTAATCCTCTCCAAAAAGTTTTTCTCCCATAAAAGGAAAACGTACAAACTTGAGTTTCTGAATCAGAGGGAATGATCTAGAACCAAAGAGCACCTGTTTAACGGAAGAGCGAGATGCTGGAGAAAAGGAGGCTGTGAGGGCGGACTGCAACTTCCTGTTGTGGCTTCTGTCACCAGTTTGTTAATCTGCAAGCTTCATGCAGTCTCAAAGTGTGGGTGCGTCTTGCGAAATATCTCATCCAGACATATGGCACCTCACAGCTTGTCTGTGTAGATGCGAGAAAAAACCCTGTAAACTGTATAATTTCTCAGGTGTAACGTAGAAGAGAAGAAGAACAGGTGAGGTTCTTTTTGGGTTTTCACTACTGTTTTGTAGGTTTGTCACGATTCTCCAAATCCACAGTTCGGATTTTAAGGTCATGAAGGATCAATTTGATTTTTAGTTTGAACTTCTTGTTGTTCGGCACTGACAGCTGTGCCATTGTTAGACAACCAAGACTTGATTTGTAAGAGAGAACAGAACAGAAAAATGGGTTTTATGCCCTGACAACTGTCATTAACATTTCAAATTCTTCTCTGAAGCTACTACAGGGAGTTTATGAAACAGTCTTAATCTAATGCTGATGCTTCTATATGACCCACGTTATTAAATGAGACCATCAGTGAGAAGATAGTCTGTTTCTATATAGTTGTTCTTTATGCCACTGGATCGGATTCTCCTTAAAATCACATGAAATGAGTCCGTGTTTACATTTTCTCAGGCATTGTCACAGTCAATAGTATGTTAGCTAGTTAAAAAGAAACAGGAAGAGATTTTTGTCCAGTTAATTTTATTTTTGATGTTATATTTTGTGGTATGGCGGTGGATATACTGCCGCTTTCGTCCACAGGGGCCTCCAAAATCAACACAATATGAAAGCTCCCTGCTGTAGCTTTAAGAACCACGTACCATGGTTGAATTTAAAATCTGTTGATTGTTTTCTTGGTTAGTTGTTTGGTCTGTAAAATGTCAGATATGGCGAAAATGTTGATCAATGTTTCCCAAAACACAAGATGACGTCTTGAAATGTCTCGCTTTGTTCACAACCCAAGATATTCAGTTTACTGTCACAGAGCATTAAAGAAACTTGAGTTTAGTTGGCGATGAATTTAGTAATTGACACCTAATCAATTTATCTATTAATTGTTAAAACTAACTGTTAAATATAAAAACAAAAACAAGGGTCACTAGATGACCTTACTCGGAGCAACAGTTTGATTTTTCTCTCCCGTAAAAAGCCAACAGTCCCCTTTTAAAGAAGAAGAGGCCTTGTGGGAGAATCATCAATCCTGCTTTTAATTTCAATGATTGAAATCGAAAGTGCATTTCGATCTATTTTAGTTAATGCTATTAAATTGTGACACTCTGACTGTTATTTATAGGGCTGAAACTAATGTCTTGTTTCATCCACAACCCAAATATATTCTGTTTATTGTCGTAGAGGAGTAAAGAAACCAGAAATTGTTTTTACTTTTTTAAAAATGATTGTGATTAATTTACTAGTTGACAACTTATCGATTATTGACTATTGACTCATTGTAGCTCTAGTAATTTAGTAGATGAGGAATGAAGACTGAGCAGACAGTAGTCGGAGACAAAAGACTGAAAGGTCAGAGGTCACAGACTGGATTTAAGTGTGACTGTACTGGTCATGTATTGGGCTCCTGAACCAGCATATAACTAAAAAACTCTCAGCCTTTTTTAAATGCACATATTGCTAAGATTCTTTCCCTCTCTGTCTCTCTAGTTCCTTTCCACCGTCTTCATCGTCTACATCCAGGACTCCCAGCCAAAGTCTAGCTCCTCCGTCGCAGGTCTCACCATGTCCAGCGACCCGGCAGCCGAGCTGCCTTTCTTCTACGGCAGCATCAGTCGCTCAGACGCCGAGCAGCACCTGAAGCTGGCCGGGATGTCCGACGGCCTCTTCTTGTTGCGACAGTGTCTCCGCAGTCTGGGAGGATACGTCCTGTCTGTCGTGTGGAACCTGGAGTTTCATCATTACTCCATAGAGAAGCAGCTTAACGGGACTTATTGCATCACGGGGGGAAGCCTCACTGTGGGCCCGCAGAGCTCTGTGAGTTTTACAGCAAAGACCCCGACGGGCTGGTGTGCCTCCTGAAGAAACCCTGTCTGCGCCCCCCAGATACACCGATAAAGGCCGGCGTGTTTGACAGCCTGAGAGAAAACATGCTGAGGGAGTATGTGAAGCAGACCTGGAGATTGGAGGTGAGGCACTGCTCAGACTGCTGGGTACTGTTCACTGTAAAAAACAACAAACCAAAAAAATCTATTTGTTTTAACTTAAATAAGTTAGTGTCCAGGCTGCTTTAACATTTTAAGTTGAATGAATTTGAAAAGACAAGTTGAGATAATTTTGTGATAATTCAAAAAAACAGCTTTTGTAGTCAAATAAATTTGATATTAATTCTGTTGAATTTGGGAAAACATGTTCAATAAATTTAAAATATTAAGTTGAACCAACAACTGTTCAGTCACACTGACAAACATCACAAACACATCTGATTTCCTTTTACATTTTCTCAGTTTGAAAAGTCAGTTCTTCCTCAGTTCTGAAAGTATAAGGTGGTAGAGACTGAATTCAGCTAACCTTCATAAAGGTATAAAGAGTATTGGAGACAAATAGCAACTTTGCATCGTATGTTTTCTTAAAACTACAAAAAATAAGGGTCTCAGGAAAGTTTTAACTTTCAAACAATACATGCTGGAAAGTCTGCTAAACATGCTGATCATGTTTCTTTAGAAACTTAATTTAATTAGTTGATTTAATTCTGTATAGTAAATCCATCCAACTCATCATTTCAAGTCAAGACTTCGAGTCAGCAGAACTCATGTATATATAAGTTTTTAAGTGTTCTGTACATTTATGTTGAGTTAATGAGAAAAAATGAGTTGCTTCCATTAAATTCCTGCATAATTTTTATTCAAGTGTTGCACAGTTTACAGTCTCTAAAAGTAAATCAATTCCCACTTTTCAAGAAGCTGAAATAAGTTGTTGAATCAGTGTTGGGGAAAGCCACTTTAAAACTGTAGTTGACCAAACGACTGGTTGCTTCACAGAGAAAAGTAGAAATGTTGCTTGTTAAACTAAAACTACTTTCAAAAAGTAGTTCAACTACATTTAAGCTACAAGACGGGACGTTATCGTAATCTAAGCCTCAGATTGTTACCTGGAGGAACAACAGAACTGATACTGAGTAAAGTGTGGGTGTGTTTGATTTGTAGACCAGCGCAGGCCAGTCCTCACTGAGGCAACTTGATGATGTGTTTTAAAGAAAGGAGGGGAGCAACTGTTGGAGTGGCGGAATCAGGGAAATGCTCAATTTCCAGTGAAATTCATCATTATTTGATCGCACTTCTTGGTCACAGGTGATTTTAATCAAATATCAGGTGATTGCCATTAAATGGCAACTGTGGTCTACGAGCTGTGGCATTGTACCATAATGTATGGCCAAAAAATGTGATAAAATATGAAAATACTGTGAATATATGGTTTGTTTCTAACTACCTGCACTACATGACCCAAAGTAGTTAACTACTGAAAAAGCTGATGATATTTGAAGTGGCTGTGAGTCTTCCTTCAGTCCACACAAAAACAAAACTAAAAAGACAACAATTTAAAACAACACAGCATCAATGAGACAATAAAATTCAATATAAGCTCAATACTCAATATGAATATTAATACTGTTATTATCCTTCTACATGTACAAGAAGATTCAGTGCACCATACAGAGGAGTATCTAAAATATTGCATTGTGCATATCATGTGTGCATGTGGAACAATGAGACGCTGCGTCAAGACGCGCCACCATGTTGTACTTTTGTGGTACTTGTACTTTACTTGTACTCATACGATACTTCAGTACATCCATTTTATGTTAATTTGTATGTTTACTTCTTGTACTTTTTACTTAGTCTGCTTCATTCATTTGCTGGATATAGTTACTGTATGTGACTATGCAGATTAAGCTTTTACATAAAACGCATTGCTAAATGTAGTTGTACATATATAACAGTGTACAACAGTTGTTCCCAACAAAAAACTGGCTGGGGCTTCTCGCCATGATTCAGATGTCTGTGAGTGTCTATGAAAGACATTTTCCACCTAAACATCTCAACTGTTTGAGGCCCAAAGAGGTCAAATTTTCCTATATTTAAAAGAAAGAAGGAAAAAACTTCTCTTTTTTTTTTGGCAGAATTGAATTTTTTCCTCTCTTCTTTTCTCTCATTAATCATCTCACAACCCATGAGATTTATCTAGTGACCCTTTGGAGGGGCCCATCCCCTAGATTGGGAAACACTTGACAAAACTGAAGTGTGTATAAAGTTGTTAAAACTAGCTACAGACCTCGACCAGCTACAAGAGAAAAACACAGCTTCCACGTTGCTGCATCAGTATGAACAATCTGATAATGTCACAGAGAATAATGTATGAGTCACAGGGGACTCAAGTGTGATTTTTAAATGCAAGACTTTTTAATCATAATTGTGTATTTTCATATTGTGGTTTTGGCACTTTTACTCACATTAAGGATCTCAGTATTTCTTCCATGAAATGAAAACATGTTCCTGTTACTCTGGATAATCCAAAGATCACACTGTTGATAGTTTTCTCAGGGACTGTTTCTTTAGCGGAAAGTAGTTCCAATGAAAACGGCAATGAAAAAAACGCGCAATAGTAATTTAGGTATTTGGAAATTGCATCTTTTCATCTGTTGAGTGTCTTTGTGGGCACCCAAAAGTCTAACAAACTTTTTTACTCAGTTTGAGGTCTGGCCCTCTGCAGTGCCACTAAAGTCCAAAATCCTGCAGTTTTATGATTTGTCTCTTTCTGTCACACAGTCACACTGGGTCACAGTCACTGGGACCAGTGGGCTTTTATCACTGGTGGGCTTCATCTAAACAGGCAAACTAGCTCCAGATGTTTGTTGACCCCAGCAGGGACAGAAAGGAGACAGAAAAATCATGCAACTCTCTTTCTGTCTCTGCTGTAATACCTCTCAGCAGCGCTGGAAAGAAACTAAGTACATTTACTCAAGTACTGTACTTGTGTGCGATTTTGACATACTTGTGCTTTGCATGAGGGTTTCCATTTTACTTTACTACTTCTTTCTACTTCTTCTCCACTACAACTGGAAATATTTTGCCTTTAACTCCACTATTCATTTGACAGGTAAGAAGTATGAGTCACTTTGCAGGTTAAAATTTAACATATAGAAAACATGACAAACATATTATTATCCGGTAAAGATGAAACCAATGGTTTCCATCTGTTTTGGCTTTTTATGGGGATGTTTTTCACTTTAACTGGCAGAAATTAGCCCCAGTAAAGAGGTGTTATATAGAGAGAAAGAGAAAAGCAAAGGTCAGAGAACAAAGCCCTGAGGTTCTCCAGATTTCACACTGATAATTGATGTATTATTATAATTAAACTGTTTTGAAGAGGTTAAAGTATCTAATATTTCACGAAAAGGCCAACAAAAGAAGGAAAGAAAATAAAGAAAAAAATGTGATGCAGAACTTTGTTTTTGTCTTTTTTCCAACCTTATTAATCATCTATGAACCCTCAAATTTATTTGGTGACGTACCAGGTTGGTGACTGGACTAAACTACGCATCTTAACCATCTACAACAATAAAACTTTGTGCATACATTGATTCATCAGTATTAGTGATCTAATAATGCAATTTATCATAATATATCAGACAAACGAGCCATTTTTCTGTATATATTATTTGCTTTAGGTACATTTTGCTGGTAATACTTCTTTACTTTTACTTATAAAATGTGATGTGTGCCCCAGGTACACCCATGAGGTATACCTGTATAATTTAACGCAATCTAATACAACAGCTCTGCCATGAATTCTACTTTTATGAAGCTTATAACTTTTCTGACACTGTCACTATGTAAATCGTAAGTAAATAGGGTGGCCAAATTATTAGAAACACTTCTCAATGTTAAACATGTTGTTCAATTAAAACCTCTCTGACAATATAAATCAAATACTGAATGTTATTATCTCCATAAATCCAGAATTTATGTCAGAGAGGTTGTGTTGAATAACATTAGATAGTAATAACTGGTCTTAATGAAGTGTCTGGTGAGTGTATATCGCTGAAACATATCAGGTGTCCAGAAGCAAAGACTTTTACAGACGTTGCTGAGTGATAAAATCTTGACCCCTTGTTTTCCTGCTCAGGGAGAAGCCATGGAGCAGGCCATCATCAGTCAGGCTCCTCAGCTGGAGAAGCTGATCGCCACTACAGCCCATGAGAAGATGCCTTGGTATCACGGTAAAATCGCCCGCATGGAAGGCGAGAGGCGACTTTACTCTGGAGCACAACCAGACGGCAAGTTTCTGTAAGTTGTTTGAGGTGATGGTTTTGCATGTCTGGCTTTGTTCTGCACCCGTTTTTTTCAACCAACCTGTGAAAATTCGGTGTGAAAATGTTCTTGGCGTGGTTTGTAAGCAACACTTGGTGTTGTTTGTTTCTCAGAGTGAGAGACAGAGAGGAGTCTGGTACTTTTGCTCTCTCCATGATGTACGGGAAAACAGTGTACCACTATCAGATCCTCCAAGACAAATCAGGGAAATACTTGATGCCAGAAGGAACAAAGTTTGACACAATCTGGCAGGTTGGCTCTCCATCATACTTGTCTTTATTTTTCTTGTAAATATCTTGCAGCTCATGGGCTTGTCTGTATTAAAATTAAAAATGATCTTCATCTCTTCAGCTGGTTGAGTACCTGAAGATGAAACCTGACGGCCTGGTGACTGTTCTCGGGGAGGCGTGTCTTAATGGCAAAGATGCTGGAAGTACTGGACATCTTATTTCCTCAGTCTTCTCTCAGTCATATCAACATAATTTTATTGCTGTAGATTTTCTAACATTTAACCTTGTTAATCTGTACACCTCTCTGCTGACTCTAATCTGTCCTTTGATCTTTCAGAGACACCCAGTCTTCCTGCCGCAGTAAGTATTGATGACATCCTGCGCTGTTTGAGTCTTTTTTAAAGTCACTTTTTTGACATATATGTTCATGTCACTCTTTCAGAGAAGGCCCTGTGCGAATGGATACACACCGCCACCTGGAGGTCAGTCACATCAAGTACAACCAGCTAAAACACTGCAACACCATTTCCAGATGAGCTGCTCTGTTTTGTTCTCCTGCTGCAAATAACTTTTATTTCTATTATAACTCAATTTTATTTAACAATCTGTACATGATAATATAGTATTACAGATTCACATTTATCTTTTTATTCAGTAATATTCCCCTCAGCCCACCTGCAGTCCCCTCTCTGCTCATAAAAACAAAATAATGCTAAATAAATAGTAATAATTATACCTGAATTAATTCAAAACAGATAACAAAACAATTATTAAACAACAACAACAGGAATGGGCAAGTGGTACTAAACAAATTCAACGTGTCAGCTTGACCTAAAGCAGCACCTGCAACCTGTAAAATCACAGAACAAGATATATGTACCTGTACATCGTTACATCTGCACACATTTACCCACTCTTGCATACACTTTATACATACATGTACATTGCATTGTTTAAAAGTGAGAGATGAGAGGCTGCCAGTGTTTGTAAAATTTTGAAGTTGAGCCACAGGTTGAAAATTTGTTCTTTTCCAAAATAACATAAGCTAGTCTGTAGAGTCTGTCCCTAGATGGGCCTTTAAAATACACATAACTGTACAAGAAAGTACAAACAAAACAGCACAAAACACAAAAAAATGTGGCAGAAGAAGTATTCAGATCTTTTGCTCAAGCAAAAGTAGCAATACAACAGTGTAAAAGTGATCCAGCTAGATTTTTTCAGGGTGAGTTGCTGAGTTTTTGAGATATCAGCCACAGAGATGTCTCCTTTCTTTCCAATATAATGGGACTGCATGGTACTGAGCTCACCTAAATAAATAAATAAATAAATAAAAATACGTTTGGAAAATTCATAATCTCTCCAAAAATCATGACCCAGTTAGTCAAGATAATCCACAGATCTTGTTGTGAGCAGTTTCATGTAGGGGCTGCTTTCTTTCTAGGATCCTACCACAGAGAGACAGTAGTTCCTACATGCAGCTGTTGGATTATCTTGACTAACCGGGCTGTGATTTCTGGAAAGAGGCAATGGTTTTAAAATTTTCACCCGTATTTTTTTGGTGCTTTGAGCACCACAAGCCAAGTGCCATTTAGTCCCGTTATATTCGAGAGAAGATAGACATCTCCACAGCTGATACCTTCAAAACTCTGCAACTCACACCCAAAACAATTTAGATGGATAAACAGCACAACAGATGAGGGGAAAATATGTATTTCTGATTTTAGGGTGAACTGTCCTTTTAAGATTCAAATTCTGTAGAGTATCAGATAAAAGTCAAACTACAGAATCAGAAGAATTTTCTTTAGTTACGTTCTTTTTTTTTCATATTTTCATCATTAAACAGATCAATATCTGCATAGTATCTTAATTACTCAAAATATCAGGTGACTAAAAATGGCGACCATATCTTCAGTTTCAGTAACTAAAAGCTGCTGCCTGAGTGCCAACTTGGCACCCACTTTTAAAAGTTAGTGTTGAGCCCTGATCTCGTAATAATATTGTTAAATCATTGTTATGGCTGTTTATCTATGAGCAGCATTTTAATGTTGTGGCTGGAGGAGGGGAAGCTGTTTTTATCTGAAGGGTCCATGAGGCGTAAAAGATCTTGATCTGTTTAACAGCATGCACAACACATATATAAAACCCTATCAACAGATTAATAGCAGCACATACAGAGTTGCATTTTCACCCCACATGGTTTGTACCTTTCTCTTTTCAGCTCTTGCAGCGGCCTCAAAGCCAGCTACCACTGTGCCTGCAGACCGTGAACTTCTGCCGATGGACTGCCGCGAATTCAACCCGTACCACAACCCCAACGAAGTGAGGAGGTTCAACATCAAGAGGGATCAGCTGCTGATTGACGAAGTGGAGCTCGGCTCTGGGAACTTTGGCTGCGTCAAGAAAGGAGTCCTCAAGTCCGAATCGTGAGGAAACATTATGAGACAAAAATTGTATTAAAGCTGTATATTTACTGTATGTACATTAGCCCCAGATGCCACCCGAGGTTGCAAGCACATACTGGATATTTAAAGGTCAAGTGCTGATCCAGAATGATTTGTTTTCTCTCAGGGGTCAGATCGATGTGGCCATCAAAGTGCTGAAGAGCGACAACGAGAAGCTGGTGAAGGAGGAGATGATGAGGGAGGCGGAGATCATGCACCAGCTGGATAACCCCTTCATCGTCCGCATGCTGGGTCTGTGCAACGCTGAGAACCTCATGCTGGTCATGGAGATGGCTTCTGCCGGGCCGCTCAACAAATTCCTCTCCAGCAATAAGTGAGTCAGTCAGCTGATGGTAAATCAGACACATCGTTAGACAAGATATTTGTGAAGGGGTGAGGGGTTGATGGTAATGTGCTGTGTTTCCTTTAACAGTCAAAATGAATTATCTGATGCACACATTCACCATTCACATCATATATCTGCCTATATCCTTTCTCTCTCTCTCTTTTAAACCTGATCTAATATTTGAAACCACCTGACAAACTAAACATGATGAACAAGCACTGTACCTACCTTAAAGACATAATCATTTAATTTCACTTTGCTTTAATTAAATGACAATAAGACCATAGTCGGGAGAATTTATTCAAGGTACAGCATGGTAAAACATATAACAAAACATAAAAACCCATATAAGTAGGTGAAAAAATGATCGACAACATACTATGTCCATGCTTCTGTAAAGTGAAAACAATACAAATAGTGTGAAGTACGTATGCAGCACTAGTTTCCAATGTGGGTGTCCGGAGCCCCACTAGAGGTCACCAAAGCTTTACAGGGGGTTGAGAGGCACTGGAACAGTAATTCTTTATGACTGTGACTAATTTATCCAGCATAATACGTGCAAAGGTGCATGAATAATAACAACCAATCAATCAACAATCAATGATAAGTATCTGAAATAATTTTAATATGTACATAAATATATTTCAACATTTCATTAATTTCTGTCAAGAAAACTAGATGAAATTGTTATTTTAAAAATTTAGATTATTACACAATTTTTCTGTAACTGTAACATGTTTGCACCACGCCCAACTCCCAAACCTGGAGGGCCAATATGCTGAATTTGTCTGGTTCTTCACCAGAGACTGGCAAGGTTCAACCTACCAGATTGTTCCCCCAGCACAGTTCTCAGAGTCCTAGAACCACGCAAGCCTCTCCACCACGACAAGGTCACAGATTATTATATAAGATACAGGATTTCTCACAGGATAAGAGTGAAGACCTAAATACAGGCTATAGTCACAGAGCCTTCACTCTCTGCTAAATAACCCTGTCCTACATTAGAAAAGTACACAGTTAAAATAACCAAAGTATTAAAAGAACAATGGCCAAGAAGAGAATTGTATAAAAAGTTTTAAAAATATCAGGAAAACTCATCTCTGATGCATCATTCAGAAAAATCTGCTTAAAATTCCTCCAAACTGCTCATTTTACAAAAACTTTCTGCAGTCAGTGTTCACTGTTTGGGTTAATTATACAGTGTATCAGTTGTTATTGTTTGATATAATATAATATTAATTCATAAAAACTGAGAAGGGGCCACTGACAGTATGTACATGTACTGGTATACATGTCTGTATACTGTAAACTGTAAATATATAATTAATCATTTGACTTATGACCCCTCATCAAATGTTATGACAACAGTCTGAACATTACATGCAAGTGATTTTTCCTCTTCAGATGTTTACATTTGAAGGATTTATGGATGCCTCAAGTGGTGAAAGTGTCTTATCTCTTTAACCATCTTGTCATTCCTCAGATTTATGTGGGCCTCAAGGCTCAGAACCAGTGATGTACAACGCCCTCTGTCCCCAGAGCTTTGATTTGGATTAGGAAAAAACTTGACAATCTTCTGTTTTGTGTTTTTTTTTTTGTCCCCTCAGGGATACTGTAACTGTGGAGAACATAGTGAATCTGATGCACCAGGTGTCGATGGGAATGAAATATCTGGAGGAGAAGAACTTTGTGCACAGAGACTTGGCAGCTCGAAACGTCCTGCTGGTCAACCAACAGTTGCTAAAATCAGTGACTTCGGGCTCTCCAAAGCCCTGGGAGCAGACGACAACTATTACAAGGTGCACACAACACACTGCAAGTGACACAAATGTAGAATCTCTAACAGAAGGGGGGCGTAGCGATTATCAGTATTGCAACTAACACAAATAGATAGTGTATCTTAAATTGATTGTTTTTCTGAGAACTACTGACCTCCCCTAAGCAAATACTACTCCAAAGATGTTACCTCCTCTGTGCAAACTAGAGTAAACACTCAATTGATTTCTTTTTTACTGGTTTACTGACCTACATCTCTGGAGGGACTGTAGGTATCAGTGAGTCAGAGGATTGCTTGACTGCACAGAAATAAAACTTGACCTTAAGAAATGGAACATACTGTATTATTCAACAAGAGTTTTATTGTTTGAGAAATATTTGCCCTACAGAGTGATCTCTAAATCAGTGGTTCAGAAACCTTTTTAGGCCATAGCTTCCTTTTAAAGTGCTTTTTTTTTCATGGCAGCCCCAAACAGTCCCAAATGTCCACCTCCATGAATCACACATGTGAACTATATGAACTATCAGTACTAAGTGAATTCATACAGGCCTGTCCTCAGTCACAAAAAGAAAGTAGTTAACAGTTTTAGCTGCTGTTGTGAGAGGATTTATAGACAAATATTAAACCTATTCATATAAGCAGCAATAAAATTTTGAAGCATACTTTTTTCATGTTTTAAAAAAGTTAAATTAGCTTGCATATTATATTGTTTATCACTTGTTTTTTTGTTTTGTCAGTTCAAAAAATGTAATATGAATATTTAGCTATAGTAAATTTCACCTCATTTTTTTAATGTGGGGACAAGTTACATTAGGAAACAGGAAATGATCAAATCTGGCAGCACCCTTGGCTGATACTTAAAGGGATAGTTCAGGTTTTTTAAAGTGGGGTTGTACTAGGTCCAAAGTCAGTGTATTACCTGAAGTAGACGGCGGTCAGCACGGCTCTAGTTTGGAGAAGCAGCAGGAGTGACGGTGTAGGATGCTAAGCAATGTACTGCCGTGAACATGGTCAGCAGCAAAACATATTTTAGCTCCCCATAGAGGCCCACATGAAAAAGCCTCAATATCAGTTTAAGTGTATGCTATATTTAGAATATTTTCACAGCCTTACCTTGATGTCAAGCAGCCTTCTCAGACTGGAAACTGCTGTTAAATGAGTAAAATATCGCTGTCTCCAAACAACCAGACTGTTGTTGTGTGACTTTGGTGAATCCAAACTGACCATTTAAAATGCTAAAGTCACACAATAACACAAACAAACTTAGCAGATCAAGGCAGTGGTAGACCGGCAACTCCTGTGTTCTGCGGGGTAGAAGTACTGATTTTGGCAGTGGAGTCTGGTCCGTTTGGAGAGAGAACAATATTATATGGCAGCGGTTTCCCATCAGAAAACTCTGACAGCAAATGGAAATATTCTAAATTTAGCATACACTTAAAATGATATTTATATGTTTAGTAAGTAAAATATGTTTTATTAGTGTTTTTTCTTCTGACCCAGTGCCCCACATACAACCACACTTCAACTATCTCTTTAAAGTACTCCATGGTGCACCACTTTTCCCCTTTAAATACAGTGTGTTGTTTCTAATAATCATCATGGATGCAGGCTGCCTTCGGTGAATCATTGACATGCTGTTTGTTGTCATACATTTTGTGTTGTACAGGCTCGTACTGCAGGTAAATGGCCACTGAAGTGGTACGCTCCAGAATGTATAAACTTCCACAAATTCTCCAGTAAAAGTGACGTGTGGAGTTTCGGTGTCACCATGTGGGAGGCCTTTTCCTACGGAGGGAAACCTTACAAGGTACTCAGTGTTTCTGCAGAGCGCATCAACGTCATCAGTTGTATCTACATTTACCACAAAAACCTCACCACCGTGAGGACTGATCGTGAACATCAATTTGAATTACAGCTCTTTTTGTGTTCTGATTTTGTTTAGAAAATGAAAGGACCAGAGGTGATGCGCTTCATTGAAGGTGGGAACCGCATGGACTGTCCAGCAGCATGTCCAGAGAGAGTGTATACATTGATGAAAGAATGCTGGACGTACAAGTAAGAAAGTGATTGTCTCGTGTGCATGTTAGTTAGTTAGTTAATCTATATTTAATCATGGAGTCACTTTGGGATCAAGATAAACAAAAATTCTTGGGATTGGTCCTGCAATACAGTTTTTTTTTTTTTGTTTTTTTTTTTGTGTAATTGTTTCCATCCAGTTTATCAACAAAAACTGAGAGATCGTCCTCAGTCTCCATTGACTGAAGCTTGTAGTGATTGACTTGTGAGTCTAGTTCGAAGTATGTATGTTTGCATATAGGCAAAGGTTAGCAATTGCCTTACTGACCAAGCTACCAAGGGCCCCATACACTTTTTGGGGACGAATTATGTCTTTCTAAAATTCAGTACACTAAAATAGCATCATAATGTGCAATTTATGAGTGTCTCAAGGCCTCCTTGCTAACTTGGACAATACAGTGATCTTACAGCACATCTGCGAAACAATTCAGGAAGACGGTAGACAACTCACATCCTGATATCAGACTGAACTGTCAACTCGTTACACTTCTTTTCCATATTCAGTCTGACATTCCCTCTACTCTAAATCATGTCTCTGGGGAAGGGTGAGTTTGAATTTCCCTAACCAATCACTAGAGACCAGTGTCATTTTGAGCCGACACCGGTGCGTTGCCATGACAGCATACTTTGTTTTTGCCCCCACAGTCTATGTTATTGTGAGAGAATAAGTGTGAAGGGTGGTTATGTTTTCTTCATGGACTCTTCACAACAAAGTTTGTCCAGGCTGTGAAAAGCTAACTAGTTAGCAGCTATGAGTCAGGCTAAAGACAGTTAAAATAGCCTAAAACCGGAGGTCTCCAAAGTGTGCTTTGAGCTGCGGAGTGCAGAGCTGCAGAGCTGCAGAGTTGTATCGCTTCAAACACCACCCTGGAAGCCACACGTAGAGAAGCAAACGTGATCAGCTGAAGCTAGCACTGCTGCTGCATAAACACATTACACAAACAGGGGACTTTTATTTTTTTCCATGGCAGCAAACACAACACACAGCCTTGCAGTAACTGTCATTCTGCAAACCGAGCTGATCTACAAACTCGTCTTTAGTCGACCTAAAACAGCTTTGATAGTAGCATCTATAGCGGCCGCTATTCTCCTTGTGCAGACTGCTGAAAAATTAAGTGAAGCTACCCCAGTAGTGCAAAAAAGGGAGGAAATGGAAGGATAATAATAGACAACACCCATCTCAACTGCAACCGGTTTATCCTGCTGCTATCTGACAAGAGATACAGAAGTATCTGCAGCTGTACCACCTGATTACAGAACAACTTCTTTCCTGAGGCTGTGAAACTCCTGAATTCATCCTCCACACTCCACAGTAAATGTTTAATTTTATGACTTATTTGTTATTCAAAGAAAACAAAGGATGTGAAGGTCCCCATGCTTGTGTATGCCTTAGGTCCCAGAATGACTAAAACCGCCCCTGTTCCCAAGCCCTTCTAAAAATGTTATCCCACGTGACCTGACGTGGGCTTCTGCATGATGACTTTGCCACATATAAACCCCTTAGGTTGAGGGAAGGGAGGGGAGGGGAGGGCATCAGCGCTGTAACCTTGCGTCACTGCTTTATGCTGATGGCTGAGTGGGAGTTTGCATTTTAAAAAACCCAGAAAAGAATGCAGATGAAGTCGCCCTTTATGCAAAATATTAGGATCAACAGTATCAAAAGCCTCAGGCAGACCTGCTAGGAGTGAAGCACAATGTTGCTTTTTATCAAGCAAGTCAACAATGTCATCCTCAGTAGCAGTTATTGTACTATGATCAGCTCTAAAGCCTGACTGCTGGAGCCAAAGGACATTCCTTAGTCAGAAATAAGGACATTGCACCATATGACCTGTTGTATTTGAGATTCTGTCAGCTTTAGACGGCTCTGTGGTCTCTTGTGAGTTCCCTTCCATTAATCACAACCTTTAAAACCGTTGTTTCGGGCCCTCTTCTCTCCCTCTCTCGCCAGGCATGAGGAGCGTCCTGACTTCAAGAAGGTCGAGGAGTCCATGAGGACTTACCATTACTCCATATCGAGCAAGGCCAAGCCTGAGGGAGCTGCGGCCGCCGCTGAGCCTGTCAAGTAGACAGAAACAAGGCACATTCTGTCCCAGTGTTGCACAAAGCTTCCTTTCAACTGGCCATTAAACAACCAAAACAAAGAGCTTTTTATGAACGCTGCACACTGACCAGCTTCGACTACAGAACCAATACAGCTGAACAGGCCTCAGTGACAATAAATGTGCATTTGTAAATTGGACTTCAGTGTGTGCGACCTGTAAGGAGGACCTCTGTCTGTCTGTCTGTCTGTCTACTGTCTGTCTGTCGTCGTTTTTGTGTCGTGTTGAATGTTAAGTGTGATGTCTTTACATTGATGAACCAACTAATTTTATATTCTGGTATTTTGGAGTACAAAAGAAGTATACGGTACATGTACAAGTTCTTTTTTTTTCCAATTTACTTGCCGCCACCACCTATGAGTAGTTTATTGTTTTTTTTATTCCAAATAAACTAGAAGTAGAAAGAAAGTGATAGAACTGTACACTTTGATGATAGTATTTAAACATGCCTGTGAAGTCAGTGATTAAAGGTAAGACTTAGCTTACTTCCACATAACCTGAAAAGAGAGAGTCAATCATTTCTATTAATGGATCACACATTTGGTGTTGTAACTGTTTGCTTTGAGGTACTACAGAGTAAAAGTGGTAGACCATATTAGTGTTGTCAAAAATATCAATTTATTTATTTTTAGTGATTCTGAATATTTGAAATGGTTTCAAAACTCATTTACCGCAGTATTGATACAACAGTACAACACTCTCTGTTCTCTCCAACAGTCAGCTGACACTATTAAACTTTATTTAATTTCTCAGATAATTTAATCAGATAATTTTGTTATTTTTAAAGGCCTGATCTAAAAAGAAAGAAAAAAACAAATGTTTCTAAAAGGTTGTTGATGTGTCAGGTTTTCCCAGTGGCACTGAAAATGTTATTGAATATTGATATTTTTCATGGTATTGTATTGAAGTTAGAAATTCCAGTATTGAGAAAACACCAGACTCTTATTGCTGACCCACCAATGTGCTGACCTACAGAGGGATGGCCACCGTGTTTCAAAAGTCGAATGGATATGAAGATAGATAAGACAAATAGATAAAACCTGAGCAACACAAAAATTTGTAAAGTTGTTAGGCAAGTAGAAGAAAAATATTGGGAATAACATCCTAGAAATATGCCTTATATCCATGTGCAGAGAACAACATCTGGATCATTTGGATTGGAAAAGCTTGTGTAAAGAAGAAGCCTATAAATTGACATCTCAAGGCAGATTGTATGCAGTCTTTAATATTTTCCCAAAATATAAAGCTTAAGTGAAATAATTAGTAGAGAAATATAGCAATTTATGATGTTTTCCTTGTTCTAAGTGAATAAATATTCAGTATCAATAACCAGTAATTAAAAGGGAGATGATGGTTTGAAGTACATATTATGTGAAAGAGTTGTGAATAGATTTAAGGTCTAAAATCTTGCATCATTTAGACGGCTTAAATTAAGAAATATCCTTTGGTTTTCTTGTCAGTAATTCAAACACGATGTATTGTGGTTAATTTTGTCTGTGTTATAAAATAAATGAGGTTAGTCAGGATGCCCCCTGCCATCTGTACCAAAGGAAGTACTTCTGAGCTGCCAGGCAACACTGAAGGGCACACGACACAGGAAGTTGATGAATTAGTCTTCAAAATAATGGCATAAAGTTTTCACGGAATAAACCATAAGGTCTACACATGGTATGCTGCATTCACGGACGGTGGTGGAATAAGATCTGAAATCCTTTGGTTGGTAAAAATTATAAATACGACAACTGAAAAATCCTCTAGTGCAAGTTAAATACCTGCATTCAATATTTTTTACTTAGATAAAAATAAAAATTATTAGCAGTAGGTGCACTAACACAGCAGTATTAACACAGTAGCCCTAACATTTTACAAAATTTAATAACAACTAAAAATCCTAATTCTTAAAATAAAATAGAAAAGCTTATTAAAAAATTCTCTGTTTCAGATCAGTTGTTATAATGCAAAATTTTGTGAACTTATTGTGTCTGGCTTATCTCAGACTGTTTGAAATTTTGGTCTGTATAGTTCATACAGACATGAGATAATTGTTGTGTTGTAAAATGTACAATACAAAAAAAAAATTGAACTATGAAAAAGGAAAAGACATGAGGAAGAGGAATATATATATATATTATTATATATATATATATATACACATATAATATATATAGATATATAACACATATATATACATATATATCATATATTATATAGATAGATAGATAGATAGATAGATATTTTTTTATTTTGCATTTTTAGAAAAAAGTAGAAATATTGAGAATAAAGTTGGCTTTATTCTCAAAAAAACAAACAAAAAAAAAAAAAAACTTCCTCCCCTGGTTTATTTTTTATTTTAGCTGGGAATAATACTGAAAGTTCAACTTTATTGTTGACATTTCGACTTTATTCTCAATATTTCAACTTGATTCTGGACGTTTAGATTATATGAAGTGATGTTACACCTGAAAATAAGTACTAATATTGCACAATTTGTGTACGTGATAGTGTAGACCAATTATTCTTGACACTTTGACTTTATTCTTGAAAATGCAAAATCTTAAAAATTCTTCCTCCTCTCAGTTTTTTACCTCATGCCTTGAGAATATTGTGAAGGGAAAGTAGAAAGTCTTCTTAAAGTGACATGTAAATGATAAGTACAATACCTCAATATTGAACTTATCTACAATAGTATATTGATATAAATAAATTATATGGGGAAAATAAAAGCAGTAGGGTAGTTTTTAACTCGTACCTGATAACATACTTTTATTTTCAGTTTGGTTAAATTACAATAGTCGAATGGGTCCATTATTTTGAAGATTCTGACCGGAAGTTGCTGTCACCGTCCTCACCTTGACGCTGGTGTACTTTTCGTTTCGCAGGGAGGAGTCCGGCGTTAGTTTGTACATCAAAGTGACATGTTTATTGAATTAACAGTAATTACACAACACGTATCGCACAGCTTATCCATAATGTAGCCTGCGCATGCTGTTGACGTAAAGCTATCGATCGTTAACCGGGTGATTTTCGATAAAAGATCGAAGGAAACTGACGGAACAGGAAGGCGGAACAAGTAAGTTCGGGGAAAGTCGCTTTCAGCTGTGCGACGTCTTCTCCGTTTGATCATCCGCCTGACATTACGAATGTTTTTTTTTTACACGGTTTTAATTGAGTTATAATGCGGATTAAGTGTTAATAACGTGGGTTTTTGTCATGTCGTGTTTTTTAGCTTCAAGCAACAAGTCCGGCCGAGTTTAGTTAAACGTGTCACGTCACGAACAAACTTGGTCCAGTCGTCATGTGCTGTTTAATCTCTGGCTTTTATCCTCTGAAGTCTGCTAAAAAAAAACGATACAAAGTCCTCGTTATGATGAGGATGAGGGCACAGATGTTTAGATGGAGGTGTGAATCAACCTTATAGTGTCTGGTTGTTCTGTTAACACACTTGGTTTTATTGTCATTTATTGTCAGATTCTCGGTTTCACGGCGGAATTAAGTGTCTGAAAGAGGAAATGACTCACGTTTCATCTGTAAAGCTTCTCTGCTGTCACTGTTCAGACTTGTCTTTTATCTGACATGTTGAGAAAAAAAAAGGCGAATTATTAGGCTAAAAAAAAAAAAAAATGATTCAAACATATTTTCACATTTATTTATGTTCTTCTACTGTTCAATTATGGCTTTAATCTTTGACCTGATCTCCATCTTTCTTAATGGCGCCGCTCAAAATTAAAGGGTCAGTTCACCCCAAAATCAAAAAGTTCACAGTTTTTCCTCTTTCCTGCAGTGCTGTGAATCTATCTGGATTGTTTTGGTGTGAGCTGCAGAGTTTTGGAGGTGTTGGCTGTAGAGATGTCTACTTTCTCTCCAATTTAAAGCCCACTACATTGTACGTTTTGACTCGACTCTACTCCCTCTTTTCACTGTCCATTATGGATAGTACTTGGTACTAGGGCTGAACAGTTAATCAAATTTTTTTTTTTTAATCAAAATCACAATGGAGCTCACTGCAATTTTCAAATTGCAAGTAGTGCAGTGCATTTTAAATTAAACATTGTCATGCTGCAGAGATGTCCTGTCCACACATCATTACCAAGACTTATTTACACCGCAAATACTATTTAAAGTGATGATAATAATAATAACCGTTGACAAGTTTTAGAGATACTGGCCATAGGGACACCTGCCTTCTCTCACATATGAAGCTGCATTTCCACTACATGGTATGGCTCAACTTGACCTGACTCCGCTCCCTGTTTTTTTTTTTTTTTTTTTTTTCTATAACATATAATACTTGGAACCTGGTGATTTATTTGTTATCACCTCGATCAAAGTTCCAATCGAGCTGAGTCAATATTAAACGGTGACGTGAAAACTCTCCAGACCACTGATGGTCACACAACACAGGATGTCCTGCGCAAACCCAGCATTCTGAAATAGCCAAGCTCAATAACAAACACCTTTTTTTTTTAAAATTTCTCTCAAAAATGGCAGCCCACAACACCACACTGCGGTCTACTGATGACGTGCAGCAGTATCAAGAACACATCGCTTCATATCCTCTGTTATAAGAGTAGTATAGCTTATTTTTGTGTGTGTTGTGAGGGAGAGAACAGAGGAAAAGGTGAGCAGTGAAGTTGTCAATCTGGCAGTAAATGTACCGTGTAGGTTACAGTTTGTCAGTGAATAAAGGCTGCAGCTTCTCGAAGACCAAAGTAAAGTTCCTGTGTGTTATTTCCCAACTGCTGGTGGTGTCACTATGTATGACGATCAACTCTGCCTACACTGAAGCAGCAGTATCTGCAGTGGAAAAACTATGTAGATGTACCAAAAGCAAGTAGAGTCGATTGATTCGAGTTCGTACCACGTTGTATAAGTATAGCTTAGCTTAGCTTGGCACTAGATGACACTCAGCTTGTGGTTCTCAAAGTGCCAAAAACAGTGTCTCTTTATGGAAACCATCAGCCATGAGATAATCCACAGACACAGTTTCATGCAGGAACTATTTTCTTTCGACTAAGTTACACCAGCCTACTGTATCATCACGCAGAAGGAAGCGTGCATCTACTCGTGGACTTGAGGTTACAGTTCAGACGAGGACGCCGCCATAAATGTAATATAATAATGTGCTGTCACAAGTACGGGCCTCTCGTCCATGAGTAGAAAGAAAATAGTTCCTTCATGAATCTGCTCACAACAGGGTCTGAGGATTATCTTGATTAACTAGGTCATGACTATTCTGTTGAGTATGTATTCTTTGGTGCTTTGAGCATCACAAGCCAAATGCCATCTAGTCCCATTATATTAGAGAGGAGGCAGACATCTCTACGGCCGATATCTCTAAAACTGTGCACCTCACAACAAGGCAATCTAGATGGGTATATAGCACTACAGGTAAGAGGAAAAATATGTATTGATTTTGGGGGTGAACTGTCCATCTAACACTATTAATTTAAGATGTATATTTGCCTATGATGGTGGGAAAGGGACTTTTATACTTAAATACATCTCTGCATGCAACTTTAGGCCCAAGACAAGAGAAAAACTGGGACACAGATGCTCTAGTTATGTAATGTCCCAGCCAACTCACACGTACTACATGTTTAATAAGCGTGGGAGATTGTAATAGAGCCGAAAAGATAACTTGATTAATTAATTAGTAGATGAGAGATTAAATGCCAAACATAACCTTTTACAGGCTTCTTATGCTGGACAATTATTATTTTCTGACATCTGATAAAACAAATGATTGAAGAATAAGAAAAAACATTAATGTAAAATGTAAAATACTTGTTAGTTGGAGCCATAGACTAATGTTTTGTAAAATATAAGGAAAGGGTAAAAAAAGTTAGGCTCAACTTAAAGTATGCATTTTAATGAAAATATACATCTGTTAATCAGACTCTGTCCCTTTCTTTTTTCCTCTCCTTTTATCATACACAGGATCACAGAGTGAGTCGAAGCAAAGACCAAAAGACAATCCATAACAAAAACTCTGCACTGGTTGTTGACACAACCTTTTGACTGATTCCATTTCAACAGTAAATAATTCACCAGAAGCATTCAAACAAATTGCCCGCCACCACCACATGCGACCATGTCCCTGGGCCTGAAACAAGTCTTCAACAAAGACAGGACATTCCGGCCCAAGCGCAAGTTTGAGCCCGGGACGCAGCGCTTCGAGCTGCACAAGAAGGCCCAGGCGTCTCTGAACGCGGGTCTGGACCTGAAGCAGGCCGTGCAGCTGCCCCATGGCGAGGACCTCAATGACTGGGTGGCCGTCCACGTGGTCGACTTCTTCAACCGCATCAACCTCATCTACGGCACCATCAGCGACTCCTGTACCGATCAAACGTGCCCCGTCATGTCCGGCGGGCCCAAATACGAATACCGCTGGCAGGACGAGCACAAGTACAAGAGGCCGACGGCGCTGTCAGCCCCCAAATACATGAGCCTGCTCATGGACTGGATTGAGGTACAAATCAACAATGAGAACATCTTCCCCACCAACGTCGGTAAGTGTTGTGATAGGCTACAGATGGTGTGTTAAGACTTTGGTCCTTTAAACTCTGAATGTTGAGATCCAGAATTAGGTCACAGACTTTTTGGTTTTGTGTGTGAGTTTCACTAGAGCTGCAATGATCAATCAATTAGTTGTCAACTATTAATTCAATTACAGACTTTTTAAATAATCTGTTAATCATTTTGAGTCAATTTTTTTTTTCAGGAAAAATGTCCAAATTCTCTGATCTCAGCTTCTCAAATTTGAATATTTTCTGGTTTCTTCTCCTCTAAGCCAGTAAACTGAATATCTTTGGGTTGTGGACAAAACAGGACATTTGAGTACGTCATCTTGGGTTTTCTTAAACTCTGATCAAATTTTTTTTACAATTTTCTTCATTTCATAGACCAAACAATTAATCAATTAATCGAGTAAATGATTGGCAGATTAATCTATAATGAAAATAATTGGTAGTAACATCTCTAGTTTCCAGTTTAACAAACTTTAACAAACATCTCAGGGTTGGTTCGAATCCCTGAGTCAGGTAGGGAACTCTGTTTGGGCGGCCAGCCGCCACCCATTCATGGACAATAACTTTAGACACTCCTAACTAACGTCACAAGTTATTGTGAATTACGCTATTTCAATTCATTATGTCATCCATAAAACGTCACAAAATAATAATCAGTGCCCATTCCAATTCACAAGAGCTCAGAGTGACGTCTCATAATTTTGTCTGAACAACAATCAAACCTCCCGCGGTGCTGGGTTAATAATGACATAAAACAGACAGTAGCAGCAAATTCTCATAGTCGAGAAGCTGTAACCTAGTGTTTCCCAACCTTGGTGTCGGGACCCACAATGTGTTGTACGCCAAATTTTTGTGGTTGACAGATGGTTAACAGAAGGCAGGTTTCGTTGGCTGCTGGAAATCCCTGAAAACACTTGAATTTTTATGTAGTGTTCTCAAGGTTTGAAAAGGGCTTGTCACTGCTTGAAACTGTAACTGCATCACTTTCATAGTAAATCTCTACCTGACTAAACATTTTGCTTTAAGATAAAGAAATAAGATAAGTCCTATATTGGTTCAGCCAGGTTGTCTAAAAATGATTCCATTCACACGAGGGAAAAGATATATCCCTGGTTCAGCTGGTAGACATACAACAGATGATAAAAAAGTACGTTGTTTTGTTTTAACAAGCCCAAAAAGTTAAGAGCCACTGCTGTAACGTACAATATTTGGTATTTCTACCAGAGCTATAATATAATTTGGCCAAGTGGACAAGGACTAAAACTAAGAACATTTCCTGTATATTTGTATTTTATTTTGTTTCGTAAGTATGCCATTGTTTCTGTTAGTTTTATTTTTTTTTTCCAGTTTTTGAAGTCTATTTTTTATTTTTATGTCAGTTAACTAAAATGTTTTCTTCACATCCAGTTTTAGTTTTTAGTTAAGTTTTAGTCAATTATAATGACCTTTATTTTTACTTAATAAAATGATTCGTCTTTCTTCCAATGAACTTATCATTTTATGTTAGTCACAGGGAAGACCAAAAAAAAAAAAATCACTTTTATCATTATCATGTAATAAATACAAAGGACAAAAATACTGCAGACTGAATGCATTTAAGATCTGAAGCAACAAAAAAAACAAACAGCAAAAAGATGTTTTAGATTCAATGTGCAAGGCCACAGTTATTAGATTAGCTAAAATGTTGCACATAGCACACGCTATCAGATAATCTCCTGCTGCTTTGGCATTCTCAGTTTTCTATTATCTCGTCTGTAGCCCCGTGCATGTATGCATGCCCTGAGCTCGGCATCTGACTAACTACAGAAACATCCAAGCAATGGATTTAAAAATGGGTCACACAATGTACAGTGGTCTATGAATAGAAACGACCTCTGACGCGCCTGTCCTCGGGAACAGATTCCTGAAATATTATTGAATTAGTCAAAGCAAAACAACATACTAAATTAATCACTTGGCTAGAGCAGAGGCTTATCCCCCAAACCAAGTCATGTTGGTTTTCCATTCATGGATGAAGTGATACGGGCTGGATCCTTAAACATGCTGGTACCCAAGCTGAGGGACTCCAGAGGACAAAAAAAGGTTACGAAACGCATTGAAAACTTAGCTAAAATATTCTAGAACGACTGTATTAAATACATCAATATTTCAAGTGTGTTCGGTTCTGTGGAGCAAATTGCAAAAGGTCATCCTGGATTGACCGTGGTGTTCCTCTGTCTCCATCTGTTTGACTTCCAGGTACTCCCTTCCCTAAGACCTTCATGCAGGTGGCTAAGAAGATTTTGTCTCGTCTGTTCCGGGTGTTTGTCCACGTCTACATTCACCACTTTGACCGTGTGAGCCAGATGGGGGCCGAGGCTCACGTCAATACCTGCTACAAGCATTTCTATTACTTTGTCACTGAGTTCAACCTCACGGACCACAAAGAGCTGGAGCCTCTGGTGAGTCAAAGAGGAGATAGGATCTAATGTGGAACTGAATACAATAGTAGATGAGATTATGGCTAATTAAAAAAATGATAAAAAATTGATATGTTTTGAATTAATTGGATTTCCAACACTCAAACCTAATTGGGTCATATAACACCTATAATAGTATAAAAAGTAGAAGTTTTTAGGCTGATGTTGATAAAAGTACAAATCTCATCAGATGGGGGACCCTTGGACCAGTTCTATCAAATGGGGGTCGGCGGTCTTATTTGTGTCAGTTTGAGGGTCCTTGATGTGAAAAGATTTGAGAACCACTGCTGCAAAGAATTGGGGCCAAGATATCATACTTAGCAGTACATTTTACAGTCTAAAATTAAACTTGTCAGCACCCCTGGTGGGCAAACTGTAATGGAAACAGTTTCTAACTGACCTCGAACATGTCTTTGGCATTTCTTGTTGCGATATCTTCTTACTTATCAGCCGACACATATGACAATACTGATATATATTCCACTTAAGCTTATATAGACAGTAAATAATAAGGTAGTGTGTAATGTGTGTCCTGTATTTAGTAATTGCTAGTAGAAGGTAAAGTCGTGGAGCGCCCTGGTGGCCTAGGGGTTTAAAGCACTGACTGAGCTGCAACAATATTTGCAACATGTAAGCTGCAATGTGCAGCATTAAAGAATAATTTCCACTCACAAAAATTTTAAGATGTTTATCTAATCAAAAGAAACACTAAGTGAGCAAGTATGTAATGATACCAAAAACTCAAGGTACAATAATACTACAATAAAAAGTTCATGATAAGATATCTATAGCGATATTAAATACGAAAGAAAATGTATTATTTAATAAAGTGTCTTATTAAATAATACATCTAATTTGTTTTTGGTTCATATAATTTTCTTTTAAATTTTATGTGCCCCTGCTTTCTTTCATGTGCAAAAAATTGGCATGAATTGTATTTGGCAATGAATATTTGAATTATGTATGCAGCAGTCAGTAGCAGTACTTTTTATAAGATAAAATAAAATTAATTAACTGTGTAACATCACAGTAGATATCATCACAGTCTAATATGGTATCAAGACAATTTTTTATGACAATATTCGGTACATTGGTACATCTCTACTCGTGCATGAGCACAGGACTGGAATTTATCAGCAGTTTGCAAGTTACAATCAATTGTGAAACAGGATTCTGCCGCCATCTGGGATATAAAAATCGATTCTATGAAACGTGACCCTTTTCTAAAAAGACATGTTTACGTTTGTTTCCCACAGTGCATTTTGTCATTAATTTAGATGATGCAATCGCTTTCCAGTTCCCTAGAAATTGTTATTTTATGATGAGGAGATTCTTTTGAAGGACGTTAATCAGACACGCTGAATTGCTGCACAGCCCCAAGTGATGTAACACTGTTATTGATTGCAGGCTGATTGCTAATTGATTGTTAATGACCTCTCCACCCTTTGTGAGAGCCTTTATGTTCTAGGGTGTGTTTTGGCACGTCTGAAGCTTGCAACAAAAGCCCGTGTGACCAAAAGTGTAGACAATAAACTGGATGTTTGCAGTGGAGATTAGTGGGCGGATGTTTTGACCTTTTTTTATTTGCTATTTTTTTCATCCAGCACCTCCTAGTCTTGCAGTAGTGTGTGTTGTACCTTGTGAAATTTATGTACAGCCCCAAGAACAGTAGACATAAAGAGTTTTTGTGGTCTACTGGATGCTTCGGGTTTTATTTGCAGAGCTGTATCTGTTTTTTTTCCCCCACTATTATCTTTTCTACATGAGTTAATAAATATATTTAAAGAATCTGCTCTCTGCATTCTAAAGTGCAGTAACATTTTGAAGAGTACGGATATTTCCTTCACGACTCTAACTGGCTGTACTGTGTGCATTGTGTCTACAGAAAGAGATGACCGCTCGGATGTGTCACTGAGGGAGCACAACCAACCCATCCACGCACGAACGCATCCGTCCATCTAGAAGACTGCAGCGGAGAACGAGAAGAACAAACAAATTAAAAAAAAAAAGAGTCTATTTTTATATTTAAGTACTGTAATCTATTGTAGCCACATACTGTAGGTTTTAACAAAGAACCTTCTCTTATGAGGCGTCCTGTTCCTTTTAAAAAGTTTTCAAACATTTTATCAGAGCACAGTATTAAGAGGTGTATGTTTGTGTTGATGTTTTTCTATTTTATTTGAATCTCAATCATTCCAGGATGCTTCTGTCTTTCTGTCTGTCTAAAATGATCTAAAATTAGTACGATTTCTTACTGTACGTCTATAAAATCCTTATGTTGTTACATTAAAATGATTCTCTACTCTGTCATAATTTGAATTTGGTAATCAGTATTTAATTGAACACTTTCTGAGTACTGGGCTACAGCCTAACCTTATCTATTGATTTAGTTTTCCCCAGTTTTTTTTTTTTTTTTTTCTTTGTAAACAGTCAACAGTTCAGTTTCAGCCAGTTTTTACCACACATCACACATAGGCAAAGAAAGTTTCACGTACAATGTTAAAACAAGAATGAAAAATACATATTTTTCTGTTTCTGCGAGCAGTTTTTATGTTTTGAAGCACATTTCAGGCATTTAAATAAACCTGGGGCTCGTCACCATGCATTTAAAAGTTACATACATATTTGGAAGTGGACTAAATACAGTAATTGCCTTCTGGCGAGTCAGACATTATCAAGTCTGTGTCACTGCACACTTTGGGCCTCGGGCCACCAGGCAGGTTCTCAGATGTCAAACCCGCAGGTGTTTGTTGCACATACTCTTGGCAGCTGAAGGTCACACGAGACTCGAACCTCACATGACAAAAGCGGCGGCACATGTTCAGAAGAGCACATGTGAAAGCGTCCACTGGGTGGCGTCAGACACCAGAACCCGTCTGTGGTGGCGAAGAACTGAAATCCTGCAGTTTATATTGTTGCCATTATGCAATCTGCCCAATGTCCCAGTTATAGTCATGAAGAGGGGAAGTGGACCTGATTCGGGTTAATGATTCGACTAAGCTGGTTATGAAAGAAACAGGCCAGACTGTACTGTGATGAATACAGAGAGAGTTATTGTTTTGAATTAGCCAGGCTTTGCATGATTGGGTCAACAACAGTCATGAATAGGCTTGAGAACATTGTTGGTCAGATTCAGGAGCAGTTATCAGTCATAATGGTTTTGATTATGTAAATAATGAGCAGCAATCTTGCACATAAGAAACACTCCTCTGCAAGTAAACACAGTTACAAGATAACTTGTGAGCGCCTACAAGTTGTGACAATAGAAAGACATTAAGTTGCACATTTTGTAAAGGGACATTGTCCTTTATTTCTCCCTGCAGGAGGACTGGCTGGTGGTCATTATCTGCAATATTCAAAGAAGTATTCAGGGCTAAAGTTACAAATAAAAGATTTAGAGGCAGTTATCGGTTAGAATGTTTTGGATTATGTAAACAATGAGCGGCAATCTTGCACACAAAGAACACTCCACTTTAAACACAATTCTGAGATAACTTTGAAGGGCCTACAGCTTGTGACATTCATAAAACATTAAGTTGTACATTTTGTAAAGGGACTTTTTCATTATTACCCCTGCAGGAGGACTGTCAGTGGTGAATAATAATACTAATAATAGTCCATTACAAGTAAAGGTCCTGTGTTCAAAATTTAGTTGGAAAATTACTGTCATATTAAAAGTTCTCATTATGCAAAGTAAATTTTAGAAACTTAAGTTTAAAAAGATACATGTGTGGAGAGTTTTCATTGCATTGAATATGAATTTCATTATTCAATATGTACTGTTGCACACATTTGTCACGTGTGTCATTATCTGAAAACATTCAGTGGTGGAGGAAGTGCTTGCATTAGCATAAAATCAGCAATAACACTAAAAAAAAAGGCAGTTACCAGTCATAATGGTTTTGCATTATGTAAATAATGAGCAGCGATCTTGCACACAAGAAACACAATTGCGAGATAACTCTGAAGGGCCTACAACTCGTGACATTCATTAAACATTAAGTAGTACATTTTGTAAAGGGACCTTTATAATCCTGCAGGAGGACTGGCTGGGGGTCATTATCTGCAGTGGTGTAGGAGGTATTCAGAGCTGAATAATAACGCTAGCAATAGTCCATTACAAGTAGAAGTCCTGCATTCAAATTTAATTAAGCAAGTAAAAAATTGGCATCATGAAAAATGGCCCTTTCCAGAGTGATATACAGTTTTTATACCAACAACTTTCAGTGAGAATATAAGCACATTACATTATCATTTACAGGGTTACAGGCACTAACTTCAGTCTCACTTTTAAATGTGTTTTTGGAAAAAGAATTGTATTGAACCTGCAGCAACAACTTTAAAACAAAACCAACATGGACTCCACTTTTCCTTCATTATCCTTCATACTTTATTGACAAAATGCATGTGAAACAGGTCTTTAACTGCATTCATAATGGTCTTAAAAACGGTCTTTAAAAAGTCATAAATATAACTTTTTGAAACCCGCAGAAACCCTGATATGCTTTTTTATTTACTGTGTGGAGAGCTTTTGTTACATCTAAGATGATCTATATCATTTAATATGTACTTTTGCATACAGTTGTTATATTGTGGTGTGTATCATCATCTAAAACATTCAACATCTTTAAAGTCAACGTAGCAATAGAACTGTGTAAGAGTAAAAAGTCCTGCATTCAAAATCTTAAGGGAAAGTACTTAAGTATAAGCATCAAAGAACCAAAAGTAAAAGTGCAGAATTGGATGATTCAGAATAATATATATTCACTATATTCACATTTACTGGATTATAAGTATTGATGCTTATAATCCATTATAATTACAAGTTAATTATATGTTAATCATTTTCATGTCGCAGCTGGTAAATGTCAGGCTCACTACAATTACCTAATACACTGCTGGGTAATTTATAACAACAATAATAACTAAAATAATAAATAAGAAACAATACTACTACTACTACTAATAATAATAATATACTTATATTTAATAATAATTTCATTTAATGTAACAATCACCTGAGACATCCATAAAATTCAGAAATATACTGAGATACTGTGATTTTATCTCACGTAATAAAGTAGAAGTATCAAGTATAAAAATAATAAAATACGTAAGTAAGTACTTGTGTAAACTTAGTTACTCACTGCTACTGATTATCTGTCATGTCATCTCAACTGGATAAATGCTGCTGCACACTGATCAGCGTATTCACTGGTAAAATATCTTGTTTCTGACATCATTCAAGCTGGAACAAAATAATAATTTGGCATTTAATATAAATCTTAATAAACCAACATGATGTAACCAGATGCCCCAATAACATCAACCATTGAAATGACCTCATTGCCTGCCTGGTGAAACCTGATCCTCTTACGGGATTGTCCCTCCTCTCTACCTCCTCCCCGCGGATTCACACTTCCTCTAAACACTCCACTGTACTCTGGCAGTGTGTGTTAGTTCTGTTACGTGTGAGATGAGCTGTGTCCACCTCTTGCTCTTCCCTCCCTCTGGTGTGTTTTTCCCTTTTGGAATGTACCATGCAGCCCAGACGGGCTACTCTGCAGTTGCAAGACATAAAAGAGAGAACTGGAAAGAGGCCAAGAACAAGGGGAACAGGCTGCAGCCAATCAGACTGAAGCTTGTCCAACTCTGTCAGGGTTTACACAGCAGTGCAGTCTGTCTGTTGTTTTGATGGCACATTGTGATTATTTACAAGTAGAGAAAAGGGCTTGGAAGATAATGTGACTCAGCAAACGTTGGAACGAACACACCCTTAACGGTTCTGCGGCTTGTGAGTCAGCAGCCTCACGCACTTGCTATAGCCAGTAGGGATGAAAAGTAATCATGATTTTATGGGTCTACAGCTGCAGAGGGCCCACAAAAGTTCCAGGAAGAAGATGCTTTTTTTAGTCTTACGTGACAGGTAAATTGAAAATCTGTTGGTTATGGACAGAGCATGCACAAAACAAGCTACTGAAAGATGTCATGTTTTTTTATGAAGTTTAACAAGCCAAACAAATAAGTTAGATAATCATAATAAGATTTAATAAACAATTAAAACAATTGTTAGTTGCAGCCTTAATTATCACAATGCTCCATGATAAGACAATAAAATCAAAGTGTTTACGATGTAGGCCATCTCACTCTGTATTTGAAGGCTTTTACATCACCTGTTGTGAAATGTACATGAAAAACTTGTGAAGGCAATTTCTGAAGAAATGGCAGTGTGAATGCTGGATGTTGAAAAGCTGATGATGAACTGAATTGCTGACTTTAACTTAACAGCTGAGGGAGTATGAATAGTTGGAAATACGGGACAGGATCTAATTAGTATGAATGGGATTTAAAGGTTGTATGGAATGTATGGAAGATCTAAACTATTACAAGGTTTAAATTGACTTTCTGGCTTAAAGTATGATTGAGCAGATATAAGCTGAGAAGCATATAATAGTACGCTTTGCTTGGAAAAGCAGGAGAGGGATGAGGGATGCCAAATAAATGGTAAACTGGGAGCCTTAAACTGCATTGCTGGCATTAATGTCAAATGATTAACTAAAAAAATACTCAGCAGATTAATAAATAATAAAAAAACAATTAGTAGTTCCCACTGCAAGACAATAAAATCAGAGTGCAGCACAATGTAGGCCATCTCTGTATTTATGACTTTTATATCAACTATTGTGAAATGTATATGAAAAGCCAGAGAAAGCAGTTTCTGAGGAAATTGTAGTGTGAATTCTGGATTGTTGAAAAGCTGGTGCTGAACTGTATTGCTGTCTTTGAAAGTTAAATAATACCAATAATGTAGGAAAAAGTGGGGAATATTTTAAGGTTTGTTGAAGAGATGATGCTAAACCAAATTGCCGGCTTTAATTTGTAAGGAGAAGCAGTGTAAGGAGTGTGAATTGTTGGTAATTGTTGGGTCTAATTAGTATGAATGGGGTTTAAAAGTTGAATCAACATCATTAAGTATGGGAGATATGGAACATTATATGGTTTGAACAGATTTCTGGCTTAAAGAATGAATGAGCTGATTAAAGTTGAAATGTGTATGAATAGTTGGAAAAGCAGGAAAGGGATGAAGGATGCATAATAATGTGTAAGCTGGGGCCTAAACTGCAAAGCTGGCTTAACTTTGTATGAAGAAGCAGCTGAAAGATTATAAATAATGTCTGAAAGCTAAACTGCATTGCTGGATTTAAGGTCAAACGATTAACCGAGAACATATTCAGAGATTTATAAACAATGAAGACAATTGTTTGCATCCTTGACTGCCACGATGCTTCACTATAAGACAACAATAAAATCAAAGTGTAACACAGTGTAGGCCAGCTCATTCTGTATTTATGGAGTCTTACATCACCTGTTGTGAAATCTACATAAAAAGTCATAACATTTTCATGTCTGTGTAAACCAAGTGACTGCAATCCACACCAAACAGCAATTTCCCTTTCGGTAAGTGTGCGTCCGTGCACTGTAATTTTGCCTGCGGTTTGCACAAAAGCATAACAAAGCCTGATTACTGCATAGTCATTAGTGCAAACTGTGTCTGTTCCAACATGACTTACAGTTATTCACTTCCTCTTAGTTCCTATGAAACAATGCAACATTTATTACATGGAAACACTGAAGTTTGCATGATAGTTATTGACACATGAAAGAGTGACACAAACACTGCAAGCCAATCCAAGAAGTCCATGAAAATAACAAAACATTTAATTCTTGGGTTAACAACATGTAACAGTATTGCCCAATCTGAAAGGAGATTCTAAGAATTTAAAAACATGATTAATTTCAGAATGCTTTGTTATACATGGTTACGTAATGAGAGCAAAGTGCAAACAAAAAGCATACAAAAGGTCTCCAGAGCACAACTGAAAAAAGTTGGAACAACACAAAGACTCTTGCAAAACCCTTGGTAACTCTTTCTGTGTTAAAGGAGTTTTACTGACTATTGGATTCATTCCAGTGGTGCGGTCTGCAAGTTTTTCTACTATAGTATGTAAAGCATACACGTTTTGCCAGAGGTTATGTTTAAGTCTGGAGACTGCCTTCTAGGAAGTTTACTCTGGGAAGGTTTCTTAGAAAAAGTGCAACCAGCGCCCTGGGGCACTGAGACCTTCCCACTGGAGAAAAGTATGCGGCTTGTTATTAACTGTTTAAGACGGCGGGGCGCTTCTAGCACACTTATCTCCTGGCCCTTTGACAGTTTTATTTGGACGTGCCAGTTGTGCAGTCCATGAATACATTCGCAGGTATGACAATCCAGCACGTATTCACGTGTACAGATGAATCTCGCATGAACAGTAGCATTTTACTGTTTGTAATAGATAGTGCAGGAATGTTTGGGGAAAAAATAATGCTAGTTCAGTCCTTTCAACACATCTATCAAAATGACTTTTTGTAGCCATTAATAAAGCATTTTAAGTGAAGCGTTGTGCCTTTGTTTTACAATGACATGGCCATATAGCTGTAAAAATTTACCACACCCTAGTCCCTGCATTGGAAACTCACTGAGCTCCTCCAGAAGTCACCTGTCCCTGGAGAGAGTTCCTGCGTTGGAAATGTGGCTTTTTAGACTTTTGGACATTATCACTCAGTATCACAGTTCTGCATTAAAGCTGTATGACGTTTACACTGAAAAAAGACTCAACATTTTTAGCTGCACCAATACATTAGATGGAAATATGTCTTATATATATTTCATGATATATTTGGGAAATTTCTCAGGAAAATGTGGGACCTCCACTAAAGGCTGTATGAATTTAAACCTTGTGGGCTGACTGGCCCACTAAAGCTCACGGGAATGGTGTTTATTATTGGAAACAAAATGGAAATGATGCAGATGAAACATCCTCTGAGACAGATGGTTTACATCTACAGCTTTATCTTCATACAGCATAAGGATATCGTTGAAGACTAGCTTTGAACTGCAGTCTCATCATGAACAACAACAGAGACACACCTCTGTATCATATTTCAAACTGAAATAACCTCTAATAGCCTTTAAAGAGAACCCCCTCCTGAGTGTCTCCCCATTGAGTGCCATTCACTTCAAAAAAAGGGGTTGTTGCCACCTGAAGTTATTTATGATGGCTCATCCCCCTTCCTTTTGCCCTGTAGTGACACAGACCCACCCCCTGCACTTCGACGACGTGCAAGCTTGTTTTCCTGCTAAACCTTCAACTACACCATGTGCTTCTGGCAAGGGAAAGGCAGCTAACAGCTTGCGTAATGTTTGCTACCACTGGGCTTATGTTTGAGGGGCAGAAGGTGAAAGGAGGAGGAGAGGCAGAAAAGCCTCCAGTCACAAGACAGTCAACTCCTAAAAACAAACCGTACATGGTTTTAACTTGAACACCCTCAATAAACAATGAATTAATGCTGTACAAAGCATGTTTGTGGACTAGGGATTAAATAACAGTTAACATAACTAATAACACAGGACATATTGAATACAATTTGATGACAAAGCACGTGGCACAATAAAGCATTCACACTTCTTGGCATATAATGCAACACGTGGGAAGATGCTGAGCAGTTGTTGTCATTTTCTATTATTAATAACTGAAATTAATTAAGGAGGTGCATGTAAAAGAACAATAATGATATACAATAACAAAGAGGTTTGCCATCCCTCTACTGTGCCTCTGTGAAAACACCATAGCCTTTAATTCTCTGAGACTACTGTATGAACTTGCCATGTCTGTGGGAATATTGCTTTGGCACCTCACAGTTAGCATCTCCCAATTAGCATCTCACATCATCAGAGTTCTTGGATTTCTTTCATTATCACAACCATGAGACAGCGTCTCCACCCTCGTCTGAACAGCCTCCTCATCGGGCCCCAAAACGTGCCGTCTCTGCCTTGTCACACTTCACAGAAGGTGGGGGCTGCAGATGGCCATTGTCCTCACCTTCCCTGTCAGTTACTGTACCTAAACGCCAAATAATTATGTGCATTGCATGAATAATGTTGTGCAATTTGAGCACAATTTTGTCTAGACCTAAGTCCAGAAATATACGCAGCTGTCTTAAAAGTTAATTTAAAAATTGCTTACCCTCCCCAAAGCAAATAGACTTTAAATCCAAAGTTAGTCTGATAAAAGTCTGAATATTGGAGATATTTTCTAGTCTACATTTATTTTACAGCTGTAGTTACTGGTTACTTCGACTTCACACACAAAACAGATGGTCATCTTGTTATAAAATATACTACCCAGCAGTATGTAAAATAGTACAATGTGGCAACAAAAATGCTGCATATGCGGTAATCATCAATAACAATACAGAATTGTAAAATAACACTGACAGGAGTCAGCCTGTCTGCATTAACTAACCATTATTCTCTTTGCCAATTAATCTGTTGATTATTTTCTTGATAAATCAATTTGTGGTTTGGTCTATAACATGTCAGAAAATGGTGAAAATTGTTGATCAGTGTTTCCCAAAGCCCGAAATGTAATTCACCAAAGTCCTGTTTTGTTCACAACACAAACGTATTCAGTTTACTGTTATAGTTGAATAAACAAGAAAATATTAACATTTAAGAAACTGGAGTCAGAGAATTTTTATTAACTAATTGAGTAATTGACTAATCATTGCAGCTCTAATTATGAATACTTTTACTTGTCATACTGTAAGTAGATTTTGATGCATCTCGTACTTAAGTAATATGTTGAACGCAGGACTTTTACTCATACTGCAGTGTTTTTTTCCATTGCAACTTTTACTGGTAAAGAGTCACATCTGAAGCTTCCTCTAGATTACATGTGATTATGTGTCTGATTCACTTTGTGTATGTGACAGCTGAAGTCATGCCACTGCACCAGTCTGAGTGACTCAGACACTCGGGGATTTCTTTGAACACCCATCTGGTCAGGGCCATTCATCACTGGGTGTGACAATAAAGTTTAACGCATTATAAATGCAAATTTTTCCATTTCGGAGACAAACAAAGAGGGGGAGGAGTGGTGTATGTCTGCATGCAGTCAGTGGTGGAATGTAACTAAGTACATTTACTCAAGTATTGTACTTAAGTACAAAGTCAAGGTACTTGTACTTTTAATTGTTTGCAACTTTATACTTCTACTCCACTATATTGCACTTTTTACTCCACTACATTTGTCAGGCAGTTTTAATTACTACTTAATTTTCATATTAGATTTTTTTTTCATACACTTCCTGTTCTGTGAAAACCACGTATCCTCAAATTGAGTCATTTTGAATTTTCTGATAAACTGAAAGATTAAATGTTCCTTTATGGGTTGTGAGAATTCTCCTAAATTCTTAAGCTAAATAAACCATTTAAATACCCCTTGGATTAGCAGGAAAATACATCATCACAAGCCTGCAAACAGTGCTGTTTTTCTGAGCTCATGAAAAGTTACTTTTTAGACACATGTAGAGCTCACACACAGCAGTGCTGCAAAATATATGATGACTTTATTGAATATGATGAATTGCAGTAGATTAAACTACCCAACAGTATATAAAATAGGGTCTGACAGATACAGTTTTTTTGGGGCTAATGCCAATATTAGGAAGTTAAAAAAAAATTCTGATATTGATATATCGACTGATATTCTTTATACAGAATATGGAACATATACATAAACACATTTTTTGTAATGATCCCCCAAAAGTGGTTAACACTTGTGTCAAAAGAAGGATATTTTAAAGTTTAACAATAAACTTCATCGTCCAAAATGATATCAGGGCACTGAAACCTTTACCTGTATTTTTAATAATAACAAATAAATATAAATAAATATAAAATACACAAATGAAGTAAAAACCTGGTTTAAGAAAATGGATCAAATACAAAGCATTTTCACACTACTTTTACTTAAACAGGATCTGAATACTTCTTCCACCACTGATTGCACACCTTGATTATAATAACATGGCACAAAGCTGACAAATTGTTCTCTAGTCTATATAATAATCACGTCCAGTGACAGCAACAGAGACAGTTATCATGATTTTAACTGCGTCACGGTGTAAACTGGTGGATCTGGTCTGACTACGCGCTCCGTCCCTCTGCACCTCCACTGAGATCCTCGCGTCGCTTTCATCAAAACAGCCGCCATGTGCTGATTGTGCCGATGCGCACGTACTCGCCGTTTCGCTCCTCCATACATCCCCACCGCGCGGCCTCTGAAAACAAAACACGGCTCACCGGCTGCGTACCATTTCGCTGCGATACCACTTTTGTTCCCGAGACATTTTCCTGAAATGTGCGCATAATTACATCAAAGACCACACTAAAGTATTTAAACGACGTGTCTCGCGAAGGCGTCCCTTTATATTGTCTTGTGCACCACGTCGAGCTGTTATTATTTAACGCTTCTTGCCTCGAGAAGGGGGTAAAGTGTTTGTAGCGAGACGAAATGGAACCTTGCCGCTATGCCCATTTCTAGAAAACACACGATCCATCTTGTCTGTTGATGCGGCCCCGAGGAGGGAGGAGGGAGGAGACGAGGAGGAGTCAGCAGGGAGGTTATAAAACCACCTACGCTGTTGCTTTCCAGCCACCTTCCACGCACTTCCTATCAGGCGAACCCCCCCCTCGACCGTCCTCTGCGGCTTTCGAAGCAGTGGGTCAAACAACGACGCTAACACTGGAGCTTTAACATTAACAACGGGGTGAGTACGACAAGTAGCTTTTTGATAGCGGCTAACTTGCGCTGTCTTTTTTTTTTTTTTTTTTGTTGCTATTTCGAAAGTACTGTTAAGTTACCCTTTCGTGTCGCAGCGTTAACGTCAGTAACGTTCAGTGTGAACGGTTACTAACGGCTGTTAAATCTGTCAGAACGGTTGACGAGGCTGGCGCTCGCGACTTGACCGTTATGACTCAGGAGCGTGTTGATGCTAGCTAAACGGACGTTAGCCTCCCTGCGGCTAACTGCTGAAAACAGCGTGGCCTTCGGACATATTCGCTTATCTCACCCAAACCGCAGTAATGTGTTAAGTGTACGCATGTCGTGTCATCTTATCTTGCCCTGTTTGAATGGCTGAAGCTAACCTAACAGCGTTGTAGTTAAGCTGTAGCTGATTGTTTTCATTGCACCGTGAACATGTGACGCACGCTGGTTAACGATAATCTGCTATAGTCTGGTTTATATGGTTCAGCTTTTGTTAAAGGGACCGTTCAGGACGAAATAAATACACTTTTATCTCTGGCTTTTGGTGTAATTGATTTATCCATCTGGATTGTTTTAGTGGGAGTTGCCCAGTTTTGAAGATGTCTGCCTTCTTTCACTGTGAGAGGACTGGATGGTTCTCACCCTGCGGTGCTAAAGCATTGAAAAAAATAATAAATAAAATAGAATATAGCTTAATAGAAGTGTAATGTTTCTTTTTTTTTAGAAATGATGACCCAGTTATTCAGATAATCCTGAGCGCTTTCATGTAAGAACTGCTTTGTTTCTAAGTGATATTTTTAATCATATATTTTTTCCTGTTTCATAAAAAAAAAAAAAAGCGATTTGGATATTGCGCTTTAGATTTTGGTGCTTTTCATTTTGCAGCCCTTAGAAAGAAGCTGGTTGAGTAAACGCATTGCAGTTGAGTTTCAAATGTGTTTTTGGCACTTTGAGCACCACAAGCTGAGTGCCATCTAGTGTCATTTGTCAGAGAAGGGAGCTGTCTATGTTTCCCAAACTATACCACTCACACCAAACTACATAGATAAATGGCATACTGGTTAGAAGAAAAATAAGTTTTTATTTTGGGTGAATTGTCCTTTTGCACCTGGTGAAACTCTGGTGACAGCAGGCTGGTATGTCAGTGATTTGTTCTGGTAATGTGAGTTGTATTTAACACTGGTGTGTTTTGTATTGTCCACAGGGCTCCCGTTTAAAGCGCCGCAGCAAGCTCACCAGCCAGCGCAGTGTGATCACTTGCAGCTCTCTCTGAAACAACTTTCTGTTTCGGAGAAGTGCAAATTGATATCCAAAAAAAACACTGCAGCCGCCGCCGCAAATCCACCAAAAAAATTTCCCCAAAACAAAGCGAAATGGTTCAAAATAAGATCACCGAAGTCACTGGATTCCACCGCTCTTTCAAGGTGAGTCTGAGATTATATTTGTTGAGGGAAATGCAGAGCTGCTGTCATGCCTTTTGGGAAGTCCCTATAATCAGAGCACATTTGTCAGCATGTATGAGAGGACCTCACCTTGCTATATATAAACACATCTGTTGCTCCCCCACATCTTATAGCTGACACATCTGCTGTGTGGCCTGATTTCACTTATATGTTCAGCTAATGAAGTATGGTTGCAGTAGGTTGCAATAGGTCACAGCTAAGATATGAAGAACGGTTGCAGGAAAAAAATTCTGCTTCATATTTACCAATATTTGTTGTCATTGTGTTGGAGTTGACCTCTATATGGTTGCTTTAAAAGTTTCTGCCCTTAAGCCGTATCACTGTTTTGAGGCTACTGTCCATTTAAGGTTGCAGGAAGGAATATAACAGATAACAAGAGATAACAAAGGCATGTGTAATTTATGACTAACAACTGATGCTCTCAGCTAAATAGTTCATTGATAAGATGCCTTAACAAGCACTTTTTTATTGTTCTCATAGGGCCAAAATCCCTTTGAATCTGAGGATTTCACTAAAAATGGATCCCATCTTATTGATTCTTCATTTAATTTTGATTCCTCCCCAAGACATGGTGAGTACTTTAAGTGTTTTGAAAATGTAACTTTCTTACTTAACTTTAACTTTCTGTTGCTTGCCCTTGACATGTTGTTTGCCAATTTTAGTGCTTTGTTTGAGTTTATTTGGCTTATTTTCTCACTAGCACACAATAATATTGCTTACATTATTCTACCTGTTTTGACAGACATGCCTTCCAGCCAGCCTATTGACATCCCCGATGCCAAGAAGAGAAACAAGAAGAAAAAGCGTTGCCGGGCAACTGACAGTTTCTCTGGACGATTCGAGGGTAAAAGCTTTTATTTCTAGTGTCATGATGTTTCATAAAACATAATCTTTTGCAACTAGTGATAATCTGCTCCAAAATAAAGTTGAGTGTCTTCCTAACCTGCTGAACTCTGTGCCACAGATGTCTACAGACTACAGGAAGAGCTACTAGGAGAGGGCGCTTATGCTAGGGTGCAAACATGTATCAACCTCATTACCAACAAGGAATATGCTGTCAAGGTAAGCTAGCAGACACTCTCTCATGTTTGATTGATGACTTGCATATTTGAATCCATACCATAATGCCTGGAGCCTTGATTCCTGCAAGTCAGTGCTCCTCACGTGTCTGTGAATGTCGTTGTTGCCAGATAACACTTGCCTGCAGTCTGTGTGGGCTATTGATCAATATATAGATGTAAAATTCCTTGGAATGTGCTTGCTTACTCAGCTTAAACTTTAACAGATGACTTTACTAATGGTTGTATATAAAAAAAGCTCTGTGCCTTTATATACAGTTGAGGGGCTAAATGGAAGAAATCTAGGCCTATGGGATGTGTCATTGTGTCCATGTCGCCTTCTTTTCACTGGTCATTGAGGAACGTTATGATCCTGGGGCAGGATATATTTTTTTTCTTTTTTTCCCCTTAGTTCAGCTCTCTATAGCAGATGTCTGCAGGCTCTCATCTGTGTTTTGCTACTGCTGTGCTCTTCTTTTTTTCTTTTTTTTTTTCTGAGTCTGCAACACTAGCCGTTGTTAGCAGGGCCTGCCCCTCACTGTTTTTATACTTTGCCAGCCTATCAGAGAGCTAGGAGGGATGAACCCACCCCTTTTCTGTACTCCTATTGCCTACAGAGGACGCTCGTAGTGAGAACATTGTGTACTGGTTACTGTGCCAAAACAAAAAACCCACGTAGAGAGGAAGGAGGGGTGCTGGGTGAGAGTTATGACCCAGGGTGTTTACATTGCTTTGTTCTCCTTCTCGCTCAGTACAGTTGTACTTTTTTTTTTTCCTCCTTTTCCTCTCCAAATGGGGTGTAGACTTGTTAATACATGTCTTGACTCTTTGGAACTTCCCTTTTGGCTTTTTATTCATAATGCTCATTTCCTCATTTTTAGGAACAAAACATTGTGAAATCTTTTCTTTGCTGAAGTGTAGAAAAGTAGAACTTGGGCTTGTTTTTCTAAATTCTTGGCCTTTAATTTACTAATCCTATTGGGACACTGGACGTAAATGCTCAGCTATTTTTTAACTTCTAATTAAATCCTGTTTGCAGTTTATTTTAATTAAAGTTTGAAACAATACAAGTTTAATGCTGGTTCCTTATAGAGCAAGTGTCCATATCATACCATTAATATTTCAGAGGAAGAGGAGCACAGATTTCTGTATTGTGACCATGACCTGCTAGTATTGTTTACACCCGGGATGGTTTGGTAGCTCCCTTGGGACTTCTGGGGGAGGAGGCACAAGGGTCGGCAGTTATTGGAGGTCATTTAGGAGTCGGAGGGGGCTCAGACTGCTCCTGCCAGATGTCCAGTCGAGTCTCTCCCCTCCCCCTCCAGACTGGGGGTGAGTTGTGTGGGCTCCTTGTGTTGCAAATGCAACAAAAGCCTCAGAGCAGCAAGAACGAGCAGAGGACTGCAGTACATGCCTATCTCAAGCTCTGGTTCCCAAGCAAATCCCTCTCCTTAGAGGTTTATTATTTCACAACCCTGGGTTGATGTTTGAACCTGCAGTGGGGCCTTGTTTTTCAGCAGGCTGTTGTGATTCTGATCTGTGATTTGGATGAACGACCATAAATCTATTACCTCTTATCCCACTTATGTTGATAATACATTATTCAACTATGTTTTGCTCTTTTTTTATCTGTTGTTGTCATGGTGGGAGTTTTCTGTAGTGATCAGGAGAAAGTGAGCTGATTGGGGCCTGTTTGTGCTGCTGACTCAGACTGGAACAGTGAAGAGGCTTTGGACTGCTCACAGGCCTCTTGTCTGTCCATTAATCCTAGACACACACTGCAACTCTGGCCCCACTGGGCTTCAATAGCAGCTGTAATCCAGCTACCAGGAAGGGAAACATGCACAGCCTCCCAAGCAGACAATAACCATCCAGGGCTGGAAAATTCAGGCCTTTTGCTTTGGTGTCAGCAGTCTGTCTTTCTGTCTCTCTTGGCAGGGCACTGTGCAGCTGGTGGTGGCCCCTCAGTGGTTTAGTTCCAGGCAGCGCAAAGTTATATTTAGAGAGCATTTTTCTGTTGTTATCGTAAACAGTTTGGGATTAGCTCATGGGATGTTTCAAAGGAATGCGTGTGGCTCCTTGAGAACACTTAAGATTTAAATATGGGTCACACATGAAGGCTAAATACAGAGCTGCTGTGTTTCATTCTGTTCTGCCTCTGCTTTGGCATGCTGCACTGTAAGTAGGTTAAACTATCTTTGCAACTGTGTCACAGGGTGGGATAGAGGTAGGGAAGCAGGGAAGGAAACCACTTACAGGGTTTTCTGTCCTTTGGGTGGGGTTTTGTGGTGCAGTGTGAGGGCACAGGCTTCACCCAGATATTAAATCTCGCACATAGGCTCAGTTTTTCAGAATTGTCCTCCATCCTACCGCAGTGGAAAATTCAAAGTCAGACTCATTTGTTTAGTAGGCTATTTTTAGACAGTGTCTGATCCGTAATGTTCTGTTCCAGATCATTGAGAAAAGACCAGGTCACAGCCGCAGCCGTGTCTTCCGTGAGGTTGAGATGCTCTATCAGTGCCAGGGCCACAGGTAATGTCCTTCTGTCATGACTAACTAAAGTAATGCCACCTGATGAATGTATGGAGACAGTACTGCGAAGTGACTGATCCAATTTGTGCTTCTATTGAAGTCCTTTAGTCCTCTTACTCCACAGTGCATCAAATTTTCAACGAATGACTCTGTTACCACTGGCTCATGGTGCTTTTTTCTCTTTTCTAAAGTAACATCCTGGAGCTGGTGGAGTTCTTTGAAGAGGAAGACAAATTCTACCTGGTGTTTGAAAAGCTTAGAGGAGGTTGGTGAATTATAGCTGCTGCAGGATGCCTGCATCAGATCCCCTTTGTTTATTTTTAAACATTGCTGTAATGCATGTGCACACTAGCCAGTGCCAACAGTGTAGCCAGTTGTTTGTCTGTGTGTGGGGACTAAGACATTCATACTATGATTTGTCCTTGCAAATGAAACTGATATATTCTGCATTTTCCACCTAATAGGGTCAATCTTGGCACAAATTCACAAGAGACGCCACTTCAGTGAGCAGGAAGCCAGCGTTGTCGTGCAGGACATCGCCAGCGCTCTGGATTTCCTGCATAACAAGGGTAAGACCACTCAAATTTTATTACTCCTCATGATCACCAAAAAGGCGCACAGCCCCGAGGGTATATGTGTTCCTTGAAATGGGTTTCAGTGCAGTAGTTAGGAATTGATGCCATACTTTACAGTAGATAAAATTGACCACATTTGCATCATTATTTCTTGTTCAAATTGGCCAAGGTAAACAAGGCAAGTTATAGCACATTTCAACAACAAGACAATTGAAAGTGCTTCACATATAACATATAAGGTAAGCCAAAATGTAAAAGGAGTATAAGGCATAAGACATTTAACCATAAAAGAGTTAACGAGAAAATAAAAATAAGATGAGTAGAATGTGCAGTGTAAGATATTAATCAAAAGTCTTAGATTTGGTTTAATGAAAGGCAGAGGCAAACAGTCTTCAGCCTTAATTTTAAAGAACACCAGACTCTTTTCACGTTTGGAACGGAAACAAAATGGCTTGTTTTAAAATTGTTATAATGTAAAAAATGTCTCTAGATTGTGACTGATTGTATTCATACTTTTTTCTGCAGGAATGGCACATAGAGACCTGAAACCTGAAAACATTCTCTGTGAGAGTGCGGACAAGGTGAGTTCGCTGCAAACATGTATGAGCCCAATTCGTTCAAAGGGCACTTTATGTGGTAATAAAATGTGATAAGTTGGTGATTTGAACCTTGGTAATGATAAATAACAGTGGAATTCTCTGGTCCCACAAGTAAATATTCCATACAAATAATTAAAAAATGTAGATGAATTTGAATGATTTTGAATTTGTATCTCTTTGTCAGATTTCCCCGGTCAAGATCTGTGACTTTGACCTGGGCAGTGGGATCAAGCTGAACAGTGACAGCTCGCCCATCTCCACCCCTGAGCTCCTCACTCCTGTAAGTCCACCTGCATATTGCATTTATTATGTTTGCAAGCCCACTTTTTATAAATTGGAATTGGACACTGCCAGGGGAAGGGTGAAGGGAAATGCATGTTAGCAATGTATGGGCAGGAAGAGGTCAATCTGTCATTTGGTCTTGGTCACATTTCCCTGTACAGTGGTTTGTGTCCTCGTTGAGCAGGGTGTTTTCAGGCTGTAAAACAATGTCTTTATCAAGTCCAATTGGCTGGTTGCCTATTGGGCAATTCTCAGTGGTGTTAGCTGCAGGACAGCTCGCTGATTGGTAGAGAGAAAATGTTGTGTTTTGAGGTTAAGGCAGTTCAGCGTTGGGCAGTTTCTCTGAAATGACGTGAATTGCGTCCTGAATTCTTCCCTAGCTGGCAACTTTTTGCCTTCCCTTATCACGATAAAGTATCAGCAGCATTTAGATAGATATCCTCAGTTGAATGTCCTGTCCCTTATCTGTTGCAAATATTGAAACCCCATGACTTTGGGGGCTGTGATTGTTTAACTCCCCCCCTCTGCTGTCGTCACAACACAAATCCTGAGTTGCCAGAAAAGCAGGATGCTTGCAACCTCAAAGAGGAATGGTAAAGTTGAACTGGCATGGCTTCTCCTTGTGTCAATACATAGTCAGTCTGCTCTGCTGGTTGTCTGGGGGGCTGGATAGATGGACCAGAGCAGGTGAAGGATAGCAGTTCAGCCCACAGGAATGTAGGAGTGGGTGGGGGGTTTTCTACACTGGTAACTTCATCTTCCTCCGGCAGAACTAATGGAAAGAGCCCATCCATGGACTATTTGAAGGGGAGATAGTTGTGGGGCCACGAGGCGCCTCATGTTTAGTCTACATGGACTTTTATGTTGGGCCTGTGTGTGTTCGGTGCAGTGGGGTGAACCTGTTGGTTTGTCTGACAGGGCGGTTACAGGTCCTTATTTAAAGGGTTTTAAAATATCTTAAATTCACATTTACTAATAAAAGGAAAGAAGCAGCAGAGCACTGGCTAAGAGAATTTTCACTTTTTTTTTTTTTCAAAACAATTAATTGGTCATCCAAATCTGTTATATAGTCTTAAATTCTGTTTGGTAAATATTTATTTATTGATTGCTAATGGTGATCTGAAATGGTCCAAAATTCACCCCAAATGCCAAGACAATAACCTCCAGGGCCTCTGTTATCCTGTTATAGTCTTCAGGGTTATTCAGTCAAACAGTTGTTGTTATTTTGCCTTACTTAATATGAACTGACAGTACATTTACTTGGAAGAATAGGCCTGTATTTTAACTTTTGATGTTTAATTTTATTGCAAAATTGCCCTTAAATGTTACTAAATTGCATTTTAAAGTCTTGCATTTAACTTGCTGATGCATGTAGACACCCTGTCTGGTGTTGTTTTTTTTATTTGATATGACCTACCTCCCTACCATTTTAGTTTTGTCTTGCTGGGGATTTTTGTACATAACCACAAATCTAATGCAGCGCTTTCAGCGGAAGAAAAGTTGTTGCCTGAGGACACAATGTGATAACCTCAAGGTGTTATAAGTCTGCAGGGAACACAGTGTGGCTTTTACAAGGCCATGTGTGAAGTTATGAAGAAGTTACAATGAAACCAAAACACACCAACTCCGTCTCATTTCCCTTTTCTCTCTGTGGTATGAGAGAAAAACATCCACCCCTCTGTTTCTGCTCAGGCTCCACCCAGTGGCCCCAACCAGGCTTGTGCTGGTCTGCGCTTTTCTTTATGTTCTTTATACAAAGGCTTTGCATAAGGCTTGTTCTAGAAATTTTACTCTTTGCCCATATACCTAGCAACTGAGATGTGATTGGCTAGACTGGTGGGAGGGGGAGGGTAACAGGGAGGGACAAACAGCCAGTCTGCTCATGCGCTCTGGCTTGTTTTCTTTTGCCTTGATCACAGGAACAATGTTATCTGATTTTCATCTCACTATTGGCACACTCATCCTGCCTCCACTTTACCCACATTCCTGCAGTTGCTGTTGCACAACATAATGTGGTTTTGCATGTATTGCTTATGTTCCTGAATCAACTTAACTTAATCTAAGGGTTGTTTTGAGAATGTCTTAGTTTACTGTGAATATATTTGTGTGCTCTCGAGTACAAACTAGAACCACAGGAACACAGGAAGAGGAGAGGGACCCTTCTAGGAAAAGGCTAATTTTAGTTTACTAAGAAATCTGCACATGTGGTTGCTCGCCTGCCTGGCATGAAATAAATCTGGCTGTTCAAATGTCACTGCCCATGTGTTGCAGTTGGGATTTGGAACATGCAACATGACCAGCAAGACATGAGCAGCTTAAAGAGACAGTTTAAAAAAAACAAATGAAGGAACTGTCTCTCTTATTAATTTTTGTTGCAGGTGCTGCTGCATGACGACAGAACAGGTCTTCTTAACATAATCCTCTTCAGATAATCTGGTAGTTTACAAACAGCAGAGGTGTGTGTCATCAGTGGTGTCAGTATGGTCTGACTAGTCACATGGTTTCAGGAAAGCCCCAGGTTGCAATACCAACAAAGCCTGCGGTCACAGCAGCTGATTAGAAAATATCTGCAGCTTACAGGAGGATGTGACTGATGCAAGTTCATAAGGTGTTTGCAGCATCAGCACAGAAGGAGCAAATGGTTACCAAAGAGCCCTGATTACCCCCCTCTCTTCAGCCCTTATCGCACAGCTGGCAGTTGCAGGCAGTCCTGGACTGGTTATCTTTTATCCTGGCTTGTCTTTGATTGGCAGTGACTTTGAAAAAGATTAGCCTCAATAGCTGTTTTTGATAGCACAGCTATCACATCGCCTTTCAGTGTTACCTTGGTGGGCAAAAATATCCTTTTGTGTGTTTTATTTCCGTGGCAGCTGCATTTGGCCTGAATCCTGGGGGCTTGTCTGTGGAGGCAGTCACCCCAGACATGATGTTGTTGGTGGAAACGTGGGGGCTGGGGTTTTCTCTCCGACAGAAGCAGCTTTGTCTGAGACGAGATTCCTGTGCAGCAAATTTCATTACATAAGGGGTGCAGCAGGGTGGAGGAGGAGTCAAGAGACAGCTGGGATATGGTACTGGGACACAATAGATTCCTGCTGAATGTAAACATGCTTGCTCGCTAATGGAAGGAAGGATATATAGGCCAGAGGGGTTTGCCAGGATGCAGGCCTCAGTGAGGACAAATAACTTGTATAAATGATAACATGTTTGTCTGTGTTGTGAAATAAAATGATCGGGCAAAGAACGGATTTAGATTTAAGAAAAAAAAGACCTACCTTTTTGATATCATGGCATAAAAAATAGTCCTCAGCACACAAAATAGGATAGTTTCTTTGCTTTTTAAATGAACAGCTGGTGCTGGTACAGAAAAAGTGACACAACAGTGTCTGGTTTTGCTGCTGCAAGCCAAATTCAGGCAGTAGAATGAAAACTGAGCTGAACAGAGGTCTTGAATTACCACTTTGATAATTTTTTTTTAAGCTTAAGTGCTTTCAATACTATAATTAACATATTATTTTGTATTATTTTATTATAACTTTACTGAGTTAGTAGGTATTGTAGAAATCTCAAAGAAAGAAACTTTAATTCCTTTGACTATAAAAGTTCCTGTTTACGTTGCTAGAATAAGTGGATGATGGTGATCTAAGTGTCCTGCTGAACTAGCGACCTGCTCCTCTTTTCTGTTCCTAAAGTATTAAAACGACATTTGGTGTTTGTGTTTCCAAGTTATGTAACCAGCGAGGGCACAGCCCAGTCTCTGGCACGGCAGGACAACCAATCCTCTTTTCCGTGCTCAGTGTTTGGCCTAATTTCATTCTTAGCTACATAATAAGGCACCGTCAGAGCCTGAGCTTGCCCATTCTGCCTGGCTTGTGTACAGCTGGATGGTCAAAGCAATGACTCACTGCTGCCTGCGCCTACCCACACTAACCTGCTTCACTATAGCGCAGCCCTCCCTTCCTCCACCCTCATGTGTAATTGTACATGATGTTCCTACTTAGGTGTCCTCAACACATTTAGAAAAGCTCTATGGTGCAGTTTAAATGAACCCATCACTGCAGATAAGCATGTGACTGTCACATACGCTGCCCACCCCACTGCACAGCCCGAGAGTGGGCCCCAAGCTTGAACACTAGCAACCACGAGGTATCAGCTGAGTGAAGGAATGTAGGCTTCAGCCAAGAGAGGCTTGTGTTTCTGTTTCTTTACTCTATTACTGTTGTGCTTTTTGTCATCCCTGGAGCTGACAAACATGTTCTTTTTGTTTTCTATTTGTCTCACAGTGTGGCTCAGCAGAGTACATGGCACCTGAGGTGGTTGAGGCCTTCAGCGAGGAGGCCACAATTTATGACAAGCGCTGTGACCTGTGGAGCCTTGGAGTCATCCTCTACATCATGCTGAGCGGCTACCCACCATTCGTAGGTCGCTGTGGTGGAGGCTGTGGTTGGGAATTAGGGGAGCCCTGCCACACCTGCCAGGTAATAATAAAAGCTTTTGTAAAGAACATTAGTCAGACTTAATGCGTCCTCTCCACCCAGGTCGAGGTAACTGATGGTGCATGTTTTTATGCCTCTTTCTAGAACACTTTGTTTGAGAGTATCCAGGAAGGAAAATATGAGTTTCCAGAGAAAGACTGGGCTCACATCTCCTCAAGTGCCAAAGACCTAATATCCAAACTTCTTGTTCGGGACGCCAAAAACCGCCTGAGTGCCAGCCAGGTGCTGCAGCACCCCTGGGTGCAAGGGGTAAGTGTAAAATCATCTAGCCCCTTCTCCAAGACTTTGACAGATATTATTTATGTTTAATTAACGGTTGGGGTTTTTAATTAACCTGTTTTTTCTGGGTTTTTTTTCATCCAGGGGGCATCCGATACTTTGCCGACATCCATCATACATCAAAGGTGAGAACAGCTACAGAATGCATCCCTTTGTACATTTTAGTCTAAAATATTTCCAACTTGGATTGAATTTGTTTATTTTGTTTTATTTAAGAAATGACAATGCACTTTCATTAACAAGAGCACTTTAGTCCGTCATGTAAATGTGCCAGATTTAGCCATTCAAGCTCATTTTTGTCTGGCAGGTTAATGGCATTTAAAAACATTTGTAGAAAACATAAAAAAAGCATAAACACAGATAAACCTCATAACAAAAACATTAAAGAAAACACGCAGTACAAAAATGCATACACATAAAATGAAGGAGTGACAGCTCTTATTTTGTTGTGCAACCCTGTGTTGTGTAATAATAATAAATGACCTTGTTACAAAAACAAGTAATTGGCAGAATGATGACATAACTCTTTCTCCAAATCTATAAAACAGTTGTTACTGGACAGTCCAACATGGTGCCATAATCTGGAGTAGTGGTTAAGAGATCTGATGTTCTGATTTGTTAACATGTCTATTTTTGTCTCTGATCTTGTCTGTTAGAACCAGCAATGCCAGGGATCTGACGTTCTTTGCTGACAAGGCCATGGCCGTCAACCGGCAGCTGGCTGAACAGGATGGCATGGAAGACCAGCAGCAGCAGGAAGTCCCGTTTGTTGTCACCGCTTCTGGCTCTTCGATGCGCCTCTCTCCTCCTTCCAACTCCAAGCTGGCCCGGCGCAGGCAGCGAAGCAGCCAACCCAAAGGAGGGCCTGTCTCTGCTGCAGAGCTCCGTCAGCTCCTGGCCCCTCTTGTTATTGTGGGAGACTGTGCCTGAACTCTGTCAACCCTGACCTCTGACCTTCCGTTAAAGATTCAAGTCCAGATCTAAGACTACCCTGAGACTCTCCCTCTCCTCCTCTGGCCCCTCTCCTTGACTCTCGCCGGCCTTGGTTCCTCTGCCATTCAGGCTTTTCTTGCCTCGCTGTAAAGGGAGATGCAGCTCGCAGCCCTTTTCTCTAAATGCCTTCTGCCCTTCTGCAGCACTTCTGAAGCACATCAGCCCAGGGCCTGCATATAGCAAACACACATAGAGTATGTGCATGTCAGGGTTTGGGAGGAGGGCCAGTTAATGATTGGGAGAGAAAGAAAGTGTGTGTGAGAGAGAGAAGTATTTTCTAAGTTATGTTTTGTTTTTTGTTTTTTCATAAAACTCAGTTCAGAAGAAATCCGAACACTTATCTTTGAAAACTAAGCTCAGACACCAAAGGACAACCTGTTGTGCTGCTCCCACGTTACAACTGGATCCACTGTGAATTAAGTTATCTGGAATGTTCTCTTTTTGCCTGTATGTATATGCATGAATGGGCCCATCTGCAGATACGTACAAGCTTATGCAATACGCCAAGATGAAGGCTGTTCCTGTCTCGAAGGGATTCAGTAGAAGGGGTTGGAAGGGCTGTAAGCCAATGCTGTCCGTGCCTGGTGCGGTCCATTAATGTGGCTGGGGACTTCAAAGTTTTTTTTGTTTTTTCTATTTTTTTATTATTATTTTTTATTTTTTTTTGTCTCCATTTAAGAAATTCCTCAACACTGAGCCTCTTCTGTAAATGTCTGAGATAAAAACACGCACTCATCTAGCTTGGTGGCCATGCACTTACTGCTCTTAGAGCATAGAATGTTTTGTCTGTACCCAGCCAGCCATGACTTAACTGTTGCACCGATTCATACGGTTTATTATATGAACATGTATGCCAAATTATCAGTGGCCACACATTTCAGTGTTTTGTATGTGACCATCAGGCAAGTCTAATAGTGTTGAATTAAACTATTGCACTTGGGTTATGATGCAGGGTCACCCCAAAATAAGCCTTTGGAGCGAGCTCTGAAGTATATCTGATATGTTGGTACAAGCTTATTATGTTAAATGGCTACTAGGCAAGTGAAACTGGGTAAGTGTTACTCTTATTGTAAAGAATTCATGAAGTGTCCCCTTGCCACAACCAGAACTTTTTTTTCCCTCTCTAATTCAATGAATTCATTAGATTTCAGATGAATATTTTGGCAGTAAAGGTTAGAACTCTTTTCAGGGGTTTGAAAAGCACATATTTGGCCAATGTGACCCAGGTGTCATTTATTGATTTAAATACATTCATTTGGACCATCTTTTTTTTTTTTTTTTTTTTTTTCCTTTTTCCTCAAGGGTTCACCATTGTCTTGTTTTTATGAGACATCCCTTTCAAAATAAGAGGCAAGTAAGATTTTTCAAAAAAAAGAAACATTAAAAAAAGGAAAAACATTCCACAAAAAGAAAAACAAAAAAAAAAAGTCTTCCACGGACGTGTAGCTGTATTAAGTTTACTTTATTTTTCATGTTTGAAAACTCCATGTCAATGTGCCACACTGATTTTTTTTTTTTTCCTTTTTTTATGGCTTGTTAATAAGCTTTTATTTTCTATATGGTGATTTTCATGCAGGTGCTGTTCAGTTCAGGTGAAACACCGGATCTTTTCCTTTTAAGTTTTTTTTTTTTTTTTTTTTTTTAATGTTTTGTGTTTTTAAAAGTTCAGAGTATGTGGTGTATGAGGTGAGATGGAAAGAGTTAAGTTGATCTGGAGCGTTCTTGCCCAGTGAAGGCGAGTTTTATTTTTTTATGTGTAAAGAGTTGGCAATAATCTTTTTTTTTTTTCTTTCTTTCTTTTTTTTTTGTTCTGATTAAGTTCATTAAGCTCATTCTGAAACTGACAGGTAATGGACTGGTGATGAGGTCTCACAACACTGTAGCCATTTCACCAAAGAGGGTTCAAGTCATGATACATTGAACATGTGCTCCATCACCTAGCAGTGAGAGAAATGGGGACTTCTGATTGTCCATGTCCTGTTGCCAGCACTGCAGTGAGCGACGGTACTCTGGAAATGGCTCCCTTGGTGTCAAAGGACCCATTAATGCTGATAATAGGACACTGTAATAGTTCTAAAATACCTTTCTACAGATGCATAGTTATGGGGTTTTATGTCTTATAATAAGACTTACTTGAATTTGTGTATGCAGCTGTTTTCTTCTCCATTTTGGGAAACTACTTTGCTATCAGTAATCTCAAAGCATTAAGCTGGTGATTATCAAGGCAATCTTGGGGTTTTGAAATTACAAATACAGTTCAGTATTCTGCCTTTTTCCTCCCTTTTGAGCATCAAACAAGTTAGTCCCTACTTTTGGATAGGGTTGGATACTCAGAAACGCACAGACTTTGGCCATACTCTTTAATATCCTGATCGGTATAATAAGAGTCCTTTTGGTCATGACCATTTCTACTTTTGTCAAACGGCAGTAGCTTTTTTTCCCACTGCCTTTTATCGGGGCAAAGGGGGCAAAATGACACCCTTGAGCCCTCTAACTTTTATATTGTAAGTCATTTTGAAGTAAGGAAGTGTTAAAATTCATTCAAATGGACAGTCTCATCATCAACCTCCCCACAATTTGAATGTAGCCCGCACAGGCAAAAGCATTTACAATCCAGCAACATTGATCAAATGTTTTGTAAGTAGTTCATTTCATGGACATGGTGTGTGGGGTTATTCTGTCTTTGTTGATAAGTCCTTTTCCGACACCTGATTTTAACACTGTCTGAATCACCCCAAGCCCGTTGTGTTCATGGGAAGAAATTTGAAATAAATACATCCTTTAAGTACAAAAAATATTTTGATTTAAAATAAGCACTTTACTGTACCATGTGAATGATTGCAGTTCACGCAAGGCAACATTTATGACAGTTGCTACAGAATTTTGTATTGTTTTTCTAAAAAAAATGCAATAAAATGCTTTGAACTACACACACTGATCTGTCTGGTTACTGTTGTTTTTGCTCAGAGCCTGAAGGCGACAGTGAAATCAACTGTACTTTTCCTGGTTTCTGCTCTCTCCTGTATCACTAGTTTCATATTAACTCGGCCTTATCTTTTGGCTCAAGGTTGAGGCCGTTTCATCTCATTCAGTGCTGTAAATCCTTTTTATCAGTCACACTCCCTGATACCTGAGCTGGCTATGTCACATGTGTCCTTGGCTGTTGGTAAATATGAGCTCAGTTGTCTCCACACACACTGAAATGTGACGGCGGTTTCACCTTGCATTAGTCATAGCTGAGAGCTGCTGCGGGGGGGCGCTCTTCACAGCTGTAGACAAGCCTGATCTGACTAGACTGATGCAACCTGCTGCAAGAGCTGCGGCTTCTGTGTATGTGTGTGTGTGTGTGTGTGTGCGTGCGTGCGTGCGTGCGTGCGTGTGTGGTGTGTGTGTAGGCACGCACCACCCCCGGAAATACAAAATGACTTCTGCTGATTTTGCTAAATACCAACCAGCGCATCATTTCAACACTGCTGCAAGTCGGAATGTGTCGTCCTGTGGTTAAAATCAGCTGTACAGACGAAAATAATGCCTGAAGTATAGAAGTATTGCAGAAGTATTACCTCAAGTAGATAAACATAGATGTCCAAAAAGCACAGTTAAATAAGGCGCAGATGAGGACAGGCTTAATAATAGTTACACATCATTATAATAATATGATACATAGATATGTCAAATATAATCTGTAATATCAAATGGCATCACTACATGATTATATAAGTAGCATACACACACATATGTATGTATATATATATATATATATATATATATATATTATACTGGCAGTGGTTACTCAAGTACTGTAGTTGAGTACAGTTCTGATGTACTCACTTTACTTGAGCATTTCAAGGAAAACTTTTAAGGAACTTGTTTTCACTGTATTTCACATGAAATAATGTACTTGTTACTTATCTGCCAGCTTTAGTCGCTACTTACCTTTCAGATTAAAATCAAGGATAGATAGATAAACTATTTTATTTATCCCTGGAGTAAAATTAAATTGTCATATCAGCCAGGTACATTAAAATACAATAAACTATAATCATAAAAAAAACACAGTTTGTGGCCCAAAACTTTAAAGTTAATCAAGTGCAGATGAAAACACGGGCACTGAAGATCAATAAAACCTCTCGATACTGTTCAAAACTTCAAAGGGCAAAGTGATAATGATGATAATTATGATATAAAGCAATTTAATATGTTGCAATAAAAGTGTAATAAATAAATATAATGTATAATATACACACTTAGATATATCAGATACCATATATCACATATATAATCATTTATATGATTCTATAAATAACATATGCTATATGAGAAAGTAACTAAGTATATTTACTCAAATATTGTACTTAAGTGCAGTTAAAATAACACATAAAAACACAGAGCAGCAGCAAATCCTCACACTGTGTCGCTGGAACCAGCAAATATTTGACATCTGGTGATCAATAATTAATTGTTTCAGGTTTACTATCAAAGTATCAATTTATCACAATCATCAGATTAATAATTTATGACATTATGATCCCTCCAGTCTCCTCCTTAAATTTGAATTTGCTGCACATTCACACAGAAATAAAGAAGAAGAAAAAAAAAAAAAAAACCCTGGAAAAAAACTGGCGATTGCATAATTTCTATTTCAGAATTGCACACGTCATAAGGCAGGAGGAGGAAATTAAATGATGCAACAGCAGAGAGTTTTCTGTACAATCTCCTGAGAACATGCCTCTGTGTGTGTGTGTGTGTGTGTGTGTGTGTGTGTGTGTGTGTGTGTGTGTGTCCGTCCGAGACAGACGGGAGACTTCACAGGTGTGTGTCTCCCTCTAGTGGAGATTTCTCACAGATGCACGTAAAATGACACAGACATGATAAAACTCTTGGTATTTTGACAATCAGGGCTGGAAAGCAAGTGTATTTACTAACAACCAGGCCTTTCACAATATTTTTTATTGATTTATTCATATTCAATATATAGACATGAACTTGATATTTTTTGTTGACCTTAATAATGCCTGTTGTCTGAGAATGTCGCCAACATTTTGTGGCAAATATTTAACACTTAAGTGCAATTTTTGTTAACAGATCCCAAGAGTCCATTTTATTTATTGTTTTGGCTGTTTCTTTTTTTCCACATGCCAATTCTAATGTATGAATATTCTTAAGAATTAAAAATCCTTTGCTCTTTGAAACAGTGTATTTGCATTATTATGCTATTATCATTATATATTATGGCATGAAATGGTAATATGTTTTATGGCTGTAATTTCTGGGACATTATATTGTCTAATTTAAGTACAAATCTGAGGTACTTAATCGAATATTCCCATTTTATGGAACTTTATACTTCTGCACCACTACATCTCAGAGGAAAATATTGTACATTTTACTCCTCTGCATTTATCCGACAGCTTAACTATTTACTTTTTAGATCACAAGTGATGCATTCAGGTCTTTATGCATGGGTTAAGAAAATTCTCCTGACTTCTTAAGATAAATAAACACTGTAAAAACCCTCTTGGATTAGCTGGATTATACATTGTCGCAAAGCTTAAAACAGGGCTGTTTTTTTGCTCCTGAAAAGCTGACTTTTTAGAGGTATGTGGTTCTCACAACAGATATTGATGATATGGAACATGATACATTACTGTAGATTAAACCAAGCAAAAAAAAAAAAAAGTTAAATCTAGCTCAACCTTAATCTTCTACAGCAGTAAAATGCAACAGACATATTAATGCAGCAGTAATGTTAATCCAAAAACATCATATATAATAGCTTAACACTGACAGGGACTATTTTACTGCAGGTGCAAGTCCTTTAATTTTTGACAATACTTGAACTTAAGGATCTGAATGCTGGTGGTATTTGCACTTTTATGTAAGCAAAGGATGTAAATAGTTCTGCCACCACTAGGATTAATTTTTATGAAGCAGCAATAAATTGTATCCTAACCAATAAATAATAAAAGAACATTTTATTTGTATGTGATTACACCAAACATTACATAAGGGAGCGAACAAACCAACCTTGTTTGAGCAACAGATCATGAGATTCCAAGTCATGAGATTCAGCGCTCGGATCTGAAGAGGGTCGATTCTTCTCCTGCACTTTGCAAGAGTCATTTTAAAAAATAGAAATCTTTTCTGACTTAGTGCTCTATATAAACATAAATTATTCTGGTATCAATGGCACTTAGTGTTGTTTTATGATCTCACAGTCTATTTGCTGTCACTGCTTTTTTCTCTTTTCCCTGCAGAGCAATTTGTATCTTAGTTAAAGAGAAATGCTAAACAAATAAAATTTATTATATCATAATTATAATTTATCCTGGTGTAATGGGGATACTAATAGGATCCCACTGACAGGAAGCATTATTAAATAAGAAAACAGTAAAGTTTTAAAGGAAAATAATGTTTATTCTGATCCCTAATAGGCCTATTACTTTCATTTTTTGTCTCGGCTGTTGCAGAATCCAACACATCCCAGTTCAAATTGACCAAATGTTTTTCAGGAACAGTCTGAGAGGAGTTGAGATGGTTCAGCAGACGATGCTCTGCCTCCTTGTGATTCTGAAAGTCTGCAAATAAGATCAGTAGGTTTAATGTCTAACCGTGAATTTTCCTGGTTATATACTTGTTGTACCACCTGGTCTGCATCTTGATTATAACTGACGAAAAGAAGAAGTGTGAAGTTGTAAAGCTGTGCGGCTACCTGACTCTCTATTTTGTCCCATTAGAAAAACAGCACAGTACTCGTGCGCTGAGGTTAACTATAAAACATAAACCTCTCACAGCAGACACGTTGACCTGTCACAGGAGGAAAACACACAGATGTACTAATAACATTAATGACGGCTCTGCTCTGTTCAAGCTGTGTGACGCTGAGCCGGCCTGCACAACACCAGCACCCCTCATTAATCTTATTATTCCCACCCGTGCTTTTCCTACTGTGTGACATGTCAAAAAGATTTGAATAAAATTACTAGATTTCCAGTATTTTCTTATTTTTGCTCCAGTCTTGCAACTGCTTTTACATTTGAGCCTGAGATTTTCAACTGTACAACTTTCACCTAAATGTGCAGCTTTATTCAATCTTAAGCATACAATTTACACAATTATCTAAATTCTTCAAAGACATGTATTTTTATTCTAGGCTACCCCCAACCCATATCAGGTGGACACATTTTTAAACAATTAAATTATTAGTGCCGCAGCTGTGGTGGGACTATAGTATATCTGCAGATAAACTACAGTATATATTACCTGCTGATAAAATGTATTATTTTCAGCTGAAGACAGGAAAGGAGCAAATTTACAAAGTAGCATGAAATTGAGCTTCATAAAACTCAAGTGCCAAGCACACTATATTTATTTTTAAATGCCCCTTTTAAAGGATTTTTTTATTCAAAGATTCATCTTTGATGTTGTTTTCAAAAGGCCATTTATGCACTTTTAAATGAGCTTGTACACTGTTGTTAAATGCTTTAAATGACCTGATTTTAACAACTGTATTTCCTGTTTCTAATTTTTAATTGTAAAGCACGTTTTGTACGAAAGATGTTGTGTAAATACAATTTATGGCTATTGTGATTATTATTGGATGTATAATTCATACAAATGAAAATATTCAGTAAAATAAGTATAGAAAAAAGATAAAGTAATAAAAAAAAAAATAAACCAAGGGACAAAATCAATCTTATTCATCAAAGGTGAAAAGATAGTGGTATTAGTGCAACAACTTGGACTCTTTTAGGCAATTTAACAGAGTTGAAATTAGTAATATTTGTCATACCCTTCAGTGCTCCTTCTTTGTGTAAAAATAATTTCTCCTTTAAAATATAAAGTTCACTATAGCACATCAATTGATTGATGCCCTGTTCCAAAATAAAATACCTCTGAGGCTGAAGGAGTGAAGCTGACTTCTGGAAACAAAAGTTTACCAGCTGAAATAGGGCCAATCATGACATCACTGATTACCTGTCCTGCGCACCTGAGAATCGTGATCATCAGGACGGGGTCACGTGTTTGTCCGGCGTGCACAAAAAGCCTGAGCACCTGTTGGTCTGACATTTGCGAGTGGGGCTGGAGGTAGGTATCATGGAGTAATTTAGGAAGCGTTTGTGAAAAACAAAATCTCTTAATATCTGGACGGCTGTTGGAAATTAAGTCGCTACTTAGGGTAAAAATAGCTCTTTATATATGTATAGTATATAAGTATTTTTCTTTGGCTCAAAATATTTAACTTCATTTTTTTTTAAACTTCAAATAAATATATAATTCGTTAAGATTTGCTTTTAAGTTAAAGCATTTAAAAATACTATCTGGTAATATGTCAGTTTAGCGAGCACGGGCAAACGTGATTTTGCAAATTAACCGTTTCACATTTAAAGGAGCAATTCAACATTTTGGGAAACGTGTTAATTAGGGATACAGGATGTTGATTCTGATATTTTCCAACTCAGTTTAATATGTTTTTTTTTTGCACGTGCCTTTTTCTTTGTTCACGTTTGTTGTTCCTCATTGATGCAAATTTAAATTTGTTAGGAATGTGATTTGTAAGCCATTACCTGCCGATGTAATTGCGCATCCCCACCTGCAGTAGCTAAACCGGAGCATGGTAATTGTGGAAGTCATATTGTCATACCTGGTATCTTTTTTCCAAAAAAAGCGCATTTCCCAAAATGTTGAACTATAATCTTTTTAAATTGTCAGTAAATGGCATGTGTGGATTTTGTTTCTAGGCGATCTGACCCAAGGACTGAAGACAGCCAACACTGGATACCTGTGAAATAAAATGTTGAAACACTTGTCTCACTTAATTTGGGGTGTCGCTAGAAGGGAACCCTTGGTTTGTCAAACTCTCGCGAGATTTGCACGTGTGGGCTCTTCATTGCGCACTTTGGACAAACAGTTTTCATAATAATGTAACAACGCTTTGGTCAAATCATGGGCTAGGTCTAGAGACAGAAAAATACTTAGCTGGGGCTAGGAAAAGATAATTTGGATTGTAGTTTGGATTAAAAAAATGACCGCTCTCGCGAGATCTCTGCAGGTCAAAGGGTTCCTCCACATTTCTCCACACCGCGCACCTGATTTTCTACTAATTAAAAGGGCCAAACTAATAGCAAAGTAATGATTGTAGGAGGCGAGCAAGGGGCCCAAACACAATAAAGTTGAAAGGAGAGAAACTTAAATTTCCATCAACTCATTCACTTCAAAATACCCGCCAAATGTTGAGGGCGTAGTTTTCCTATAAAAGTAGAATTATCAAGGTTTTCTTTAAATAAATGTTGGGAAGTTTGGGTAGCATACAGCTGGGTTAAAAACACGGAAAACGTAAAGTTAACCGTTCACCTTCTTCCGTGACGTCAAGCAGCGCGACACGTGTGAACTCGCGCGAGATTTCGCTCCTCCGACCAATCCAACATGGCGCCGTAGGGACGTTGTTATTGTTCCGTCGCTCCTTACAAGCTTTCGCAGCACGACAAGAAAGCACGCGGACAAAACGGCCGAGCGTGTTCGCGCGGGCATGAGAGGATCGTCTGGAGATAATGCTCCGATCCACCGGCTTCTTCCGAGGGATTGACTGCCCGTTTTACACGGAACACGGCGAGGGCAAAGGAGGCAAAATGGGTGCAACAGACCGTACTGTCACTTCAGGCACAGCCAGCAGAGACGGCCGTCCTACGGAGCACCGGCGGATGTTAAGAAGCAAAGAGAGCTTCACTCCGCGCAGAAAGGTGCTACTGAGCCGTATTTTAGTTAAATCCAGGAGTGACTGTAACGTTTAGCCCACAGAGAGAGGGTGTGTGTGTGTGTGTGTGTGTGTTGTGTGTGTGTGTGTGTGTGTGTGTGTGTGTGTGTGTGTGTGTGTGTGGACCACAGTGGTGAAACTGTGTCAACGGTTATCTTAAAATAACTACAACTGAACCATATTATCAGTTGTGTCCCGTTATGGTTGATGCAAACTGAGCTACAGCTGTGAAAGTACAAGATAACCTGCACTGAACCCACCGAACCGTTAAAGTAACGGAAGGAACAGGAATTTGGGGGGAAAAAATTGCACTATGAGCAGCCACTATATACAAAACCAAGCAATCAAAAGAAAAATAAGGTACCAGATGCTGGTGTTGAAATACTCAGGACTTAAGTAAAGGAAACGAGGAAGTAATATGTGTCCTGCAGGTAGCTGTGTTGGCAGCATCGTTTTTTTTTTTTTAAACCTTTATTTATTCAGGGAAAGTTGACTTCCAGGAAGCCTGTCCTTTTCAGGAACACCCTGATCACGTTCAACACAGTTAAAAATTCACACCTTGAAGCTGTTCAGTACAACCACAGTCTGATCTGCCGGACACTGAGCTACACCACTGGAGCTGTTAAAAGTTAAAGGCCTTGCTCAAGGGCACCTCGGTGGCTATAATGAAGGAGGACTCGGGGGGGGGATTGAGCCAAAGGCCTGCAGGGCACAGGCTGGCTTCTCTAACCTTTAAGCCGTCACTGCCCAAAAATAGCAATTAAGATAGAGACAATAACAATCTTAATATAGTAGACAGTAGAGCGATAAAGACAGTATTGGAGAAGGTGAACATATAGGTAGTGTGATTGGTTTATAGGTCAGTTCTTTTTCGTCTGATGAAGAATAACGTTTATCCTAATTTTTTTTTTGTTGCTCTCCAGGGGTGTCATCATCTTTAACAAGTTAATTTCGTATAATGTTAACATCTCAAGAGAATCCTGTCTATAAAATTCGTCCATTTACCATCTGAGCTTGTTAATTTGTTCAGGGCTGCGACTAACCATTGTTTCTCGATTAATCTGTGAATTATTTTCTCAATCTCAATTAGTTGTTTGGTCCATTAAATGTTAGAGAATAGTGGAAAAATCTCTGTCATTGTTTCCCAAAGCCTGAGGTGACGTTCTCAAATGTCTTTTTTTGTCCACGACTTAAAGATATTTAGTTTACTATCATAGAGAACTGATATAAACCAGAAAATATTCACATTTGAGATGCTGAAATAAGAGAATTAGGACATTTTTTTTCCAATAACAGCTTTATCAATAAGAATCTGCCAGTGATTAAGTCTGTGGGTGGACGAGGCAAACCATCCAACCTGATCATTATAGCTGTGCAGTTTTGTATGTTTTTAGATGTTATATATTGAACTCTTTCTGGCTAACTAATCCTCTGAGAAAGACCTTGAGATGTGGTGGAAAGTAGTGATGTGCCAATTTTCTCTTTTTCTCTCCTGGTGCTGATGGTAATACCTAAACTCAATGAGTTTGCGTTCTCTTGTTTTCCTACATTTCTAATCTGTATAACACCTTTACCTCATGGCAGGGAACTGTTTGGCAGCTCAGTGTTCTGCTCCAGGGGTTGCTTGGCACTAAAATTAACTGAGTGGCCTTCTGTCACAGAATGAATGTAACTGAAAGTAGAAACACAGAATTTTATAATCCCAGTGACAAAGAAACTGTTGTAATGTGGATCGGTGACATCATGGCCAAGGCCCATATCTGCTTAAAGGGATAGTTTGAATTTTTTGAAGAGGGGTTCTTGTCCATTGTCAGTGTATTACCTACAGTAGATGGACAGTTAGCACATTATCTTGGTGTCACACTGCCTTTTCTGCTGGGAAACTGCCGTTACATAAGCCAAATATCTCTTCTCTCCAAACCAACCAGACCCCATGGGCAAAATCAGTAATCTTACCTCACAGAACACAGGAGTGGCTGGTCTACCGCTCAGTTGGTTAGTTTGTTTATGTTATTGTGTAACTTTTGGTGATTCCAAAATATCGTTTGAAACACTGAAGTTACACAATAACACACTGATCGAGGCAGCGGTAGATCAGCAACTCCTGTGTTCTGTGAGGTAAAATTACTGATTTCATCTAAGGAGTCTGGTTGGTTTGGAGAGAGCAGTATTTGTCCTATATAACAGCATTTTCACAACAGACAGGGCAGTGTTGAAAATATTCTAAATATAGCATACATTTTGGTGCTGACCCTGTCCACAGCAGTCTGTTGCTTAGCTTCCTACACCTGTGCTCCTGCTGCGTCTTTAAGCTGGGAGACTGCCATGTACAGTAGGCAATACACGGACTGTGGCATCCTACAACCTCACTTCAAATAATCTGAGCTATCCCTTAATGATGGCAGATCAGATTAATATATCCCTAGTTGAAAGCTCCCCAAAAAATGTTTGTGGACCTTTTATGATTTTATTAAGACTGTTTTTTGTCCTGGATCCCTGCAGAACAACAAGGCTATGATCCCTTCAACCCAGAAGTTGTGAGGCCGCAGGAGCAGCAGAATGGAAAGCCGGCTGCATCTGGAGACCTCAGCGGCGCTCTGGAGCTGGTCAACAAAGCCATCGAGGAGGTCCGCAGTGAAGTGGAGAGGGAGAAGAGGAAGCTTTCGCGGATTGGAGATGAACCGTATGATCCCAGCGAGAATGCTGGTTTGTCTTCATCTGACGCAGTCAAAAGCAAAGCGCCACCTTCTTCACACATGGCCTACGACCCAGGGAGTTATCAGATGACATCAGGAGGTTATAATCCCACCCCTGGCTGCAGCAAGTACACCTTAGATTCAGACAACCAGGGGAACAACAGTAACTCCATGGAGTATGTTCCCACTTCAGTGAAAAAGCCTCCCCCTCGAACACACCAAATCCCCTCTCCTCCCTCCAGTCCAAAGTACTCCAACAGCACATCCTCCTCAAAGTGTAAATACACTGTGGACAACTCAAGACCGTCTACAGACATGGAGTATGACCCGCTGTCCAACTACTCAGCGGGCATTGCAGTAAAAAGCAAGAGGGACAAGTCTGCACAAGCTGTTAAGTCAGAGGCGAGGAAGACAGACAAACTAGCAGGATCAGATATGTCAGATGAGGAGTGTGTTGTCGCTGCAAAAAAGCCACGACAGGAGAGTGTAGACTCAAAAAAATACACTTTCTCTGACTCGGATGGGGAGAGCTCTGGAACAGAGTATCGGCCCACCTCACTTAGTAATGTCCAGCAGAGAAAAGGGGCATCGCTTTGGGACGCTGTGGGGAAGGAGAGAAAAGAGAGGACTGAGAGTATGCTAAATGCACTGACACAGAGAAATAAAGAGGACTTGGCAGGGGACTCAGACGTCCAGGAAGAAATTAAAGTAAAGGACAGCATAGAGAAAAAGAAGGTGGTGAGTCGAACTACTCACGAGAAAAGTGGCAAATTGAGAAAGTGCATAAACTTGAGAAAGAAGTAAACAAAACAGCTGGTAGTAAGAGTAGCAGCAGCAGCAGCAGTAAAGAGAAATTGTCAACTAAGAGCTCGAGCCAGGACTCTGCAAAGAAAGAGAACAAGAGTCACGGGAAAAGAGATGATAGGAAAACCACAGTTAAGGTTAAGACATCTGATAAAGTTCAGAGGGAAGGCAGAGATGAAAAGAGAAGTGATGGTAAGATCAAAGTAAAAACAGACTCAAGCAAACGAGACAAAGATGCAGAAAATGGTGCAAGGGAAAGCAAGAAACCCAAGTTATCAGACAAGGAAAAGGAACTCAGCAAGTATAAGGACCGTCAACACAAAAATGGTAAACTTGATAGCAGTAAAAGAGAAAAGGATGTGAAGAAAGTTAGTAAAAGCAGTTCAAGCAGCACGGGCAGTAGTAGTAACAGTAAAAGCAGTTCTGCAAACAGTAAAGATAAAGTGAAGCAAAACATCAGCTCATCAAACGGGAAAAGACTCGAGGAAGAAACGGCGAAGTCTGAGTCTTAGCCACGCGGATCTGTTCGGAGATGAGAGCCCAGAAGAGGCCGAACCGATGGAGGTGGACAGCGACGACGACGAGGAACCCGAAGGAGTGCTGGTGAGGAAATCGGCCGATGCTTTCAAGAGGGGACGTCTGAACAAGAGGAAAGCGTCAGAACTGACCTCGTCTTCCTCTGAGGATGAGGGGGACCACCAAGGTAGCGGGGCGGGTAAGGATGAGGTCGACGGCGTTGGAATCGACTTCTCTCGTTTCCAGGACGATCTGGACTTTGACTCAGATCCCATGGAGGAGTGTTTGCGGATCTTCAACGAATCCAAGGATGTGAAGAGGGAAGACAAGGGAAGGCAAGCTAAACAGGTATTTGGTGTTTCTTTCTTGTCACACTGGTACACTTAAAGGGATAGTTTGGATTATTTTGAGTTGTCTGAAGTACTTGTAGTACTCGTTCACCCACCCCACAATCATCATGATCATTATGAATAATTGGGGAAGTTGTGATGATATCATCAGTAAATTCTTGTTTGTTTATTACTGCGAACTTGCACGCTCAATGCTAACCCTCATGCACTCCCACATAAAACTGCACAGCTCCTTCTACAATCCACCTCTGTAAATATCAGTAACATCTGTAAATACTGTTCTTCTTCTATATTGTACATTTTTAGTCACTTTGTTTTTTTTTCTCTCGTTTTTATTGTACATGCTCTTTTTTTTCTAATTTTTTTCTATTTATGCTGTTTTCACCAACGGCACTTGCCTTATTTTTTATTTATATTCTAGTATTATGTTTGTATGCACCAACATGCCACAACAAATTCCTTGTAGGTGAAAACCTACTTGGCAATAAAACCATTTCTGATTCTGATTTTCCTTTACGTAACTCATATTAATTTAACTTGGTTTCACTTTATATTTCTCCCCTGGTCATTCACACCTCACCAATGGAGCCCAACCCCCCAGTTTGGGAACCACTGATAAAAGGCAAAATATTGCTTTCTCCAAACCAACCAAACTCCACACAGAAAATCAGTAATTGTACCTTGCGGAACATGGGAGTTGCTGATCTACCGATGCTTTGAATGGCTAGTTTAATTGTGTTTTTCTGCGACTTCAGCGTTTTAAAAGATTAGTCAGGATTCATCAAAGTTTGCGCAATAACACAAACAAACTAAGTTGATCGAGGTAACAGTAGACCAGCAAACCCCGTCTTCTGCAAGGTAAAATGACTGATTTCATCCAATGGAGTCTGGTTGAGCAAGAGAGCAATATTTGGCTTATATAACGGTGGTTTCCTGGCAGAAAAGGCTGTCTGATGGCAGATGGTGAAAATGTGCTAAATATGGCATACACTTAAACCGATATTGATTTTTTTCTTTAAGTGGCTCTTTTTTAGGTGTCTGAAATACATTTTACTGCTGACCCTGTCTACAGCAGAACAGTGCTTAGCTATGTAAACAGTACTGCTGCTGCTTCTCTAGGTAAAACACTGACTAAGGATACAACGCCACTTCAGAAAATCTGAATCATCCCTTTAGCTTATGTTTTTTCATTCATCACATACTGTTTTTTTTTTTTATTAGAGTAATATTTTGCAAATTACCTGTTAGTGGGATTGAATAAACATGCTATGATGTGTCCTCTCAGCCTTCCAGGGATTCAGAGGAGGAGAAAGGCACAGAGAGCACTTTAACTACTCTCTTCCCTGGTCAAAAGAAGAGAGTCTCCCATTTTGTTGCCAAAGGAAACGTAAGTTTGTCACCTTGACTTCTTTGTCTTCATCTCCCTCCCACAGAGCTGTCACCGGGCAAACTTAATAGTCAGTCAGGGGTGAGCACGCTGCATCTCTACTTGTGTTATAAAACTTTATCATAAGGTATGACAGTGTAGAATGTCATTTTATACAAACAATGTTGGTTTACAAAACAGTAATTGTTTAAAATGAGAACAAATCCTATTACCGTAACAACACAACTTTATCGGGGGGAATGCACAAAAATTAACACACAGTGTTAACAGTGAACAGCATTTAATAATTCATCAAGTTCTTGTGACATGGAGATCTCCCAAGCAATTTGAGTAAGAAGCGGTTTTGTCATTGGAGGTATTGTTGTAAGCCTGCAGTAAAACATTAGAACAAACCAGGAAGTGAACACTAGAAGAACAATATGAAAACACTGGCATGTCGGGGGTGGTGTTGGGGATTTCCACTGGAATGGGTTGTAGCATTTAAACACACCATCTGATTTGACAATATGTAATCAGCTGACTGTGAAATGAACAGTTAGCGGAAATATTTAGCAGCCTGATCAGTCTGTCAACCTTATAAGGATGTTTTTGACGACTGGGCCTTTCTGGACTACAGCAGCTGTCTATGGCAGCTTCAGTCTGTAGAGATTTTTTGTTTGTTTTTTGGCCATATAGAGATATATTCACAAGAATTTAAGTTATAGATTCGTAATTGAATTATTTAATTTTTAAGAATATATGCCTGTTTTATTCCTATTGATATATTATATGAAACCAATTCAATCAATTGTGCACAACAAAAGAGGGAACAGCTGGACAAACTAATAAACCTATGGATGGAATGATAAATCTATTATTAAAAGACTTAATTTAATCTGCATCTGTGTTGATAATTGATTAATTGTTGGAGACATTTATTAAGAAAAAAAGTCCAAACTCTCTAATTTAAGATTCTTAAATATTAATATTTTCTGGTTTCTTTACTCCTTTGCTCCACTTTGATCAACATTTTTCACCATTTTCTGACATTTTGTAGACCAATAACTAATCAATTATTTGAGAAAATAATCAACAGATGAATCGATGACAAAAATAATTGTCAGTTGCAGCCCTAAACACACTAAATCAGAGTAAACAATTTCACCATATTTTTTATTGAAGTAATCTGAAAGTAATGGAAAGTAATCAAGTTACATTACTTTAATATTGTGATACTTGTTTTATGTTACTGACTACATTTTTTAACAGGTAATTAGTGACCATTTGAAACCTGGCAACTTTGTAAAACTGTCTCTTTGCATTGGCTGAATTGCAGTTGTGCAGTCACATTATCATGACCAGAGGCTCAGTCAGATCTTAAGCAGGGAGGCAGCTCATACTGCCTGTACATTTGTATAAGTGCAGTTTGGTACTTCACAGTCAAATTTCAGAGGACTGGACTACAAAGCAGGTTCAGTATAGTAGGCATAGTCAGGCTTTCTTTGTTGAGTTAGCTCAACAAAACCTAAAACCCCAGTCAGAGGTAACAGTTTCACAATGAAGCTTATCAACCTTCTTTGTTAACCCAGACTTTCTTGTTCAGGCTCTGTACACGTTCACATTTAAAGGTGTGTTTGGAGCATCAGTGGACTCGCACAGGAGCTGCCCACTTCAGTCAAGATGATGACGTTGCTATAACTGAGAGCTATGGAGAATATAAAATATATTACAGAGAAAAGCAACACTGTTGATGCAAATAGAGTGAGAGAGGAATGCTGTCAGAAAATGTCTAATGGACTTAATGTGCTCTCAAGGCCTGCTGTTTATTTCTAATGTAACAGCTGTACATTAAACTTTAAACTTGATACAGCAGATTTAAACATGATAGTGTCAGTCTGACACTGTCCCATATTGAAGGATACATGAAAATCAGTTTAGATTTTGGCAAAATCTAAGTGAAATGAATAAATTGGATAGACTAATCAATTTTCTGATCGGTGTTCTGAGCTGCGATATTAGCAGTGAAAACTGACTCACAGCAAATCAGGATCAAACTTGATGGCCGGTTCACACTACATGGTTCAGCGGTGCGTGCGCATGGTGTTAACCTGTTGGTTTTTGTTTCGGCGCACATATCAACAGGTTTAGAACAGCCACACAGCCTGCTTGAGCAGCGCTGCTCACACGCATCACGCACGGCTGCAGCCACATTTCATGAAGAGATTGGGAGGCTTGCCTATTTTTTTCCATGATTCTTGGCAAAAATACACAAAAAATGATCCATTGACAGTCAAATCAACATTACATCAGTAACATGACACCTTTTTCTTCAGTTTCATTGTCTGTATCTGTAGAATACATCACAGACATGAAAAAGATCGGGCAAAGGGCAGTGTACTTTCTTTTTCTCTTTTCTTTTTCTTCCTTCCTCCCTCCATACTTCTCTGTCTGAACAAGGGAAACAATTGCTGTTTCACAATCACCTTGTTTGGACACCACAGGTATGTGAGCCACAGCAGTTTAGCGAGGTAGCGTCACTCACAGGTACATGCAGGCAGTGTGAACCAGCTTTAAAAATATCAGAAGTCTGTAGTTGCTTCATCACTCTGTTGTGTGTGGATGATCTGCTGTGTAAAAATTGAAGCGTTAATGTGACGTGACGTAGATGGGGAAAAAAACTATTTTCTGCATCACCAAACTGTAACAACGAGATACATAGAGTTTGTGTTGCTGTGATCCGGTTTTGTTCAGTGACATCACTGACGTACAGCTCAGCAGCTTTGCATACACAGCTTCTTCCCTCAGCTGAGAATCTGTATCACTCATAAAGAACAGTGGAGTGAGGCTTTTTACAGCCGATTTAATCAGAAACTCTGAACGTAATCTGCTCCTGACCAGGTTATGAATTCAACAAGTTACCATGGCGATCTAGCCAGGTTAAAAGCATTGAAAACTCTGACTTTAGAGTCAACATAACTCACACTGATACCCATTAATCTTGCTTTGTAGTCCAGCCCTCGGGTGTTCCCACCAAAACCATCTTGCAGTCCCTAACCTAACCTAACCCTAACCCACTTAATAACTTTTTAATAAAATGTGCCTCTGTTTTTATCAGAATGATGCACCTCCTAAGTCTGTGGTGCGGCCGTACAAGAGACTCACGGCGCAGGAGGTTTGCTACCAGCGCATGCAGCTGGCGCAGCAGCAAGCTGCTCAGCTTTCTGCTTCAGTCAAAGCTGCCTCACAGAGCTCCAGCCCCGGCTTCTCTGGAGAGAAGAAGAGAATAGCGCACCGTCCCAACCCACAGATAACATCCTCCAAAACAGGTATGAGTACCTCCACTACTCTGTACTGTAGCAGGATTCATCTTTTTTATTGTTAGTATAACACTGCTTTCTCCTGATCAGTTATTTATGTAATGAAGTAGGTAAAGGTCTCAAACTTTTTTCTCTGACGTGTGTCTGACTAGGTTCTGTAGATGTTAAACCAGCTACCAGTCGAGTGTTGTCCCCTAGTCAGGCCCATCAGACCGTCAAGGCCCAAACCACCGCCGGCATCTTGTCCAAGACCATGTCCACTGTCATGCAGAGGAGGGTGGCACACACTCCCACAATGAAGGTATCCACAGACCACACAATCCTCAACAGTTCATGCTGCTTACTGTCTTTTTCCTGAATGTTTTTCTGATGTTTTTGTGTCTGCACATCTCCTGTATAACCTTGATGATTTACTGGCAGAGGTGAGCCGCCTCTCTGAAGAGAAATGTTTGCTTAATCTGGAGGATGTGATTTACTGTCAGCGTTCTATTTCTGACTTTTTCAGAGTAGTGCAATGAAGCGCCCCGTCATCCCCACGGAGTTTGGGGCCAAAGTTCCCACCAACATCCGCCAGCGCTACCTCAACGCTTTCATAGACGAATGTGTGAAATTTTGCCCATCAGAGGATGTCGCCTTCCAGATGGTATGAATAAAACTGCAGGCTCTAATCACACCCTGTCTTGAATGCAGAGGAGATTCAGTTGAATAAGTTGTGGTTTTTGACGGTGACAGAGGTTTTACTGTTTGTTTCAGGGCCTTGACGAGGAGAAGCTGGTGTACGAGCGCAGCAGCAGTAAGAACATCTACCTCAATGTAGCTGTCAACACCCTGAAGAAGCTCCGCAGCAAGGGCAGCTCCTGTTCATCACCTGTCACCAGTACGTCACCTCAGTCCCCACAACTACAGTATTTAGTCTCGGTCAATATGTACAGTATAATGTGATAACTATGGTGCACATTTTAAGCTGTTTTTTAAATGACATAAACTTTATTTAGAACATACATAACAAGACAGGGAACAAATATGCAGAAGTTAAGGACAGAGCTCAGTGAACAATGGTGGAAATGATGCGACAGCACAGCCAATTACAAACAATGTGCAATAAAGGAATCATTATGCTGAAAACAGATGAGAAAAGGGTATTTAAAATACAAAAAACAAAACAAAAACTGAATAGAGCACAGATGAGCAAGCTTAGAGACATTAAGTATCTTTTGCACTCATGCGCTGCTGCAGTTCTTTTAAAAAGCTGCATTTTCCTTGATTTTATGCATTTTGTGTACTCAGGTTTTAACCTTGATTTTATTATTATTCAGTGGGTTTTATTTTCCATCTTATTTTATGTCTTCTTTACATATGCACATTTTCATCCTTCTTTTTATCTTACTAATACGAGTATTGTCAAGTGGGTTTTATCCATGTGAAGGTGGATTCCATGTATTCTCTTCTCATTTGATCTTATTTTTACTTGTGGGTTTAATTTTTCATCTTATTTAGCATTAATTATGGCATTTTAATCCTGCTTTCATGATCATTCCATGTCTCTTTTATTTGAAGAACTTGGTGGATTTAATTTCTTTGTAGTAAAGCACTTAAGGCTACATTTCTTGTATAAAAGATGGCATACTAGTAAAGTTTATTGTTATTATTGTTTAAAAAAGCAAGGACAGAGATACAGATGTATAGTTTTTTATCCTGTCTTTTTCCGTATATTTCAGCGACTTAAAGTAGTTGGTAAAATTATGTATGAATGGCATAAAAGAGGGAGTATGACCATTCTACTTGTAGGTATGAATATGATATTTACCCAGAATAATCACAAGATTAACAGTGTCAGAAATCTTTGCTTCGAAGTTGTCAATAAAGTAAATTTATTGTAGGTAAATTGAAGTATGATTTCCATTTTGATGATAGTCAATTCTGAATATCAGATCTAAACAAAGTGGCGTGGGAACACTTATAAAGATTGTCATTGGTTGGGCTGCTGAAGAACAGAAGATGCACGGTTCAACTTGAAATTTAAATGTTTTCTGGAAAAAAAATCATTAACGGTATAATTATGATACACTGCTCAATAACACTATAACACTAATCATCAAATGCATATAGGAGCATGAAAATGATGGTATGTTGAGACAACATTTCAGTTGTAACGTCTGTCTGTTTGTGTGTTTTGTTTTTTTCTGCAGAGGACCCGGGTTCAGCTGTTAACAGGAGGGCTCAGTCCCATGAGGAGGTTCTGGGGGGTCGTCTCGCTGCTACAACCAGCTTCACTGTCAACAGGATGGGTAAACAGCAGGAGGAGAAACTCACTGGTGAGAGACATTTCATTCTTACATTTCTTTTTTTTTATTCTGTACTCAGCAGTCAAGTTTAGACAAGAAGAACTGTGTTTTCCAGTGTTTTCAGTCCTCTTTCTTGAGAACTGTCGTCAGCATATTTCTTGAACACATTCTTTTCATGTCTTTCCAAGTTTTCTCCTGCTCTGTTTTTCTTCGGTCATCTGATCGACATGAAAATGCCGATTACACCTCTGATAAAAGCAAAAAGGCAAGAGAAGGAAAATGAGCAGAAACTGAAAGAATCCTTGTGTCAAGTGGAAACTTGTGACCTTTTTATTTACTCTGTGATGTGTTGAGCCAGTTTACAGTAAAAGTGAAACCGTCTGTTCAAACACCCATGTGACAACCTCCAGGTGCTGTTTACCGCAAACTCTCTCCCCCGTGACCTGACGTCAGAGCAAACGTGTTTACAGGACTGTAGTATTACCAAAAGAACTGTTGATTAGTGTGATTGACATGAAATTAATTGATAAATACTTATATAAATAAAGCACTTTTTACATACAATTACATGATTTAAAAACTAAAACTAGAACAGTTAGTTGATTACTCATTTAAAGCTACTACAAAGAGTTTTTAATTGGTTATGAAACAGTCTCAATTTAATACTGATGCCTCTGTATGACCTTAATGAGCAAATGAGACGATCCACGAAAAGATCGTCTATTTCTATGTAGTTACTCTTAACAGCTGCCGGCGGGTTGGATTCTCTGTGAAATCAGACAAAACAAACCTGTGTTTACATTTTACACACCAAAGTTACAGTGAGTCATACCTTAGCCAGTGAAAAAGAAGCAAGGGGACATTTCTATTTAGATAATTTTTATTTTTGACATTGCTTTTAATGGTTATATTGGTGGAAACACTGTTGCTTTTGTCCTCATTAGTTCTTTGTAGTAGCTTTAAGTAAATAAATATTTGGAGCAAACTTCTGTGTGAGTATTGGCTGTTTTATCTCATCTTAGATGACAGTAAACTGCATATTTTCTGGTTTTGGATGGTTGGTCAGACACAAAAAAGAATTTGAAGATGTCACCTTGATTACCTTTAGGAATTTTTGCTGGGTGTTTTTCACTTTTTTTTTTAAGCCAAATGATGATTCAAGAAAAATCAATGAACAGATTAACTGATAATGAAAATATTCATAAGTTGCAGCCCTGTTGAAAACATACAAATTTCAAGTATTAATTCAAGATCATTTGGCAATTTATAGGTTAAATACATTCCAAAAATAATCATTATTTGCAACTCTAGATTATTGTACTTAAATGAGTTTGTTAGTGAAGAGTAGTGCCATGTAACTCTTAGGTCAAAAGTTCACAGCCCACAACATTTAGGAGGTTGTGTTGAAAATTCTTGCAACATGTGTATGTCTCTCCACTTGCAAAAGTATTGATTAGCAACTTCTCTGTGTAAAAAATAAAGCAGTAGGCGCCATGTTGTGCTTAATAACATGTTTAGCTGTTCTGACGTCACTGTAAATCACAGCCTTGCATGGTAACGTAGTTCTTCAGCAACATTTAGCAGTATGGTTACCAAGCAACACAGAGATGCAGTGTAAAGCATGTTTAAAGATTGGGGTGATCATCAACATTTATCTGGATATCGCCATGAACTGTGCAGTTGTTGGAAGTAGCATTCAAAAATGATAGCTCTCCTATTTGGCTGGACAGGTGCAGTTTGATTGTGCAGTGTCAGAGGCAAGGCTATTACTCCAGCATCTTCTCTCGTTGGAGTTTGGGTGCCAGTAAGATTTCCGGGACAGTTCACATTTACTGACATGAGTTCTCTTGCTTTTTGTTTCTTCACATTTTCAGTGTAGGTTTTGTGACATCGTTGTACAAAGACAACATTTGTTTGACTTGTTGCTCTGTCTCACTGCAGGAGCCACACTGTACAGGAAGCTGAAGACGTACCTGATGACGGAGGAGCAGCTGCAGGAGCACGGATACCCGAGACCAAACCCTGAGGCTGCCGGCAAAGCCATCATATTCAACCTCCCAGAGAAAAAGGCCGGTCCGGACCGTGAGTGACCCCACAGCTCTCTCAGTCATTTGTAAATTATATAAACGTTGATATATGTATGTGGTCAGCAAGTTTTTGACTTTCAGCTGAACTGACTCTGTAATGTGTTTCCAGCGTTCAGCAAGATATGCTGTCGGTGTGGAGCAGAATATAAGATCAATGCCAACGGCAACTGTGTGCGGAAAGAGGAATGTAGCTTTCACTGGGGACGATTGCGCAGACATAAAGGTGAGTTTGTTGCATTTATTTTGTGTAAATCATCCATAAACATCAAGATTATGAATGCACAGTTTGGTCTTTTTTGTCTTGTAATTCCTACAGCCACATGTAACTCACTCTCCCTCTCTCCACCTTCTTTTTCTCCTCTCTCTCTCTCTGTTCAACTCTTTTCCTGTCTCCCCTGTCAGTCGCTGGAGGCTGGGAGACCAGTTACAGCTGCTGTGCAGCCGCTGTGGGCACACCAGGTTGTCAAGTTGCCAAGGTAACATCCTTTTCAAGCACAGTTATTTTTTTTTGCATTTTAAGAAGTCAAATTTATGGGCTGTCACTGACTTAATGAGATAATATAGATATAATATGGAGCATTTAGAGAGAAAAACTACTCTGAAACATAAAATTGAACAATGTAATTCTAGACAAGCAAATGGAAAAGACACTTAAAAACTGTACCTTAAATTACAGTTTAGTGAAGCTCATAGGGTCTTATCTTACACCCGGCACCACTGCGTAGCATTACTGTTATTACTAAGTTTACAATGATGTGGTTGTCATTTTCACGCCCAGCTCCCATGCTGTGTAGGTTGCAAATGTACTTGTTCCCAGCCGTGCGCCAGATGTTGATTTTAAAATGAGATGTTGCTAGATGTATTGTTGACACATTGGTATCTTGAGGCAACCGAAAGCCTTTGCAGTTTGCACCACTGATCAACAAAATCCTGGTCTAAAACCTGCTATTTAAAGGATGAACATTTAGATAGTAAGATGCACCTACATAGGCAGGTCCACAACTCACACACACTCTGTGTGTTACACACACAGGGTTAAATATCTTTGCATTTCCACTATGCAGTCAAATTAAGTTGTTCTGGGAGATGGTGGAGGCAGAGTGTCCCCGTCTCCTGACAACATTATGCTACTTTCGGCATTGTTTGTCATTCTGGTGATGCCAGAAGAAGAGGCCCCTCACGCTCACTGCTCACCTGCTCCCACACCTGCTTCACCTCAGAGAGCCTTGATGGATTCCTGCTGCTCCTGTAGATGGTCTGCTTGCACGCTTTCACTTCACACAGGAGCAGATCAGTTTCCTCAGCAGAAAACTGTTCACTTCTCCAATTTGATGAATAAGCCATTGAAATGCTGTGGCAAAGCAGCAGGTGTAGGCGCACCTGTCTTTGAAAGGGAATGGGAGTTATGCTGCTGTTATTGTCTGACAGCAGACTACTAATCATCTGCCCACTCTCTTTACCCTTTAAGGATATATATCTTTCTCAGGGATATGTTTACAGTATTTGTTACAATATAAGAATTCAGTGTTTGTGATGTGTTATTGAGTTGTCTTTTTACTGAAGACAATTCATATTCCTGAGCCTACAAATTGTCAATCAAGCATTTCCAGGATAACTTACAATAAAATGTATCAGTTTACTTGTTTTGAAGTAATTTTCTGCAGTAATTTTTGATAAACATCCCCAACTTACAACCTTAATATTCCCACAGCAACACGTTCAGGAGGGCGTAAAGAGTCATTAGATGGCTACGTCGCGACGTTCAGTAAAGATCTCCCTCCTGATGGCAACGGAGGCGTGTTTGCTCTGGACTGTGAGATGGTGAGTCAGGCCAATGTTTTTACTCTGACCTAAAGTTCATCTTTCTAATTTTAGATTTGATTTATTAAAGGCCAGTTTAATAGAAATGGGACCTGAAGAGTCACTCGTGCTCATTCTCTTGTTGCAACATGAGTAGATTTAGGATTAAATGAATAATTTGTCACTTTTGCTGTACATTTGTTCACTACTGTATGTCCTGTTTCTAAACTTTGATTATATTTTGTATTTAGAATCACATTAAACTTTTTTCTCTTCCAGTGTTACACGAGGCAGGGCCTGGAGCTGACGAGGGTGACCGTGATCGACTCTGAGATGAAGGTCATCTACGACACATTTGTCAAACCCGACAGCAAAGTGGTCGATTACAACACGCGGTGAGTTTGTCTCCCGCAACTTGACACTGAGAGGCTCGTGTCTGCTTATGAATTCAACTGGTAATGAAGCGAATTGTCAGCTGTGCCCGTGAGTCTTAAAACTGTCTTTGAAGCAGTGACAGTAGGTTAAAGCCCTGTATACGTATCTCACAGATTTTCAGGTGTGACGGAGGAGGACTTAGAGAACACCACCATCAGTCTGAGAGACGTTCAGGCCGTGCTGCTCAGTATGTTCAGTGCTGAATCCATCCTCATAGGACACAGTCTGGAGAGCGACCTGCTCGCTCTGAAGGTACCGTGGCTCCTCATTCAACGTCAAAATGCTTTTGAGTAGGGCTGCATGATTTGGTAAAAAAGTTATATTGTGATTATTTTGACTGAAATTGCAATATGATTAGCGGAAATGGCCAGTTTTACATTACAATTTTCATGTTCATTGAAAAAAAAAACTATTAAAATCGTGATGATGTGATATTTATTGAGGTCTGTACCAAAAAAACATGTTTTCTTTCATCTGGAGAACAAGATTTTTAGGTGAGGGCATCTGTGCAGCACTACATTATTTCATTCACAGTGCTGTTTTCTCACGCATTTTTCCTTTTTCAAAAAATTGCTATTTGGTTATGGTTCTACGATATGGATATTGAACTTGGCTATAATGTGATTTTATTGCAATTAATTGTGTAGCCCTACTTGTGAAGGGCTTGGAAATGACTGATTCAAAGGTACCTCTTCCCACAATAGTGTTATTGTCCCTCTGATGTCCCTTGATGACAAATACAAATACCCCCTTATCAATAAATTTGCACCACATGTTTATTTACTCTTCACTTCACAAAAAACAACTGTTTAAATTGTTATAATGTATACTTAAGCATATATTGAGCAAGATGTTTATTGTAAAAATTTAAAATGTGTAGCTGAGACTCCATCCATCCATCCATTTTCTGTAACCGCTTATCCGTGAGGGTCGCGGGGGGCTGGAGCCTATCCCAGCTGACATTGGGCGTGAGGCGGGGTACACCCTGGACAAGTCGCCAGTTCATCGCAGGGCTGACACAGAGAGACGAAAAACCTCTCACACTCACATTCACACCTACGGGCAATTTAGAGTCACCAATTAACCTATTACGCTGCATGTGCTGCATGTCTTTGGACTGTGGGAGGAAGCTGGAGTACCCGGAGAGAACCCACGCGGACACGAGGAGAACATGCAAACTCCACACAGAAAGGCCCTGCTGGTTCGGGGATTCGAACCCAGGACCTTCTTGCTGTGCGGCGGCAGCGCTAAGCACTGCGCCATCATGCCGCCCGTTAGCTGAGACTCATTAAGTTATATTATTTGGCCAAATACATTTCCCAGAGGAAATGATGATTCAAAATGTAGTATTGCATCAAATATGACAAATTTATTTAGTTGATAAACATGCTGATGCTGTAAAAAAAAAAGATAGCTGCCTTCCACTCCAGTCTGTAGTGAAGGGGTCAAGTTTTTTCAGTAAATAAACAAAAAGAAAATCAGGTGTTGACCGGACTGTTTTGTTAAATTGTGCAAGAGGTAGAAAAGGTTAAATTGCAAATAACTTTAACATCTAATGTTACAATGCAACCAACACCAGATTCATGCTTTGTAGTGAGGTTCCAGCTAGCTGGCTAACCTTAGCTTAGCTTAGGATATAGTTAGGTACTTGGCTGCCCCATTTCTTGCATCGCTTTTGGCTACTAGAAAGCAATAGTTAGTTATACCTTTGCTTTGTACCATTATATTATCATGTGTTGTTGGCTTAAATCGCAGCATTCTGCATATTACAGTTACCACATTAGCTGGCAAGCTAGTCAACTTAGCTTTGCTGCATTGATCTGGCGTGTATTGCTTCATAATGAATAAAGTAATTTGAAAATGGCAAGCTATAGCTAATTTACAAGCAGCAGCTTTAGTTGTAGGCAGAGACACTGAGTTTTTACTGTTGGGCTGAAATAGAAGAAAAACCCTTGACGTAACGCTCTCTCTCTCTCTCTGTCTCTGTTGCCTCCAGCTAATCCACAGTTCAGTCATAGACACGGCCATCGTGTTCCCTCACCGCCTTGGCTTGCCCTACAAACGTGCCTTGAGGAACCTGATGGCCGACCACCTCAAACGCATCATCCAGGACAACGGTGAGAGAAAACCACACAGAACAGCAGCAGTTGTATTGTCACTTTATGATAAGCTAATAATGCTAACAGGTTTATTAGCAATATAAAAAATTAACACTGGTTAAACAGAAGGATTCTCACAGGTTAATAATTGTGATGAAGTAAATCCTGTATAAAGATGTTCAATAAAAAAAATCCAAGGAATGGATCCAGTTCAGTGAGTCTAATGAGATTAAACTGAATTGCTATAAATTCAAACTCATAAATCACATCCAGAGCAAACCTGTATCTTATAAATTGGTGTGTTTGTGTCTGCTGATGATATTGATGTAATGCAGTCTAATAAACGCGTCTGATTAATGTGACCGCACTACATCCGTATCACCAGCAGATGTCACTCATGAACACTGTGTCAGCTGAAGTCTGAGTGTTAAACCCGGCTTCAGTACGGTTTACTGAAACACCTCAGAGCTTTTCATGGCCCTGAAAGATTCCTAAAGATGCAGGGTTAGACAAGCATGTTGCTTCTTCCTACTCCTTTTTCGGATATATATTTATATATGATATACTATACTATACTATATTTATTTTACCATTCAATTTTCCGTTGTATTTATGTCATTTATTTTCCCAAACTTATTTACTTTTCTTTGTGCATTTCTGCTTTGTAATATGCAAATAAGGGGCAGCCAATCAAAGTCTGTCATGGGGTCAACTTCTTACCTGTTGGTTGATCAACATTAGTGTGCATACGTTGACTGTACCTGCCTTCATACCACACCTGTTCCTGTACTGAAGTGACTTAGAGTAGCTCAGACCAGAACTCTGATCTGGATCATATTTTATGGAAAAAAAATGTTCTGCTTTTCCCTCTGATGTCTTGCGAGTTTATTGATAGACAAAGGCTTACTTGTTGCTCGCAATGAACATGCTGGCACCATTCCATTAGTATATGAGTGTGTGTGTGTGTGTGAATGGGTGAATGCTGACCTGAAGCACTTTGAGTGGTCGGAACAGAAGAAAGACACTCTGTAACTTCAGTCCATTGACCGGTCTATTTACTGTATCCACATTCATAGAGCGTTACTAGTTATCTCTATTAATCTAAAAGAAACTGTGATGCTACTGTAGCGGTTTACATGTTCAACGCTGTAGTATTCAGGTAAAAAAACACTAAATTCTGTCATTTGTTCATGTATTTCTAGTGGAGGGCCACGACTCGAGCGAAGATGCATCTGCCTGCATGGAGCTGATGATGTGGAAGATCAAGGAGGACGCAAAGGTCAAAAGATGACCTCTGACCCCTCGACTCCACTTTCCTCAGTTCAGCTTCCTGCCTTCATGTTGGCTGCAGGGAGACAGAGAAAATCAGGAGGCCTGCAGCTGCTGCTCTCAGAGAGTTCAGGTCAGAGTGTCCGGGGGGAAGAGGAGGAGGAGGAGGAGGAGGGATGGTCCTGCACAGGTGGAAGTTTTCCGCAGACTGAGAAGAGCCGACTGTTGTTGCTGCCTACTCGATTGAATCAGAGAACTGCCAGTCCCTTCAAAGCAATAGGAGCCCAAATTAACAGTGTTTTCAGTTGCTTATTATTGGTATTTCAGTTCTAAATAATGTTAGTTAAAATGTATTTTTGTTTATTTGAGCAGCGTCTTTAAAGGCCTCAAACAATTTCTGAATAAAACTTTCTATAGAACTTAAAATGCCAGGGCATTGTCTGCTGAACGATGGTGATTAATATGATATTCATGCCAGGCTGTGTCTGCAGTCTAAATTGCACTATAGAAACGCTCTTGTTGTATAGGGCCCAAGTCTGAGTACCTCATCTGTGTTATAAAGCATTCACTTCTAATGAATAACACGTTACTTAGTTACACTTAAGTGCATTGATGTCTTATCGTCTGTCGAGCATTGCTTTGTAAATGCACTTGTGTTTTTCACACTGCACCTCGTTTCTCGTTACTGATGCTCTGTTTCTGGTGCGGTTCTTCTTATGGACTCGTTGGTTGGCTCTCAAACCGGACTAATCCTATAATACTTGATCATATAAAACACCCTCAGCAGACATGTAACGTCTCTGCTGCTACCTATTTGGTATCGTCGATGGAATATATCACTGTATGTTATAGTTCAGACAAGATACTGACTATATCCACCACTGTCTTTGTGTCATGTGCACTGCATGAAGTAAAACAACAGGAAATCATTGTGATAGCAGCTATGACATGTTATTCCTTCTCCATAAAGACAACATTAGGTTCAGAACAGTTGAATTAGACCTGGGTTATTAATCACAGACTATTATCATTTAGTGAGTACCAGCTAACCTGTGCTGTTTTATGTTGAAAATGACTGAAAATATACTCGACTGCTGTAAATACGCTGTAAGCAGGTTCCTTTTGTATCTGTTCATTTTTGGTTGTTTATCTTTTTCTATTAAAAAGTATTAGTTAAAACAAGTTGTTGCTCTTGTCTTTACATCTCATCAGTCCCTACAGTACCTGTACAAGAGGGGTGAAATGCAGCTAATAGAGGTACTCAAGTGCTCTACAGTTTAGCGATGCCCAGATGAATTTGGTGCCGTTTGTTGTTGGCCAGTATTCAGTAAAAATATGCAGTTGAGAGCTCAAGATTAATCTTTTCTTGTTGCAACATAGAATGTATCCAAAACAAGCTATCCAGACATGTAGAAGTTAATGGCACTTAGTATTTAAAATAGCAAACTGTAGCAAAACATCTCCTTAAAAACTGTCACACAGCCTCTTGAATATTATCCAAGACTCACTGATTTAGTCGTATGCTCAAACTTCAGAAAAAAAGCCCTGAAGGTAAGCTGGCTTTACACACCGTGGTGAAAAACGACACTGCATGCAGCTGAGAGCAACAACTGCACGTGTAGTGTCGTCCCCCTCGCTTTTTGCTGCCATCTGGTGGAGATCCCAGTATATTACAAAGCATTCAAACAGTCAGACTACGCTGCTGCACAGCTGCTATAATAAAACAAAAAAAGTGATTGGTATTGGCTGATATGGCTCATAGACATTTGGCTGCAAAAAATGCGATCAGGGCAATTTCAGGATATTTATGCTTTACTTTAGCACTCTAATTTTATGCTACTTTATAGTTCTACTCCACTACGGCTGTAGTTACTGATCATAATTTCCTCTGCTGCCTAAAATGAGTTAACTGAACTTAGGCCGAATAATTAGTTTGAGGTCATTGTATGAGTTACAAAAATGTAAAATTAACTGAGTTAAGTTTGCTGTAGTTAAGAAAGCAGGTTCAGTAAACTTCTATGAATGTATTAATTTGAATCAACAGCTGTTCAGTCTCACAAACAAAGGCAGTAGAATTGTAGACAGATATATCTCATTAATTTAACAAGTTTGAAGACTCAGTTCTTTAGGAGCAGCAGCCTCCAGGGTTATAAAAAGAAGCCAATGTAGAAGTTACAAAAAGTGCAGTTCCTCGATTGGCCACTTGAGGCTGGCTCCAAAAGTGATTCAATCCCCTCACCCCAACATGTTAAAACTTTACAGCAAAAGTAATAATGATATTTATAGATTTTAGTCTCTATGAGCTAATTTCCTCATTCATGACGACTGTGCACAGGTTAAATTTTTATATCGCTCACCCATTTAAATTATATTAGGCTTTAAAGTTAAGCAAAATAGTGGGCGTGCCTGCTTTGAGTGACAGGTGGGTGCTGCCACAGGTGTCTAGCTGTAGGTAGCCACTTCATTTGTCTGCCTCAGCTCCAACCACCTCTTCCCAGTTTTGGATTAGCTGTGAGTTGGGCAGAGTCAGGCACTGCAAAGATGGTGACGGCCAGAGCCACCACTCTGTGAGCTTCAGAATTGCCTCTTCAAGAACCTGTAGGTGAGATCAGGGAGGCTCCATCCACTAATTATTACACAGTCCATGTTTTCTACCAGTTTGCATATAAATTTATGTGAAGCTGCTCTCAGTGATTTTGTTCAACTTAAAGTGTTAGAGGGCTGTTGGGACTGAATAACATACCGATCTTCATCGTGGTTAGCATTGTTTTATTATTATGAAATGAAACAACCATGATTTATCTTAACATTTATTAAAGACAGCAAGTTTGCATCATGTACATTCACTTCAAACTACAAAAAAAAAAAAAAAAGACTCTGAGGAGTCTCCACATGTGCTGATCATGTTTGCTCAGAAACTTGAAGTCTCGGCAGCAGATTTATTCAACTCATTTGTTTATAACTTCTGAGGAGGTTGAAAAATAAAAACTGCAAACTTTAGGTTGAGTTAACTTGAATAAAAATTTACTTTTGATACTTCCAAGACTTTTAAGACTTTACTTGTGATTGGAGTATTTTTACACAGTTCTGTTGCTACTTTTTGCTTCAGTAAGAGATCTGAACACTTCTTCCACCTCTGCTGCACAAATAGTTTTTGACAGTGTGACAGCTTTTTCTCCGTACAGTGCCGGGCCTCTTCAGTCTATATGTCCCTGTTTTAACAGCAGGTGCAGCGGCTGTAATTCTCCTTTCTTCAGCAGATGTGTAAATTGAGAAAATGGGAGAGAAATGCTAAACTGAGAGCCCATCCTTTCTTCGGTGTGTTTGCCCGTTAAGCTCCTCCCGTCACATGTCAGGATGCATTTCCCCAGGCCGGGCCACAGACCCCAGGTATTAAAAGAGCCAGTTAGCAGGGATCAATACCGACACAATGTTCCAGTGACAGGGAGGGGGGCTTCCTAGTGTTTATTGAGTGTTGCAGAGATTTTGAACATGTGGAGCAAAGCAGCTTAGAGGGGTCGTCTTCATTATCAAATTCGATCAGTGCCTCTCTTTCTCTCTCCCCCGTGATCACCTTTGACTAGCGAGGGTCAAAGAGGGGGAAGCTGCGAGCCGCGGCTCACAAACTGACCCCATGCTGAGAGATGAAGAGCTGCATTATCTCTGCCAGAGCCACAGCAAATGAACACTTTACTGCCCATATCCTGAAGAGACCGAAATGAGTAGCCAATCAATCAATCTATAGAAGATTAATCAACAACTATTTTGATAATATTGAATTAATCACTGAAATGCCAAAATGATTTAGTAGCTGCAGCTTCTGTTCTGGTTCCATTGTGAATATTTGCTGGTTTTCTTATTCTTCTATGATTATGAACATAATATATTTGGCTTTTGGACTTTTAATCAGCACAGAGACATCACCTTTTTGCATCAGAGCTGCAACAACTAATCAATTAGTTGTCAACTGTTAAATTAATTTTCTGACATTTTTTAGACCAAACAATCAATTGAGATAATAATTAGTTCGGTTGAGTGATCCATAATGCAAATAATAATTAATTCCAGCCCTAATCACAAACATCTTGCTCATGGAATTTGGGGTAATATTACTTTTATTCTTGATTTTACTGCCAGTTATTTTAATTTTCTCTAAAAAATGTTAGAAAAAAAAGTGAAGAATGCCAGTTACAGTTTCCCAGAACTAAAAGTGACATCTTCAGCTTGTCTTATTTTGTCTGACTATCAGTTTCAAACTCCAGGATGATCAGTTTACTGTACTGCAAAAAAAATCCTCAGATCGATGAAGCTGAAACCTGCTGATGTATGGCATTTTTGCAAAGTACTTGCCAGTTAATTTTCTGTCAGTTGACTAATTGATTATCTATTTCAGCTCTTAACGTATTCAGGAATAGGTTGTTGATCTGTTCGCATCCTTAAAGAACTAATCTACAGTGACATATTCTGAGAGACATTTCAAAAAAGGATTTTACACATAGCAGTCAGAATAAACTGCAGAAGATGGTCAAAAGTGCATTTACAGTAGGGATTATATTGGATTTTTGCCAATATCTAATATGCCAATATTTTCCAACTCATTTTGGCTGATTGCAGATACTGATATATGCACTTTTTTCACCTAAATAAAGAAATATCAAGTCTCCCTGGCAGATACGGTCATGAAATATAGTTCCTTTAAAAATGAGACATTCACTGGACAAAAATAAGAAAACACTGCTGACCAGCAGTCTGGTGGCAGACTCGTGCTGTCTGAGAGGCGGGGGCGAAGAAAATAACCAACCAATAACAACAGAAGGCACTTTATCTTGTTGTCCTGCACACTGGGTCACCTTATATCGTGTTTTATCTACTACAGATAGGGGCATTTAAGAGGGCATCTTGTTTTGAACATGAGGGCACCAGGAGGGAGTGATTTGTCGTAACGATCCAGATGACGGCTCTTAAGATCAGCAATTAAATTTATAGTGTTGAGGCAATTTGGCTCCTTCTTGTATGATCGACACTGAGCAATCATTGCAAATAGCAACAACAATAGCTATCTGACTCTTTAAGGAACCTCCACACCACAGACATGCTTGTGTTGTGTGCATGTAATTAAAGCATCGTCTTATTGGCCTGTCAGTAATTACAGTAATCACAAGAATCAAAATATTTCAGGCAGAGTATTTAAAAGACATGATACATGTGTAACTTCGTTCCCTGAACAAATGAGGAACAGTGAAAAAAAGGCCTCTCAAACGGGTCAGACATAAAACTCGACGAGAGCTGAAAATGTGAATAGCAAACGTGCTGCTCTTCCTCAGGCAGCATCAGTTCTTCGTGCCATCGAATGCCGACATATTTAGCATATTAAATTTTCTCACTTTCCTGAACTTAGTGGCTACTTCATTCCTCTTTAGTTTGGCTGAAACCCAAACTTGGAAGTGGACCAGAATCTTTGTTTGCACACTGTGTTATCACTGGTCTTTAAAAGCTGCCGAGATGATGAAGGCTTAAAAAGGGCATTCAGGGTGAGGTCTGTTTTCTCTCTCTGTTGGTCTTGAGTTCACCCCTTTGCACCCCAGTCTGGCCCACTGTGGGTACCCTTGACCCTCAGGACACCCACAGCTGCCTGCCCCTCTCTCTCTGTCATTAATCTATAGCACTCTCGCCCAATTAAGAGACTGATCTTTACTCAGTCCCCTCGTATTGATCTGCTGCCGGAGCTGCTCACTGACATGACGTCTCCCGAGAGGCTGCACAGGAGATCATAAGGAGCTAATTGGAACGTAATAAGTCTCTGGATCTTATGAAGGACGAACTATTAGACTCTAATGCATTTTTCATCGTTCTGATCAATGTGCTGGAGAAGAGAGAACTTTTGCACGCTGTCCTTTACTGCATTAAACTTTATTGAACAAACAGCATTTTGGTCCTTAGATCTTCATCAGAAAGATCTAAGAGAAACAAAGAACATTCCAGGCGGATGAAGTCAACACTTTCTTAGGTTTCACAATCTGTCATAAACAGTAAATACATCCATTTATATGCAAACCTTGATATAAATAAGTAAAATTCATATAACAGCATTCAAACACAAAGAAGTCAAAATAGAAAAATATTTTTAAACATCACAGAAACTTGGAAAAAGTTTTAAAACTCTTGGAAACTCAGGGGAAAAAAATAAATCTCATAGAATCTTGAAAAAAATAGAAAAATATTTACAAATCTCACAGAAACTTAGAAATAGTAGAAATGTTTTTAAATCTCTCAGGAACCTGGAAAGAATTTTTGAAAAATATCTAAATTTCATAGAAACTTGAGGTTGATGTGGATAATGTGCAAGAATTCTCCAAACAGATCTTATATGATATATAACATTTGAGCAGTTTAAGAAATTTCATCATTAACGAATCAGCCAATAGATGAAGTTGCAGTGGAATAATTCACAGCATCACATTCAGTAGAAACTCATTATTAAGACCTTTAGGAGACGATGTGAAATGTTCTTTGTTTCTTTGCTTTACCTGATGAAGGTCTGACGTGTCTTTTAATAAAGTTTATTGCGGGTAAAGGACACGGTGAGCGTGAAATCTCTCTTTTCTCGCCTGTGGATTTTTCTCTTTTGCACCTGTCTGAGAAACTGAAGGTGCACATGAGCCTTTAATTCTATAAATAAAATCAAACTAACTGATTGATTTGTTCACTTTAAAGCTTCTATCTGACATAAAATTATCTTCTCTTTAAAGCTCTGCTCTCTGAACGAAAGCTATCTGTGTGTGTGTGTGTGTATGTTTGAGATTTTTCTGTGTGTACTTGGTGTATTTGCAGCCGGGTCAATGTCACTCTAAGCCCTGAGTGTGTCATAGCCAGTGTCAGGCCTCACAGCGTGATCCTGGGGCTTAAGAGGACCGACTGACCCTCCACCCGCTCTCCCTGCCTCCCTCAGGTCAAAGGCCAGCCGGCCCCATCGATTCCCCCGATGATGATGAAGAAGAAGAAGAAGAAGAAGTGTTTAGCTCCTCCGCCTGCTCGCCCCTCTCCCGGCCCACATGCTCCCGGACCATCACCATCCGCGGCCCCAGAAGGCCTCTCAATTGTGCTTTTGCATGCCGATCGATCCAGTTGGTGTCTTAAGGGAGGGGGGGGACCTTCCTTTGAGATAACTGACAACTACAAAGGTCCCCTCCTGACAGGCCCTTGTCAATACAATTTCCACTATTGATAAGTAATTAAAGAAAGCCTGAACATAAGGGGAGTTTCTCTCTGAAGCATCTGTTAAACAGGAGACATTAACAAAAAACCTCTTAGTGACAAAAAGAGGAGGACAATGACAAAGACGAAGAAAATTAACCGCCCCTCAACCCTCACTCACTTCAGCTGCCTCCCAGTTTACACCAGTGCAAACAAGTATATGTAATAAGTATTTCATTAACAAATAAGCTGTAAATGAAACAATAGGCGCATTGAGCTGAAATTATTAATCAGTTTATTAGTTTATGGCCAGAAAATTAAATGGCAGCCACTTTGATAATCAGTTAATCATTTAGGTTGTGGGTTGTAGGATGTCCCCAACAAAAGAATTTTTACCTTTCATGACACTTTTTGGAAGCTGGAACAACAAGAAAAGAAACAGTGTTGGCCGTTTTGATCGATTGTAATTTGAATTGATCCTAGTTTGGTCATTTATTGACAATGAAGACTATTTTATCTTCAAACCTAAAAGTAAAAAAATACTCAAAGGGGGTTCCTTAAGACAAAATCCTCTCAATCTGGGGGACCGCAGTCTAATGTTCATCAATAATGACGCTCCTGACATGAGAAAATTTGGGAACCTCTGACATAGGTGGGTTTTCAAGGGAATGTGCAAAATAATTCCTAATTCCAGACTTTTCAAATGTCATGATTTACTGCTTTAATTTGTTTTATGTGATCAGAAACTAAATCTATTTGGCATCTGGAGCAGTTTTTCAACTTTTTCAGTCACCAGCGCCCATATCTTCACCCTAAAGCAAAATCTGACAGTTCCCTCTTTGTCACATGTTGTTTTCTGCAGGTGCAAATATGTTGGCAGAGGATCCACGGCTGAAATCCTGATGTGGAGTTTAGATCGTTGTCAAAACGAGACTGTGATCAAGAGAATGCTTGGCAGATTAGTCGATAATGAAAATAATTTATTAGTTGCAGCTCTAATTGAGTCAATTTGTTTGTTTCAGTATCAGGTTTTGGATAATTTTTGTAATTTTTTGAAGCTTATGCATCTTTTAGTACCACCTTCTGATAAATTCACCTTTTTAAAGTGTTTAAAAGTTATAACTTTTTCAATGGTTGACAAAAAAATTTTTTACTAATGCTTTAAGTATCAGTTATAATCCATTCATAAAAATATCTTTTGCAAGTCTGCACTTACAAATGTTAATAAGTCATTAATAGAGGGATGTTAACCATCAAGTTTGCGGTTGTGATCTAGCAGCCCTGGTCTGACCAGTCAAAGGGATTTTTCACAACCTGGCAACCCAAAAGTTGTTCTTGTTAATGTCTCATACCAGACCTGGGCCCATTATGGTCTGAGGACCAGATTTTATTCGCAAGGCATCATGAGTACTTGGAAATATTGCAATTAAAATTTAACACAGATAGTCAATGTAATTTTTTTGTACTATTGAACCACTATCATGCCTTTATTCTGAAAGGTGCTGTGTTCATTGTAATGACAATGAACTGTATGCTTTATACGTAAGGGATAATGTACAGTGAGCAGGTCATTATTGTGAAATAAATCCCATCAGGACGATCATCATCCTTATTACATGGCTACTTACCAAATAAAAAATATTTAGCACACATGTAAGACACAAAATACTAATTTTAAAATTATTTCATGGCTTTATTTCACAATAGTGACCTACTCACTGTACATCATCCTGCTTATTACATGGTTATGTAAAGAAAATCAATAGTTTGCCACAAAGTATTGATTTTAAAATGATTTTTAGTGATTTATCAATTGTTTTATTGTTCCTCCAGAGTCTATGATCAGAACTGTGTCCATAGCAATGGTCTGTTCTCATAACAACGGTCTGTTATACAGAAAAACAGGCCTTAGAATGCTGTGATTGACCAATCAGAATAGAGTATTTAACAAAGTCATGTCATAATAAACTATAACCTTCTCTCAATTGTCTCATCTCATTGTTCTTCTTCTTCCCTGCCAACAAAAATAATTACCCACAATTCCATCACATGGTAATAGAGAAAAAGTGACCAACAGTAGAAGTGCATTACTGTGTTAGCCATCTATAGCTCAGAGACATCTCTGTGGCGGTGTGCCCTGTACAGAACACCATTATTAGAGATTCGGCCATTATTAGGACCTTATATCATATTTGTGTCAGGCCGACAGCAGCCTGATCAATTTCTCATGTGGCCCCCGTGAAAAATAACTGCCTGCCTCTGCCTTATAATCATATTTATAAATACTTTATTAACCATTAATGAAGACATTATTTACAACTTATAAACCCTTTATAAAATACTCAAAATGTGGTATCCTGACCTCCTGATATCAAACATTTAGCAATGAATTCTGCCTGTTTGCATCAGTACCGTAAAATATATGACAGGGTTGCATTAGCCAAACTTTAATAACTTAATGTTATTTGAAAATCAAGCAGGATAGAGACTGAATGTTTTGACAGTGACTATTCACATCGTCATTTTCTTACCGTCGGCAGAGCAGTGAGGTCCCTGTAATTCCCCGCTGTGTGTGAGAACAGTTATTAAACCTGCGTGAGTCTTCACCTGCTCGCTGGTGGCACTGTTGTCAGTGATGTGACTTCTTCTTTTGTCTTTTATTCACTGTAATCCATGCATGTGTGAGTGGATCCTCTAAGAGCAGGATAACTCCTTCTTAAGCGGTTTTAAACACTACAGGAGGGACTCAAATCCAGTAACTTCTCATTTACCTCTGCACCTAAGTCTTTAATGCAAAATACTCACATCCTGGTGATTAGACCTGCTGCACCGAGGCCCGTTTCTTACTGGGAATTTACAAAAAAACTGCTGATTAACTTCAGGGCTAATGGAGTTTGACGTTAGAGCTCACTGGTTGTAGTGGGAGTCTGAAGATGAAGCCAGTTTGGGTGACTGGGAACTGAAGAGGCCATGACTCATTTAGACTGAACCCTGGTCATCTTGATGAACCCGGCCGAGCCCTGCCTGGCCCATAGAAGGGGAAATGATCCGGGGTGGGGGGTGGGAGGGCGGTGAGTGAGTCAGTGGAGGCGGCTCTGAGATGGGGAGGGTCACACACAACCACACTCTTTGTGTGCCTCTAATCCCCCCAGCCAACACAGCTTTGGCCAGGTTTCATCATGAAAGTGCCATGAAATAACTACTTTTTTTCTCTCCTCGCAGTAAATCTCCCCTAATCCTGCGGGCTGCGGAGACAAAGGCCTCTGGGACCTAATCCTGGAGCTTTTAGTGGAGCTGAGGGGCTGGCCGACAGAGCCTCTTCTAAATGACTTATTTCTATCGGACACTAATATAGCTTGACAGCCAAGAACAGCGAAAGGAGGAGGAAAAAAGCCACGGGGAAAAAAGAGCACAAACATTTTCACATATTTTGGAAGTCTGAGCAGTTGATTGTGAGCAAGTGTGAGAGGAAGAAGAAGTGGACCATGGTTATTTGTGTACACCCTCACAGTACGCAACAGTCAAGACGTCTCACACATCCATCTGTGAATATTGATGAAATATAAAGTGATTTCCTTATGTGCAGTCGATCAGGGTGGAGGAATGTACCTGTAGAATCTTATTTTGCATCTTATGAGAATGTGAAGTTAGATTGAACACACCAAAATGTCTCTGCAATGGACTACTTAATGATTGCAAAATGCAACAAGTTGTGCTCAATGCAGATGATTACTTTAGAGAACTTTACAAAACTTTTATGTTTAAGAACTTTTATGTTGTAAATGAAAAATATTACAGGTCCAGTGTGTAAGATTTGCAAGGATTTATTGGTAAAATATAGCAGAAATGTATTATAATATTCACGAATATGGTTACATTAGTGTATAACCTTTTCCTTAGAATTAGCCGTTTTTGCAGAGGGTGCAGGTTCTCCTCTACAGAGGCCGCCATGTTGCACTGCCATGTTTCAAGCGCAGAGTGGACAAACCAAACACTTTCTCTTGATGATTTTGCAGCCACCGTAGGTTCTCCTCTGAGGTGTCTGCAGCCTGCAAGCTCACCAGTAGACGCCACTAAATCTTACACACTGGTGCTCTCAGGCTACAATATGTAACATGTCTGCATTAAAATGTCTAAAAACACTAGACCTATGTGTACTTACATTATCTGAAACATGGTGACACACAAAGAAATCCCTCATTTATTAAAGCTAATGGTGAATTTCCTGCTAGCTGCTAGTTACTATCTAACTTGCTTGAAAACATGTCAGAGAGTGAGAAAGGAAGTTGGTGAATGTGACCAAATGTAGCAAGAACAAAAATTTAACATGATCTTTTCTGTGAACATGAATTCTGCCTGAATCGTAATTTTCATCAGGTGGTTGTTTAAAGGTGAAGACAACACTCCCATGATCCCACACTACCTCACAACATCATCAAATTACGTTGTTTGTTTTTGTTTGAGAGACCCCAACCAGCAGAACTTACATACTGTATGTCTATAACTATGTATAATTTAAGGGTATGTGTGACAGGTGGGTACCATCACAGATGGTTGGCTGCTTCATTTGACCACCTCAGCTCCACCTATGATCCACCTCTTTGCCCATTTTTGAATTAGGTGGGAGTTACACAGAGTCAGGCACTGCCAAGATGGCGACAGCCAGAGCCAGCAACCTATGGGTGATGTCACAGAGGCTCCACCCACTATTTATTTCACAGTCTATGAGTGGGACAAGGTGTTTGCAATTTGCAAACTCACTGCTTGATGCCACTGACCCTACACACTGGACCTTTGATGTTTTTTTGGATTTTTTTCTAATCCAAATTGACTTGATTTGGTCTAAATTGAAACCCTGTCTTTTACTTCAGTAAGAATACCGCAGAGTAGAAATGATCTGGATCAGTTAAGTCTTATTTGATTTTGACTCATGATAATACACAGTAATTTAACAGTTTATATCATTAATCTGAATCTGAATAATGACATGCAATACATGTAGTGGAGAATATGTATAAACTAGCAGAAAATGGACACACTCCAAGTACAAGTACCTCAAAATTTAACTTGAGCACAGTACTCAGAGTAAATTCTCAATACCTAGTTACATCCCACCACTACAGGGAACAGAATTTGTTCATGTGAGTGAAGATTATTTTTTTTCTCCACGACACTTCACCTCAGTGTGGATGAAGCCTCCACCTCTACATGAAGTAAAGTTAGATTATTTTACTGAGTGCTGGAAGTATTCGACTACTTCACTTAAACTGAAGTAGAAATTGCACAAAGTAAAGCAAAATGTCTTATTTCCCAAATTTTACTTAATAAAAATCAGGAAAATTATATTATGTGTCAAAATAAAAGTATTTTATGTGCAAGACTGTGCATTTTAAATTGTTACATTATTTAAACATTGTTAATGCATTATTACAGCATTTCAATTGACAAAACAGTCATAAATAAGATCCATTTAGTTCTCCAGCTTTCAGTTGTGTCTCAAGATCTTCCTCAGCAGATGGCATTATCCAGATTGTCGTGGAATTGTAAATGTTCCATTTTTCTGAGCATCTTAAGGACTTCTCGTCCATGATGGCTCAACTCAACTTGAAACCAAACATAAACAAGATATCCTCAGAGAAAAATGGAAATGTGAACATCTGGTTGGTCTAACTCCATCTGCACACAACTACATTCTAGTGTGTCATAAACCATTTATTAAATGAATATTTTGTGGGTAAAGTCCAACTTAAACTGTCAAATAATTGTAAGGGAGACCGCGAAATAGCTTTAACACTGTCAGTTTAACCAATCAGAAAAGAGATGAGGTGATGTCATCAATATCGTACACTTTGAGCTCACAGGAGAAGTGGCATGTCTCTGTGGTCAACGCTGTGGATTTTATATTAATTTATCAAGATAATTTTCCCCTAGTGTTCATTGGATTATGAACACAGTGGGTCTGATTTGCATAAACTGAAGAGGATGCAGTTTTCTATCGCTGCTTGGGGTGAAGATAGTTATGATGATGAGAATTTCTGCATTGTGCTCATGAACACTTGCAAACTCGAGGCAAAGAGGGGGCAGCCATCTACATTTACCACAGCTGTGACAGTGATTGAACCGTTACGCTGGAGACATACTTGCTTTTAACCACACATTTGCATATGCATCTCTGCGCATCATGGCTTCCTTCTGTATCCTGCATCCATGTGGAGCAATGGTTGGCGTGTGTCCTCTGAAATTTACACGTCACATGTCCGGCCTAAATTTTTGAGGATGTTGCACGACCATTGCTCCAAATGGATGCAGGATACAGGAGGCAGCCATCATGCACAGGGATGCGTAGGGGTGAGAATGTGAATACGTAGTTAAAAGCAAGTATATCTCCATCTTAACACTACACATACTCGAGCACAAACAAGTGGTTAAACAGCAAATATATCTTTGGTGCTATATGACATGTACATTCAGGAACACAGTCCACACATACATTTCAAGATTTAGAAGAAAAAATGTTTTTTGTTGCTCTAAACTGTTGACGTTTTTCTTTCATCTTAAAAGTTCTTTCATAAATCGGAGAAAATTACCTCTCATTGTTACATCTGTCCCAGGCTTGTGTTACAACTCACCCCAGTAGAGGGGTAGATTGTAATAAGGAACACTATGTATTTGACATTAACATAATTTGTGATTGTGTAGTGCAGGGGTACCCAAACAGTGTCTAGGTGTGCCTTGGGATTTTAAAACAACAATAAACTGATACTGATATTGAAGTTTGTGCAGTTTGCAAAGTTGCGTCTGTTGGCTAGGTTGGTAATACAGGTGCGCCCTGAGATTTTGGCTTGTGCCTTGGGCAGAAAAAGTTTGGAAACAGATTTAACAGATCTAGCACAAACAACCACTGAGTTACTGATGCTCAAACAAAAACAGTTACAACCATCCCTGGTCTCCCCATCTATAATAAATTTACCTCAATACATTGTTAGGAATATAAAGTGCTAAAAAATGTGATAAAATCACAAATACTTGAATAAATGTACTCAGTTACTTTCCACGAGGGGAGTATGATTATAAAATATATCAGAGGACATTATTTTGGCGAATTTTTGGTGTCTTCTTCTGTTCTTGGGAAGACTTGTAATTTAGCTCAGCTGGATCTTAAAGAAATTGTTCTCATTGAGCAGCGTTCAGATTAACTTCACATGGTGACAGTTTATAGGCAAAATATGGTGCCTGTTAGCAAAACAAACCCTCAGAGAAAAGCCCCCTCCGAGGGGAGGCTGTCAGAGCCAGCGGCCTGGGAGAAAGAGGAGTGAGAAGAAGGAGAACACAATCAAAGGCTGTTATTTTAATCTGTCCTGCCTCGGAGATTAGCCGACCACATTGTTTTAATTGTTTTAACGGGAGGGAATGAAACGCTCGCTTATAGGGGGATCCTTGGCATAAATCTCTCAAGTTCAATAGTTTCAAAAAACTTGAGCCTCCTGCAACCCCCCTCTCTTCCCTCATCCCACCTAATCCCGGCTAATACCTTTCTTTCTATTGGCTAATGGCTGAGGGGAGCCTGGGTAAATGCTTCTTAAATAGTCGTGGGTGAGAATGGTTTCGGAGAATTAGATCTGTGCTACGACAAAGAAGGAGCGCTGCTGTGAGAGGATATCAGGCCCAAAACTGGACTTGGAAACACGGGACTAAAGCTCACCAAGGACGGCCTCTGTGCGTAAAAGCGCACCTGGATCTCACGCTCCTGCGCAGGGTCCGGATCTCAGGTAAACAAACGAGGACATTAAAACACCTGCACGGACAGAAAAAAGCTTTAATCAAGTTTTCATTAAGGAATAATGATTGAATGAGCGGAGGATTGTTTTAATTAAATGATGGATATTGATTAAATCTTTTTTGAGTTAAAATGTTGCTTTATGGCTTAAAGGTGAGAAATATTTGTAAAATTAGGTTCCAGGTGTGGATATTTTGAATTTCTCAACATATGTTTTACCAGTTCATACAGACTTATTAATTAACTTATGAAATAAAATAATAAAATACACAAATACAGAGGTCACATCCGAATATTGGCTGAAAAGTTCCACACAGTAAAAATCGTCCAGGAATTTAGGGGAAGTAACTAATCTTTTTCCACTAACTTAACGTAAATAACAAGTTTTATTTATTCAGATGATCCAACTTAAAATTTCTAGTAATTATATTCAGAACACTTCAGAACTTATAACCATGAATTATTCTAATTTTGAGTGTTTTTTTTAATGTTCGTCAGTTTGACTGAAGAGTTGTTGGTTCATCTTAATATTTTGAGCTTACTGAACATGTTTTCTCAAGTACAACTGAATTAGGACCAAGTCTGTTTTGAATCATTACAAAATTATGTCAACTTGTCTTTTCAAATCAAAATCCTTCTAATTTAGTCAACTTAAAATGTAAAGGCAGCTTGGACACTATTTTTTTTTTAAGTTAAAACGTATTTTTATTGTGCATAAGGGACAGAGGGTCTGTCTCAGATGTATTTGTTGGCCTCTCATTCTGACAGTTTATCAAATTAACAGATAAAATCTTTATTTATTCACTATAAAGTGATTTCTCCCTCTGCTTCATTAATTTAGTCGTCAAAAAGTGTGTTTAGAAAGTTTCAGAGGCTTTTCTCGGGCTACATCCTTCAAACAGTAAAATCAATCTTTCTCTGTTTCCTTTAGATTCACTATGAACTCGTTGAATTTCTGCGGGACGTCCGGCGGTGGTGTGTATCCTCTCCACGGTGTGAACTCCATGCTGTTCGACCTGCACCACCAGATGGCGGAGCAGTACCACGTTTACTCCGCAGCCAGCCCCGCAGTGCACACCCTGTCTGTGGCTGAGAGACTGGCAGGTACCTGAACAGTTCAGCACAGCAACTTTAAAACCATTTCCTCTGACCTATTACTTTAAAAAAAAAATAGAATATCCAGGACTGTGTTGCCATGAAAATTTTGAAAATGAATGCAACTGACAAAATACATTTATTTATTTACAGTGATGGAAAGTAACCGCTGTATTTACTCATGCGCAATTCTGAGATACTTTACTTGAGTATTTCTATTATGTGCTACTTTTTACTTCTACTTCACCATATTTCAGTGACAGTGTTCTTTTTACTCCTCTATATTTACTGGACAACTGTATATTTGATAATAACTTACTAGTTAGTTTGCAAATACAGATAAGTAATATAAAATACAAACAACAGCTCATTTTTGATATATTAGAATTAGAGGCTCTAAAACCTTTTCAGCTTGAGACCCAAAACAAATTTGCTGTCTCCCCTATGACTCAAACTCACAAAAATACATCACGAGTTGCCATAATATCTACATTTATACACTAGAAGACTGATAAAGAACCAAACCAGCCACATGACAAACTGTCTCTTACTGGAACAGGGGAAAGTTCTTTTGACTTTCCCCAGATGCTGAGACTGCTTTGTTTGGAGATTTATTAATTTTTAAGCACTCATTACTGAGCACCTCCCCACAAAAAAAAATAGTTCTGAAATGGGCCATTCTGCAAAAGGACTTCTTTCATTTGTGGTACTTCACTTATAGTTTCACGCTAATATATTGTGCATTTAATTAAGTAAACATTTCAATGCAGGATTTTTACTTGTAAAGGAATATTTCAGCACTGTGCTATTGTTACTTTTCACTTAATGAAAAGCTCTGTGTACGTCTTCCATCCCTATTTACTTTGTAAATAAAGATTTTATTCACAAAAATGTGCTCTTTCAAAAGGATTTAATTGTCCAGCAGTGTATAAATGAGTTAAAGGAGCTCTATGACAACCAGCTGTGGTATATTTTAGCCCATTTCCACCAATTTAATTAAAATTCAAAGCATCTAAGTGATTATTTTGAGAAAGTGTCTTATTATAATGACTTACAAGGTCTTTCTTCCCATCACATTGACAGAAATGGGCTTCCACAGTGGCACTGCAATGCTCCTTACACATTAATGCATTTTGTTGCATTAATTTATTGATATTACTTATGTACTATTCAAGAGAAATTATTAATGCAGGACTTGTAATGGTGAAGTGTGGTATTTCCACCTTGGCTTAAGTGAATACAACTTCCATTAATGCAAAGCCTGCTATGAATTTGAACTTTACAGATTTATGTAAGAAAGGAGGCAACGTTTAAAGTCTAAATTCGGTCCAAACTGAGTCTATGTAGGTCAAACGTCTGCTGCACCCCTGATAACGCAGAAAAACAAAGTGGAAGCATGGGAGAAAATAGCCAAGGACTTCCCATCATGCGCATTTAGTTGGAGAAGACCTGCTGCTGACTCAGAGTATATTTTTGTGGTGACATTCTGTGTCTCTCCGTCCTGCCAGAGCTCATTCTGGAGGCTCGGTATGGTAACCAGCAGAAGCAGCGCCGCAGCCGCACGGCAGTTCACGGTGTCACAGCTGCAGGCTCTGGAGAAAGCCTTCCAGCAGACACAGTACCCAGACGTCGGCATGAGAGAGAGGCTGGCTGTCTGCATCAACCTGCCTGAGGCTCGTATACAGGTGAGAACACACAGCTGACTGTACACCTGTTGAAACCAGTACTGTGTGTCTGTAGCTGTCTGCTGCATTTACCTTTTGATACTGATCTAAATATTCAGACATGTAACTTTAATGGGGGGAAGAAAATGGGCTGTTTGTTTTGTTATTCTTATGTGATTTGGTTGCTGTAATGCTGCATTTTCCTAAGTGCTCTTTTACTATTTTGTTTTAATGTCTATACATTCATTTTCATATCAGGGTGGCCTCTAAATTTCTACATATGTTCACATTTTTTAAAATCAAATCTCCCAAAGTTGGTTTCCAATTCCTTTTCAAGGGACAGTTCACCGCAAAATCAAAAATTCATATTTCTCCTCTTACTTGTAGTGCTATTTATAGTTTTGGAGATATCGACCATGTCTGCCTTCTCTCGAATGTAATGGAACGCAAAGTGCTGAATTACCCGCCAACCATATCACCATTGCAGAAAGAATTATGAGTTTACTCACATCGGGGGGTTTGGGCACAGATCTCATTACAACTTGGAGGGGAGCAGATCCTCTGTCTCTATTTTGTTTACAGTTCATGCTTATTATGCAAACATAAAGCATAAACAAAAACCTTCAAAAAGTGCTGTGTTTATGTGTGAATTATTTCAAAATTGGAGTAGGCTTGCATTGAATATATATTTTTGACCACATGATATGTTGAGAAACAATTTATTAGGGGGGACAACCATGTTTTTTGGAAGTTAAGTAGGACATGTTCTCTGTCCCCCCGAGGATCAGCGCCAAAGATGTGAACATTAATGGCATCTTCCTCAGCTGAGCTGTAACATTAGCATCTTTGAGATAGCAGGCGCTTGAAAGTTAATAGTTCATGAAACTGCTCACAACAAGATTTATAGATTATCTTGAGTAATCAGATGATGATTTTGCTGAAGTAGCATATACACAACCATAATGTGTACTGATGTTAAACACAGTACGACTGTGTAAATAAACAGTACTGTGTAAGCATAACCATAGTAATCCCTGCCAAAAATGAACTAATTTAAAATATAACAAATATATCACGCCCAGTTAAGTGAATCCTTTCTTACATTGAAATGTAAGGGACAGTTTTGGCGATTGGCGTTACACCAGAGCTGCCTTGGTCGCTGTTTGCCGTTGTCTGTTATGTTATTGTTGTTGTCATTACTACCTTGCATTGTGAGATATCTATGCTGACGTAGTGTCCAGTGTTGCATACTGTAATATATTCCCGGAAATAGTACGCACTTGGCATACAACTGGTTTCACACTAAGGTTTCAGACATACTAAAATAATCTCACGTACGGTTTAAGTCTACTAAATAGCATATTAGTCTGGAATTTTGGACGCAGTCATTCCTGTTGAGTGTTTCAAAAGTATTTTTTGCCGCTTTGAGCACCACAAGATGAGTGCCATGTAGTTCCATTATATTTGAGAGAAGGCAGACATCTCAAAAACTCTGCAACTCAAACCAAAACCATCTAGATGGAGAAACAACACTACAGGTTAAGTGGAAAAAGATGTATTTTTGATTTACTGTCCCTTTAAATGTTTGTTAAGTATTTTTTTTGTGTGTGAATTGTGCTGTATAAATTAACCTGTGCTGTTTATTCACCAGGTGTGGTTCAAGAACAGGAGGGCAAAGTTTCGTAAAGGTCAGAGGTGCTCGCCGCTCTCCAGAGACCACAGTCTGGAGGAGGGGACACATCGCAGCAAGGCGGGACAGGAGGACGTCAGGACAGAAGACAAACAGGACATCAGCTCATCACACACAGACATTAACATCCCTCCTCATCACTGCCCTCCTCCTCCTCCTCCTCCTCCTCCTCCTCCTCCTCCTCCTCATGCGGATAAAACCAGAGATGTTTGCCCCCTTCCCCCTCCCCCATCTTCAGACTCCGATGTTTCACGGTGTTCCCTCCGCCTTCACTCTCCTCCACTTTTCCCCTTCATGACAGGCGAGCACTACAGCCACCCACCTCACCAGCCGGTTGTAGGAGTGCTGTCCACCGAGCTCACCCTCCCCCCGGTCTTCTGGCCCATCATACAGCAGCACAGCTCCGCCCTGGGGCTTCACCCAGCAGCAGCAGTTACTAAAAACTGTAGCCTCTCCCTTCAGACTGCTTGTTCTAGTAAAGCCGTGCCTCACCCTCACCTGGGGCTGTAACTGTAGACATGAACGCCTCCGGCCCCACAGCTCTGCTCCTTGTGGACACCTGAAGAAACCCTGTGTGAGTGGGAGACGACAGGGTAACAAGGTGGAGAAGCACTTACTGCCTTGTTCAACCTGACTGAGGACATTGCACAGAAGTGTTATTTAGTGAATGGATGTAAAACTGTAAAGTCATATACTTTCAGAGTGTTTTTTTTTCTTCAGTCGACCAACTCGGGTCTGCTTTAATTCACCTCCACAGGTTGGTTTTAGTTTGCCAGTGCAGTTTGCTTGAAGGAGGCTGTTGTTTATGTCATTTTGGTTCCAGACAACAAACGGTGTAAACACCACATTTAAAGATATTGTTATCTCCTTCAGCATTATTTAGGGTACCACTTTACAATATCACCATTCTTATAAATGGTTTATAATTAGGTTATTAATAAGGTTGTAAACACTTCATAAACAAGCCCTGAGGTTACTGAGGTTACTTTGTCTTCTCCATTAATGAGCATTTATACCTGTCAGCTTCATCAGACAAACGTTAACGTGTTACTATCATTTAACCAACATCGGCGTATCTTAATAGTCAAAAAGTTTCATCTGGCATCAAATTAACACAATCAAATTACCAGATTCATACACAAAAGCTTTGGTTGTATTGTTTATTGTTTACCTTGACATTTTCAGCATGCACTGTTTTACACTTTATAATAACACTCCCTTTGCTAGTTACAAATGTCAGTAACTCATTAGTGTATAATTAGTAGTAAGAAGTAACTAGATCTTGTCAAATAGTGAGCTCACGTTGATGTATGAAGACTGTTATATAATATAATTGTTTATTCTAGATTTATAAAGTATTTACAACCTAATTAATAACCATTTATGAATCATTTATACAGGTACTCTTACTATAAAGTGGCAGGCCTACCTTATTTACCTACAGCACACTGCCATGCAGCTACACAGTTATTTTGTTGGTAAAAGCATTTCAGAGAAGTTCCTTAGGCACTGCAATATAGAAATGTGAAATAAACTTATTTGTACTTCATTTCTCATTTTTCTTTTTTGGTTTTCTTGAGTCTTACAGTCATTGTACTACCAGCAGGACAGGTTTCACTCACTTAAAATGTATTTTGGGACAAATTTACAGGACTGAAAGAGGACCCTTTACTGTAAAAACTAAATAGATGAGAAAACTCAAGACAACTTACTTCAATAGATTTTTGAGTTTTGAGCCCAAGTCAAGCTACAAGTTTTACAGACTAATAATGTTTTGTTGAGTTAATTAATTTCTTTAGATAAACTTGAATCTTTGAGTTTTAGAAATCCAGGAAAATGTGCAAATTGAGTTAAGTCACTGAAGTGAAAGTGAATAATGTATAATCATTTAGTATTTTCAACGGCAACCAAATGGGACATGACATGAGACATGGGTTAGGGTTAATTTTTGAAATTTTAAAAAAGGATTCAAGAAAACCAAATTATCTGATTTGAGTTTGATTCAAAATTCAAAAATCTAGTGAAGACAGTTGGGTTGAATTTATGAGTTAACAGTTATATTAAAGTTAGGAGATTTTATTTAAGATTGTGGGATTAAGGTTTAGGATTCTTGTGTAATGTAATTTTCCTATGTTGAGTTTGGTTCGGAACATTGACTTAAGAACTGTTTATCTGCCTAATGGCTTTTTTTTTCCTAAATCAGGTCATAACCCTAATTACCATGGTAACCAGATAGAACTGCAAGTTAGTAAGTTTTTGTAATATGTGCCCTGTTTTAAGAAAAAAAACAAACAAACATGCAAACTATCCATATAAGGCCGGTTGATGATTCAAATTTCATAATTTGTCAACAGCAGAATGGACCTTTTTCTCAGCAGTGTAAACACAGGTGTTACCAATGATAGTAATTCAGGTCCTGTTCCATTTAACCAGCCAGCATGCACAATAGCAGCCCCCTGACTCTGTTTGACCTGAATGGAACAGGACGTTAATTAGTATCATCACTTACACCCGTGTTTACCCTGCAATTTCATGTTAAAATGGCTGCTGTGAAAAAGGTCTATTATACTGCGATGATACGATCATGACATGTTGTTATTTTAGTCTGATTATTTTAGATGTGATTATGTCTGCCAGTCAATAATATATATCAATTATAATGTTGTGACACTGATATTAATCAGACCAAATTTGATGCCTAATGAAGTCTGTTTGATATGAAAAAAAAACAAAACAAAACAAAACAACGTGTTTGGGAGCACTGCCAGCAACAAGTGGTTTATCCTCTTAAATAAACTGTCAGTTTTTACATTAACTGTTTTGTGAGTGCTAATCTTAAAATATAATGAAACAAACAGCTGACAGTAGGGAAAAAAAGTCAGACTTTTCAAATATTTAAATTAGCAACTGAGACGGAGACCAAACATTAGAAGGTTTGTATGAAGACAAACAGATCTACTGCATAAGTTTCTGAAGGTTTTTAGTCTTTTTAAACAGGGACATATACTGTATGATCAAAACTGGGTTATGCCTGCGGCTATTGAGCATTTCAGTTAATCTATCACTTGTTTTATTGATTCATTGTAGTCTATATACTGTCAGTGGTAAAACAAAGCCCATCAGAATTCCCCACAGTCCAAGTCAATATATTTAAATAAATGGTTTTGTCCTCCAAACAGTCCCAAACCCCAAAGGTATTCAGTCATATGTTCATATTTGACAAGCCAGAACAGATGAATTATTGCCATTTTTTGCTTAAAACATGACCAAAACAATTATGAGACTTATTGCTAATTACTTTTTTTCCTCAGTCCACTAAGCAGTTAATTGTTCAGTTATTTCAGCGCTAAATTTGTGGGGGAATCTTCAGTGTGCTCTTTAGTTTGTTGAACTGATAGAAACGATGAATTAACTTCAGTAATTGTTGAATATATATCTGGTCTAAATTCGAGATCAGGATTTCAGCTGTGGGCCCTTTGACTGCAGCATTTTCGGTCAAAGGGCCCACATTTTCACCTGTACAAAATAATTGTGAATATATGAAAAGTGGGAACTGGCAACATTTTGTGTCAAGGCTGAATATGCAGCTGCTGTTTATAAATGCACTAGAAAGACAGTTGATTGCTGAGTCTCAATCCCAGCACGACAAAGGTGTCCCTGAACAAAGCAAAATAATGAGAAAATAAGAGGGAGAGATAAATAAGAAGGATTATTTTTATATGAGTCTATACATTGTTTTTAGGAAAATCCTGCATAATATGTCTTTAAGATGGATTTATCAGTACAGGTAACAGAAATATTGTCTGTAGTCAGACATGTGGTCATGTACTTTGGATCAGAGCCCAAGCAATACTGGATTTTTGGGGCTGATGCAGATATTAGGGTGTAAAAACAAAACAAAACATATATTGGTATGTTTGCTGATATTATAAAATCTAAAATAACATCACTGAAACAGTTACATTCATCCAGTATTTTTAATAATTATAAATAACTACAAATAAATAAACACAAATAGAACAAATTGGATTGAGAAAAAATATATTATATAATATTCATAAAATACCTACAAAACTAAAATAAATTAAAACAATCTGCATTATAACTGATATAGTTGTGCTAGCCCAGCATCAGGCCGATATATCCGTCTGGCTCTGTTTTGGATATACCTGTGGCATTAAAAAAAAAGTAATAATCATGTTTGAGGAGATCACAGGACAATAATTCTCTATTTAGTTAATAAATAAATAAATAACAAAAAATAGAATACCTAAATAAACAGACAAACAAATAAAAAAATATAATTGTGTTGCACATGCTGACCTGCACATGTTTGAATGTCTTCACGCCATCTTTTATTTATTTATTTATTTATTTATTTATATATTCCAAAAACAATAAGGCACTTTCCAACCATCATCACAATAATGATATCAATTTCTTGGTTGAAAAATAAGATTTAAAGTGAAATAAAACCGCTAAAGAACAAGATAAACATATGAAAATAAAAATAACTAAACATTAAATAAAAATGTCATCACACCATCTTAATTAGTTTAATCAAAGAGTGCAAATTTGTCAACCAAATCGGCCAGTTTGGAGCAGATTCTCACTGAGCTACGCACGCCCGATGTTTTGCCTTTATTCCCAAAACCCAGCTGCGTTAGTTTCTCAGCGTAGCGCCGCGCTGTGAGCCAGCGTGACGCTGCGCCTGAGCATCGGCAGCCGAGGGAGGCTTAAAGAGACAACAGCAAAATCATAGCAACTTGGGGGCAAGAGAAACGAAACGAGAAAGACACCCACGAACGAAGAACCATGACTTCGACTACGTTTCGATAGCTAACATTTAAAGGTAACGCGCCGTCCTTTGGTAACAGATGTTTATTCGCAGCTGCTGCTTTTGAAAGACGCCGTCTCACCACGTATTAACGTTCTGGCTAATGTTTCGTGCGCTAGCTAGCTACATGGCTAGCTGGTGAGCTAAGCGGCGAGAGATCCCGGGGCAGGCTGCCGTCGGTGTGCAGTCGGTTGTTTAGGATTAAGGAGTTGCCCGGCCGGCAGTGGTCCGGATAATGGCTGGATCCTGAACTCAGAAACGAGCCTCTCAGGTGAAACGACGATCACTTCAGTCGATGACATTAACTAGTAACAGCGTCGCTCGGGACGTTGTTATTTCTCAGTTATTAAGCATTTACTAACCAGCCGGGTTAATGCAGCGAGCAGAATGTCAATCAATGAATATTTAATGCTCTGTCCTGCTTCGACTCGCTGGTTTGTGCTCTCACGGTACAGTATTGTTAACGGATTAGCTAACGTTACATCGTTAGCTGGTTTTTTTTTTTTATATCAGGGCCAAGTGGAACGGTGTTTTTTGAAGGTTGTGTGTAGAAGGGAACCCAAGTTTGCGAACCTCTCGCGAGATTTGTACACGTTATGTCTATATTGTGCAAGTGGCACTCACTAATTGTGTTTTATAACGTGACAACACTGTGTTAACATCTCCTCATGACTGAGGAACAAAAACACTTGGGTTATAGTCGGGGAAAGATCACGGTTTGTGTTGAAATGATCGCTCTCGCGAGATCTCTCGCGGATCTGGAGTTCCCTTCTAGAAACGACCTGTTTTTAAGAAGGCGCTCGCTATGTTAGCTTTACATCGCCCTGTGACATTTCGATTTAGTCGCGACGTGAAGGTACGCGTCTACTCTACAATAATTCACCGTTAAACTAATTTTGCATTTCTGTAGCACACGAAAACGGTTCAACAGGAAGAAACTGGCTGCGATTGAACGATGTCAGGCTACCTCGAGCTTGCTAACTAACATCAGAGACAGCCTGAGAGTCTCTCTGGCCTTGTCCGCCGAACCAGCTAACATAGTCAGTGTTAACCCCTTTAGGTTTTCTGGACACTTTTATTCTTCTAAGATCGTTTTCTTTCTCTCATCTCGTATTGGAAAACAAACTTCGTGCTATGAAAGACAGAAAGTGTCTACTTTAGTCAACCAGAAACTAACGCTAAATGACAGCTGCTGTCAGCTAGCTATTAGCTAGCATTAACATGAGCTCTAAAAAGGCATTTTACACCACGGCAATGAAAACTTGTCAGTCTAGTCCGGGTGCTGCTGTTTATATTGTTATTTTTGAGACTTTCTGATGCTAGTTAGATTCATATTTAGAGCGTCTGAAATCGTCTTGCGTCGTGTTATTACCAGCTAACCGTGTTATAATTGTAGCAAGCTGACGCCACAGTCTGCCCCAAGATTTTCATTTTGGCATCATTCAGTGTTTTTTTAACTCTGTATTTGTGCCTCATCAAAACTTGGAATATATGACTACTTTCTAGCTGTGTTTTGAACAGCCTGCTAGCTAAGATTATATGAAACAGCTGACGTGAAAAACAATACACAACTTCCTGAAATGAGTCAGTCTAGACATATGGGTAGTGGTGGGATGAGTACTGAAAATCTGTACTCAAAACACTGTTAAATTACTGAAATCTAACTCATCTACAAGTAAATCTGCTGTTTTTAAAAATACATAAGTAAAAGCAGGATTGGTCATTAAATCGATATTATATCAATATTTTGATATGAGATATCGCCATAGATTTTGGTTATTGTCACAGTATGTTGTGATATGACATTAGTGTTGTCTTTTCCTGGATTTAAAGGCAGCGTTACAGTAAAGCGATGTAATTCTCTGAACTTACCAGACTATTTTAGCTGTTCTTTTAATTGTGTTTACCCGCTGAATCATTATATCCACATTACTGATGAGTATTTATCAAAAATCTTTGTGTTAATATTTTGTAAAAGCACCAATTGTCACCCCAAGAATATTGTAATTTTGTACATATCTCTCAGCCCAATTTGACAATTTTTTTTAGAGAAATAAATTATGTATTATATATAGTTTAGAGAAAATGTATAGACATTATCAAGCTGTATTTTGTATATTGCAGAGTAGCCTAAAAATATCAAGATATTATTTATAAGTCACACATTGTTGAACCCTCAGTAAAAGTACAAGGATTGTTCTCAAAAACTATTCCGAGTATTAGTTACTTTTTAACTCTTGTTTAATGCATTATCAATAGCAGGTATTCACTTGAAAAGCAGTTTTTTGTGTTTCTCCAAATCTTGAGTCTAAATTATTATTTAACTACTGCATTGTTCTGCTCAGTGGTCACAGTTGCCTGTTGCCTGCTGCAACATTTGTTTTTTTGTCTGTATGTCATTGGCCCATTAAGCCTTATTGGCTACAAAAATTCCGATGAAAGGTTTGGATATTAATTAAAATTGTAGGCCAGCTCAGTAGGTTAATTATAATTTGAAAAGTAGTAGACTACATAATATAATGCATAGTTAGGTATGCGTAAAAGTGCAGACTTATAAAACAAACTCATATTTGAGTAGTTGTACTTAATTACTTTTTTGTCTGCATATGGCTAAAAGATGGCTAAAAAGTTACCTGAGACAGTAAGTTATTTTGATCTTTGTTGAGTTCCAGGGGCATTTCTATCCTCTCTTATAGTCAAACATTAACATAACATGAATATGAACATTAAGTGCTTGGCAAAGTGCACTTTGCTGTTGCAGGTTGTGCAATGGGCAATTTTAGCTTTCGCCCATCTTGTTTATTACACTTCCAATATTGTGACTAGGTAGGCTTGTCTCTTTTCCTACGGCAAGTATTACCATGCATCACGCCACAGGGAGGACATGACAGTGTAATGACTGACTGCATACCTGGTTTATAAATGTGTTCCTTCTCTCAAGCATGTTGACTGCAGTAGTGAAAGAATACGTGCAAGATTTTCAGTGGATTTTTATTGATTGTGTCATGGTATATTTACTCACACATGCACCGCGAGTCATTTGATTATAACTTTGCTTCCTCAAGGTTTCAGTAGTGAGCGAAATAAACTCTTTGTACAACGTATTACATCACAAATAGGGGTGCTCATTAAGATTTTATTGATACCAACATTGATACTGATGCTGCTTATGATACTTATCAGTACTCTATTTGATATTACTCACCATAATTTGGTGCAAAAAATATAGACATGACATGAAAAAACGTGAAAAATTTCCTGTCAGCTGTTGATAAAACAAAACACCTTTTTGATATTTCGATACTGACCAGTCAGGAAACAGTACCAGTTCCTGATACCCATCACAAAGGTATTATATGTGCATATGATTTTTAGAAATATTTCACACTAAACAATGCTCACTCATCATCAGCAGACCTATTTCTGTTAATACTGTATATTAGACCTGTGATTGTTGTATTAGTTCAAAGTCTTGTCATATACAGCTGAGCTAGCTATAGACTAGACTGTATCCAGATCCTTCTAATAATATGTGTCCCAGTGATGCAAATGTTATGATGAGATGAGGCATTACAGCAGTCATTGATCTGTGTAAGTGCCTTTCCATAGGAAAGAGTAGCTGGCCATCTCTACTGCCTGCATTACCTGCTCTCTTCAGCACCACCAACATCTTAGATCATGGACATAGGGGAATTAGAAGAGCTGCTTTGGACAGAGACGTCTGCATGTGATTGTTAGCGAAAAGCTGCACAGAGATGGTCAAGTTACATTGCCAATGAAAACTGAAATTATGGTTGCGATTGATGTCCTTTATGCCTGGCATTGCTTCAGTAGTGTATGGCTTTGTCTGATATCTTCTGATTATTTCCATTCCTGGCCACTTGGATGTGTGTTGATTATACACATTACCGGAAATCTGCAGATCTGTTTCAGCCTGAAAAAATTGCCTGACAGTGTTTTAGAACATTAGATGTATTAGCCTCTTTTATAAGAATACAACTTTGTGATCTACAAAATCTCTGTAATGCACTGTGTTTTGGGCTTCCAGAAAATAGGTTTAATTGTAAAAGAGATCTTTTCTCTCATGTCTGCGGTCCTCTGTGGAATATTTCCGCTCATATCGATTGCTTTATTGAATTTGCCTTGCGCCGGTCTGGAGTGAGATCTCATTTCAGCTGTAGTAAGGAACAGGCACAGTAGACATAATTTGATCTTCAAGTAAAAGGTTTAAGTTTTTTCTGAAATTTTTAATCTCACGAAGTGTTATGGGAACAGATGATGATTGATTTGTTGAGTTTTCCAATATTTTGGCTTGTATTGATTGCTTCACAGATTATGCTTATTGTTTGAGAGTACTTTTCATTATAAGTATAGAATGGGGTAGCTACTGGAGTGGGTATCTCAAGTGCCTCAAGTAAACATAATGAGCATCTGTTTTCTTTAATTTTTTAGATCCTAAAAGAGGTCAAAATATATTGTAAGAATAAGTAATGACTGAGTTTATTTGTGACTGATGATCCGTGTTGTTGTTGTTGTTACTAGCTCTACAGAAAACAGACTGATTTCTGTCTGTTTTTGTTTTTACAGATCTCCAGCTGACATCAAACCCACACGTTACCTGTCTTCCTCGTCACTGTTTTCTCTAACTCTGGGTTGCCTCGTCTGCTGTGGCCCAGCAACATGGAGAGTGTCCACTGTGTCACTGAAGGCTGACCAGAAGGAATGAGGCACTCCAGGAGATGTTCCTAAGTGGCCTTGTGGATGCAGTAGCTGGGTTTCGGAGTGCTTTTTTATGACCAGTATTGTATGTGTGTCTGTGGGCACATCCTAGCACCACCTGCCCACTCCTCAGGCAGGGACATGCTACTCTGAGACTGGAGCTGGAGAAACACACAAGAAAGGAGCCCCTCTGGTAAACAAGGAACACGAAGAAAAAGGGAAGCACTCGACAGAAGAGCTGTCTGATAGACACACTGGGCACTTCAGCTGTAGTCTGAGCTCATTTAAGTGTCTTCTGAACCATTGCGCATTTTAACAGCATCACCTTTCCTCTGTCCTGTGATATTTGTCCCCCCTTCCCCTCTCTAAAGCCTCCTCTGTCGTTATTGGAGTTTCTATGGTTTGCATGGCTGGAGAATAACCGTGGAGAGGCCAGGGTATCACAAGCTTATGGATTTTGACAAGAGAGGGGGCAAGGGAGAGACAGAGGAAGGGAAAAAGATGTCTAAGACAGCAGGCAGCAGGACTGGACATGGGGGCCGGAGTTCAGGGACCAATTCTGGAGTTCTTATGGTTGGCCCAAACTTCCGTGTGGGTAAAAAAATCGGCTGCGGGAACTTTGGAGAGCTGCGGTTGGGAAAAAACCTCTATACTAACGAATATGTGGCCATCAAATTGGTAAGTTCATCCTCAGGGTTGGTGGTGACATAACGTAGAAATATGATCACACAGTCATGTACCACACCACTGCTCTGGTACATCTCCAATAAAAATCTGAATCCTATATGAAGAGTTCTGTTTACCTAATGTCTGTTATGCTTTTTAGCAGTTACAGTTATGTTAAGATTATTTTGTAATGTACCCAGGGTTCAACGTGAATGTTTTTTTTCCACTTGTCCAGTCAGGAAATCGACGTGCCCAAAGTCAATTTTTACTTGCCCCCATACTAATTCTTGTGTTTAGTAGCAGTCATCAAATAAGAACAAAGGCTATTGTTAATGGTCATGCTAAATCAAGAGCTGCAAAATCTATAAAAAATCACAAAAATGCTGAAAATTGTCCACCCCAGTTTTTCAAAGTCCAAAGTGATGTCTTTGAATATCTTGTTTTGCCAGTCTCAAACCTAAAAATATTCAGTTTAATATGAGAAGGAGCAGAAAGTGGGAAATCTACAAATTTGAGAGAATGAAAAAAGAAACATTTTCTGTCATTGTTGCATGAAAAATTACTTTAACGACGAATGACTTTAATTTCTAAATTGTTTTAATTCTTTTTTACCTCTTGCCTGGTCAGGCATGTGAATTGCCAGACTTATCTACATGGTATTTTACACAGTCCAGGCAAGTCCTTATTGTTGAGTCCTGACTCATAATGAGTCAACCATGCTCTTCTTGACTGTATCATAGAGCTGAAGAAGAGTAAGTGGAGACTGGATAATATCTTAAACCATATTTTGACTGCTGTTTTGTTTTCTTTTCCATAGGCCAGCCACTTCCTTTACATGATTTCAAAGAGAAAGCAAACTGAAAATAAACCTTGTATTTCTCAGCAAAACATTTTTAGTTCCTCTTAAGTGGTTCTCAACAAGTGGTAACGCTTACTTGCTGTCCTCTGGGGTTTGATTTTATGAAATAAGACACTCACTTTAAAACAACACCCCTTCCAAAAGCAAAATTTTCTAACCTCCTACCTACCTATCCTAGAGTTTTCTCAGTCAGTGAGGTTAATGTCAGTTCTTGTGGAAGCTCTCTCTCTAATAAGCTCACACCAAGCCTTATAAGCGATCAATAATTTACTGCGTCTTTTTGTTTTGTGTCAGCAGGAACATTTTTTCACAGCCACTGGTTTAGTTGCATTTAAACAGGCTGTGAAAAACCACATGAAATGTCAAGGTCTCTTTTGTTTTGTCAGATTCTAGGCCAGCCGGTGGCTGCGCAACCATTTCCTCTGCACATCATTTCTCTGTTATAAATGTGTTGCCACTTGTAGTGCTGTGATCACTGTCAGATTTTTTTCTCCCACAGTGCCTTAATGTAAGCAAGGCCTAACTCAAACTCTAGTTAAGTAGTCATGCTGAGGCTGCTGCAGGCTAGGCGTCATCTCCACCACATCTGCACTAGTCTGTGTATGATTATCCTTACATTTGTATCTCCCAGCAAGGTCATTATCTCTGAACGGGCATCCACTGAAGGCTTTGCTAACCACATAGAAGGCCGAGGTTAGCAAACAGCTATAATTGCAGTTCTCTTCTCCTCTGAAATCTTTAGTTGTGCTTGCTGCCTCTCCCCCCCCTTGCCTGTGAACCCTCCCATCTGCTTGGGTATTTTTATCCCCATGGTGTCCAGCTATATCTGGATCTGGCATTAGGGCCCTGACACTGCTCCATGGATCTTGTGGCCCACTGGACCCAGCATTTATCTGAATGTATATTAGTGAGAGGAGGAAGTGTCCTAATGGTGTCAACAAAGCTCGACAAGGCCCGGCTAATGGCATCCCGTGTTTGTGAAGACTGATTTATTTAGGATTTAATTTTGAGGACTAATTTCAGATAGTGATTCATGTTTTTTCTTAATTATATTTTCGTAGCTACAATGACGACTCTAATTTCGTCCTTTGATGTTCACAAAAAAATCCTTTTTAGGCTTATATTTTAAATATGAATTATACAAATGGGACTCTTATTGTTTGAGTAGTTTTCAGCCTGTACACTGGTGTTTTTACTCCCAGCATGGAGAGGTGTTCTCCCCTGTCGGTTCTCGGGCTAACCCAGACTCTGGCACAGTTGTCTGTCCACATGTTTCCGTCCGTCCCTGATCTCGCAGCTCCCAGGGGTAACCCAGTGAATGTCACTGCCTGTCCAGTTAGGCCTCTGTTTTGTCAGAGGCTGTTACTGAGCTCTTCCTCATGGACAAACACACATAACTGCAGTGTTATCTACAACCACCTGCTAACACATGCTTAACATGAGTAGGGTCTCCTCCTTGACCTGTCAGTCACTTCAGTGCTAATTGCTCACTTGTAGATAGAACAAGTTGTAGACTCTAAAATAATTGTTGGCAAAGTATATGACAAGGAAAATGCTATTTGTTGAGTATTTTTTTTAGATGGGTTGTACAGTTTGATAGAATATAAATTTAAACTTGATAAGAATGAAGAAAACATGAATAAAGCTGCATGTGAGAATTGGCCACATGTCTAATTCATACCCCAAACAATTTGGGAACAGCATATCATCAGAAAGTTGGGGTGTCCATCCCTATTGTAAGAAACAAGCAACTGCACACTCTTCCATAAGTCTTTTTTTTTTTTTTTTTTAGCTATGATCATATAATAAAGAGAAAAGCAACAAATGTTTACATTTGAGAAGCCAGAACAAAATAATATTTTGCTTAATACATAAATTTAATTCGGAATAGATCATCATAATAGTTGGCAGTTTATTTGACTGTTGACTAACTTTTCAATTGAACAGCTGATCATTCCAGACTAGACTTTGATATAGCCTTCACTCCTTCCAATATTCCACTTGTTGTTAAAACCAAATAGGCCCATTATGGTTTCTTAACTGATCAACCGTTGGTCTCAGTGAACCTCAAAGAGGTATGTCAATTATTACTTTGTGACTGCTTGAATCAAGTGTCATTGATCTACCAGGAAACCAATGAAGCAGCTTTTTAAGATAGCAGAGTGTAATTTGTAATCTAGCTGGTTAAAACTAGTTTATCTCTCCCCTTTTGTTGAAACGTAATGAATTGTAGAAGCCAGCAGCCGCTGAAGTACAGCACATAGTGATTACTCAGTGTTGAGCTGGTGCCTTTATGTGCTGAGTGTCTTGTGTACCAGCTTTCAGAGTTGGGCATGTGGGTGGTGCCTGGCTGCACCTGGGACAAAGGTGAATGCCAGTGTCACCCTGCTCCACCACGTGACAGCAGAGATAGAGATGTATGGCAGGGCAGTGCACAAGATCCTCTGTGAGTGGATCTGGAACTGCTGTGAATGTTGCTGCAAAAAGCAAGCGAGAAGGGGGAAACTGCCGAGTGCTGAAAGGTCGTCTTTGTTAGCAGGCCTTGTCGACACACAGTGGTTCAGTCTTTGGTTCAGCTGGATGCTTTCTCACACTGACAAACGCCTGTGTGATGGAGGCAGGACCATATAGCCATTGCTGTAAGTACACTGCAGGCTTTACTCCCAAGGGGAGATCCCGATTTCTTAAAGAAACAGCAGCATTAAAGCCTGCTTTCTGTGGAGGCTTACTGTAGAAACAAGCACCCATCAAACTCATTTAAAGGGTAAAGGGACACCACCATATCCACTGGCATGGTGACATAATTGTCCACTGAGAAAATGACCATCTAATCCTCTTTTTTTTTTTTCTTTTTGTTTTGCACACACTTGCTGTCTTGGTGTAGTGCTTTCTCCCTCTCATAGTTTCTGCCGTTATCTTCAGGGTACTGTCTTATCAAGGTCATCAGCCCCCTGTTAACCCCGTCATTGTGTTAGCCTTGGGTGCGGGACACATGCACACACCCATCTAATCCATTCTTTGCACTCAAAAATCCGATTGAATCGGTTTTCACTGATATTTCCACCAGTCCACTCTGCAAACAGTCAGAGTTACAAACTTTACAGCTTGTATCTCATTTGTAGCCTCTTTTCATGTAGTTGGTCATTCATTGACAGAAGAGTTGCCTGTGTGACATGCCGCCTGCAAAGCTGGTATTATCAGTAATAAGTATTAACCAATGAGAGGCTTCTTTGTGGCGTTTGACAATGACAAGTGGTTGTAATATCTGCCCAACATGGGAGGAGAGTAATAAGTGATTGTTATAGTGTTGGGACTTATTGTATAGCACAGTCTCAAGCTCAGGGAGAGGGGCCTGATATTGAAGTGATCATCTAGGGAGACAAACACAGTAAACACAGAGACCTACTGTGCATTGTGTGGCAGTCATGTACATACAGAGCAGTGTTTCACCCGATGTATGTTGGCAGTGGTTGTTCAAAGCTTGGATGGATGTCAGACTTAAAAATGAAATTGCTCTTTGCCATCAAAACATACAATGGCAGTCCTGGCTTATTTTTTTTAGCCATGTGACCTCAATTGCTCCGGCTGAAATGACAAGTGTCGGTGGCAGACTTCATCAGCTGAAGAAGCTATTTAAGGTTAATTCTGTGAGCCGGCCAGACCACAAAATTAAATGCTTGGCTGTTGTCTGACTAGTAAATGTGCTCTGTTGGTGTCCATTTGCACTTGTTTATGTAGATAAAGGAAAAGCACTCTGTCATTTTGGTATTTAAAAAGATACTGGACTGTCTTTTTGTTTCTTTTGTTTCTCCATTGTTTCACAATGGAGTGTTGTTATCCAGTGAAATGATCTTGCTGAGTGCATGATTTAAGTTTGAGAGGACATAATTAACTTGCTAGATTTATAGTCAAGTGTGAATGATAACTGGTGTATAATAAAATATATCTATATCTCAGTTAAATCTTTAAAGCTGCACTAATTCACACTAACACTTGTATGAGAATCAGGTTAAATGTCAGATGTAGCTAATATGAGAACAACCCACAGACATTTATCACCCAACTCTGCAGTTCCTCTCAGTTAAGTGAAGTATTTTAGTGTCTTTCAGCTATTGTTTTGGTTTTCCAGACAGCAAATTTGCTGTTTTATGTAGGGGTGTCACAATTTTGACATTAAATTAAAAGTGAATTCAAATGAGCTTTCAATTTCAATCAACATCAAAGGCAGGATTGCGGTTCTCGCAATATCTTTTTTTCTCTCCACCCCTGCCTATTGGCATGCATCTGGGACATGTCCGAAAGAAAAGAAAAAAAACCAAACACTACTTTAAAGACGACACAGTGTAGTTTACCTGTAACTTTAGCCTGCAGCTGTACATTTAAGTGCCAGAGTCTGAAATGTATTAATTTCTTTGACTGACGCTTGTAGTCCAACAACGCTACGGTTGTTTAGCTAGCTCTGTGTTTCGCTATCATTATCTGTTTCACACAAATCTGCTGTGAACCATGCAGGAGGATGCCATATTAACATTGCATGAACAGAGACTTTTTTTTTAATGTCTTCTGTGACCGAGGACACAGTATACAGCCTGTCAGTCACTATTATCATATGTTCATCCAGCCACATTATAGATGACTTTAAGTAACTACACTATCCTTCTAGCATAAAGCATTTTTCTGTGACTGCAGCAATGTTGGCACCGGGAGAGACTTGCTTCCCACAACGAACATGTTACATCACATAAAAGGGGGCTGTTGTTGTGAAGTACCCTTCTGCTATCTAGTGACTCTTCTTTTTGTTTTTGTGGTAAAGAGTTTGTTCCCAATTTACTGGTGGAATAAGTTATTATTACATTTTAAATAAATTATTTAAATTATGGCCTTAGGCGTCATGGTATTAAGTGTTATAGGACTGCTAGTTTATCTTTTCATAGAAGAATTGAAAATCAAATTGAATCATGACCTTAAAATCGAAAGTCAAATCAAATCGTGTTGGTGGAGAATCTCAACACCTCTAGTTTATCAAGAAAAGCCAATCAATCGAGCTAATGTAGCAAGAAAAAGCCTGAAAAGCACATATATATTTCTTAGGAGCTCGTAAAGGCCAAAACAGAGCTAAAAGGGGAGTGAATATTGAGCTTACAGTTTGTCTGTTAGGTTGCCAGATACCAAACGGCAAATGCTAATATCGCTACGTGTCTGCTGGATGCATGGAATGGTAAATAACACATTTGCTATGCTATATTAACCATAACAACTTTCTGAGGCAACAATAGCTCACATATGGCTGTGATGTTCAGCTCTTTGTGGAGTTCTGCTCCCAAGTGGCCAAAATTGATTAATGATGCTTTAAGTATTCCATAAAATATTATGTGTTGCTTCTAAAGACTACGTATGTACTGTGTGGTATCTATGAAGAACGATGGAATGTCTCTGGCAGACTTTTGGTTTTCTTTGGCTGAGTCACTGGTGCAGAGGCATAAAAGTAAGGTGGTTGATATGAGTGAGGCCTCTTGTGGTGCTGGCCGGTCGTGATGCTCTAAAGGAAATCTGAGGTGTTGTACTGAGCTCTGTCTGCCTCCCACTGAAGCATGATAAGCAGCTCTTGTTGCAGTCCAGCTCAGCAGCTTACACCAGCTCTCCATGAGGCAGTTGTCGAAGAACTGTGAAGGCACAAAAGCTCTATCAGCATGTTTGGCTGGAATTAAAGTGACATTTTGACGATTTAAGTTCTTCCTTACCCTGCTCGGCCTCTCCAGAGAGCATGCTGGGCAGGCTAAATGAATAAATCCTTGGATGTCAACAGCATGTAAAAGCCTACCTTCAGTCAACTAGCTAATCCTCCTAATGAATCAGTAGCCAGCAGCAACACAGTTCGTTCACACAGACACACATTGGTGCTTTGAGGATGATTTAGTAGCAGTCATAAAACCTGCACAGGAGAGTCTGAATGTCAGTGACTCCAGAGTAGCGATGAGATCAGTGTTGGTGTTTTATGTAGAAAAACATAAGTGCAAATTGTGACTGCACAGAAAAGAGTTGAATATGGTGCAGGGTGTGTGCCTGTAGAGCAGTGAGTGCTGTGCAATTTGTACTTTGTAAGCATACACCCTGGTTCATGATAAAGCACTATCATATTTTACATTTTACACTGACACTGTATTCTTGTATTTTCTAAATTATATAAAATGTTCAAGACTATGGCAGTAGTTAACCAGTTTCTCACATTTTCTTTTTTTTGTGATTATGGTGACTGCCATGGATTTTACTGCTCTGTTCTGTCTTCACTTTCTTTATAGCATTGTAATTGGGGTGGTAAACTAGAGGCAAAATAACCAAACCAGCATCAGATTATGGTGATTTGAAAAGAGCTGAAGCCAAATTGACCTCAGGTCTATTTTTGCGAGTTTGCTTTGCAAGGCGAAATGGCAAGGTTTGAGGTTAGAATGAAAGCAGCTTCATACCATGTAAGAAATTAAAATATGCCGCTGCGTGGCCAGAGTTGACAAGATATGTAGTGCAGACCTGAAGGAAAAAGAGGCAGACATTTTGACAGGGACCAAAATAAACAACAGCCACCAGTGGAATGCTGGTTAAATATGCAAGTGGCTGGTAGATTTGCTTCACTCACCAGCCAGAACAATGATGACAATGACAACTGAGTGGCTGGGAAAATGACATGACAAAATAACATTCACTAGCCATTTTGCCGTTAGACAGAAGTTAATTTTTGGACCCTGCATTTTGAAATGTCACACAAGGAAAACCACAGATATAATAAAAATATTGCTATCCAGGGCTGTAATATTTTTCATACTGGCTCTTTGACATAGCTTACTGATACACTTAAAAGGATCAAAGCCATCGATAATGGTATTTATTACACTTGTGCTTTTCCTGCCATGACTTGTCAAAAAAAGCGCCCCATGACTACACTGAAATTCAAAATTCAGCTTTAATTTGAGAGTGTTACATCCACATCAGATGAAGAGTAGGAATAAATAGTTAGGGCTGTGACAATAATCAAGTGACAGCAGCAGTGCGGTCATGCTGTTATTGTACCTCAAATGCAGGGTTGAGCTCATAAACATCATCAGCGTGTTTTTGTTTGTTTGGGGGTTTTTTGTACAGCTGATCTATTACTTCTGTTTACAATGCATTTGAGCTCTCACACAACAAGTAAGGAGGATAGCTGCTGATTAGCTGACAAGGCAAGGCATTATGGGATTGCCAGTGGATGGCTGACACCATGCTAACAACAACTGTTTTCAATATGGAAAATGCATAAATAATCACAGAAGATAATCAGTATTTGATTTTTCATTATGGATTTATTTTACAACGTCCCCAAAAAGACACTGCAGTTCAAGGCTGGATTACAAAGCTTCTGAAAGGAATATAGTCTCACCAGAACTGACTTTGTAGGCACAAAGGTTCTTCTATTGTTAGTGTTTCCTGCTCAGCTTACTTCAGGGCTAACCCCCATCACTTTCCCAGCAGTTGAGAAATAACAGACAAAATGTTTCTTGGCCTTGAGAACGCTGCAGCATTTATTACACACTATAACCTGTACTGTACATTTACTGCCAGATTGACAACTTTACCTCTGCTCTCCTAGCTGCATGCTGTTCCTCACTAACCCTTAATCTCAACCACACATACTACACACTACCCTGTTCCTTAAAGGAGCTATGCTGCACTTAAAAAAGTATGAGTTTAAGTGTGAACACCTTTAATGCTGAAAATCTGCACTGCACTCAGTCACTGTTCCATTTTAAACCCTATCCCTAAAGTTTACTGTGCAGACTGTACATCAGAATAGAGATCCATAACAACAAAAATAACACTGTCTTACTATTTAGTATCTGTACTGTTATTACTACCAGCCATGCTAGGACCCAATATTTAATTTAAGTTAAACAAATAAGGGAGTACACAATACAACACATTGTACTTATGGCGTGCCTCGCTCCACTATTAAATGACAAAAGAGACTTGCCTTTTGGGTTCATGTGAGAGTAACTTTCCATGACCATGTTGATCACTGTTGATCACATTGTGTGCTGTGTTTGCCTTCCTCTAGCTTTAACAGTTGAGTTTAGCATGTTTTAAAAGGCCAGAAAACCATGAAGGTGGCTAATTTGTGTGAATGTTTTTTGTAATGTTGTCATGGAAACAAGTGGGGGGAGGAGTTTTGAAAGCCGAGATGTTGCAGGGTTTCCCAACTTCCCGAGTCAATAGTTAATTCCATTACAAAAGTCAGATAACATCAAAATACAGTCTGATGAAATGTAGTTTTTATTCACAAGAATTTTGCGAATATATTGCAGCTATTTTGAGTATGTTGCAGCTCTTAGATCCACCCAAGGCCTGATAATGATACGCAACCTTTTATTCAAACTTCTGTGGAAGCCATCGTTAGTGTTTACAGTGAGATAACATGATACAACATGAATTACTCTGATGCCATCGCTCTATTATCTAGCTGTACTGTGACACATTTTCAGTGAATCATCTGGTCTAAATAATGACAATAATTCTGAATCACAGATGCAACGAAAGGTCAAAGGTCACTGTTAGCCCACACAGGTACAGAAAAAAAAAAATCTCCAAACCATACAATTGAGGTCTAATTCTGTCTGATTTCAAGCAGTGCCGGATTATCACACTGGGTTTTGGGAGGCAGCTGATGGCTCCATCTGGGTGTGTTAAATCTGAGTTGAAACAGGAGAAGTGCTGGACACCGGCCAGCTGTTGCTCTCTGACACCACTCACTCCTTAACACCACCTGGCAACCATAGTCACCTCTGATCATAAAGACTGCTGGAATAGGGAAACACACGCCCTCCCACAAACACACTTCAATCTCCATTTGTTTTAGCGTTACAGTTAGCGGTTAGTATCATTAATACCCCCATGACGACTGCTGACTGGAGATGCACTATGTTGACATTTGAGTTGCTCTGTCTAAGATGAGACGAGTCACATTGCCAGTTGCATATTGTGAAATGGTTTACTGGGTGTCAGGCAAAGGTCAGGGTCTATTCTGGGCTTTATGCATAATGTTGCGTCTGTTCCTCTGGACATGGCACTCATAGGCATACATATGTACCCGTTGAATGTCACACGGGCTTTCCAGATGGTAAACAACACAGATGTTTATTTATGTGTGACATTACATCATCCAAGCTGTCTGTTTTACTGTACCATGCTGTTTTAAAATGCTAGATATTGTTATTGGGACTAAAATAGGGGTGTCACGATTCTCCAAATCCACAATTTTGTTGTGTAGCTTCTTCAGCACTTATAGCTATGTCATTGTTTCGACTATACATTATTGAATTTATTAAGATCAACAGATCATTGGCTTTATGCCCTCACAACTGTCATTTATATTTTCAAATTCTTCTGCAAAAAGATAGATAAGTGCAGCTGCAGGCTAAGATACACTGTGTCGTGAGTTTTTTTGTTGTTGTTGTTTTTTATTCTGCTGTCATGTGCTAGATGTGACTGAATATTGGCATACTGCAAAATTACCAATTGTATAGGCTATTAAAATGAAACAATTGTAATAAAAGGAGTAAAAAAAATTACGATGTTGATATATCAGCCGCTATATACAGAACATAATATATAGAATATATACATTATAGGGCTGGGCAACGATTAAAATCTTTAATCGCAATTAATTGCATAATTTGCGTGATTAATCACGATTAATCGCATTGTATACGCAAACTCCAAGAATGAATTCAAAAGTAGTGTAAAGAGCACTTCTATTTCAATGTTCTGCTGCCATATGAACGAAAGTGCCATAACATTTGTTGTGCAAACACTTTTAACAATCAGCACTTATCAGTAACACATATTTAGTGTAAATCTCAACTTAAAAAATGTTAAAAAAAAAAAAAAAAAAAGAAATAATAATAATAATAAATAAAATAAATAATAATAGTAATAATAATAAATTAAAGATTATTGCCAGTGACAGGACATTCTCTTTATGAAAAATAAAAAAAAAATCTACCAACAAAATCCTGAGCCACAATCAGGACAAAGGCAATTTCTGAGGTAACAGCAGAAACTTTTAACAGGGAGCAGCATTACCAGTCTATGGCCATTTAAAACCTCTGTGACTTTACCCTTCTCTATGTCTGCTTTGGTTTTTCCGCGTTTTCCTTTTTCCTTTCCCGGTTCCGCAACAGCCAGCGCTATTCTCCTTCTTCTTCTTCTTCTGTTTGAAACGGCGGCTGGGCTGGCAGCCAGCTCATTGGCGCATTATCGCCACCTACTGTTCCGGAGTGTGAGTCAAACCCCTACACCGCAGCAGCCAGCAACAGACTTTCACAAAATAAAAGCATGTGAGCAACATGCTTTAATGCGCGATTAAAGTAAATATCGGCGTATAAAGTCTAATGAATTAACGTGGAATAATAACGCGTTAACTTGCCCAGCCCTAATACATTATGCACACTTTTTGCAATGATCTCTCGAAAGTGGTTCACCCTTGAGGCAGTATGTTTCACAGTTTAGCAATCAGGGCACTGAAACAGTAAACTGTCACCTGTATTTTTTTAATAGTTATAAATAACTATAAATAAAAAAAACGTGAACAGACAAAATATGTGCATATATTAAACACGAATTAAGAAAAATGATTGAATGCCAGTGTATGCCAATACTGATATAACAGTGATGGGCTAATGTCAGGTTGATAATATCAGTTGATTGCTTGATTGGTCAGGCTCAATTTGTTAAATCCAAAACCCAAAATTATTAAGTTTACTATTCAAGGAACACCAGCAAATATTCTTGTTTGTGAAGCTGGAACCAATGAATTTTTACCATTTTTGCTTAAAATTATTAATCAGTTGTCAAAACTGTGCTTAAGATATTTTCTGAATAGTTTCTGGCTTAATTGTTTTATCTCCAGTTGACTATTGTTGAAATTGGTCAAAATCCCCAAAACATGAGTGAAAACTACAGCTAAATAAACAGTTATTTATGTGAAAATATACCAGATGAGAAAAAGTAGGTGGTGTGTTTGCACAGGAAAAAAGACCTTGAAAATCTTCCACAGCTTTTTTTCCTCATTGGTCAGTAATATTACATAATTTATTGAAATTTCTGTTCTTTGCTTTGAATGTGTACTAGCATGTAGCATGCACTAGTATGCAGTTCAAAGTGTTTTGGCCGTGACTGTGGTTTACTGTTGCATGTCTGTTATTTGCTACCCTTTAATATTGTGATTGCGTCTATCATTTATAGTTTTCTGTTTTCCCCTTCATTTGGCGGTCATTACTCCATCCAGTCACTGAGGTCAATTCTGATCTTTCTCAGCTGTGTTGGAGCAGAGATCAGATTTAGCCGAGATGACATCATATACAGAGTTGGTTAATCCCAGGAAGAGGACTTTGTGTGGTGCTGATGGCTCGCTGCATCCACACAAGTCTATGGCAGCTACCACAGGTTTAAAATACAGAAACCGCCACCTAATCCGTGATGACATAATCACATATTTGTACAAGCTTCAAGTGTTTTACTCTAAGAGAGATCCTTGAAATGGCATGTAACATTTCATCTCACACCCATCCCCAGGCTGCTGTAGCTACAGGATTTGATCCTGCTGGTAGCACTAATATCGACAAATCTCTAAGCTTTTTAGCTGTGAGCAGGAACTAGTATAAGTCAGTTACTGCTATTTATATGCCCATCTCATTCATTGCCCCTGCAATTGTCGTAATTTGACTAAAAAGCAAGCCAATTATTGTGGCTATAGGAATGGTGGTATCTGATTGGCTGTAGTGGTTTGGGGAAAGTTGGTCCTGCGTTGTTGCATCTGAGGTCATCTGTTTCCTGACACAAACATGTGAGTATGGGATACACATACCAGAAACTAGAGTTCTGGTAGCATGTAGTTTAAGTTTTCTAAACTTAATGATAATTTGACTGGTAATTAAAACTAACTGGCAAAGTTGTATACAAAGTATAAAGACTTCATGGCAAACAAAAAGTTGATGGACACACACAGATCAACAATGCAACCAACAATGCAGGTATTCAAGTTGTTACACAACTGCATTTCAAAATATACATGTCAAACAACATTTTTCAGATCATGTCATGGGTATGATATGATTGTAACGAGATATGTTGTCTAGATAAGAAACAAACAGATTAGTTTAACTCATTTATCAAGTAAAATCCTAACTAAATCACAGGTTCTAGTGTCTCAAATCTCAGGATTTTCTGATTTCCCCCTTTTGTAACTGTAAATTGGACATTACAAGCAATTGAGGATGGCACCTTAACCTATGCCAACTTTTAATGGGGATTTGTCACTATTTTCCAACATTTAATTAAAGCTGGGCCTGGTAACATTTAGGCCGAATGAAATGATTGGATGGCTTATTACAGGCCTGCGACAGCCACAGATACCAGACTTTTTTTTTCTTTTCTTGCCAGAGCATTTATTTATTGATTGCTGTCTGGATGAGAATGTCAGGAAGAGAATTTCAACAGATATCACAAAAAAACTGCTTCTAGAATATATTACCATCAGTAGCTTTCAAAAAAAAAAAAAAAACCCAAAACAAACCTATTCATAAAGAAAAGAATCATTAGTTGCATTGCTGATGTCCAGTATAAACCTTTACATAATTTTATAGACAAATTAGATATAATGGCATTAAACTAAGAGTCTTGGCTTTTTTTGTAAATACTGTTGTTCAAATGTCAAACATAAACCACATATCAGGACAGATCCACAGTTCAAAGCAAGGATATGCCTAGGCCACATGATTGTCTGTTCTGTTGGCTAGTAAAGGCTTATAAAGGTTCATATAACTTCCTAAACTGAAGAAGCTAGAGAAATTGTGTCACAATAAGCATACAGGAGTTTGTCTTTTTTGTTGTTGTTGGAGCACATTATTTGTGATCTTGAAAATAAGTTCTCATCAAGCTGGAGTTCAAATTTTCCTAGATTCAAAACATGTCTTGTTGCTGGGCTCATGCAGAGATCTACTATTCAGGGACAATTTGGTTTCATTGTACACAGATGCACAGAAACACACACAACTGCAGTGTGGAACAGCTGAGGTGGAGAGGTTACTCTAGCAGCAGGTCAGACAGGGAAGGGCCCTTCTGGCCTGTGGGTCAGCTGCCCTGGACACAGGCCAGCATACTTGGCAAAAAGCTGCTTTCTGCTGACACCAAATGTGGTAACCAAAACTTAAGTTAAAGGGGCAATATGTCACAATGGTCCATCTGAAAATGAGTGTTGCAGTCCAAATAGCTAGTTGGAACCATGGATGGTATATTAAATGGGTTGAAATCCTGTTTAATATACAATCCAGACACAAGGAAGCTCAGGCAGGTTCCATCTAAAAAATTAAGATTGATTTCTTATGACTCAAACAGACACTTACTCATTCGGTAAACATTCAACATTTATTTTAAGTCTAATTTATGTGAAATGGGCAAAAAATAACACAAGTTACCAGCTGAAATATAAATTTCAGAGAGGACACCATGGCTGTAGTGTTGTTGTCAGAGAAGTGAGTATTTCAGCTTAGCATGTTTCCTTAATCTCTGACATCATGGTCATTTTATGATTTATTACAGCAAATATATTGCAGATTTCTCCATTAAGTAGAGGTGGGTTGTTAAAATTATCAGAAAACATTTTTTAATATATAAAAGCTTTTATTTCAACTTATCTAGAACATATCAGAGGTTTTTATGATGCAAATATCAAAGGGGAAGAAGTGAAGTGCGTAGCTGACTTCATTTTTTGAATATATGCTGAGAGCACACGTGAACCCCCTGTACATTCCCTTTTACAAAATTGCTTCTGTGGGTGCAGCCCAGCCATGTCAGGGGAGCATGTCAGCACAGGGAGCAGATCAGAAATTATTTGATATGGGCAGGAGCTGTGAAAAATCCCCCATATGCAAAGATGTTACATCAGACATTTTGCAGTTTGGCCCCGGTCATTTACACAGCCATAGCTTATCCCATCTGCTGGGAATAGAGATGACTCTTAAGTACGTAAAGCTGCCATAAGCCTCTGTTTCCTATTGTAAGCTGTTTTAAAGGGTCCTGTGGTTCGGTGCCATCTGTTTTGACTCATTATTTATATATTTTATATTTTCTTTCCCTTTCCTCCCTGGCATGGCCTGACTTGTGTGAGACGTGCTCGTTGTCCGTGCATATGTAGGAGGCGGATGACGCTACAGCAGTTCCCCGCTCCGCCTCCCCGACTAGTCACATGTCTTCCTCCTACAGGCTTCCACTCCTCTGTATTGCCTCCTGTCTTCCACTCTCAATTTCTAGCCCCCGGCATGCACGGTGATCTCTTACTTTTCTGGCACTATTCTTTGTTGGCATCATGTTGGAACAGGATACTGAAATCTTTTTTTCCCCGCAGATTATATAAAAACATGTACGTTGTGTCTGTGAGGTCACCCATAGGTTTTTGAAGGGTTGAATTGAAGTCACTTTAGTTCTCCTGCGTATTTACCATATGGGAAGAGGGGAATCCATATGTTCTCCCATCAAGTGTAGAAAACATTTATGTAGCCACAACAGTCATTTTCATTACATGTTTGAGGTTTTTATTATAAGCTCCAGCACATCCCTATGTAATCTCATCATCTGTGTGTGGCTTCTGTTTCTTCTTTTTGCTTGCAAACCAAAGCTAGGTTTGTACCCCAGCTTGTTTTATGATCGTCTCTCTTATATCAGTCACTGTTTAACATGTCCTCAAGTGGCTTCTCTGCATTAACACTGAAATTAATTTATTGTGAAGTGTTGAGATAGTAGATGCATCAAACGCAAATACAGCTAGGGCTGTTCTGATACCTGGGCCATACAACAATGAAAACAATCATATCACATCCATCCAGGGTTGGTAGTATACAGCAGTTGAAAATATTTTTTTTTCTCTGCATCAGTCGATATGCAAAATGGGTATAGGGAAGGAAAACATTATATTAAGAGTTTGGGGCTGCCTTACTGTTGGCCACAAAGATAGCACATTTTGGATGAAGTATTACTGTAAAGGCTCCCTGCAGTGAAAATCTTAGTTTTGATGTTGGTTTTAGGATTTTATTTTTGCATGATAAATGAAAATGCACTGCAAATGCAGCTCCCTCTGGAAGAAGACATGCAAACATACAAAACAGGATATTATCATGAGCCAGTCACGTGTTTTGGCGGGCGTGTGTCAGTTTAATAAGAGAGATAATTATGTTTGAATGGAAATCAAGATGTAACATTTATGGTAAGAATCCAGAGCTGATCATGCTGTCAGATGAACCTAACACCTTGCTGTTCAATTTGTTTATAGTTTTTAGAGAATTGTTTAGTTCTTTCTTTATTTTATTTATTCATTCAGATTATATTGTGTTTTTTATAAGGCAGATAGAGACAGAATTGAGAAATGTCTGAGGAAACCTTTTATTCTTTCCCCAGTTAATACACACTGTAAAGCAAGGTTGGCCAATTATTTTTTACCACCTCTGTTAAACAATGTTTTGATTGAACCTTGCAGTGAAACCAAAGAGCACATCCCATAGGACTGAGAACGGCCATCATAAAAAGATGGAAAGTCCCTTATTGTGTTGAACACAGTTCATACTTTGTGTGTGCACTCCTACGTGCTAGCAGGGCAGCAGAAGAGAAAATGCTCCTGATTTGATAAAGGCCTAATGGAGTGAATGTGGGAGCTTAACAGCTTTCAGCTTGCAGTTTATATAATTTAAAATAGAAGTGCTTTGGAATTAGATGCACATGGGAAACAACTTTAAAGATTAAATTTCACTTCAAGCACCTCTTGAGAAGTTTTCAGGCTAAATAAACTTTTACGGATTTTTAATAAATTTGTATGTAGAGTAGCAGGCTTAATACTGTACACTGAGAGAAAGTTTCACTCTCGGTGTATCTTTCATAACTAATTGTCCCACTGCAAACATCACCAACATTTACACTTTACTGACATATAATAGAGGTGATCTTATGCTTGGCTGTTTCATAATATGAGGCATATCAGAGCTCATTTTATCTAAGAGGATAAAATTCATTTGTGGACCCATGTAAAGCCAGTATTGGCTGGCAGTGTGTGAAAAGGGGGCCACATACCGCCATTGTGATTGGGGGCTTTAACACAGGCTCTGGTAGAGCTATTGAAGATTAAGGAAAGGAATTAAGTTGGGTGTGTGTTTGTTCTATCCTCTTCACGTTTGTCTATAATGCCCTTGTCATTATGAGAGTGGGGTTAATCAGATTACATTTTAGGTTGTAAAGCTGGAGCTAGCGATATAATGAACAATATGTCCTAGTGGGTTAATTATCAGCCATGTCATCACAAAAGCCTGCTGTTCACCAGCTGGATCTGCTCTTTATCCTCTCACATCCCAGAAGTCTGACCTGAGACTTAATTTCAGTTCTATTAGGCATTAAAATAAGACAACGTGATACTGTAGCTATTTAAGTTAATTGCATGTTGATGAATATGCAAGGTTGTCACTCACAAACTACTTTTTTCCTTTCAGTAAAACTCAAAGTCGTTTTTGTTTTTTGGTGTTGTAGTGAGTCTATAATTTCCCCTCATTATGTGAGAGCCATGCAAGTATTGATGTTAATGAGCTTTTGTTTTTCTTTTTACAAACAGGCATACACAATGTTCTGTTTTCTCCCATTGAGAATAATTTACCCTGCAGTGCTAACTGAGTCAAACAACCACCATGTCATTGTTGATTAAGAATATTGACATTTTGCCTTAACTGATTTGCGGGCTGCATAATATTTTACACTCTTTCTTTCTTCTCTCCTCTCTTTCAGGAACCGATAAAGTCCAGGGCACCACAGCTCCATTTGGAGTATAGATTTTACAAACAGTTGGGAAATTCAGGTAAGACTGATGCAGTCTGTAGGTTATTAGTCTCTGATTGACACTAAAATGATGATGAATTAAATGTGAACAGGCCATTTCATGCTAGATTGTGCTTCACAGGAGGAGAAAACTCAGCCTTTATGTTCAGAAACAGACACACAGACAGTCATGTAGAGTTGTCATGATACCAGAAATTTAAACTTAGATACACTACTAATATTAAAAAAATGATACTCAATACCTCTTTCCATACCATGGCAAAAAAGGAAGGAAAATAAAGAAAGGAAAAAATGGCGTTGGAATGCAAAATAGGATTTTTTTTTTAATAACAATCTGTACACAGTGCTTGAACAGAAAAAGTCACTGTTTGGTTTTGCTATGCTGCGAGCCACATTCCAAGCAGGACAAAAAACTGAACTGAACTGAGGTCATAAATGAGAACTTCAATCTTTTTTTCTAGCTTTGGTACTCTTGATACTATTGAATGTATCATAAATGGAAAAGGTATCAATTTAAACATGTGATATCAAACAAGTATCAATACTTTTGACAACCTTACAATTGTGCGCCCTAATCTGTTAACACTGACTGTTAACGTGAAAATCTGTGAAAAAACTTCCACTTTTGTGTCGCTTTTGTGTTTGTGACAATAATTTTGTTACCTTCTTTAATATCTCAGGGATTCTGATGCATTTTAAATTTTTTTGTTAATTTGGCTGATGTTAAATCTAATGTAGAGTTTATACAAGACAGGACGTTTGCAGTAGTCCTGTCTGCCATCATGAGTGTGACAAGTTCACTTGCCTGAGTACTGGAGTTAGTAAACAAGAATAATGGCAGCATGTAAATGGATCCCTTTTAAGAGAAAAAAAGTGGGAGACAAATGGGAGAGACAGGAGGACAAAGCTTTAATCCCTAAAAACTGTGATGTGGAGTTGGCTGAATGGATTTTTTTTTTTTTTTTTTTTTTTTTTTGTAAATCCTTTTTTATGTCATGTCACTGGTCTGTAGCTTGTGAGACAAGTTGTTTACAAGATTATTGTATTGCAACAGATATGGTCATATCCCATTAGTCTAGATCAGTATTTTTCTATATTAGTCTCTTATTTTAGAAAAATTAATTTGAGTGAATGCTTAATTGAGAATATATATGACAGGTCTGTAATTCAGCTGTTGTGCAGCTATTGTACAATACAGGTCTTCATGTTGATCTATCATATGACATATGATGATCCTTCCTCTACAGTCATCCAATTATCACAGATTGTGTTAGTTTTGGAACAGCCTACTTCTCCTCTGCACCACAGTGTGACACCTCTGTGTTCAGACTTGCAGTGTTCAGTTTTTGTCATGTTATGTGCAAATTGCGAGTTTAGTGTGGATGGAGGGCAGAAATGTAGAGTAAAGGATGCATTTTCAAATGTATCTGCATTGGTGTGGACATGCACCACAAGGGAAACAAGACACATGAACACAGCTCCACTGGCCTCCATTCTACTTGAGGCAAAATTTCACGGTGTGTGTTTGTTTATCTTCCCACATCTGTGGGAGCCAATGGAAGCTATGAGACCCTGCTTCCTCTTTTCTAATCCCACCTCTACGGTACTCAGAATCATTCCTCTCCCACAGCACTGCCCTGAACATGTTAATGTGCTGTGATGCATAGCTGTGGCTCCAGGGCAGCAGCTCTTTGATCTGGTCTGGCTGGTCAGCTAGTTACAGAGGGTGAGAGTGGAGGCACAGTCAGATGGTTGGGAGGGACTGGGACTTGATTTGTTTCACAGCACAGGCTGTTTTTGGAAAGGCTCACCTGTCATGTTTGTGTTAGCTTGTGTAGATGCATGTGTTGATTTGGCTGGCTCACAACACCCATGCTCAGTCTTTAATTCAGAAACCATATGCAAACATGTCACCACTACTTAATCAAACTGACGAGAGCAAAAGGTACCCGACAAGAGGTCTGTGCAGTCTCCCACTCCTGCTGCTTTTTGCGCTGCAACCACCCACACCTGCATGTCCCATCTGTTCTTTTTTTTCATCCCTTCTAACAGACCCAGTCCTTATAAATGCAGGTACCAACTCTCAAATGGCTTGCTATTACATAATTTATCCTAAGGTAAGCTTATTTAGTCTATTAAAGGGTAACTGCACCCTCAAATTTGTCTTGAACCCTCCCTCCCAGTATATTTTTAAAGATCAAAACAGAGAAGTGAGTGAGAAAGACTGGCTACGTAGTGTATGACATGGGAGGGTCAGGGGACACAGGGGAGACTGACTGACTGACTGCTCAGTGTAGCATGGACATCGACGTAGAGCTGGTAGTCCGAGCTAACCAGCCATGAGAAGCTACTGTCAGACTCCCTCTCTCTCAACTGGAAAGACAAGGAGCCTGGTGTGGAGCCTTGACAGTCACTAGAAGTACATTTATGAGGGAGTTTTTCGTGGCTCAGCTAGAAACTCTACACAACATGAGGTGTTTATTATTCATCACTGTATAACAATATAGATTTGAAAACTCAAATGTATGTGGATATGCTTGTATGTTTATGTGGGTTTGTCATTCGAAGACTATTGCAAGTGGCCTGGTCCTCTTGTTGCAGTGATACTCCCCCATCTGACAAGTGTGTGTGTGTGTGTGTGTGTGTGTGTGTCGTGGTCTAATTTAGTGACACGTGCCAGTTTCCTGGCTCCTTGTGCCAGCGCAGAAGCCCTCCACTGTTGATAAGGAGGTGGGGCATTAGGGCAGTCCTTGACTATTTATAGATGGCCCTCTACAAGCACTCGGGCCATTATGGTGTGTCTACTTGGATAGCTTCCCTAGCCCACAGTATCCTCTGCCTCCCCGACTGACTGTGTGCTGCCTGCAGATTGCAGGGAAACTCTCTTAAGTTGCGTTGCTAACAAGGTGTGGCCTATTTTTTAATGGCTGTTCTCATTTAATCTGTCAGTTTGATCTGTGAGCAAATCTTACACAATGCATGACCACACATATATTAACTCAATAGTAACCGTAATAGTCGTTTCATGTGTCATTTCCTCTGATTATAGCAGAGAATTCCTCCAGTCCAGGCTTGTCTCTCTCTGGTTGTTTCCCGTGGTGCATTAAACGCATCATCACTGTCCCTTCTTCCATTTAGACCTTGGTGGCTTTCAGGCTTGAGCCCCTTTCACAAATGCACTGCAACTCTGCACTTATCTAGACATCACCCGGTGGAGCTGTATGTGTGAACGCAAATGTCACATATCAGTTGCCCTGGACTTAACCCCGTCAGCTCCCTAGTCCAAAGTCTGGGTGAGGCACATGTATGAATAGAGCAGTAGACGTGTTGATGACGTTGCACAATGTGTGGCTGCTTCATGTCTTTTTCTGCTTGACTAATGGTTTCCACTCTTTCATTGATCATTTATTTTCATACAGGCCATCTGCCAATCGATATCAGCCTACATGAGGCTCATTTTTTAAATCTCACATTCTAACGCATTTCTTCGTCATCTGTGATGTGATTTTTCTCAAGAAGCATATATACAAAACAAAACATCCTGACTGGTCCATGAAAAAAAGAGAAAAAAAAAGGCACAGCACTTGCATGATGCAGTAAGAGACACAGTATGGTGAGCTTAAATGATAATTATTGTCTAATTGGATCTGATTCATCCCCCATTTCAGTCATTTGTCCACAGTTGTTATTCACAAAGGCCCAGATTATATTTAAACCCAAAGATTCAAACAGTTTCTTCCACTTCGGAGTCGCTCCATCAATATCGTCTCTTATTTTTTTTCCAGAGTCACAACTTATCATAATCTTCATACAGTCCTAGTGGTTTCACAATGACCTGTGCACACTGTCATGGATTTTTGTCTTTTAACAATAGAAACATATATTGCATTTCCTTGGTCTGTGATGAGGCCTCTTCATTTTGGCCAAAACAGCTGGTGAGATCTTGCTGCTCTTTGACAGAAAATGTTCAGAGTCAACAGGTGGTGTGACGTGTCACATAATGTTGCCAAAGTGTGACTGGCAGGCAATGAGTGGGTGGACATCAAGGACACATTTAATCATGAATGTTAAATTCCCTCCCACAATGTTTCAGCCTTTCACTGCTCACATGATACTTGGAACAGGAGTCAGAATGTAAAGTAGCCAAGATAAAACACTTTAAATTGTCAAAACACAAAAATTAATCAGCAACGGATTCAGCTAAATGCTGATTTGTAATACCTTTAGTGGCTGAGCCGGAGCCAGAGACACTTTGAGTAGTTTAACTATCACCTAAAAATGGAGCTACAAAATTACCGGCTACTCCATGATGAGATGACAGGAGGGCTCACTTGACTGTCTAGCATGGGAGGAGTCAAGACGATAGATTAAATCTACTTATGTTGTCAACTTGGCTAAATGTGCACATGTGACCCTGATAGTCGTGCACAACCCGAGAGCCTCAAATATGTCACAGCGTGGACTGCTCAGCGCTTAACGCCCAGGAGGAGCTTATCTGCACACTGTTAATTCTCCCCTGTCCTGAACAGATCCCAGCTGTTGGGAATCCTGCCTCCCAGCAACTGACAATAGACCTTGGCACTGGCATTGCAGTTGCTCTTGGTAGTATTAGCAGTACCACTATTTGTCATATAGTTATTAAAATGTGCTGGTGATATTAAAGCAAGTCTTATGCTTTGTGGCCACTTTACCAGTGTGGTCAGGGGGATGGCTTCAGAGACATTGCACAGTTTTTATGGACTCAACTGTCACAACTGTATTTTGCAGGTCATACTAGCTCATGTGCATGGATATGAGTCTGATTAATGTCATGTAAAAGGAGGGTTCCTTATGATATTATTCAGTGATGGGTAATGGCATGCCTGTGACTATTCATGAGCCCCATCAAGGCTTTTGCCGGTGTGACATGCCATGTCAGTGAGCAGGGTCTGTGTTGATCATATTATTTCATGCAAGTCGTGGACTCTCAAAAATATTTGTTTACTACTGTTGTAGGATTATCCTAGATCAGATTAATAAGATTATCGTAATAACTCAGAGGTAAAACTACTGTGTCAACAGAAGATACACCATCAGTTTAGAGGTCGGCCATATTGGAGGTACTGAATGTAAACAACAAATTCAGAACTCGCAACTTTTCCTGATTATTTGCTGTGTTCAAATAAGGGCGTGTTTACTGTGTTAGCAGGAAGAGTTCATATTGATGATCTTAAGGTATTCATGTAACCCAGCTTGTATGGCTCTTCACCTATTAACCTTAATTTCTCAAAATATTGCACCCTTTCCCACTGACAAAGTCCTTCTCTGTAAGTTATGGCTGCTTCCACATGTTTTTCTTCACTTTTCCATGGTTTTGACTTCCTAGAGTCGGCTTGAATTGTTCCGTTGCTTATATCCAACATGGCCGCGCATCTGGGATACTGACCAAACTGTGTCGTAGGTGCAAACACTCTGTTGAGATAGATGCACCATAGCCACAAATAACAAAAAAGAAGCAATTCACAAAGATATATAATGAGATTTACTTGTTGTATTTATTAAATATTTTGCCATGATTTAGAAAAGTATTGTGCTGTAAATCATCACATTTCACAATTGCATAATAATGAATTGAAATTTTGCTGTGACATTTTATAGTTTCACAGTAACATTTATTTTTAACAAGTTACAAAAAAAGACATGCATAGTAATTAGACACAAATTCAGACACTCAGCAAACATTTTTTTTAATGGCGGCTTAAATCTTCACTCTTAAGTTATTAGGGGCAGAATGATGAATCATTTCAGCATCTACATCTCTAATGTATTACATTATGTCTAGGAGTCATAATGCAAAGGATGCAATGTAGGAAAGCAAATTAGGCCAACTGTAGAACATAATATAAACATAATATAAACCACTACACTGCGTTCATGAAGAATGACCACAACAATCTCATGACAACCAGTCTAGTCTGTCTCATAAATAACAAATTTAGCCTACTTTTTTTTTTTTTTTACTAGTTTTATACGTAGCAAATGAAGTGAATGCTGTGTTGAGTCAGAGAAAATGCCCTAGTTTTATGAAGTCGGTCAAATTGTTGCTTGACTGAATTCTTCTGAAGTTACAGAGGTTAAAAGCTGCAAATATCCGGTAGTATTAATTATTAACTGAATAAAACAAGTATTGCTGTCTTATCCCCTCCCCAACACTAGTGTTCAGCCCTGTGGCGTCTTGTGGGATTGTTGTGCTTATAAGCTACATTGCATTTGTAGCTCCAGGCTCAGTCTGTGCAAGCCCAAGTGCTGATCACATTTCAGCCTTGTGAGAACATCTCCAGAGCACTGGGCTTAATGGAAGTCACTTCTTCTGCTCCTCCTTTTCCTCTCTCAGCGCACTCCACTCCATAATCTCAATCTTTAATACGCAGTCCCAGTCCTCTCCTCCTCTCTGGCCATCTCCTCTCTTCTCCAGCTCTCTCCTCTTTGGCCCTTAACTCTGACATTTCATTGTAGGGCAACATTGTGTTCAGCTGCCATGATGCAGCCTTCCCCATTACTGTGTCGCCTGAGAGGGCCTGCCTGCAGATACAATAGGTTGGATTGTCTCAAATTGTCAAGACAGCAGGGGTCAAGCACCACTGACATTGGCTTGCAGTGAAAGCCAGAGCATATCCCATAATGCAGAACACTGTTCAATGTAGTTTTTCATATGACTTCATATAATAGTTCAAGTTACAGTCATGTATTATCACAGAAGTGATTCAGTTTACTTATTGTGTGTTATTGAACTGCTGAAATGGTTTATTTGGCTTTGGAAGAGAACAAAAATATTGTCAGATCTGGATGATGATTGGCAGTCATGCTTCATCATTCTGTTGCTTTTGAAGTGCTCACAGTTTCCTGGCAGAGAGAAATTTTGTTGCATTGGAGTATGATTTCCTTTGTTTTGTTGTTATGGTTGATTTAGTGTCAACCATAACAATATTACACCCGACATACTCTCAACTCAAAAATGTGCGCTGGGTTTTTACCTCCATCAATTTGCAGAGTGGTGCTTGCAGCTGCCGTAAGCACCACTCTTTGCTCACTTCCACCAGCAAAAGTTGATAATACACTGTGTGCTTTCCTCTTGTGATGACTGTGCTTTGAATGCCCTCTAGATTTGGGCCAAGCTTTGATGAGTCAGCCTCCCAGTGATCTCTTGTCACTGCCTCATCTGTCATGGGCATCATTACCAGGAAAATCCTAGACACTAAAGGGCAGACAGGTGTGTGTTTGCGTGTGTACATGCATCCATGACAGCATGTGTGTCAGTTTGCATCTGTGCATGCGCAGTGTGTCTTGTTGCCCTGCTGGACTGATGTTGTTGTCAGGTAAATCTGACTGTAAACTCTCAGCCCCAGGGCTAGCAGCTGACACACACACAAAATCCAGACTGAATACTTGTGCACACTGAGCTGAGCCCATTCTCAAGTCTCTTTTATGTCCATCACACATTTCATGTTTTGTTTCAAGTACAGTATAAATGTCTTTGCCCATTCCCGTTTTTAATCTGTATCTTAATCTCACTGACTCTCATTATCTGTCTGTGTCACCATCTTTCTCTCTCAATGCTGCAATCCCTGCTGTTGTAGCAGCACTGATGTGATATCTCATTGTTAGTGAGCTTTCAGGGAGATGGCTAATATGTAGATACTAGGCCTTGGGCACCTTGGAGTGGTTTAGGGGTCCCGGGGTGGCTGCCTGGTGATGGAAACAATTTGACAAGGACTAATCTGACTGGTACCGAAGACTCTGAACCTGGAGACTGGTACTTTTGATCGTCAGAGAACTGTTAAGCCTGGTTTTACTGTTCTATAACTACATATTGTGGTGACGCAGACCACAACAACTTTAATTGTTCCACTTCCTTGTACATGCCTCTCAGTGGCTCAACAAGAACAGAAAACCCAGCCTCCGTTTGCCTCGATTGGTTCTCCTCCGTCATCTTCTCTGTTTTGTGCGTTGCAGTAATTATATTAAGAGTAACTGTTGTTCAGCATTTATGAGTTCCAACATGATTCAGTCACTTGTAGTTCCCATTGTTTGAAGTACACAAAGAAACTCAACACAGTGGAATAGAAACCCAGTGTTTCCCAAATGGATCACCAAACCCCTCGCCTGGACCCCCACCTTCCTGAAAGAAACAAAATATTTGTGTTATGTTACTTTATGTTGTGAATTCTTCTTATTTGGACATTTATGTTCAGAGACCCTTATTTAAAATTTGTCATTTCAGACTGCGTGTATCCGCTCAGTCTCTGCTGTGTTTCTGCTGTCATTATGGTGCAGAAGTTACTGATGATGTCCTGTCAGATTCATGTTGCACAATAACTCAATTCTCGCACTGTTGTTCGTGCTGTTGCACAGTCTAGTTGATGTTATTTATTGTACTGCTGTAATTTAAGTAAAGACTTGTTTCAGTAATTTGGCTGAAATTAGCCAGGTCCTGCCCTACTGTGAACACACAGTTAATGTGGTTTTACTGTGATGTTATAGCAACAGTGGTTACTGCAACAGTTTAGTGTTCATACAGAGAGTATGTTGGTCACATGACTCTGTTCTCTAACCAGAGCGCTTTAGTGGTCAGTTTTCCTCCCCGCAACCCATCCACAAATTTGCCCCCGCAAATCATCATTGTCCTAGGCAAAACACTAAAACTCCAATCCCAGCTACCATTTTGGGGGTGTAATTGCAGAGCAATTCAGACACACCAGCGCACAAATATAAATGCTTGCAACGGTGTGAGCCACTTGCACAGACTACAGTGTAGGTCTGTGTAGTGCCTTTGTACAACTACCAGCCTTTAGGCTACAGCTTTTCTGACAGTGGATCAGAAGTCAATGAGTGCCCAGGCAAAAGTGTCTGTGAGAGTTATAAAATTTGAAATTTCACTGGGGAAGACAAAATCCAGGATAAATTAGAGTTAGTTATGTTTTATTACAGTGAGCTGATGCATGTTATTCTAGACTGTTTGTGAAATGTGATTCTGATTCCTCCACAGACCTTTGCAGGTCATTTCGTTGTGACAGTGCTGGTTAGTCTATAGCCAGCAGACATTAGGAAACAGCAGCTTTAGATCGCTGTGAGACTGCTTTTTTTTTGTTTGTGTACCACATGTGGTGCCAATGATGATTTTCAGATATAGTGTACATATATATATACATACACACACACACACACACACACACACACACACACACACACACACACACATGTTGCAAAATTAGAAATTCTGCCCTTGTATGCCTTACTGCAAACACTACATAGACTGTAGTGTTTTGCCACACTCCAGTTCTCATACTGTCAAAACACTGACATACATACAGATAGTACGTAGTGACGGGTTGATCCATCAACATTCTTAGGAAGCCATGCACATTACCACAAAATGGGTGTGGTGGTTTCTAGTAGGAAAGGCTATTTACAGTTGCTGTCACCATGCCGCTCACCGTCACTGGTGTTTCTTTTAGACGCCTTTCCCTTTAATCCTACTTCAGGTGAAAATAATCTGCAAGTCTGTTTCTGACAAACCTGTCGAGGGAAGCAAACTGAAGTGTAGTTTGTCATTGCTGCTGTAGAGTCTCCTCCTACTGCTAAAAAAGTGCAAGTATTCATTAAAAAAAAACTGTAAGAAATGACATGATTATATTGTCATGATTTAATTGATAAGCCAATATTTTACAAAAATCCTCTAACTTAATTTGTGTGTGTCTGTTCACAGAGGGAATCCCTCAGGTGTACTACTTTGGTCCTTGTGGGAAATACAACGCCATGGTGCTGGAGCTGCTTGGGCCTAGTCTAGAGGACCTGTTTGACCTCTGTGACCGCACCTTCTCCCTCAAGACCGTCCTCATGATAGCCATACAGCTGGTAAGGCCTCATCTATAAGCTCGCTTTTGTGTGGTTCAAAGAAAATGTAGTGCAGTTTTAGCCTTATTCACATGGGACTAGTGTTACCTGGGGACCTCTAGTAATCTGTAATAATTGTGGAGGTCACCTATGATCCTAATCCTGTGCAAATCTGCCATGTCTGTAATTTGTGAATAAAAATTCCACAGCAAACACAGAGGTCCAGCAATAATAATAGACCTGTGAGAATCCGCATCTCTGTGATTTGGGGTCATAACATTTTATAACATCTATTTTCTGTTGTCAGACAGTTGAGCAAGTATGGAATTTGATCGTGGCTCATGTCGAACAGCAGTCAACAGCTGTGCAGTGAGATCGAATATATTGATGTTTAAATGAGTGATGATGACAGACAAGGTCAGCTCCAAATGTGTATTTATGCTTGTAATACATGCAGAAAGCGGGTAAAACAACTCTGAATTATATTATTCATGTGGCTGCTGAAGAACAGACGCTCTGCTTCTGAAACATTGATGTTACGCAGAGCCTTGACATCATATCTGGTGGCGATATTAAACAGTCAAAATGGAAGAGCTGCCGTTGTCTTTGTTTTTTATTATCAGCTACAGTAAGTATTCAGCACCCGCTCTGTAAGATTTAACAGTGAGTTGAGCATGTTGTATCTTATTTTTCAAATCCAGGGTATAATGCTAGTAAATTTCAGTAAAATACAGACTTCACTAATCCTGTGTGAATGTGCTGCATGAAACACAGATATGGAGGTGATCTCTAAATCACAAGGTCCCCTGGCAATACTAGTCCTGTGCAATTAGAATACATTTTTATAGTGGAGGAAATACTGAGCAGGGTTAAATTGTCAGGTGTGTGGGTTTTGGTTTGATTGTAACACATAAAAAAAAAAACATGTTCATATGCTCCCACAGCCTATTTACAGTCAGTATTTTACAGTCTTGTGGGAACTACTTGGGATGTCTGGAATACTTGAACTTCAAAACATTTTGACTGCCAGCAAAACGTAATAATACAAGGTTGAGTGATCCATACTTCAAATATTAATCCTGATCCATTTACTGTGCTTGTAGATAACACGGATGGAGTACGTCCACACCAAGAGTCTGATATACAGAGATGTGAAGCCAGAAAACTTCTTGGTTGGGCGGCCGGGAAGCAAGAGGCAGCACACCATCCACATCATTGACTTTGGTCTGGCCAAAGAGTACATAGACCCCGAGACCAAAAAACACATCCCCTACCGGGAGCACAAGAGTCTGACTGGGACGGCACGCTACATGAGCATTAACACACACTTGGGAAAAGGTAAGAAAATCTCAGGAACGCGGCTGTGGTTTGATTATCCCTTTAAATTTTCACAGGCAATCTTTGCAGGCGGTTACGTTCAGTGGAAATGTCTTAATTGTATTGCATATAAATACATCACCTACATGTAGGCAGCCTTGTAAACAAATGCTTTTTAAGCTTATTTTACTGACAGTTATTTGTCTAACCATTGGAAGTTACCCTATATGAGGTGTTTCTTGAGATCAGCTCTGTCACTGTAGGCTTGTTGTTAATTTTCATCTGCCTTTCACAAGTTATTTAAGGGATTGTTCACCCAAAAATGAAAATTCAGTCATTATCTACTTACCCTCATTATACTTAAAGGTTGGGTTTAGTTTTTAAGTCCACAAAAAACTCCCAAAGAATCTCCCAAACAATGAGTGGTGACCAATTTGCCAACAGAAAAACACCTGAAAAAAAAACCAAAACATAAAATGCCTCCATACTGCTCGTCTGATGTAATCCAAGTCTCCTAAAGCCCCAGCATGCCGTTCACTTGCACTCACACACTGTCACACCACACACACCCAGTTCAGACGGAGTGCATGCGCATGTGAACATGGCTCCAAGCTAAGGCTCTTCAGTGAAGATCTAGGCTAAAAAATGACGTATTGTGAAAATGATATAATGGTTTAAATGACGTCTTTCAAGTCAACTTGTCATGTTGGGGTATTAGGACACTTGGATTACCCCAGGAGAGCAGTATTTTATGTTTTTGTTGTTGTTTTTGTTTTTTACATTTGAAAACTGGTCACCATTCGCTTAACAGCTCAAGCCTATTTTCCTGTAAAACTACAGCAGTGTTTTGTGAATTAAATAACTAAACCTGCCCTTCAGTCTGGATAAGGGTGACTGAACGTTCATTTTTGGATGAACTATCCCTTAAAGATTTCTCTGACGTACAGCTTCATTTCTTGGGTATTTTTGAAGCATCTCTTATTTATTCACTGTGCTGTTTTTCCTCCATGGCAGCAATTGCGAACCATATGCCACGAAGAATCAACAGTCTGAATGTTTTAAGTCCAACCAATCACCTCAAGAGGTGATTTCACTGATTAGTTCTTCCCTCTACTTGTCGTGCTAATCAGTGGGTGGAGTGTTTGGTTGGAATGAAAACCGTCAGACTGCCGGCTCTTATGGTACAGGATTGCTCCCTTTATGGCTTAATCATGGCCTTTTATACTGCACGTGGTTAATTATAACTCCTAAATAATTGTGCAGTCGTGGTGTGCTGTATTTCCTACTGCTCAGTTGCCTGTTAACCTTGCCAGCTGGATATAAAATACATTTATTTCTCACAGGTAACCTTACTTTTTGTCTTCTTCTGTCTGTTCCAGAGCAAAGCAGAAGGGATGACTTGGAGGCGCTGGGTCACATGTTCATGTACTTCCTCCGAGGCAGCCTCCCCTGGCAGGGCCTAAAGGTACAGTACTGTATTGTTTGACATCATCCAAATATTGACACATGCTGATTTACATCCGACGTGTAATCCCCTTAATGCTTAGCACAGAGATTAGGGCTGCACCCAACATAAGATTTTCCTGGTCGAAAAAGTGGTTCGTTAGTTAAAGCCAATAGTCATTTCATGTTTATAATATTATTTTAATCTTTTAAATATATAGTTTTGGGCTGCGAAGTGAGCCACCTGTTATATGCTAACAGCAAAAGCATTAATAACTCTGAATGTATCGGAAGAACCAGTACAGGGACTGAACATTTAGCTAATTTATTTAATCACAGTATAAACTCACAGTCTTGTTGTTTCAAACATGGAAATAAATAAATTCCAACTTTCGTACTCGCAGAAATATCAACATGTTGGATGTTGTGTATATTTTTAAATTGACTCCCTATAACAGTACTGTATTCCCGCTCAGCACACATACCTCCACTGGTTTCTGAGACTGTCACAATCTAATAGGGCTGCTAGCTAGCTAGTTAATGGCAGTTAGCAGATGCCAGGGACTTCATCATTACAATAGAAAAGGTATATGTTGCCACAATCCCCTGATACTTTTGCCACAACCTTGACAGAAAAACCTAAATCCTAAATGGATTTTTAGGTGTTTTTTTTTTCTGCAACTAATAGATAAATGAAAGCTTGGTCAGCTGACTAGCAGTTTCATTGACTATTAGGGGGCAGCCCCAGAGGAGATGCACCTTTTCGTGTTGAACACCTAATTACAGTATCTCTTTCATACCTATCATCATCTACAATGCCTTAGGGACAGAGTGTCTGGTGTTTACAACACCTTCTATCACACTGGTGACCTGTCATGGTCTCCCCACTGATGTATTGTTTGTTGAACCTGAAAGACTAAGACACACCCTCAGACATTGAGTAGGGTTGAGTGAGTACTCGGCTGAAAAATGTGTAGATGAGTAATATGTGTTAATATTCATACTTGTGATGAAGTCTCACTGAAGTATTTTCATTCAAGTTTATAAAAAAAATAACTGATTATAATATTTAAGCTCAATTCTGACCATTTGTTTTCGAATAAATAATAAATATAGAAACTTCTGATCAACCTATATTAATTTCAGGCTTAAATTAACAACATCTGTTAGCCTTGCCCACCTCAGGTTTAAGCCACATACATTCACACTACAAATACTAATAATCATAATGGTGAACTTGTTCATCACTAATATTGAGACATTTTTGATTGTTTAATTTGCAGTTGCTTAATACAAACTTGATTGAACTTGACTTTGTATGTGGTGATGAAGCACAATAAAGAAGTGCTCGGATAAAAATGACAGGCTGAAGGCAACATTATCCTACGTGCCAAACTCTGTTATTCTCTTTATCGGCACACCTTGGAGTTATTCATTGTTTTCTGTGGTGATTTGAAAATATTATTTTTTACTTTTTATTTTGTTTATCTACTCATTATCGAAGCTGGGTGTTGGTATTATTACACTTATACCACAGACACTTGCTAACAAACTGCAGTATGTTATCACATCAAGTTATTTGCAGTGTATAACACACTTCTCTTTAATCTCACTTGTTTGTTTGTGAAAGATCATGAAATACAGTTCCTACCTTTGAGTGTTCAGCTGGTCCCACCAATCAACCAATCCCACAGATCTGAGTTAAAAACTAATTTCATTTCATAACAAATCTGCTGCACTGGGAAAATGCACTGACTATCTGCTCTGAAATCCTAAGGGAATAGTGGTAGACGGCATGCTACACAAGGTTAACATTATTATTCCAGCACAGTTACACTCAAATCTCTACAGTCAGTGGCTAGAAAAATAAAAACTCTGTCCCTGTAGATGTGGGCCCTACATTGCATTTGCATATGTGTTCCTCCGCAGCAGTCATATGCAACAACGCACTTGCTTTGCATTTGAACAGTTTACTGAGAAAGCACTTAATACACTAAGAAACGCAGGCATGCCAACAGGTGCCAGGAGGGCAGGTTATAGCTGCACAGAGTTGCTGCAGGCGTCGATAACAAAGGTGTACATAGAATAGACGAGAAGACAAGACACCTCATCTGAACATTTGCTATGTGGGAGGAAGCTCGTGGTAGATGAATGTGAGGGATGTATGAATGTGGAGGATGTCGGGCGGCTCAGGCCAAAACAAGTTCTCACCAACACACAACATGACAGTTCGCATCAAAATACAATGAAGAAGTACAGTGGTCAGTTATTGAAGTCATAAAAAGTTGTACTCACATCCTTTTAGAGTATAGTAACACTATACAATAATTCTTCATACGTCTAGAACAGCAATTTTAAGAATTGTCATCACTAGACTCATGATAAGTGGGAGAGGTTTTTCTAGTCTGATGAATCCCAGTTGGTACTAGTCAGCAATGCTATATTGAGTTTGTAGCCTGAACAACACCAGACAATATGAGAACTAACTGATGGAAATGATGGTTCCCAATTTTCAGTTCAGTTTCTCACCGGAAAAAAAAAATCATGATGATATGATTTGTTGCGTTCTGTACCAAACAAACTCCCACATTTTACCTTCCTCAAAAAATTGCTGCTTCTGTGATTTGGATATCACACTAGGCCATATTGCAATTTTGAGAATATATTGATTAATTTTGCAGCCATAATGAAAACCTTTCATGGATAATTGTAAATGCACAGAGCAGTGGGTGAAATGCAACCATTTTGGATGCATTTGGATGTATTCAGGTGGTATAAAGTTGGTCTGTTAATGTCTGTAGGTTGACACTGTGATGCCCAAGTATACCTAGATATTGTAGCAGACAAGAATTATCCATTCATGGGAATCATGTGTCCCTGCGGAGAATTAACGCAAGATAATGCTACCTGTCAAGCAAGAATTGTCCTGGGATGGTTGGAGAAACATTCAGGTGACAAGATGTACAGATACTACCATCCCCTGATATGAACATCATTGCAATTGTTGTGATACGTACGGTTGTTTACACCACTGGCTTTTAACATCATAATGCTACAGGTCCCCTGTGGCAAAAGTCATCCAGAATAATTTATTTTTTCTTCCTTGTATACATCTTGTAGAGCCGTTCAGTGGTCATACTTGGCTTTTGCCACCTGTGAGTTCATTGGCTTTAGTTTCGAGTGTTTACAATCACCTTGTACTGAGTTGCTGCCCAGTGAAAACCACTTATCTCCTAAATGTTGACTTTTCTTGAGCTAAGAAAAACAGCAATATTTTCAGCTCTGTTTTAACATGTCCAAACATGGTCTTTGTTATTAGAGTCTCATCATGAAAGAGACGTCTGAATAAAGGTTTTATAACATTTTTCCAGAAGAGTACTTTGAACTCCAGAATTGTACTGTACAGGGATTCTCACTTTTCATGTGACTAGGTGCAAGTCTAAGCTGCCCTCAGTACAGTACACATCTGTGTAATGACTAAAGAATTCATAATAACTAACCAGAGGATTTGCATCTATCTGCAAATCAAGTGCCCAATATGTACCACATTTGAATATTACACCTATTCATTTAAGCTGCCTGCAACAATGTATTTGCTCACATTTTGAGTTTGTGTACTTTTCTGTCTCCCTCTAGGCTGACACTTTGAAGGAGAGGTATCAGAAAATCGGGGACACCAAACGGGCGACACCCATTGAAGTGCTTTGTGAAAGCTTCCCTGGTCAGTAGAACCAACCAGTTCATGTGTTATGTAATTTCTTCCTCATTCAACCTGATGTCTAATTCTAAAGTACGTCCTCTTTTGCTACAGAAGAGATGGCCACCTACCTGCGCTACGTGAGGAGGCTGGACTTCTTTGAGAAGCCTGATTACGACTACTTGAGGAAGCTCTTCACCGATCTGTTCGACAGGAACGGCTATGTCTTTGACTATGAATATGACTGGGTCGGCAAATCACTTGTGAGTGCCTCTCACTGAATCCACTCATCCTCCTCCTTTTCCTCTGAAATCCCTTGATTGGACCATCGAGTCTCGCAGCTGCAGTTGTTTTATTGCTCTCACTGTAATTATTTCTCTGTAGGTGATAGCCATTGCTTTTTGCTGTCTCTTTTTTTGTAAAATTTGTTATATTCTATGTGCTACATATTTTTACCTTCTACCTGCTAAATTCAACAGTATAGTTTTTCTCTTATTTATTTATTTCTTATTTCCTTTGAAGGACCAGTGTGCAAGATTTAGGAGAATCTACTGGCCGAATAAATTGGTATTCATTAGTGTATAATCACCTGAAAATAAGATTTTTTTTTAACCTCAGAATGAGCTGTTTAACCTTAGGAGGAGTGGGTCGTCTTTTACGGAGGCTATGTTGCATCGCCATGTTTCTACAGTAGCTCAGAACGGACAATCCTAACACTGGCCTGAGACAGGGCCTTTTGTGTTTTTCGCAAATTTTATTGCCATCGTAGTTTCTGCTACACATTTGTTAGTAGGGAGGGCTAAAAAACCTTAGTATGTACAGTACTGGCTGCTGCCAGGGACTGAATGCATGGGTCACACACTCAACTTGAGGCAAGTGTTATTCAGTTGGTTGCAGTCTTCAGCCTCCCCACTAGATACCACTAAATCCCACACACTGGTCCTTTTAAATTGTCTTCATTTTGACACTGGTCGTGTTTCCTTGTGCTTCTCTCAGCCCACACCGATAGGCCCTATCCCCAGTGACACGCCCCTGCAGCCGAGCAGCAGAGACAAAGCACAACAGCAGACCAAAAACCAGGTGAGGTCATCACCATTTAAACGCAACAAACACCACACCCACCCTCCAGTCTACCAACCCACCGACCGACCAGCCAGCCAGCCAACTAGTACAAACTGCCATTCAAGTTCCTCTACCAGGTTACTCGTGTTGTGTTCAACTGTTATCAACTTCCTGGAGAAAATGGCTGCCGTGCTGCCACTCCACTGCTCCTTCATTCCTGTTCCTCTGTACAGTCTGACTGCTGGGCAGTGACGTCATCTCTCCTCAAAGTCTTTTTACAAAAATGACGCCTTACGAGTAAATTAGCCGACATGCACGATCGTGAGGCAGGCTCTCCAGCTGTGAAACAAAGCACTGTTTTCGGCTTCAATTTATTCTTCACACCTTGCCACTCTAAGCTCCAGTCATTGCATGCATGAGGTGAAAATGCAAATTGCATTGTTCATACCAGTAATGACAAGCTATATGCTTAGTGTGTGACAAAGTGTGGACTTATTTTTATTTATTTTTTTATTCCTTTTTATTGGCATGCTATCCGAGCCTTGTTTTATTAGTTTGATTTAATAAGGGGTTTTAGTAGAAAACACTCATGAAATCCTTCTGATAAACACAAATCATGTTGCTGTACTTGATGAGTCTGACTCAGTGTTTTCCCGTAAAGCCATACAGGGAGAGAGTGCATTAGATTTTATGATTGACTTATTACAGTGGACTCTAGCCTCTTTTTACTGCTCTACATTCAACGTGATTGGCTCGATAATAACTTGCCACCCTTTGAAGCTCGCAAAGCACCACCTCCAGTACCAGGCATTATGCCCATGACTGTAAAAACCTGTAACATCCTGGTCAAAACAGTCAGCTGAAATAAAAGAAAACACTGCTATCTGTCTCTTCAGTTACGGGTTGTATTTGTTGGTGGGAAGAGAAAACAGATGTTGAAATGCAGGTACCTCATTTGCCGCTGCTGTATGTCTGTGATGTGTTTGTGCTGTCGCCATATTGGGAAGGTCAAGACCTACTTGTAAAGAGATTCACACAAAATCGACTGTAACTTACTTGATCCTGAACTCATTTTCATGAAATTAGGTTTATTATAAACATAAGAAATTAAACATGACAAGTTGGAATTAAATCCAGTTACTGGGGGCAATCTGTTCAGCTGTATGGCAAAAATATTAACCTTCTCAATAGCCACATCTGCCACTGGGACATACAGGCTCTGACATATTATAGGCAACATCAAGTGTAATTTATTCAGAATTTCAGCTGGTGTGAGTTTCTTCAAAAATGTTGATTTCTATATCTATTAGGGTTCTCCCTGGGACATGTGTGCAAGCCACAAGTTCACTACTTTAGGTCACTGCATCCAATAAATACTCAAAATAAACCAAAATGTCAAGAAAGGATATTCATTCAACATCTATTTTTCTTATTTGACAGTAAAATACAGCCTTCTGAATTCAAGGTTTCTCTCTTTTACTGAAATAAGATGAGCTTAATTGCCTTGTTAACTTTGTATAAAAAACTTCATTTAAACTCTACAGACAGAAACAAAATAAAACTCTCCAACAGTCACTTCATGAAAATTGATTAAGAATTAAGAAATCAATTTTGTTGAGAAATCTACATGTACATTGTAGTATTTTCTCATGGATCTTGACCTCCCTAATATGGTGGACGGGCAGACGGACATTAAATCACGTGCGTGGCATTTATGAGAGATAAGGTTGATTTTTTTAGGTCACAAATGAAAGCACAAAGGTTTTAACAAATAAGTACTCTGGACTTGAGCCTCCAGTTGAGGTCTAAATAATACCGATAATAGATCATTATCTGTGTTGTGTTGATTTTACAGTGTTAGTTGAGGTGATCAAGGCTGTTTTTTTTCTCTTGCATGACTTTATTAGTGTGTTGATCTGTGCTTCGCATAAATTTTTGCTTCCCTCTACTCCTCTATTAACATAGTTTGTCTTAACAAGCCTGCTTCCGCTTGAGAGATGTCTTCTATAATTTTTTTGTTTTTGTTTCTTTTTTTTCATTCACTCCCCCTCCTCCTCCCTCCACACCTCTACCCTCACCCCTTCCCCACCACACTGCCTCACCCTCAACCCCCGATCCCTCGCCCTACAACCTTCTTCCCCCTCCCCCTTCCTCCACCGCCTCCTCCTCCTCCTCACCACCTCACGACCACCTGCCTCAACCCTTTTTGCTCTTTGCGTCAAGTCGCCTGAGCCCAAAGGAAGTGAGTCTCAGCCCACTCCAGTGACCAATAAGGAGACTCTGGGGTCGCACCTCACAGCTGAGCGGCTGGGGGGCTCTGTTCAGGTACTGCTGCTGCTGCTGCTGATGCTTCTGCTGCTGCTCTGATGGCTCATGCATGAAGCCACGTAGTTCTGTATGTCTGAACCCCCTCTCACACTGACTCCACACTGCCTGCCTGTCAGGTGCTCTGTCTCGACTCTGTGTGTGTGCGCGTGCGTCTGCATCAGACTGTTTTGAATCCTTGTGTGTCAGTGCTTTGCCTGTTTGCTCTCACTGCTTCACTCGCCTCATCTGCTGTAGGCTGCTCACAGGAGGGGCCATGCAAAGATGACATCCAACAGCAACTGTCATGCAAACCTCATGACATAAAGATTCTTAAATAGTTAGAAAAATAGAGATGAATCAATAGCCCAAAAGCAGCACAATCATTTTTTTTTTTCAGTGGAGCGATTGAAACAAAAAATTAAAATAATTGTGCATATTTGTTATGTCAAATGGCCAATCGTATAGTAGTAGAAGTCAGAGGCCTTTATAATAAATGTGGCACAAATGTGCCACCTAGTGTTGACTAATAGTAGTGCAACTCTTAAAACAGTGTTCACATTTTTCAACTCTGTCTTAAAACAGTGTTCACATTCCCATATTATGTACATCAAAGCAGCTTGTGTTTTGCTGCTATCATTCCTCCTGCTCTAATGTGCTTCCAATGCAAGTCTGTTAATGCAAGTCAATGCATCCTAAACTCTTTGTGAAACTAATGTGAGGCTTCAGCAGTCAAAGTCAGAGGATATGATTTTTTTCTGAGCAAAGCCCCCCCCCCCCCCCCCCCCTTACATGATGGAAAATACACTGAGACCCTCTTCATGTTCGTCCCTTGGAATAATTGGGCTTAGCCTTTTATTTTTACTCTTCTACTTAGTTATGTGAAAGAACAGCACAAGAGAAATGATAGATATTGTGATTATTATGCTTATTAAGTATTTGCATCATGTCAACACAGAATACCCATGATGTACATATGCACATCAAGAGTGTGTGTCACTCTTTGTGTATACATGAGATAAAATGGATTCTGTTTCTTTAAAGTAATATGCAATAGAAATATACATGAAATATACATAATCGAAAGTATGCCTAATAAAAAGAAAAACATAAAAAGAACAATAATAGTCCTGGCATGGACTGTAATCTGTAATCTCAGAGCTATTTTAGATTTTAAAAATCTCATATGATAATTTAAATCAGTTAATCTGAAAACCTTTCACGGACCCCCTGGCAGGATGCCACAGACACACAGACTGGGGATCCCCAGGGGTCTGTTTGAGAACCACTGGTGTAAATTAGTTTGGTCGAGTGAAATGAAACTCCACTGGCACTGTTTCAGTGCTGAACTGCGCAGTGGTGGGACAGGAACACAAAGAGGGAATTTTGTACAAAAAAACAACCACTGTGGTTCTCAGAAATCAGGAGTGGGGTATTTACTGACAAATTTTATGACATAAAACAAAATGGAAAAAATCTCTTAAGCTTGTGTTAATCACAGACCTGATTTCAGGCATTTAATCAAAAACTCACTGACTCTGGGACAAGGGAACCAGAAGTGCTAATATGCAAACAAATTTTTTATACGTGTACATGCATTAAAAAAAAACCCCAACAATTTACTCTGAGAAACCGTGTCTGGAGAACACCTTTACATGCCTTAAAGTTACCTGTTTACTGTAAATATGCATACACATATGCATAAACATTATCCTGACTGTACAATGAAAACATTACTTAGTAGAGAGCAACACAAACAGGAATATTGTATAAAAATACTGTAACTATAAAAGATATTCACTTATGTGTGTAACTCAAACTGCTGAAACCTCATTTTAGCTTTAGTTGAACTTTGGAACGTATATTTGCACAGTTCGAGGACGCTGGCTGATTTCCCCTTATCACATTATAAAAGAGCCTCTTAATGGGCAGAGGAGGACTGACTGCAGCAGACAGAACCTGTTTTATTGTCCATGTGGGCCTCTGAATTTTGTTTCAAGACAGACATGAAAAATTCCTTTTACAGGACATTCCAGGTTACATGCAGACCTGCTCTCGTTATCTGAGAGGGCAGATCGATATAGATAAACCACGGTTACATATTTTTCTGTGAATGTTCATCTCCACCCTGCAGTCAGCGGCTCGATGTGTGTGTGAGCAGTCTGGTGTCCTTTTGTGCTCCTGCAGGTGATGAGCTCAACGAATGGCGAGCTGAACACTGATGATCCCACAGCCGGACACTCCAACGCTCCCATCACCGCTCCCACCGAGGTTGAAGTGGCTGACGAAACCAAGTATGAAACAGCTGTCCAGATGTATAGAAGTAGTGCTGCTAGCAGTAGGGTTGGGTTCAATAGCATTTTATGAAGTCCAAACATAGGAGGCAAATCTGAAACCTTTTGCGTTTCTTACTGAATGTCTTAGAGGACGGGTCAAAACTGTGGCACAGACGCGACGTCCCCAGTGGAACAAAGGAGTGATTGCATTTAAGCACATGTAAATAAAGAATCAGAGTTTGATCAGAGCCACCTGGGACCCCGATCCAAAATGGAACCAACTATTGAAACCCAACCCTAACAAACGGCGTGTTAATCACAGTACTGCCGCACCAATATCTCAGTGGTATAGATGTGTGTCTCAAATGTCCTTTGTCCTAAATGTATGTGATCTTTGTTTTTTCCTGCAGGTGCTGTTGTTTCTTCAAAAGGAGAAAGAGGAAAGCCCTCCAGAGGCACAAGTGAAAGAAGAGAACGGAGAGAACTTGAAACATGTGGTCACTGTCAAGTTTAAATGGAAGCATACACAGAACTCTTGAAACCATTCGTGGTCAACCTGTCAAGTCTTTCAAACTCCCGACAGCAACTACACAGACCCCCCTCCCTCCCCTCCTCCTGTCCCTTTATTCTCTCCAGCCCCCCTCGCCTCTTTATCCCCCTCACCTCACTCCCCTGTCACTCTGTACCTCCCCCCTCGCCTCTCTCTTTCTCGTCTCAGTGCTCCCCGGCTACTGGCGAGTTAAAGGAATGTTGCAGTCCTACTGACTCCACAACAGACTCTTGATTCCTTTATCGACGAAAAATAAAACGTACCTGCATTACAACGGGGGGCTTGAGAAAAAGTAAAAAAGCTGTAACAATGAAACTCGAATACCGTGGCGTGAATATGAAAAAATACTGTTTGAAACAGTTGTTGTATTCTAGATTCCATAAAGAACGCATTCAGCTGTTGATCAGGGGGAACCATACGAATGGTTCGAGTGAAAGAAATCTGCTCATTAGGAAATTGTTTTTATTTTTCTTTCTTTTCTTCCTTTGGTGTGTGTTTTGGGATCAAGGTAAAGAGGAAAAGGTGAACTATGCTGATGTTAAATCTGAGAGACACAGGAAGCATTTCATCTATAAAACAGAATTTGGAGGATTTTTATGTTTTTTTTCTCTCTCTCTTCTTTTTTTTGTAATTGAATCCTCAGTTTTTGAAGTCAAATCCCTGCATTGAAAACTTATTTTTATGTTGTAGTGTTTCTGGAGTTCAATTCTTTTCCTCACTCTGGCTTTCTTTTTGTCTGTCAACGTGGACTTTGTAGCACAGTCACTGGCCTCAGGTACTGTGGAAGATTGAGAGAAACAGATATTAAGCTCTCTTATTATTATTGCACTTTTGGAGAAAAAAAGAGAAAACAATTACAGTGGAAAACTTTAGGTTTGAAATTAACAATTAAGAAAACAACTTAATAAAGACTGATCTAGGAAGAGTCCTTCACAACGCTTATATCTGAGTTATGGCCGAAAAAAAATGTTGTCGATTTACATGAAAAAGAAAAAAAGATATGTCTTTCGATTTTTATTTCTTACATCAAAATAATTTACCAGGAAATCATAGTTTGTGCCTTTCTAAGTAAAATGTTTAAAGCTCAAGTGAGTGTCCCGCAATGACATTTTATCTAATCTGTCCCAAATGCTCACTGGATTACTGTGTCTGTCTGTCTGTGTGTGTCTGTTGATGTGTGTGTGTGTGTGTGCGCGTGTGTGCAAATCTGCCGGTTCTGTAAGTGAACGTGTTTAATGACTGTGTGCACATCCTCTGCTCTCACTTATAAGCAGTATACATCCCCTCATTCCCTGCTGTGACAATCAACACATCTGTGCAGTGGTGTTTAGTTCGGAGAAAGGTCAGGACTGTGTGTGTTTGTGTGTCTGAGTGTGTGTGTGTGTGTGTGTGGATGGTGCCAGCTCAAAGAGATCTAACAGACAACAACCCAAATCTGTTTGAACCATTGTTTCATTTTGTCAGGAGGTCACAGACAGACATGCAGCTCATTGAGGTTTACTGGTTTTTAAGGTACATCATGTCTCCATCATGTCTCTGAGGTTAATGGGCTGCTGTTTCTGAGCCCGAAAAGAAAAAAGGAGCCTTCCAACATTCAAAGCTTACTGGAACTGAAAATAACAGTTGTCCTTTTTTTTAAGTTCCTTGCCGCTGCTGCTAACAACTGTAGTTTTAATGCAAATATCAATTATTTTCATTGTTCATCAATCTGTCAACCATTTTCTCGATTAATCGATTAGTTGTTTTGTTCATAAAATGTCAGAAAATGGTGAAAACAGTGATCGGTGTTTACCAAAGCCTAAAGTGATCTCCTCAAATGTCTTGGTATTTTTTTTCCCCCAACCCAAAGATATTCAGTGTACCATCATAGAGGAGTAAAGAAAACAGGCAACATTCACACTTAAGAGGCTGAAATCAGAGAATTTAGACTGGTGATTAATTGAATAGCTGGCAACTAATCAATTAATTGTTCCAGTGCTATATAAAACATCAGAAAACTTTGAAAATGGCCGTCATAGTATCCTAGCCCACACTGTGATGGAATCAAATGTCTTGTTTTGTTTGACTTACCAACCAAAACCAAAAATAATCAAGTTATTGTTGTCTAAGACCAAGAAAAGTTTGGAAACCTCAAGCCACCAAATGTATGGCCTTTTTTGCTTAAAGGGAAAATCCGCCACTTTTCATGTGAATGTTCAGTCAGTGTTGATGGTAATTGTAGTCAACTGAAGTGATAAATTCCTGTGTGTGTGCTATATTGACAGAGAAAGCTTGCTGTGCATTTCAAAACCCATACTATCATACTATTTAGTATGCCAGAAAAAGATTTAGTATGCCCCAATACATAGTTTGTCAAATGCAGAATGCCAAAACTACTATGATGTCCTACTGTGTCCAGTTGCAGAATGCAAGCATGCACGCTTTTCTGGCTATTCTGACCCACACTTCTTTGTGATGAGAGAACGAGCAAGAGGGTCGAAGTTCAAGCCACAGGGTTATGAAGAAATAGGGCAGCTGCAGTATGTACTAAAACTAAAAAGACAAAGTATATGATTTGAAATGCAGGGTGAGTTCTCCTGCTGCAAAATATGTTGTTCCTCCTGCATCCAGTGTTGTGACAGTGATGTAGTTGGTGTTAAAGAAGAACTACTGAATATTTCTGCTTGGATTTTCTAGCCTCCACCTCCGGGTAACCAGGGGGCGAGCTAGATGAGTATTGTTGTCACCAAAGGCCCAATCCCAATGTTCAACCTCATGCACTCACATTTGAGGTGCGTTCCTGGTAAGTCAGGAAGCGTCTAGGGCTGTCCCGCTGTCAAATGAGGGTTCTCTCACAGACTTTTTGGGCCTTTTCTGCACACTTTCCGTAAGGCCTCATTTCTGCAGACTTTGCTTGATGGAATTAACCACAGTTCATAGTGTTGTGATGTTAAACATGGAGTTACCAGGGGAACACTAGAAATGTTTAAAAAAGCAGTCTGTAGATAACGGCGCCCTTAAATATATGATTGATTTAATAATTCTAAATGCAAAGTTTTTTATTCACGAAGAAATTTCCTAAATCACTTCTTCCCCAGATCTCACCTTTTCTATTAGAACTGAAGCCTCCACTTAAATCACTGTTTACATAAGGGCAACAAACGTAATAAGCTTTTAAAACATTATGGAACATTTTTCCCTGAAATCTCTAACTGAATGTGTTTATAATTCTGCATAAGTGTACTCCTGTTTTTTATTTTTATGTAATAGTCTTTTGATATTTCATTGTACGTGTCATTTGTGTCACTTTGATATGTTGCCATGTGCTGTCCCATTCCTCTTTATACCATTTCGGGCCCTTGCTGCCTCCCACACTCAAACATTACCAGGTGATGTCAGCCGACTCCATGAGGGTTCAGGGTGTCAGAGGGGACATTGGGATTTGGCCTGATGCTACGTTTTGGCCAACAAAATATTAGCTACAGTCAGGGGTGGTTTTACCCTTCAAAATGGGTGTGGGTGTCAGAAGTTTGCATGCAATGCATCCTGGTACATGGAGGCACTGCTGCATCAGTGCAAGCAGGAGAAGTCGGCTTTCTTGGTTAATTTAACACACACTGAGGGATTTATTTATTTAATTAACCACATTTACCATCAATACTGACTGGACGTCCACATGAAAAGTGCTGAATTCGCCTTCTTCACTTAAAGAATGATTTACACGATGATCAGAACATCAGAACAGTTTTACTTTTCGTTTTCTTTAATTTGATCGATTAATCGACTAATCAGTGCAGCTCTGGCTTGATGTATCTCTTCAATCAGTTATTTCATGTGTGTTCTTCTTGTTTCCTGGCCAAATTCAGATGTCCGTCTGGCTTGGTGCTCTGTCTGTGTTCAGGACTGTTTAAATTTCTCCTAAAGTTTCTTGGTCATTAGAGACTGTAAATTTCATGGCCTTGAGTCATTTAAATAAGTGTTTGCCAACCCAGGTCCTGGCAGCCACACTGCCTTACAAGTTTTAGATGTTTACCTCTTCTTAACACACTGGATTCACATGGTCAGTTTGTCATCAAGCCTCTGCAGAGGTCTAATAATGACCTGATCATTTGAATCAGATGTGTTGGAACAGGGGAACAGTTAAAACATGCAGGGCCATGACTCCCAAGTACCAGGGTTTGGAGACACTGATTTAAAGGAGTACTCCAGAGATTTTAATATTGAGTGAGTATAAAGTTGAGAGACAGATTTTAAAAAGTGGTCAAAATTGAAGAGCAAAACACTGGATCCTACATTTCCCAGAATCCAGCTGAATAGTGTCATTTCATTAGACTTTTCCTGCCTCCTAAATGCCCAGTTTGTAACAAAGGCTTTCAATGAAAAGTTTGAGGTCTCATGTACTCCTGATGAAGGGTTAACTGAACACTGTGCGTTAAAACTGAGCAAAGTGTCCCTTTAAAGACCCACTTGGGCCTCACTGTTGTGATTCATTCGAGTTTAACTTTAGATTTTATGTTGCACAAGACTGACTGATCAGTGTATGTCACCGCTGTGTGATGTGAGTGATGACCATGAGCACCACAACATACATGTATGTGTCATGACACCATAAAGGGAAGTTTAGCTTGTTTTCCACTTTACAAAAGGCAGTATTGTTGCAAATATTTTAATTCACCCTTGGAGCCTGACCAATAATTATCAGGTGATATTCTCTAATTACAAATAAAACAGGGTTTCTGCAGGTTCTTAAAAAGTCTAAAATCCAATTATCAGAATTTTAGGCCTTAAAATGTCTTGAAATGTCTTAAATATCATTTTGTCAGGTCTTAAAAGCTGATTGAATTATAAAGTTAAAGTAATTTCAGTTTTGCTTTTAAATGTTTTTGGGAAAATTTGTCTCGATCACGCTGTAACAACTACAAAAAAACGTGCATGTACTTTTTTTGTCACTATGGATGTGTAATAGGTCTTAAAGCTACTACAAGGAGTTTTATCTGGTTATGAAACAGTCTCAATTTATTATTGATGCCTCTGTATGACCTACATAAGCAAACAAGGATGTCTGTGAGAAGATCAGCTATTTCTATATATTAGTTCTTAATTCTTGATGCCTGCCACATGCCATGCCAGCTAAGGGAAGCAGGCAGAAATTTTTTATTCAGATAAATTTTTTTGACATTATATTTTGTGGTTATTAGGGTGGAATCACTATTGCTTTTATCCACAGGGGCCCCCAAAATAAACAAAATATTAGACTTCCTTGTAGTAGCTTTGAATTGCATTCATAATAGTTGTAAAAAGTCTTAATTTCAACGTGGTGAAACCTGCAGAAACCCTTTATGAAATCCAAAATGACATTTTACTTGAACAGTAAACTTTCACTGGCATTTTAACAATAAACTATAATTATAAATTTAAGAAGACACACACGTAGAACAACTTGAATTAAGAAACAGGATCAAATATGCATAAAATGCTGCTTAAAAAACTAAGAATGTGTGTTATGTTCTGTTAAAAAAAAACAAAAAAACAGACAGCATACACAAGGATACTGATATCAACCAATATATCTGTCAGGCTCTTGTCATACTGATTAAAAAAATAATTGACATCAGGGACCAGTTGAGCTGCTAATTTCAGAAATAATCATTTCAAAATCAAACAGCTGCAATGAAGGGGGGGGAAAAAGCTCAGAAAATATGACACTTGCACAAATCTGACATGATTGATTGCTTTTTATGTGGTCAGCTTGTTTATTAAATTGTCTGCAAATCTCATTGGTGTAAATTCTGAAGGAGAGATGAATCTGTGTTTGTGTGAGCATGATGTAGAGGGTTCTGTGTTTGAATCACTCACCATGTGAAGAACAGAAAGAGGAACTAACTCTATTTGGTAACAGTTTTGTAATTCACGAGGTTTCAGAGACACTCAGAACCACTTGGTCAGCTTTGTTATTCATCTCATTTAGACTTGACAGGAGGCGTGCACACCGCACTGCTGTGTAATAACTTTAAAAGACAAGACAGATCCTCAGATGTACCCAGGACGCACAGGGGTCATCAGCGCGCCTTTACGCGTCAAAGTGCCGCTGATTGATCAGGAAATCTTTTGTTGGAGCATTAATAAAATTGTTGGGCTGAAAGTTAAACCGGTTCAGCTGACCAGCGTGGGGACCCGGCTTGACATAATCCACTACACTGCGTTTATCAGCCTATATGATTTATATTTGAGTGGGAGGATTCTGGAGATGCTCAGACCGAGTTTGAACTGTGTTTCTGCTCTGTTGGTGTAACTATTTGCATCATGTATTTGTAAATATGACACGGACAGATCTCTAATTGTGAATAAAGGAAGTTTTATCGATCATGGAGCAGTCTGTGCCTGCTGGTCGCTCTCTGTCAGTCTGCAGGCGGCTTTGTTACGCAGCGGGACACTTTCTGAACGACCTGTGCGCCTCCATGTGGTTCACCTACCTGCTGGTCTACCTGCACTCTGTGCTCGGCTTCCAGAGCACCTACGCAGGTGTGATGCTGCTGATTGGTCAGATAGCAGACGGAGTGTGCACACCTCTGGTCGGATATGAATCCGACAGAACACCGGGTGTCTGCGGCAAGAGGAAGACCTGGCATCTGCTGGGTAAGAGTGTGTTTATGTGTGCGCACACAACAACAACAAATTAGATGTGTGCAACAAATTAAAAGGTATAGTAAATATGATTGGATTATTCTTAATGCAGGAATTAAATCATATCGTATAATCCCCTAAAATATAGGCTAGTGCAGTAGACTATTAAATTGCATAAAATGGAAATATTCAAGATAGTAAAAATATGGCAGTTCATTTATGCCAATGTAATTAAAAAAAAAAAAAAAAAAAAAAACGTCCTGCAAGTCACTGTCATGAGAAACCTTCTCAAACTAATGACTTAAATACCAACTAGGCTAACTAGATAATATAGATAATAACCCTATTTTGAGATACAAGTCATTTTGGGGGGAAAAGTTTCTCATTTTGAGGTACAAAAACGGATCAGTCTAAAATTAGTTTTAATCAGAGTTTAATTTGTCTCCTGTTTAAACTTTTTAAAAAGGTTTTTCTGTCATGTTGGGTGTATTTTCTGTCTTATGTCCTGATGTTTCTTGTCTATGATGTTGCAAGTGGAGCTGCTATGACGCAAGACAATTTCAGACTTGTTCTAACAATAAAAGTATCAATCAATCAATCAAAACTAAGTTTAAAAAGAGTTAGTCTGGAGCTCTGTTTCATAATTAAAAACTAATCTCAGTTTAGTAAATCAAAGTTTATTCATGCAAAATTAAATAGAGTTCAATCAATATGGAGATGCATGTTTGCCCAAATTAAAATAAATGAATAAAACATGAATTTGAGTGCTGACAGACCGAATAACTATATATAATGTTATACTGTTTGCCAGTTAGCTAAAAACATTAACAAAACATTACATTGTTTGCTAGTTAACTAAAAGGTTAGCAAACATTACATGTTTGTAGGCTAGCTAAAAATCTTAAAATCAAAGAGTGGTGCAACAGATCTAAATTTAATCTAGGTTTAGAGTTATAAACTAAACTTAAGTTTAAAGAGAGGTTTAGATTAATCTTTCTTAAATTTAAGCTAGATTTAAAGTTTGGTGCAATGTAATTTAAAGTTGAACCATGTTTTAATCAGGATTTAAAAATAATCCTTGGTGCAACCCAGTTATTATTTCATTATATTCATTAACTATTTTTTGAGAAACTTCTCATTATAATGAAATAATATTAATAATATTATTAAAGGAATATTGTAGAAATATGACTGTAAATGTCCCAACAAGAATGTTTTAATGACTTATTCTAGTGGGTGGAAACATAACAGTTCTTTTTATATGTCTGGTCTTATATTTTTTTATTAATCTGACCCTTTTCTAAACAGAGATAAAATGCTTAAAACACTGAAAACACTCTAGAGCCTATGGAATAATATTCCAAACTATTTAAAAGGATTCCTTCTCTACTTTCCAGGAACGGTGTGTGTTCTCGTATCGTTCCCCTTCATTTTCAACCCCTGCCTGGCCTGTAACGACAACACTCCTGAGTGGGCTCAGCTTGTTTACTTCTCTCCCTTCATCATCATCTTCCAGTTCGGCTGGGCCGCCACTCAGATCTCACACCTCTCCCTCATCCCAGAGCTCGTGTCCAGTGAGAGCGACAAGGTGGAGCTCACCGCGTACAGGTGAGGTCACGTCATCACGGACATCCTTGAGCAGGAGGACTGCCACATCGTCATCAACCAACTTTAAATAAGTTTAAGACTTTAAATAAGACCAAGATACAGTAAGGAGAAAACCTCAACATTTTAAGGAAATCTTAAGTAAAGACTACTTAAAGGAAAATCTTAACTTCAGGTGTCATGCACAAGCTCCTTAAGGATCAGGAGTAAATGGTCAGTAATACATGGGTATAGTTAATTGTCAGCAATATTGCCCTTTGTCAAAGTAATCAAACCTGATTATAGCTTTGGGACTGGATTATTTTACTTTGTCTGAGTCTGAAAACAGGAATGATCAGTGATCAGGGTCACTTCTTCCATTGTTTATCCTTCCAGCTTCCCCGGTGTCTCCTTTTTCCCCTGTGCAACCGCAGCCTCGTTCCCATCTTTAAAAAGTTGCCACGACTTCCTCTAATTCCATCGTCCTCCTCCACTGCCCAAACTCGAAAAGGAGAACTGCTGAAACTAGTTACAACATCAGATTAATGTCATGTTTACTGTCAATGGAAGTAAAATAATAAGACAGAAAAAGCAAATTCCTCGTAAAAAGAAAAGAGAAGTAACTCTGTCGTTGCGTCATACTTTCCAGAGCAGCTGAAGCTGTGCATGTGTGAATATTGAGGCAAGAAAAAGACGCCGCTGTGTCCTTTAAAGCCTGAACAACCAGGTTTCAGTTATATTTGTCTTTTTGTAGGTATGCCTTCACTGTGGTGGCCAACATCACCGTGTACACAGTGGCCTGGCTGCTCTTTCACTTCCAGGCTCAGCACAGTGTGGATCCGTCCATCACAGACAACCTGGGACAGGTGGACATTCCTCTGTTCAGGGTAAGAAGAGAGAAGCTGGAGAGATTTATACGCTCAAACTGCAAAATCACTGTTTGACCTGAGCTCTGTCTCTGTTCACAGACACTGGCCCTCATCATGCTGGGGACTGGAGCTTTATTCTCCCTGATATTTCATGTTGGCACTAAAGAGGACGCGTCAGCTTCAGAGAGAGACGATACTCTGATCACACCGTCCACCTCACAGGAAATTTTACCTCGTCCCATGTTTCAGTGGAAGCACTGGCTGAAAGAGCCCTCCTTCTACCAGGTGACTCCTAAATATCTGCTGGATTTCTCATCCTTTTTCTCACAGGGAATGGCCGGTGTTGCTGGATTGAGTTCATGTTTTCCAGTCCAATAATTGCTCATATTGCACTAAACGCACACATTAAATTTTCAACTTTAAACAATAAATGAGGGGTTCTGGATAAAGACTATCCTCAGATAATAAATTAAATTATTCTCTGAGGTAAATATTTATATTTAAAGCTCAATCAACAGCTAAGTTTCCTAAAAAATGTGTTGTGAAGCCAGTTTCTTTTGGAAAAAGTTCAAACCATTATAAAGTAAGACAACATAATATGAAATGGGAGAAGAGTGGGACTTCATAAATCTCTAACAAGCCTATGCCCTACTTGTTATAAGAAAATTTCAGTTTCTAAATGTATCCATACGGTTAATCTGATTCTTTTCTTTTTTTTTTTCAATTTGTGTAATTGTCTTTTTTTGTTATATCTTACTGTTGCCTTTGCCTACATCAAATACAATAAAAAATAATAATGATAATAATTTAAAATAATTGGTTAAAATCAATAAATAAACAATGCAAAATAATTCATTAACAACAGAAACCATATTGTGGTTCATCACAATTTTTCCACATGACATAATAGTAAAACAAGAAGTGTTCACAAGCGCCCTAGAATGCAGTTAGAAGGTTCCACTGCACCTACAAAACTATTTTACACCAGTTCCCTCCTCTGTAAAAATACAGAAAAACATAAAGGGACAGCTCAAATAGCAAAAACACTAAACAGATCTTTTAAATCTGGTTTTCGTTTGTTTGATTTTGTACTAGATGGCTTTCCTGTACATGTGCACCAGACTGATAGTGAACTTATCTCAGACCTACATCTCAGTTTACCTCACCAACTCACTGATGCTACCAAAGGTAAGGACACCCACTCTGTATTCCTGATTCCTGTGTGTAACTCAGTATGCAGCCTCTGTTTGTGAAATGTCTGTGTTTATTTAAATATTTTAATTTCCCTCCTCTGTCCTCAGAACTTTATCGCCATCATACCTCTGGTGATGTACGTCAGCGGCTTCATTTGCTCTTTGGCCATGAAACCAGTCAGCAAGCTCGTAGGAATCAGTGTGAGTCTGCACTGCCTTGTGTTATGAATTAATGTTTGTTGTAAGATTAATAAATCAGTGATTTTAAAGAAAAGCTCAAGTAAAACGTATTTGTCTGTCATCAGTTTACTTACTTGATCGGCCTGTTGGTGGTGTTTGGCTTCGCCGCCTGGGTGTTTGTGGACAAGAACATGGGATCTAAGAGCATCTACGGAGCAGCCGTGCTGCTGGGAGCCGGTTCAGCTACGATCCTGGTCATGTCTCTGTCCATGACAGCCACACTCATCGGGGAGCAGACGGTAGGTGCAGGGGAACAAACCAGTTTACAGCTTTATAGGAGAGTTTCAGGATGAAAGGATGAAACTGACTATATGTTCAGTATTTTTCTTGTCATCAGCAAATCCAATGAAAAAAACAAAACAATGAGTTGGTCCTATCAGCAAGTATTGTCTGTGCATCCAAAGCCTGATGCGTCATATTCCTCTGTGCCGTTGAGCTCCAGTGTTGTCAAATCCTATTAAAAGCATATAAATAAGTCATATTGTCGCACTTATTAACATGTCTCCTCTTTATGATGAGAGTGAGCACCTTTGTGTATTTTGACCTTCATCCTGGCTGTTGCAGTAACTGTTAAATAGCCTGGGAACCAAACGAATCTGAGAGCTCTTGTTTCATTTGTTTCGGCAGATATGTCCGGTCAGACAGTTTTTCACCCGTCTAGGATCTCTTCCATCCGCAGCTGTTTATTTCATATGGAGTGGGTTTGATAGGATGACCGACAGAGGAGCATCACCGGGCCAAATTTAAAAAGTCATATGTTTCGAGTGCAATGCACCGGGCTCATGAAACCCAGTTAAAACTGTCAAAGTAGGCAGTGCTGATCAAATCACTGCATCACAGCATCGCCTGTTTCTGTAGAAAGTTTGTGACCAGCGCTTCATCACATGGTTCTACTTCTATCCACTCACGTCCAGAGAGTTAAATACTCAGAGCACCAAATGTTTATTAATCAGCTAAAAATGGTCCTGAACAAATACATGATTTTACTTTTGTTGGATTAATGTTTCCTAAAAACTACAGTGCCTATAGTTTGTGAACCTGCTTCTAAAGATTTTTGTCTTCAATAGGAATGAATGAGAGCCACAGACAGGGCAGGAAAGTCAAAAAATGTTGGTGGTGGTCTTTTCATGGGATTTGCAGAAAATAAGAAAATGCAGGATAATGCCTGCCTTGTCTTTTAAAGGTTCAGTGCGGAAGATTTACAGGGATCTATTTACAGAATATGGAAGAAATGGAATATTAAGTGTTTTCATTTGTGTATAATCACCTGAAAATAAGAATTGTGTATTCAGTTGGTTGCAATTTACAACCTCGCAGCTAGATGCAACTGAATCCTACACACTGGTCCTTTAAATTTGATAGTAACTGATGTGTTTTTTTAGTAGTTTTCTAGTCTGTCAAAAACCTTGATGAAAAAGCTAAATAACAACCTGTCAGGCAACATAGACCAAACATCCCATGCTTCCTCAAAATAACATTAGCAGGAGAATGTGCCGGTGCTGATTTTATCCTTATAAGTGTCAGTTTTACTTTGTGGTCAATGAAGTCAAGAGAGACATCATCACAAGGCAGAAATAACAACAGCCTTTTTGTTTGAAATGTCACGTCTGAGTCAGCCGATCAGTCACAGGAGAGATGATAAATGTATTAATATGTGTTGTAAGTTTGTTCTCGTGCCAGTGGATCAGGCTCTGAGCTGTGAAATCAAAGAGGAGGGTTCGTAGAGGTGTGTTTGAATCACAGCGGCTCATTTTACTGCCGTCACATCTCTTCTCATGTCAGTCTCCACTCACACTGTCTGAACAAAGATGAATGAAAACGCTGGATAAATGCTCACACAGAGTCCATTGTTTGTCTTATTCACAGAAAATAATGCTGTGAAGAAGCGCGTGGGCGTTTCAGATAGATTTCATTCCTTTGTGGTCTGCTGCAGTGACTGTGATAATATTTTATCTCTGTGCTGTTTGGCAGCAAAGTGGAGCCTTTGTTTATGGATCGATGAGCTTCACAGACAAGGTGGCCAACGGTGTGGGGGTCCTCCTCATCCAGAGCGTCCGGCCATGCAGGTGAGTCACCCTGCAGCAGTCCCTCTCGCTGACACGCCGTTAAAACCAAAGTGTGGACGAAGATCTGAGAGAGGGGATATAGGCATTTCCCACAGACAGAGAAGTGAAAACAGAAAGTGATTTGTGGTTGATATGTTTTTTTTTTTTCCCTGTCTGGCTAGAATTTAAGGGAATCCTCAAAACATAAATGGTGACAGCTGTTTTTCAAATGCATAAGCTATATTTCCCAACCTTGTGACCTGCCTAAAATGCCTAAAAATGATTGATTAATGAATTAATCCTGTCACAATCCTGTCAGTTGAAAAATAGCACATACGTCTGTGTGCTCCACATTCGGACCTATTAAGTCTCTCCTGTGGGCTGATGATTATTTTCATTGTCGATTAAATCTGTTGATCATTTTCTCTATTAATTGATTAGTTTTTTGGTCCATAAAATGTCAGAAAATGGTGAAAAATGTTCCCATCCAGTTTATTTCATGCAATTAGCAATCAGTTAGAAACATACAGAATAACACCACTTATTGCTACGTGTATAACAGTAGAATGAAAATAAAAATGAATGAAGATTTTTCTGACTCCAAGATGTGAAAAGATTGATGTGGCTGTGTGGCACACGGTTGACCTTTCACCTCTCAAAGACCTCAACTTTACTGCTGTTTTGTGACAGTTTAACAAAAGCCGTTTCCCTTTTTTCTCTTCTCTCCTCTTCTGCAGCACGGAGGCCTGCTGCCCAGCCTGTGTGTGGTTTTATCGCGACGTCATGGTGATAGTAACCGGGGGCGTGGCCGTGGCTGCAGCGCTTTGCCTGTTCACAATTCTAATTTGGCCAATCAGGATACGGAAAAATTAGGTCTTAAAATCTACACTACGCTCATTAGTAGTTGTTGTCTCATAACTGTGCACACACAGAAGACAAACACTCATGTCAGAGATTTAATAAACCACACAACTATGTTAAGTTGCATCGTCCCTATCAAATAAAATCAAATAATTATAATTGTTATAAACCAGGAAATACTGTCAACAGGTATTAAAAACATTTTCAACATGTTTTTAAGATTAAAATGTCATAAATCAGGCTCTGAATGATATATCATCAAATCTCTCTGTAAAAACCTTCAGAATATAAATATGAACAAAACTGGAACGTTCTGTGACTGTACATGTTATTACAGTGGAGTCTGTCTCTGACTGTGAGGAAAAACTAATGAAAAGATATGTATTGTAAAATTTCCTATTTGTTATTTGAAACCACTATTTACAGACACAATATCTAATCAAATCCTCTCATTCCTCTGCCTTGTATATATCTTGTATTTACACTTACGCTCGTCTGATAGAAACATGTTATGGAGCAAAATAGCCCAAATCTCAGACTTGGCCTTGAGCTGCTCATGGATCATGCCTTACTCACTAATCTTCCAAAATATTTGGACATAATTCCCTAAATATTTTTGCCTTTGTTGTATGCTGGACATGAAGCCACGCTGCCACCCAGTGTTTGAATCTGTAACTACACTGCTTTCCTGGATGAGCTTGTCGGCTTTTAAAACTGAGAACAATATTAAATGCTCCACGTCACAGGTGAAGTTTGTGACCAGAACTCTTAGTTTCAAATTGAATCAGATGAAAAAAAAAAAAGAAACTGGACCTGCTGTAGATGTTGGTCCCTGACTTTGCGCTTATAGACAATATCATGACCTGGATGAGTCTTCACAGATATTTCATACAGATTTACATGTTTGTGATATAATGTGACACGAACTCTGCCTGGCTTTCTACTGTGAATGAAGCCAAATGTTTTGGTTGACCGGGCAGCAATTGTGGCGCCGGTCCAAAGAACTGAACCGAGTGAACTTGACTTCTCTTGTGTGACTTTGTGTGTGTGGAGAGAGAGAGACTGTAAAATGAGAGCTGATACCTTCCTGAACATTATTATTTGTACAACTTGCTTTGATCATATGTACTGCACGGAAGAAAAGAGAAAAATAACCAAACATTGTTTAGTTGAGAATGTAAGTGAAATTAGTGCGTACTGTGACTGATTACACAGGATTTACACTGGAACAAAACTGGATTTTATTTGATAAGTCTATTAGTTATTTTATAATGTATAATTCATTCATTTACTGATTGTCACACACTGTACATTGTTAATTCTGTTCTTTATTTTGTCTGTTCCCACTGCATGTTTGAATTGGTAAACATCCAGCATGTTTGCTTGAGTTCTGGCCGTGCATGACAATATTCAGTCACAGTCTTAGCACCACCAGCTGGCAAACAGGAAATGACATGATTCATACTGTGATGTGCTCCTCCTGGCAGGTTGACCAGATCCAACTCAGATGTGGTCAGAAAGACCTTAAGACCTTGATGAGACTGTATTGTGAATTTTCCCGAGTGCGGCAACAATTTGTGCTTACTGAATGACACTGAGATACAAGAGAAGAAAAAAGCAATTAGCATTAATAGAATATTAATATAGCGTACTTACTACTTCACATTACCCATCATGCACTCATGAATTCGCAACCTTCCACCTGCATTAAAGACTTCAGTTCTATGATGTAGGAAATGAGTAGAGGTCATCTTTTTGAGGGAGGTCAGACCAATACTGAGACCACCTCAAATGTGATAATATCAGCTTGTATAGAGACTATTTAGGTATTTTCATATTATAAATTACCAGTGTTTTAATTACATACATTTTACTTTATTGTTTGTTTAAATACATTTGATGAGCAAGTATTTGTAATTGGTAATAAGACTGATAGGACAGCTGAAGTGAGGACAGGGCTACATGTGGCACAGACTGAGCTACCAGGACGCCCCGACCAGAAACTTTTCCATATTTGTGGCCATGTCTGTTTCTGTGTGGGGAAAAAAACAACTGAAACCTGGCCAGAGATCTCTAATTAACTTTGTTGGCAAGATGATTTACTCCGTGGGGGAAAAACTAAACTGAACACAACTGAAACTTTGTAGGAAAACTTAAGACCTGAAGCTTGGCTGTAACTAATCTCAAATACTACTGGACTGACAGCCTCATTTTTTTGGTACACATTCGTGACTGTATACTGAAGGGCCTCTGTGATTCAGAAGTCTTGAAAAACCCTTTAAAATATTTTTATGGCTCCATGCCGGCGACAGTTGCAGCCACAGGCGTCATGTTTTCAGGTCATCCTGTTCTTATGAACATGTTATCTCAAGAACACCTTGAAGGAATTTCCTCAAATTGCACAAATGATTTGAGGATGAACTGATTAGAGTATGGTAGATAAAGGTCACATGTCACTATGACCAGAATTAATTACATTATTATATTGAAAATATTTAATTTTTTGTGTTTTTTATTCTATAAAAATTAGTGGTATCATCTCCAATCTGGAATTTAAAGGGTTTACATTCTGAAAATGAATGAATGTTTGATAGTTATGATCAGAACTGAAGCTGGCTTAAAGTTTGAATCTGTACTTATCGACAATCAGACAATCTGATCACAAATGGGCACATGAAAACCAAAACACATGGACAAAAAAACACCCCAGAATGCTGCAGGAGGCACAGATTTGGCAACACATTCTCATCCCAACGCGCCACATACTGACGATTTGATTCGATTCAGTGTTCAACGATCCAATATGATCGATGCAAAGTGACAACATCCTGAACACCCCTGAGCTGAACTGAATCAAAATCGTATCGTGTTGCTGGATTTGTAGAGGTGAGCGAGACCACTGAGCAGAACAGAGGAGCTGGGCTGAAACAGAAACTTCTTTGACTGAACGTTGCTTTGATGATGCATTAAACATCAACGGTTACAGAGAGGAAAAAGAAGATGAGAAGACATTGTGTCACACAGTTTGTATCACACTTTTCCAAGACACGAGTAACAAAGTACCTGATACTCTGAGTAGTTTTTGAGAATACTTTGTACTTTTTCTATCACCAGTACTTGTACTTGTAATTGAATAATATTCTAGTAATGTAGCAGTACTTGTACCTGAGCGCAGATTTCCAGCACTCTTTCCACCACTGGACATTATTAATCATAATTCACTTTCGGTTTGACTTTACTTAACGATTTTTGAAATAGGCTTACAAAATGTTTTGTTTTCAAAACTCTAAAATTCATGTTTATTTGGAAACTTAAGAGTTTGAATTTGATAGAAAAGTCACAAATTTAGCCAGTTGTGTTAGTGAGTTGCCTTGAAGTTATGAGCTTTATTTTTTATAGTGTTCCTGATGAAACCATCATCTGTACTTCATAATAAAAGAGGAAATCACTAATTGTAAGGCAGGTGCTCTCAATAAATTAATTTGAGATTTATAGATTGTAGGTGCTTAAGTTACAGCATTCTTTTCTCCTAAGCAAGATTTTTTTATGCTCGGTGTCTTTTCTTTATTAAGTTTCCAGTTTAATTCTACATTTTATTTAATAACTTATTCATTCCCCCTGCCCCTGCAATTTATTTATTTTTGATTTTGGCAGTTACAATCCTCCATAAGATATACTTTGAGTTTTTTTTTTTATTTTTTTTTTTTACCTTAAATATTAAATGACATCTTGAATTTAGATTTTTTTTTCCTCTCAACCTTTTTGCAGCATCTTCAGATGACAAATAGGCAGTATCATTTTAAAAACGTATGACTATGGCAATAAATCGAAGCAGCATAACAAACAAACAAACAAAAAAGTAAACAAACAAAAAAAATAGAATAAATACCTTCAACATACATAAAGAAAAGGAATAAATTAACCTCACGGGGGTTTAATCACACATCTTAAGACGTTTTTATTCCTCAGTTTTTTTGTAAGTTGAAATGACTTGACTGCTTTTCAAGAACTATATTATCTGGCGGAAGGCTATGATGACTATAATGGTTATTAATTCCATACTTTTGGTGATAATTTCTTAACCGTAATTTCATTATTGATTAACTGACAGTTTCTGTGTCCCCTGTGGTCACTGTAAACCTCAGAAAGCCCGACCCCTGGCGGTTGAGCCTCGGCGGTGCGGCGGCGCTGTGCGGTGGGCCTCATCACCGCGGACAGGCGGGACAAAGCACTTGTTCAGAGGCTGCAGGCGGAGGAGAAACCGCTGTCTCTGAGACAGTCACAGCTGGTTAAAGCGGAGCCACGACTTTTTAAGTCAAATAAAGAGGTTCACGTTAATATTAACCGAAAGAACAGGTTATTGTTTATTTTTTGACGGGCACATTATTTTCTTCTCAACTGTAGTAAACTTTCAGTAGAAGGGGAGTTTTGACAGGAAACAGGGACCGAAGTTTTTATTCCCCTTCAGCGATCCTCAGGTGAGTCAACATGAAGGTGGTTTATGGTGATTTTAACAACAGCAAATAGTTATTCTGTTTGACTAAACTTGTATGAATATGTGGTCATTAAGTCGCCCAGAGTCTCTGTCGGTACAGCCTGAAGCGTTTGAGTGAGCGCAGTATTGTGGAAAAAGTATTCTTATCCTTTACTTAAGTAATCCTAACGTTAATATCACACTGAAAATGATCCACCTCTTTCATTCAGAACCCTGTTTATTAAGTAAAACTATGCAGATGTTTTCAGCAAAATGTACTTAAATTCTGAAAAGTAAAAGTTCTCATTGTGCTGTGATTATAATTAATAATATCATTTATGTGTTTTTGGATTCGTTTTACTGCAGAATGAATATGCATGCTGCATAAATGTTTACTTAATGTAATGCTTGGTAGTTTAACCTTCATCTTACCAACATATTTATACATACAAAGACTGGCGACTGGGGTCCCCATGAATAAACTACAACCATCAGAGCAAAATGACAGCATGTTACCACATGAACTCTTTCATAAAACATTATTAGTTATGTAAGTGATGTAACTGAAGAAGAAACAGATTATTATTATTTTAGGAATGTTAAAGTTAATTTGAACGAAAATAGGCATGGCATAAATTCGAGGTAAACTGTGTCCATCTCCTTGGAAATGACTGACAGAGTGGTCATGCCCCCCTGATAGTGTGTGTGATACTTTAAATTAGGACCCATGGCAAACATTAACTACATAAGTAAATAGTTCCATCTGTTTCAACTGCATAGGCAAAATTGGGTGCTTTTGACTGGGGTCCTGCAGGATCCCAACACATTAAAAAACACTAATTAAAACAGACACAGAAAATAATGATATACGAATACGAAATACTTTATTGATCCCCAAGGGGAAATTCATTTGTCTGTAGTCTCATCTATTTGTATAAGAATTATAGAGTCTGATGGCAGTTGGTATGAAAGATCTTCTGTATCTCTCTGTCCTACAACGAAGAGAGAGAAGCCTTCCACCACCATTATTTCTTTGGTCCATCAAGGTGTTATGCAGTGGATGATCCATGTTGTTTAGGATGGCCTCCACCGTCCTCATTGTGTCTCTCTCCACAACTTCCTCCAGAGAGTCCATCCTTACTCCGATCACAGAGCCAGCCTTTTTCACAAGCTTATCCAGCCTCCTTGCTTGCTTTTTTTCCCAAACTTCCTCCCCAGCAGACTGCAGCATAAAATAAAACACTTGCCACAATAGACTGATAAAACATCTGCAGCAATCTTACTGCAGATGTTTAGAGATCTGAGCTTCCTTAGGAAAAAGAGGCGGCTCTGCCCCTTTTTGTAGAGTGCATCTGTGTTAAGGGACCAGTCCAGCTTGTTATCCAGGTGTACACCAAGATATTTATAGTTTGTTACCACCTCGATGTTCACTCCACAAGTGTTCACAGGCTGAAGAGGGGGCTTGGATCTACGGAAATCAATGACCATTTCCTTTGTCTTTGAGGTGTTTAGTATGAGGCAGTTTTTATGACTCCAGTCACTGAAGGATTTTATCAAATCCCTATATTCAGATTCTTGTCCATTCCTTATACAAGCTACAATAGCAGTGTCATCTGAGTATTTCTGGATGTGGCAGGACTCAGAGTTATATTTAAAGTCTGCTGTATACAATGTGAACAGGAATGGAGCCAGGACAGTCCCTTGTGGAGCCCCTGTGCTGCTCATTAATGTCCCAGAAAAACAGTTCCCCAACCTGACAAACTGTGGCCTTTCTGTCAGGTAATCCGTGATCCTCCATATGAAGTCATTAGGAAAAAATTGATTGACAAAGTCATAGAATGAAGCACCTGTGAGACATGACAAAAAGCATACCTCTGGGGTCTGTGGGTGCCACCAGAGTTTAATCTACTGCAATGAATTATATTCTATAAAAATCATTATAGATTTGTAGTCACTGTCATGTGAGAACCATGTATCTTTAAAAAACAGACTTTTCATGGTGTCAGAAAAAAAACAGTCCTTTTTTCCAGCTGTTCCACACAGGTTTTTAAATAGTTTTTAAATAGTTTATTTAATGGGACAAGTTTTCTCAACTCGTAAAGGAATACCTCCAAGGTGTAACTACCTCAGCAACTTTAATTTAAATGGTCAAAATATTAAGTAGGAGGGATTTTTTTTGTTGTGTTGTAGAGTACTAATGACTTATTTAATAATCTCAGGTCTATTCAGTACACTCAGGTAAAACTATGCGGTACAAATAGTCCTGCTTTCATGAAAGTTAGAAATAGAATAGAATACAACTTTATTGTCTCTTAGAGTGGAAAACTGTCTTTAGCTTACCAAAACATAGAAACAAGACAAGAACATCCAACATAGAGCCTTATAACAGATATGGTAACTGTACACAATTGAAGTATGAAACACCATTTATTAGTTTAAATAAAATACTCATACTCATACAGCACTGAAAAAACAAAACAACTCAACTTAAAACAAAATAAAAACATGGTGGATGAACTTATCGTTTAGTTTTTGTGCTGATTCAGCAACATTTAGTCTACCCTCACTGACATAAGTGGGGTGGAGAAAATATTAGAAACTCTCCTCAGTTTAGCATAATACACTTCAACAAAACCACATTCTTCAAAATGACAATTAAATTGAATCAACATCTCTTACACAGTCTCAGCTTTTGTATTAGTATGCATTAGTTTTAAATAGATGTACCTAAAACATTTGTAACTGAACTGAATGCATATCCACCTGTTTATTATGGCTAAGGAGATTTTTCAGTGGGCTGTTTTTGGGCAGGAAGTCTTGGCTGGCTCCTGTGTGTATGCCAGTGGGTTCCACCCTACATCGGGCAGGGGCCTAATTGTTTTTGACAGATGTGAGACATGTGACTGTATGACTGGAATTCCATTATCAGCAGCAGATGATAGACTCTCTGTGTTGTAGTGGAGCTCAGGCTGCTCCTGGTGGGTGTGTGACCTGACCTGTGACTGTGGTCCAAATGCTGTACTTTCTGCCCAGTTTGAAAATGAGATTTCTGAGCCAGTTATAGACAAACACCAGCGTACTATTACTACTACTGCTGCTACTACTACTGCTGCTGTTACGACTGTTACTCCCACTATTGCTGGCATGCTGCTGCTGCTTTGAATGAAAATGTACTACACTGTATTCAGGGAGTTTGCTGTTAAGTAACTAAACGGCCCCCTTGATAAACAAAGGTCACAAATAAGTCATTGTGCTTTTGTGAGCCTTAACAATCAGTGTGCAGAACAATCACATCTTTATTTAAATAATTAATAATTCCAGCTCAGAGTCCAAAAAACTGTAACTGTGATTTCTGCTACCCAAAGATTCACAGTAGGGTCAATCCAATACTGGATTTTTTGGGCTATTAAACCCAAATTAAGAAAAAAAGATCAAATATATACATGAAATGCTGCATAAAAGATAACAAATAAACATCTACATTATTTTCTGTTTAGAAATGTTTTTATATCAGAACAAACATACATGCTGATACCGATATAGTAGACCAATATAGTTGTGATAGGCCAATATCGGACTGATAATTTTGGCCCGACGGGTATAGGCGTTGATTGGCTTTTGCACCACTGTTAACTGGTCCCTTTAAAAAAACAAACAACAAAAAAAAAACAACTTTATTACTGTATGACAAGTACAACATTTTGAGTTCAAGATTTATATTTTGAAGATTTTAAAGCCTTTGACTCTTCTGACAAAGAGCCAGTTTGGTCTCAGAATGTTGTACTATTCTTAATGTAATAAAGTAGAAAAGGACCCATTTAACAGTGTTGTTAGGCCTTGGGAGGTGGAACTCACTGTTTCCTTCTTAGTGTAGCCTAATTTCATTGCTCGGAAGGGCTTGAGCCTCAGATAATTTCCTGCCAGTTATCAATATAATCAAACACTGCAGTAGAAAATAAATCACTGGTTTTACGAGACTGCCTGTTGATCAACAATAAAGGACACCTGACACCGGTGAACACAACCTGCCCATCCACCTGTTCCCCAGTCTTTCTGTCTCTTTCTCCTACCTCAGTCCACTCAGGAGCAGCACAGAGGAGCCCTTGTCTGATCCTCCTTGGACAGTGCCCCAGTTTTTTCTTTTCTTTCTTTCTTTTTTTTTTTTTACCCTGACTCCATAGCAACACTGTTCTTGTGACGAGCAGCCCTGACTTTTGCCCCTCCTGCTCCCAAAACAAAGGCAAGAAGTTACAGAGGCAGGGAGAGAAGGGGGGGGAGGGAGTTGGGGTACAGGGGAATTGTGAGGGGGTTGAAGGATATGGAGGAATGAGTGAGGGAATAATGGGAAGGTGTCTGGGATGGAGGCTCTGAGGCGAGACCTCTTCTGCTGTGTGTGCCAGAGTCCCATAAAGAGCAGAGAGTTATTACCCAGGACTGTAGACTGTGGGCAGTGCCAAGGACTGTCTCTCTGTCTGTCCGTCTGTCTGTTTATCTAAGTTTCTGCATGGCCATTACCTCCCTCACAATCCCACCAAGGTGCCTGAAAAGGAGAAATGTGAACATGAAATGAGAATTTTTTGTTGCTGTTAAAATCAGTGCTGTGGTGCCACTGAAACCAGCAAATCTTTGTCATTTTTGCTTGAAAATGACCAAAATGATTAATTCGATTATCAAAATAGTTTGCAACAAATTTTCTTTTGATTGATTAATTGACTAATTATTGCAGCTCTAGGTGTCACTGGAAGATCAAGTTCAACCTTGATGCCTTGATGATTAATTCATTAAAGCTGAAAATATCAATCAAGGGCTGCAAACAATGATTGTTTTTATTATTAGTTAATTATTCATTATTTTCTCAATAAATCAATCATTTTGTTCATAAAATGTCAGTAGTAGTAAAAAAAAAAAATCACAGAGTTTCCCAGGGCTCTGGGTGACATTTAATTTACTTGGTTTGTTCAACTAACAGTTAAAAACTAAAAGATGGTAAATTTACTATCAAACGTGACAAAAGATCCAATCTCCATGTTTGACAAGCTAGAACCAGAGAATATTTGGCTTTTTTGTTTGAAAAATGATTCAATGATTTATCGAATCCTGAATACTTTATTGATCCCAGAGGGGGAAATAGTCCCATTGAAGAACAGAAATAGAATAGAATTGTTCCGCTTCAAGCTTCTCAAAACTGAGAATTTGCTGTTTTTCTTTATTGTATTTTTTTTTTTTTTTTTTTGATCTCCATATCAGTTGCATTTTGGACTGTTGATCTGACAAAACAAGTAATTTTAAGTCCTGACCTTGAACTCTGGGGGCATGTGCTAGGTGTTTTTCACTATTTTATGACTTTTTGTAGACTAATCAATTAATTGGTTAACGAAAAATGATGGATGAGTCGATACCAAAAGTAATCATTAGTTACACCCATGGATTAATGAATTATTTCCCATTGTTATGTGGTATATTAACAGATGACAGTCACTGTTACAAGTACATTTTGTTCATATCAGGCTGAGATTAGAGCTGATAATAAATGAAAGAGTAAAATTAATGTTCCCATTTTTGAGCCCTACAGTAACTTTGCACTGCTGTTTACATGCCTTTTCACTCAAACATGTGGGCAGCTGACTCCCTGAAGGACTCCGTGTAGAAGAATGGTCATTGTTAGGTCGTATACACTGTGGCCTTGAATGTTTCTCTGTAAGATTTGTAGCAGAAAGAAAACAAAAATTTTAGCTAAAGGGTGGGACGTGAAATGTTCAAAGTCTGGCTGGGCATTGTGGGGGCTGGAGAGAGACTCCTACAGCCTGAGAAGAGGCAAAAAAGAAAGTATTGTTGTTTGGCTACGGTCCTGGCACCGACATCCCCACACTGACTCTGACTTTCTGGTTCAGAGACCTCAAAGCTAAGGTCATTCCTCTAATATTTATATTTTCTGTTAATGTAGGAAAGCAGGTCTGTTCTTATGATAAGTGATAAACTTTCTTCTCACAACCTGGCAGAAAAAGACAATTGCACAAACGAGCCTAACGTGTGCCCTCATAAATCACACTGGCTTGGAAATGGTAAAACATTTACACTGCTCTGTTATGAAGCCTCATTACCAAAGACAGTCACGCCTAACTTTCCCATATCTCCACGTAGCATTACTCATATCAGTGCTGCTGAAAAACAGTGCCAGGCAGACAGCTTCCTAGCTTTGTGCTGTGCACTTTTCTCTCTCAACTATCCACAAAATCTTTTTGTTTTGTTCTTTTTGTTTACAGCTCGGGACATTTTGAAGCCATGTTTGACAAGCAGCGCTACGAGAGTCCACCTGTCTACAGTCCTCCTTTCACCTCGCCATCCAACAACGGCTTTGGCCCTCCAGGCAGCTTCCAAGCCCCTCAGAGCGATTACAACGCATACCCACCTCCACCGGGATCTTACTACATTGAGGACAGGCCGCAGCACTTCTACAAATGGCTATCACCTCCGGGGATCATCAAGGCCATGATGGCTACAGTGATCGTGTTGTGTGTGGCAATATTTGCCTGCGTGGCCTCCACTCTCATGTGGGACATGCAGTACGGAATGGGAATGGGGATGGGAATGGGCTATGGCAGTGGATACGGTATGGGCAGCTACGGTTCAGGATATGGTAGTTATGGAGGTTATGGGGGTTATGGAGGCTATGGCAGTGGCTATGGCTCCTACATCTCACCTTACTCAGCCAAAACTGCCATGATTGCCATGGCTGCCATTAACTTCATTGGCGCGCTGTCCTTCTTCATCTCCAGCTTCTCTAAATCCCGAACTGTCCGCAGTAGGAAGTTCTTTCTGGCCCTCCTGATAAGCAGCATCATCATGGCTATGCTGCAGGTAAGACTCACTCATGGTTTCCTCATATTTATGCTTTCCCACTTCTGTGTTGCTTATAGAGTCTCCAGTGGCCTTGTTTGGAGGAACAATTATGGTGTATGAATATGACACTGGTGATAAATTCATAGAGGAATAAAATTTCTCTGTAAAGGAACAAGAGAAGAAAATATTGTAGAGCACAGATAACTGTTTAAATTCAAAGTAAGACTCGCTTCTTTAAAATGTGTCTGGTATGAGATCTCTTGACTCTCGACTAAAGTTATAATACAGTTTTGCCTCACTGCTTTTTTCTAACAATCCCTATAATACCCTGATCTAATCACTTTGTGTTTTATTGTCGAGTACAAGGACTTTATTTCTCGAAGACATTGCAGCTTATTGTATATTGTTATATGGAAGCCTGTATCTTTTAGAGCCTGACTGATAGTGGATTTTTGGGGATGATACTGGTTATTAGGGAGTAAAAAAATTCCAAGATTGCTATATCAGCAACATTTTTTATACAGAATAAAGAATATATAGCCTACATAAACACATATTTTTTGCAATGATCTCTCAAATGCGGTTATATATATATACATTAAATGCTGCCTATAAAATTAAAAATAAAAACAATCTACATTACTTTCTGTAAAAAAAAAAAAGAAAAAAGAAAATAAATATTGTTGCATAGGCCAATAATATTGGTTGGCAGATATACTGGTGGGGATCTAGTACCTTGTGTTTATTTTCATGTTGTACATGTTGTGTGCCCAGCCCACAGAAAATCAGAATATACAAAAAAAAAGCACTGCTACACAAACCTCAAATTCTGGACAAAATATTTTGTCATATCTCATAACCTCTATGGCAAACCTCACACTCCCAAGCTAGTCTTTTATCATCATCTAAAGCTGAAAGAAACGTAAGGTAGAGGGCATTATACATAAATAATTGCTATAAGGAATGATAAAGCTTAAACTGGATTTCATTTTCAATCTTACCTTAATCACAAATAGAAATTTGTTTTAGATTCAGCTGCCCTTTATATGGTTTGATGTTGTTGGTGTTTTAAAATAAAGGAAGCACTTTGCACATCTGATTGATAAGACAGGTGTGTTGGAGAGAGGCGAGTAGACCAAAAAGTTGCAAAAAGGACTCCTGGGCACTGTCTAACTTGCAACATATCATTTATTTGTAACGTTTCGGTACTAGACCTTCATCTGGCAAAACGTTTTAAAATGAAATGTGAGAAATATGGTTTGAATCCTACATTAGCAGCATTATATTAGAATTTTCTATGTCCAGTATTTTGAGGTTTTCATCCCACATCCCAACAAACAGTCAAAACTGTAATAAACGCCTTGCTCTGTTATGAACGGTATTTAAATGTGCATGTTTTTGAAAATTCCTGAATACCAGAAGTATCTGGAACAGGACTCTGTGTACACAGTCTAACCCTTTTCTGATCTCAGTGTTCTTGCTAGTGTCGGTTAAAACACATTCAGATGTTTGTCAAAAGATCACACCATATAATGTTTCTGCTGCCTAGTATGTGATAATACTATCAATCCAAAAATGAAAAGACTCTTAGACATTCATGTTTCTGGGGTCCATTCTGTTATTTTCTATTCCAACCTCCTGAAGCTTTAGAATGTCTAGATGTGCAATATGGAAAAAAAAGTCTTCAGTTAAAGTACAGCTATATATATTATATAAGTTGGCTGAACTTTGTCTCTAAGTCCAGATGAAATGGCATTTCAGTATCTAGCTTACGTATCATTACATATTTGAAACAGGGTAGGCAGGTGTGACGTAACGTTGGAAGGAATTTGATTTGATCATTGAAAAGTGGGTACGTCATAACAGAAAATGTACCATGCTATTGCTAGTTAGCTAACTAATGAATCTTGGCTCTGTGTCACTAAAAGTTGAATATTGATGGGTGGATGTAATGGTATTCATATAAATTGGTTGTTTCAAGTCCATGTACTGTAAACAGATGTCATATTTTGTTTTACAGGAAGAAAACGTGATTTTGATATAAGAATACAAAGAAATTTATTTTCTTGGCATCTATTGATAAATGCATAATGGTGCACAATATGACCAGGATGTTGATCTAAAAGGGTTAAAAATGCATTTTTCATTTAATCTTGACCTTAATGAAATCCTTTACAGAGTTAGAGTTTACATGATTTTTTTTAAACCTGTATGGGTGATACAGTTTGTTTGAGCTCTGCACATGATGAAATTCCCAGTAGAAACAGTCAGAAAATTTATCAAGCATCCATTAAAATGTGGATGTTTTTCAATGTTTACGCTTGATTTCAGCTGATTAAGCTCCAATGAAGTATTAGTGCAGACAGACAGGTTGTACTTTACCCTTTACAGGATGTTCAACAAATTATGATATGGTTGCTGCTGAATGTGGTCTTCACATGATCTGCTGACACTGTTGTCTTAGTCATATTTGAATTGAATAGTGAAGAGTACTACTAGAAGACTTGTTCAGTGAGAAACAGGATTTTATTATTGTAAATAATATCAATATGACACTGTACTAACTTCATGTTTATTTCAGGGCATCATAAACATTGTCTACATTGTCGGGGTGAACCCGATGGCCCAGAGCTCCTCCAATATGATGTACAATCCAATGCTTATGATGTGCCAGAACCTCTACCAGACCAGCTATTCACAGATGGGAGGAGTGGGAGGCTTCCCCATGTACAACCAATATCTCTACCATTACTGCTTTGTGGACCCACAGGAGGTTTGTAACTTTTCCTGTATATATTTTGTAGTATCAAGGGCTGAGTCAGTGTTTGACGTGACAGTGCAGGATTTGCTTCCAGTCCCATACTTTCTTCAGGAGTATGATGGAGTTGGATGGGCTGGCCACATAATGTCTCCTCATTTCAGATTTCAAGATGTCAATACTTAAAGTAGGCTTGCAAGTAGGGTTGTTCCAATCCCAAACCCGGAAAAATGCCTCAGATACAACTTAAAATGCTGGTATAGGTATCGGCAAGTATAAACATATACATTTTTAATGCAGTTAACTGTTAAGTCCACATATTGTCAGATAATGCCCAACAAAATTTCCTAGAGCATTAAGCTACCAAGTAACTTTCACATTTTGTTGATTTTGGGGGCCCATGTGGACAAGAGTGGTCGTGTTTCCACCATAATAACTGTGAAATCGAATCTCAAAAATGAAATGATATTAATAACAATCTTCTGCTTCTTTTTAACTGGCTAATGTGGTACTCACTGTAACTTTGCCTGGGGAAATGCAAACACTGGCTCGTTTCATCTGATTTCACTGAGAATCCGACCCAATGGCAGGCATTAAGAATAAATATGCAGAAATAAACAATATTCTTTCATATGGTCTAATTTAACTTAACTTGGTCATATAGAGGCATCAGTAATAAACTGAGACTGTTTCATAACCAGTTAAAAATTCCCTGTAGTACCTTTAGGCTTGATGCTTTTAAATTATTTTTGTTTAGTATGTCTGAACAACAACCCAAAACCAAAATATATTGAATATACAGTCATGTAAAACAAAGAAAATCAGCAAATCCTCACATTTTAGAAGCTGGAACCAGGTTAATATTTGGAATTCTTCTTTTATTTAATGACTTGATTGAATTATTGATCGTTGATGATTAGTTTTGCGTTCATAGACTAATCACTTCATTTATATATCATATCAGCACTAAAATGAGTGTAGCTTTGGGTTTAATTGTGTATCATACACCATCTGTTTTTGTGAAATAGTTGTGTGTAAAGCTGTTGTGTGGGAAATGCATGAATCTGGACTCACAAAGCATATTATAGTCTCACATGTTATCAGCACTGTACTGCATTGTATGGTGGGTACATGGAACCACAAACTGTGATATGAGTTTCTCCTAATGACCTCACATGTGTATTTGTGCACTTCTTGTACCAGGATAAACCAGCTTTATCTTAGAACTTATCTACTTGACAACTTTCCAGATTTTATTCTCATGTTCTTGCTTCTCTAGGGAGTTGCCATGGTGTGTGGATTCCTGGTTGTCATCGCCTTCTGTGTTGCAGCTTTCTTTGCACACAAAACGAGAGGGAAGATCTGGCGCTACGGGAAGCCAAACATCTACTGGGATGAACCTCTTGTTGGTGGGAAGGCCTCAGAGGGCAGAGATGTAGAGGAATGGGTAAGAGACAACAGGACGGTAGTCACAGTTTAATAAGACTGGGTTTACATGGGATTTAGAAAGAAAAATCATATTTCGACCCCAGTTGACCCCGAGTTTGTTCCTGCACAGCTTGCAGACAAAGAACAGGGTCAGAGAGAGTTTAAATCCAGCCTATGAGAGTTGATGGAACACAATTTCACTGACGGATCTCATTAGATGATGAAATGATCGACTATGGTGTTTTTTCTTTACAGACGGGTTCTGCCACTAAGACTGATAAGTGACAAATTAGTTTCCATCTGTTTTTACAGTGCAGAGTAGATAAGTACAGTAGGTAGGTCATCAGCGAGGTAGTCATGCTGCTCAGGTAGTCATCAGTCGTAAAGATAGGTTAGGTGTTTGTGGTGATGGCAGATGTAGTAAATAGCTAAGCTGAGACTTGCACATTCCAGAGGTTAGTTTGTCATTTGTTATGTTATTTTTGTCATAGCTGCACCATATCACCAGAGAGAATTTGCAATGTTTGAATCTCATGTTTTCTTTGTTTTCAATGATTTGAAAGTCCAAAAAAGAGTGTCATATATAGATCTTTATCGGTTTATAGGATCCAGCAGGGAAACAGTCACACCCCCATAACAGCGTTTCCTCTGACTGAGTCACTTTGTTCAGGGTCAGGGCTGATAGCTGCCAGCAATTGTTTGCTCATGCTCTACTGCCTGGTTTCACCCTCAGTAATCATTAACCTCCTGAGAAGATACTAAACACGCAGCTGGTTTCTAGAGAGCCTGCCTTCAGGTTTTTAAATGTCAACATCATGCCTGTCATATGGGACTGTTACTGAAATATTAGTTGATTATTGACTTGACCTACCTCTTTTCAAACGATGCCTGTTTCATACAGTGAAGGACAATGAGTTAACATCAAAATCACTTGGGACTGAAAATTTTATTGGTGGTCATAAACATTCAGTTAACTAGGTTTGAACACTAGCTTTTTTTGTGAACTTTTTTTTTATTGTTTTGTATCCCAGAACTGGGTCTGCAAAATGTTTTCTTTGTCTCCTACAGTACATACCTCATACTGTAGTGCTTCCTGTCCAATACATAATGTCTACAGCCAGTGTTTGTTCAGAGGGGAGGGGAGTGTCAAGAACACAAATCAATACATGCACACATATGGCATACAGGACATGCATGTCAATTGCAAATGAAATGAATCCAAATAAATAGAGGAAGTAAAAAGCTAGATTATTTTAAGTATTACTCAAAACTTAAAGATATTCAGTTAATGTCATACAGGAGTAAAGAAAGCAAAGAATATTCATGTTTAAGAAGCTGAAATCAGAGAATTTTGATCTTATATTGTTGTTCTCACCCACTGCCTACCTGCAATTAGTTTATTTATACCCATGCCTGTCCTCATGAACTATTTTCGTGGGTTACCTGAACCAGTTTAGGACTCTGGTATATGCATATATTGTAGTGTGCAATACCTATCTGTACACTTAAAAGGCTCAGTAGTGCTATCTTAGCTCTATCATTTGATCAGATTTGTCCGTGAAAGATGCAGAAAGTGCTGTGAGTTACACTTTATCTCTTGTACTGACTGGAAAATACCAAAAGGAGCACTACACAGACATGGTGTTATATTGGATTATATAGAGGTGTTTGTTTATGAGTGAGTGCTTGTCATTGCCTAGAACATGGCATCATGTACACAGAGGTGTAAAGGCAGAGCAGAGTAAATGAGACAAGCCCAGAGTGAGTCCTATGACTAGCACTTGTGTCTGATAATGAAGCCCTGCTCACTGATGTCATTGGATTTACTGTAGGTACAGTAACAGAGTGTACACTGCCACTGCATTAGAAATATCACAATTCTTGACATTGACACAGTAAATATTACTGTAACAAGCTTAAGAGATATTTTTTTTGGATTGTAGAAGTTAAGGAAAAGGGCAAAGAGTTCTTAGAGGATTTGATGAATGTCATTGCAATCAGATTATTATTTATTCATGCTAGTCAGTCTCAAAGATTAAAACATGTATGTAGATTGTGAAACATATTTGACTTATCTCCCTAAAGACTTTATTCTCCACAAAAGCAGATCAGCCATAGTGTATCTACTCATACATATTTGATCCTTGTAACAGCCTCTAAAAACAGGGGCACTTAGTGTGGTAGAATTTGCCCTCTTGTCCTCATATATTCCTCATATTTCCTCATGTTCCACACTGCAGTTCTTTATTTCCTCCGTTGCTATGCTACCTGCTCTACTGTATCTGTGCCACAAAATGAGTCATCGTGGTTGTTTGGCTCCTTTAAACACAAGGCCAGTGACAGTCTGCGGCTGTGGTTGGTTTGAGATTGGACCATCTCTGTTGCTGAGCTCGGGAGGCCTGGCATACTCTGATGACCTCACACACTGGCCTCATTCAGCCCGCCGCTGGGGGGGCTGCATTGTGTCTGCTGCATGAGGTCATCAGAGTTGGTTTCTGCAGGGCCGTCTGTGAAACACTGAAGTACTGCACACATGTGGACTGAAAGCATCCTGGACAGGTTTCATAGACATGGATTAAAACATGCAAATAGAGTGAATGTGGTTTGAAGTAGTAGTATAACATTGTTATGATAGCATAATACTGACATTAAACAAGTTAGAATAATATTGTATTGAGAAGGTCCTTCAAATAGTAACAGTGTAGAGTGAGGCAGAATTATTTGGGGAAAAATAACTGATTGCAGTTAGTCTGACCAATAGTCCAGTTGATTTAAATTTGTTTTTGTTTTTTTTCATTAAATTTAGGTGTGTATTGTTTATCAGACATAGCATTAAGCAAATGTATTCCTAAACAAAACACAAGAAATATTAGGGATGGCTCAATACTATTTTTTCATGTCTGATACGGTTATTTATCAGTTTTATGGATGCACTTTGCAGAAACTAGTCATCTAAAAAACATCATGCTCAAACTGTGAAACAATTACTCTACTCCCATGAAAGCAGAAATACAAAACCCACAATATGACTTCATTATGCAATGCTGCTGCTTGTTTTTATTTGAACTTTTTATCACAGCAGCATTTTTGATTTGTCAGCACAATTCAAACATTCAAAATTAAAATACATTTGATCTGTGTTACCTTTGACACTCCTCCCTCTATGGCATGCTGCGCAAAGTTTAATTAAGCGTTTACGTGACAGTTTAGGCTAATGGTTCCTATCAGAGTCTACGCTTCCTTTTTTTCCCTAATATCCGATCCAGTGATTTTAGCCAGTCGAAAATTGATTCTGAAAAAAAAAAAAAAAAAACTGATAAAATTGTCCAATGGCAGGTTATAAGCCTGTTAATGGACAATTGGTTAAGGCATCCGTCTATCTTAACTTAAGAGCTTGCAACCTACATGCACGTGGGTTGCTAACCGGATGAATGTAATCAAGCCAACAGCTGTTACCTTTTCTGTTACTGTGATTTAACCATTTTAATGACTGGGCTCGCTTCCCAACATGCAGCTGTACCACCAAAAAGTCCCGACAGTTTTTTCATCCGCATCCTGGAATGTGTGGAGCCACACGATTGTCCAGCGGTGAGCACTGTGGAGATATGCTGGCTATGTGAGATAACACTTTCTTGTCATTAAGGACCTCTAGCACCAACAGGTCTTAGGCCTGGTCTTAAGCCAAGTCTGTCTTTACCCGCAGTTTTAAGTCTGACTAATAGTTACGCCAATTGCACCATTTAGGCTTAAGTCTTCTTCTTGCTAAGACCAGGTGTAAAACCTACACCTAATCAGGAGAAGACTTAGGCTCTAGATATACCTGGTTTTAATACAGTTTGCATAAGCAGCCCTACACATCCATATGCATCCTGACTGCTTTGTGTATCCTGTGTCCATTTGGAGGGATGGTTGTGTGCATCTTCACAAATGAATGGTACGCATACGCGAACACAAACGTGTGGTTAAATAGCAAGTATATTTCCAGCCTTAAAGTCAAAATCTAGGCAGTTTCTATAGTAACGGATTTAAACAACACAGCATGTAACAATCATCAACATTGGTAATGACAGTGGTACATCTCATATATTGACTTTACAGCATGAAAAAGTATCACTGCTGCTTGTGATTGTATTTTTTAAGTTAAATTCCCATTCTACATATTTGTCAGTTGTGTCTAAACATAGAGCACACATGTACAGGCAGAAGAGAGGCCCCACCCTGCTGATGGCCATGGTCCTTTTAACTTCATTGTTGCAGAAGAAAACATCTTTACATTGTAAATTAACAGGGTAAAATATAGGTCAGTTCTGCTTGTGATTAGAAAAGAGCAGATGAGCAGAATCATTTGTTGACAGGCACAGAGAAATGCGTTCTTCTTAATGTCTTGTATATTTGGTTTACAACAAGCAGACATTTAGCAAGACAGTGGGAGAGAGTTAACAATGTATCCTAGCAACACATGCTGCTAGGCGATAGCCATAATTGTGTGGTTATTCACATTGACGTGCATCACTAAGACCATGTTTGGTTAAAACTAGGCTTTAGTGTGGTTGGTGCAGTTGACGCAACCAGCCCCCGAGGTCTTTCGTCATCTAGGGACAGCTTACAGGTAAAGTTAACTAGTCAACCTGCTTAGTCACAGCTGGCTTAATTTGGCGGCTACAGTTGTCTTTACAGATGATGCGGTCCACGGTCGGTGTGTGGCTCTTGTGATTGAAAATTACCGCATTCACTGTATTTTCTCTTTTAAGTTTGTTGGTCAGTGCTGCTCAATAAAACTTCCTGTGGAAAGGGTTCTCACTAGTTTCGCAATTTCCTGGAATTAATAGTGGTTGCAACAACTACTCTTTGGTTGATATTTTACAGCTTACATAAATCATCACTGACTATACAGAGCGCCAAATTTTTCCTTGCACCGCACCACTCCCTGACTTTCATTCTCTTCCATCATGACTCTCTGCCGCTGCTCTTCTTCTTCTTTTATTGCACATGTACTTCTTCCTCACTTAACTTTTTCTACTTTTCCTTGTCTGCTTCCCCTTTGCTCAGTTTTCCCTCATTAACATCCACCTTCTCTACGCCTCTCTCCATCTTTTGCCTTCATGCTTCTCTTCACCAGGTCCACAACTCTCAGACATTCTTGCAGTGCTTACATACTCTGCACACTGAACAGCAGCCGCTGTGCTGCACACTGAGGGGGCATTGTTGGGATTCTTACATGAAATGCAGACTTCAATGGGATTCTCCTGCAGCTGCGAGAAAGGCACCTCACCCAGGCACTCCACCCTCCATGATTATTGTTTTTTGGGGGGCTAGGCTGATGTTAGGCTCTGCTCCTTCACTGTGGGGAATTTAGGAGATTGTTCAATAGTGTACCACCCAAGAGAGCGAGGGTGGATATTTTGTAAGGGTTTTATATTGTTGGGAAATAGTATATTCTCACCAGATTAATACAGTAACTATACATGGCTTGTTGTGCAGGGGCAGAATATGCCAGGTGTCTTGTATTGGAAGAACATAATTAACAAGCAAGGTTTTTTCAAAAATTTGCATGTATAAAAGTAACACCATCCCAACCATTTTCAGTGCTATTTCATGTACAAAAGCAGATATTGTTTGACTAGATTTGAAGCTTAAATTAAAACCTGTTTACTTGTACAATAATTTAGTTTTAGTCCCCTTTTGTTAGTGGCCTCACATCCTCCTTGTGTTGCTGCTTTTGAAAAGCAAGTTAGACCTCCAGGTAGCAGAGAAACAGAAACACCCAGTTAAAGTTTAGAGGGTGTGTAAAAGGTATGTAATGATTGATGAATTTACTGGACACAGTGGAAGTGGAAGAAGCAGTGGCTGACCACCCCCTTTGAGGCCTTCATTGTTAGGTGTTCCCTCATGTAGGCTGTCTGGCCTCACAGGAAAGACTTAGAAAACACAGATTAAACTTTATTTACATGACAGACGCAGTTTCCTTTTGTTTGAAAGAAGAAAGGAGGAACACATCCCTTCCAGGTGTTCATGAAGACATAAGACAATAGAACGAAGTGAAAGCAAAGCTGGAGTTATTGTCAGTTATTTTCTGTGTATGTATAATATCCTTATGACTATGACTGGTTTATTAATGGTTAGAGTTTGGTTTATTTCACAATTAGTCTTTAGTCATCCTTTGTTTTTCTTCTCTTGACCTTTTCAAGCATGGCAAGGCGAACAGATAACCCTCATTTCACTGAGGAGTTGGACTGTGTTGTCGAATTACGTGCTTGACTGCTCATTAATTACCGTACCTCATGTTTTCTCTGGAAAGAGAAGAGGAGAAAACTATGTTGTCTTTCACAGGATGTCAGTCAGAAAATGATCCTGCAGCGTGGCCTGGTCTTTGTGAGCGCTGCAGTTTGTTTGTGTTTGCTGAGTCGGTTCCTTCTGTTTTTTCCTGCCTGCTGTAGGTGAACAATGTGGAGGAAAGCCGCAGTGTTCAGGATGCCCCTACCCTGCTGGTGTCAGAGAAGGGAGCCGGGCTGCTCAACGCCTCAGCGAACAGTGTCATCTCCTACCCCCCAGCCAAGGTGGACAGCAGCTCCTATAATGAGGACGAGTTCGACAACAACGAGTGGGTGACCCTGATTTTCTTAGCCTCCTTTTTAGCTTCGATCCTAGAATTCTTCTGAAGAAAGTTTTGATTATTTTGAATGTTTCTAAACATTTCTTAAAGTCACAGTGAGTGAGAAGTTACTGCTGTGGACTGGGTCAGCAACAAAACATACTTTTCCCATCGGAAAAGACTGTCTGAAGGCAAAGTGGTGAAAATAATTTCATATGATATGTAATATAGTATCTGTGCATACATACCACATACAGCCCCACATTAAATAATCCTAACTATCACTTTAAAGTGAAACACGACTTAGGGCATCTTCTTTTTCTATAATCTGACTTATTTCTGAGGGAAACAAAACATGTGGGTGGTGTTTAGGTATGACAAGGATTGTCATACCTAGGTATGTTGGCCTCCACCCACACCTTCCTCACCTGCGTTGTTACATGAGGAAGAAGAGGATGAGGGACAAATGAAGAAATTAGACCTCAACCATGCTCTTTTGAAGATGTGAACAAAGGATTTACCAGCTAACACTGAAACACACATCTGCTCAATGACATAACTCAGTGACATATGATGAATGGAGTTATCCAGTTGCCTCATTATATTTGACTGGATAGATTTATGTATATGCTACTGTACATAAATTCAAGATGAGTCATCAAAAATATTTTATTGTTTTACAGGAACAGAAATGAGAGGTATTTAAATATTTTTTTAAAAACCCATAACGATTTTTTTGAATATCCATTTTGCTTATAACGAGATAAGTGGCCTAGTGGCACAAGGATGCAGAATTTGAACTTGTAAAATATGTTACTGTGAAAAACAAACCTCAGCTGTGAATGTCTTTCCAATCGAAATATGAAAGAAGCTGTGTCATTTGAATCTGTGCACTGTAAAGCAAAGATTGCACACCACAAACCTTTAAACATGTGACTCACACAAGCAATATCTAATCATTGCTCGGTTTTAAAGCCCATGAAAACATATTGCCCTGCCCACAAAAAGAGCTGTGTGTGTGACCTTTGAGCTCTCGTTGGATTAACTTTCCCTTGTTTTGTTTTTCTCATTGAAATCTCTGAGGAAGGGAAAAGGCAGGATTCTTGTGAGCAAATGTATTTGTTTTTCTTCAAAGCTAGAAATGATTTCTCAAGCACCTTGTTTTTGTTTGCATTACCGCGCTTAAACTGCAGTGTGTGTGACTAAAGGTCCATTAGTCTTTACAGTTTTTTAACATCTCAGAGCCCAGCTCGTGTCAAAACTGTGCTCTGAGTGTGATTGACCTGATTTTTGCGGACTTCACTGTTAATGTTCATAGGCATGAGGACAAAACAATCAAATTTTACTGCAAGGATTTAGTACACAATATTATTCTGATGATTTCCTCTCTCACAAAGTAAACATAGCTGACGTTTTTCATATTCAGAAGAATTTTAGCCTGAAGACCTGCAGTGTGCTCTGTTGTTAATAATGCAGCCTTTTTTGTAAGAACTCGTAATATCTGTCCCGCTGGATTTGGATTCCTCTGTAAATCCCCACAAACCTACAAAATTGAGCATGATTCCTCCTTCGTGTTATTAAAGAGCTGTACCTGCTTCCTGGTCACTGAGGGCCGTCCACATGGCACAGAGTCAAACTGTAGAGTGTGAGCAACAATAATCATTACTGGTTCAAGGCGTTTACCTCAATATGGTATCTGTCTGTGTCATGTCAGTAAATATTTGTTTTCTTTACACACAGTCACACATTAGACCATCCCTTATGTTCGTGGTGTTATTTAGGTCAGGGTGATCTTCATGTAATTTTGCTTTTTGCTTAATTTGTTCTGTTTAGTCAAGGGCATAATTTCCACTTAGAGATTCAGGAATTTCATTTATTTATTTATTTATTTTTTGCCCTGGGTTTTGCCTCGCAGGCTTCATATAGACCGCCTATGTTAGTGTTGTGCATAGACACATAAATGTACATGCTGCATTGATTGCTTTGGCCTGTTGGTGAGCATTCCCCTCTGGATCGTAGATCATTGCATTATCATATTGGCCAGACCACAAATTGGGGAGCTGTGGTTTTTCTGGATAAAAAGCACTGTAACTTTCACATTCCTCAACAGATGTCAATGAGTTGTTTTATATTCAAGGGTTCTTAATCTAGGCGGTGTATGTTACAATAACAAAACTTTTTTTCCTACTCCAGAAAGATCCTAAACCCTTGAATATAACACGAGTCATCATCAGTCAGTCAGTTGAGAAATGTAAGCTTAATTTTATCTTATTATTTATTTTTAATTTTCATTAAAAATGTATGTGATTACCAGGCTTTGAAAAACTCAAGGTAAATGCTGTCCAGCATCAACCAAAGTTAGCAACAGTCTGTCAGATGCAGGCGCAGCATGTAACATGGGTTTGTTTTGTGTCAGTGAAAACATTGACATCGCACAGGATATGATGTCATTTCAAATCGTTTTCAATCTAAAACTTTGTGAAATGATTTCAGTGTGTGTATCAGCACTTTTTAACAATGCTGTGATAACTAAATACTGATGAACACTGATAATCGTGATAATTTTGGTCACTATAATCGTGATATGTAATTTTCATACCGTTCTGTAGTAAACAAGCAAAGGAACAGCAAAAGACATTAAACACAAATACGCATTCTGCTTTTATAGCAGTTCCAGTGGGAGGCAATCATGACAAATTTATTCATGTTTTTGTTGCCGTCCTGCAGGTACTCAGAGAGAACCATGAGCCGACCATCAGAGGTCCTCTCACATGGTGGGGGAACCAGTCCAGCCCGTCAGAGGAGATGAGCAGGGGCCGCAAACCCTCAGCCAACAGGGGCAAGAGACGCAGACGTAACCCCGACTTCGATGACTCTCAGTATGAGACAGAGTACACCACAGGAGGAGAGACAGGCAATGAACTCGACGGAGAAGAGTGGGAGAGGTGAGAATTAAGCCTCTGCCACTGAACTGTTCTGTCTCTGTGCAGTTCATACACTGTCTGGATTAGAGGTGGAAAGAACAAAGGATGTAGATTGCAGTTAAATACCGTGGCTCCCTCAGGAACAGACCTAAATTTTTTTATTTGAATGAACAATTGTAATCTCTGAAAATCAAACTCACATGAGAGTTACAGTAAAATGCAGCCACAATATCTTTTGGATAGAAACATGCAAGAACAGAATAGTAAATAAATAGATGTTTAAACAGCAGAGCGTGGAAAAAGCTCTGCAGCTGTGTGTTTCACTCTGTCCAGGAGAGTAGTTAATCCTCTGAGGCATGCCACTTCACATGGCTTGTACTCAGGCATAATGAGAGAATTGGGCCAAAGGTACAAAACATGGGAGTCAATGTAGTTTATGAGAAAGTAGTTACATTTGGCTGTGGTTCGATCCGCACAGACTTGAACGAATGTCCCTGAGGAGACATTTGAAGCCTAACCCAACATTATTGACACCAGCAGTCACAGTATACATAACTGACCTGTGCACTGCAGTCCTGTAGTTCAGTAGTAAACCTGATAACCTCAGTGAAGGTTGAAAGGTGTGATATTATGAAGTCAACAGGTTTATCTCTGATTCTTTACCCTTCTTCTTCCTCCTCCAGTGAATACCCAGAGATAACATCTGATGCTGAACGTCAAGAGTACAAGAGAGAATTTGATGCCGATCTGAGGGAATACAAGCGCCTGTGTGCTGAGATGGACGACATCAATGATCAGCTGAACAAACTCAGCCGGCAGCTGGACACGCTGGATGACACCTCTGCCAAATACCAGGTCAGATATACACAGAACTCAACTCCTGAACTCATGAGAAAGACAAACATTCTGGTTATGAAAATACAAGATCAACCTAAATTACAAATCAGGAATGCAAAAGGGATCTCTAACAGCGCGTGGAGATGAAAAAAGCTACATGAATAAAAAAAAGCTCTTGTGTAGGTATGAACACTAATGTGAAGAAGTGACAAATCAAATATATAAACTAAAATACAGTGTTTTATTCTGAACAGCACAGCTCATATGTGCAAAGATTTACCAACAAACGCTGATCTTGCTGCAAAAAGATTCTTCCCTGAGCATTTCTCTTTTTTCCTCATGTGTCCGCAGGCTGTAGCAGAGGAATACAACCAGCTGAAGGATCTGAAGCAGGTGAGGAGAAATCTCTGATGATACATTTTATAAACTAGACTCCATCAAGACTTGATTAAAAATACACATTACTGCAGTTACTTGTGGAAGTATTATAGATTTTGTTTGGATTATTTGAAGTGGGGTTGAAGTGAGGTACTTATCCATTGTCAGTGTATCATCTATTGTAGATAGCACACCCCCAGTTTGGAAGCTAAGCAATGCACTGCCCTGGACAGGGTCAGCAGCAAAATGTATTTTATACACCTAAAATAATCAATATCAGTTTAAGTGTACGCTATATTTAGAATATTTTGCAACTCTTCACTTTGGCCTTTTCTGGTGGGAAACTACTGTTATATAAGCCAAATATCGCTCTCTCTAAATCAGCCTCTAAAGTCCATTGGCAAAATCAGTATTTTTATCAACAGGAGAGTTAGTGGACCACTACAGTCTCCATCAGTTAGTTTGTGTTTGTGTGACTTTGGTGTGATAAACGTTAGTTTGGATTCAAATTCACACAATAACACAAACAAACTGACTGATTGAGGCAACGGTACGCCAGCAACTGCTGTGTTCTGAGAGGTAAAATAACTGATTTTGACAGTGGAGTCTGGTGCTTGACAACAAGATAAAGCAGTGAAAATATTCTAAGCAAAGAGTACGCGCAAACTGATGTTGATTATTTCTTTTGGGAGGGGGGGGGTGCTCTTTCAGGTGGCTGAAAAACATTTTGGTGGTTGACCCTGTCCATAGCAGTATGCAATATTTTTTTTCCCAGGATTGCAAAGGCATGACCTGCCCTACCATGCTGGGAAAAAAAATTGCCAGCAGTACGTTGCTTAGCTTCCTACACCGGTACTCCTGCTGCTTCTCCAAACTGTGGACAGAACTCCTGTTCCAAAAAATCTGAATTATCCCTTTAACATCCAGCTCCAGAATGTCATCATTTATATTTCATAGTATTACTTTGGACATAAAATGTCTGTAAATGCTTTGTGCTCGGTATAACCTGGACAGTCTATCATATCTTCAATATCTGTTTAAGCAGAAGAGCTGCCATTTTCTTTATCTTATTAAATAACTCATTTCACTCTTGACCATGAATAAGCATGTTTACACAGTATGAAATGACTCCTCTGTGCTCTCTCTGCTCTGTAGACGCCAGAATACCAGTCTAAGAAGAAACAGTGTCGCAGGCTGAGACACAAACTGTTCCACATCAAACGCATGGTGAAGGACTACGACAGGAACCACTCTGAACCCACTGACACTGAGCTCTGTGGTCGACACAGCAAACACTCACAGACGCACGCCAGCATACACTCCAAAAGACTCTGTGACACCCCGAGACCAAAGTTACCTGTACAGAACCAACACACACTGGATACACACACATACAGAGGGAACACACTGTGTGTTAAGAATAATGATCTCGTGTTTTCCTTCATTCACTGATCAATTATGTATAAATAACTGGGTTTTTTTTGGAAGAAAATGGAAGCAGGACTGTCAGCTGTAGCCACTTCCGCAGCAAACACTGCCATTTTTTTTTCTAACAGTTTCAGCTGGTTGTTTGCAGTGTTCAGCCACTCGTGAGGATCAGAGGGCGTGGTGGGAGAGAGGTTGTTTGAAAGTCACCTGACCCTCCGTCACCTGCGATAACACTGTGCTCAGTTTCTGTGGCTCTGTTTGCTCTCCAGATTGGCAACTTTTATCTCTGCAGATAAGAGGTGGAACAGTATTACAGGGAGCGTAGTAATGGGTGAGACGGGTTGCTGAGGTTGTTCGTGAGCAAACATGCAGTTTCTTTTAACCTTTGTTTGGCATTAGCAGTCTCTGCGTGACAAATGTAGTTGTGCTTTTCTCATCTGCTGCATCAGTGTTTGTAACTAAATTCAACGTCAATGTCCCGTTATCTGTACTCTGCTGGGATCACGTGTATATTTCCCATGTGTACTGGACTTTTGTCTAAACTGAGATTTTGACATTATTTTAGGTGCAGTGAGACCAAAAAGGGGACAAACTCACCAATGAGATGTGCAGCATTGTTGTGTTTTATATACTTTTAATGAATCCCACAGAAGCCCCGAGAGGCAGGCTAAGTCAGATCTAAGTTGTTTTCTTTATTCTGTGTTTATGATTCAAGATCGGCTGAAAAAAAAAGTTTTGCCAGGATAATTTTTCTAAGTTAGCTTTGGCAGGTGTAGGGATGGGGATCGTTAGGATTTTACTCATACTACTACTCTTAATGATACTGCTTAATGATCTGGTATTGGTTCTTTTTCATTACCAAATATTTGCTATTTAAAAAATATAAAAATAATAAATTAAAATCAGGATTAGAATTTAATATTTTAAATATTACTAAATGTTTCTAGTTGTTGTAACAACAATTGAGGATTAACATTTATTTTCAGCTGTTCTTAAACACAGGAGAGAAAATAATTTAGATCAGACTGAGAACATGAATCACCAGATTTTTTTTTTCTCACTTGCCTCTGTAGCATCCTGCATCGAGAACAAATTTACAGTATATGTCTGTCTGTTAGATTCTGCAGGTATCTTAGCATTTGTGATGACGTTGTCTGTTATTTGTACATACTAAATACCCATAGTGGCTTGTTTTTTAATCAGTCATCTTTCAAAATGTACTTAAGCTATGCAAATAAGTAAAAACATTCAGACTGTTTTTATATTTATATCATGCACGCTCCTGAACAAACTGGAAAACACTGTTTCGGTCACTGTATATAAGCTACTCGCATCTTTTCATTTGATTCTTTGCCAATGAAAATGATCACCTGCTGATTCCATGTGTTTGTATTAATCCACTTAATGTGCAAAGTGTTACGATCTAGTGTACGTCATAAAATTGTTTAGGCACACTTTTAATTTGTGATGCGTTTGTATTTTTATGAAGAACGTTGTTGTCATTTTACAAACCATTTGCGAGCCATTTATTTTTGTATGAATTTATTTTCTTTGATGCTATTATAAGACCATTTTTGTAACTGTATACTTCCATAAGGTATGATGTCTGAAAGTATTGAATTCTGTAAGTAATAAACATTTCTAATTCTCTAAAAATTAGTTAATGTCATTCTTATTTTTTCACTTATTCTATGTTTTGCTGACCCTCCTGGTTTGCAGTTATCTGCAGATCTGTGCAGCTGCAGCGAGCGTCCAGCAGGGAGAGCAGCAGGACTGAACACCGACTGATCCTGATCACAGTTTAGCTCAGTGTGAGCTGCTGCTGCCCTCTTTTGGTAAACTACTTAGAAAACCTTGAACTTCACCTTTATTAACGTCACCTTTATTTCCATACTGCACCATAACTGTGTACAGTATGTGCTTTTAATTGTCATTGAATATTGTTTTACAATTAGACAACCAGCTCTTATAATTTTATACTTACAGAAAATGATACTAAACAAAAGCAGGGGTAGTTACTGAGTACATTTATTGAAGTACTGTACCTAAGTACAATATTGTGATACTTATAGTATAGTGTAGGTATACAATTATATCCCATTATTCAATATTTTATGCTACTTTTTACTCTATTTCAGAGGCAAATGTTACATTTTTTACTTCACTACATTTTATTAAACTGCTAACTAGTCTCTAGTTACTGAGTTTAAATACAAAACCTATGATCATGTTATTTAATATGATACATACACTAGATTGAAGGCCCACAAATAGTCAGAACACACCATCATGTACTTTTGGCACCTTGAAGGCGCCATAATTTAACACTCTGAAAAGTGGCCATTTTGCATAATGAGTACTTTTAGTTTTTATACATTTTCTGGTTACTGACTTTACAATTTAGTCTGGTATCAGGCTAGATCAGAGTACTTCTTCCACCACTTGCTGGAGAGAGCAGAATAACAGTTTTAATACTTGCCACATATTATGTGCCATGTGTTTGCAGAGACCATCTGCAGTTTCTTTTAAGCTGTGTGCAGTGCCTCTGTGTCTGTTGTGAATTGCATAGTGTGCACAAACGCAACAGAAAAAATAAATGTTTTTTACTATGCAAACCAGCTGTTTTTAGAACATTATAGGCCTATGCAAATCCTTGTTATAAATAATATTGAAGCACAGCTCTTGTAACTATGTTACTCTTTTAACTAAATGTCAGTGGCCATGAATACTGCACTTACTCTCCACTTACTGTCACTCTTGTTGTAACTGTGTTAAAAGTTGTCTTTTTCTGGAGTTTTTTCTGGAGGCCTGATGAGATGAACCTAATCAACAGAGGCTCTTCTGTCAGTTTGGGAAACAGGATCAGTGTGTAACAAAACTGTCAAAAGTGTGATGCTGTAGAGCAGAGGTGTGGACTTGAGTACCCTCGAGAATTGAATTGAGAAATGAATCAACTTGAGAGTTGCAATTTGACTCGAAGTGAATCAAATTGCATTAAAGCTGCTTATTCTCAGCAAATCAACACTTAATTCCAATCCAGCAGCATCCAGTCAAACTGCTAGAGCAACAACCATGAATAACTAAAGTTACCCCACTGAGCTCCAACTGGAGACAAAGATGATTTCACTATCTATGTGGTGGTCAACAAAAACTGAATCGCATGATGCAAAACGAGGCTAATACTAACATAGTGATTTAATGCTTAACAGTTAAGTGACTTTGTAAATCAGGGAAGCTGTAAAGTCACTGTCACATTTTGCCTGTCCTGCCTGCTTTGAGTTGGGACTTGAGTGCAAAGACTTGAGACTTGCGACTTGCAAAACAATGACTTGTCCCCTTGTGCTATAGTATGTCGATATAAGTAGTGATAGCAAATTTGATGTAAAAGATGCTTTTATGCTTTTTGGAAAGAACATTTGAGATGTAATGCGACTGCCAGTGAACCTTTATATTTCATGCAATGTGTATGTCTAAAATTAGGACATTAGGACTTAGCAACTACCGATTATTTTCAACAGTGAATCTGTTGTTTGTTGTTGCAATTACTGATTTATCATTTATATCACAATTAGTAAAACAGATTAGTTGTGACAGGCTCAGGTGACGTCTTCAAACGTCTTGCTCTGTCTGACCAACAGTCCAAAACTCAAACATATTCATTTCAAAATTATATAAAACAGAAAAGCAACAAATGCTCAACATTGTGAAGCTGGAGCAAGCAAATATTTGTCATTTTTGCTTGATTTAACAGATTAATTGAAGGCCAAAATTGCAGTGGAATTGTCTGTTAATTTACTAGTTACTTCAGCTCCAATCAGGACCTTTGAGATCGAAATTACTGACAAAATATTTCTGATTTTCGCAGACGTCGTGCAGTGTCTTAATGTCTCAGTCAAGTCATTCACAGAGGGAATGTGCATTCTTTTATTTCTAGTAATGCAAAAAATAACCAGTCAGACATACGAACTTCTTTTGCATTTTTAAGTTTGGCATGATCAGAGAAACATGCTTCTTTTAAACGTAAAGCTACACAGTCAAATCACTATATTTATATTCCAACAGATAACACAAAGTGATTCAAGGACAGCGTGATGAGCTGCTGATGAACATGTTTGACAGCGTCAGGGATCGTGGCCATTGTTGACCATTGTCTTTTTTATGATATAATAACAGGTAATACAAAAACTCATACCAAAAACACGTGTTTATCCCCACATTCTCTTTTCTTTCAGTCAGTTAATTTGGCAAGAAAACATTTGTCACATTGAGCTGCACTCGTGAGTGTGACTTCTTAGTACCCTTTATCTCAGTACCTACATAACCTTTACAACGCTTACAACACTCAGAGTACCTTGCATAAGTTTAATAATTATCTGAAAGTGACCTCTGTCCATTGAGACGTGCTTTAACACACCACTTTTAAAACCACAAATGTGGGGGAAAAAAAGTCAAAATCAAACTACCTCTACCTTTATAAAAGCAGAGGAAACAGATTAACCAGAAAAGCTCAAACTTTACATTTCAAAACATTCTCAAATATATATTTTTGGCCGAAGTCTGGTGGGTCAACAGAGGAACATTACTGTTTATGATTTCCGTGATAAAGACACCTTGATCCCTTTATGTTTATCTTTAGCACATGAATATACAATCTTTGTCTTGGATGTATAAAACATGAGGTAACAATGTTAGACAGGGATGTGACTGTCTGAGGAGCCAGGGTGTGTTTGAATACATTCACCTCCTGTCCATTACTACTGCAAGAACATTATTGTATAATATACTATATTCAAGGACCAGTGTGTAAGATTTGGTGGCATCTAGTGGTGCAAACTCTTTGCCTCACCCTCCCTTCCATATGTTTAGGGGGCCTTTGGTGGGTGCGAAACTCAATTTAATTTCTGCCATAATGTGCCAAATAATAGCCCTAAAACTTACAAACTGGACCTTTAAAGGAATGGCTCAATAATTTGGGAAATACAGTTATTCACTTGCATACAGGGTGCAGTAAATATGAACCAGCACCTGGTTAGCCTAGCTTAGCATGAAGAATATGGGGAAACAGCCTGGCTCTCGGCATCAAAAAAGGTAACAAAATCCAAACTCACTAATTAAGAAATTTGGTTAAATTTATTGAATCTGAACCAAAAAGCAAAGTTTAAAACTGCAATTTGGTGTTTTACTGGGGTTATCTGGCAGGGAACTGCAACGGCAAAACTACATGGGTAGGTTTTGGCACAAAAATTACTTGGGTCGATTTAGGAAAGAAAACTACTTAGTTAAGTTTGGGAAAAGGTCGTGGCAGTAGCAGTAGTAGAAGTAGCCAATCACAGCACAGTCGGGAGGGACTAGCTGGAGCAGTCTAGAGGAAATTATGTGTTGTAACCCGTGTAGAGTCACTTATCCTGGAGAAATAATAAAGCATGTGCTTTATTATTTTTAAGCCCTGTTCAAGCTTGTCATTTTCACACTGCAGTATTTGTGCGGATGAAACAAATGAGACATAATAATATGTGTGTTAACAAGTGAGCTTTAGACGTGCTGGTGGGCTAATTTTGTTGCCTTTGGATGGAGCCAGCCTAGCCGATTCCCCCTGTTTCCAGTCTTGATGCTAAACTAAGCTAACCAGCTTCACTTCAGCTTCAGCTTCATATTATGTAAGTGGAATCAATATTCTCATCGAACTCTGTAAGAAAGCTACACGCATTTCCCTAAATACTGAATTATTCCGTATAAGACATGTCTTGTATATATAGTACTTCATATAGTACAATATACAGTCAAATGCTCATGCCTCTTCTTTGTTGTTGCTGTACAAGCTGCAGTCTTCACAAATACATTTGGTAACAAAGTCTGGTATGTCATCGCACTGATCAAACATGACACAACTTAGGTATGATCTGCACAACATGTCCCACTGGTGACGACATAAAGCTTTGAAGCTGCCGCTGTGGGCCAGCTCTGCACGGCTATGGCTTCATTTAAACTTGAAAAACAAAGCAGAGGGAAACACACAGAGCCTGGGTTCAAACTGAGTCACATTAGGGGTAATATGGGAGGAGGTAGTACAGGCACATGGCCTCATGGTAGAGTCTGCAATTCAATTAAAGCCCTGCTTGGTTTTGCCCAGAATGAGACAGAGAGAGATCAGATGGAGGTCAGAGCAAGACTGACAAGTGCTGCAAACATATATATAAAGACAATTACACATTTTTGTTTCCCTGAAAGCAGGTTTGGCGTCACTTCCACCAAACTTTACAGAGCTGATGTGGGAAAAGCTGACCTCTGCGCTCACAAACTGGTCCTTAAACGTCTGAGATTCCAGTTTGTATTCATAACATTCACGTAATCTTTGTGAGCCCTGATTCCTCCTGATCTGATCTCTGTCCGTCTCACTCAGGAGTCCGCGGGATTCACTGTCCCGGTGCGTAGGGCCAACTGATGAGCTCCCTGATAGCTGCATGTCTCGGATCAGCGTCTCGATGGGGGTCTTGCCCACCAGACGCATGAAGAAGAGCTGGGAGATGAGGTTGGCCGGCACGGCGCGCAGAGCGGGAGGCGCAGCAGCAAGCGGCCAAAGCGCTGAGGCTGGTTGGGGTACTGCAACCTCTCGTACTCCGTTAGGGCAACCTGGGCCTTCTCCTGCAGGGACTCCACATGGGCTGGGTCATGTCAGACCACATGCATCTGTAAGGAAAAGAAACGGGATGTTATCACTATTTTATTTGTTGCTTTGGTTTTGCATTTTTTTCTATTTCACACCTGTGGCTTCTTCACTTATATATAACTTCAAATTGTACTTTATGCTTTGTATAAATGTCAGGTCTCTTTCAGGAATAGTTTGAAACAATGGGAAATAAATGCTCATTTACTTTCTTCGCTGAGAGTTTGGCTCTGTGTCCAACAAAGCGTTTTTTTTTCCCCAGCCGAAAATGGCAGGTGTTCCTCTGAAAACACTCAGCTGGGAGCGCATGAGATTGCTTTAGAGGTACAGGTCAAGCTGAGACGCTTTGGTTGCTACGATACAGAACATCTGCAGAAGTAATTTCTGTTTTGCAAGTACCTAACATCCCAGATAGTTTGTGCTCAAGAGCTGAAGACACAACCTGGTTCAAGTAGTACAAGCAAGACTGTTTGTGGTAGCTCATTTGTCCCGCTACTCCTCCACTGTGAGCTGGGCAAAAAGTGACAGGGACGAGTGCACAGTGTTTTACTCAAAGTTGAACATTCAGCATTCAGTGTAGAACAGGCACTCAGTGCCTCGTCATGCTGCGGGGGATTGTGTAAATACGTGGCATTCCCATATAGGAAACAATTCATAAAATACGCTGGCCACAGGAAGAAACGCTTTGGTGAACACAGCCCCTTTGATGAAGAACTTGATCTCATTCTCATGATACATATTAAGCTTTAGGGAAGCTTAGCTTAACTCTTTAGACTGGAACCAGGGGAAAATAGCTGCTTTCTCCCTGTTGCCAGTATTTATGCTAAGCAAAGCTAATCATCTCCTGGTTGTAGCTTCATTTTTAATAGACATGGAAGTGCTATTAATTGATTGTACGTCATTAGTGAGGTCACGTTCAGTCAAATCAGACAATCCCTGGAGCTGGTAGGAGTACATCTTGTAGTGATGTGGTATCAGAACAATTGCAAGTCAACTCAGAAAGTCTGCAAAAATTTTGGTCTTGCCAAATTATTGGTGTGATATACGCAGAGACAGTTTGACTATGTTTTGGTTGATGGTTAGAAACATTTTATTTATATTGCATCATCAATTTTTCGCTCACATGTAATTTGTAATATGCTATTAGGTTGTAACCATTGTTGTCCACAGTAAAATGACCCAGGAAGTTAGGAAATGTACTGTTACAGCGTTCATGTCGTTTCCACTTAAAAGCTCGTGGCACTAAAGTTGGACGATGGACTTCCCAACTCAGTAAATGGGACCATCCAGGAGCACCTGAATGCAACATTAATGTCTTACCATGTCAGAAACTTGAAGCCTGTCACAGACACAGTTTTGTTTTAGTTTTCCATAAAGACACTCGGGATCAGTTTACAGTGAAGTTATGCAGTAACAGCAGCTATCACTCATCACTCAGACAACTTTATAAAAAAACTGTCAAACTTACCAGGTGAAAAGAGTGCAATGGCTTTGAGGCAGCTGTACTCGGCCGTGTCCACTTGCAGCCTGTTCAGCTTGTCCACCTGGTCCTGGAAAACCCTGACCTGGTCCATGAAGGACACCACGCGCTCAGCAGACATGGGCGATGAGTGAAACCCAGCAGCTGCCAGCAGAGGAGCCATATGAATGGGCAGAGCAGATTGAGCTGCATTCAGGATGAACAGCTCGCTCCAGCTCAGCCTCAGCAGCGCCACCTGGAGGGACGATGGGAAATTAAAAGGTCACTTGGAGTAGTCAGTAGAGCAGCGTTTTATTTTGTAGTTCTTGCCTTCCCTCTTGTTTCTGATTCCACTTCCTGTCTTTGTCTTTTTTCCCTCCACTTTTGATCACAAATTGTTTTCATCTGCCCCTGATTAGTTTCCTTCTCCATTTAGTCTGGTGTCTTTCCCTCCGTAGTTGCCAGCTCGTCTTCATCCTTTGTAATCAAGCCTTCTAGTGTTTTCCTTACTGTTTGCCTGCATTTTTGGACTGTTTTTGGGTTTCATGCACTTTGGACTTTGCTTTCCTTCTTGGATTTGTTCTCCTTTTGGCCAGCTCAGTAAGTTTTTGAGTCTTCATTAAACTTTTGACCTGTACCCACTCTTTTTGCAAGTAAATCTAAGGGGTCACAAGATCATTAAAGGGATAAGGACAAATTTAATGATTTTTAAAGACTTTGGGTACTGTCACTTCTTCGAGCCTCTAAAATTCCTTCAAATTAAACAATCCAAGAAGGAAAAAACACTCTTTGGTAGAACAGCTCACCACTCAAGTTCACACTAAGGACACAATCTGTGGAGCTACGGTGCACTCCATTTGAACTGGAAAGTCAGAATTTCCCGGTTGGAAATCTTGACTGGAACATCCCCTGAAGTGGGATTTCTGACTCAGAAAGTGAGAAGAACCTCAGCAACACTGACCTCAAAATCCAAGATGGCTGCTCCACACATCAACAGTAGTTTGTGTGTCTTATTAAATCAGTCATGCACACAGTACTGTCCAATTTGTGTCTGTGGACATGTTGCTATGCTGCTTGAATGCACAAAAGACCGTATAAAGCATTGTTGTCGCAGCTCCCAGCCAAATAACCCCTGTAAAACACCATTATTGCTTCACAAGTTAAATGATAGGTGGACATAGTGTCGTCTGACTCAAAATCAGCACGTCTCAAAGATTAGGTTAAGTTTAAAGATTAAGTTTAAACCGTTTATGGGAGTGAAAGTAACAGCGCAACACACATTTAAATTGGGCCAATAAAATATGTTTGTGCATGGACATCTCTGTCTGCTCTTTCCTTAGAAATATTGTTTTCAAAAACAAATATGCAGTTCCTTAATGTAATGTGGCTAACAACTGTTACTAACAAACAAAAATGCAAGCTAAATATGTGAAGTAATATTTTGTTTATGCATTATGTTTCTTAAGATACTGCTTTACAGGGAAACTGAGAGTAAATGAGCATATCTTTACATCCTTTAAAACTGTGACATTCAATGGTAAATACTTTTTTTTTTTAAAGTGACAAAATGACAAAGAAGGCAACGGATGTAATGTTAGCAATTTCAGCACTTGTTTGTGACAGGAGACCCTTAGTATTTTGTTGATAGACAGGTGAATCTTTGGGGGTCACAGCAATATTTATGACATTAGAGCTGTAGTTTGTGGTTTAGGTTGAAAAGACAAATGCTGGCTTGTGTGGTAATATTTGCAAATGAATTTTAAAATGTACTGTGCACTGAAACTTTAATCTGGTTTGCAAAAAAAAAAAAAAAGGAAAGAAAATAAAAGCTGATCAGGTCATCTGTATGTTTTGACTGACCTGCTCTGAGACTGGCAGTTCTGGGAAGTACGGGATGTTTCTGGCCCACTCGATGGTGCTGAAGAGGAGCCGGGCGGCCAGCTCACAGATGCTGTCGATGCCCATGACGGAGGCTCCGCTCGCAGACGCCTGCATCTGTGCCTGACCGTACGGGGCCCCGTAGCGGCTGTTTGGGTACGGCTCGGCCCGGAGGAGCTGGGAGATGAGCTCTGACACCGGCTGCCCGTTGAAGTAGTCCGCCCCGATGTGACCTGGCACTCCACCTCCGACACCTGCTGCCAGGGAGTTTGGACTGATACCTGGGTGAGACGGAGGGATCCGGCCCCGCTGGACTGCTGCAGAAAGAGAGAAGAGAACAGCAGGTGAGTCAGTGTTTGTGACACTCTGCAGTCCTGCTGCTCCACCACCAGGAGAATTTCATTGTTACTTTACATAAAGTACACACACTTCTTTTTCTGGCCTACCAGAAGGTTAAGAGTACATGTTAACCTGTTATCTCATGAACTGCTGACCCTTCATCAATGACACATGTTGATATCTTATATCTCAAGACTGTCTACCACATAGAGACACTGATTGCATTTTGATTCAGATGTGTCTAAAGTCTTTTAAAACTGAAAGAAATATTACACATAATGGACGGTGCAGCCTTGGTAGAACTATGTGCTCTATGATAAACAAGTCCTCTTCTCCTCAAGTGTTTTGCAGTTCTCTTGTGATTTAACCAGTCCGTAAATTGCAGCTCTTAGTTTGAGTAGTTGTGTGAAAACCATTTACATTTCTATAATAACTCATAAAGAATAGACTGTATGTTCATCAGCTAGTTGCTAACCGTGTTTGCTGCTGTTTGGTGTTTGCCAGGCAGTGTGCAGTGAGTTCATCTGAGCTTTTGATTTTTTAGTTTTTGAAAACAGCTTCTTCTTTGTTGCTTCTGAAATTAGCATTCGGTACAAACGCTACGATACTTGAATCAGAGAGCTGTTTTCAGCTTGTTTATGTATCCTGAGTCTGTCCCTAAAAATAATAATAAATACCATCACAACATGTGATATATGATTCAGGGCTTCTCAAAGTGCAGCCCGCAGGAACCAGAACATTTTGCACACCCCTGAACATGACATGAAATGCATGCGTCATATTTTAATCATTCCATTTCTATAATTTCCCTTTCAATAATTTATATTCCATACACTCACTGGCTACAGCATCAAGCTGTGCCCCCTAATAAGTGCCTGTCAGGTTACAAATGTGTGGATAAAACTGCTGGTCGCATGGCAACTCATGGTACCTCATGAGTGTTGCAGGAATTCTGTTCTGAAACCATCGGTAGTGTTGTTAGTTAAAGTTAGGGGTTTCAGTGGCCACCATGGAAAAAACACTGCATGGTTTAAGAAAAAATGAGATTTCAGGGGAAAAAAATCATTGACTTAAAATAAAAATGGACTCCACTCCCTCCCACTGTACAAAAATGAAGCCAAATCATCCCAGATACGAGCGTTACAGCATTATTTGGGGCTGAGGTGTTGAAGTCCTGCCCATTCACCTGTCCAACTCAACTGTGAGCAGAGTTCAGCTGTCAATCATGATGTAAAACCCTGCTTGTAGCTTCAAATAATGAATTAAAACTGAATTTGAACATACATCAATGTGATAAGAACTACCAAAAATGACAGAAAACATATTTGAAAAACATTTCATTTGATGTCTGCTTTGATGTTTTAGTTTGGCCCAGTTTTGCTAATATCTATCTACTGCAACCTGCCACCAGGGGGCGATTGAGGTGTTTTGGCTTCACTCTTAGCAAGCTGTTGTCCATTTTTCCATATATCAATGGGCAAAATGGACTTCGGACGTCGGGGAACAGCTAAATTGATCTGCCTTATCTGCAAACGGCGATTCAGTGCTCAAAGATTTTAATGTTAAACCCAATTATGAGACAAAAGTTCATGGCTGGTTCTTTAAATTGGCACTCAGTCATCAAAACTTTGAGAACCCCTGGCCTGAACTATATCTAAAGTGTAGATGTTTACAATACAATATAATTATGAGTAACTGACAGCAGTCTAACACTGGGGCTGCTTTACTTCATTGTAGTCCTTAGTGATTACAATCTAATGCGAATGTCCTAATGTGAGTGCTCAGTCTGAGGTTAATGGACAGCTCCCTGCACCAAACTTCAGTGTTGGCTGTTTTAAATTGTAGTAAACATACTTTAGTGTCAGTTCTGATGCCAAAATCTCACTTAAAGCAGCGAGTGTGTGCCTCTCTGTCTGGGTTAAAGGTGGAAGAGACATTTCCAGGTAATGTGGAAACAGTGCAACCTGCGTCACCACCACGGTCAGCATGGTTCATTAATAACCAGGCCCAATATAACCTCTGGCATACTGTCACCTCAGTTCACATTATGTATGGGACAGCTCGCAGTATCTTCTGACACAGACTGAAATACAAGCTCGGTTAGGTTAGAGGCCACCAGAATACAATTACCAATGGGTTTGAAAGAGTTTGTGATGTGATAATGAGGAAATTAAATGAAAATAATTACACCCGGGGAAATGGGAATCATCTCTTCTTACTACTAATCAACCTCACAGAAATTAAGCAAATCATGACTGTAATTAAGCGGATATATATAGTTTTCGTAGAGACACTGACATTTCAGTAACAGGGCAGAAGATGGAGGATGGTGAACTTGTCAACTTGTTTTTTTTTTTTTTTCTGTTATGTAAATCAGTCGCGGTTGCCTCCAGTTGCCCCTTCGTTGCTAAAGCTCAGCAGCTGCAGGGAGCCGAGCACCGTGGTGAAAACATGCTTTGGTTGACAGTATAAATATTGTGCCTGGATCACTGGCAAATGTCAGGAGCTGTTTCTGTCGGAGTAAGCACTTTCTTTGTGGAATTACCCATTTCTGATATTTCTGTGTTTTGTATGTGTGTTTCTGAGTAGCTGCGCTGTGTTGGGTTTGCGTTGCTTAAGGGTGTTTGTACATGAATCAGGGTGTGTTTGTTGGTTTAATTTTTGCTCTCCACTACATTTATTTGACAGCAAATTTAAAATGCAGCTTACACATTACATAAATAAAACTAACAATGCCGTAAACCCTAATAAGTTACCAGTACTCACAAAAGTGAGGCAATCAGTTGCTATGAGTTCATAAACTCAAAAGATGGAGGCTAAAATACATTTTATTATTACATGTACTCTTTTATTAAAAGCATTAATTATACCAGCTCAAAATATTTAATTCACCTCCCTCACTGCAATAAGTTAACAGAACAGAATAATTCTACATATAAAATATTGTTAGTTCATGTTCAGCGAAGTTCGTATGAATCGATCATGTATAATTTTTAAAGCAAAACTTTTACCTTTTAAGGAGAGTTTACACTCCTACTTTTATTTAAACCTGTATTTATTTTATTTTTTTGTCCACCTTTTTAAACACGCTATATGTGCTGTAATGCTGCTGCTAGGGGTCTCTCTCACATCAAAACAATAACAAAAGATGTAGTTTTATGACATCATGAAGTAGCGTGCGATCATTGGGGTTGTAATCGTCAGTGTTAAACAACCACCACTGCCGATGAAAATCTGTCTGACATGACTCAGGCACAAATCATGTTCATGGACAAGGTAAAGTTTTATTCATGTTATGTTTAGTCACGACGTGCGCCAACTTCCTTCCTCACTCTCTGATGTACTCAACGTGTCCCATTCAAAATTTTACTTAAGTAAAAAACAGAACACTGACATGAAGTTCTGCCTCTAGGGGTCCCTCACATTAAAACAATAACAGAAAAAACAGTTTGACGATGTGGCAAAGCAGCGTGGGATTATGAGAGTTGTTGTCTTCATTGTTAAAAAACACCGTTGCCATCAGCTGATTCAGGCAGATGTCATGTTCATGAATGAGGTAACGTATTTAGGTTTTATTCATGTTTGGTGAAGTCATGTTCGCCGACTTCCTTCTTCACTCTCTCATGTATCTCATGCAGCTACTACAAAACACACCATTATCAAGAATAAACATATTACAAATGACATATTTCTCTGGGTTTCACCATTACTGGAAACATTTGGGACAGCTCAACAAAATATAACATAGGTCTAGTGTTTTTAGACATTTTAATCCCAATGTGTTACTTATAGCTTTAAACTGACACGTTTGCCATAAATATGTTAGCGAGTGGTTGTTTTACACATCCAGCAATTACAGAGCAACATTAGTATTTGGCATCAGATTTCTAGCTACCTGATCAATATAGGTCCAATATTGAGTATTTTTTTATCTCTGTTTTGGTCTCCACCACCCATTGAAAGAAGTATTGCCAATGCAGCGTACAGTGGATTCACTTTTTGCTCTCTCTGGAAACATGGTTGACAAGAGTGAACCAAAAAAGTAAAGTGGTGGGCTGTAAAAAGCAAAACATTAAGCTGAAAGGTGCTGAAATGGTGCATAGAGCTGAGGGAGTGATGAAGAGTCAGGTGATGACTCTCTGTAAGTTTGGCACTATGAGCCACCCCTTTCACATGACACAGACACCGTCATTTAATCTATTCTTCATATAAAATAGAAAAATAAAGCTTTAAGTGGAGGATCTTCCACTGATGTGAAACCTGAAACTACAACAATAACCTCAGACATTCATATGATATTCTTCAATCTTAGATTTTTCACCTCTAGCTGTGGAAATCTCATTCATGTGTCTACTAATCCTAAAAAAAACACCTGTAACCTGCTGTGGACATGGATGACAGATCCGTGTTACCTTCTTTGCGCATTCCAACACGGAACATTTCTTCAGACGACAGTATTGGCACTGGTTGCGGTGATGCTGGTCGATTTGGCATTCTCGATTTGATCTGCACAAAGCAAACAGAAGATGAGGCGAGTTTAAAATAAGGAAGTGAAGTTTACATTTGCATCTTTGTCTCCCCCCCACCTCCCTCTCTGGTTCTCACTGACCCCTGTGTTGAGTGAACTGTGCGAGCTGGCGTGGCTGAAAAGCTATCAAGGCTGTGACCTTTGTAAATCATCAGCCCTACACGCCCTCATGTTGCCTTTTACTGCAGGACGAGGTCTGCCAGCTTTTCACAGGGAGCCCTTTTCAGCCCTTTCCAGACTCGACAAACTGACTAAAAAGACACCTTCCATTCAGAGTTAGTGCATTATTACCTGGAAGAAATAACTATATTCCGAGGCTGAGAGTAGTCTTAGTAAGAGCAGAGAATTGAGTTGCAACATCATGTTCCTGTGGTGAAGAATAATGGGAATGTTGACCTTCTGAGGCAATCCATCCTCACATGACTGACCTTCAGGCCTTTCATTTCTGTTTTTTTTTTTTTTTTTTTTTTTTCCTCAGGCTGCTTGTGAGAGGTATCCAAGGTTGGAACATATCATTCTGGAGTGAGAAATGGACTCATCTGCTCTCTCCTTCATGAATGTGAATGACTATACAGTGGATTATTTAAAAAAAAAAAAAAAGATGGTAACACTTTAACCCTTTAACCCCTCACCCCTCCACACATTTACCATTTATGAGCACTATATGTCATTTAATAAATGTTTACAACACACTTTAATGTGGTTATAAGCAGATATAAGGACCTTTTTTGGTAACACTTTTGATGATGCCCCCGTCTATGATGCATTATAAACATACTCAATCTAGTTAGCCAGTTGAAAGAAAGTGGGAGGAAGATTTTTATTGCAATATTTTTTTTTTTGACATTATTATTACATTTTGTGGTTTGGGCAGTAAGAGCACTACCACATTTGTCCACAGGGGCCTCCACAATCAACACAATATGAAAGTTCTTTGTCGTAGCTTTAATTAATTATATCATTTTTGAATGTATTGCTTATTTAATTTAAGAATGCTCTTTTGCTTCAGTGAGAAACAGCAGAGGCAGGGTTAGGGTTAATTCAGTGGGGAATTTCACTTGGAGTAACTTCTAATCACATTATAATGCATTATAACAGTGATTGTATTGGTAAAAAGATTTTAATGTATTACAGCTATGATAATAATAATACACTATGACCCATGCAAAAACAAATGACACTGAGTGACCAGCAGCTATGAAATATTATGATAAGTGACCTTTCAAAATGCCCTATAATGCCTTATGATTATTGTTATAAAGCATTACAAATATTTACACATGCGAAACTAAAATTATACAATGTTAAAAGCAGACTATAATGCATTAGGAGTATGTTTATAATGCATTATAGACATGGTCATCATAGAACATGTCACCTGTTATTTTAATCAGGAATTTAATTACTTTACTTAAAGAACCCAGCGACCATTGAGAGTAATATTTTAATCCCATTATAATTCATTATAATGTATTACAGCTATAAGAATAACACACTATGATCCTGGTCAAAACCAATGTCAGTGAGTGACCAGAAATTATGACTTATTAAAGCTTGAATGAACTTGCTATTTGATACGTCAGGGAAAAATTACTCAACATTAAAGGCATTGATACTGTGAAAAAAGAGTGTTGAAAGCACATCAAATATAATATCCATGTAAAATATATATATATATGTATATACATATATCAATATATGGATATTTTTGACCTCATTACTACATTATAGTGTGTTTTAAATATTTTTTAAATGATGTATAGTGCTTATAAATACTAAAAAATGTGGCAGGTTAAAGTGTTAGAGTAACTGACCTATGAGGCATTATCAAATATGTTGTGATTATTGTTATAAATCATTATTAATATTTATGATTGCCTGTGACTCTAATATACAGGCCTATATGCAGATTATAGTGCATTATAAGTATATTTATAATGCCTTATAGACAGGGATATCATAGAAAGTGTTACATTGGTAAGTGTTGATTATGTTGTGCTTGTTAACTAAAGACACCTTTAATGTGAATACAACTAGTTTTACTATGTTGTCATTCATTATCTGCTCATACACCAGCCCAGAGAAGAAGTTATGATTGTTGACATATACATTAATAAACACTTAAATCAGTGCACAACTACCTTAGTAATGTGTTATAAACCGTCTATTAAATATAAAGTAAATTTTAGAGTAAAATGTTCACAAAAAGACAATGTCATCCCACAAGAAGTGTGAACAAACTAAATTAAATGTGTGATCTTTGACTCTTCTTCTGTTCAAACAAACTGAGACGTCAGTGTGAATTTCCCAGCAGCCCTCACTGTACCTGCAGGAGTAGTTGAGGTTTCGTCTGATGCTCCTCTTGAAGAAGCTCTTGCAGCCCTCGCACGTGAACACACCTAGTGCTTCCCGCTGGACTTGTCCCCGCACACCACACAGTCCACCACGCAGGCCTTGTCCTCGTCCCCGACGTCCACATCGCTGCTGCCGGCTTGAGGCGAGCCGTCCTCCTCCTCCCTCCTCAGGTAAGCCTTCTCCCCCAGTCCATTAGTGTCCCCGTTGGGGTTGCCCCATCCCCCGCTCACCATGGCCATATTCTCTGAGACACGCGCCCTGTGAGTGGATCATACACAGACCCGCCCTGTCCCCCAGCCTTCAGCTCCCCTCAAACACTAAAAACTAACTCCAGAACAAGAGAACAGCGGCTCCAGATTTGTATTAACGGCAGGTTTTTGTCCAAGAAGATCTAACAGTGGGATAAGAAGTTGTCCCACACTCGTTGTGTTGACCTTTCTCCCCTTTGCCGTCTGGTTGTAATGACCTGGAGGTCCTTCCCGGTGCTATTTTCTCTTTCTCCCTCTTTAATCCCTCTGCTCTCTCTGTTCTTGTCTTTCACCCCTGCGTTCGCTGCCCTGACCTCCGATCAATGGCTCCCAAGGTCTGAGAAAACTTCAGACGCACGCTGAGCGGTTCAGAGTTCAGGCAGGAGAAAAAAGGGTGCAGCCTTGCTCTTTTCACAGGAAACAATAAATTACACTTTGACTCTTTCTCTCCTTCTCCCTCCCCTCTCACTTTCTTTCACCCCCTGGAAGAAGTTAAAAAAAAACCACACACCTCACCTATCTCTGAGCATGGTGCCGAGGGACAAAACAGCAATGAAAAAGAAGCTCTGCCCCTCTCTCAGCTCAGCTCAGCTCAGCTCAGCGCAGTGCACAACTTTCTCCCAAAAGGACGAGGCAAGTGGGAGGAAAATAAAACACAGTTCTCCTTGAAGCGAGCAGGGTTAAACTGCCCTGCCCTCTGCAACTTCAACTTATAAACTAGTCCAACCAGTTCCTGCCGTGCAGAGGTGTTATCTGCTGATCTGAGCCAGTTCTAGTCTAGACTCACTCTTGACTTGTCAGGGCTGTTAAAGAAGCAGAGGTGATAGTGATGAAGAAGAAAAATGAGTCCCAAAAGGAAAAAAAAAAACACTCATGAGAAGTTTGATGCTTTCTTTGGTAATCTGACTACTTTAGCTTGAGTATTTTTGCCCAGGAACACCTCTCCAGCTGAAACAGAAGTTCTTTCACTCCTTTTCTAATGTCTCTGTGGTCTTTGCGGCAACAAAGTCCATCAATAAGTCCTCCTCTTCTGTTCCTGTGGTGTTTTCCTCCAACTCTCCACAGTCTGTGGTGTCAGAGGCTCAAATGTCACAGAAAACAACAAGCCAAAACAAAAGCAGAGTTGAGAAATCCTCCTCTCTCAGAGCTCCGCTCTCTCCTCCTTCTCTTGTTTTGTCAGTGCTTGTCCATCCAGCAGTAACAACCAGAGGCCAGAACCTCTTTGCATTCCCTGTCAGCAAGTCAGGGGTGTACTATTGCACTCTTTTACTATTCTGCCCGTCCTTTTTTTTTTTCCTCTTTTCTGCCTTTCTTTTCTTTCTTTGCTGGCCCTGGCAGGAATAAATTAGGCAAACAAGCGCAGGAAAAACGCAGTCATAGAGCATGTAGTGAAAGCCAGACGAAGCCGCAGTGGAGAGCAGCCCAGAGATAGCCTCCTCTCCTCTCCTGCTTCTCTCAATCCCCTCTCTGTGTCTCTGCCTCGCTCCCTCCTTTAGGGAGAGTGAGCGTGTGTCTGTGTGCTGAGGGATTTGACACTGCTATTCAAGCCCTGCCGTTGCCATGGCGCTGGATGCCTTATAAGGCCAGCGGAGTCAAAGAGCACAGAGTGGGCTGCAGCCCACACACACACACACACACACACACACACACACACACACACAGAAAGAATGCCTGGCTGCCTGACTGGCTGCCTGTTTCCCCCCTGACCCCCGGGCCAGCCTGGGAGCAAGGGGGGAGTTAACCCCGACACTGCCGTAAGACAAAGAGGAGGGCCTCGGGTCGACTCACAGCAACTCACACTCATGTTCTCCGCTCCACTCTAATCCTGAAGAATTCCTCCGACTTTGTTGACCCAACAATAACAGGGAGGGCCTGTTGTTGTTGAGCAACTTGTCAAAAGGTTATATGATACGCCACCGGCTCCTTTTCACACCTGCTGCACACACTCACAGGTCAGTGTGAAGGATCAACTGCCCTGTGTCCTGGACGGTCGTGTTTTTGTTTAATGGGATCATTAGCAGTGATTGGAAGGAACAAATACTCCATTACTGTACTTTAAGTTTCCAATAGTCAAATTGATGTTTTTGTCACATATGTTTTATGCGATATCACATTCAGAATCAGAAATAGTTACTTGATCCCCAGGTGAAATTGGGTTTGTCACCTACAGACCAGTATCAGGCTCAATAATCCCAAAAAAAGTTGGTTTGTTGATGTTCCCAGGTATTTTTTCATGGTTTTTCAGAGTCTTTTCTTGGAAATGAATGGTGACTCATCCTGCCCTCGGGGGCGTACACTAAATTTGCGTCCAATGAACTGCTTTCTCGGTTATGACACGGGGGAGCATGAAAGGAGAATACATCTGCAGTGGACATGAGTTTTTCACATTTTTATAACTTTATTCAGTGATTTGGATGAAACTGGATCATTACTTAGGAAGAAAATACTTTCTGGTTTCACCTCTGATGTCATCCAATGGCTCAGCTTCAACTCTGCAATTTAATTACAGAGTTTCCTGATGGAGAGATGACTTTAGCTTACTTGTTGCTGAAGTTGCGAACTGTAATCCCGATTTGCAAATATCACATGACAACTTTGTTCACACCAGTATAAAGGATCAATCATGTCTGTGTATTTCAAAACATCCAGCAACAAATGAGCAGCTTAACTGTCTGTGCAGTCGCAGTTTTCTTTCGATATGTGTGAATATTCCTGATCTATTTTTCTATTAACACAATGCATATGATTGTGGCATAAATACTGCAGTGTGTGCACACAGTAGGTGTGGATGAGCAAAAGACAAAAAAGGAAAAAAGAGAGTCAGTGGCTGCACTCAGGACAGACATGTGTTGGTGATCCAGGCAGAGGGATTAAAGTTTAGCAGTAAAATTGTCTAATGGCAGTAAATGTACAGTTTGCCCATGAAAACACTACAGAAAAAGTTAAAGAAGTTACTGTATCTTGTTTCCCAGCTGATGGGTGGAGTGAAAGAGGGAGTCTCATGTGTTAAACTGAGCAGACTGAGCTGCTGTCTGGCTTTGGAGCACACTTTGCTCCTCCTCAGTACAAAATATGGATAAAATACATTTTCAGTGTCTTTTCATTGGGCACCAGCCTCGCATGTACGTGCGTATTGTCGAAAAAATAGACCTGAGGTCTAAATGAACGCTTCCGCTCATGTTTACGCCTGACACAGCTGGGATTTGAGATGCACGGAGCTGTTGCAGTGAGATTGTTTCTGTTGCATTGGACGTGTGAGTGAAAAAAAGTCTTGAGTCGCTTGCAATCAAGACAGGGGGCAACTGTTAGCTGTTGTTATTGAAACAGAATCTCAGCAACGTCCCAGTGCACACGGCCGGTCAGAGGAACGAACACGGCCTCTGACAGGGAATACAGTACCATGGTCGTTTATGGAGTTTCCTGACTGAAAGATTGTTTTACTGCTAATTGCTGTTAACCCGGTTAGCTGTGACTCAGCCCTGGGATGCCAGGAGCCAAACACAGCAAGAAAACCACCTCAGAACTGTAGCCTATTCTCTGTCATCAAGCTGGCCTCTGGCTGTTTTGGTCCTGGTCTGGCTGTTTTCACTGGGAGCTCTCAGTCCAGGAAGAGTCAGCTAATATGAGGAATATGAGCGCTCTCTTTCCCAAACATCTTTCCCAACATCAAGACCAATTTCAAACACAGAGAGAAGACGATTCCCTGGTGTATCCATCAGTGCATATCATGCACGACGGACGTAACAAGATGAAAATGATGTAAAAGACATAACAAGACAAATCAGACAAGAGACAGAGACTCGACTGTGGAGAAAAGCTGAGGCTCAGTTAACTTTGCACAGAAACAGAAGAAATGTCCTTCAGAAGACTGCTTTTTACTCTTATACTTTGAGTACATTTCAGAGCCTGCACTTTAGCATGTAGTAGTATTTATACTTCTACTTGAGAATGAGAATGTATGTACTTTTGCCACCTCTGGTGATTAGTATTGTATGTCCATAAAGTTGTTGGACCTGCGAGAAAGAAATGTCAAAATCGATGAAGAAAAGTTGAGATATTCTGACTTTTGGTCTTACATCCAGCCCAGTGACCCTACTGGGCGATGCTGCATTTCACCATTTACGTCGTCCACTCAGGATGTATAGTAGTGTGCCCTGCCCTGAGGTGGAGAGCAAGTTTGCAGAGGTCAGGGTGTGTGGGTGGGTGGGCATGTAGTACGCCCAACTTTCAGGCAGGAGACCAGAGTTCACCTCCCACAACAAACTGGCAATCAACAAGTGTTTTAGTTGGTTGGTCATACCTAAAACATATTTGCCACAAACATGATCTTTCTCCAGCTACAAGGGATGAGAGTTTATGCATGAAAAAACTGCACATAGATACATTTTTACACTCCTGAAACTGTTTTAAATGGGTTTAAACCAAGACAATCAATGCTGGAGAAGTAACAAAGAAATGGGCCCATTTATCCATGCTCTATGGGACTATCAGTTACTGCCTTTTTGGAAGGTGGAACTAAAAAACCAAGAAGGTTTGGTCAAACAACCTCTACCAGAATCTCCATAGTTATGTCTATTAAAGGGGACAAATCTCTCATGCCACCAGGCCTTACAGTTTGGACCGACAGTGACAGGTTTTATAGGCCAGAGTTTGCAGAGTGGCTTAAACTCATGACAAACAAAGACTTCTGCTTTTGAGTCACCGGGGTAAATAAAGTCCAAGCAAACGTTTGTTCTGGCTTACATCATAGGTGCAACAGTTTGCTGGATATGTTAATTTACCTTTTCTCATCATGCTAATAACTCTTAATCCAGTCAGCATTACATTTGCATCAATTATTCTGTCAGAGCAATATTCTTTAAGAAACAGGGTCGCTGTTTTTACACACACTATACAATACGTCCATACTTCCGGCAGTTAGGAGTTACATGCATGAGTAAAATAGTAGTTTTTTAAAGGAACTTTCAATGGTCACTGACTGCAAGAAGCCGCAGAGGCAGCAGCTGCTTTTAATAAAGTTTTGCTTTTCAGGGGAGCGTTCTTGCAGGTAAGCGGTTGTCTGTGGTGGTTACTGTGCTGCAGTGTGAAAGCTCCGTAATGTTAATCTTTGATGTTACTGGCATTGACTTATCCTGTGGGTAGTGGTCTGTTGGGCTTAGTGAACTTTAGAAAGCAGCGAACCGAACGTAATGCCAACTTCAACATTACTATTACTTTCATAATTGCAGTTCACTATGAAAATACTAAAATGAAAAGAAATTTGTATATTGAGTAATTTATTAAACAGGTACTTTTTTACTTTTACTTTGGAAATTTTCTCAAATACTTATTTTCACTTTTACTCGAGTAATTTTTTATTGGAGTAATTGTACAGTACTTTTATTTGATTGTTGGGGCTTCTAAAGACGAGTCTGATCTTCATATGTAAAATTGGTGGTTTTCCACTTTGAGTTAGACTGTAAATTAAGCAGGGTACAAGCAAAAGAATCATCCCAAGCTCCTGTTTTACAAACCTCTCTGTAATTTGCTGTGTAATTAATCCATCGTCTTGGCAGTTGGCAGAGCTCCTGTGGAATTTCTGGCCTGCTTTGTCTATCATACCACCCGCATTGTCATGTGAAGGTCTCCACGAAAAAAGGGAGGACAAAACAAACAATCAGCGCCTGCAACCAAGGTTTCCAATAACAGCCTCCAAACGCAGGGAAAAAAAAAAAAAAACCCACAGAGGAGGTATTCACTGCTGCACGGCTGGTTAAAAGAACCTCTATGTGCTAAAAAGTGTTTGCTCATCACATGGTTTTACAGGAATTCCCCCCAGAATGACAAAACATTTTGTCCTTCTGATCTTCAAAAGAGCATTTTGTCTCTCAGAAGATGTATGAATGTCAAAGGAACAAAGAGGTAAAAGTTTATTTAAAAAATGCCGGCAGGAAAAGGAAGGATTTCTCTTAGAGGTTAATTCAGCCTTTTAAATGTGAGCATAAGGTAACTTTAACCCACATCCGTCACAGCGAGACTCATTGTGCATGGATAGGCCTTTTGTTTGGTTAAGAGGTTATCAGGGGCCAAGCTAAGCTGCTGTACGTTGAATTAGTGCTTTCCTTTAAGCCTCTCTGTGTGTGTGTATGTGTGTAATAGCAGAGGTTGGACCATGAGGGACAGTTTTTGATATTTTCTCATTAAAACGGTAATCTGTAAGACCTTGAATATGTAAAGATTGGGTTGTAGAACACGATTAAAAAGTACAACTTAATATCTTAAATCCAACTGTCATCTGTTATTTTTATAAAAGCTCAAGTTTTAGTAGATGAGCAATAATGGACGCCTTAATGAGAAGAGGGAGACGAGCCTTCATGTCCAGTATGCTTGCACAGTTTTATTTATTTTGTGAAATCTCTAAACATTCTCCAGGATGCTAGAGGACCTAGTCATTGTTTTGCAAGTCACCACTACATCTCAAGTCTTTACATTCGAGTCCCAAGTCAATTCCCAAGACCTAAATTTTGAGTCTCAAGTCCTAAAACTATTAGCTTGCTATATCTTAGCCTTGACTTATTGTTTCTTTAAATGTCAAATGAAGTTGGAAGTTGTTGCATCTCTGTAATTTTCAACCTGCACGCTTTGCATACTGCAGCTAAGTATTTGATTACCACGTTTGTACACGCATGAAATTATGTTTGGTATAATTTTCTTCTGACTGGAACTCAGTAACATATAAGTTCTTCATGGTTCTCTCCTGCCAAACAAAGTGGATCCAGGGAATCAAGTGACTACTTGCTGAGATTGAATAGCATTGACGCCAGTTTATTCAGGAAATTAAGGGAAATTAATTGATTCGTTACGCACCTATTAAATGACTTTGTAATATTTGGCCATGGTGGAAGGTATCAAGTTTTTCAAGTCAAAAAAAAAAAAAAGCTGAAGTCCAAGTGATTTGAGTCCACTCTGCTGCTCTATGCAAGTTTTTTAGATGTCATTAGTCTCTGTGCACGGCTACAGGTTATAATTAAATGGTGTATGTGCTGCTTCTTTATTGCAATAAATTTTATTGTATACCATTTGTATAACATGATCTGGGTGAATACTGTTTTTTGATTTGTGTGTGCAGATGTGCGTTAAAACTATTAACTGTTAAAAAGTTTAATCACCAAAATACAATGTAACCATAGCAACATTGAAGAGCACAGCCATCAAAGCTCACGCTGCTTCCTAACTGGAAGCAATGCAAACGAGTGAGCGAGCAAACAGCTGATTGCTTCAGTTTTTTCTAAATGAGGACGTCCCAACCTGCTCTGTGCGTCACTGAGCAGGCTGAGCAGCGTCTCTTGCTTGAAAAATCGCTCACCCTGGCTCTCTTTCAGCAAAGTTTCACGCACCTCCAACCTGATTAAAATCAATGCAAAAGGGACTAGAATTACTTGTCTTGGCAATGGTAAGCTACTGCTTCATGAGGCTTGTTTCTGAAGCTTTGAGACATGCAATAAATGAAAATATACATGATTTGGCCACAGAAAAGTACCGTAAATATGTTTAAAAAGCAAGACAAATTTAGCAAATAATAAGCATGTCTGTGTTATGGGTTGTGGGTTATTTGTATAAGTAAAATAATGTGGTATTATCAGTTTGTCATAATAAATCAGACCACAGTGATAAATGCAGTGTGGTTAAACAGGTGTGACCACTGACCTTTCTGACTTCACATTTTTTTATCGCCTGGTGTCTCTGCAGCTTTGGTGTGTCAGGTTAAAAACCATGTCTGTCCATTTTAGCAACTGTTGGGTTTGTGCGTGAGGAAATAGACATTTATGTATTTGTTCAGGTACAAAACTGAGAGTGCATATGTGTTGTAGAAGTGTCACTGTGAGTGTGTTTTGTCTGAGGCAGAGTGTGCACGTGCCCTTGTGCATGAGCATGTACCTTACATATCTGGGAGTTAGTGTGTGTGGATTTGAGTAGGTGTGTGTGTGTGTGTGTGTGTGTGTGTGTGTGTGTGTGTGTGTTCTTTGCTCTTTGAACTGCAGGTCAGGAATGCAGCTGCTCTCAGCGTGAAGTCGACTGTGGTGGAGTCTGTGCATTCTCAACACAGTCAGGAGTCCAGAGCCATCAGAGTGAAGCGGACGATCATTCAGTACGGTCACCTGAACACTGCACACACACACACACACAAGCACAGGGACATGAAAACACTCTATCTACACACTCTACACACCTCTATAAGTTTACTTAAAAAAGGAACATTTTCATGTTATATTTTGTTTGTGTTGCTCCAGTGCGCCATTGTTGCCACAGTAATTTACATATTTACATTTGATAAAAAATAATCTAGGATTACTGGAATATTTGATTTGCCATCAACTGTTGCTGGTCCATCAGTGTGTTGGCATTATTAAGGAAGGGCCACATAAAATATATTAGAATATTATATATATTATATATATTTTGTCTCTCATGCTGTTAAATAATGAGGATGAGTCAGCTGATAGTCGGGCCACACATAATAATGGGGTTTTTAACCATTAAAACATCTGGAAGTACTCCAGATTTTATATTTTGCTATCAATGATGGATGTTTTGTTCAGAGACTGAACGGTAGCAGATAGCATATCAACATTAGCTTTGGAACTAGCTAGCTGGTTATGACGCACATCTTTATGTTGATTTTGGCCCACCTACCATCCATCGTGTTCTCAGTCCTCCACAGTGTACAGCAGCTTCATTAGGATCTGGCTTCAGAGTCAGGATCAGGACTTAGCAGACTAGTTTTTTGTCCAACAACAACAAACTTGCCCTTTGAAAAATACAGTCAAAAATGGGTCATATATTGCCAAAAAAAATCCATAAAGCAATGTTGAGGACATGTAGCGTACAGTGACCAGACATTCCGGTTTGTCTGAGACTTCTCACAGTTTCAAGCTGGTTGTCCCAAGTCCCAACAAATACCTGGAAAACACTAAATTATCCCAGTTTTCATCACAACTGAACAGGCTAAGAGGGTAGAAAAGCAGGCAGTGCACGTCAGCTTGATATTTTATACCCTCAGTTGACATCTGAATAATAATGGACTGTGCGTCTCCGTGCACACCTTCTATTTTGCTTGATGTAAGTACAGCAGCACAGTGTGAAGGAGAATATAGATCAGCAGGTGATTATTAAATGGTGTCTGACCAGACAGCAGCTGTGCCAATCAGAGTTTAACATGATTACGACAGTATCAATCTAATATACAAAAATTGATTTGGTGAAGATTATATCGCACCAATGCTATTTTAACAATAATTTTAATCTCAACCTGTACATGGTCACATAGTTTAGTAATTAATGTTTCACAGCTTTTGTGCTGCAATGTGTCTCCACGATAAAAGACAGTTGTAAAACAAATGTGCCGTACCATCTCCAATAATTGTCCCTGATTTATCATTTTACCAAATTTAAGGCACTAAATATAAATTAAAAGACATTCCCAAGGAGCTACCTCAAACCACATCCTACATTGTCCATGTCAACTAGTGCCCCTCTGATGGACAAGTTTTATGTGAGCTTGTGTGCGGGCGATTTAGCATAATGTTTTGCATTTTTTTATTATATGTATTATATATTTTTAAAAATATTTTATGTCAAAGTTTGTGTGTTTTCTGCGCTTCTTCTAGCTGTAAGACTAATTTCTCCTTTTGGGGATGATAGACTGATGTAAAGTTGTTGCTGAAATCCCAAAAAGGCTTCTGCAGACATAGAAACCTTTAATAATAAGAGAGAACATCACACATACACGCATAGACATACTTTCATAACATACATACAGGTTTAACCAGCAGAAGTCCTGTAGATGAGGAGCTGCTGTAAAGTACTTAAAGTACAATCCTCTCACCTGAACAAAAGAGGCTTGTGTGTGTATCAGAAGATGATTTTTAAACTGCACAGTCCCTCCCCTGCTCACGTCTTTCTGGTTTTTTTTTTTGAGAATGTATTTGATTAATGACAGAAAAATACAACCAAAGCTCCAAATCCAGTAGGATCCACAGTCATTTATTATAAAGTGTGACCTTGGTCTGAAACCATTAAGTTAATTCTCTGCAAATGTTGGCTTGAATATTCGTCTGAAAGCGTGTTAACTGCATTAGTTAAAGTGCAGAGGAATCTGAAAACTGGGGTTAAACTTTAACTCTGTGGAGTAACTCTGGGTGAACAAGCACGAGCACATGACTCCCTGCTCCTTCCTCATTAACTCCGCTGCCCTTTGGCCCAGAGGCCAGAGGAAAAAAATCATCTTCTCCTCTCCCCCGCTCCCTCCCTCTCACTTCTCACAACACTCTCTCCATCCTCGGGCCTTTGACCTCGAGCGAATGACGGAGCAATTTAAAATACACAGGGCAGTGGAACCTGCCAAAGAAAAACATCTGCTGGGGTGACTCCGGAGCAACACACGGTGTCCAATCAATATTTGCCCTCCTCCCCGCCCAGGACCTGCTGGAGATGGTGGGAAACTTCCCATTTGGTGTTGCTTTGTTGTCATTCAAATCAGCTATCTCGTGTTCGCTGTGAACAAGGTATTGTTTGTAGAGGAGTCAATAGAAGTGTTTACTGTAACGGCAGCGCAGCTTTTTTTCCCGTGTGTCCGCTGTGAAGATAAGATACATACTGAATGTAGATGAGTTGGAGAACAAGCCTCCGCTTTGCTCAACCTTTGACTCAGCCACTTGAACTCTGATGTTAACAGTGTTCCTGATTTATTTTTCAGCAGCTTCAAAGTAAGACTACATACTTCCCACACTGTCTGGAAATACAATACAAACACTTATGTTGTATAGGTTTTGTGCCTGTTTTTTCCAGATGAAGATAAAGTCAGTTTATATATAGTTCTACATGTTGGTAAATATAGCTATTCACTTTCTTAGATTAGATTAGATGAGAGGCATGAAACTCTCATGTTTAGCCACATTTTCACTTGACATTTCACTCGACTTGACTCAACTCTACTTGCTTTTTCCATCACAGATCATACCTGGTACCAAGTACTTGATTTAGAATCACCTCTGTCAAGGTTCCAAGCAAACACTGCAGACGATTGATTTGTCACCTGATACATGACACCCTGCACAAATCAGACTTTCTGGAAACACAATACAAACACTTATGTTGTACAACTGTTGTTTTCCAACTGCTGGTATAGGGTCGCAATGACGGTCAGCTCTGCCTACGTTGAGAGAGTACTATAGAGGAGAGTACTGCTGTGGAAAAACAAGGTGTCGAGGCGTACCATGTCATGGGAATGCAACTTTTGTATGCTAGGTATGGAAGTACAGTAGAGCCAAGAGGCAATTAGCTTAGCTTAGCATAAAGACTAGAAGACATAATTTTGCAAATAAATTATGCCGTTTCTAAAAATCATACTGCTGCTGCAAAAAAAGATGTAATCAACATCATGGCTCCTTTTACTTAAAACTTACCTGACATACCCGGGTACAGCCATCACAGAGACAGAGAGGAGAACTTGGAGCATTTCACTGCTTGGTTCAGGAGCTGAAACTGTTACACATGAGTTTGAAGAAACAGAAGAGTGATTCCAGACTGTGCACGGTGCGTGTTTAGTTTGTATTCCAACAGGAGGGAGGTCGATCAGTTTCACTTTAAACAAAGATGTTTTCTGTAGACTGTTGGAACATGATGTACACAGCATCATGATACTGAAGCTAATTTTCTATTGCTCTCCACAAGTTGTCTTTGGAATTGTTGTTTTTGGAACTGGAATTCGGTGAAACGTGTCGAAACAAACAGTCCGCCATGCTGGATGTTTTGGATGTGATCGTTGTTCGGTATGTGATATTTGATATGCAATATCACTCTGATGCACAAAAGGCCTTCAGCCTGTAAAACTTAATGTTAACTGCTCATGGTCTGTAAAAAGTCACTGAGAACTGGATTGGAATTAAAATGAAACAATGGATCATCTCTTCTTTTTGATCCAGCCCAAATGAACCAAACTGCAGGTGTGACCATTTAGCCACGGGATGCTCTGAGATTAAACTTCTTTGACAGTCAAAATAACAGAAATATTATCACTCATGAAGTTGTTACTTGAAGGTGTTAACAAACAGTAGCTTATTCACACAGACACGTACTAACATTTAGCCTTCAGATGGAGTTGTGTGTCTGGCCACCTGATCAGAATCACAATCAGGTTTATTGCCAGCTATGTTTGCACATACAAGAAATTTGCCTTTGTGGTTTTGGTACATAACAATAAACATGGATAATGGATATAAATCTAATATTCAGTCTCTATTAGCTTTTGTTTGGCCTTCGCAGCCTCTTTAGGGGAAATATGTGGCTTTTAAACAACTAAATTTGTGCTCTGTCTATACCGTTCACTTGTGTTCACTAGTCGGTCTCAAACTGTGCCCATCTGATGCTGCGTCATTCTTCTGACGTCCCATTATTCAAAACTATCCCTGCAGTTTCTAGGGTTAGTGCGTTACTGCAGGGCAAGTGTGTACAGAGTGATGGGCCTGACTCATACAGTAGGTTGATGTAATGACTCATCACCAGGCAGCACATCCTTGTTTACTGTCTATTGTCACTGAAAGAGTCCAGTTGCAAATACTGACCTTCTGTTCACTGTGATGCTATTGTTCCGACTTACCACATAAAGCTTTAAATATTCAAATGCACATATTTTTTTTTTAATGGCTAGGCCTCATGTACACCAAAGCTTAACATTTGAGGTTTCTTGTGTATAATTTATACACATTTTCTTTGATTTGTGTGGAATGCTGTGATGGTTATAACTGGCTTTTATGCTTTGTTTTCTTGTCATAAACATAAACATAATTACACCCATGACCTTCATGCTTTGAGCACATTCAGCATGACATATGGTGTTTCTGGGAATCTGTTATCTTAGCTTGAATTTAAATATAAACAGATGATGTTTTGAACTGTATTTGTGCAGACAGTGTAAGTGTGTAATGATCTGTGGGGTTGAAGGGGCTGATATGTATCAACCAGCATTACTTAAAAACAATTTAGCCTAATGTTTTTCCTCGAAGATGCCTGACATTTTCAGACAGGGCATTAACCTAACGCTCTCTGCAGCCACAACATATTTGATCGTGTTCCCAATCACCAACTTCAGTCTCTTGTAAATCTGTGTCCAATCTGTTGCTCCCTGATTGTTCCCTCTGCCGTCAGGCGGACTTCACCTATAGGTCAACTAAGGTGCTTAGGATGACAGAAAATTAGCCTAATCAGCTCAGTGAAGACGACTCAAATGCTTTAACGGGATTACGATGAGGCCACTCCCCTTGTGCCGTCTTTCCCCTCTAAACACCTTATTGCTGTAATCTACCGCTCAAAAGCTGACGAACTAACTGACCTCTTTAGCTCATCTGCGCTGTTGTTGTTCTGGACACTGATCTGTGTTGTGTTCAGCTCGTACTGAAGGAACACCCAGACTGTGACCTACTGTCCAACTGGGTGGTTTCATTAGGCAAGATTTGTCTCCAAAAGGTCAGTCAGGTGTGAATTCTGGCAATGAACCTCAGCAGAGTAAACCAGTGTCTTTGCATGTTTTAGTTCATTCACCACAACTCACATTAAGTTAACATCAAGGAATTGCTGTGAGACAGAAGCACAACAAGCATCTGCACATCCATCAAAATGATAATATAGTTGTATCATCACCTCTCTAAACAGTTTTTAAGGCAAATTATGAAAGACTTTCCCCTAAAAAACAATGCATAGACCTTTTGCATATAAGAATAATCCCTCTCAATCATCATCCACGATCTACCAGAAGTGTGTCGCGGTGTCTGCTTCCACAGAGACGCCACCCTACACCTGTTTCTTCTTATTTTCTCTTTATTTTTCTGTGCTCAAGACACTTTAACAACCCAACACATCGGTATTTGATGTCCTGGAAGTGAAACTCACAATCAATCAATCACAATTGTTCTGATGCATTTACAAACAGCAACTGACAAATCGTAGATATTCTACCTTTGAACAAAAAATTAACATTATATCTCTCATGATGCTAGGGTTTATTGCAAGATTGTTGCAATAGACTGTATTAGTTTTAGCTCGGTGTGGCTAATGACAACGGAGTCTAATTGATATAGTAACTTCTTTGCTATACTTTCATTTTTGTCAGTTTCCGACAGTTTTGTCATAACTGTGCAGATTTTTCCAAACAGTCTGCACAGTATAACCATATGATAAGGTCACAAATGACAATAATAAGAAATATAAAATTTGATTGCTTATCTCAAATAAGCATCAAGTCTCAGCAAGTTTATTTTCGTATGGAAAGGAAAAAGGAAAGCAGTGAGATCACCAAACACAAGTTCTTCCAAGAAGTTAGAGGTGCCCCAGAGGCCCCTAAGACGCTGACCACGAAGCGAACTGACTACTGACTACTGCACTCTGACAGAGGAAGCTGAGAAAAGCAGAAACATCTGTGCTAAATTTTGAGATTGAAAACTGAATAAAAGGAACGATCAAATCGATCCGGGTGTTCAAACACTCTTTGTAAGTTGACTTCGGTCACCCACACCTTGGCTCAGAGGTAGAATGAGCCGTCCACTAATCATAAAATCAGCAGTTTGATCCCCTGACTCCTCCAGTTCACATGTCAAAGTGCCCTTGGGCAAGAAACTGAACCCTGAGTGTGTGTGTGTGTGTGTGTGTTAATGGGTCATGAATGTGCATGTGAATGAGGTGAATATTAGCACATGTACAACACTTTGAGTGATCAAAACACTATAAATGCATCTTGTTTGTGTTCCCACAATATTCTTATCAAAAAACTTCATGACCCATGAAGATCTGTTAAACTGTTTTTAAAAAGTAATCTTATTTAGGATTTTCTGATAGATTATTCTACTGAACAGCCTGTACGAAACAGTCTTGAGACCATTTGTTCTGTCACTTGTCCAGCTTTATAATAGCGCTTATAATAGTGCTTATTTTAAATTAATATACCCAAATGAATGAAAGAATGTTCATCTGAATTAATAGAATTTTTCCTTTGAAAAGATGTTTAAAATGTTTATGGTAACCGGTGAAATAAGGTTCAGCATAGATTCAAAAGTGAAAGTTTTTTCACTAACCATTTGAAGACGTCAACTGTGCAAATAATATACCATCACTTTGGACCCTCAGTAAGAAACTACATCCAAATTTCTCAGTTGAAAGCCAGGAAAAAATACTGCCACATACAAGACGCCATCCCAAATTGTCTGGATGAAAGTCCTGTATTTATCCCACTCATCCACCATGTCGTCCTGTCCAGTGATCCTTCTTTGTCGTTCATTTACACTACATCCTGATGCATATATCAGCCTCAGTACTTGCACATGAGCGCTAGGCCACAGCAAGAAGTGCTTTTTATTTTAAGAACTTCTCCCGTTATGGTGACAAACAGCCTACAGAGTTCTGTAGGTATGACATTTTATATGAAACATCAGATTCATTGAAATTATGTCTTTGTGAAGGCCACGGTATCGTCTCTCTTTCAACCCACAGCTGAACAAATGATCAAAATTACTGAACAAATGTGTGTTTTGTGATATGATGATGTTGGAACCGTATTGAAAAGAGAGTGAAAAGTTCAGACTTAATATCAACCTGGTTGGTGCTCACTGGGTAGTCTGTTGTTGTTGTTTTTCTGTATTATTTTAGCTTCTTCCAACAAAAATGAACTGAATTTCAGGCATCAACTTTCAAACAACTTTCTCAACCTGTAGACCTGCAGGGATACAATCCTTTAATAGGAGCTTAAGCATGAACATCCCCATAATTGGACTGTAATTCACCTGCAACAAGGTCCAACTGTTGATCTGATTGTTGTGATGGCGAGAGGGCTTGTTGGTCTGAGCCGTCTGCTGTCATTATCTGAGTGGGTGACAGCACAAAGCGAATGTGATCGGGCGTTTGATTGAGGTCAAATCTCTTTCGCACCTCTCCATGCCACTTGTACCCCGTCATCCTGACCTCTCCACGGGCCGGCTGGTGTTCGAGGGCTCAGGAGAGAGGTGTCAGGTCACGCTGGCAGCATCCCAGAGCAGCGAGCAGAGAATGGGGAGATACAGAGAGGAGGAGGAGATGAGAGGGGATATGGAGTGGTTGTGACAGGTGAGCTAATGGCTTTGAGAAAGAAAGGGCGCAGGCTGTGATCTCTTTATACAGCTTACGCAGGGACAACTTATTAAAATGAGGAACGGATGCAGAGAGTAAATGAGTTGACCTAAAACCCTGAGGTCACCGCCCCCCTCCTCCTGGATGTGTGTGTGTGAGTGCGTCCACCCCCACGCTGATTGACAGCCTCTGTCGTTGCCTAATAATGGTGCGAGTATTTTTCCCAGGCACTGAAAAACTCCCCTGTCCACAGGCTCGAGCTCTGTCTGTTACATGTGGGGGCAGGAACATGTCCAGAAATGTGGAGCTCAAATGTTACCAGATGAGAGAGTTATAGCCTCGATACCGTCCAAAAAAAATGACTCTTTAAATCCAAAATCAGTCCGTTCTCATGTGCTGTGTTTGACTTTCTTATCTCACTTGTTCATTAGTGCACTTTCACTACATCACTCACGTAAACCTACAAATATTTTATCATGAGCAAGATTAGATTAGACCTTTCACACTTTCACGTTGAATCAAGGTTCGAACAAGGTTTGATTAATTCAACATTAGACATATCTTTGAAGAACATTTATTTAAAAGCTCCAGCAGTTCAGTGAGTTCAAGTGGGGCAATGAGACCAAGTACATGTACTCAAATATTGAATCTAAGCACAATTTCAGGTCACCCATTCTTGAGAACTGGGACAAATCATGTCCTACCAAAAAACTTTAAAAATATTACTACTAACTCTCTAATTCCAACTTTCCATTCCAGCTCCATCAGTAGACTGTCAACTCCATGATAAAGAAGTTTTGTTTGTTTGTTTGTTTGTTTTGTTATATTCATTAAATATATGTACAAGGTACAAGGATTTACTTCAGCAAAAAAAAAAAAAAATCACAGTACACCTGATGTGTATTCTTTTTGTTATAAATGATATTATATGTTGTTTATTACAAAGACAAATTACATTATCAACAGAAATTGTGAGTAGGCAACATTATAATAGTATTTATTTCTCGATAAAAATATATACTTTTTCATAATACAGCTAATTAAACAATGTTACATCTAATGCAACAAAAATCAAACATTTCCTACATGTTTTATATTATAATATGACTATTTGTGTGTCTGACAGAGTTGACAAAATTCAAGTCCTCAGCTGCAGAGCAAGGCTCTTTAATAAAAAAAGGAGGTTGGCCCATTACAAGGTTTAATAGACAAGAGGTTGATCTTTTGAAATATATTTAAAGAGTAAAAAACAATTTCAGTGTCAACTGTCTGCGACATCAAAATGCTACTAACACATTAATTTATCGGTCATAATAATCCAATATCATAATATATAATAATATATTACACATTTTTTGAGTGTTTTTAGATTTGGCAGTGATTCAAATAGTTAAATTACCTTTTTTATGCCATTTTTAGCAGAGTTAGCCACTAAAACTACAAACTTTTAGGCCAGAAAAGGAAATTAATAATTTTTTAAAGTAGATTAAGTTAACCAAGCTAAATTTCTCTCTAGGGAAGCCTTGCTGTAGTTCAGCTTGTTTCAGTGTGAAATAACTGGTAGCCTGCAAATCTTTCAGAGTAGCTTCTCCATCACTGCACATCATGATGCAGGCTCACCGTTAAAATAATGGACACGAGAGGAAATCATTCATGTAATACTGAGAGAGATGCAGAGGTGGAAAGTTACAAAGAACAGTGCTTAAGTTTGCTTGAGTACTGTACTTAAATACAATTTAGATGCACTTGTACTTTACAATTTCCCTGCTATGTTGTACTTCTGCTTTGCTGCAGTTCAGAGGCAAATATTGTATAATTAAATGTATTTTTTGACACATATAATCACTAGTTATTTCACATATTAGAATTTTACATAAAAAATCTGATGAGCTTATAAAATACAATGCACTGATATAGAGTAAACTACTTAATGACATATAAAGTGGTTAAAACAAGATCCATGTTAACCAACTATCTTTCTGGTGTGTTTACGAACAGCAATTTACAAATCCTGCATATTCAACCATTAAGAAAATTTTGTGCAGGACTTGTAATGGAGCTATTTTTTAATTGTTGCACTGGTTCTTTTGGTTAAATGATCTTCTCATTACTGTATGGATGCAAAAATATTGAGCTCTGCATGATAAAGACACCTTGTTCTTTCCATGGGACATTTTGGCACCATGCGCCCTCGTTGATACAAGAGTCACCCAGAGGTTACAACGATCATGTCGTCTAAAAAACCTTTGATGAACTCAGAGGCTTAACATAGATCTTAGAGAGAGCCAACACAAAATGGAAAGATAATTGTATCATCTGCTCTAATGGCAGCTATTACGACAATAGCGATGCTGACCTGGAGGTGCGGGGGGAGTTGCGAGGCCAGGCCCTCTAAGGTGACCTCTGCTCGGGAAAGGGCAAGCACAGGCAAGAGTCAGGGCGTCAGGGGCTCGCCACCTCGTCTGGCACTCTGAACTCTCCATTCACAGGCTAACACAACAGCCAGGCATCACTGTGACCCTGTGGGTGTGACACTCAACCTTTGCCTTAACCTCCTGACCGCTGGTCACAGCTGCAGCTGACCGGCCCGGGTAGGTCAGGGCACGGGTCGGCCGGAGGGGGGAGAGGGGATGGGGATGATTGAGAGATGAGTGAGAAGAGAAGATGGAGGAGAGGAAATGGAGGTATGAGTGAGAGGTGGAGAGTCAAGGATGGGTATGAAGGTAAGAATAAGCTAGATTTTTAAAGGGTCTGTACACTCAAATGACAAAACAAAACATATTTTCTCAGTTATCTTCAGTTCTGCCTGTCTGTACAGATGTTTTTGGGTTTATTTGTACAGATTTTGAAATATCCATGATTGGGACTTTTTCTACTTCCATACCAATATGATCAATGTGAATTATTATGATTTCTTTTTTTCAGTTTGTTGTTTTCGCAGCACATGACAGACCAGACTGGCAATGTTTTGTATTTTTCCCATTATGTGTTTAATGACTTAAAGGACCAGCGTGTGGAATTTTGTGACATCTAGTGGAGAACCTACAGCAGCCACGAACTGTATTTGGAGCCAGTGTTGGGTTTGTCTGTTCTAGGCTGCTGTACAAACATGGTGGTGCAACAAGGTCGACTATGTGGAAGAGGAGCAGCAGCATTTGTAGTGTTTGTAGATATAAACATCTTATTCTAAAGTAACAAAAACACAACTTCTCTTTTTTACACTAAAGAAAACGTACTGATGAATATTATATTCCTGCAATAGGAAAGACTTGGACACCAGCTGTGTTAAAATGTGAGTCTCTTATTTTGTGTGCTCCAGTGTTTTTGGACATATTTTCCAAGTATTTCCCATTCTTAGGAACATCAGACAGGCTTGCAGTTCTTTTGAGTCAGGTGAAATGCATTCAGCCTCTTCTTTCATCAAATATTATAATCCATTTCTGCCATATCCTGCCGATACATCCTGTAAATCTTACACACTAGACCTTAAATACTTTCTTAATATTTACATTTTTATTGGGTTTCCATATCTGAAAACTACAACATGAAACAGTAGCACCAATACAATATAATATAGAACAAATACTTTAATTGACAGTCAACATTGTTGATTCAATTTTTCACAATTTATGTCCAAAACATTCCTTTTAAAGCTCAGAGCTCCACTGATTTTACACATCAAAGTCTGTTAACAGGCCTTGGGGAGTTTGCATATGTCAAAAATGTTTAGTTCTCCAGAGGAAGCTGCGTGACAGCTGATAAATTGCTTCAAGTGATGTCACTTGAGTCAGTGTTGTTTGAGGCTGTGGACTACAAGTTTTTTAAATGCTGGTGTGGAGTTAGAAAGTAGTGAGGTCACCCGACCTGTGTTGCCTGCTCCTCATCAGCCGCTTCTAGCATAATAACGCATCATGATCTCCGACTCAAACTGTTGACAGTAAAGCTGCATTGTGGGTAATGTAGGCATCAGGTTTTGACAAGGAAGAAGAATGCATGGAATAAAAAAAAATATATCTCTCATTCTGCTGCATCAGATTTGATCTTTTTCAACTAACCCTCCACTGTGAATCTGTCAATATTATAGGAATGTAATGATTAATCAGTGGAGTAGCCTTTTGCTTTAGCTCTCATCAGGTTCAAGCCATTGCTGCTTCCCAGAGGATTAACTTTACAACAATTGTTTTTTCTTTTTTTTTGCTGCTTACAATCAATCTTTTTGTTTTGTTGTTGTTTCTGTCACTGTTCTGTTAGTACATCACAGCACAGTAGTTTGGAATGAAAAATGTATTTTAGGTTTGCATTTACATTAGTATGGTTTGCCTCCAGGTTGCTGCAGAGCCTTTAACATGCTTTAACATGTCTGTCTAATTAGTCCAGTTATTCTTACTTAAGTCATGAATCTTTAAGCACACCACAATATAGTTTCATTTTTAAAAAGTAATTTACTATACCGTAGCTCTCGAATAAAAGCATGTTCTGAGCATGTTTGTTTGAGAGAAGTGGAAATGAAAGGCAGAAAGAACAGATGGAGAGAACTATGAAAGTGCTAAGAAGACAAATGGGCTGGCCGTACATTTTGTGTGCACATCATGTGTGCCATTGTCCTGGCCCCCATCCCCCTGTTTCTCTGAGCTTTGTCATGACAGCACAGCCGGTCAGCAGTGGCTTCATAGAGTCAGTTTGTACGAGAAAAAGGACATGTGCGCTCTCGAGGTCAGTCCCGAGGTCCTCTGCGGGGTCAGTCCTTGAGTCAGCCTTACACATTCATGACTGCATGGCAGCTGTTCTCTGAAATAAAGCATGTGTCTTGTAATGTGTGACTCCTGTTAGACGAGTTATGCGTTGGAATCCTGCTCAGTTTATTGGGAACTCTCACAAGGATTGAAAAGATGGAACTCACAGTGCTTTCCATGTTCTACTGCCCTACATACTCTATATTTACCTCTCAAGAGCCAATGAATGCCTAAACATAAAGCTGTAGATGTCACTGATGGACTGACAGATAAACACACGAAAAACAAATGGATGAATAGGTACATATTTATATACAAGGATAGAAAATATAACTTCTATAAGATATCTTATTAACAAGACTATACAGCATTAACATAACATACGTCGACAGCCATGCTAGCATCTCTGTGAGGCTGTACAGCAATTCTTTGAGCTAAATGCTAACATCAGCATGAACACATCCCCACAATGATGATGCTAACATGCTGATGTTAAAGAACCGGTGTGTATTTAGTGGCATCTAGTGGTGAGGTTGTAGATCGCAACCAACTGAATACCGCTCGCCTCACCCTCCCCTTCCAAGCACTAGGAGAAACTGGAACAAGTGTTTGGTTTGTTCAGAAACATGGTGGTGCAACATGGCACTCTCTGTGGAAGAGGACCCCCTTCCTCTGTAAATATAAATGTCTCATTCTAAGGTAACAAAAGCACAACTACTCTTATTTTCATGTGATATACGCTAATGAAAACAGCAAGTCCCCCTAAATCTTTACACTGCTTCCTAACGATGCAGATTTTGCACACTTGATTCACTTACAATCTATTTTCTTTGGTCAAAATCGACGCTGATGTCCTTGACATTTCTGCTTCCCCTGAAGTCAACAGTCAACATGGATGACGAGAGACTAATTTATGAAGTTAAAAAATAGCCCATCTCCCACGATCCACAGCACCATCCATTCATGGGGACATCCTCAAAAAGGATGAGGGTTGGAAGGAAAACGGGGAGCTGTTGGGAGTTACAAGTAAACTGTCTCCCAATTATACTGAAACAAAGTTGAAAGAAAATTAATAAAACTGTCTTAAATACCGTAGACACTTAGCCTCATCTGCAGAGGTAGAAATCACAAACTAAGCTGCAGCAACATCTGGACAATTTTTCGCCCTCCATCTACTCCAGTTAGCTCACAGTATGTTGGGTATAATGTTTACATCTTTATCGTTTAGCATTTTAGCATGCTAACATTAGCTTATTAGCACTAAACATAGAGTAGGGCCTATAGGTAGGGCTGATGGGAACGTCATGAGATAAACCAAGAAGTGAATTAGGTGAAATTTATCATGATGATTGCACTAGATGAGTCATGGGCTTACTCTATCAAAAGCTTTTATAACAGTATCATAAAGATGACATTAAATATTATAAGACCTGTTTAATGAGTAATGTCATATCATACAAAGACATTGTTGGCTTGATTAATGTCAAGTTGGCATAACAAGTCTCAAACAATGTCAACTTAGCTTTTAAAATGACATAACTGACCAAATGACACCTAATGACAACAATAATAAACATTCATAAAGACCCCTTCATGTTCATGACAGGTGTCATGTCATGGTTATTACTGTGTCATGTCAGTCTTAAGCACACCACTTGAAATAAAGTCAGTGGATCACTGCAGTCATCAGTGTTCATCTTCTGGTCACCATGGAGATCTGTACTGTATTTCATGGCAATCCACTCGTAAGTTATTGAGATATTTCAGTCTCAACCAAAGTGGTGGTCATTGCAGCCAACTGACCGACATTTCCATCCGTCAAGCTGCCAGCATGACTGCAAAAATGAATTCTGCAGTGATGAGGCTTTTATCTGTATGTTGGAATATCTTCATAAATTCTAAAAATACACATGTGACTTAACTATACATAAGTTCATGTGGATAAATTTGACTATTGGGAAGGTTAATTCTCCGACTGAAGAATCACAGAACAGTCTCCTCCCTCCTCCACTCTGATGCCTCTCCAGCAGCTTTCGGTGCTCCACTCTGGTGGAGGTGATTCTCGTCATGGCTGCCACTTTCTGCTCCAGCCTCCACACCTGCTCGCGGTACTTCCTGCGAATCTGCCGGTACGAACTCAAAGCTTTACTGCAAAGACAGAAACCAACCAAGACTCAATTTACACTTTGTACAGAAATATATATATATATTTTTTAGCTTTGATTGTCGATGCATAAACACAGACACATACAGTCTGTTTAACACTCTCTTGTGATACTTACCTGTGAGCTTGTGTGAGTCGAGCGATCTGCTCTCCATTGTCCCTCCTGTGGGGGGTGCTGTCTGACAGAGCCGTGTTTACTGAGTCGTGGACTAAAGCAAGTCTCTTCTTCAAGGCTTGTTCCCTGCAAATAAAGGTAAGATCAGATGAAACAGAAAGGTCAGTCAGTTCATTATGCATAAGGCATTGAGGAAGCCTTACGAAATCTAATGAATCATACATGTCTTTATGATGTATCCTTGATGTTACAGCGATTGTGATGTGAAGTATTAACCGCCGTGCTGTTTTTGCCCGTATTCCGTGCAGGAGGTCAGAAGAGACAAAGGATGCTCTCTAAAGCACCTGACTGAAAGAACCGGAAACCTTTAATGTCCAAAGTCTGCATGTCTGCTGATAGTGTTCCTAAGCAACAGATAGAACCAGGCAACAGATGACTGAATGATTCATTTTCTACGCTGACAGCATTCATCAGGTACCTTTTTTATTCTGTGAATTTTGATTTGTCCAGGTGACATTTCATTCATTAAATCACCAGGTTTCCTTTTCTGAGTTTGGTTCGTTATTAGACTTTGTTGTTGTTGCTCCTGACTGTGGATTAATTCCTTGTCAGACTGCTGTTTTTGTCTGTTTTTTTTCTTTCTAATTATTAAGTATTAGCCATTATTTTTGGGGCCTTGGTGAGGGAGCTTTATCACGTTGCAGCCTCCATTGTCCCCACAACCTCAAAGTTTTGATGACACTTTAAGCATAGTAGATGTCTAATATTGAACAGTATAAATGAACTTATTATGACTGCGGTTCAAGAGCAAGACCGCACCACTTTCTTTCACAAACCCAATAACCTGCATCTTGTTAATTCAAACACCTGTGCCTCCACTGGTGGTCTCAGGCTGTCAGAGGGGCAGGGGTGAAAAAAGTAACAACACCAGCTGTATGAGGTGAGGCACTAACAGGCTGAAAGTCATGATGTACTTTATCACATTTTGTTCACTGAAGGGCACCCTAGAGGGCTCTTTATCATGTTTTATCTACCTTGGAATCAACCAGGAGAACACTTTTGTGGCGTTTTTTCAAAGTGTGTGCCTCTTATCCAATCACCTGTACATACCTATATAAGCCTATAACCCTCTTCCATTTGTCTCAGTTCTCTTCACCCTCTCCCTGAAAACTTGTCCTCCCCGTTTTCACTGGGTGCTCCAGTTTCCTCACATCATCAAAGACATGCATGTTAGGGTTTCCATTTAAGTTATTTATCTTCTATCTTCTATTATGAGAGCCACAGGAGGATGAGGCACTGAAGCTCAGTGAGTCTCGACCCCCAGGTTCCTAACCGCTCCAGCCACATCACAAACCTGGCTGGGCCCCATTTATCCCCACACAATCAACCCCCTTCATCCGTCATCTCGACCCCTGTCTCCTGAATCCTGTCACCAATCCGAATCTTTTATACTGCACATACGGCATAGTCTTTATTACCACTAATGTCTGCAGTGTTAATGCTATGCTTTTAACGGTACATGGAGAAACACAGTGTCTCACCTCTGGAGGACGGCCTGCAGCTCTTTCAGAATGGGTCTGGCTCGAGCGATGTCCCCATCACTGCACAGTTTAGCTGCATTTTCACACAGCCTCTGAAACATAACATTCAATTATTGGATTATCTGTAAAGCTCACCCCCTCCCCACCCCACCCACCCTTTCCCATTCAATTACTTAAGTTCAATTAAGGAACGTGGTATACAAAGCAACCTTTTCAGCTTGAGACCATTGAAAACAAAGCAGTGTTGTGCATGGCCCTTTGTTACAGGTTTGGGAGCATTTCAAGAATGACTTTTTTCTCCATTTTTAGACCATGGAGTATCTTGGTGGGTCAACTACGTTCATATTTGCATAGATTCTTGTAGTTAAATTTCTTTTTGGACAGTTTTTGTGCAGATAACTACTGAAACTACAAACAAATTTGGGCCATTTTATCAATTTTATTATTGCTACCGACCGATGGACAGCACAAAAGCAAAGCCAGCACTGATTGTAGTTTTACTGTAGTTCACTTCTTCCTCTGTGAAGTAACAAAGCTTTCAAAGTAGCTTCCCCAGCACTGATTTAAAAGGCTTTTTACATTGTATATTGTATTCTTAGCCCAGGGATATCCTGGGCTAAGAGTTAACCGCCCCTTTTCACAAACACATTGTTAACCCAGAGTTAAGCTAAGCCCAGGGCTATAAGATTCAGACTGCCCTTCTTCTAGCTCCAGGTTAAAACCTCTGTTCATCCACACAGGTGGTTTCCATTAACCTGGCTGATCTTCCTCTTCCAATTATTTAACTGTTCCGCACTGACTGCTTTTAGTCCTGGGTTTAGTCAATTTTCAGGGGATAACCCCGCAAACTCTTGGCTAACCCGGCTCCAGAGCAGGGCCAGCTAGCCCGTGGCTTAAGCTGACGTTAGCCCACCTTGGAATGTGCCAGCATTCAGCATTTTGGCAATGTGAAAGCCCTTTTAGGAGGCCTGAAGGGCTAAAAATATCTAATATGTTACAATAAAAAAGAGCAAAAAATTACAGAAAAGTTTGGATTTTTCTTCTTCTAATTTCTCATCTTGTTCATCAGCTTGCAACCCTGCAGATTTTTAAGTATCTTTGTGAGGCTGGGAACCGCTGATCTAAAGGTTGGAGAGGACTGAGCAGAACAGAATAACATTTCTTAGGCTGCAATCAGAAACCATTGTGGTTTTGGTGTAAGTAGTTCACAAGGTAAAGTCTGTAAAATCAGTCAGTTGCTGAGCAAAAACCAAGGCTGCTTGGTTTGACCATGTGCAGCCAGATAAAATGTTTGTTAAACCATCACAGAGAATACTGAGGAAGAAAATACGCCAGTTTTAGGGACATTTTAACCCTTGAGGCTCAAACATCTACGCAGCCATTGTTTCTCATGCCCTGTGTCGACAGCGATAGAAAATGTGTTAATGTAATGTAGCTGTTCATTTCTTCCTCATTTGATAATGACAGAGGTGTGTGAATGTTGCGGTATGAATCTGTGCTGCGGCGACAGGACAGCCCAGCTGAAGACCTTGTAGAACCAAAATATCCCTCTTGGCCTGGAGGGATTCTGCTTTGGTAGATGTGTGATTTCCCATGTGGGACACCCAGATTTGAATCGGGTCTGCCACAATAGACCAGCGTCCTGCTCCCTCTTGCTCGTTTCACCTTGACTTTGTATTATTTGAAAAATTAAATGAAAAAAAAAGTCTCTGTTGCTGCTTCAGGAGTCTGTCCTACCTGTTGTTCGCTCTTACGGTCCTCCAGCTCCTCTCTGATGCTTTCTGGAACGAAAGCTCCAGCCGCTTCCTGGGCTTTCTGAGCCATTAAACTCCACTCCAGACACCGCAGCTCTTTCTCCTTCAGGCGGATCAGAGCTCGCAGATCTGACATCTCCTCCTGAACGTAAAGAGTTAAACCATAAATCACAGCAAAAGTAAAGCTGTGGCGGAAAACATTTATCACAACTAGAAGTCTGAGATCTGAGAATTTAGACATTCTTTTTGAAAAAAGTTACTTAAAATGGTTAATTGATTATCAAACTGGTTGGTGATTAATTTAATAGTTGATTAATAATCAATTACTTAATGAATTGTTGCGCATTTAGTTATAAGGGGTTAAAGGTCCGGTGTGTAAGATTTATGGCAGGAAAATAATAATCTCAAGTATGTTTTTATTAGTGTATAATCACCTGAAAACAAGAAAAGTCTTATTTTAATCAACTTGGAATGAGTCCTTTTCTACTGTTTCTACTGTATTTCTAACATACTGTAGGCTTCAGGGCTTTCTGACAGAAAGGCTTTAGAAAGTCAGGTGACATATTACAAAGAGCAACAAAGTCCCTGTAGGGAGCAGGTTGTGGTGGATAAATGTGTCAAATACATGCCTTTCTAGGAGACTGAGGTTTATGTCCTGTGTGAAATGCTTTTAGACTTAGCTGACTTATTATTTTCAGTTTTCCATTGCATATAAAGTGCATAACTTTTTTGTTCCATTGTGTGTACTAATAACACTATATAGTGCATACATTTACTCACTCAGTATTCAGACACTCAAATAAAACGGTGGACAGTAAATATTGTGGCCCATATAGTAAATATTGTGTGATTTTGGAGCCAGGGTAACAGTGCTGTAACTGTTGATGTTATTACTGGGCTCCTTAAATTGTAAAAAAAAACAAAACAGAAAAAGATAATATTTCAAAACGAACATATAGGGCCTTTAAATTAGTCATTAAGAAAGTAGGTGTAAGTTTGTTCACATCGAGCACTACCGAACGCTTTTTTTTTTTTACAGAATACAACCATTATAAATGTATCTCTGGGGAACAGGAAATGGGGAGAAATAAAGGTAAAAAAAAAATCCACTTAAAAGCAACTCTAAATTTAACTTCTAAATGTTATATCACATTTGTTTAATCAAAAAAAGGTGAAAAATAGAAAGTTGTGGTTATTGACGAATTACATGTGAGACTACTTCTTGGCCAGGAGAAGTTTTTCATGGAGTCTGGCTGCTTGACTGGCAACCACATGATGACAGAAAGACTCCTGGAAATTAGCTTTTTCTTTTAAGATTTTTTTTCCACCCTTATTGGCGGGGACAGTGTACAGTCAGACTGGAAACAAGGACAGAGAGAGAAAGGGTATGTACACTCCAAACACTGTGGTAAGGTGAATTAATGAGAGTCCTGTGTAATACAATATAGATTTTTCATCAGAAAATATGATTTCTTTAGATGGAAGGTTTAGGCTGCTTTTTTCAGTCGTCTCTATTATCTGGATGTGCAAGATTTTGTTTTTTAACATACAATTATTGGAGACCCACAGCTCTTACCCTGACAGAGATGAGTTCATAGAAGAGAGAAGCTTTCTCTTTCTTGGTGTCAGTAGGTTTGGCGATATCTTTAGTCACGTGTCCCCCTCTTGATCCAGACTGGTGACCAGTTTCAGGGCTCATTTTGCCCTCAACTCCTGGTTCGGCTTAGGTAGACTAATGGCTGCCCGTTCCCTCTTCAGACGCTCAATTTCCTGACGGAGAAAAGTCTCTCGATTTTCCAGCTCTGGTGTCCTGTGGGGTTACAGGTAGTGAGTGACCTGAGAAAAATGTTTTTGATTTTAAAAAGTTTTTATTACATTCACACTGATGAACATTTTGTCTGGGTTGCACCAACATGGCTCAATTTTTAAATCCAATGAAACTGTCGTTTAACTTCTATTATGTTGTACCAGACAGGAGAAGATTAAATTAGAACTTCTCTGCCGAGCCGTCATGAGTGGGCTAACTAATGTTTCAGCTAGCTGACAAACATTATAACATTTAGTTAACTTTTAGCTAGCTAGCAAACAATGCAGCATTCTGATAAGGAATACAGAGCTGAAAGTTAGAAGTCTTCTTTTATATTTACTAGGTCCCGACACCACAATTTTATTTCCTTTATTTATTTAAATTTGGTCAAGCAGCCATCGCCATATTGATTAAACTCTATTTAATTTTTGTTTACATCACTAAACTTGGATTTAAACTGAGATTAGTTTTTATTTGTGCATCGTGCTCGGCTTAATTATAAATCTGGTAAAATCAGTAGAATTTGTCCGAACTGACAGTTTGGTTGGTGAAGCGTCCAAAGCACAACAAAACATTAAAAAAACATAAGAAATACAAACAGAGGGCAGCATCTCTACAGATATAGATACAGATACAGATGGCCATGGTACAGAATGATGTACATTGATAAACTTTTATCCCTTATTTGTGATTTCACTCTGTAAATCTGACCCATAGTCACATTTTCCTGTCTCCTCATTCCTCTTGCTGTGCTTGAATGTACAGAGAGCACTTTAAAACATCACCTCTGGCCTGTGTGGCTCTGTGTTTCCGTCTCCTCTGTGACCCCTGCTGTAGAGAAGGAGGTGGACAGCTCCTCAGTTCCCATTTTCCTGAGCCGAACTGATGGACTGTCGGGCTGCTGCCTGTCACTGACTGCCTCTGATGAGAGGAAAAACTGTGAGCCTGCACACGCGTGTGTGTGTGTATGAATGACATGAATACCTACTGTATATATAAGTGAATGTGTGCACTGTGTGAGCAGTATTAAAACGTGGTATTCAAACACCTGCTGACTCTGTCTGTGGAGGAATGCTTTGCTGCTTCTTGGCGTCATTAAGTGACAGCAGCTCGCTGTAGGCCTCTTCACACTCCTCACTGTCAATCACAACCGCAAAGACAAAACACCACCTCACTGGATGAGAAGAACCTAAATTAATATTGCTGCATTGCTGACGCATTCACATTTAAAGGAGGTCACTGACAAACAATGTATGTGTGTAGACAGGCCTCTGTGTGTGTGTGTCAGGTGTGTTTTGTGTGTGTACCAGTATCTGAGAGCCATCTGCAGGGCAGAGCAGTCAGACTCAAGTCTGTTTAGTGTTAAACTGATCTGTTCGGACTCTCCCTTCCTTCTCTCCAGAGCTGCAGTCAGACGTTCATTTCTGGCCTTCAGCCTCTCGATGCACCTGAGATCATGAGCAAGAGGATGAGGAGGGTGAAGAGCAAAAGTGAGAAATCAGATAGACCTCTGGAGTTTAATTTGTACAAGTAAGAAAGCTTCTATGTAGGAAGAAGCAGGTTTATTGTGTCAGTTAAGATAAGGGACCAGTTTGTATGACTTAGTGGCATCTTGTCGTGAGCAAAGCATCTGCAGGTCTCTATGGCAACCAGGAGAGCTTGAAATGTTTTTTTGTGATATATTATTGTCAACAGTAATCATATAGACACATAACATTATTTTAATAGGTTAGGTAGCTAATACTGCTGTTTTAATAAATCCCAGTTGCTTCCGTCAGAGGTCGTGTAACGTTCATTCACACGGTGAAGCCCTGTCACTTTGAATATTAAAGTGCAAATTAACACTAGCCCACTCGTGTGAGCTTGCTACCTTTTTAAGTTTAAAAACCACAGATGGGTAAAAAGATGCCAGTGTGACATTAGCATTCATGTAAACACCGCAACTACGAGTAGTTCGTAAGCATGTATGTGTTACATTTGCAGTGGGTATGCGAATGACTAAACATTAACAATGGTCAATAACACAACAATTCTTATTTTCAGGAGATTATACACTGATGACAAATACTTATGAATATTTTAATCCAATGTCTGCTATATTCAGCCAATAAATCCCTGTAAATCTTAGACACTGGACCTTTACTGTAGATGTTCAATGTTGCCATGCCAATAAGCTAAATCTTAAATAATAAATATAACAAATAAGCTGATCTTCAAAGGTCAAAATAGCTATGATTAATTTATTCCAATGGAAACTGTTGTGCAGCAGTTGCAGTATGAAGTAGGACAAAATGCAAATTTAAACAAAAAATGGGTTACTGATTTGACAAATAGAAACAGGTTCATATCTCATTTTTTCATGCTAAGCCTCAAATATACTGAAGTGTGGATGCCCATTTCTGTAAGCCGTTATAATGAGAAACTATATCAAAACAATGGCTTATTTATCTCAAAATAATGACTTAGTATCTCAAGATTTTGAGTTTGAATCTAAGTCGTTATTATGAAAAGGGTTCTCAGTATAATGACTTAGAGAGTATTTTTTTCCACACCACATTGGCAGAAACAGGCTTCCATAATGAATCCCTGTTGGCAAAAAAAAACCTGTAAATGCATAAATCACTTTCCTGTTCACATCCTCTACATAGCATGTGTATGAGTGTCTTGTCTTCACATTTGTCTTTGTCTTGGTACAAATGAAAATAAATCTCTACATTTTCCTTGCATGGCTGCCCGAGGTAGTCATTCCAGAAACATATTTGCACACCTTTATATAGACAGTGTCATACTTGACAAAGGTTACTAAACCAAAATAAACCAAAAGCTATTCAATAAATATGATATAAGTGTTGACAGTGTCCTCACAGTTACCCTGAAACATCCCGAGCTGCTCCTCGGACTCACCTGTTCAGTCGCTCTGTCTCAGACTCCAGGCTGATGGGGCTCGGACAGGGACTGCAGGAGTTAACAGAACCCAGAGGAGAACCGTCCCCACCCACAGACAGAGGAGTGACAGCTCTGGCTGATCTTCTGTGGAGTAACGGTGAACCAGGGAATGGAGGAGAGGCCCAGTCCGGACTGAGAGCCCCAGAGGGGGTCCGGTAGGAAGGAGAGCGACTGCCTGACCTCCAGGCCTTATGGAGACCAGCCAGCTGGAAAACAAGAGAAGGGGTGCTGTGTTGATACTTTTTAAAATAATAAATTGAATTACTTCATTTTTGTAGTATTTCGTTTTCAAAATACAATGTGTCCATTTCAGCTACAACAAAATACAAAATGCACACTAAAAATGCCAGTTCACTCACTCAGCTCAAAAGTTTATTATAAACTGTTTTGCACACAAAACTTTTAATGTGCACAGTAAATTCTTTTGAGCAGGTTCAAATGTAAGTTAACTGAACTTAGGCTGGCTAATTAGTTTAAAGTCTTATTTGAGTTTTGTAAAACCAATTGAGTTTACTGAACTTGAGACAACAAGTTTAATGAGCTTAAGATATTAGGTTGAACCAACTGTTCAGTCACAGATGAGCAATTTAAAAAAAAAAAGATTTCCTTTAGATATTTTCTGAATTTGAAGAGTCAATTCTTCATCTCACACAAAGAACTCACACAGAGCTGCTCCTGTTGGAGCACGTTGGAAGCTTACTAATATGCTAATAAGTTGCGCCTGCAACATGTTAAAATACGTTGCTTTGATTCATCTTTACTAAACAGAGCGAACAAGGAAAGTTACTGCAGTTTTAGGTTTACAAAGGAAAACATTTTTGTGTTCAGCATAACACTGCAACTCTTGTTGTAACAATATGTTTTGTTGTGTTAAGTGAAGAAGTTATTGTGTACTAGTTTTAGGCTATATTTTGTTTTTTTTTCTGTATAACAGAGGCCTCAAACTCAAACTGGGGACACTGTTGATATTGGCATTACATTTGAGAACCACTTCAATGTTCAAGTTTCTGTACATATTTTAGTTAGCCATGCATTTGACACAAACTCAGCAACTCTTTTGTCACTTCAATTTTTTTTTTAAAATACCCCGTGATTGTGTTTTTATTTCAATTTGATATGAAGGGATGGTTCAAACTGACATGGAGTAACTGTACAAAATGATTAAATAAGACAAAATTACTTTGTTGGACGGATGTATTATATTTTGGACATCATGTCACAGGCCAGAGGAAGAGGCTATGAGGGCTAAACCCTCTGCTTTATAAATTTTAGTGGAATGAACTTAACACAGAAACTGTCTCAGTTTGACACGATATGAGTATTTGTGTCAAGTGAAAATGAAGTTTTCATGTTCTTTTGACAGTCCTGAAATTTGTGTCCTGGATGAATCCAGTTTAAGCCACCGATAAACACACATCAGTCATACTGAGTTATTATAAAATTTAGCCTTTAGTGTCATAAATTGCTGTAACCAGGACATTTCAGGAGGCTTTATCTTTTGGAACTTTACTAACCTGTGTTCAATGAATTCATGTTTTTGGCATTTTTATATTTTTCCCTTCTGTCTGTTATAAACAAAAGGTCTACCATCTCCCACCTTGTTCTTCTCCTCCTCCATCAGGCTGATGGTGCTCTGTGACCTCTCCAGCTCTTCCTGCTGACTCTGAAAGGCGTTTCTGAGAGCAGAGTCTCGCTTCTCTACATCCAGGATGTCCTCCTGGTGCTGGTCCTTTGGTGGGCTCGATGGGCATGAAATCCCAAACTCTCTTTCCATGTCCTCCAGTATCTGCAACCAATGAGCCAAAATCACTACTGGGAGTCTAAAGATAGCCTGAACAATGACATTTCAATGATTTTCTCCTGAATTGATTCATTAAAACACAGACACAGAAATGAATGCTTGACCTCTTTATGACATTTTTGGAACTTATACTTATATTTTAATTAGATGCAAGCTAAAATAAATGTGTAATCAAGTTGTTTTGTGAAATTTGTCAGTAAATTTGACCTGAAATTGTTTTTTTTTGTTGTTGCAATTTTTACAGCTGTAACAACAAAAACACATAAAAGAATCATGTGAATTTGTCACCGTTTTAATACCTGAGTGGCTTTCACCCAGCTCTCCTGGGCTGCTCTCAGATGCTCTTGGTGCTTGTCGTGGTCAGACGCTGTGATCGGGGCGGCCCAGGACCTTTTAGAGCTGATGGACTCCTCCACTGATGATAAAACCTCCTGGAGTTTGGTCCAGACTACACCACCGCCCCCTAGTGGAAGAAAAGTAGAGATGCAATCATATTTTTCAAAGAAAGGGGCAGTTTTACATCCCACCAGACTAGAATAACCCCTTTCTGCAACTTGTGCCTTTTACTGACCACAAAGTAAGTTTTTTTAAAAAATCCATTAGTTGTTCTTTTGGACTCGAAATATCTTGGAAATCACTTACATAGAGTACAGGTGCACATCATCCCAAATACAAGCTGACTGATAGTGGATTTTTGGAGCAGGTACCGATATCAGAGGCCATAAAAATTTTAACAGACATATCGGCTGATATTTTCTGTCCATATGTTTATACAAAATCCAAAACCTGAAACAGTAGGAACATTTACTGGTGTTTTAAATCATTTTAAATAACTATACATATATATATATATATATATAATATAAAAAACACAAATAGATTAACGTGATGTAAGAAAAGTGATCAAATATATATAAAATGCTGCCTATAAAACTACACATACCAATACACCAATACAGACTGACATAGCAGTACTGGGCCAATATCAGGCTGATAACAGAGTGCTACAGGAATAAGTATGAAACCTGGAAATTAGTTTGCATGTTAGCACTTCCGGTTCCCTCGTCTTGAATTCAGTGGGTTTTTGGTTAGATGTCTGAAATAAGATCTGTTGTTAACACAAGCTTAAGAGATTTTTACATAAAATATGCCAATAATTACTGCACTTCTGAATTCTGAAGCTGTTATGTTTCTTAAAAAAGGCAGTTGAATATCATAACACCTAAGACTTGTCACTGTTGATGACAAAGTCTTGCAGCGAGGTGTAGTTCATTCTTTAGCTTAATGTTAGCTTTTAACTTGTGCTGATTGCATTTCCGCTTCAAAAATCATTTAAATCTTGTTCATTTGTGGAGATGGACGAACAAAAACATGCCAGTATTATAAACAATTGTTGCCACAGAGCTTATTTCTGCATTAATCCAAAATCCACTGGAAAAAATCCTGTTGGCTTTTTGTCAAGGGAACCAGAAGCAATGCGAACTTCAAAGCTGGCTTACAGAAATACATCATCCCTGCAAAACTCATATGGCTAACCAATATATCTGTCTGCTCTAATTCCAAAGACGCCTTCTTCTGAATAAAGACAAAGTTATGCTCAACCTCGGCCCGTCAGAGGAGGTTTGGATGTGACAGCGGAGGCAGGACTCCTCTCTGGGCTGCTTCGGGCCAGTCTGTGGGACAGCAGGTCTGGAACCAGAGGTCTGGACGGCGCTGGTGGTCTCAGGTCCCCTGGTTCACTGCAGAATAACAGCAGCATTGACATATTTGCTCGTAAATTATGATAATTAATAAAAAAACACAATATACTTTTGGGAAGTCGTCTCAAAAGTCTAGAAAAGGAGGAATTATATCCTTCCAGAACTTAAACAAATAACGAGAGATTGGAAATAATTGGAACCTCCCAAGATAAACAAGTGACTGGAACAGCAGAGGACACAGTATGGAAAATGTAAAATTAATAACATCGAAAAGTTGCTGGAAAAAAGATCAGTCTCCCAGAAATCAAGTAAAGGCAGTGGACTAGTTTTACATTAGAAAAATATGAATGAAATATTAAATGAAAAGATGCTTTAATTACTTTTTTTTTTAACCTTCCCCACTTTTTTCTCTTATGTCCCCTCTTCATTATATGTTTAAACATGTATGTACTGTAAATGATCAGCAACATCTTCAGTGCTCATACTTTATGTAGGCTCAGTGTTTTGTGTACGGATTAAGGATAACGAAAAGCAAAAATGTCAAAAGAAATTGTCAAATTGTTCCACAACTGGACATGAATCAATGATATGTATTGACATGATAAATGATTAAAATAAATAAAACTGTTTATTTTGAGACAAGCTAAAAACATTTATCGATGGAAAAATATGCAAGAACAAACAACAAAATGTTCATTCATCCAGATCTATTTTACGGCTCATATGAGTGTAAATCCACTTCTAATTAGTCTCTGTCACTGACGGTACCTCGGTGCCTTTAATGAGCCCATCTTCTTGTTCAGTTCAGCGATGATGCTGAGCAGTGTGCCGACCTCAGCCTCACACTGAGCCAGTTCTGCTGGTGAAGGCTCGAGGTTTGCTGCGGGGTCAGAGCCCTCGGGGTCAAGGGTCATGTGGTCGATTGATGTCATCACCTCCCGGTCACAGCCTGACCCGGCGTCCAGGCTGTCACATCTGACCAGGCTGAAGTCCTGCAGCAACGTGACGATGAGTTTGGATTGGAAGGAAATAACTCAGTGGGCCTTATTTGGGTCATTGTTTTACCTTTTTTCCTGTTTACTAAAGCATTGTTTTCTTTGGTTACACTCATATACAGTATTTACACTGATATAAACACATAATATGTACAGGGATATAACGATATATCAAATATTGTGACATTGCAGTACAAACAGGGCCGGACTGTGACAATATCTACTGTTATATTTCATAGTTAATTGTTTTATTTAATTATTTTTTATTTTATTTTAGTGCTACTGATTGTTTTTGTTTTGCAATAATTCAAACATTAATTGCTAAAGAAAATTCATGCAATTTTATTTTATTTTACTTTATTTATTTCATTTCATTCATTTCATTTCATTTCATTTATTTTATTTTATTTTTATTTATTTTATTTTATTTTATTTTTTATTTTATTTTATGTATATTAAGAATGTTTTCCCTTAGTTCTCATACACGTGTACCAGTTTAAAAGACATAACACGTATGTTCTTACTGCCTGTGAATAATCATTCACGGGGAAGAGAGGCTCATAATTAAATTTAGCAAAATAATCCACATTAAAAGTCTGTTATGCTCTTGAACCAGACATTGTTGCTATTTAGCAGCTATTGTTTTAAGCAGCGGAAAAGGAGGAAACTAAAACATCCTGAGATCCAACTTCCTGCCTGGCAAATATTTGTGGACCAAACCATCTTTTGTTGTGGACAAAGAATGTCGGCCAAATACCTAAAACACGAAATTAGAACAAAGTGTCTCTCTTTTACTCTGCTATAGAGGACATACAATCCCTATAGATACGGCAAAATTATAAAATTTGCAGCACCTATCATTTGATCATGAACATGTACTGTATTGTGCAAGAGTTAGCAGCATATTTTTAATTCCTCCAGCTGGTTATATAAACACTATTCCCACCTATTCCTATTCAGTCACAGAAAGTCTATCCAAGAATGCACTGGGCAGAAAGCAAAGAAACACTTTGGATAGATCACCTGACAATTTCTGGCAGTTTAGAGGCTCAAATTCACCTCAGTATTTAAACGTGGGAAGTATACTATTTGTATCATGTATAATACACTGATACTTATAGACTTTACTCAATAAACCTGTAATGCCAACTACTAATATGATAACTGATGTATTTTTTCCAGATTAACCCTGAAACACTTCATCATAACTTAACTTACCTCCATAGTTCTTGGTCCTGATGTCCGCAGCAGTGATTTAGCTCCTGTTGTTGTTGTTGTTGTTGTTGTTTACTGCCTACAGTTCAACATCTGACAAAATGAGAGAATAAATGACTTATATTTTCCAATAGTTAGTCAGTTATTCTGCTCTCTCCATGTCTGCCAAGCAGTGTTTGGTGTGATGAATGAAGTAAGCGGAAAACACTCAGAAAGTCATCCCCACCCATTCCCCGTCACTTGTGTCCTTTCCTGTTTTGTCCACAGTTAGCCTCCGTGCCTTTTTAATAGTATACTATGAATAAAATCATACATACTAGAGCTGCTCTATAAATATGTACTTGACGTTATGTAATAAGAAAAATGCATGAAGTGATAATCAGTTTTGACTATGACACTGACTTACCAGTTGCACAAAAGAGTGTTTTTTTTTCTCTCTGTTTATCTTCCTGGTGAAAGTTTCTCTGTATTGGGCAATGCAGTATGTAACAGAAAGCAATATTTAATGCCTGATGATATGCAATTTAATCATATAAGCCATTACTGGGGAAGGTTTGTCTCAAATGATGAATAACTTTGAAATTTAAATTCTATATTCTCTTTTTTAGGGTGATTTTCTAACATCTGTCTAGGGGCTACATATGAAAAATAGCCTTTTCGCATTTGCAGCAATGTTTATTAATGTGCACTGTACAAAGTATGGACCTTACCTCCAAAATAAACCACAAAGCACAACCAAACCTGGAGATTTTCTATTACAAACGTCTCCATCAATTCTTTTCCATCAAAACATTATTTGCAAAAAATAAGAAATCACACTGATATGATTTGCTCTTTCTGCCGGCTTCATAGAGAAACAACCATGCACTTGTTTTGGAGTTTTTCCTTATTCTGTTATGTTTTTTAAAAGAATTTGTCCATTAAATAATTTTTAACATTTCTTCTCTGTTTTCATAACCATACAAAAATGTGCTGTTTGATTTAATGTTTTTCATGTAAGCGGATCAGAACTAAAATATTATCCTAATAAAAATCATATTATTATCTTAACAAAATTCACATTCACATCATATTCATCACATTCACAAAGGCAAAATGTATAACAGAAAACCAATTTTTTATAGATAAAATACAACAATAAACAATCCAGCGCTCTACAAACCCCAAAGCTTCAAACGTTCGTATGTACATGTAAAGATAAATGAATAGATAGATAGATAAAAAAAAAAAAAACATTGTTCAGTGGACTACTTTGATTTATATCCGAGTTTTTTTATTTTCACATTTATTTATATCAGTGTTTCTTTATTTTATAATTTCACCCAGTCTGAAAATGATGAAATAAAAGCCCCAAGAGTTAAATTAAAGTAAGCCTCTGAACCAAGTCCTCAAAAACGATTTATTTATTTATCTACACTGACCCATTTCTATGTCTTCATATTTACATTTATTTATTGCCTCTATTTATTTGTTTTTTGTTTGTTTGTTTGTTCATTAGATATTGACTAAAATGGCATTCCACAATCAGATTGTAGGTAGAGGAAGAAAAAAAAAGGCACTAAGTACAGCCTTCTCATTAAACTCCACTACCCATAATGCTCTGATATTTCGCGGTTCCGGATTCGATCATTTCCTGTGAGGAAGTTGTTCGACCAAAACAAATGTTAGCCCGTCGTTAACAGATTTTGCAACTTCCACTGAGCTTCAATTTATTTGGATCCTAGAAGTTTTGCATTTTACTTATCACGTAAGTCTTCTTGAACATTTGAGCATAAAACATTTCACATGTTTGGGGTCGTCGACTTTGCGCTAGTTTTCCTTAAAGCTAATGCTAACAGCTGACAATGTTACCGCGCTGTCATCAAACATCTCCTGACTCTTCACACTGCTCTGTTATCTTTATTACTTATTAAACATCACTAATCCACGGCTCTATCAGCCTCATTGTTTTAGCTACGTGGACTCACTGTCTGTAATAGGATGTGTTAAATTGTAACGATTGTAACTGGTACATGTAGAGGGAACCCTTTTTAAATTTATTATAAACTAATTATGAAAATACCATTAAGTGTGTATCACTCTAATGTTTCAGGGCCCTTATATAATTTTGGATAATAAAGATTATTTTTAAATTGTAAAATAGCCTACCTCTATTGCATATCTTTGTCAGAAACAAAATATGTTTTTTTTTTCAATTTTTCAATTTAAAATTGAATCGCAGATTTGGAGAATGATGATACCCTTAATGCTTATTTATATATTCTGTGTATCACCACAGATAATTGTAAAGGAAAAGCTTGCTCTTCCTCTTCATGGCTTAACTAACTTCCACATAGCCACACTCATCATCTGCACTTCCTTAGCAACTCGTGTATCTATGGAGACGCCAGAGCCAGGCCAAGCAGATGGAGAGGAGCGTCTGGTGGAGCTGCGACCTCGGACACGCTCCAACCCTGAGGGTGCTGAGGACCGCCGCAGCAGCACGGGCAGCCTCGGAGGAAACAGCAACCCCAACATATCTCAGCCCGCCGTGGGAAGTCGTGTTGAGGGGGAGGGCGAGGCTTCAACCAGCGACAGTCCTCCGAGCTCCACAACCACCACCGTCTCAGCAGCCACCGCTCAGACTGTGGCCCCTGCTGCCGTGGTAACAGCAGCGCTGCAGCTGGCTCCACGGTGCCGCTGTCCACTGCTGCTGCTGCAGCCAAAGAGAGGCCGAAGCCGACGCAGCAGCAGCCCACACTCACCACCCCCGTCCCTCCACCAGCAGAGTACCAGCTCCGAGTCCCCCGAGTCAACTGTCCAGAGAAAGTGGTACGTCCACATTACTGTTCTGATTTATGTTTCACACAGTGTTAATTTTGATGAGGATTTTAAATTTAGTTTCAGTCTTACCCACTGAAAATTATTGTTAGTTAAAGTCACATTTTAGTCTTTTTATTTCTGTTTTGTTGTAGTCAAGATTTAGTCTGTGGAATTCACTTTTAAATTCTAATTTTAGTCTGTTTTGGTCATTTTTTCAAACATTTTCATGATATTTCAGTGGATTTGCTGAAGGATATTTTTCCTGGCCATAAAATTCCAAAGAGAAGTAAACATATCTTGTACTATATGTTTAGTGATCTAAGCTAATGTGTTACTGACACATTTTTTAATTTCATATTAAAATGAATACAGAAGTCATCAGTGGTTATCAGTCACTGATAATGTTTCGTACCTGACAATAGATGTATATATAATGCATTACTGAGGTCGTAATTTGGTTTCATGTTTTATTCAGCTGAACTCCAAATTAATAAACAGAAATGTGTTAATGGTGTTGTCAAGGCAGACAAGCATGATCTGGGGAAAATCATGTTTATTCACTTTATTCATGTCAACAAATACTTCTGATCAAAACTTTTGCTGACAAAATTCACCTGGAAATGAAGACTTTTTTTTCACCACACAGCTTTCACTACCTGGTGTTGTCTTCCTCATGACAGATAATCTGCTTAGACCTTTCCGAAGAGATGTCTTTGCCAAAGCTGGAATCTTTCAACGGGTAAGCTACAGTAAAGTGAACCTTTATTCCTCAGTGTCAGTGCTGCATTTTATCACTGCCTAATTTTACTGTCTATCTTTTTAGGTCTAAAACAAACGCCCTGAACATTTGCCAGAAGATGATCGAGATGTTTGTCAGAACTAAACACAAAATTGACAAACGGCATGAGTTTGCCCTGGTGGTCGTCAATGACGACGCACTGTGGGTGAGTACAGGAATGTTTTAATCTGCTCCACTGTCTCTGCAACATGTCTCCTATGTTTTTTTTTTTTCAAATATTATCATCTTTATCATCTTGTGCCTCAGTTGTCAGGCTTCACTTCTGACCCCAGGGAGCTGTGCAGCTGTCTGTATGACCTTGAGACCAACGTGTGCGAGTCCTTCAGTATCCTTTGATTCAAAAATAGCTCTTGAATAAATTCCATACTGTGAAGTGAGACACACTGTAGGACATTAAATAAGCTATATAATATTTTAGCCTTAACTGTCCTCTGTAGACCTGGAAGATCTTCTTAATGTGATGTAAGTACTCTCAGACTGTAAGCCTTTACGTCTCTTAAAATACATGAAACGTTTCAAAGAAGTGTTTACTGAAGGTCATCTCTTCTTCTGCTGTCTCTGCAGTCGTCAGAAGATCGAGCTGCCCTTGATGGAGAATGTTCAGACCATCCCTCCTCCGTATGTGGTGCGGACTGTGCTCATCTACAGCCGTCACACAGGGCAGCTTCAGTTCAACCCCTCTGAGGCTGTTAGTGTAAGTATGAGGAGTAGATAAAACCCTCCTCCGGTCTTTTTAATGTGAATCTGATTTCCTGGTATGTTGTAGGCTGCTTATCATCGAATTGAAAGTTCTTGTTCTTGTTTCCTGCCACAGAAGATGCTGCAGTCTCCATATTTTTTCTTTGATGTGGTGTATTTACACAACGGGGTGGAGGAGCAGGGAGATGAGACCAGCTGGAGGGTGAGTGAATCAGCTGAGGGAGACTATGATCAGTTTTAATTATGTATCAGAACTTCTGTTGTAGTTTGTCTTAAGTTTGCTTGGTGTGGGCATTAGTGTACTGAAGTAGTACAGAAAAGCTTCAGTTGCACTCTTGGCATCAGAACTTGTCTGTTTGAGAGACGTTCCTATGTCCCCCGAAAGGTCACTGTGGAAACTTGTTGCTTTAACTCACAAATACCCTTTGAATTCCCTCTGACCCATAGAGAAACACTGAGGTATATTATGTAGGAATGTAACGATTATAGTGTTATCACAATAAAAAAATGTCTCAATACTGTACCAGACTGTGTCATATCTCCTGTGATGTTAGATGGTTAATTATTTTATTTTATGATTGTTTTTTTATTTTACAAAGGGACTGATACTGACTGCTGCATTGTTTTTGTGTTGCAGTTGTACATACATGATTCAAACATTCACTGACAAAATTCATGCCAATTTTTTTGCACGTTTAAGGTCATGGCTTGAACAAACAAAACATTCTGTACACATCAGATTTAATATTTAATACATTTATTTTTAAGGTCTCATTTTTCTAATATCACAATAAATATAGTATCTTGGACTTGATTTAGTATTGTTACATCTCTAGTATTTTGTAGTAGTTGTTGGTTGTGACCACAGCATGAGTGGGCACGTCCTCAGCTGTGAAAGCTCAGGCACAAGTCTGCATCATTGCAGCTACATAGACCATTTGTTGAGCTAGTTAATTGAGCTCTCTCAACAGATGCTGCTGATGCTGATTTAGACTGAAGCTGTGATTATGACTTTAGTTGGCTGTTGCAGTCATGAAACATCCAAAAAAACACACATGCTTGTGTTGTCTGGATGCTGCTGTTTTCCTGAGCTCCTGTTGTGTTTTGGCAACACGTGTCATATCTGATAGAAGCATTATAGGTTCGTATTCTTTGTGGCTTAAAGATGCAGTCTTAGCTAACGTTAATAGAAGCAGTAAAGGTTAGTTACCACAGTTATATCCATAGCATCATAGATTCGACTACAAATACAGCCGTACTTTGAGCAGTAACCTCATCAAGATCCACAGCTTCAACCAGCACAGCCAGGCAGAGCAGCTGTGCTCACAGCCAGTGGCAGTGTACTGTCAGAGCTCGGCATTTTGAGAGGAGTAATGAACAATAAATGCATAATGTGAAGTGTCACATCATCTCTCTTTCTGTAGTTTCTGCAGTGTGTTTCCCTAAACTGGCAGTGTATTCTTATACCAAAATATTACGAGGAAAGGCAAAAGTAGTTCAGAAAAAAAGTCCCACAGTGACCCCATGGGGCTCTGTACCTTTCTGCTTATGCAGTGAATTAATGTAAGTACTTATGTTCATCTTAAGTCTGAAGAGTGTGGAGGGATGTTTTGAAAACCTGTTTAAATGTAACAGATTTTCACAGGATATTTCCCCTGGTGCTGCATTTCACTATGCAGAGGTGGTGAAAGTACACACACTCTTTACTCATGCTGAAGTACAGATACTTGTGTAAAAAAGACGTAACTAACCAAAGTATTTGTACTTAGTTACTGAAATTACATGGTATGTTTTCTGTCTCCAGGACAACTACACGTCGTTCTGCAACCTGGACTCAAAGGGCATGTGTTATCGGTACGAGGTTTCACTGTGTGGACCCGCCATCGAGCTGCACAACTGCATGGCCAAACTTCTGGCTCACCCTTTACAAAGACCTTTCCAGAGCCACGCGTCTTACAGCCTGCTGGAGGGGGACGACCCCCAGGACATTGAGGCAACGGTCTAAAACTGCACACACTCATAAAGCCCTGTTCTCTGTGAAAGTCACACTGTAGTTTAGTCTACACGTTAATATTGAGGGGTTTTTTTCCATTATCTGCTGTAGATCAATAATTTCTTCCACATTTTCGGGAACATCTGTCATATTTGGGAAGAAACAAGCGTTTCAGCAGGTTACTAGTGACTCAGTCATTGTGTTTCCATAAAAGAATGAATGAGTCATTGGTTGCTCTGAGCGGGAGAAGTAATAAAATGATCTGATTGTTCGCTGTAAAACTGCTGGAGGTCTCCTGAGGACGAGATGAGAAGCGGATGTCAGAGAGTTCAGGAGCAGGACACAAGAAGGACAAGATAAAAGAATTTTAAAATAGAAGACATGATAGTTAAAGCATCACGGTTTGTTAAACTAACTCCATTATTGTTTCGTTTTTCCTTAAATCTTAGACCACGCTGATCTGTCTGTAAGTCTTAAAGGGTGAAATCAGATCAGACCTGTGACCGTTGTTCATTGCTGGCCTTTTTAGACTTTGAAGCAATGAACTGTAATTCGATGCCACATCCTTCGTAACGTTGCCTTTTCTTTTAGTTGGTAATTTTCACCTTTTGTTGCCTGTTTTTGAGGTATTTTCTATTTTATAAGAGGTTGTTTTCAATCATTTGTCCATTTGTCACTCTTGTATGTTACACAGACAATGAAAGAATGTACAGTCAGTGACGTAGGTGAGGCCCGTCTTTCGACAATGATCTCTGTGGCACTGATGGACTGATTGTGAAAAAGGCCCCTAGTACTGCTGGTCCAGCTGCACTTGAAACACATTGTACAGATGAGCTTTTTGAAGCTGTTTCTGGCTATTAAAAAGGGCATGTTTAATCATATTTTACATGTGCTTTGCTATATTTTTCTTTATTTGGTTATTTCTCATATCCCTTCTTACAGCAAAAATTTTTCAACATAGGTTGACATTTTCCTTTACGAGAGGTTGCAATATTTAAAAGGTCTTATACAACCTACTTCTTATACAAATCTTTTTCAGCCTATATTCAGCACAAAAGCAAGATATTTAATGTGCAAACTAATTAACTTTTTTGTTTTTTGTAAATATACACTCATTCTGAATTTGATGCCAGGAACATGTTTGAAAAAAGTTGTGACAGGGGCAACAAAAGACTGGGAAAGTTGTGGAATGCTTAAAAAAAACACCTGTTTGGATCGTTTAACAGGTTAATTGGTTAAGAGGTGATCGTATCAAGATTAGTCATTAAAGGGGCATCCTTGAAAGCCTCAGTTGTTCACAAGCATGGATGGGGTGAGGTTGATCACTTTATGGAAAACTGTGTTGGCAAATAGTCCAGCAGTTTAAGAACAACATTTCTCAACACAGAACTGCAGGAATTTAGTAATTTCACCATCTGTAATCTGTAGTGCCATTAAAAGATTCAGAGAATCCAGAGATATCTCTGCACATGAGGGGCAAGGCTGAAAATCGACATTGTATGACCGTGACCTTTGATCCCCCGGGGTAGCACTGCATTAAAAACCCACATGACTGTAGAAAAGATGCTACATGGACTTTGGTAAACTGTTGTCAGTAAACACATTTTGTCACTGCATCTACAAATGCAAGTTAAGACTCTGCCATGAAAAGTGAAAGCTAGAAATCAACATCATCCAGAAATGCTGCAGACTTTTCTGGGCCCTGAGCTCGTCTGAGATGGACTGACACAAAGTGGAAAAGTGTTCTGTGGTCTGACGAGTCCACATTCAGATTGTTTTCAGAAATCATGGATGCTGCGTCCTTTGGACTAAAGACTAAAAAGGAAACTGGTTATCCAGATTGCCAGCATCTGTGATGGTATTGGGGTGTGTTAGTGCCCATGGCATCATGGGTAACTGCCACGTCTGTGAAGACGCCCCCAACAGTGTGGCTTCGCAGTAATAGAGTTCAGGTACTAGACTGACCTGCCTGCAGTCCAGATGTGTCTCCTGTTGAAAATGTGTGGTGGATTACGAAGCACAAAAAAAACAACAACAGAGACTCCGGACTCTTGAGCACCTGAAGTCATGTATTAAGCAAGAATGAGATAAAATTCAAGTTTAAAAATCTCGACAGTTAGTGTCCTCAGTTCCCAAAAGAAAAGGTGATCTTCGCTTTGTACTGTGTTTGACTGAATATAGATTGAAAAGGATTTGCAAATGTTTTTATTGAAGTTTTACTCAACGTCCCAACTTTTTTCAAATCAGGGTTTGTAACACAAACATATCAAAGTACAAATAAACATGGGTTGTGTATAAATTTACTTTACATAGACATACACATACACGTACATCCCAATGCTCCATCAATCTATAAAAAAATTAAGCATATAAGTATTTCTTTTAATGATTAAGCACTCAGCATAGGTGTGGAGTTTCTCGTAATTCTTTGCTGCTGTTAGTAATATTTGTAATAGGTACATTCTTAATTACTGATCCCAAGATTTGCTGTAAGAGGGTCTCTCACCAATTCATGATGCTTTCTGTGTTTTTGTCAGGAGAGGGCAGCAAATCCCCTCTAGAGTGAACTCAAATGTCAAAAAGCCTCTCTGGTCTATGAGGGTAAAAAAATAGTCAAATTTGTCTTAATAGGTGCTACATCCTCTGCTTTAAAATATTAATTCTGAAAAACATTCTGTGTTTTGATCAGCTGACTGTTTAACTAAACGTTTCTGCTTAAATCTCCAGACTTCCTCACAGCCAGAAGTCACAGCCTCACTGTGATTTCCGAATCTACAGGCTCAAATGACAGCATGATTAAGAAGCTGCTGTTGGAAATCTAATCTGTTATTCACCTCTGGCTTGAATATTACTTCAGTATATTTTCCTCTCACACATAGGTGTCTGCTCACTTATCTTAAGAGGTGTTTTTATCACAGTCTTTCCTGTTTTTGTTCAGAAGTCGATCTAACGTCTGTCCTGACTCCTGATAGTCACTCATTTTCTGTCATTCTAACGCACCTTCATAAATTAGTTTTTTTTTCCGCTGAGGACAGGTTGTCAGGGAGACAATGGGGAGCAGGAAAACCTCGGGCTCAGAGGACCTTTCCCCTTTCAAACACACTTCCCCAGAAGAGCCGGCTGTTCCTCACGTCATCGCCGCAGATAACGAAGCGGGGGGGGGGGGGGGCAGGGGGGTTCCAGTGTGTCTGTACTGCAGGGAGAATTTGTTATTCCCTCATCCCTGAAGAATGACAGCTCCCTATTGTTTTCATTCCTTCACTCCTCCACTGCCATGACTCCTTTCCGTGCTCGCTTGGAACAGGATGTGGTGGAAATTTTTTGTTTTTTGTTTGGTATTTTTCTGCTTTTACTCCTTACTTGCTTTACATTGTTCACCCAGCACCAGGGGAATATAACCAGGAATGATGTGACTATATTTATATATGGCACTGATGGGTGATTTTCCTGCTTTCTTTCATATCACGTGCTGACAGCGGTGGAAAATTACTAAGCACCTTTACTGTACGTAAGTACAGTTTTTAGATACTAGCAATGTACTGTAGGGCTGTTGCTAATGATTATTTTCATCATCAATTAATCTTTCAACCATTTTTTTGATTATTTGATTGATTGTTTGGTCCATGAAACGTCATAAAATGATGAAAGATGTCGATTAGTGTTTCCCAAATCCTAAAACGATGTCCTCAAATGACCAGTTTTGTCCACAACCCAAACATATTCACTTTACTGTCACACAGGATGAAAGAAACCAATAAATATTCACGTTTGAAAAGCTGAAATCAGAGAATTTGGACACTTTCTTTAAAAAAAATGACTCAAAACAATTAATCGATTATCAAAGTAATTAATTGAATAGTTCACAAGAAAGCCATTAGTCAACTAATTGTTGTTCTACTGTACTTTGCTAATATTGTAATTTTACTGCACTACAAGTATCTGTCGTTTATAGTTATTAATTACTTTTCAGATCAAGATTTTACAAGTAAAACATATTATTATCTAAAAAAATGTAATGCGTAATTGTAGGTTAAATTACCCAACAGCCAGCCTAAATTAACCTGCGAGGGGGCCCGGGGACAAAAAAGTGGCCCCTTTTGCCCTCCTCTCCTCACAGTCAGCTCTTTAGGCGGCTAGCTGCACAGCTAACTGAGCTAACTTAGCTAACTAGCTAATGGCAGCTTTACTTTCTGGTGATAGGCTGCCCCCAATTTGTTTGACGTTTGATTTTGACATGGAGCCAGTTCTTATATATCGCACCATTAAGATGTCTCTTCATGGCCAGTAAAGGAGGGATAATTGTGGTTCTTGTGGCCTTTATTTCAAACATAAGACCATTTTTAATGATGATGAGTAAATGCTTATTGTGTTAATTCTATTAAATGATGAAAGGATGAGTCCAGAATATGACCTAACATCAGCTCAATCCATTTTTTAAAAATGTTTATAAATAATCAAAACAAGACAATATATTGGTACCATACTTGCCAACATTGTGCCCTTAAAAAAGACACTTTGTTTTCTGCATTCTGGTGACTTTTAAAGACTCAAATAACAAAATAGCAAGTACACTGCAACAGCATTATCAAGTCTGGTGGAATTGCTCTTTCCAGGAAGTCTGGTTTGGTGTGGCTGTATTGTTCTCCAGGTGGAAAAAAGTAGACTTTTAGAGTCATCATAGGCGTGTTACATGCTGTACAGTGCCAGTCAGAATCAAGTTGGGCTCATGAAAAGGACAAAAATGTGTCATCAATTAGGAGAAATACAGGAGATTTGGGATCTCGGGAGGAAACTGGAGGGAGGGCTATCAAAAACGTTCTCCTGGGAAAATCGGGTTGGTTAGCAAGTATGATTGGTACTTTGGGGAATGATCAACCCTCTCTGAGTGCCGGGAGAATCGACTCTTCAGTGAAGTATGAGACCTCTTTTGTCCATTAGTTAAACATATGATAGGCAATTCTTAATCAGCCTGGATTTTTAAATGAGGGACAGGGATTAAGAATTTTTAACAGGTTATCAAACTTTTGTGGAAAAAAACCCTCTCAGGTAGAAATTATTATTCCAAGAGTTTTTTTTTTTATTAATAGTTAAAACATGTCTGGAGGGGATCATTAAATGTTATTTAATCTTCCTGTCTCCTTTTGTTCCAACCAGTTGGAAAATTTGTGATTATTTGGGCAGCGGTGCAGCTGGAGGCTGTAACTGTGACAGAGGTCGGTGAGGGAGGGAGGAGGAGGAGGAGGAGGGAGGGGGAGGCGAGGGCAGGGCCAGGATGGACTGGAAGTGTGCCTCCAGCAGCATTTATAAACATGGCCCCTTTACACACCTAAGGGTCATTGTTTACATCCATCCATAAGTGCCATTTCTGCCTTTATGTGTCTGCACTCTGACAGCGAGGCAGAGCTGAAGAAGACAGAGAAATAAAACATCTCAGCACTGATTTTTCTTTAATTTCTACACCTGTTCTTCAAAGAGGATCCCATCAGACTGGGGGAAACCTTGCGGATTTTTTAGCAAAAACAATTCCTGTTTAGATTTTCCCAAACCCAGCTGCCACCATTTCGCCTCCAACAGCCATGTACAGCTCCAGCTACTCCCGGGCCAAGTTTGGCCTGGAGGCAAGGGAGCCCCTGCACAGGTCCACAGGAAAGAGCTGCGGCTACTACATGAGGATCGTCTTCTTCTTCTCCTCTCTCATCCAGTCCCTCATCATCGTCAGCCTGGTGCTCTTCCTCATCTACGGACAGCCGGAGAAGTCTGCCGAGGAGAAGAGGGTCAAGGTCAGTCGCTTCTTCCAGTGTTATAATCTCTGTTTACTAATAATTTGTGTCTGATCACTGAAAAAGATTATTTGTAATAAGTAAACTCAACTTCTGTTTAGAGGTTCTACTAACCTTACCATGTTGATTCCCAGTAGAATTTTCTTTCTTTTGTGTTTGTTAAACTCATGATTTTCATTTAATGATGGAAAAATGTCCCAAAGTGCAAACATTTCATTTATTACTATATCAAGTTTACTCAAAGTGAAATAATGTGTTTTTAAGCTTAACATTTGTTCAGTTGAAGTGAAACTAACTCCAGATATTTTAGGTCTGATAACCTCCCACTTTTCCGTTTATAAACTCAAGAAAACTGGCGTTTATATTACGGGTTTACAGTGTAGTTCCTTTACCAGAAAGTTCTTAAAATTACATCACCAAGTGAAGAACAAGTAAAACGATGATGATGGTGATGCTGATGATGTTGAATGATGTGTTTCTCTGTAGGAGCTGGAGCAGGGCTTCAACAGGCTGAGCGAGAACAACATCCAGCTGAGGAAGGAGAAGGCCGATCTGGGAGCTCAGCTGGCGGCTCGCACAGCTGAGAAGGACGCTCTGGAGAAAGAGATGGCGAAAGTGAAGAACGAAGCCAACGCCACAGAATTTGGGCTCAAAGTCAAATTAGTAAGTAGATGATTTGATAAGTGTTCTTTGTTGCTATGTACTGAGAAACAGTAGTTTTTTTATGCCTCTTAATCATCTTTGAAAAATTCTCCTTTGTTCTAGAAATAGAACAAAGGTTTTACGATGTGCAAATGATACAACATGATTATTTCCTGAGGCATTGTTGTAGTTTTCCTATTGCTCACCAGTGGTGGAGAAGTATTTGGATCTTTTGCTCAAGAAAAAATACTCAATCTCAAGTAAAAGTTTCACACTGAAAATGTTTCATATATAGAAAACTATATAAATATAATCAGGAAAATGTACTTAAAATATCAAAAGTAAAAAAGATGGTCCCTGTGAGTGTTTTAGTATTAAATATGATATTAGATTATTATCACTCATGTATTAATGTAAAAGCAGGATGTTCCTGTAGGGTTTGGCTGAGGTGGAGCTCATTTTGAACTATTTTTGAACAGGACTGCAAACAAGTGATTGTTTTCACTATAGATTATTTTCTCCATTAATCTATTCATTGTTTGGTTTGTAAAAACTCTGAAAAAAGAGAGAATAACATCACAAATACACAGAGGTCAAAGACATAATGTTTGTTTTGTTTAACCAACAGTCCCAACCTCCACAATTACTACAAATAAATAAAAACTATTAATACAATTAAAAGAAAAAGCAGCAAATTGTCACATTTGTGAAGCTGGAAACACAAAATGCCTTTACATGAAAAATGCAATGACTCACTGTACTTGTATAAATTGTGGAGTAGTTATATATATAACAAAACATCACATTTTTTAAACTCTTCATATGTTTTGGGCGCAAAAATCTTAATTTGTAAAGTAACTAGTAACTAAAGTTGTCAGATAGGTGCAGTGGAGTATAAAGTACAACATTTCCCTCTGAAACGTAGAGGAACAGAAGTAGAAATGGGCAGAAAATGGAAATACTGAGTAAAGTACAAGTGCAGTAGTTGAGTAAATGTACTTAGTTACATTCCTCCACTGGTAAAGTGTACTTAAAGGATTGAAAGTAAAAGTACTCTATGCAGAAAGCTGACAAAACAGCAAATCTCACATATTAGAAGCTTGAAGCATGAACCATTTGGCATTTAGACATGAAAAAGTACTTATCAACATTTATGTCTGTACTGTCGGATATTTTCATCTATCATATCATGATATTTCAGTACCTCGAATCTGTACTTGAGTAAATCTACTTAGTTACATTCCCCAAATAACGCTCACCACAGTAATAACAAAATGACCAACAAATCATTAATCAACCTCTATATATTTTTCATTTACAGGCAAACTGTGAGAAAATGAGCGCAACAACACTCAGCATGATCACACGGCGTCCCTCCCCTCCGATCCAGCCGCCTGTCATGGTCACCAGCAGTACGTACTCCAATACCACACTTCTGTTGTGTGTTACACTCTGATACTGTTTAAATATTGTGAGAAATGACTCTGTTGATAAACATTCACTGCATCAGAAATTTAATTACTGTGTAAAACAATAATGCATATGTACAGTAAACAGTAAACACAGAGAATGATTGTGTTAATAAAAGTTAAAGGTTGTCCTGCGATAATGCTGTTTATCACTGAATTCTCAGGTGAAATAAAGACTCTGCAGAGCCTCAACGCTCAGCAGAAAGCGATGATAAATCTCATCCAGGCAAACTTCACTCAGATGGTTCACTACCTGAGCCAGGAGAGAGACGTCGCCCTCAAAGACCGGGACACACACCACCAGGATGCCATCACCCTGCGCAGGGAGAACACCATGCTGAAGGAGCAGCTCACCGCCTACACCAGGTACCATCTGTTTGTCTGTTTGCTCCATGTGTGTGCAAATGAAAATATTAAGATTAAACACATTAAAGTCTGTGTTGTTGTTTTTTTACATTTTTTTTTTACCAGGAAGTGCAAAGAGGACTTTGCTCATTCGCTGGATGGCATCACAACGGTGACAAGGGATTTCCTGAACAGGATCAACAACCTGTTTCCCCACCAGATGACCTTTCACCTCAACTGTGACAGTCAGCTGGAGCAGACGGAGAAGATAAAAAACAGCTGCACCAACCTGTCCAGAGACGTGGAGAACAAGTTTCAGCTCTACTTGGACAAAGTGGGCAACAAGGTGAGTGCAACATATTCTGTCATTCTGTCAAGGAGGTGTGTGTGTTTGTTTCTTTGATTCGATGCTATTATTTAAAGGCACACTACGCAGGATTCTCATAAAATAATGATAAGACTCATACACAAGTAATCCTTCTCAGACATCATCTTTGACCCATCAGAAGCAGGGCTGTGGTCAGGATTTTAGAAATACTGAGGTCCTGAGCCCCACCCACTAGGATTGAGTGAAATTTTTAAAAACTTTACTTTAGTTTTGAGAGTAACAGTGACGTAGGTCAGCCATTTTTTAAAATCTTTTTCAGTTCAGTTTCTTCTTGCATTGAAATCACTTTCACTGTTAAACAAATTGAGCAGAGGAGCACGACTACAGATTTTGCAGTCTTGTAACACTCATTCATACAAACTAAAAGTAAAAATGTAAAAGTTCGACATGGCATGACAGTACAAATAAGCGCATAAAATGTCTTAAATGTCTTTAAATTAAAAATATGCCAATACATAACATGCCCATTGTTATGATGCTTTACTGACCCACAACGTTACTATAAACGGTGCAAAGAGTCAAATCCTATATGTTCTACCTTTAAAAAATGACAGAGGGATGACTTAAACGCAAACTAAAATACACTTATATGTAGACTTGTAGACTTAGTGGTGGAAGAAGTGCTCAGAAGTCCTGCGTTCAAAATCCTACCAAGGTAAAAGTGCAGAAGTTTTATCAGCAAAATGAAGTCAAAATGCTCTGATTCCAGCTTCTCAAATATGAGTATTTACTGGTTTACTCCTCTGTGACAGTGAACTGAATATCTTTGGGTTGTGGACAAAACAAAGACATTTGAGGACTAGACAATGTTTTTTTGTCACAAGACAAATAGTTTGGGAACAACTACTTTAATCCTTGATGATACATTGAATTTTAAAAGCTTATCCTGTTTTTTTTTTAATGTGCACTCTTACTCTCTGAACAGTAACTTGTAACTTAAGCTGTCAAATAAATGTAATGGAGTAAAAAGTACAATTTTTCCATCTCAAATGTAGTGGAGTAGGAGTATAAAGTAGCACAGATTGGAAGTACTGAAGCTCAGTGCGCTTCTCGCCATGAGTCTGGTGGAATATTCCAAAGCACAGTTTGGATGGGAAGCCAGTTTCTCGAGGGAGGAAGTCTATCCGCTGCATCATTCATGATAAATGGAGCTAAAGAGACAGACGTCCTCTGAGGCGAACTCTGGGTCACAGCAGAGGTGAAGTCTGTGTCTCTGCTGACACAGCAGCAAACCAGCAAGAAAAAAACCCTCAGCAGGTATCTTTCTTTTAAAATAATATATTTATATATTTATTTATAATATTTATTTATTTTTTGTTACATTCTTCATCATTTATTTTCATGCAGGCCTAAGTTCACACACAACTCTTATGCTTAATCTTTTCTCTCCTTAGATGGTTCCTTTTTTAATCTCATTTTTAAATATTAAAAAAATTACCATAAAACTCACAGACAAGCACCAGAACATTCAGGACTAATGTCTCTTTAAAAACGGTTTCAACTTGAGTAAGACTGTTACTAAAGATTATTTTCATGATCATTTTCAACAACCAATATAAAGTTGGAGATTACTGACAAAGAAAAAACTTACAAAGACTGATTAAATAACGTTTTAAAATAATCCCCCTAAAGTCTCTGAATATAAACGTCCAGTTGCAACATCATGAATTTCTTTTTTCTGGAAAAAGACGCTCATGCCCTCTGCTCTAATTGTGGCCCCCCAGAATTTTGGTGTCCATGATGTCTCTAATTGATTTATCATCCAATTATATTTTCTCTTTTTGCTTGTTGACGTCTTTGAATGTTTTGTTTTGTCTCACCAACAGTCCAAAGCCTAAAGATACTCAGTTTACAATTATATGAAACACCAACTGCAAAATATATTGGAGAAGCTTGAAAGAGAAAATACTTTGTGTATTTTACTTTTATAAATCTTCCTGTCCAAAATTTTAATTGCCCGATTAAACCCACTTCTGGCCTCTTTAGGTACATCTATACAATCTAATCAAATCCAGTATAACAGCTGAGCCACATATTTAACCTTTACACAGTATGAGATTATTATTCTTTACATCTGTAAAGGTAGAATTTAAGGCTGTTGTACTGGATTGCAATAAATGTTGCAGGTGTACCTAATAAAGTAGCCACTGAGTATTTACCGTCTTAAGAGGCTGCTTGTGATCAAGTAACATTTTCAATACATTGTCCAGTAATCTTTAAATTTAACTTCTGACATGGGTCGGGCCCTGGACGACAAGAAAACGGACATATGTTTTTACACAAAAGTTTTCAAACTGCACAACAAACTTGAACTTAGTCTTAAGATCATTCCTGATGATGTGCTTACGTTTGATTCATTAAAGATACTGAAACTGTTGGCACCTGCCTTACAATCAGTGATTTCACTTTATACAAAGCAGCACAAATGAGGGTTTAGTCAGGAACCACCAGGGTCCAAAAGACGAGATCACGGTGATGGTGGAGCAGGCTGAAGCAAAGGCAACACAAATTATGCAGGTGACCAAATATTGAGTTGATAAAGAAAGGCAAACACAGTTGAGAGTTTATCACAAATAATTCTTCACACCTTTAATGTATCATTTTAATTACAAGCTAATGCAAATTTCACTACAGGTTTGGGCGCATATGCGTCTGAAACCAGCAGGAAAATCTCTAACGTCAAGTCTAGACTTTGCTTAGAGACAAGATCATTCCCACGTCAAAGTAAGGTTCCATAAATAACACTGTATACCTGGTTTTCGGCGCAAGTCGCACTTAAGATCAAAACTGATCGGAAGTCCGGAGATCAGAGGCTCCAGGACCTTTTTTCATCATGTGGCGACACTCAGCTCCATATGTGGACATTAACCTATGGGTTTTGTCCCTCAGGAAGCCATTTAGTCGCCTATAGATTTCAATCCTACGCCAGCAATACAGCTGTACTCCATTGTGATGTTGAGGAAAATGTACATTAACAGACACTCACATTGATGGACAGAAATAGACACATGGTAAACAAAACAGGTACAATTATGTAAAGACACCATCTGGAAACGCATTCGACACATTATTCTTCTTCTGACACTCCACCTTCTTCCACCATCACCTACAGGTCTAGAAAAGAAGTACATCACATTTATTTAAAATAATAATAATAATTTTCTTCTTCCAGGTGGCTGAGATCCAGGCCCTGTCTAGTCGTCTGGAGGTGCAAAACACGCATTTGAACTCTGATCTGCAGCAGTGTGAACGCAGCCGCACCGACGCTGCCGCCCAGGCCGCCATGCAGCTCGAGCTCAAGCAGAAGACTCATGACGATCAGGTACATTATACTTGTGTGTGGGTGGGAAATGGGAACCGAGGCAGAGATCCATGAAATAAGCTGATTTCCGCAGACACAAAACTATAAAAATGTAATATTTATGATCATCTACTCCTCTTTTATCTGTTTTAACAAGAACCTAAATAATACAGTAGCACAAGAGAGCCGAGGGTGTAAGATGAGTGCTTTTTTCATTGTTTTCCATTTAAATTAACACATGCATGTGTCTTTTTCAGGTGGAGAAGTTACTGATTGAGCAGAACCGGCTGAGGGAACAGAAGAAGCTGCAGGAAGAAACTATAGCCCTGAGAGAGAAAGAGCTTCAGACCCTCCAGCGAATGCTCCCGCCTCAGCCCAGTTTTAAGGTAAAACAAACACAGAGCAGCAGATATTTGCTCTCTACAGACATGATAGGAAACTAGGGAAAGCAGAGGCCACAAATGGTTTTAAACCGTCTTTCACTCGGGACAGATGTTCATTTTTGTGCTGATGTAAAGCAGTCAGATTCTCCATGTCAGTCGGGATTCAAACTGACAACCAACCTGCTAAATGTCTCGCATTTGGCTTTCCAAGTACTGTCCACTTTCATGCTTTTAAATAAGATTCAGTCCACTGTTGCTATAGACAGCAGTGCAGAGCTAAGGTAGTGCGTGTGGACTCAGCAGAAAAGAGGAATCTGAGGGCAGCAGCAGCAGCAGGAAGGATGGACTGCTAAGATAACAAAGGAAAAACATTTTGCAAGGAGTCACAAGTTCACTTAACGTCCCATTTCACACTCCTCAGTTATTAGCATACAGTGTAGGTGTCTGTGCACAGTCAAAGCCGCACAAATGTGATATCTATGTGTAATCGAATGTTAAATAATACTGAAATAATCTTATTTGTTTTCCAGGCTGGTGTTCCTAAACCTGCCGGCCTGCAGGCGGCCCCTCAGCAGGACACACCGACTGTGGCTAAGTGGCCCTTTGTTGGAGCTCCTGGCATCAGCAAAACCCCAACGGTAAACTTTAAATTTAATCAACTTTTCTTAATGAATATAACTTACCAGTTTCATCAACATAAATGTAATTCATGGTGCTGAACGGCACAAAATATGGACTTCAGCAGAATATTTCATTAGGTAAAAAAAAAAAAGTGAATTTTGGAAAATATTACATTTATCTTTTTTTGGACTTTACAACAAAAGATCTGACAGGTTAAATTTTTTTACCTGATGATAGCTTGATGAAAAGTGAAGGGATCACCAAAGTCATTACAGTTCATCCTGAGGGGAATATGAATGTCTGTCCCAAATTTTATGACAGTGCATCCAAGTAGAGGTCTGAGTAAGTCACATGTGCAAGTCTCGAGTTACTGTGGTGAATGTTGAGCAAGTCACAAGTGAAGTCATGTGAAATTCTGATTATATCCCCAAGTTTCCATATCAGTGAAAAGACAGTGGTCATGAAATGTTTAGTGTTATTTTCAACATTGAAGAAAAACTGTTGCAGCCTGCTTACAAATTATAAATCTTACCAATATCTGACATTTTGTAGCGATCAATAACAAGCCTCCAAAATGAACAATGAAGAGTGGGGTCTCGAGAGATGCATGTGGGAGCGAGATTCATCATGGCGACTTGCTATCGCTCATTACTGAACAAACAGTATAATTAAAACCAAATCAGGGAAATACAACAAGAAACAGAAACTGTTGTCACTATACACTTGAAACAGGTTTAATCATTCAGTTATGTTTCAAAAATGAAACTTTTCTCAGTATCTAAGAAATAGTCTGAAGTGTAAGTCAAGTCTCAGGTCATGAATACCAAGTCTATGTTAGTCAAGTCTTTTATCAGTGTTAGTTAAACAAGTTTGAGTCATGTGACTTGTGTCCCCCAGGTCTGCATCCAGTATTTGTCTAGACATTTCACAAAAATAAAACCTAATGAATGTGAACCTCATGGTGGCACGAAAGGAAAAGTCAGAGGATCATCAACTGCAGCATGATTCATCCTCTGAGGACCATGAATGTCTGTTAAAAATTTCTTGGAAAATCATCATCCTGTAGTTGTTGAGATATTTCAGTCTGGAACAAAGTGCAGACAGACAGACAGACAGACAGACAGACAGACAGACACTGTCATCCCTAGAGCCACTCTGACTTTAGCTCACTTCCTCAGTGCTTCATATTGTGTGTCTTCATGTACCTCTTCCAATTGGTTCTCTTTCTCTCTTCTTAAAATATTTAATTCTATAACAACATTAATTGCAGTATTATTTTTAGACAATGATCTCTTTGCTGTCAGTGATATTTTAGTCTAATCATGATTTTTTTTTTGTCTTCCAGGTGAGATGAAATGAACCTGCAGAGTGATAACTGAAGGCAGCAGCGATCCACATTTTGCCTTTAAAGAATTTTATAAGGACATGTATATATTCCTGATACAACACACACAACACAACCTGTAAATACTCTTGAATATTAATGACATATTTACTGCTGTTGGTCTGTGCATGCTTTGTTTAGAATAGACGACTCGGATGTGTTTTACTTGTGTTTAAGTTCAAACATTTGCTGTAAAAAGCCCCAGCATCAAACCTGCTGAATGTAAAAAAAATTCCATGACACTGGTGTAAATATTTCCTGTTATGTGTCACTTCACTTTATCATTTTTCTTTACTGTAGAATTAAAATTAAATTAACCAAAAACCTGACTCACTCCTGAACTGTTTTGTCTTTCTTTTGTGGCATAAAAAATACAACAAAGACTCGGACGGGACGGGACTCTGGGCAGCAGCCACTCGCTCGCCTGCTATAAACAGAATCCTCTTTAAATAGCTACATTTATGTTTCCTCGCAATTCGTCTGAATTTCTGCGGCAGCCCGGATGTCAATGCATTCAACGACCAAGTCATAAAGACATCATCACGTCTGCAGTCATTAATGGTCGTAAATGCTGTATGTCAGGCTTTACTAGCTTCCTTTTCCTTTCATATGCACAAGGCAGTGAGCACATACAGTACAGCTGCTGAGAACAGTGACTCAGTGGAACTTCTTTATGATTATCATGAATTCAGTTTGGTACATAAGAAGAGACTGAAATAGCCTCCTGAGACGTGCAGGAAAGCATGTTTTTACATAATTTAAATAATAAAGGATGTAAGAAACGTATCACAAAAATTCTTTTTTGTCCTTTATAGTGGACGACAGGTCAATATTTAAAAAAAAAAAAGAGCATAACAAGGCATCAATTTGATAATGCTACATTTTCATTTGTTCTGCATTTCTATGACATTCTTTCTTATCCGGTTAATATCGGAAATAAATATAAAACAAATTGTATCATTTGTAATTTTAACAAACATTTTTAACCATGAAGTAATACTTAATTAATTCAAAACTTTGCTTAGTGGGTAAAGCTCGATTGTGGAGAGTAAAACACATGAACATGCTTACATGTCATAAATGCTACATTAGGAAGCAGTTCTTGGTCTCTTTGACACATGTTGCACTTTACACACTCCACAAACATCTTCCCACCGCATCCTTCTCTCCTGCACCATTTTTGAATAAAATGCAAACTCTCCTCTGCAGGTCTCCCAGAGGCCTGGTGGTCTGACCTGCACTGGATCATGCTGTTTGTAGCAGCCAGATCAAAGAAATGCAGACTAGCGCCCCTTGACCTTAGATACAGTCTGATCATGTGGTCACACAGATCAAAATCTGTTCTGCCTCATTCAGTGCTCGGAAAATGAGAAGAAGCAAGTCCTGCTGTCCCCCACAAAGGACACGGGGTAAAATATGTATTTTAAAAGGCTTAAAATTACTATACACTTAAAAAATCTTTATATAATATAGCTAAGACTCTAATAAATAAATAAAAAGTCCTTATGAACAAAATATCTATATAAATTTGATGCCCTAACATTCTTACTGCTAAAACATTTTGAAATGACAGAAGATGTGCTCTTTTGACCACATCCACATGTGTGTTACATCACTGAAAAAAAGCCCAGGATGTGCTTTTTAGATGATATTAGGACTCAAATAAACTACATGCATGTTGTTTGAAATAAAGGCCTCAGTGTTAGGGCCCTGCAGAGGGCAAATATGAACTGTCGGTCTTACGAGAGTAAAACACAGTATAATTCTCTGTCTAAGAGATCGCATAACTCGTCACGTTCAGATGTCAGTTCATACGCTCTAAAATGCTTTTAGCATCTGACTGGACTACTTCTGTAAAACTGTATACTTATCTGTCATTATTATTACTGTCACTTTTACTTATTTCCTTTCTTGCCTCCTTTTTGTTTGTCTTGTACTGATGCTTCTTCATTTATTCTTGATTATTGCACTATATTCTATGTACTTCTTCTGTAATCCTTGGCTGGACAAACACTTGGACAGTCAAACTTGTGAAGATTTGAACTTAGGAGGACAAACAGGAATGGTTTGGAGGATTGGGGTGGGGTACCTTTCATATAGAGCTGTAACTAATGATTATTTTCAATGTCGATTAATCTGTATAAAATGTCAGAAAATGGTGAAAAATGCCCAAGATGATGTACTTAAGTGTCTTGTTTTGAGTTCAACTCAAAGACATTCAGTTTACTGTCACAAAGGAGTAAAGAAATCAGAAAATATTCACATTGGAGAAGCTGGAATCACAGCGTTTTGACTTTTTTTTTGCTCAAAAAGTTACTCAAACTAATTAATCAGTTATCAAAATAGTTGCCAACTCACTTAAAAATCGATAGTCATAGTCGATTAATCAATGCAAAAATCTCATATTGACTTTGATCCTAAAGTTTGGACACTGGGTGATTAACTCGTCAGATGGAATATTTTATCCTGCTGGCAGCAAGAACACGCATACTTAAAAAGTGGAAAAATCCCCGGTGCAGAAACACTGGATCATTGAACTTGTATCCTTTAGTGCTCCTGAGAAATGTCGTATTTCTCAGAGAGAAAAGAAACTTTGATTGTTTCTTCACATCCTAAAACTGTCAGACCCAAATGAAAGACCAATCTACATATTCAGGTCTATTACAACTGGACTTAATATTTCTATTTATTATTTACATTATATTGTTGTATTTGTAACTTTTATTAATCTGAAATGATCTGATGATATAACGATTGTACCATACAGGGATGGGGGTGGTGGTGAGGGTATGTTATGTTTTTGTCTGCTGAATGATGGAAATATTAAACAAAAGATAACTGTTGATGAATCTGCAGCGTTTGACTATGAAAACATTTTCATTATTTTGCAATATAAACTTTTCTTTATTAAGATCAGAATGATGATGTATTTTATAACTCATAATTCCTGAGAACTCCTGAAATCGGAAATGGAAAAACTACACTGTCAGTAGACAGACTAAATATTTGAGATTCCTTCCACGTTGCATAAGAGAACTCATGATGATGAATTCCCAGGCTCGCTGCACTGATGGATGTGACTGTCACAGGTGAGTGAGTCTGCCTCCTGTCCTCAGGAAATCCTTTGTTTAACGTGAAGTGTTTTCGATCCCATGTATAGACCCGAACACACTCATCACACACACACACACTTACCCCGACTAACAGGGTGGAGATGACTGTGCTGGACCTCGCTACGTCAACTCTGCATCTCAGGACGGCCATTAATCAAAAGCTCAGGAAACAACTGACAGAAAGCTGAGAGCACCTCTAATTAGTCAGCTGTGAACCAAAAAATGGCACAAAATGTATGCTCCAAAATTAAGAAAAGAAAGGAACGGGTGTCTCATATCTGTAAAGTTTTTTTTCCATTTATTTTATCCAGGATTATTATGATCAAACAATTACTATTGTATGACTGTTTAAATCTTTGTTTGCAGCTGCTTTTTATTAAGTCAAATCTGGTCATATTTGTTCACATCTCTCAGTGTACTGTCATCTTTACTTTTATTTATTCAGTAGGATTCAAGTTTAGCTTGTTAAAACTTTCTCTACATACACTAATTCACACAACAAACAGTCGGCGGCATTACAAAAACTGCATTACTCTTCTTCACACAACAGACAATATGAAATCCGTTGTTTATAGCTCTGTTTCCCTTCACTGTGAATCACTCAACATTTTTGGTTGAGTGTTTGCATTTTTGTCAGAATATTATCTAAAGATGAACGAGTCGTCTTTACTTCATAAAATGTACAGCAGAAAAAAAAATTGCTTTCCGTAAAAGCTTTACCGTTTTTAGCAACGTGAAATTGCTGCAACTGATCAACAAAAAATCCAACACACATGAGCTTTGGCTTCAAATGTGTAAAATACAGTAAAATACACAAAAAACCGGGGGAAAAAAAAAACGACACTCATCCTGATCCAACCACCCCTGCCCCTTATCTTCTTCCTCTCCCTTGTCTAGACATTTTTTCTTTTATCTCTCTGCTCCTCTGTCTCCACTTTGAACAAAATGGATCCAAAAAGACCCATTTTTACATGATAAGTCCTTGTCATTGAACCTGGCTATGTGCAGCACTGAACTGCTGTTTTGTAAATGCTTCTCCCCAAGTATTGTTGTCCATGTTTTATTTGTTTTACACAAATTATAATGATACGTGTTTTTACTATTACTCAGAGGTCAATGTAGTATAAACTAATATTCTCCTCACAAACACACACACCTATGTGCACATAGATGCGCAACACACTTCCTTACACATCACATACTCACATTTTTCTGCTTTCACATAGATATTATTATTGCTGTCATATATAAGTTGTTACGATTAGTTAGCCACTACTTTTTACTACTGTTTTCTGTATTCTTCTTTATTTTGTGATCTTAATAATTAGCCTATGTGAAATTTTTATTCAGGAGGAGGCATCAAATAAGCCCTCCAGGGTTTTTGTCTCTCCCTGCACTGTGTATTATTTGTCATCTTTGTCTTTTTCGTGTGTATTTTTTTAAGCTGTGCAAACATTAATAAAACAAAACAAAACAAAAAAACCCTAATGTCTCTGGAAGCAGCTGTGGTTGGTCTATTTTACAAAACTTAAATCAACTATTTGTCAATGTTTAAATGATCTGTTCATTCAAATATTCTTAGGCTTTATACTATATTTAATGTTTTGAATATGATGTTTTAGTTTCTGTGCGCAAGCACCTACAAATTGGGCAATAAACATCCATAATTGTGGTGTTGGTAAACTTGTGTGTAAAGCATTTTAGGAATGTGTTAACTGACTGCACATTCTGTGAAAACAACATGAATTGTGTTAATAGTAAATGGACTGCCATGAAATCTTTAACAGACATTCATATTCTCCAGAGCAGGAGTCCTGCTGACCTCGGTGATCCTCACTGGAGAAGAGAAAGTTTGAGCTGCTGGTAGCGCTACAACAAAAGTCAGAGGATCACAAAAGTCATGAGGATTCATCCTCTGAGGATCATGACTGTACAAAATGTCATCCTTATAATAATAATCCATAATAATATTGTTGAGATATTTCAGTCTGGGCCAAAGTTGTGGACTGATCATCAAAACATGTTTATTTCTCTCAAAGTAAGGCAGCAAAAAAAAAAAGCAAACATCCAAAGGACATCATACACGGGCACGACTTCAAAGAAAAAACAAGCTCCATAATTTACTGCCTCCAATTTGTGTGACAGCGAGTCCCACTTTTAGCTTAAACTTCCCCCGTGTTGTAATTAATCAGGGAGAACATGAAAGGGGGCAAAAAGGATGACAGAGCAGCGCGGAAAGAGGAAAGGTCAGGTAGCAGAGACGGCATGGACAGAGACAAAAAAGCAGAGAGAGGGAGAGATGGGCGGTTATGCTGGTGTACAGCAGGGCCAATGTCGTCAGAGACTGGGAGAGACGAAACCAACTGGGGAAGAAGGGTGAGGAGTTCAACAAGGAAACATAAATATTTGATCACAGCCAGATTGACAGGGGAACAAAAGGCACAGAGAGCATCGTCCCTTTCCCACAGAGCAGAGAGGCGAGCTGGGTCACTCAGTCCTTCTTTACACACTGGATGTCCATTATGTTGTGCTTTATGGGGGGAGAAAGACTAAACATGTAATTTACAAAGAAATAAATCAGAACCTATAAGCTATACAGTACTCTGTCATAATAAATTAGACAATTTAACCTGTGTAAAAACAGGTAAAATTTTATGTTTGGGGAAAAAACTTTCATATCATGAGGGTATTATGAACATGTATAATGTAGTACGCGACAAAACAAAATTTATCATTGAAATCAAGTGCTTGATGTGCCTTTTCTGAAGCTTTACACAACTTTCAAAACTTAAATCATGTAAAAATCTATTTAACTGTATCGTTTAAAGCTGCACTAACCACTAATTTACTCTTTCAAATATAAGACAGGTGGCTTGTAGTGACAATTATCCAATCTGGCTCAAATAAAAATTCTGTCATCTTTCACCTCATAATTTTGGCTTTACAGACAACAACTTTATTGTTTTGGTTTACTTTCTACATGGCTTTATTTCTCTCTGTGTCTATGCAAGATCCAAATCACAGCTGCAATGTTTGATAAAGGCGACAAAACAGCATTAGAGTGAAGCTCTGTGGTGCTGTAGGAGATGTCCTGACCTACAAATCTTGTTCTCCAGATGTTTGGTTTGATACGGATTCCAACAACTGTCACATCATCGTGACTTTAACCCAGTGGAAACCTCTTAGTGATTGTGGTTACAGTGATCAAGGCTTATGGGTCCAAAAGCTTCAGACAGAATCATTCCTTTATAAATGCTGTTTAAATAATTTACTTAAGTAATCAAGAAGTCCACTTACAGAGTTCATTTTAGATCTTTTCATGCATTACATCATATGAATAAAAATGTTAAAACTGTTGTAATTCTATTTTTTTTTTAAATAACTTTTCTCCCATGATCATTTGCCTTACAGTAACCTCTTTGCTTCCAGCTGGCTACATGAGGCTGCTGCTGTGTGCAGACTGAAATCATGACAGGAAGAAAAAAAAAAAAAGAGTCATTTCCTTTCAACGAACAATGTCATTTCTTTGAAGCTCATGACAAACTGTCAAAAACAAGGCAACAAGATGCAGCATTTAAACAGCAGTAAGCTACATTTCATATACAGTACTGGACTGTATTATAGTATACTTAACTTTTACACAGCAGAGTAATTTAATTTGTACAGCAGCCTAATTTGAAAAGCATTTCAGTCACTATAATTCAGTTAATAGTGAAGCTGCCCATATCATCACTTAATATTCATGTAATAAATAAACAAATGTTGATTAGATGGTAATCTGCATGAGAAATAAAGAAAAATAAAATGATTTGGTTATAAAAATCACCCACTTGTAGTGATTAATTTGACCTGAACAGATGTGATCACTATAAGAAGTTTCCACTGTGTTGCTCTAATGCAGTGATTCCCAAACTGTGGGCCACAACCCACTGGTGGGCTGTGAAGGCCCTGCAGATGGGCCTAGAGAGGTCAAGAAAAATAACTAAAACATTTCAATCTTATAAGTCTAAAATTGCCTTAAAACATGTATGATTAATTAAAACAAATCAGAACTAATAAAACAAAGCCACAGGATTTAAATCCTATGTTATTCTTCATGTATCTGACCTGGTTTCACAGGTGTTACACTGTATTAGGTGAGCGGTCAGATTAACACCAGAACGTCTCCTACAGTGGAGCTCATCATTGGTATTAATCTTGTGTATTGATTTGAGTTGTGATTTAAGTTTGGGTGGGCTGGAGATTTTCAGATTTCAACTTGGGCGGTGGCATTCTTTAGTTCAGGAATGGCTGCTCTAATGTGTACATAGGAAACTAACACTAACACATTAGTCATAACAACAATAATGCCCCCTGCTTTTTATTTATATTTAAACTCTGTGGTCCGCTGTGTGATGAGATACATTTGATAAGTTAAAAAAAAATCACACACATTATCCATTTTTCCACATCAAAGATCCCGTATGATGTATTAATTATGTATGAAATAACTTTTAATTATAATTCAATTCAATTTCTCATCAACCTTAAACAAGGATTTTGAGTCATCACATGAAGTTTTAGGTATCAATGTACTGAGTGGCAACAATTAATCAATTAGGTGTCAACTATTCAATTTAGTATTCAGACAACTATTAAATTAATTGGCAACTATTTTGATAATCAATTAACCGTTTTGAGTCATTTTTTAAGAAATAATATCCAAATTCTCTGATTGTTGCTTCATGAATGAATATTTTCTGGTTTCTTTACTCATCTATATCAGTAAACTGAAAACCTTTAGGTTGTGGACAAAACAAAACATTTGAGGACGTCATCTTGGGCTTTGAGAAACACTTATCAACATTTTTCACCATTTTTTGACATTTTATAGACCAAACAACTGCTCGATTAATCGAGAAAATGAGATTCAGATGAATGGATAATGAAAATAATTGTTACTTGCAGCCCTAATGTGGAAACAAACACACAAAGAGGCACTGCTATAAAGACACCTGCCCCTCCACCGTCCACCTCTACCATCCCCAAAAGAAATACTTCATTGTCCTGCAGTACCAGTAAACAACCAAACTCTGAGCCCGTGACCTTGCAGAGGTGTGCAGCTGGCTTTATTTTAAATTATCTTGGCTGTTCTCTTGCGACCCAAGAGCCCAATATTCACCTATCAAAGGCTTTCAGGAACTATTTTTAAATTACGACTCAAGAATTTCCAAACACTTGTCCAGTGTATGGGGCCTCTGAGGCACCTGTCATCACGCTCAGACTATTTTAGTCGTGTTAAAAAGCATCAACAGAAAACAAACATTTCTGTGTCTTGGGAGCAGAGTGATCCTGCAGCCAAGAACATGAATTTCTTTCTCTTAACTCTCTCTGTGCCTTGAAGCCCGGCGCAGTGCCGAGGCTGTGGCTACACTGACACTCTGGGACCACACAAGAATGCAGCCTTCCTCTCTGAACAGCCTGATATAACATGCATTTCATATTTTTACTGATACTCATCCAACTATTTTCCAATGCAGAAGTCTTTGAAGATGATATCCAGGATCTCCTCTGCCCCGACCCGTCCAGTGATCCGCCCCAGGCTGGTGAGAGCCAACCGGACGCCCTCAGCTGCCAGAGCCAGGTCGATGTCGCGGTATCGCTGGTACTGAGCCAGCGCCGCAAAACACTGCTGCAGGTGGGCCCTGTGGCGGGCCTGGGTCAGGGTGGGGGCACCAGACAGAGGGTCGCCACACCTAGAGAGGAAGTCGGAGAACAAAATGAAGCAGAGCAACCAAACATTATAAACAGCCATTATTTTGGGCTTTATTTTGTATTTTTGCTTTACAAAGAGAAACAAAACAGAACGAAAATACAACAGTGTGAATCAGATTTTGAAAAAATTGTTTGCAGCACAAAGATTCTGCAGTTCTGTTTTTTTTTTTTTTAAAATACACACCCTTAAAGCTTATTTTGAACAGTTCAGTGTATCACACTAAATTACTCCATATCAGCCAACATGAGTGTGTTTTAAAAGTAAGGCTCACGCTTTAATGGCTCTCATGTCATCTGCGAGGTGAAAACATCAGATTTTCACACAGTCAGAGAAGTAAAAGCATCCTCGGCTGTCCAGCGTCACCTGCCCTGCACATGCCGCAGTCCTTCACGCCGTGAATTAAGGATTTATTTTGACCAAACCAGAGTAGATCATTGTTGAAACAGTCGAAAGACAAACCAAGACGTTTATGGTGACTCAGATTTTGTTTCTGCCAAGTTTGAATGAAGCTGATGATGATGCAAAAGGAGTCTGGTGAGTTTGGCAAAACAAACATGTTTCTGGTAAAACAAAACCTATCTGTACTCTTTAAAAGAAGGTCTCTCACAGTTGCGATCGTGTCCATAGTGATGTCAGACACCAAACAAGCAAACCAGCAAGCGTCACCTGCCCTGTACGCTCCGCTGGTGCACTCTGGTGAAGCGTCTGCGCTCCATATCTGCTTCCATCACAGTTAGTTTTGTGGTTTGCGGTGATTTAGAAACTTTGTTTGTTAAGTTTACAGGCTGTCATGCTGTTGCACTGCTCTGTGTTTGACACAGCAAAAGAAATAAGAGCTGAAACTTGTTTACCAACCATTCGCTTCACTGTCCCTCATCCGTCAACCACCAGCACGCTGTCACAAGGATCTTTTTAAATAGATGCGCCAACTAATATGAAAATATATTAGAATATGTAATGAGTTCCCCTTATTTATAATTCCTCACTGACATGTTCTTCCTGTTTATTTCCGCAAGCTTCTGTTTTATCCTGTTTGTGTAATTCACACTGACTGACAAAGGAAAAAAAAAACAAATGCTCAACTGGAAGAATCTCAGTTAACTGAGGGGTCGCCAATGAATGATTCAAAACTTCGACTATCAGGGGGCAGGAGAAATTTTGTCTCATCTGGACTACTGTGGAGACTGGTGTGGAGGTGTTATAAGGAGCAGATTTTTATGGATAAATGAGTGTGTGTGACAGCATTCATTCATTCATTCATTTTCTGTAACCGCTTATCCGTGAGGGCCACGGGTGGCTGGAGCCTATCCCAGCTGACATTGGGGGCGTACACCCTGGACAAGTTGCCAGTTCATCGCAGGGCCGACACACAGAGACAAACAACCACTCAATTTAGAGTTACCTATTAACCTGCTGCATGTCTTTGGACTGTGGGATGAAGCCGGAGTACCCGGAAGAGAACCCACGCGGACACGAGGAGAACATGCAAACTCCACACAGAAAGGCCCTGCTGGCTCGGGGATTCGAACCCAGGACCTTCTTGCTGTGCGGCGGCAGCGCTAACCACTGCGCCATCATGCCGCCCAGTATGACAGCATTTTGTTTAAATGTTTATAGTTACTTAGAGTAAAGGTTGAGTTATGTTTAAACCTGGACTGTGAATGAGCTCCCTCATGAAAATAAAGTTAAAAAAAGAAATTTGCTGACATCAATTTTGATTTGTATAAATGCATCACAGGTCCCGCGGAAGAAATCAATCTCTCTGATATGTCGCTTAAATGAGACATGTAGTCTTAACTCTCATTGCTCTGACGTAAAATGCACTGTAGGAACTCACAGAGTCTTGACACAGCTGTGCAGTGCTGTGAGGAAGTCCTGCAGTCCTTCATTAGTGTGGCAGGAGATCAGACAAACAGGAGGGAGTCCAGAGACCCGTCTCAGCTCCCCGTCCAGCTTCTGCCTCTGCTCCTGAGGCAACAGGTCAGTTTTATTCAGCACCAGGAGACACCTGTCTGCAGGAAACACTGTGGTGAGAAAGAAAGGAAGAAAAACTGTTGATCAACACCAATGACTCAACTATGACTCCTTCAGGCACAGAGATTCACTATTTGATTATTCTTGATGAGTTCAGTGAAACTTCTGCACACTGGATTATAGCTCAATTTCTCAGCTGGGTTAAGTAGCACTTTAATTACTCCCAAGTCGTTTAATAATGCAGGATGGAGCAGTAAGTGAGTGACTGAGAAGCTGTTTGATGTAAAAACATGAAGTGACTTTTCCCACCTACAGTGTGATTATATCAGATTCAGTAACTTAACCATGGTATTTACTTTATCGCGCTTGAAGAGCCCTAAAAGTATGGTTGCAAGCGTCACTGACAGTCCAGGTGAAGCAGGAGCAGCTGAGGCCTACTGTGGATGTCATACCTGTCTCTGGCTGCTCCTGGGTGGGCAGGACGCTCCTGAGGTGTTCCTGAAGGGACTCTGCAGCTTGCTGTGCATCAGAGGGAAGATGAGCACAGTCCACAACCACCAGGGTCAGATCTGCCTGCTCCACTCTGCAAAAAGGAAAGCAACTTCAACTTTTGACCTGGAATTATTTATACGATTATAACAGCTTTTTGCCAAGAAGTTTGAATTTTCCAAACCTCTTAAATTCACACTCTTTAGATCAAATGGCATCATCTAGACACAGTGGATTAGTGTGCCAATAAGAGTACAGATATGATTTGAGACTAGGTATCTTATAGCACACATGTTGTCCATTTCTTGTCCAAATGGAAGTAATATAATTAAGTGAGAGTTTTCAAAACTCATTCAGCTGTTCTGGGTAAAATAAATATCTTTATCTTCTTGGCCATCAGATCTACATGAATCATGTTTGCTAGTACATTCATGTTTTAGCCACACTGACAGTCTGGTTCTCAGAATGGAAATATTGGTTGGTTGGTCCATCCACCACTTTGGTTCAGACTGAAATCTCTCAACAACTATTGGATGGACTTCCATAAAATCTGGATGAATTATCATAACCTGGTTGACTTTTCCTCTTGCACCACCATTCACCAGTTTGTTCATTACTTATGAACTACATCAACTACATCATATGAACTACATTCCCATCAGCCTCAGCTGTACTTTGTTGTATGTTTGTCTATTTGTGGGCATGCTAACATGTTAATCTAAGATTGTGAACAAGGGAAACATTATACCTGCCATACATCAACATGTATATGTGCTGCAACATCTAATCCATGTCTTGTAAAACATATGATCAGGGCTGGGAGATATGAACAAATTCAAATATAAACAATATTTCTGACCAAATACCTCTAGCAATATTGCAACAATATTTGAGGGATGACTACTGGTGCTTTGACCAAAATAGTGAGATTTTTTTGATAAATCATAATCAATAATGTGGATAAAATTACTAAGTTGGTAAAAAGCAGACAGAACAGCTCAGGAGTCTGGTTCAGAAAATTAAATCACTTTTACTGTAATGAAGCCTTTAAAACCAGTAGAAGACAACACTTACATGCCATATCATTATGTAACAATATCCAAAATCTGAGATGATATCTAGTCTCATATCACAATATTGATATTATATCAATATATTCTCCTGCCCAAACACTTTTCCAGTCCACAAAACATTCCATCATCTGCACTAGCTCCAGGTTGTACACCTGTCAGACACCTCAGAGCAGAGGCCTGAGCTCTCTGTTTTGATTCAGAAAACATTACTGTATGCCACAGAAACACTATAAATATTCAGTCTAAACCCTCTGGTTCTTGGTCCAGCAGTGAAGTGGTGGTAGCGGCAGCAGCAGCAGCAGCAGCAGCGGCAGCGGCAGCGGCAGCAGCAGCAGCAGCAGCAGCAGCAGCAGCAGCAGCAGCGGATGCTTGTACTAACCACGTCCTTCCTGTAGTGACCCAGGTCACGAGCCTCTGACCTGCTCCCTGCACAGAAAGTTTCCCTTGAACACAAACTGCCCACCCTTCCTATGAGCCACCAGGTCGCCAAAAAACTTAAACAAACACAGAAGGAGTTACAGAATGTTTGTACAGAAAATGGTATTTTTGTAGTCACATGTTCATCTGGATTTTCACTGATGTTTTTCACCTGGTCTTCCTGCAGTATGAGTCACTAAACAAATACTAAAATGGTCATGATTTTGTATTTAAATTAAGGCTGGGCTGCACTAACAAGGATTAATTTTTAAACATGATTATGTCTTTGTTTAATTTAAAAATATGTTGCACCAAATTTTAAAACAGTTTTTGCTTTGAACCTAGATTAAATTTAACTCAACAAAACTTTAAACTCTCTTATTTAAAAGTTGATTGATTTGATTATTAACCTTAAACTTATGCTTGAGGGGGTTTAACTTTTAAAAAAATGGCTGCCTTTCTGAGATGGACTCATCAAAATTCAAGTTCCTCAAAAGAAAATTAAAGGACAAATTCAACCAAGTTGAGTTTTCATTCTTTCTTCCACTCCAGTTTATCTGTTAAAACAGTCCGTCAGGTGCAGCGAGTCCCCTTAAATCTTTTGCCATTTAACACATTTTATTTGTACTGGTCTCAATATGCAGTGATTTAACACCTAATTGCCACGTCAGACACTTTATCCTCCTGCCAAGAACATAAGTACTCGGGGAAACAACTGACATTTGTCTTTTCTAGCATGGAAATGTCATATTTTATACTGAATATTTGCTGAGGTTTTGTCTTTCAAGCAGCTGTCAGTTATGTCAGCAGCACACGTTTGTGTGTCTGTGTATAAAACGTGTCTGAACATGTCTGTGTATAAAAGCTGATTGTGTGTGTGAGTCTGTGTGTCCATTCTTCTGGTTGTCTGTTGTTTCAATATGATAAAACAGCAGTGCTACAAGTGCTGCCATTCTTCCCTGGTGTAAACAGTGGAAGCAGCTGTCAGCGAATGGCCATATATGTCCATTCTCAACACCACACATGAAGAATGTCTTAATGGTGAATACTCTACGACGAGGAAAGGAGGCTCTTCATTATGCAACCTCCTGGGAGTGTTTGTCCCATGTATTTATAACTGTGGCTCAGCAATAATATAAACTCTGGAGGTTACACAGACATTACAAAAATATAACATGTTGTGCAGGGAAAAAGAAGTGACTTATTTCTTCCCTTCTTTGTTTTCAAGCACATGCTCCATTGGTCCATGGCTAATTTGTTTTGTGCTATATTATACACATGTGAAGCAGCAAGCTAACTGCTCCTACATATGCAGTCTACATGGACTATCCTGCGGGTGGAACCAAATATTTCAAATGCAAGCGTTAATTTCTCAAGATATCTGATGGCCTCATCAAAATTTTTAAAGCAGGAAAACTAAGCTAAATGTCTTTTTTTAAATATTAAACATAAGAGGAGAGAAAGAGAAGGTATATTTTTTTCTACTTTTTCCTAGTTGCTATAGATTTTAAAATATTTTTTCAATCTTTTTCCAAGTTTCTGAGATTTAAAACTATTTTTCTACCTGTACTATTATGTGATTGAGTTTGGCTCTGCGGCCTATTTAAAAGATGAATTTATGGGTAGTCATCAACGTGAATAGAGTCTTCCAGTTTTATTATGGTCATCATAACGTTGTTTAAATTTTAATCCTTTTTATATCAGTGTTTGCATATAAATTGATGCATTTGCTGTTTAATCACAGACTGTGATGACAGATCACAGACTGTGTGGGTGTCTCTCTTTTCTTCAAGGATTCAAGGTTATTTATCATCATTATACAACACTGGATTGTGCAACGAAATGATTTACAATATATATATATATATATATGTATTAATAAAAAAACCAATGCAATTATTTACAATTGCCCACATACAACCTTTGCCCAAGGATGCTCTTCCTACACACCTGTCTGCAAGAAACTTAAGGTGTGCATGAGCCTTTAAGATTATTTTTTGGACATTTTTGCCTTTTTTATTTGAAAGTAACAGCTGAAAATATGACAGGAAAGAGTAGAGAGAGGGGGGATGACACCCTGCAAATGGGCCATAGGTGGGAGTCAAACCGGCAGCTGCTGCAGAGGGCTGACAGCCTCAGTATATGGGGTGGATGCTCTGCCAACTGAGCTACAGGGGCGCCCTGGTGTGCATTGGCCTTTAATTGTATTTTTAAATATTAAAAATAAAAAAAAAGCTTTCCTCCTCCTACCTTTCCCGAGCTCTGCGGACCCCCTCTCTCTCCACCAGGTCGGGCTGTCTCTGAGGCCGGCTGTGTCACTCAAGAGGACAGGGAACCCGCCGATGTCCAGCGCCGTCTCTACCACGTCCCTGGTGGTGCCAGCGATGGGAGACACAATGGCTGCAGGTCTCTGGCCTGGATACAAAAATGTTCAAGGATAAGGTTGGCAATATTCTATATTTTTATCACTGTCAACAAATCCCACAAAAAGAAAACGTACAATGGTTTGGTCTCCCTCTGTCTGACTTCCCTACTTTGTCTGTGCCACTAATGTTGTATATAAAACTTCAACTTCAATTTCAACAAAACTGGGACATTGTGTAAAAGGTAAATAAAACACAATGCAATGATTTGCAAATACTTTTCGACCTAGTACAAAGACAAAATATTTAAATTAAACTGTAAATATACACTCACCCTGAGTTTGATGCCTAGAACACATTTCAAAAAAGTTCTTTTAACAACCTCATTAAGCGTTTGGGAACTGAGGAGACTAATTAGTGGGTTTTGAAAGTGAAATTCTTTCTCAAGCTCAGTTTTTATATTTTCACATTATTATGTTGTGTTTATGCACATTAACTGACATACTGTAAATGTTAGGAAATATTTTTCTGTATTAATCAAATATTGTTCTCTAATATCAAACATTTGACTCATCAGTTTCAGTCTCCTTATCGGGCTCATCTAAAACACTCTGCACTGTCCAAACACAGTAGAGGATATTTTCAGTCATCCTTTCTTTAGTCTTAACTCAGGAACTTCGTGGTCTGACCATCCCCGGGCATCCCACGTCAAATGACGATGCCAGCTCATTATTATTTGTCTGTCCTGACTGGGTGTGAACGCAGGCAACAGCGAAGACTAATCAGACCGGGAAATAATAACAGGATCTAATCTGAAGTTTGATATATCACCTATTATTCTGATAGGAAGCTGTGAGGAGACCGTGCCAAGCCGCCTCTCTGGGTAGTTTATATAAAGTGACTCTAAATGATTTCAGGATACAATATCCGTCACAAACATACAACCTTACACCATAAACAACGAGGGTTTCATTAGGTTGCCTTCAAATGAGGACACACAACTGAAGAGCTGATTTAGAATGAGAAAACGGAATCCTACAATTTTCGCTTAAAGTGGAAATTAGTGTTTATCTTTATCAACATACATATTTATTTATTAACATCAGTTAACATTGTTGCAATTTATTGGACATTCTGACATTCAGAACGTTGACTGGAACACGACCGGAATCACAATGAGAAGTAGGATGGGCGGAAAACGTTTTCAGTACTTTTGTATGATGTTTGCACGAACAAACATCCCTAAATATTTAGCTGGACCGTGTCACATAACTGTGGAAAGTGTGAGCGCGCAGCCGCTGACAGTCAAACGTTTAAACATGAAACTTGTGAGAGATGGCAGAAAGGAGACGCGGGAAGGTAGCGTGGTGTTTTGCAACTTTTGACTGGTAGATAAAAATACACCAAGATATCAACATACCCTGAAAGTTATAAGGAGGCTGAACAAATACAACAATATAATTAGTATAATTTTATCATAGTATTTCTGTAAAATACTTGACTATTTTTTACACATATTAGCACAAATATTTTCATTTAGTCACATTTGCGAGCGTACTAATCGGAAAGTATGTGTCGTGATTTATTTTATCTTTAAATTCTTCTTAAAATGACCATTATTTTGAAAAATCACATACCCATTTTATTATATCAGTATCACTAAAGTTGTGACAAAAGGTTTTGTATTGGTTAAAAATTCTGATATCACCCATCCCTAATCAGGTGCAACGAAATCTGGATCAGGAAATGTCAAAATATTGCAATTCATATGTGCCAAGAGCAAAATCTACTGTTCACAGATGGTGGTTCTGGTGATTATTAGATTACAGTCCAGCACTATGAAGAGATTATTATAATATGTAACACAGATTTCTTTGACCTTGCTGACTTTCACATGCAAAAAAGCTCCTCTAATAGTAACAGGAAAATAAAACAACTTGGGAACTGTAATTAAAAAGGATGCCCTTTAGATAATTAATAAACACCAACTGCTTATAAGCAATGCAGAAGGAGTGTGTTTTAAACCCGCCTGTGCACTGAGATGGGTGGATTGGTGTTGTATGTATATAAGTAGTTTGTATCTCAGTATGTAATCGTGTGTGCAAATGTACATGTATGTGTCTGAGTCCCTGGGTAGCAGTAGTTTGCCCTTGTATTTTGTTATAGTATGAATTAGTCTTTTTTATCACCATAAGCTAATGTTCTGCACACGTGACCTATTTAATGTTCTTATTTATTGTTTGTGAACTGTTCATGCAGATCTTCATGGTTGTATTGCAGCTGGTGATGGAGGCTGGATGTGTTTGCTGTTCAGTATGTTTTACACAGTACCTGTGTTTGTGTGTTGGTGTTTCAGTTGCACAGAACAGTAGCTTTGCAGTAGCCCACACTTCTGCTTTCAGCGACCTGCTTTGTCTTAGTCACCCCTGACAGTACACAGCGTCTCCACCACCAAGACTACTGCAGACTCCTCCTGCTGCAACACATGGTAAATGGATATCATGCTATCCCAGGCTGAACTGCATTGGGATCTTGGAGCAGCAGTGGGTCTCAGAGGCGTGCTGTGTCGGCCCACTGATGAGTGCACGCACCTGGTATCTATCAACCACTTCCCCACCTATGGGTCAAACAGCATCCACTGCCTTGTGAGTATCCTCTGGATGGGAAAAGGATAAGGGAGTAAACCCTGACAGAAAACACAGCTTGGACTCCGTTCGGCAGTTTAATGTTTTTGAAGCATTGTTCTGGCAACTTCTGCGGCCAAACTGATGCCAAATGTATCAGTTCACTCTTCCTCTGGATCACGCCAGGAAGGCAAAGAGGGGAGCCCTGCTGCCTGCGCAACACAGTGCCTACGTACACCTTGCCCAGACCTCTCTGCCCTGGAGAGGAAACTCCAGCAACACTGTGCAGTGGAAGCTCAACACGAGATGACATCTGTTACCGGTTTTAAAGGGCAGGTCCATTAAATTTTTTTTTTTTTTAATACCATTCTGTTATTTAACAGTGGTGTTCATCATGTATTAAAATCTGAACATTAAAATTTTGGTATGTTTTGGCATCAAAAATGCTTTTTCTTGAGCCCTTTTAAAAACTTTTTCCAACTTGACATGATGACATGATGCATGAAGACGTTGCTACATAAAGCCCCAATGTTCAAGGAGCAGCATGTAAAATATGGCCACCTGTCAAAGTTAATCCAAACCAACAGGGGCAGCAGATCACCAGAGTAACTGCTAACAGCTGCTCCCTATACTCTCTGCTGTAACTCTCTTCGCCTACTAGCCGCTGTTAGCACAGGTAGCTGTACAGCTAGAGGCAACAGGGGAGTGTTTATGTTTACATAACAGGCAACAGAACCAGGCTCAGCAGCTTTTAAGTGAACACGGCCACTCTCACTGGACAGCTACCGGCTGCATCTGCCTCTTACTGATTGGACTTCAGAGCCACAGCAGACGCTGTGCTAAAACCTCCCAGACACAGGAAATCTATGGTCTTTCAAGACTGTACTTCTGATGAGTGTTTGTCGTCTCTGCTGTATCCAAAATAATTCCAAATAGCAGAAGTGCTATTAACCCTGCAGTTGCCACCAAATTGACACCATTTCATCTGAGTGGTAGCTGATGGCTAGCTGAGGTTTCATCTGACTGGCCAAATGGATTGAAGCATGTCCCATGTATCCATCAGTTCAAATGTTTCCATGCCGAGTGTGAATGCATAGAGCATGTAAATAAAGTGATTTTTAGCATTCATTGTATTTCAGGCACTCTTTTACAATGCGTTTCTTTGCATGTTCTTATATTGCAATGACACTGAAAATCAGATTAATCAGTCAGCGCTAAATTCCACGACAACTGGGCAAACTCCACCTGCTGAGGAGGACTGTGCGATTTGATAGAAAGCTGTAGGAGAGCTACTAATGAACCTTGTTGAGAGACTGTTGTGTCAACAGCCGTTGCTACCTTTATTCTTTTGTCAGATTCCAGAAAAAGAGGAAAGACTTCTGATGATACAACTCGTACATTTTTTTCATTTGACACTGAACTGACACTGACACTGATTGTCATTTCATCTCCAGTTCCTCTTAGCAAAGCTTTCTAGGAAAACAAACCCATAAAATATAACACAATAAAGACCTGGAAACAGCTATCGAAACATTTCAAACTCAGAATGATCTCTTTCTTGTTGCCAATATCAGCAAATCCTTGTTTTCCTCCATCTAGTTTACAACATAGATGGGACCTTTCACATGTGGAAATAACTGGGGATGTGTAGTAACAGTAACTTGCATCTTTCCATCAGCTTCAACAAAGCATATTTTTTCAGATTCCTTCAAGTCAGAAATTGTGTAAAAGTACATCTTCCCCAGTTTGAGAATACAGGCCATACAGGCTGGATGAATACTTGAAGGGGTTTGTGGTGTTCACCATAACAGCAGAGTGGGAAAGAAATTGGGTAATCAAACACAAAATGACTTTGATCAGACCACAGGTTACATTCACACATGTTCCATAAATGCATGTCACTGTATAATGCAGTTTAAAATCATACACAGATTACACTATTTCAAAGAAAAAATACAGAAAATATTGCCAGAGATCCCTCCTTTGTGTGAAAAATGCAACTCAGAGGAAGGTAATCTACTTCACAGACATGCTCTTCTCTTTTTCGTCAAAGATAACTGAATGCTCAGACACATCCAGACCCAATTTTCATCATTCTGGGGATATCTAAAGATGTAAGGAAACTAAAACTGACACAACAATGTCTCCTGGTATATGGCTTTGTCAATGCAAAAGAAAACTTAAGCTATTATTTTGGAAAAAGAAAAAGAAATTCCAAATGTGAAACTAGGGCTCACACATTTCACCTTGAAAGAATCTGATGTATCATTAAGGTTAAAAGTTAAAAGATTTTGAGAAGCTTTGGCGTAGAAGGAACCGAATGGAACTGCAGTCCCGGTCGGGGGTGGGGACGGGGTAGATAGGGGAGCGCCAGTGTTGTGCAAGTTCACACTTAAAAAGACTTAACTCAAAGTTCAGTTCTCAGAGATTAAATGAACTAATTCATGTTCAATTTCTTCCATTTAAAAAAAAATTTAATAGAACATCCTCCTACCAGGGGCACTGTATCTAGAAGGGTCTATAATGGCATCTTAATAAATCTAAAACAATTTTAGAACATTTTACACTACAGCAGTCAGCAAACCTGAACACCAACATACTGCTGAAATTTTTAACTGGCAAGTCAAAATTCCGACTTTCCAGATCACATTTAACGCACCTGCAAGGAGATGAAGGAGGGAGACCACACAGAGGACAAGAGTGAAAATGATGCAGATCATCTGTCCTTTTCTCACCGTGACACAAACTCCAGTTTGCAGTGTAGTTCACACACTTCATGCTCCCTCTTCCTGTTACGATCACAATTCTGTTTTTATCAGGTCCGAAATGAACGCCGCTCACGTTCACATACGTTGATTACAAACTGATCCGTTCAGTTCGCTGTTCACCAAATAAATGCGTGCGTTCAATGAACGCCCCTCTTTTAGAGCATTCATGCACAGTGGAGAAAGCGTGAGGTTGGTTATAGGCTTAGGGGAGTTTTTTTATATATGGGGTGTGTTTTACTGTATGTTTTTTGACACTACATTTATATGGAAAGAAGCATAGCAACACCATCTTTTGTTATCTTTGAAAATGATGCTTCACAATAGAAATATTTGCAGACAAGAATCCGAACCCCGGATGTTGCAGTTTAAGGTTCCTTTATGTAACGCCGACGCCAACATCTACTTTGAAAGTCAGACTGCTGCTTGTTTCTAGAGTTGCCTCCCGCACAAAATCCAGTCTTGTCACATATTTCTCTCACTTTTGATGCGTGCAGGACAGTATTTGCATTTTAATGAATACATATTTCACTAAATTTTGTGAGTCCGTGTGACAGATGTTGCCTTCTTCCCCTCCCAAACCAGGGCTGACAGCGGTATGATTCAACACTAAAAGATAGTAAGTCATATTTTAATCTTAATCCCTTCACGATGTGTGTTTGTGTGTGTGTGTGGGTGCGACTTCACTGTTTCTTACAGAGTGTGTTCAGGAGGCTACTTTTCCCCGCATTGGTGGCTCCTGCAATGACCACCTGGACTCCGCTGCGTAGCCGCTCGCCCCTCCTCTCGTCCTTTAGGTGTCGCTCCATCTCTGCTTGCAGATCACACACCGATCTGTCCACTGCGTGTGAGGGGGTGAAGTGGCGGGGGTGGTGAGAGGGAGACAGAGACAGAGGAGGGAACAGGACATGACGAAGGTTACGCATTCAACTTCACTTTCATGGCCTTGTAAAAGGAATTTCTGTCCTTTGAAGGAAAAAAGGCCAGTCCACCGGTGTCTGACACCCGTTGTCTGGATGAGAAATGGGTCATGGACCTGTCTCTTTCCGCATGTGACTACAGCGGAAAAAACGCTTTTGATAATACAATTCACCAACAATTAGTTATTTTTCTTAAAGATTTAGGCCTCTTGACATTCTTCATTGACTCAAGCACATTAATTCATCTAACTTGTCTTGATGGCTCGAGATAAAACATAAGAGAACTTCAGATACAACATCAAACATGTCATTTGCTGCATGTCTGGCGACAGGTGGTGACAGAAAGTATTTATGCCAGCTTTTCTATTTTTGGAAACGAGTCTATATTTGCTACTCTCAGGCGTGAGTCCACATTCCGTGCCACCAAAACAAACAATAGTTCCCAGGCTTTATTGTGTCAAAGCTTCACAACATCTGAGGCTTCTGAAGAGCTCTTCAGACAGCAGGCGACAGGCTCAGGGGGGACATCCCTCGCACACACACTCAGCCTCACACACACTGAGAACATGGAAAACCTGAGCAAAGAGAGAACAGTTGAACTGCACGCTGCTGCTGACAGCACTATTCCTGTGAGCGACAGGGCAGGTCGGCTTTGAAGGTAAGACGAATGTCTCTACTGTCCCCCCCGGCCTTCTCGCCACACTTCCTAAAGGAAATTGACTTTTGAGCAGTTTGAGGTCTATGGCTTCTCCCTGCAGTGCAGCAAACGCACACGATGGCCAGTTGAAGATCCAAACAGGAAAGGCAGCCGGACTCGTCTCTCCTCAGAGAGACACAGAGCCCTATGACCGCCCTCGCCTCCCTCTGAAAGCCCGGGGGACGACTGTTCTGTTATTTTTTCTCCAGCGCAGAGGACAAAGTGTGTACATACCTTGGTTTAAGACCCCGTCCTCGATGAGCTCATCTTCACTGAAGTCTATGAAGGCCTCAACATGAGCCAGGCACTGTGCGACACAGAAAGCAAAGAGGAGAGAAGGGAATAAATCAGTGTGCATTAGACCAATTAATTAACATCTATGGAGGACCACAAGTGTCACGGAAATAGTAATATTACATTTTATTAATGAATGACCAGTACAATAAAAATTTGCTTACATAGACAAAGGGCCTGATCAGACATAGTGCAGCTTTGGCAGTGATAGGCGTCTTTTTCCAGTTCTTTTCTATTGGCAGTAAGTGTTTTGTGCTGCTTATGCACCCTGGACGCCTGTGTTTCAAGTGCTCATTAGCGCCTTGTATTTTTGTAGGAGTGCTCTGAACGCCTCAAGTTGAAAAAACTTGCGGTGACAAATTACTGGTGGCTTTTGCTGGACACCCAGAGATATACTGTTTTACCAACTGTAGTCGCCATGATTTGAACACAAAACAGAAGCCTAGAGGCTAATTATTACAGTCCTTGAGATTTCAGGTAGGCTGCTTTCATTTATTTAAGCCATTTAAATTGTTAAGTTAATATCAGCTCACGTACAGCAACTCCCTGGGCAAGCTGTCCTGTGATTTCTCCTTGCACCTTGCGTATTACAATCTACCAGATGTGTTCTGTCTGATCAGGGATAAAATTGCAAAGTTATTCATTATTTGATATTTTAATGGCCAATAAAAAGAGGAATTATGAAAAGAACTGACTAATGAAATATTGATCCATTAATTAAGCTTCAAATTAAAAATGGATTTACAAAAAACAACATAAAATAAGTCAATAAGTATCATCACCAACAATCCAAAATCATTCCTTATGACAATTTACAAACAAAAAATATTTAGTATCTATCCTTAATGAAAATAATTTAAATTGCTTAAGATTAGCTTCCCATCAACTAACACATTAATTGCTTCATCTTCTCTGTTCGTGCTTTGATCGTCTCTACAGAAGGGGAACTGAATTATATGTGAGGTTGTGATTTTGTTTTTTAACAGTGTTCATCCAATACATCTATACAGTGTATGTATATAAAAATTAAACATGAGCGTTTGTAATTCAAATGGCTTCCTCTAGTCTTCCACTAATCTCACATGAGGTATAGTAAATTTAGGTTATTTTGCCACTTTACGTCACATTTTTGAGTGTCATTTTAATCCTGAAAACAGGGAAAACCCCTCAGTATTTCCACCACAGCAGCGATCAGTATCTTGATTGACACTGCGGAACATAAACACAACAGTAGTAGGTCTGTAGCTGCACAAAAACAGGAAGTGTGAAATTCCCTTACTTTAATCCATTCATAGAAGTGGGAAGCCAATGGTTAAAAAAACTACATTGTTTGGGTGTCAAATGGCGGTTTGACCCCCACCATCATACACACGGTATTATTTCTGATCAACCGCCTTCCCAGAAATCTAAAAAAAAAAAAAAAACAGTCACGTTTGAGTTGCTTCTAGGAACCGTCCTGAAAAAGCTGCCGACAACAAGCCGCTTAACAGAGCTTCTCAGGGGAGACCACCTGGAGCGGCTGGTCAGATCTGGTGCCAAAGTGTTGAAAGATCATTGGTCTATATTCTCAAAACACTTTACGGTGGAGGAGGGGTTGGCTGGCATCCAGTAGGTTGAAGTGTTCATCTGCGGTCAGTGACCTGCGGCTCTGAACGTCCTATAGTCTGCAGCAGGCAATACTATTCCATTATAATTTTGGTTGAAATAACTAATTTTGACAACTGCATGTCACTAAAAGTATTTAAATGAAGGGTTCCAATCAAGGTTAGTTAGCATGTAACTAGCCAGTCACAGCGACACTGTACAAACAAAGGAGCACCCAGGTTCTATGTGTCTAGTTACAACGGTTGACAATCTTGATATGCTGCATAAAAGGATAGTTCAAAAATCAAAAAAAACCCAAATCAAAAATATATATTTTTTCCCTGGGGTGTAGTGGTATTTATACATATTATCCGTAGAGATGTCTGCCTTCTCTCCAAGATAATGGGACCAGATGTGGTGCTCAAAGCGCCACATCTAAAATATCATAAATATCATCAATCATAAAATTCAAAATTCACGTTTCATTTTCTTTCTGCAGTAGAATCTGCCAGAACTAGAGAGAAAGTAGAAAGTATTTCCTTTGTAATCATCAATATTTTGATCGACTATGTCATAATTAGAGTATGATTTTTTTTAATTATGGCCAAAAATGTATTTCGTGAGGTGAACATTTGTACCAATTTTGAAGAAATGCCCTCAAGGCATTCTTGAAATATTGCATTTAAAACAAAGGGGTGACAAACACATAATGCCACAGGTCTGGTGGTCATGCACATACACAAGTTCTTGCATGATCCCCTCCAAACTTACATCTGGCAGAGATGAAAAAGCCATACACACAGAAAATCTGGCACCTCAGCAGTTCGGTATGTGCGTTCTATTCTTCCTCCACTCTAATTTATCTTAACCTCAAGACAGATTCAACTGTCTGACCCTTATTTAAACACAGTATACAGCACACAGGATACTGTATAGATAAGAAAAACAATACTGCTGCACAGAATATTTCATTCTTCTTTATTGTGTGCCTGTCTGAAGTGACAGACATACAGCTGCTGTGCTCGGTAAACACAGACAATACCAAGCCAGATGTTCTGAGGTGGAAAAAAACATTAAATCCACTTGAGCAAAGATGGAACAAAAGCACTAACAGTAAGGACACTGCTTTTTTAAACGTACTCATTCTTAGAAAGTCAGAAATCAAAAATAGAGATGTGCCCTTGAATGCTTTCTTTTCCTCAGGAAAGTCCACATTAACAGCTCGGCGATGTCTCCCAGCAGCATTAACTCAGTTCTTGAGCCAAAACAGAGCACAATTACACATTTATTTATATTAACAACTCTTTTCTAAACACAGTAACAGTGCGGACCAGAGGAAATGTTGTGGTCACCGACCTCATACCTCCTCCACCTACTTATTACTCATTACATGATAGTAATTATGGCCTATAAGTCATAACAAATTAAATTTGATCCTCCAGTACATCAGTATTTCTGTGAATCAATTACAGTAGCAGAAACACTGCTGGGAAATAAACTTTTAAATAAATAAAACAACTACATTACATCTACAATCTACAACTGTATTATAGCATTAAATATATGATCAATTACATTACAATCCCAATTTTCCCAATTTTAATGTTTATTGTGTTTTTACGTACAAATACATGTCAATTAATCTTCTGATTATTTTCACAATTAATTGATTATTAATTTTTAATAATAATTTTTCTTTTTTGTCTATAAAATGTCAAAAACTGTGAAAAATACTCATCATAATGTCCCAGCGCTCAAAGTGACGTCTACAAATTGCTTCTTTTGTTCATCCAATAACCCAAAACTCTTCATTTTCTATTTTAGATAACAAAGAAAAGCAACAAATCCTCACATTTAAGAACCCAGAACCAGCAAATTATTGACATTTTTGCTTGAAAAATGACTGAAATGATTAATCAATTATCAAAATATTTGGCAACTTTCAATCAACTAACTTTTTTTTCCCCCCAATCAATTAATTGATTAATCATTGCAGCTCTGTGTAAAGCATAAATATGATGATTTACCTCACCAACTCATTGATTTTTGTAAATAAATTCTTAGCAACATGTTTTTAAAAAAAGTGGAACACTCAAGAAACACCTGTTTCACAGGTAAACAAATTTATCTGTAACAGCACTGTCGACAGGCTCAGTCGTTCACAAGCAGGTGAGGGGCGAGGTTCACCACTTAATGAAACACGTGATTAGATGAAGGATATTACAACACGGGCTCAGGAACACTTTGTTAAACTAGTCAGTAAACAGAGTTTGTTTGCTAATGAATGCATTCTATTTTTATTTACATTTTCCACATCATCCAAACTTTTTTTTTTTGGAACCGCAGTTGTATTTTGATTCTCGGTATTAAACAGAAACTCATGTAGTACATGCAGTACTACAGCAGCATGAAAACAGGAAGCCTCATATTCCCATAAGTTTAGCCATCAACGGTGTGTTGCAAAAGCAGCTGTAGAGATACAAAAAAAAAAAAAAAGGAAAAGAATTGGTGGGTGTGAAACTACTGAGGCCTGACCTACCGCACAGTACAGACAGCTCCTTTCCAAAACAGTGTTTTCTGGGAAATGTCACACATGATGGAGTATCTCTCTCTGGGGAGAACTTATGGAGTTTGGCTTGTTTCGGCTGGCAAACTAACTAGACAGAATTAGATAGAAGGAGGAATTTCTAAGAGCCTCTTGTTCACCTGTCACTTTTGTCTGGCTGGGTATGAGTCACTACGAGGTCCAGAGGTTGTTGACATCAAGTCATGCTGCAGGCCAAAGCAAATTAAAGCGGATATCAGCAAGCACAGTGTGTGAGGAAGGATGTGCAACCTTCCAACATCCAAACTGATCACTGTGTTGGAGCATAGAAACTTCAGGACCATTACACACACAGGTTTCTACAGTAGAGCCCGACTGGCACTGATGTTATCGGTCAATAATCGGCCAGTTACAGACATATGGTATCAACTTATATGTTAACAGATATGTACCAACATGAAAACTTTTTTTACAGAACATATAATGCAGAAAACAATGCCTGGGGAGATTTATATTTAGCTCAGTGAGAACATTTATGAGGACAAGAGGAGCTCCCTGGGAGGTGTAAATGTTTTACAACCTGCCACTCACGAACTGACAGTGTTAAAGTAGTCAGCAATTGGCTGATGAAACAATATTGATCTTTATTTAGCTATTTTCTCAGTGTTAATTTTTCAAATTGGTTGACAATATAAATGTTGAATCATTTAACATGTGAAACAGCTACAGTCCTGATGGAATATTTAACTTAAATATTCTTTAATAAAGTTTGTCGTTGTTATTTGCATAGTCATACTGCTGCAAAATCAGTCCACATAGAGAAGGTCTATTTTCATTCCAGCTCAATAATTCACAATATTGGCCACTATATTGATAATCAGTGAATTTTTCCCCTTTAAAATCGGTATCGATATCAATTGGTCAAGCTTTATTCTGCAGCACCGATGAACTCCTTTAATCTATTATCATCTATTATCTATTTTCATTAGTTTATAATCACCTGAAAATAAAAATCATTGTGTGTTCGTTACCTCGGAATGAGCCCTTTATATCTACAGAGGGTGCAGGTCTTCATCCACCATGTTGAAGCACCATGTTTCCATAGTAAGCCAGAAAAGACAAACCAAACACTGGTTCTAGATATGGACTTTTGCCACAGTAGGTTCTCCTGCATGCTTGGAGGAGGGGTGTGGCTAAGTGACTGGAATCAACAAGCTCACTGCTAGATGCCGCTACAGAAATTTTACATACTGGTCCTTTAATTGTTTAAACTGCTGATGACAAAGTACTCCAAATATCAATAAAATATGTTTTTGTATTATGTATAGGCAGGAAAAGGTCAACTTCACACCTTGTAGCATCAGAAAACAACAAGAATCACAGTAATACACCTTCAGTTAAAGGGACAGTTCACCCCCAAAATCAAAAATACATATTTTTCCTCTGGCCTGTGTCCATTTATCCATCGACATTCTTTTAGTGTGAGTTGCAGAGTTTTGGAGATAAATCCAATATAATGGGACTAAATGGCACTTGGCTTGTGATGCTCAAAGCACCGAAAAAATACATTTGAAAAATTCGAAACCAGTATCTCTTTTGAGCAGTTTCATGGAGAGACTACTGTCTTTCTGCAGTAGAATCTACCAGGACTACTTTAGAATCTACCCTAAACTACTTTTTCTACTAGAAAGAAAGTAGTTCCTACACAAAACTTCTCACGACGAGGTCTGAGAGAAAGCACCAGAAAAAATCTAGAATCTAAAATCTTTAAGCTCACAGCTACAGTCCTGATGGAAACATCTGTTTGTCTGCCGCCTTGCCTTTAATGGATGAAACCACTGAATGACACCACCAGTGTCTGTACTCTGTTGACCTACCCGTTTCAGTCTGTGCGTCCAGTCCTCATAAAGGCGTCCCAGCTCTCCTGACATCTGCCTGAGAGCCTGTCTCCTCTGAGCCTCCGTCTCAGCATGGATCAGATCCCCGAGACCCTCCACCTTCAAAGAACATTATAACAGTTATAACTACCATACATTTTCATTATTGGAAAATCTATATTTATATTTTTATCTTTGCTCTAATGTTTTCATTATGGTTAATTGTACGACACAAAATTTGTCCCCTGCTACTGTTTAAGTATAATGTCTTTTCTACAGAACAGGTTCCTGTCACTGTGCCTCACTACTGTTTAGAGAAAGTGTTCTTTGTGCTGCAGCTGTGATGTCAAGACAAATTCTTTACAGAGACAATAAAAGTTTATCTTAAGCCCAATTCACATGGGACTAGTGTTACCTGGGGACCTCTAGTTGTTTGTAATAATTGTGAAGGTCGTTTGTGATCTTAACCCCGTGTGAATCTGCCATGTTCGTAATTGTAAAGTAAAAATTCTGCTGCAAAATACCTTCCATATTTACCCAAACACACAACATTTGGGGTCGTAACTTTTTAAACACCTGTTTTCTGCTGTCAGACAACTGAATAAGCATAAATTTGATCATGACTCATAACAAGCTGAACAGCAGTGAACACTTGTGGTGTGAGATTGGCTACATTGATGTTTAAAATTGGTTATAACGACAGTTAGGAGCAACAACACGTTGCTGAATTAAGGTAGGCAGAAAGCATCAGCATACTTAAAATATTTTCTCTTCTTTTTGTTATTGGTCTGCATGCTTATAAATGACGAATGATGAATAACTTTGGAATTTTAATCTTATATTTTTAGGGTGACTTTTTAACAGCTGTCCAAGGACTTCAGATGAAAAACAGCCTCTTGGCTAACTTTACACATTTACAGGAATGTTTATTAATGTGCACTGTGTCTGTTAAATAAACCAATTAATAAAAAAGAGCTGCAAATGTGTATTCTTGCTTGTGATACATGCAGAGAGTGGTCAAAACAACTCTGAATTATAGCTGCTGCACAGCGATGTGCCAGGTATTTTGAGGAGGATGAGGAAGAAGTGGAGGATGAAGTGGAGGAAGAGGAGAAAAGAAAGAGGAAAATTATGTGAATAACTATTTAAAACTTCTAAAATTAAACATATATTTGAAATCATTGGTCTCTAATCCTCAAAATGGAAAATGCTTGAGTAAGCATGTCACTTCAGCATCACCCAGGGCACGAACTCTCAACCTCTGACTCCAACTGCAAGTCATAAACCTGTTGAGCTACATGTCAAGTGACAAACCACAGATGACTTCACATTGTGGCTTCAGCAATCAGCAGGGCTGCACAGCGATGGCTCAGGGCCGGGAAGCCTTACTGCCTGACCACTAATAACATCTACAAAAACAAGACAACTATATTAATGGCTGCTGAATAACAAACGCTCACTTCTGAAATGCTGATGTTACCAAGAGCCTTCATAATTGTAGGGATAATTTCAGTACATCTGAGTTAAATAGACTTCACTTATCCCATGTAAATGTGCCGCACGAAACACAGACATGAGGGGGTAATTTCTAATTTCTCTCAAAAGGTCCCCAGGTCCCCACACAACGCTTCTTATTTTCTGTATACTAATAAAAACATTTATATGATTATTATATTCTGTTTCTACCAACAGACCCTCCTAAACGTTACAGTTAACCTTTAACCTTTTTGATGAATTATAAACACATTTGCAGTGACATCTGCATGCTCAGGTCCTTGACAGATGAATAAATAAAATAAATACTAAGTTTAATGTATATTGTGAAACTTTATACTCTGAATATACTTATACTTATATCTGTTTATATACTGTAAACAGAAAATACAAAGCAGCCCATTATTAACACTTAAGGCTGCACACTTGACTGCTTTTTAGAGAAAAATCAGCATCCACAGAAGCCCAGTAGGTTTATTCATGCATAAATATTTGACAGCTCAATGAGAGAAGTGTACAAAGGGCAAAATATGTAAAAAGGGAAATTTTTACACTGTTGACATTTCACTTGAAATCCCTGTTCATTTCTGACCCTGTTTATTCCACATTTACCCTGTAAAATTACTCTGAAAAGCTCTTGATATGCAGATCTGTCTCGGTGCAGTTCTACACGCTCATGTTGACCTACCTCTGTTAAACCCAGTTTCCCTGCTTGAAAGGCTCTCCGCGTGAACTCTCCAGCTTCAGCGGGCCTCATGCCAGGCACGCTTCCTGAGAAACACACACACAAAGAAAGACACACACACACAGCGAACAAACGTGAAGAAATGTGTGAGGCACAAGGTGAGCATGCATCATGCACACAACACACACACACGCAACCAGAAGCAGGGGAGGATCAAACGCAGGGTCAACGTGTCACTCAGGGTTCACTTGGAGTAAAAACAGACACGACTGCGCAGGTTAAAGAGGTGACGTTTTTGTTGTTTTCACAACCATTTTTTAAGTGTCATCAGGACGAGACAACAGTTAGTACAAAAGGTCATGATCTGTAAACTGGAGGAAAATATTCTTCTTTACATTCAAGTGGCTGCTTATCATCTTCAAATCATTGTCACTGCCTTTTATTTAGTTTTTAAAAATAATCTGGTAATGTCACGTACAGCACTGTGTTGTTTTTCTTATCAAACAATCTCCGACTAATGATCTCACATTAACTGGTGACAAGCTTTCATTTACGTTCCTGATTTATACAACACTGCCCTCTGGGAGGCCAGCGGGCGAACTGCAGTAAAATATCACTCGTCAGTCACAGGAGGACTGTCACGCCTGCCAAGGCAAATATTCTAAGTATCTTAGAAACAGGAATACATTCATCAGTTTTTCTCTTTTAAGTCACAGTGATGGACAGCCACATGACTCGACCAGTTACTCCGTTTAGATTTCTTATGCAGGCTTACAGGAAGACTATGAAGACACACAGACCATAAACATCCTGCAGAGTGGGGCTGGATAATATATCAATATTATATTAATATAGTGCCATGAGACTATATATCATATAGACATATGTATAAACTAGGATATCAGTATTTGGTGAAACAGCATAAGAGTTTGTCTTTTCCTGGTTTTGAAGGCTGCATTACAGCAAAGTCGTCTAATTTTCTGAACTCACCAGACTGTTCTATTATTGTCTTTACTCAGTCAGTCATTATATCAACATTAGTGATGCTTATTTATCAAAAATCTCATTGTGCTAGTACTTTGTGAAATCAGCAATAGTTATCACTACAATACTGTGACGATACCAATACTGAGGTACAGCGATTAATTGCTTCTATGGATAAAAAATCATAATCATTCCTATAAAAATGCAGTTTAAATAATCCCCTTAAAATAATCAAGTAGTCCACTTCCCGTGTTTATTTTGGGTCTTTTCACAAATGACATCATATAGTTAAAAAAAAAAAAAAAAAGTTAAATCTACAGTAATTTTATTTATTTATTTATTGAAAACTTTTTCTCCCATGATACTTTGTCCCATCTGCTTCCAGCTGCTACCTGAGGCTGGTGCTGCATTCACACTGAAATCATGACAGGAAAAAGAAAGTTGTTTTCTCTCTATAAAAAACTTATGAAGCTCATGACAATCTGCCAAAAAAAATAAAAATAAATAAATAATGAATAATTGTGGAGGTGCAGCAGTGGAACTACAGTAAGCTATATTTTATATACAGTGCTAGACTGTATCATGGTGTATTTGAACACAGTACAGTAATTTAATTTGTTCAGTAATTTGAAAAGCTGTGCTGTGTATTGAAACACTGAGGGTTACATCTCATTACTTTATATTCATGTAATAAATATACAAATGTCTATTAGATTATAATCTGAATGAGAAATAAAGAGAGAAACAATCGGTTATAATAATCGTCTGCTTTTAGGAATCAATTTGACCTGGACAGACGTGATCACGACGAGAAATTTTCACTGTATTTGGTCAAAAATATTGTGATATTTAATTTTGTTCATATCACCCAGCCCTACTGCAAAGTGACGCTGCATCACATGAAACTGTTTGTGTGTTATACTGCATTATATCAAGCTGTATAGCATTGTATCATACTCATAATGACATGTGTATATTACCTAGAGCCTGTAAGACAGCAGTGATGACAGCAGGACCGCCGTGGATGTGGAACTCTGCACTGTCCTCTCCTGTGAAACTGTGAGGAGCTGATGACATGAACACATGAGAGACAGCAACACGGTCTGAATTTCTGTCAGTCATTTAAACATGACAAATGTTCAGGAATATCTTCATTAAACTTGGGCTACTACAAGTGGATGATCTTGGTAGAACTTAGGATATTCACAAGACTCAGTTCTGCGGTGAGATAAAAGCAGCTCTAGCTTGTAAATTAGTGAGTCTAAATGCCAGTGAGAGAAATTGGTGAAGTATTTTACTGCACCAGACGCTCATGCTGCACTGAACTTGGGATTTTGCTCTTAAAGTACCACAGTTTTGGAGGGGAATTTAATCCCTCTCTCACAAATAGAGTTTTTGCATGTTTTAGCCCATTTACTACTAATCCACTTCCAATCACTAACAATCACTTATCTAATTTATTCCCTGGATTAAATCTGAGGTTACAACTCTTGGTGTCATCCTAGATTCAGATCCAAGCCTCCGGTCCCACATTAACAAGGTTAACGAAAACATCATTTTTCCACCTTAGAAACACAGCTAAAGTACGGCCATTTATAAATCACAAAGATGCTGGAAAGGCTTCCTGTAACATTCAGAATTGATTTTAAGGTCCTCCTACTTACATACAAAGCCCTTAATGGGCTCAGACCAAGCTATATTTCTAACTCCCTTGTTCCCTACTTGCCTTTGAGAACTCTGAGATCATCTGCTGCTGGTTTATTAAAGATTCCCAGACACGGCCGAAAGAAAATTAGGGATGCAGCCTTTGTCAGTTACGTCTGCCCCAAAGCTCTGGAGCAGACTACCTCGTTAAGTAGTTTTAAAAGAAAGTTAAAAAGTTATCTCTTCACCTTTAGCCTTTAACTAGCTATGACTTTCCTGATACAGGCCTGAGAGTCTATTGTTTCTATATACTCTTTTTTAAGTTCAGTTTTATTATCATTATTCAATGGGTTTTATTTAATCTTATCATCTTATCTTATGTTTTACATTCTATGCATTCTACTTTCATCCTCATTTCATCTTACTCTTGAGACAAGTAATATTAAATATTCATGCTTTCCCTTAACACAAAATGTCTGATGCAAGACAAATTCTAATATGAGCTCACTTGTATTTTAAACACTCTCTGCCTTAGCATCATCTTACATTGTACTGTATAATATTGTCTATTGTTGATAAAAAAAAACCTTTGGCAGAAGAAGTGAAGCAGCCTATGTAAAAAAAAAGAATGCCATACATCCACATTAAAAAACACAGAAATGTGAAGAAGAAATGACAGAACAGAAACGAGCGGTGTGTGTATGGTCCAAGACAACAGACCTGGGAACCAGAGGACAAGTCCGCGGTCCAGCACTTCTTTAGACTGGGGGTCTGTGATGCTGCGTAACAGAGCGGTGCGTGGAGGAGGCAGACTTCGCGTGAGCCCAGCCATACACCTCAGAGCTGTGGCTGAGGCCGGACCACTGACTCGCACCACGGCCACCCCACACCTGCCATGGCCTGATGATAATGCAAAGATGGTCTCAGCATCAGCCAGTCCAACAGGGAGTCCATCGCAGGTGGACAGGAGTCTGCAGGGTGGAGTTCCTCTGCTGGTAATAAGTAAACAGTAAGACACACTGTAACTTAGTCTAATAAATATGAGGTTTTCTTTGGCTACACAGACATGCTATACATTACATGATATAGAGACAAACCTGCATATTCGGCGACCCTTAAACAGACAAAACGGGAACTGTCATACAAGTCAATAATGCTGATGGATAAATAATCACAATGGAGTGCAAGCAGAAATATGAAGCTTCGTATTTGCAAAGGGAAAATAGGGAAGAGAAAGTATTAAATGTGTGCCAAGAAAAAAAAAACTAAGGAGTTTAAAAGTCCAATGAGCAGGTAAAATATACACATAATAGTATAAAATTTAAAAAAAATTAGTTGATTAGTTGAAAAATAAAAAGCTTTTCTCTCTTTTTAGCAACTGATTGAGGGTTAAAGGATAAGTGCCAAGTTTTTTATTTCTTTTTATGGGATCATTTCACCTCAGCTTCAGTTTTCAACAAAAAGCTGACCATGAATATAAACTTACATCACTTTGATCTCTGGGTTATTGATTAAAAATGAACATGAAAAACATGCTAATATACATGTGTTGTTAACTAGCATACCTGATTTTATGACGGCTGCAAGATTGAGCTGTAGTCCAAGGTAAGCCCTTTTTGGTCTGTCCTGACATACATTTGCTATTTAAGAAGTTACACAGTTCAGATAATTAAAATCTGGTTATAGTGCCCTTCTGCAAAAATGGAAACAGAGTTTTGACTTTGAATACATACAATATCTGGCATCCAAAATACTTTGAACCATATACAAAAAAATCTTGTAACATTATTAGATACTACAGCAGTAATGTGATTACTTTGTGCTTTTAATTAAGAGTGGGTTAATATGAACTTACATTTTCAGTGTTAAACTGCCCTCAACACTGTCACTCCTGCTCCCACCAAGGGGGCAATGGTAACATTCTTTCATCAAATTTAATTTATAGTCTCATCCTCATTATTAAAAAGGTATTAAGTGTATAATTAATTGGTGCACATATCAAAAGATAACTAGTGTATGTCATGTAGGAGTCTGTGAGTCATGAGGGGAAATGTACAAAATGTTACAACTGTCCCTAGTCTCCCCTACTCAGCTATATATAACTCGACTCATCACCGCCAGTCTCTTACTCCCTCTTGACGGTTTTGGGGGCTCCACAAACTAACATGAAATAATTTTTGAAAATGTAAACAGCAGGATTTCACTCTTGCATAAATATCTACAATGGCAAAGACAGCAGGACAGTTTCTGAATTAAGCTAATGGCCAAAAAAAAAAAATAGGATGAATGTTGGTAACAAACCTTGTTCTGAATGTGTGGAGAGCAGCTCTCCACATCCCGTGATAAATGTATTCTTTAAACCTTTAAAACTCCTGTTACAGACGTTACTCCTCTGCATCCGTGCTCCAGCTGCCGTTTACATTTACCACGATGAGTCTGTTGCTCCGTTTCTTGATTGTGATTGGTCTGCGTTTTCCACAACCGGTGGCAGATTCTACAATCCTATTTGTTCAAGACCTGTCAATCAGAAGTTAGTCCCGCCTCTGTGCACCATTAAATTCGGTCCGTGTAGCTACCGTTGCTCGTCGCTGACCTCGCTCGTGTTATCTATGTGCTCTCTTTGTGTTAGTTGTAAATCTCATGTTAGTAAAATTCTGACTACAAAGTGTGAGAGAGTACAGAGATACTGTTTTTTGGTGAACGACATGAACTATTTAAATTGACTTTTGTTTATTTTCTATATTCTGTTTTCTCTGTTTTCTGTTTGTTTGATTAAAGGCATACACGCACGCACACATACACACACACACACACACGACCAACAACAAACTATCTTTCTGGTCCAACAGATTCTACCTTGAATATTTCATCATCATTGTTAAATATACATTTTGGTTTTTATTATTACTTTTATTATCACATTATATTTAAACGGAAAATGTGGCACTATTTTTGTGGATGTCTTGTCAATGTTGATGGTAAATTAGTCAAATAAAGCAATAAATTCTCAGTACTGCTATATTTACAAGAAAGCTAAGTTCTCTGGCTGCAAAATGTATTGTCCATCCAGTCATGCCACAGTGTTAAGGTGAAACTACAGGTTGCTGCTTGGATTTCACTTCCAGGGGGAATGCTAGATGAGTATTTTTGTTTTGTAATAAGGTGGGGTGATGATAAAGGGCAGACATGGGTGTGAGCATCAGACACTTACATGCAATGCATTTGTACTGTAAGCACTGCTGCATGGCTCCATGAACAGGAAAACTCAGTTTTTGGTCAATATAGCACATACTGTGGAATTTAATGCTTCAATTAACTTATTTACTGTCATCAATAACTCAATATCCACATGAAAAATGCAGAATTTTCCCTTTAAATGCACATTAATGCATCATGGACTATGCTGCTGAAGGACTGTCTGGATAATTGCTGATGTAGCTGTCTATCTCAGTATGTAATTTGTTTGTGGTTATTCCATGGGGAGATGCAGATTAATCAGGTTGTAAAATACAATAAAATCAACCTGTTTCTGTGTTAAAATAGTAGAACAGTAGATCTGCTCATTTTATTATCAAATCATTTAGGTGGGGAAAACTCTGTGACACACCATGGAAAGTGACTCTCTCTAAGGAGACAGAGATGATGGTACTGGTGCCTTCTGCAAAATAGAAACTGACAAATAACAGACAAATTTATTAGTATTTTATGACAAAAAAGGCACAAAAATGACCAGAAAAAATGTGCTTCTCCAAAGGTGAAATTGTCAGTATGAATACAACAGTGTTTATTTTAATAAAACTGTTATTTTTTAGTTTAATTTGTTTTTGTTAATGAAGTTAACAGTTGTTATTTTCAGTAAACACTCAAAGGTGTTTTTTTAACTTTTTGCCCAGTCCGCAGGATATGTGTACGTGAAGGCACACTGACAATTATGAAACACCTCTCAGTTTAACAACAACGCAACAATGCAACCAGCACCTCTGTGAAACTGTTTCAACAAAAACGGAACATAAATCCTTTATTAATGCATCAGGGTAGGATTTATTGCAGAGCTGTTGTAATAGGTTGCATGACAAGGTGTGTCTAACAAACTGGTAATGCGAGTGTCAACTCACTTGTTCATTTATTTATTACTGTAAATCAGCTCTGTCATCATGTTAATTTTCACATCTCGTCGTTTTGCTGTGTGTGATGTAAAATGAGTTTTTGTGTCTTAGACTGACAATTTTTGATCGTGTGGTCTATAGTTCTTCTTGACCTACATACATCACACATATCACAGTGTATAAACACAGACTAAAGGATACATGTGCACTGGTGTGTGTGTGTGAGTGTGTGAGTGTGTGCCTCCACTGCAGCTCCTCGCAGCTGTCAGCCCAGAGGGTGGTGAGTAAGCACAATTTCTGCTCCAAGACGAGGTACTTCTGAGCTGGAGCCATACGAGGGGGAGGGCTGCCTGCCCTGCCTGCATGGCAGTGAAACACGGCATCCAGGAGGGCTGGCCAAGGAGATGGATTGTGTACATGTCAAAGAGGCCTGGCCTGAAGCCCGGGGAACAATCTTTAACTTGGGATCTCAATAATTTATTGGCTGCCCTGTGTGTGCACAAAGCATGACAGCTGCCACCTCACAGCTGTTGAGCACCGTCAATACACAAACATCTTTGTCTCTTCTGACCAAAAAGGCTGCTATCAGAGCATGGATCTGGTTAAAGATAATTACCTCCACCCACCTTACACACACACACACACACACACACAAACAGTTTAACTCCTCCTCTGGTTGTAAAACTGCACATTACGAAGACTTACGGCAGACCCATTTTAGCAGAGGATCAACTGACAAAGTCTGCACTTCCAGTGTTTGTTTTGAAGGATGTGTTTGGGTGTAGTCTTGCTTTGGCATACATCACCAATTTGACTTAGTTTTTTGCTCATTTTAACACCCAGTTTGGTCTGTAAAGTCCTTCGTGCGTATATATTTGTTGATGTGGATGGTATAATGTTGAACTGACCAAGCACCATTTCTTATAAAAAGCTGCTGCATACACAGTGTGTTTTACAGTGTCCAGTGGACTGAAGTGGACTGAAGTGAAGTGACGTTACTTGTCCCTAGACCTGAGTGTCACTAAAAATTTAATATATGAGGATATTTTTGCATTAATAAATAAGTCATAGTCTATTTAATCTTCCAGGACAAGGTAGTGCATTCTCACTCACAGAGGCGCAATACCTGCTGGACTGCAGAAAGCACCTGCCTGAGAGACCTGAAAGGATTATTGTGTTTAAACTAAAGGTGGGTACTGTATATGAATCTCTCACAGACCACAAGAATTAACAGAATTTTGGTGATTGGATTGGTAATGTTATCAAGTAAGCCATGCATATTGTTTGTTTGCCTTAATACCACCAAGCAGATTCTATTTCTGGCACCAACTTGAAGCCTGGCTGCTGGCAGAGGTCACTGTAGGGCGATGAATATACATTCCTCCTGGAGGACGGTGAGGCCACGAGGACATGAATACATGAAAAATCACTATTATGTTCTTAAATATATCATGTCAGATTTTGAAGTTTTAACATTGGCTCTGCATTAAGTTTGTAACAATGGTTGAATTCACATTTTAATTTCTGGTGAAAGAATTCCTTGCTGTATGGAGGCTCATTTCTGCCATTAAATGAAAATAAAAATTCTCAGGGTTAGTGGTATGATCATGAGATAAAAAGTCATAATTATGAGATTTTTATCTTATGATTATGACCTTTGTGCTTCACAATTTTTGAAAAACGTCTTTTTATGACTCCATGCTGGCAACAGCTGTGGCCAGAGGCATTATGTTTTCAGGTCGTCTCATTCTTGAACACCTTGAGTTGGAATTTCTCCAAACTTGGCACAAAAGTTCACTTAGATTTAAAGATGAACTTCTTAGATTTTGGTGGTCAAAGGTCAAAGTCACTGAAGCTTCATGTCCATCTAACTTGCATGAACAGGATATCTCAGGAACGCTTGGAGGGAGTTTCTTCACATTTGGTACAAATGTCCACTTGGACTTGAGGATGAGCTTGGTTGTCAAAGGTCAAAGATCACTGTGACCTCAGAAAATGCATTTTTGGCCATAACTCAATTATTCATATATGAATACGAATACGGATACGAAATACTTTATTGATCCCCAAGGGGAAATTCATTTGTCTGTAGTCTCATCTATTTGTATAAGAATTATAGAGTCTGATGGCAGTTGGTATGAAAGATCTTCTGTATCTCTCTGTCCTACAACGAAGAGAGAGAAGCCTTCCACCACCATTATTTCTTTGGTCCATCAAGGTGTTATGCAGTGGATGATCCATGTTGTTTAGGATGGCCTCCACCGTCCTCATTGTGTCTCTCTCCACAACTTCCTCCAGAGAGTCCATCCTTACTCCGATCACAGAGCCAGCCTTTTTCACAAGCTTATCCAGCCTCCTTGCTTGCTTTTTTCTCAAACTTCCTCCCCAGCAGACTGCAGCATAAAATAAAACACTTGCCACAATAGACTGATAAAACATCTGCAGCATCTTACTGCAGATGTTTAGAGATCTGAGCTTCCTTAGGAAAAAGAGGCGGCTCTGCCCCTTTTTGTAGAGTGCATCTGTGTTAAGGGACCAGTCCAGCTTGTTATCCAGGTGTACACCAAGATATTTATAGTTTGTTACCACCTCGATGTTCACTCCACAAGTGTTCACAGGCTGAAGAGGGGGCTTGGATCTACGGAAATCAATGACCATTATGATAATTATGACAAGATTTAACACAAAATGATGAATGTAATGGGATACTAGCAGTGCTTGAAAGTAATTAGTTACATGTCAGTACAATAAAAAATAAATGAAACTGTTATGTGTTGCAGTTACTGACAAATAATATGTGATTGAATTAAAGTTACTAATCAGAATGTTGGTGATTACAAAGGAGTTTGGGTTGCCTAGCAGAGCTGTGCACTCTACTGAGTGCACTCTGCTAGTTATGATTTTTAATCTCATGATTATGATTTTCAAACAGTGGTGGAACGAGTACTGAAAATCTGGTTTTGAGATGTTATGTTTTTCCTTTTCTTTTTCTGATTATTTATTATTTATGTATTTGTTTTAGATGCACAGAGTATGCTTCTCCTGTGTTTTTGCATTATGTTTGTCTATATGGAAATGGAGCTTGGTAATACCATATTCTGTAACCTTTACAATCAGGCTTCACAATAAAAAAATATTTGAAACAAAGAGTGCTGAAAATCTGTACTCAAGTACAAATGCTGTTACATTATAACAAGTTTGAAAAATACTTAAGTAAAAGTACAAAGTGTCTCAAAAACTACTCAGAATATGAGTTACTTTTTAACCATTGAGGGGTTTCTTCAGTCTAAATTACTCCCAACTCCTGAACTGTTCTGCCCAGTGATCATGCAAAACCTGTGCCTGTCCAGCATTTTGTTTTTGGTTTTTTTGTCCATCTGTCTGTATGGTTTTTTGTGATCAGATAACCTCATTGGCTACAAAAATGCAGATGAAAAGTTTGGATATTAATTCAAATTGTACTCAGTATTCAATAATGATTTTAAAAGTAACTAAGAGGATTACATTGTGTAATACAATACTTAAGTACAAATAAGGCCAGACATACTTGCATTTACCTACACATTTGCATGTACCCCTACACGTTATGGTTGGCTGGTGTATCCTGCAACCATCTGGAGTGAAGGCCGTGCACTTCCACAGTACCATTATGTGAAAGCAAACATGTAGTATACTTGCTGTTGAACCACACTTTGCGGTCACGTATGCATAGCGTTAATTTAAATTTCTGAGAATGAGCACAACCATGGCTCCAAATGGACACAGGATACGTGTGGCAGCCATAACTCACAGGGATGCAGGAGGGTACGTATGCAAATGTGTTGTTAAAAAGAAACTACATCCCGGGCCTCAGCATATGCAAATGCAAACCTGTGGTTAAAGGGATAGTTCACCCAAAAATGAAAATTCATTCATTACCTACTCACCCTCATGCTAACTAAAGGTTATTTTTTAGCCCATAAAACACTGCTGGAGTTTCACAGGAACACAGCGTTGCAGAATCTCCAAACAATTGAAATGAATGGTGACCAGTTTCCAAACGTAATAAAACAACCGAAAAAACAAAACAAAACATAAAATGCCTCCATATCCAATGCTCTTCTGGTGTAATTCAAGTCTCCTAGAGCGCTGACATGTAATTCATTTGCATGCACACACCATCACACCACACACACCCAATTCAGATGGTGTGCATGTGTATGTGAAAGTGGCTCCAAGCTAAAGATCTAGAGTGAAGATTCAGGATTAAAAACATGATGTAAATGATGTCTTTCAAGTCAGCTTGGCATGTTGGGGGTTTGGGAAACTTGGGAACAAGCAGTATGGGGGCATTTTATGTTTTTGTTTCTGTTGTTTTTACATTTGAAAACTGGTCCCATTCACTTCAAACTCCAGCAGTGTTTTGTGGACTAAAAAACTAAACCCGACGTTCAGTCGGCATGAGGGTGAGTAGATAATGACTGAATTTTCATTTTTGGGTGAACTATCCCTTTAAACAGCAAACATCTCTGGCCTATAAGTACAGACTTGAAAATAGTACCACCCCCGCCCCCCCCAAAAAAGTTTACTTAATTACAGTAATTTGAGTATTTGTAATTAGTTACTTCGACCCCTGCTTTTATCTCATTATTGTGACTCTTATTTTTATCATTCTGACTTCTTATCTCAGAATTTTGACTTTTTAAAAAAATCTACAATAATCATAAAATGATCAGACTACTCTAGTGCATGTGTTGTTGTGGTGTGTGTGTGTGTGTGTGTGTGTTGTGTGTGCTGTGCCCCCCCCCCCCCCCCCCTCCCCCCGCCCTCCCTCTCTTTGTCCCTCCTCTATAGTCGTCGGAGGAGCGCTGTGCTGTCCATCCTGCTCCAGAGTACCTCCACCAGGATGATCCGCCGCCGCACCGACACCGACAACCTTCACTTCACTTTCACACTCATTTAACCCTTCACTCGGACCCCCGCCGGCCGCCGCGCTACACCCATGCTCTGCCCTCCTCCTGAGATGCGATACCACTGCACAATTTCCCGGAGAATATCTTCATCGTCCGTCGCTCCTCGCTGATAGAGAGCATGCCCGACCCGGGGGCAGCCGCGGCGGCCGCCAGTGGTGCGCCCACCGCTGGGGAAGGCTCCGAGAGCTCCCGGCACCGACACCGAGCGCAGCAGGGAGACGCGGAGAGGCCGGAGCCAGGCGCTGCCCCGCCGCAAGCCTCCTCCTCCTCCTCCTCCGGTGTACTGGGTGAGTCGAGTGAGCCTGTTTGTCTTTGCGGGTTGGAGGAGGAAGAGAGGACAGGTGAACGTGATGCTGGGAAACCAGACGAGCACGCACCGCTCTTTTGTCTCCATGAGGGCGTCCCAAAATTACCAATTGATTAGACCTCAGGCCTATAAATAATGACCTTTGACTTATGTTACATGTTCTTACAGCAAATTAGCCTATTGATATTTTAAGGAAAATGGCTACATCCTCCTGTCTGGTTTTGACCTTATTGTATATCAGCCTGTCATAACGAGCCTATTTCCACAGTATTCCTGTGGGTACTTGTAGTAATTGCTGCTGTAGTGTTTTTTTCCCCCCTCAGCATCCTTATATGCTGCTCGTAGGCTATGATTGGCTGCTAGTTGTTTTTATTAGAGGGCTTTCCGTTCAGTTCTGTGTTATCTACGAGAGCTGCTAATGTTTATGAACTTCATGATGTCATCCAGGGATTTCTGACTAGACTACTACAGACTGCTACTGTCTGTCTCCATGTTATTGCCCCAGCATGAGCTGCCATGCTGTTGGATAGGGGGCAGGTGCATGTTTTGTCATTTTAATGAGGGTTAAGCCATAAAGGCTGCCCCTCTGATAACTAAGGCCGTGTATTGGCAATAATCTGACAATATGATACATATCACTGCACAGTGGTTATGATTTAAGATATTGAGATACTGTAAGCAAGGCTCAACAACAAGGCTTGTCCACTTGGCCGGGGCAAGTAAAATGTCATGTCGGGCAAGTGAATCTGGCAAAAAGAATTTAAGTCAATAACTATTTTGCTAATCAATTATTTATTAAAGTAATTTTTCATGCGAAATGACAGAAAATGCCATTTTTAATCTGTCAAAATGGAGATTTCCTTATTTTCTTTGTTTATTATCATATTAAACTGAATATCTTTGGGTTTTAGACTTACAAAACAAGACATTTAAAGACACAATATTGAACTGGGATGCACATTTTCCATTATTTTCTGATATTTTATAGATGTTGCAGCCATGACAATTACCCTAAGTCTTTGTTGTTATTTGATTACCTCTTGTAAATATAACAATTAGTACAGGGGTAAGTAAAAACTGACTTTGGGCAAATAGATTTCTAAAAGAAAGAAATACAAAAAAAAACAACAAACATTAATGTTGAATCCTGTGTAAGTAAGGTGATGTATTCCTATTTTTTTAAGTGTAATTTTAGGAAAAATCATAGTGAAAGTCATAGTATAATGAACACTCCTCCAATCTGAGCTAAAAAAAAGTCTACTGTCTACTTTCTCACGTAATCAGAACAGTGAAGATAGATAACACTACTGTCAAGTGGTTGGGGGTTGAAACTCTACCATGCAAAGCCAAAGTCATATATCAACATTCAGAAACACTGCAGACCTCTCTGGTCCTGAGCTCATCTGAGATGGACTGACTGAAAGTGGAAAAGTGTGCTGACTAGTCCACATTTCAGATTGTTTTTTGAAATCATGGACATTTTGTCCTCTGAGCTGAAGAGGAGAAGCACCAGCCACCATGCCACCCATGGCATCATGGGTAAAGTGCACATCTACAAAGCTCAACTGATGCTGAAAGGCACATACTGTACAGGTTTTGGAGCAACATATGCTGCCATCCAGACAATGTCTTTTTCAGGGACGTCCCAGCTTTTTTCAGCAAGACAATGCCAAGATGCATTCTGCATGAGTTACAAATTGAGTTGTGTTTTGGCAAGAATCTAGTGATGCAATACGAAATCATGATACAGGGGTCACGATTCTTTATCATGTGATATTGTAAGCGAGATGTCATTTATTTTCTTGATTAATCAGTTAGTCGTTCAGTCTATGAAATGTCAGAAAATGGTAAAAATGTTGATCATTGTTTCCCAAAACCCAAGACGACGTCCTGAAATGTTTTGTTTTGTCCAGAACCTAAAGATATTCAGTTTACTGTCAAAAGGAGTAAAGATACCACATTTAAGAATAACCAGAGAATTTTGATTTTTTTCCTGTTTTTTTTCTTGGTTTTACACTCCAGACCTGTGTGAAATAATAGTATTATTTACCTTTTTTTTTTTTTAGATTTAGAGCAGAACAGTCATGCTTTCTATTTACTCTGCATGACAGTGATAGTGGATTTGAATAGGCCATATCGTTGTAAGAATTGCAAGTGAGGCTATTTTTGGAACAGACCACAATATTAGCCCGGGTGAGAGAGTCTCAGCTGCCGAGCCAGGGTTGTTTTCCTGTGTGGGCCGGGGTGCAGAGACAGTCTCTGTGCTCCCTGGCTGCCAGTACTGCTGCAGAGTGATGCAGTGGAGCAGTGGGCTGTCAGCGGATGAGCGCTCCTCTCCACACTTGGTCGAGGTAACCTGAGCAGGTTGCTGCTGACTGGAGGAGCGGAGCCTGATGTCAGCTGGGCCCTTGAGTGGGTTACAGGAGGGTCAGTAAAATTAGTTCAGTTTAGCAGTTATAGCTAGCTGCAGCATTGGGATATAGGAGGACTGGGAGTTTAACAGGCACATTGCAAACATCTAAACACAGTTTACTGGTACCTGAAGTGTTGTTTGAAGCATGGGTCTTCAACTGGGGGTCCATGACCCCTAGGGGGTTTTCAGAATTACTGCAGGGGGGTCCACCAAATTATTGAGTTGTTTTGTTTGTTTTTTTTAGCTGTATTATTATACCAAGTGTACAGACTGCGGTCATGTGATGCCTCAGTCTTGTGTTAAGATATGTGCTTCGATCTGTGCATTTATGGATCAGCGCTGTCATACACAAGCTGGGAGCACAGCCTCTGATTGGTTGACAGACTCAATCCAAGGCATCTTGAGATCACCTATTGGGGGCTAACAACATGCTACCAACAACAACAACTGTTTTCGACAAGGAAAAATGCATAAATAACTACTGTTTTGGATTTATCATGGATTTATTTTACTACGTCTATAAGAAGACACAGAACTTCAAGGCTGGATTGCAAAGCTACTGAAAAAGATACAGGGGTACAATGCTAGCATTAGCATTAGGTTAACATAGCCTTTCCTGCTTAGCTTAGTTTGGGAAACAATAGACAAGGCTTTTCTTGGTCTTGAGAAGCTTCAGCATTTATTAACTCACATGCTGTAACCTGTACTGTACATTTACTGCCACGCTGACAACTTATGTTAACTTCAACTTTCTGTTCTACTGTGAGCGGGGTCGTCACTCAGTCTGCTGCTTGCTCTCCCTCACTTGCAGGCCGCACACACTTTTGTAAAGCACTATTCTTTAAAAGAGCTATGCTAATGACAGTGTGCTTCAATAACATCCAAATAAAACATAATTATTAAGATAGTTGTGGAAAACCACCATCCTGCGATAATATGTTGCTTTGTCACTGTAGTAAGAAAAAAGCCTCATCTGTAGCATGTAGTAGCCAAAACTGTCAAACAGTGGAAGAATCGACTGCCTGGTCATGTAAGTGGTCTTGCTTCCATTTTCAGAGACAAATAATTTTTTGGTCTCTTTGAGCTGTGCCATGAATTACACATATGATGTTGGTCGATTTAAAAAAGAATTTTACAAGTCAAGACAGTCACAGTTTGATGTCTGTGTGTTTTACACGGGATTATAAGAGACAGTGATACTGGTGTTGGTGACACGGTTTCATGAAAAACTAAATTAAAATGCGACAAACTTTGATTTCTTGTCTTGCAAAATTAACATTGAAATTGACAGACATCATGTGTAATTAATGGCACAATTTAAACAATATCAAAAAGTTTTTTGTGCCTCACCACTGTGTACCATTCCTTTTGTCCCATATGGCACACCGGAAGGGGACAGCCTTCGGCTCTTTAGGGAAACTTGTCCGTGACACATTTTCAGTTGTGACCCTTAGTTTGGGAATCAAACAATCGCAAGTGTAAATACAACCCACATCTGTCTCCCTCATTACACTGGTGCTCATTCAACAAATGAAGACATGCCACAGGTAACAGTGATGAACACATATATTCATATCATTTTTGGTTGGGTTCTTTCTCTTGTACTGTTTCAAGAAATCGTATAGTTTATAATAAAAATAAACAGATCCTTTTTGAAGACAGGATATGCCAACACATGCATCAGGACCACCTGGTTTGTGTTAAATTGCTGTCAAATCCAGGTGGTACCTCCTCCCTGTTTTTTGTTTTGTTTTTTAGGAGAATATTATTACTGACAGGAAATGTGTAAACCACAGACTTAGGGATGGCAAAATGTCTTAGACCTCATGCATCTCAGACAATAAAAAAAACTACATCACAGTTTGTTGTTGAGAGGTAATCAGAAATGTTAAGAGCTGTGACTGTCTCAGCCTCTTGAAACCTCCTGATCCCACTCGCCTGTACATATCCATGCCTGGGTCATGAGAGAAGGATTGGGTTTGGGGACTTCGGTGGGATTAACATGATATCACATAACCGCCCTCACACGTGTCAGTGTCAGTCAGCCGGCACAGCGCGCAGTCAGGGTGATTTCTTCGGTTGAGATTTTGGTTGCAGCCTGGAAGGATTTTCCTCACTGGAGGCTTGGATGCTCGATTGTCTCCATGCCTCCACCACATTTTCCTAATCCCTCCACAGTAGACTGGAACGACTTTGATCCTCTCAGCCATCTCCTTTGTAGCTCACACACTCACAAGCCGGCATTTCAAAGATTAATTAAGCGCCCGATCATTAGAAACAGCAACGTAAAAGTCTCACCAATTAGTTTGTGTTCCCTCTGAGGCCAGTGTTGATAAGATTCTGTGTTATGGAAATCAGGTCATGTAATTTGTGGTTGCCCAATCAGCCAGCGCGGTGGTTTGGGATGTAGGACATTTGTTAGAATATATGGTGAGATTCATTCTCACTTTGGAAAAAGAAATGAAATCTCTCTCCTGAAAATCTGTGTGATTTGGACTCGCTCTGTTGCTCCACAAATTACTTTTTTTACTTTTATTCTGTGCTTGATCTTCAGGTTTAATTCACAGTGAGTGTTTTTGTTATGGGCTGCTGAAACTTGGGGCTTAATGAGATGGTGTGGAATACGACAACTGAATAGTTTCTCTCATTGGGCCAGTGTCCAAAAGACTTTTGTAATTAGTCTATTGTACCCTCATGCGTGGTATTCTTCACAAGAGCTATTACACTAAAGTAGTTCTTAAAGGGATAGTTTGGATTACTTGAAGTGGGGCTGTGTGATGTACTTATTGATAGTGTATTAGCTGGGGGTCAGCAAGCTCCCAGTTTGGAGAAGCAGAGAGTGGCGCCAGCACAGAAGCTAACCAGCGTCAGCAAAAAAAGCATGTTTTAGTCACGCTATATTGAGAATATTTTCACGCTTCACTTTACTGTCAGATAACCTCTTTGATGGGAAACTGCTGGTATATAAGACAAATATTGCTCTCTCCAAACCAACCAAACTCCATAAGCGAAGTCAGTCATTTTACCTCACAGAACACAGGAGCTGCTGGTCTTCTGCTGCCTCAATCTGTTAGTTTGTTTGTTATTTTGTGACAATGACTGATTTCGCCTATGGAGTTTCGTGGATTTGGAGGGAGCGATATTAGGCTTATATAATGGCAGTTCCTGTCGCAAAATGCCATCAGCAAAGTAAAGTAAGGAAAATATTCTAAATATAGTGCACACTTTAACTGATATAGATTTTTTTTAGATTGTTTTTTTCTCCTGGCCTGTGGTGCTGTTTCTCCATCTAGATTTTTTTGCTGTGAGTTGCAGTGTTTTGGTGATATCGACATTAGAGATGTCTGCCTTTGCTCCAGTATAATGGGAAATGGCTTGCAACTTGTGGTGCTTAAAGCACCAAAAAAAAAACCAAAAAAAAAAAAAAAAACCCATGCCTAATTGCCCATTTCAGAATATGTGGGCATTTTTGTCACACTATAACACTCTTCATCATGAACTCATTTTATTTCTTTGCTTTTTTTCACACTGCTACACCGTATAAATTGGGTTTCACTTCATAAATTCTATAAAAATGTGCAGGTTTAGCAATTAAAGTCAATCTTCGAAATCCTTCTTTCACTCGTGTCCTGATCTGATCTGATAGTCTTTTCTGAGGCAGTGGTGAGATGTGAAGGGTCCATTTTCAGCAGTGTAAACTTATTTAACTCCATCATTGATGCTTGGCATTAATACATGCACTTCACAGTATGCAAAATGCATGAGAAACATGTATTAAGCAGGGATCTGCACTCATCCATAGACTCTTGGCCAGAGCTCTGCTCGCTCCCTCACTTTCACTGCCTCTTAAGCAAGCAGAATACCTCAGCTTTGCTTCAGACAGATTTAGTCAGGTTCAGTGTCACACAGGTTGCTTTAAATACAGCAGTGGAAGGCAAGAGAGGAAAAGGCATGAAACTCCCAAAAGAAGAGCTGTTTTTTCCTCACAGCAGCAGCACGCAGACTGAGCCATCGGTTTTGTGGCCTCCCACAGCTTCATAAATGAAGGAGCTGATGAATGTAATGCAGTGTGATATAATGACAGCAGTGTGTTGTGCCTAATGACTCCGAACTTAATGCCTCTCTCTGCATCTCTTTGCCGATCTCACTCATAGTCATCGCATGCTCCACAGAGATATATTTCCTGTTCTCCTTCTCCTCTCCCCCTCCGGACTGAGTGCTGAGCTGCACATTAGCTGCATTAGCGATCGAGGAAAATCGCCTCAATGTGAGGTGACCTTGGTGCTGGTGATGTGGGAGCTTTATTAACCTCACCTGATCGGTCAAACACACGAGTGGCAGATCACTGATGAACCTGCTCTTAATGGGGGGGAGACATTTCACGGTAGAATTAAGCAGACCATTAGGCTAACTGTAAAAATTTACAGCTCTTTACTGTGATAACGCTTCACATTTATTACCAGCAGCTTGCTTCAAAATTGAGATCATTACAGTGAAGTAGGTGCTGGTCAGCTGATGGTAAACACTGCAGTTACTCTCTTAGATATAACGATTTGCTTCTCACAAACCATTTTTGGGAGAAGGGGTTTGTCAAGGGTTCTTTGTAAGACTAAGGGTTCCATCAAGAACCTTTTTCTTCCAAAGACCCTTTTTTGGAAGACAGTGTTCTTCAAGAATTGTTGAAATACTTGAATACTTGAAGAACTTTTCCGTCAAGGGTCCTTTGTACCATAACATAAAAGGGTTCTCTGTTCAAAACCTCTTGAGTGGGTTCTAGATAAAACTCTTGGAATACAAAAAGGTTCTGTGTAGAACCCCCTGAGTGTGTACTAAAGCCCTGAAAATATAAAAAGGTTCTCGGTAGAACTCCTTTGGTGTGTTTTAGATAGAGCTCTTGGAATACAAAAGGGTTTTTTGGTAGACCCCCTGAGAGTGTTGTAGGCAAAAGGGGGAAGGGTCCTGTATTTTCTCTGTAGAACCTCTCGTAGGGGGTTCTGGGTGAACAAGTTGACCTGTTCTCCTATGGGGACAAGCTGAAGAGCCCTTTATGGTTCTAGTTAGAACCTTTATTAGAGAGAGTGTAGTGCTGCAGTCGTTTTTTATAGATGTTCTGTTGATGATGTTTGTTTGGTTAATTCTGCTCATGTAAACTGTCCAAATTCATGGTTCTGCTGCAGGAAAAATAAGATTCATCACCTCATGTTCCTGTGAGGATTAGGGATGAACCAGTCAGATACACGGGCTCGATATTGACAGCTCCAGTACTGACCTTATTAAGCAGATCATGAATCGGCCACGATGTGACAGATCCACATTAAATACAGTTTCATCAACGTCAGAATTCAGTGCTCCTGCTATCAGATACAATCATTAAGTCACAGTGGGGCCATTGAATAAGTTTTTAGTGTCACAGCAATTTCTGGTCTCATTTTACCTTTCCTAAAACTGAGACCAATGAGCTCCACTCTGTCTGCTGTGCAGATTTTAAATGTGAGAAAAGACAGCATGGTATCTCTACAGGTACCTGAGCTGAGGCAGGGAAATCAGGAGGAAAAATGTGGATTTTTTTTTTCTAGAAAAAAGCTAGGCATCCTTGATTATAAGGAATAGCTGGCTACAGATATTTATCCGTAGCCAGTGTATTACCTACAGTAGATGGTGGGCGACACGCCCCCAGTTTGGAGAAGCAGTGGGAATAGTAGTATAGGAAGCTAAGCAATGTACTGCTGTGGACAGGGTCAGCAAAAAGGTATTTAAGCCACTTAAAAAAAAGGCTTGCCTAAAAAAATCAATATCAATTTCAGGTACACTATATTTAGAATATTTTCAGTGTTTTACCTTGCTGTCAGACTGCTGTTATATGAACCAGATATTGCTGGTGTGCCCCTGCCTCGATCTGTTTGTTTGTTATTGGTCTTGGTTATGAGTAACTTTGGTGTTTTGAAAGGTTAGTTTGGATTCACCTAAGTCACACAATAATACAAACAAACTACCCATTCGAGGCAGTGGTAGACCAGCAACTCCTGTGTTCTGTGGGGTAAAATATGTATCAGCATTTTCCCGTCTGTGTAGGCTGTCTGATGACAAATTAAATCTTAAATCTTTGAAAATATTTTACATATATTCTTCTCTCTGCTTCTCCAAACTGGGGACGACCACCACTTACTGTAAATAACACACCGACTATGGACAAGTGCCTTATACGTCCCCATTTCCATTTTTTTTGTCACAAGACTAATGATGCTACTGTATTTGCCAGATTTCTTCCCATTTTCAGGGAGATTATAGAGAGAGATTATTATGTTTCAGGCTGCCATCGTGTGTTTAAACAGGAGATTTAAGGAGGTGTTCCTTGCATTGAATGAATTCTTAAACAAACAGAGCAGCACGCTCTGTCGAATTCATATCCGTTTAGTGACGGATCACTGTGGCCACACCCTCCTGCCTACAGCTCAGTTATGGTTCTTGTTGGCTTGTTTTTCCCAAATGTAGAGATGATCTCCCACCTGTACTGTCAGACACTTTTAGGGGACGGCATCCCCCTGTAGCTGCTCTGTAGATGCCTATACTCTGCACCATTAGATGCTGGCATGTTTTAGGAAGTTACAAACACTTTCCCGGAGTTGTGATAAACCATCTGTCTTGCCAGTGGTGATTCGCTTGCCCTAGATTCCCAAGTTTTTAATGGCTTAATCATATCAGCCATAATGCCTCTTTGCTTCTAGCCAACCAACTTCTAAATCCCCATTCATGCTCTGTGGAAATTTACACTTTTCCATTTATAGCCATGAAGATTATCAAACTGTAAGCAGAAAATGATAATGCACGCTCCAGAGCTTAATGCATTGCACGCACACAGAGAGAGAGAGAGCATGCTGCTGGTGTTGCCTGTCTCCTCCTTGTTGTGCGTGGAAGCAGTGACATGTTGCAGAGACCTTATCGGCCAGTTTAGGCTCCATTCTCTGTGATCAATGCAGAGTCAATAACCAGCCTCGTCCTGTGTGTAACTGATATTGCGTTCATGAAGGAACGAGTAAGATTGAAGTGCATGCGGTCACCTTGTCCTTCATCCTCTGCGACTGTAGGCCTGGATTTGATTTCTTTCTTTTTTTTTTTTTTTTTAGTAGTTGCTAAGCAAAGCCAGGAGAAATACAATGACCATGGTGAATGCTGTTTTTAGCCTCGGTCGTGGGGAATTGCTCCACATTAGCCACTCTGCAGCCTCAAGAGAAGGCTAAAGGACTATGAAAGTGTAACGTACAACACATGGGGGAGGAAAGCTCTTTCTCCTCCAGCTAACAAATAGACATGATCCATGTCAGTGTTAGCACAGAGCCAGTCAACGAGAGGCAAGGGAGTTTTAAAGCACTATCAGTCTGTAACATAGGTCTTCATCCTCTCTATCATTCCTGTTTGCCTCTTAAAGGGATAGTTTCGGATTATTTGATGTAGGATTATGGGAGGTATTTATCGATAGTAAATGTATTACCTACAGTAGATGCCAGCTGACACGCCCCCAGTTAGGAGAAGCAGGAGAGGGGCACCAGCATGGAAGCTAAGCAATATACTGCTGTGGATGAGGTCAACAACAAAAGTATTTTGGCGACCTATAAAAGGTTCACTTAAGTTTAAGTTCAGAGCTCGGTGTTAATGTTATTTTTTACGGGCATGGACAGACAAGTGGGTCAGAAATCTACTTGCCCGAAGTCAGTTTTTACTTGCCCCTGTAGAATTTTTTTTCATTTATTAGTGTTTGTCAAATAACAACAAAGATTTAAGTTAATTGTCATATTTAATCTGAGGCTGCAATGTCTATAAAATGTCAGAAAATACTGAAAAAGGTTCATTGCAGTTTTTCAGAGCCCAAGGTGATTTCTTTATGTCTGATGTTCCATTTAATAGGATAATAAACAAAGAAAAACGGGAAATCTCCATATTTGAGAGGTTGAAAACAGACAAAAGCCATTTTGCATGAGAAATTACATCAAATAATTTGAGCCATCCCTTTAATACCCTTCCGTGTCTTACATTTGTTTGGTAGGTAGAGTGGTGCAATCAGTCTTCATCATCTCTCTTCATTACCCTCTGTGGCAGGCAGATTGTCAGAGTTAAACCTTACTCTCAAAAATGCCGCAGCACACACAGGCATCCTCTGATGATGACTTCATACCTCACTCTTCTATTGCTTTTCTGTTTTAGCTGGTGTTGTTGAATTTTTCCTGCATGGCTCTGTGTTTTTATTGTGTTTGATGATGGTGTAGGGCAGGAAGGTAGCTTGTTTAGTGCACACGAGGAACAGAATCAGTGCTCATCAGCCTCTACCCTTAATCTCCGACTGAAGTGTTTAGAGAGAGTAAGTCTTGTGTGCAGCTGTGGGGAAAACAACACTTTCTGCTTATACATTAGCATAGAGCCCACAGCACTAGATGACAGATAAGAGCTTGGCGGAGGGTCCCCTTCCTGTGAGATTTCACCTTAATAAATCTCCTGTCAAAAATAAGTATTCTCCCTTTTCTGGTCCTCCTTTTTAATCCTTGTTTGTGTAGAAGTTCTCATAGAGTGTTCATTTTTATGCTTGCCAGAAGCAACATCTGTCACCGTGGCGCTGCATTGTTTTTGTAAGTCCTTGTTGGACTTTTCTGTGATGCCAGTGCCATTAACCTTCAAAAAAAAACCAGCAGTGGAGCCAAGGACCAATCATCCTATAGTTTCAGCCAGTAGGCAAATTGGGGGGGGGGGTGAGGGAGGATGCCATCAAAATAACACAAATGCATCCCCCCGTTAAGCTGCCACTCCCCCCCATCCCTTAGTTAGTGGCAGAGAAAGTCCAGCGGCAGGGTGGTTGTTGAATATGTTAGTCTAGCCTGCCTGACTCATTGCTCCTTTATCTGACTGAGGTTTGTGCAGATAATAATCTCTATGGCCCTGACCATGGCTCTGAAATAACTGTGCTGTGTATTGATAAGTCCATGGAGCTGTCCGTGGTGCTGAAATAGCAGACAGATTTATAATTGTGCCTGTTGTTTCTCAGTCCTGCTGATTTTGATGAAATTGATATTGCAGTTGCGATATTATGGTTTGCAATACTAGAGGAACGGATCATTTTTACATTATTCTCCTTGTCATTGAAATGATTAAACACATTAAAATGATTATGGTGTTATTTTTTTCAGGGATCTGCACTGAACAAAGATGTTTTCTGAAGTCTAGAGAATGATATGTTGACCAGGACACCTCTGCAGCACCACAATATTTAATTTAAAATGGTGTTTTGACACACATTTCGCCTTGAACAAATATTGTGTATCCTGCGAATTGAAAATTGTAGTAGACCATATTGCGATTTTGATAAGATTTTGATTAACTGTTCAGTCCTACTTGGACCTATAATATTGTATAAACTAAATAGCTTATGTTGCAGGTTACTTGAAAACAGATAAAAATCACTGGGGTACTCTCATTGTGCCGGCCCCACTGGTAAAAATACACACTGCTTTGGTTTCCTGTCTTGGTCTGCTGTTTGGTGCTGAGCAGGTAGTGTACAGTGAGTTTTTAGACCTTTTTACTGAATAAACCTGCCTGCTGCGGACAAGAATTAAACTACGAGAGCCGAGATAGTGAATCAAAATGATAAAGTTATGGCCAGGCAGCTAAATACTGTGCTGAAACTGGCTGTAAAGCTCCACAAAGCTGAGTGGAGCTGCAGATTCAGGTGATAATTCTCTGTTGGTTGATCACTACAAGCGACCCTATTTCACATTGTTTTCACGTTCATCATTTGATACATTCTTATTATAAAAATATTGATTATAGCTGCTTCAAAATGCAAATTTTTATTGCATGTTGTTGTTATTAAGTGACATAAGTGACGTTAAAGGAGCCTGTTACACTTTGGATTAGCCCCTTGAATTCCAGCCTCCAAGTCTTTTATATTTACCGTTAAGTATCAATCATGAGGTTGGAAAAAATGAATTATTCCACTATGTCCAACAGAATCACATATATATTCTGTATCAGCTTGTTCCAGTTATTCATTGACGCCACTTGAAGTTAACACTGAATCAAGTATTTAAACCCAAGACGCCATGTTTTTATGGCTGCACCGTTGCATCAAATGGAAATATTCTTATGGTCTTGTGCATAATTTTATACGCAGTTTCCCATAACTCAACCTGACATCTGTGAGGAGCTTTGGGATCTCCACTAGAATTTTAAATGAAGCTGTGTTAGTTTAAACAAAGCTCGGCTGCTCAGCATGAGTTTGTTCTGACTCGTCCTCCGAAGGGTCAGTGGGGTTGAAGAGGTTGGAGTGCGTCAGTACTGAGGTAGTTTTCATACTTCTTCTTTTTGTGAAGTTTTGGTTTGCATATTTTCTTTCGTCTTGTCTGAGAAGCCCAGTCAGATTATGGCCACTGCCTTTAATAAGAATCTGACTGTGGTGAAAGTCTTTCTACGGCTGAGAGGGAACATTCTGTTCCAGATTGTATATTTGCACATTGTCAATGTTGACTGATGAAAGCCTTAAGTTCCAGCTTCTATTGAGCTTCCTTCTCATATATTTCCTCTGCCTTTAGCCTTCTATTTTCTCTTCTCTCCTTGCCCTTTTGTTTACCAGCACACCAGCACATATAAAAGAACATGTAGTCTGTGTGTCATCTGGCTACACATCTTTTCGTCATATGGTCAGAGAATCATGATTCTGGTGCTCTGTGTTAAGGCTGCTGCAGCTTTTACTGCTGTCACCTCCCTGAGCAAAGTGCTATGCGAAGGCTGCGATTGTGCCATGTTTCTGAGGATGCCTGAAGAAATTGGCTGTCAAGGAAAATAAACTGCATTGCCGCTGCTGCAACATCCGTGTTTGCATTTGAGAGTGAAATATCCCCAGTTTTTTCACTCTTCGCTCCTGATCGGTGTTTATTGAGCCAAGAGTCAACAGCCTGTTGTTTGTGTGAGTGTGAAGCTCTCAGAGTTGAACTGTCTCCGTTCAATGAGAGAAGAGTAATTAATTTGCCTATTTGTTTAACTAGGTTGGCTTAAAAGATGAGGCAACTTTGGAAATGATAAAATCAGTTGCTCCACTTGCACTGTAAACCCCCATTCAGCCACTGCAGCCGCAGCTAATGTTAGCATGCCTGCATGACTTAACCCTCCATGGACAACAAAACTTTAAGTGAGGCATCGTTAACTTTATCGACATCTTCAGGTGATTGATTAGCAGTGTATGTTCGAAACTTTAATAGGAGGGAATTGGAGACTATTAATGGGGACATAGTACAGTACGCAAGCACTATGGTAGTAACAACAACAACATGTGCTTCGTCCGAGACACAAACAACACTGTTAATGCCCTCCTGACAGACTGACAGGCTGCAGGTTGTAGGTTTGAAACGGGAGTGGGAGGCAGGGAGGGATTTTTTGGTGTGTGTGTGTGGTCTATAATGCTCTAAATAAGTAACACTGTTGAAGTTAAGAAGATCCGACTTATTTCTTGCAACAGGAATTACATTTTTTGTTACTACCGAGAGTGAAGTACTTATCAGTTCAAACATGAATAGCACCAGATCCTATTTTTTTTTATAATTTGAAAAAAGACGTAGATGATGGAATTTGGCTGTGTGTCTCTAATACATTTGAAGATAAGTTATAGTTGATTGTTTTCACAATAATGAAAACAGTACGAACCATGATGAAGGTTAGAATTCAGTCCCTGTGCACTTACACATAAAATTTACTGGGAGCAGTTTCACTTTTTTTTGTGCCAATCATGGAACAAAGTAGCTCCACAAGGAGCAGCTGCAGCTGGAAGTTTGTTTGAAATGAAAAAACTGACTTTTCAAACTAAGAAAATGTGAAAGGAAATGTTCTTCAGTGTGACTTAAGTGTTGTTCAACTTAAAATCTTAAGGTTATTGAACATGCTTTCTAAAGTTCAGTTAAGTCAACTCTGTTTTACAAAACTCAAATAAGACTTAAAAAACTAATTATTTAACCTGAGTTCAGTTACCTTACATTTTTAATTTGAACCAACTCAAACATTTGTTTTTACTGTTGCACATTAAAAGTTTGTGTGCAAGCTGTTTAGACTAAACATTTAGGTTGTGGGAGCTAATTGCTGTTTAATCTGCTCAGTCCTGTTTCAGATGAACCAGTTCTCATAAAACAACCATCTTACACTTCCTATGCTGCTTTTACAGCAATACTTTTGCATAAAATGTGTTCATTGTCTGTCCGATTTCCATTTTGTAACATGCATAATAGTGTCCTGACCTTCCTAACATTCCTCTGTAGAAACTCTGGAGCTAAATAAATCAGGATGAAATTCTGCATGGATCTTCCTCAAGCTTCTTTTTGAAAGGCACGGGAAATCAAAGCCGACTAAGCCATTTAAGATGTCTTCCTCTGCTTGTCATTGAGCTGGAAAGGAAATGGGAGGAACGGTGTAGTAATGTACAATAATCACTGGTTCCTCTGGGTATTGATCTGACTCCCTCCCATCTTTCCTGTCCAGGAATAGAACATCATACAATCGTACAGGCTGGTTAATCCACAGCCATCAGACTGACTAACTCACTGCTACAGTATCTTACAGTAAATTCACTCTTCTTTTATCATCCTGTCTTCTATTGCCAAAGTGCCAAGCATAATTTCTGATGTGCATAGAAATACCCTGTTGGCCTGATGTTTATTGGAATGTCCCACTTCACTAGAGTGCCTGATTATCTAATGATTATCTAATGATTATAATTATGAATGACCTCCTGAGATGCTTGCACAAAACTGAATCCCCCCAGTTTTGATGAAAGCGATCTCATTTCTATACTTCTTCACATAATTCAGTTAACCTCAGCTAAACAGTTGTGGCTACAACTTTCCCAGACAAAAGTTTGCGAAGGTTTGAGTGTGGTACAGTCCTTCAGATGTACAGTAACAGGCGTACATTAGACACTAATGCCCTCTGTTAAAGCTCCTTAAAAATGTATGAGTCTGTTTTCTCTGAATGCCTGAGTTGTTTGGTCCTCCATATGACCCTCTGTGCGCTCTGAATGAGAAAAACTTTTGTGTCACAGTGATTAAATTTGCATTGTAGTGCTGCTCCCGCCTTCCTTGCCTTTAGGTAAAACTTTCAAGTTAAAGAAATAGCAACACATTTTGGGCAATAGACTATGTGTTGTGTATTTGCTTTCTTTCAGAGAGTTAAATGGGAAGATTGATACCACTCACATGTCTGTGCTAGGACTGCAACTACAATAATTTTATTTTCAATTATTCGTTTAGTTGTTTGGGCCATAATATGTTGTAAAATGGTTAAAAATTTTGATCACTATTTTCTTAAAGCCCAAGATGACGTCCTCAAATGTCTTGTTTTGTCCACAACCTAAAGATGTATAGTTTTATTCTATAGAGTAGTAAAGAAGAATATTCACATTTGAGAAGCTGAAATCAGAGAATTGTGACATTTTTCCTTAAAAAATTACTCAAAACGATTAATCAGCTATCAAAATAGTTCCTGATTAGTTAGTTAGAGTAGTTAACAACTAATTGATTAATTGACTAGTCTTCCAGTCTGTGTGATCAAAATGAATCTACAGCCAGTCTGGAAACAGTGAACTGCAGTGAAAATGTTGTTTTTGAAAGGCTAAACACCAACAAATATGCATAGAAGCAGAATATTTTGTAAAATAATTTCTGAACTTACATATTTTTTCAGTAAATTTTGACTTTTGGACTTGTAGGTGAAAAATTTTACTCCCTAGAAATTGCTGTGTTGGACTGTTTTTTCTGTGTGCTGACTATTGCTGTGCTGCTTTTGGCCTGCAAAACAATTCCCCTCTGGGATTATAATAAAGTTGAAGTTTAAAGAAAGTACTGCAGACCAAATAGAGATTTGGAGCCGTAGACAGTATATTAAGTAGTTTGAAGTGAGTTGTTTCCCCCCGCCCCCTCCTCACCAGACTCAACGCTCAGGCAGGTTGCCTACAGGCTGCAAGGACACTGACCTTACACAAGCGTAACACGAGTGCAATGTTATTCTTTTACACTGACGAGCAATGAGTCCCACACTGTAAGTTGATCAGCTGTTTATAACTGTCAGTTGTCTGTCAAAGCTAAGCCTCTTATCCTGAAAACAAAAGCCCACTGCTCTGAAAATTCACACCTGGACTCTGAGTTCAGTGACTGCCTGTCTCATACCTGCCAGACTCATGTTCACACATGTTGCACAGTTTAACCTTCTAAACATCTACTCCTTCTCAAAGATTATTTATGAATTTCTTACGGCTCTTAAACAGACACGAAGTCATTTGGGAAATGTTCTGTATTAATTTTAGGTTCATGCAAAGTAAATAAATGTGAAACGGACAGTGTGGCCAAAACAAAAACAGATGTTTGTCATCACGTGGTCTGCAAGGTCCATCTTATGCGTGACTCGGCACAGCTGGGCCCGATAAAAGGGGCAATGGAAATGCAGATCAGCGTGGCACAGTTTGACTCTGCGCGGTCAAAAGTACCTTTGTAGAAGCCTCACAAATGGCACTCAGCTTGTGGTGCCGAAGCATGATTTCTGGAAAGAGACATTGCTGTTGAGTTTTTCAAATGTATTTTTTGGTGCTTTGGACACCACAAGCAGAGTGCCATTTAATTCCATAATACTGGAGAGAAGACAGACATCTGTGCGGCTGATATCTCCAAAATCAAGCAACTCACACAAAATAAATCTAGCGCTGCAGGCTAGAGGGAAAAAATATGTATTTTTGATTTTAGGGTGCACTGTTCCTTTAAAACTCCCCATACAAACACAGAAATGACCACTTGCATGTGTTCACATTGTTGCTGTGTGTAATCCGTGTCCTTTTGTTCTGTGTGTTAATCAGAAAACCCTTCCTCCACTTTGGCAGTTGCCCGCTACTCAACAACGGGATCTGTTTGCTCCACAAAGGCAGCTATTCATTCCACTATATTCATCATCGCCACTCGCTTATTCATAATTCGTAATCCCCCTCTTGACAATGCTCAATTCAGCCAGTTAGATAACCAGTCTGTGGTTGTCTGAAGGAGTAGTCTGCATCGACGCAGCATGAAAGCGACTCAGCACTGGCTTTGGTTCATGATTGTTACCTGACTGAATAGTAGCATCATTTTCCTCATTTAACCCCAGCTTTTTAACAGATATGACAGCTCAATCCCTGTGGTTTTTTTTTTTGCTCCCTCATGGAGGAAGCTCACCCAAATTAACCAGCTAACCCCAAATGAACCGCTGATTAGCCTACTTGGCAGAAAAGGAGACAGTGTGGGAAATGAAGGAGGCAGATTTAGTGGGTCCAAGTGAGGAGGAGCAGAGACAAAAAGTAATGTAAAGGAGGGAAAGAAGACGGGATGGTGGAAAAGAGATACTTCGACTATTCTGCTGTGTGAGCATGGTGGCTCTTTTCTTCCTACGTGGTCCTGCCTCGTCCTTCTCTTGGCCCGCAGCCACGGGCGGCTCCGGTGTCACATGTAATCATTGTTATTTTGAAGCCAAGGACGAGTCCCTATTATACTACCTGCGCCTGTTAATGAGGAAACCAGAGTTCTGACATCCACCCTTTGTCACAAAGGTGGAATAGGCATCTCCTATCTCCTTCCTGAAGAGAGACAGCCCTAATCTCAACTACATCATGTTCTTTTATCCCAGAACAGGTCTCTCTGGTGATGTTTTTAGCCGCTCCAGCAGCACAGCGCTATGTATCATCACTCGGACCACCATGTTCGTCTAGCACCATCATGAAATTAAACTCTAATTTTCTCCAGCACTTTGATTAATGACCAAATACTTGCAAAATTAATGACATTCTCATCAGCTTTACTTGTACTTTGTGTTTATGCTACGTTCACTTTATGCCATTCAGACTGTAATTATGAGTGTCTGGGGGAAAAAAAAGTTGTAATTACGAGTCAAGGTTTTAAGGAATTTCTGACAGCTACGATATCTTACTTGGCAACAAGAACAACTGAGGCGCCAACAGACCACGGACAACGTGGCAGCAAAGCCACTATCTCTGGTACTGCAGTTACATCTAATTATAATGGAATAATAGTTACAGTTGTGATTTAAAAAATGTTTAAAGACTGTTTTATATCTGGTGTCACTTGTTAATGTCACAATACAAATATGTTACACAACAAAAGGAGCTAATTTAGGATATTCGAGTATGACTACAAGTTTATTAATGGAGGAACACATGAACATGAACACATGCAAGGAAGATTTTCTGTTTTTCTCATTGTGCCAATATTGCGTGAATTCAGAATTTCTGCTAATTAGCAAATAAATGGATGCTAACATGCTAAACTATGATAAACATGGTAAAAACATACCTGATAAACATCAGCATGTTAACATTGTGATTGTGAGCATGTTAGCATGCTGCTGTTAGCATTTAGCTCTAAGCATTACATCATTAAAGGTCCACTGTGTAAAGCCAGATATACACCATGATTTTGGGTTGTTCCAGGCGAAAGATGACCTACAGGAAAGAAATGTGGTGATAGCTCTGAAACAGTGGTCCTACGTCACACTGTGAAAGAAGTTCAAAGACGGCCATTCTCACGCTCTCGCAACCAAAGATAGCCTGGGACCAAATAATGACAGTGTCAGAAATTTAACCACCTCAGAGTGTGACTGCTGCTATGACCCGTGTCTACAGGAATGCACAAATGTACATTAGCATAGCATACTATAAATTCTTAACGTTACCTCAAGCTGCCTTTGCAAAAGTGGTAGCCCACTTTGGCCTCTTTTCCTGCCACGACTGGGGGCACATTCTCCTCCCTGTCCTCTTCTTTGGATTTTCTTCCATACACATAAATACCATGTTTACAAGGCCTCAGTTCTTGCTTAGCTTTATTATTGATCACTACAGCAGCACAGACGGATGATGCACACTGATGCTTTCATGCATTACTGACTTGTGATCTAGCCAGCAGGTGTGATTATCGTACAATCTTCATACATCAAACTTAGTGTTGTACCACAACTTTATTAGATCCATGTCGCACAGTGTGGCTGCAGTAAACTAACAAGAGTGCTGAAATCTCACATTCTGTAGGATGCTTAGGATTCAGCGAGAGCTATTGGCAGAAAATGGCAGAAATGGCGTATCATATTCTAATTTATAAGCACCTGAAAATAAGAATAGTTGTGTTTTTGTTACCTTAGAATGAGATGCTTATATCTTCAGAGGGGGCAGACCTCCTTTCATTGAGGTTGTCATTTTGCACCATATTTCTTTCTACCGTAGCAGACCTTTAAGTACCTTACAGAGCCGCTAACATGGCTGCTAGTCTTTGCTCTCCTTCTTTTACTGTTTTACATTTAAAATGCAGTCAAGTTTCTTTTGGAAAACTAAACTAAAGTTGTCCTGTGTCTGTTATAATTGGGATACACGTGATACTAAGACTATGTCAGCAGTATTTATTAATGGCTGGAGAAAGAAGTTTGTTAATTAGCAGCAGTCCTGATTGCAGGCTAATGGCTTTACAGCTTTGAAACCCACACAAAACCTGCTTTTTCAAAAATGCATAACACAGCTGATATTTAGTCTAGCTGCCTGTCACTTGCATTTGAAAAGAAATTTAAATGACGACCTTTCAACCCTGTCAGTGTCTACTGACTAGCAATAGATGTTTTTGGGTGTTTTGGTAATGGCAGAAATGAAGCTTTTGCAAAAGAAACTGTTGTTTTAGTGCTTGGCCACTGAAGCATCTGCACTTTTTTAACCCAGCTTTATTTGTATCGCTATCAAGCTTTCCCCCTCGTCTCTTTTGAAGGCATCATCCATAGGAGCTCGGTGTAGAGGATGATGACAAATACCTCTTGAGACAGGCTGAGTGAGAGGGAAGGCAGGAGAGCTGAGAGAGAAAGAGATAAAAAGAAAGCATGGAAAGAAGGAGGGACTGAGAGATTTTGCCCAAGGGAGGGGGCTAAGAGAGAGGATTTGGATGAGAGAAAGAGGCAGGGATAGTAACAACAAAAAGATATATAGAGAGGTACATGGTGTGGAAGAGAGGAGTAGACTGGAGGTGAAAGAAAGTAAAAAGAGACAGAAGGAGGAGTGCTCTGCTGCAGGAGGAAGAGGGGCCTTTCATATCATCTAAAGCACATCTGTGTGTGCAGCTGCCAGTGGAAAAGAAAAACCCAATGTGGATTTGGGAGCCAGAATGTATGCAGACTGTGAACCTTTTGCATTGGGAGGGAGCAGTGAGTGAGGTGGCCGTGGCGACAAGCAATAAAGCGCGTCAGCGTTTGGAAGATGGAGAAAGCAGGAGGGAGGGAGCAGTGGGAGAAAAAGAAAGGGACAGATAGAGGAGAGGAGAGGTGGGTTAGATGGTCTCCCTCAAGACATGTAGGCTGCAGTTACAGAATCCACCGCTTGATTCACATAATCTTCACAGGTGGAGTGGTCTGATTTGGTTTTTTAGCCGCAGTGATTGGATGACTCAGTGTTCACGTCGTTGTTGCACCTCTAGACGAGCATATGCAGTGATGTGATGTTTCTGTCTGCATGTCTGAGTGTGTGTGACTGTGTGTCTGCTGTGTTCCTGTGTTTGTGTTGTGTGAGTGAGTTTGGGACTTTGGAAACAGGTTTGAAAGGTGCACGGTCTGTCAGTAGTAGGGATGCAACAATGTTAGAGCTGCAACAATTAATCGATTAGTTGTCAACCATTAAATTAATTTCCAACTATTTTGATAATTGATTAATCAGTTTGAGTAGTTTTTAAGGAAACAGTTCTCTAATTCAAACATCTTAAGTGTGAATATTTTCTGGTTTCTTTACTCCTCTGTGACAGTAAACTGAATATTTGGTGTTTGTTATGTTTTTTTTTGCAAAATAAGTTCAAATACCTTGTTAAAATGGCTTGCATATAGATCTAGACCTTGCCTTCATTTAGTATTAAAGGATTCACAAATATGCAAATAGCCCCCGCCCGCTCCACATCCTCCAACCCCGACCCCGACTGCTAAGTGGCTACACCTTTGTTTTGCTTGCCAAACACAGTAACTAGCTACATCCAGCTTCTCCTGCAGGCTGGGCCACGCTAATGATAGGTATGGCACCACCTTTCGATTAACGGGATTGGTTCCTCAGGTTTATGACATCATAAACCCAGCATGACTGAATCAGTTTTTTTTTTTTTTTTTTTTTTACATGGCCCTTGCTCGCTGCAGTTTCAAAGCAAGAAATGCTCAGACATGGTGTTTACTGCTTACAGCATCAACTTTTTTTTTAAAACCATTTTCCAACATTTTATAGACCAAAAAACAAATCAATTAATCAAGAAAATGATCAACAGATTAATCAAAAGTAAAAATAATTGTTAGTTAAAGCACTAAACAATATATTGAACACTGCAATATTGCAATAAAAAAATGTCTCAGATTGTACCAGACAATGATGATATCTACCATGATATTACATGGTTAATTATTTTATTTCATTATTTGTGTTTTACTTTATAGAGGGACTGCTACTGACTGCTGCATTGGTTTGGTTTTGCAATTGTACATAATTGAAACACTAGTGCCAAAGATAATGCCAGTTTTTTGCACATGCTCAGGTCATGGCTGGCGTCTTTTATTTTATTTTATCAAAGAAGGAAATCAGAAACACTGTTAAAAGGAAAAACAAATTTCATACAAACAAAAATGCTGCACACATTCATTCATTTTTTCAAGTTGTCATTTTCTTTGTTATCTAATATTGTGATAAATGTTGTTGACTTTTTTCATAGTATTATCATACCGTGAGTTTTTGGCATCGTTACATCCTGACTCAGTGGTGTTGCCGTACTGCCCAGTGTGTCTGGGTGTGGACTCGTCTGGACAGGATGGTGACGTACAGACTCAGACTCAGGGAAGGACATGATTCTAATTAAAGAAATTGTTGGGTGTTTGAACCTGATTAGTGTCTCTGTCCCACTTACTGATATAATCGCTCTAATAGGGTCATTTGTTTCATTCACACACTCAGTACATGTGACAATAGAAATGTTTTCTGCCTGTCTTATTGTTAGCTCTCGTCTCTCGGGAGTTCTGTCAGTCTCTCTGCCTTTATTACATTATATCTCTGTGTGTTTGTGTCTGTCTCTGCTGCTCTATTATACAGACTAAATAAGAGTGGAACTTCAAAATGACTCGCTGCTGAGAAGATATAAATCCTGCTCTAGTCTCCAGCCTCCCAGGAAATACACACTGTTGCTGGGCATATTTAGCAAAGGCATCTTTTTCTAGAGGTTCATTTGAAAGTGCAAATCCTCAGCATCGTATCAGTGCGGTAAATCTGCACTGCAGGCCTCAGACAGGCAGAACGGGGAACATTTTGTCTCCTAATGATGCCAACTGTATGTGGGCATTAATGTGCCGCTGTTAACAGCTGGTCCACGATAACGTTCGGCAAAGGATTTTAGTATTTTAGTATTGTGCTTATTTTTGCCTGATGTGAACCTAAGTTGAAATACAAATCAATTCCACCTTTGCAGTTCTACCCACACACTGCCTTTGTGTTGTCAAGCGTGAATCCTTTTTTTGTTTCAGTTAACTGCTGTACAAAGAAAGGCTTTCATCAGGTAAAGTTATCACCTGATTACACCTGTAATTCTAGTCTGACAACCGTGGTGACTCAACAAATATGTTGCTGTCTCATGATTGGGTATTTGGTTAAGCAAATTGGGGAAACGTTATGTTGAGTTTAAATTTAGACAGTATAATAACAGGGGTTCTCTCATGTATAATATTTAATAAAGAACCAGATAATATGATAAATTCTAATAATACTGCTAGTACTGTGTGCTGTTCCTGGTTTAACCCGGAAAAAAGAAATCATACTCTGGTGAAAAGTGATGTGTTTTACATCCACTGAAGCAACAACAGCAGGTGGTTTGGAGAAAGGCAAATGAAATGTACAGTATGAAGCTGAAGTGAGTGTTAATGATTGGCCCTTATGCAAAACACTTACTGCTAATGGTTGGCAGAAAAACAAGAATGTTGCAGGTTCTCACTTTGACGGACATCTTTTCTTTTCTGTTAAGCAGCACACTGCTTCATCTACTTGTATGACTCTCTCCACACTGTATATTCAGGAGTGTGATGTGAGCTTATGAGCTTGAAAGCAGATTATAGTTTTATACTGTTAAATGTCCTGGTTCATAGTTTAGGTCCTCTTGGTTTGTGGCACAAAGAGCTGAGTTTAGTCACAGCTGTGTTTTTCTTTATTTTTCATCAACTCCGAAACCATTGCCGTGTTATCTGGTTAGTTTTCAACAAGAAAAAGCAAAGTAAATGCATCACCTACTTTATTCCCTCACTGGCGGAGTCAAATGAAAAGATCTTTTGAGGCAAATCCATCTTTAAAAAAAACAAAAAATATTCTATCAGGACTGCAGAATATGAGGAGAATCTGCAGTGTGCAATAACACTGTCTAGTATTGTGATAATGATATGACTTGCAGCAAATAAACAAATAAGTGTGAAGTGAAGTGTGCATATTAGCTTGTTTCCTCTGGAAGATGCAACAGCTGTTCGGCAATCAAATACTAAGAACTACATACCCAGAATGTGTGCTACTGTTAAACATACGTCTGTGTAAATAAACAGAAGTATGATTCTTGTTTGACACACTGCTGCACGGGTATCGTGTCACTTCCTGTTAGCCTCCTCATCAGTTGGAGACATGTAAGCATGGTTACCGTAGATATATTATAATGACCTAGATAGTGAATGCAAAGATGACGCCCATTCAGTCCAGTGAGAGTTGCTCTTCTGGTGCATAAGCCAAAAAAGTTTTCTAGAGTCCAGGTTCACTTCCTGGTTATACAGCCCACTGAATACAGGCAGTAGTGTTTTTCCCCACCAATGAGTTCCCGCTCAGCCCATAGACTTTACATTGTGATGACGTCACAGCTTTTTGAGTTTTTCAGGTCTAGTTAAGTTTGACAAATATAAAACCTCCATGGATCAAAAATTAATCATAGAAAGAGTCATAATTGACCTTGTTTGCAGTTTGAGTCCTGTTAAAATGTGGTGGCCTATGGGGGAAAATGCTATTTAGGGCTGGTGGGGAATATTTGACTCTGCGAGTGGCCACGTGGGAAAATTGGCATCAAGGCTGAGCAGCGATGCCTTGTGTAGTTTTATTATAAGTCTATGATTGTAACTGTGCCAATAATGATCTAATTTAAAAAATATTTAAATTTAAATTTAAGCATTATTGACATTACACAGAGCTGCCTTGATTTCTGTCTGCTTTTGTCTGTCATGTTCTTGTTGCTGTCATCACTGTTTTCATTGCATTGTGGGATATTTATGCTGCTGTAGTGTCCAGTGCTTGCATTTTGTAATATTTGTCCAGAAATAGTATGCACATTGCATACTATTGGTCTCATACTAAGTTTTTGGACACACTAACGAATTTCACATACTGTTATACCATACTAAATAGCATGTTAGTATAGAATTTCGGATGCAGCCATCGTCGTAATTACTAATAGCAGAAGTGCTGTGCTTTTTCACCACAAGATCTTTGGGCAGCCACATTTTCCTCACTCTTCTCTCCTTCCGCAACCATTGTGTCGCTTTCGGCACCAAATTGACACCAAATAATCTCAGGGTAGCTGATGGCTAGCTTGGTTTTCATCTGATTGGCAGAATGGTGTGAATGCATGGCCCGTGTATGCAGGGCTCCATTCAATAGGTCAAATGTTTGCATTTGCATGGCACATGTAAATAAAATTATTTGTCTTATTCATTGTGTGTATTACACATGTTCATATCGTAATGACAATGAAAATATGTCTTCAGTCAGCACTATTTGATATTCAAGGTACTGCTCAAATAACTGATGCCAACACACAAAGCTACGCACTGAGTTCAGCATATGATTCAAGTTGACATAAGGGGACAAAATATTTATAAATCATCTTCGCTGGTCTATGGGTCTGGGTGTGATTTCTGTGATATCAAGTCAGACTATCTACTTTCTTCAACTAGAAACACTTTACACAGTACGTTCCCGATTCTTTCAACTCAATCCAAACTGTTATTCCAGCAGTGTGAAGACTGAGCTCAAAACTTTAAATGACTGCGACTTGACTCAGTAAAAGTTGACCCAAAGCTGCTTCATCCAAGCACAAAGAGGAGAGAGTTATCAAACACAGCCAGCGCAGACAGCGAATGCATCATCAAGTCTTCTCTGAAGTGTCTCTGACCTTCATTTTAGTGCCTCGCTTGAGTTTCATAACTGACTTACACCATATTAATCTGCTACTTTATATCTCAGGCTCACACACATGCACATAGACAAACACCTGTACTGACACACACACACACACTCTCACGCACACATAAATACCCCACAGAAATGCTTCAGAGAGCAGCTCAGATCACAGAGAGACGCCCTTCTTGTTACGGCTGCCTGGCTGCTGTCTGATAAGCGTTAGCCCTGGAACAGTCGTCTGACTGTGAAGGCCGTGAGTAATACAGGGTTTATCTGTATCACTGCTCGTCCCGGGCCAACCTGCTCTACAACGACCTGGTTTCTGTTGCAGGGCCAGAAGGGGCTTTCAAACTCAGAAATGCACTTACTTTTCCAACATAAATGACATTTTGGATCACTTTTCTGTGTAATTGTGGTATATTATATACATAGATTACCCAGCTGCAATTAAACATATTTTGAAAAGTGGGTGCAATATTTAAGCATTTTAAAGTTCGTATTTAGCTTTAACTTGAGCAATTTAAACACAAATAAATATGTTTTTCTGTGTAAAATCCGTCATACACTGCATGTACAAACTATCTGTGGCAATCACTCCACTCACGAAGAACACTGATGAGGTAAAAGCAATCAATGCAAATGAATTACTCTTGTTAAATCAATCACACAGAGGCAGATGGAGATAATGAGAAGCAAATTAGTTTTCAAAAAAAGGATTGTAAATAATGGACTCAATAATGATTCAGTCAGGAAAGTTAACATGATATTTTGTGTATTCAGTGAAATGAATGTGGCTTATATGTTGAAAATGTATCTTAGAAGTGTCTATAATCAATATTTAGACTGACATGGATTAGGGTTGGGTGTTGTGCCCCAGTGATGGTGTGGGCTGCTGTGGTCGCTTTTAAATCACAATGTTGCAACGGTTGAGGACTCAGTGGTCATGAACTGTCAGCCAATGGCAATGCACACCAACCTTAACATTATTGATGAAATGATACATTAATCTGGATCTATATATCAATTAAATTTTCAATGATCCAGTATGATCTATGCAAAGTGAGAATATTGATCTATATTGTCATCTTTAAGAGACCCCTTTATTTTGGAATTTCCTTGGCATCTCTGTGTCACACATGTCTGGAAGGGTTCAGTCATAAAATTTTATAAACGTACATTTTTTAATATTCTTAATGTGTTTTAATGTGTTTTATGTGATTTGTTAATCTTAATACGCGTTGCAGTGGATCTATAAAGGGTCACTTGTAGTGACTTTGAAGTTCCCCGCAGGTCTATGGGCTTTATAGTTTCTTTCAGCTCATTATTTTATTTTAATAATTTTACTGTTTTAGTTCAGTCTTACCACTCACATCAGCAAAAATAGCAAGGAGCTGGTGAACATAGTGGAGCATCTGGCAGCTAAAGGCAGGCTGCCTGCAGGCTGCAGGGACACTGACCTCCAAAAGGACTCCAGAACGTAGCATAAACATAACTAATAGGTGTCCACAGCTGTTCGTGCACACATTCATTTGGAGATATAATCATACCCTGAACCTACACAAGCGCAAGATGAGTGCAACATTATACTTTGACAATGACAGCCAGCGACAAGTCCTACATTGTAAGTTGATCAGCTGTTAATGACTGTCAGTTGTCTTTTAATGTAGAATTAAGCATGTTATATAAGTTCAGTTGCTGCCTGCCTTCCTGCCTGCTGCTAGACTCCATTAACAAGAAAAGTGAATGACCTTGAAATGGGCAGTTTGAGGAATCACACAGGCCAAAACAAAAACAGGAAAAATGGAAATTTCAAAGGAGACCATTGTTGGCTGTAGTGTGGTTGTCAGAGAAGCTGGTCTTTTAACTTTCATGTCATCTCTGATGACATATTATGGTAATTTTATGATTTAGTACAGTAAATATTTTACAGATTTCTCCTTTAAAGGCCCAGTGTGTGGTATTTTGGGGGATCTATTGGCAGAACATGACAGAAATGGAATATAACATTCACCTGAAAATAAGAATTATTGTGTTTTTGTTACTTAAGAATGAACCATTTCTATCTACAGAGGGTGTGGGTCCTCTTTCATTGTGGCTGCCATGTTGAAGCGCCATGTTTCTACAGTAGCCCAGAACAGACAAGCCAAACACAAGCTCCAAATGGGGCATTTCACATTTTGTAAGTTTAAGTCTTATTGATTGTCAGTGTTTTAGTTACTGGTGACCCTGAATTAGCCCTGATGATCCTGCAGCTAAATGGCCTAATACTCTGGTCAGCTGGCTGTGGTCTCAGGTGTGCTGCTTCCTGGTGGGAGCTGAGAGGTCGTTTGTTTGTGGAGTGTAAAGACAGACTTTTACATACACTCATATGCAGATACAAACCTGTCAGACTGGCCTAGCCTGTGCAGTGGAGCCTTGATGGACAATGTATGCATTATTGTTCATGTTCAACCAAGTAACAAACACATAAATTCATGCAAACCATCTGAACACATGCTCAGTATTCAGGTTCATAAATTGAAGCATTGCGCCGTGTTGAAACCAATCTGCTGGCTGTTCCAGGAGTGTGTGTCTGTGTGTGCCTGTTGCCCTCAGCGATGAATACAGGACTCATTAGAATTGCTGTCATGTCGCTGCTCTGCCTGCAGCACTTCATCTAACGACAGTGGAGCGGCCAGTCAGATTTCAGTATCCAGGAGTACCACTCAAGATTAAAAAGTCAAAAATACCTCGCTCCGTTTCCTCACCGGCCTGTTGCGATGTTTGAAAGTGTTCTTCAGAGGGGAAGAGCGGTATGGAACCAGATTAAGTTGTCACAGCCTCTTTGTAAGTACTGAAGAGGCATCCTTTAAATAGTAATGCTACCTCAAAGTCAAGTTCTGTTTGCAGGTACAAGTTTGTAACTCCGGCATGTTTTGATTCATCTTGACAGAAAATATGTTCAGCAAAATATGCTTGGTTGAATTTTTGAGAAAAGGTAGACGAATCCTTAGATATGTAAGTATTTTTTTGACATCCTCATGCGTCCTCTTTATTTATTTAGACATGATTCTTGTACCATTTTTATTAATTCATTGTTTATTGTGTATTTGTGTTGCTTATGTTTTCTGATTGGGTTCTTGTGAATGTTTCTCATTCTCAGGTCTGTCTTTGAAAGGAGAGCTTAGTCTCAGTGAGACTGCCTGATTAAATAACGAAGAAATAAATGTATATAAAACTTTTTAGGTAAGAACCGTGTTGCTTTCCAGAGAAGAAATAGGGAATAAAAAGAGCAACAAGACAGCAATATAAAAATGACAATATCTGAACATAAAGGACTGTTCAAATATGATTATAAAAGAGAATATTAAAGTGACATAGATACAGTAGCAGTTAACATGAGGCTAATAAAAAAAAAAACGTAAATAAAGATGCTAAAATATTGTCATTAAGTCTGGAGGAACGCGACATCTGAGCAACAAAAAGCTACTTAGAAAATTTATAAAATAATTGCCATTGACATATTATTGCATAATGAAGTTGTTTTGGTGAATGTGTAATAGAAATAAACTGATCAGAAACTGAACTGAAAAATGTATGAACAATAATTAATTGATAGTTGAGAAATGGCAATCATTGTGTCTTATTTTTCATTGTTTTATCTGGCGGTGGCAATGGTGAGTCAGTAGACTTAAACTTGAACTTAAAATGAGAAAAAAAAAAGAACAAAACATGAAAAAAGAAACTTTAAAAAAATCTTATTAACTATTGATAACTATGACCATTAATTGATTGTTAGCATTTTCAACGATCAATTAAGGAAAATGCACAAAATTTGCAACCCTAATGTGTAAGCAAACACTTGTCTAGTTACACATCTCTGGTCTTCTCAAACTTTTGAAGAAAACATCTGGTTCTTAAAGGGATAGTTCAGATTTTTTTGATGTCATTGTATGAGGTGAAACAGTGGATGGTGGGTGACACGCCCCCAGTTTAGAGAAGCAGAGAGGAAAACCAGCACAGAAGCTAAGCAATAAACTTCTGTGGATGGAGTCAGCAACAAAAGGTATTTTAGCCACCTAAAAATGCCCACCTAAAAAAAATCAATATCAGTTTAAGTGTACGCTGTATTTAGAATATTTTCACTGCTTTACTTTTCTGTCAGACAACCTCTTCTGAGGAGAAAACGGTGTTATATGAGCCAAATCTCACTCAAACCAGACTCATTCACAAAAACAGTCATTTTACCTCACAGATCTGGATCTGTGATCCTCGATCTGTTAGTTTGTTTGTGTTATTGTGTGAGTTCTTTGTTTTTTAAGGGTAGTTTGGATTCACCAAAGTCACACAATAAATTGATCAAGGCAGCAGTAGACCAGCAACTCCAATGTTCTGCAAGTCACAATGATTGAAGTTTTTGCTGATGGAGTCTTGTTGGTTTGGAGAGAGTGGTATTTGGCTTGTATAATGATGGATTACCATCAGAAGAGGCTGTCTGATGGCAAAATAAACCAGTGAAAATATCTGAAATAGAATGTACACTGAAGATGAAACATATTTTAAGTGGATAAAATAAATGGCTTCTGCTAACTCTGTTCAGAGCAGTACATTGCTTCATAATGTGGTACTCCCGCTACTGTTGGGATGTTGACCGCCATCTACTGTAGTTAATACACTGACTATGGATAAATAACTAATATAACTCCACTTCAAAAATTCTGAACTGTCCCTTTAAGCTGCTAAATGCTGCACTGTGTTCACCAGCAAGCTGCTAACTTTGTCTGCTTTGTGTGCCTGCTGTTTGGTGCAGGTCAGGTAGTGTATAGTGGGTTTATTATATATTTGTTTTAGCTGAAAACAGCTGCCTGATGTGGCTGGAAATGAGAATGAGAGCAGAGATTATGAGTCAGAAAAAGCTCGATAAAAGAAGTTCAGCGGGGCTAAAAGGATACTGTAGAGTTGGGTGATAATTTTATGTTGGTTGGTTCATTACAAGTGACCCCTTTCATTTACACTGAGTAATTTGCTCCATTGATTATATAAACAATATTGATTAGTACAGCTTAAAAAAATAGGGACTTCTGTGAAATAATTACAAAATGTGCAACAAGTAGCATGCAACATGAGTTTGTTTTGCATCAATGAAAATAATGACTATGAGATTTTTAGTATAAAGCTCGTTGCAATGTTTTCAGTGTGTGTATCAGTACTTTTTGAACATATCAGCACATTAATAATAATGTAGTACAATAATAAACCGTGATATTTTTCTCATTTTTTCTGAAAATTAGCATGCAACATTTACTTGCAGGTAAATGTTTTGAAAATGGCACAGCGACTCAGTTTGTGCATCAGCTTTATGTTGCATGTTGGTGCAAGGTTTCTGTTCACACATAGAGCACTGTAAACATGGGAACATATGGGACATATAGTATCTGGGAAAGAGCATTAGGCTTGTTTCTGGGAAGCCTCACAGTGTGTCCCTCTCTGTCCCTGCCCTGTTCCAGGAAGTAGAGGGACACGCTGAGCAGCAGCACAATGATGGTTTTATGTGACAGGTGTTTATTGGATCCACAGAACTACAGAGATACTGTGTGATTTACCGCGTCATGCTAACAGTGGTGATATCATGGTTAAATTTACAGCCTGCCACAGCCTTGACCTTTGTGAGTGCGCATGTGTGTGCATTCACTTTCGTAACCATGTAAGCAGAACCAGCTCTAGTATGTACATGAACTTCAGGTGTAAGATGATATGTGTGGCTTTCATATTTTGTTCCTGTTTACTTCCACTACAGAGATCCAACATTTTCTACTGTTTTCAGACACATAAAGTTAAACAATAACACTTTATATTAAGGTGACTGTAATATGCATTAATTAACAGGTAATGAGGTCCTCATAAGATGCTTATTAACATTGTGTGTTAATAAGACTAAATAAAAGCATATAAAGTAAACAAAAGCCTTATGAGTTTCTTATAATTGTTTATAATAGCGTTACAAACACATTTTTGGAGTTTAACTAACTTACTAATTATGTCATTGTTAACCCTTTATGAAGCTTTTGGTGTTACTTTATTAAGATTTCCACATACTTGCATTTATTAGCAGTCAACTATGCACTTATAAACAACCAGCTATGCATTTTATGGGGGTACCTGATAAAGCATGAATAATTCTTATTGAGGTTAATAAAGCCATTATTATGTCCTTATTAGCAGTTAACTATGCATTTCTGGGGGTATTGGATCTAAAGTGTGAACAATAGTTAAGGTTCATAAATCATTCATTATTCACAGTTAACGATGCTTTTCATAGCTCCCCCATCTGGAATGAGCTCTACATATTGTCAAGGTTGATAAAATGTGAATAAAAACCAACATGTTAATTAGGATTCAAATTAATGTCGACTTATGTGTTTATGAGTCGTAACAAAGTCTGGCAGGTGAGCAGGATAACAGGTTTGACTTTACATTGACAGACAATTGACAGTTATAACAGCTGATCAACTTACACTGGAGGACTTGTGTTTGCATGTTATTGTCAATTTACAATGATGCATGCGTCCTGTGCTACTGCAGAGCTCTGCAGGCTCTGCAGCCTGCCTTAGCTTCCCCAAGTCTTGGGAGAAGGGGGCATGTGGAAACAATAAACATTAGATAGGATTTAAACCTATTTAATATACAGTCTGTGAGGCTCTAACGCACTATTTGGACTGCTGTACTAATTTTTGCACGTGGAATTGCTACATATTGCTCCTTTAATAACCACTCTTCACATGTTAGAGCCTGTACCCCAAAATACATAGTTAACTGTTAATAAATGCATAATAAAGCATGCAGAAATATTAATAAAGGAACAGCAAAATCTTAGTAAAGGTTTAACAATGACACAGTAGGTAGGTTAAACTCAATAAATGTAATAGCAATTCTATTATATTATTATAATTAAGGAAGGCATAAGGCTTTTATAAACTGTTAAGTTCTTACAAATGCTTATGAATGTCTTATAATCATTAAGAGTGTTTATGATGCTATTATTATCACTTATATAGTCTTTTTTTAATGCATATTAATGTTAATAACCATCCTATAAGGGCCTTATTACCTATTAAGTAACGCTTGTCACAGACACCTTAAGTGTTATCAAATAAACAAATAGTAAAGTCTTGGATGGATGCTGTGATACTAAACGTGCCTGTGTGTGATCTCTGGGAAGACAGTGCCCCATTTTCCTGCTCCTGTGATGCTCCACGCCTCAGTGATCACAAGGCTGTTGTGGGACGGGCATTCTCTGCAGGCTGCTGTCATTATTATTCAGGACCCGGGAAAATTGTTTTCACACACTGTCCTCTGACAGCTGAGCAGGGTCTGAGGTTACACTGGTTACAGAATCGCTTAGTCCTGTTTAAACTATTGGCACCGCTGCTGCCTCTCCAAAGTACATATGGGTGGGAATGTGAGACTGTGGAGGATCAGTGACAGATGAATGAGGTGTCACCGCGAAGATAAAGTTCATTTGAGCCTGCAGTTGTTTTAAAAATGCAAATTTTTCCATGACGTAACTTTATTCTCCCTAGATAAAATATGTGCTGTGCATTATTTTCCTTCAAACTGCTGCAATAAGGGCGCCTCTGTTGTAATGTGACATTACTGTGTTGCTACAGTAGAGCTATTTTTGGTGTGCTGTTGACATCTGCAATAGAGACAAGGTAATTCTACACAGGAGCTGAATTCTCTGTACTGGCTGTGTGTTCAGAATAGTCCAAATTGTTCGTGCCATGGACCTTGAAGCATGTTCTTTTATTATTCAAGGCTTTTTTGTGGGTATCCCTGAGACTCGGGACACATCACAACACCGAAAACAGCTGCACTTACATGTGTTGGGTTGACTGAGCCGAGCGTCTGTGTGTGTGTGTGTGTGTATGTGACAGTTCAGAGTGTGTGGACAATGTGTGGCCTCTGGTCTTGGCAGGGCAGGATTAGTTCTGTCAGTCTCGTGTTGTGAGGCAAAGCGGCGTGACATTTAAATCTGTCCCGTCGAGAAGGACGATTCTGTGTGTGAGCGTGTGTGTGTGTGTGTGTGTGTGTGATGTGGCAGCAGGGGTAAGAGTTTTGGAGGGCGGGGGTTGGCCAAAATGTTAGGAATGTCATTGCTCCTTATACTGTTTCACTTTGAAAAGGTGACTCTGTCTCTCTTTTTCCCCCCCATATCTGTCTCCCTCCCCTTCTGTCTCCCCCTCTTCTGTCTGTCTCTGTCTGTCTCTCTCTGTGTCTGTCTGTCTGTCTGTCTCCCTCTCAGATAAGTTGTTTGGAAAGCGGCTGCTGCAGCCGGGAGACACATCATGTCTCATAAGTCTTGGATGAAAACGGTGCCCACAGAGAACTGTGATGTCCTCATGACATTTGCAGGTCAGACACTCACATACACTCCTATGTTTGTATTTCTATACTTGTGAGGACCCTCAGTGACATAATGCCCCACTAACCTTAACCATTAACCATCGCAACAACATACCTATGGTCAGACCTTACCCTCACCTAAACCTAGGTGCAGCTAAGGGTTATTTTGGTATTTATTAATCTGCTAATTTAAAGTTATCGAAAAAAGGCCAAACACAATTTCCCAGAATCCAAAGTAATATGGGCTAGTATGAAAATTTGTTTATTCTGTCAGTTCAGAACCTAAACATCAGGTATCATGATTCTCCAAATCCAAAATTCAATTTAACTTTTGATTTTAAGGCCACGGTTCAGTTTGATTTTTTTGATTTAAACAATTGTTTTTGCATTGATATTTATTCCATTGTTAGACTATTGAGTCTTGATTTGTAAAAATCATTTACATTTTCAGATATTTCTTTAAAAAGATAGCCTATGTGTTATCAAGTGTGATATAACAGTCAGTAAGCTGCATGTAGGCGGGGATGAAGAGGGGAAAAAAATGCCAGGAGAACTGCAGATTCTGCCTTGATTTCGATTATTTAAACTTGAAGTTTGTTCAGATCATTTTTTGATTCTATATTGAAATTGTGACACACCAACTATCATATGAGAAAAGAAAAGCAGAAAACTCTCACATTCGAGAAGCTAGAACCAGCAAAACCTTTTGCATTTTTGTCTGAAAAGTGACTTCATGATGATTTATCTAAAATAAAATAGTTGTCAAATAATATTCTGTCTAATTGGCTAATTGTTACAGCTCTAGATTAAATTATTCTAAGAGTCAGACAACACTATGGAAAGGATCGAGTAAAGAGTAAGATACTTTTTGTTTAACCAGAAACAGGTGTTTTATTGCTCCCTTTCCAAAAATGGTAATTTTATCATCATCACTATCATCTACATTCAAACATGACAGAAACATCACCAAAAACGTCTCGTTTCATTTCTTCGTTTCGTTCCACTTTTCCAACAATCTCCAACTCTGGGTTGGAAAAAATAAACCCTTAACCATGAACGTGAAAATATCAGGAGAGGAGTAAGAAGGAGGAGAAACATCAAAGAAGCAGCTGACAGAGCCAGAATATTTTCACATCTATGGAGAAATAAGGGTTTAATTCAACCAAACAACCAGCGTTCTTGATTGCTGGAATGGTGGAAAGATGAGCCAAGATGTTTTTGGTGAATTTTATTTTGTTTCTGTTGAGTTTCAATGAGTGTGTTTTACGTCGATAAAATGAGCTGTTTCTGGTTAAACAAATACCCCTTTTTCATACATATGTGCTGACTTGACTTAGTTTGACTCGGCATGTCAGCCCAGCATGGCAGGGATTTGCATTTCCATTACACAGGGTTATTCGCTTCACAGTGTCTTTAACTGAAAACGAGCAGCTTAGCTCGAGTCGAGCAGCTGTAAAACGGCAATAAAAAGTGAACTTCCCATAAATTCTTCACAATAAAAGTCCTGTGTCGTTGTGCTATTCAGAAGATTTTATTATGAAGCAGCAAAACCAGGAAATTGTCGGTCTTCATCAGCGGTAACTTGACAGGACTCCTGTACAGCTCAAAGCAAATGTGATAGTAAAATACAGCAGCCACCTGAACGTAAAAATGATGACAAAGGAGAGAAATTAAACTTCAAACCAACAAGTTGAGAGCTGAACACACAGGCACAGACACTTTTAAAAACCTTGTTCTCTCTGCTCTCCTTCACACACCAGCTGATTATCACAACACTTGCTTGTTTGAGGAGGAGAAAAGGGGGTCGTTACGGGTTGGCCAGGGGCGACGACACATCACTGCAGCCTGGTTGTAGGTGGATCAGGCTCGCTTTGGCTCCACTTCACAGTGAGTCCATCTCGGGCGCGACTTGACACAGCTCGTTGTGATAAAAGTGGTAATGGATATGCAAATCAGCGTGGCATGGTTTGATTTGGCGTGGCCAAAAGTGCCACTGGAAAAAAGCCCAGAAATGTATCTTACTCTTCAAAAAGGCCTGTATTTGCAGTGATCCTTTCCAAAATGTTGTCAGACACTGTAGAATAACAATCTAATCCTGTCTGTGGCAAAAACAAACACTTTTAGTGCCCAGAGGCTGCAGCACTCTCTCTGGGCCATTTTCAAAAATTGTTTTGTTTTTTTTTTTAGAATATTTTATTTTCGGTTTTTCAACTTAACAACCAAAAATACAAAAATACAAAACATGATACAAACCCCTTCCCTATCCCACCCAACAAGAACTAAAAAAAAAAATAAATAAAATTTCAAAAATTGTTGTCTTCATTGGTCACTAAGGGTGTTTTCACATTATGCACTAGAGTACAATCGCCCCCACTCCCCTCACGGTCAGTGCTCACATGTGCATTATCATCTACACAACATTTGTTTATGTTGTTGTTATGGTGTAGAAAAAACCTGCCAATTGCAAGATCCCAACATCAGTCCACTTCCTTGTTTTGTTATGGATTGCTTTTACACCTGATGCTGACCATATTCGGGCCGCACATGAACCATACTAGACCACCTTTTCAAGTGGACCCGTGCAGAGATCAAGGAGCCGGGCCCAAGTACGGTGCACATGTGTTCATACTAATCAAACGAACTGGACGTTGGGGTCAGGTGTTCTTGGATCTGGGCCAGAGTCCCTGATGTGAAGTCACCTCAGACATAAAAAATTGGGAAAATAGGCTGAAAATAGGCTGAAAAATACCAAAGTAACTCTTTAAGGTCTAAATACTGGTCCTCACAAATATATAAGTACAAAAGCGCACAGATATGTTGACACATTTGCATTATACTATTTAACACAAATTTGCCACCCTTTTATTTTAATGGTGCAGCCCCACAAAATGTAAAATGTGTTCTTATTCCATAATTTCATCCCAAACTTGTGTTATAAATATAAAGCTGTAAATTTACCTTATCGTGCTGCAGGCAAAGAAAGAAAGCAAAACTGTTTTAATCCTTTATTTTCTCCCATTTAAATTCAGTTTAGATGATTGTGTATCTCATAAACAGCCCAACATCCCCCTTCAGCAGCAGAATTTTAACTATTATCTGCAACAGTAGAAATCAATACAGTTATATACACTGTTTATATCATCATCATAACTATTATGTTGATACTACATCTCTTTAGTTTCTTGGCCGTAGCCCGAACCAGCTAAGAAAGCAGAGAAGAAGAGTCACTCTCAAGTGTTTGTTAGTACGACTTTTAACCTGCAGCTGCTGCTCAGCAATAAATAGTACAAGACTGTGGGAGTACTCTGTAAGCTCCTGTGTGCAGGGATGCGTGGGTATGGTTGTATTTTTATTTTTCATTTCCTGCCACAGACACTACAGATGACCACACGTTGCTATGGCTACTGAACCACATCCGGCTGGGAATCCCAGAGCTCATCATCCAAATCCGGCATCATAAGCACACACGAGTCTACGCATTCTTCGTCACTGCTACATATGAAAAGTAAGGAGGTTATTTATTGTTAGCAACACATTTTAATGTGAGTGTATTTGGTGGTTCATTTCTAATGCATTTAATCTTGACAGTATGGCTGCAACTAACGAAATATTTTTGTTTTTGATTAATGTGTCAGTTATTTTTGTGATAAATCGACTACTGTTCTGTTTCTCACTGCAGGGGTTCCCAATGTTTTTCATGGGACCTCCACAATAAAAGCACATTCCAGCCTTACTGAAACAACCCTCATGTGATTTCTGCCTTGCTGTCATGACCTCTTACAGTTATGGCACTGCTGGTACTGCTGTTTTGATTGAAGCTGTGTGAATTAATCACCCTGGACAGAATACAGGCAAGAAGCTATAGCAGTAACTTTTTCTTAAAACAGAGACAGAAAATGAATAATACAGTATATATCACTGCTTCCTCCAGTTTGAGGTTTGGTTATTTTTAAATGCTACTCCTAGAGATGTTTGAGACAAAAATATCCCTTCTGTTCTGAGCTGGTGTAAAATTGTGCCTTCGTTTATTATGATATTATATTTAGCTGCAGCTATAGTAGGTACCGCATGCACAGGGAATCATTAGTGAAGCTGCCGTGAAGCTCTGCTGTAGGTTATTTAAAGTTTTGCAGAGGGTTAGAGTAAGGCTAAACAGAATGAAATGAACAAAAATGGTCATGTTTATTGTATGAATGAATTGATTTAAGTATTAATACAATAACAATTGACCATGCAGCTTTACAACAATAGATAGAGATAGAACAGATCAGATCCAGTATCAGTGTCCGGGCCCCATATTGATGTAAGGCGTTTGTTAGGTATTGGACTTTTGTCACTGATCCGCGTTCCCATCTAAATTCTACAGTGTCTTAAACTCTCAGCAATGCATCTTGCAAAATGGTGGGCCGCCTCTCAGCCTATCAGCTGCAAATATGAATGTCACAAACCACAGTCCTATTGTGCCCCACTGTAGGACCCCATTACACAAGTTACATTACACAAACCAAACACGCTTTCCAGATGTTGAAAACTCTGACTGTATGTGCATCAACATCAACTGGTTCAGAACTTCTTACAACTAAAGTGAAGTTCAGTTTCAGCCTCATGCAGTCTTACAGATACCTAAAACTAATAATCAAGAAAAAAAGAGCACTGGTATCAGTATAGTGATACCAAATACCAAATTCAGATATCGGAATCGGATTGGGACTGAAAAAGGTGGACTGGTGCGTCTACATTGAAATCTACATTTTTGGAGAAACTCACAAAAGCTTAAATATTAAATATAATTTACATTTGATGTTTTCAGGTTTGTAACAAACCAAATTTTGTGAAAAATTGGTTCAGAATTAAGCGTCTGACAGTCGATTCCGTATTAAAATCTGCATCTGTCAAAATGCATTTGAGGCTCAGCTATTTTTATGGACAGTTCACCACAAAATCAAAAAATACATATTTTTCTCCTGGCCTGTAGTGCTATTTATCCATCTAGACAGTTTTGTTGTGAGTTGCAGAGTTTTGAAGATATTAGCAGTGGAGATGTCAGCCTTCTTTCCAATATAATGGAACTAGATGGCACTTGACTTTCAGTGCTCAAGACACTGAAAAAATATGTTTGAAATGTTCAGAACCACTGTCTCTTTCCAAAAATCATGACCCCGTTACAAAAGATAATCCACACACCTTGCTAGCCTACCTAGACATTTCATGTAAGAACTACTTTCTTTCTAGTTGAAAGAAAGTAGTTCCTGTAGGTTCTACTACAGAAAAAAAGAAGTTCTCACATGAAATTGCTCACAACAAGGCGTATGCATCATCTTGATTAACAAGGTCATGATTTTGCCATTTAGCTCCATTATATTAGAGAGAGGGCAGACAATCTATGGCTGATACCTCCAAAACTCAGCAACTCTCTAGATGGATAAATACCACTGCAGGCCAGGGGAAAAACATGCATTTTTGATTTTGGGATGAACTGTCTGTTTTAATGTTATCCTGGGGATGTTAAAAACAAAAATATCCCTACTCTTCAGTGCTTGTGTAAAATTGTACCTTTGTTTGTTGTGATATTATATTTAGCTGCAGCTATAGTAGGCACCACAGTTTATCTCATGCAGAGCGACTTGTTAGTGAAGCTGCCATGGTTCCTGCTCTGCTGCAGGTTATTTAAAGTTCTGCAGAAGGTTAGAATAAGGCTAAACAGTATGGATTGTATTCTCTCTGATTATACTTCCCAGACACAGTCTCTCATTTTAAAAAAGATCCCCCGGGGAATTGAAGATGGGCCCGGGTCATTTTAATCTCAGCATTGACTTTGGTGTATAAATACTGAGAAATACAATCCAAGGGATGAGGGCGGCACTCGCTGTTCCATACTGCATTTCACCTCCTGACAAATGTCGAGCTCTCTCTGCTGACTGTGCATTCAGCAGCAAAAAGAAACTGAGAATCTCAACCAAACCTTTTACCCATGAATGGAAGAGGAATAGACAGATGGCCAGAAGGAATGAAGAAAAGAGAGACCGATAGAGACAGATGTAAAGAGAGAAAGAGAGAGACAAAGAGAGGAGACGAGGGAGGATGGAGGGAGGGTGGGTGATGATGTGGTAGGAGGATGGAGAGAGTGCTTTCTGAAAGTGTGCCAGTGGGTTTTAGATGAAATGCTCAAGGAAAATGATTGCTGTGTGACACGAAGCACACGCACCTAACGCTACATAGGTTGACCTACATTTCATGCAGTAGAGAAGATAACCCAGAAATGTTCAGTCCTCTGGAACTCACCTTGAATAGTCTTTCCCTTTCCATATTAAACCTGTGAGAATTTTCCTTTTTATCCTTCAGCTAGCTATGTGAGAATACAAGCTGAGGTGTGTTTCCTATCGTACGTGTTTCTCACATGTCAAGTGGGGTAACCAGGACGAACAAGAAAATGGATCCAAAATGCAGACTAGAGGCAGATCTAGTGCAGTTCAAATGTTTTAATGTGCAGATCTTTGACATATAGCAGATAAGACATGGACCAGATTTTAAAAATGTACATGTCCAAGTACATTTCAAATGATTTTTTTCCAAAGATTGCTTCTGTCATTTTAGGTAGTTCTTCAGTTTTTGACATGTTTGTTTGTAATGAGTTTTTTGCTGCTATAAAAAAATTAAAAGGGTGTTTCATGTCATGATTGACAGCTGAGTTCTGCATGCGATTGAATCAGCCGGCTGTATGGGCGGGATTTCAATACTGCGACTCCAACCCTGAGTACTTACCTTTACACATCTTTATTTAGTCAGAAGGCTTAAAGATGGACAGGCAGGCATTGGTCAGAACCAGAGAATCAGTCGGTCAACAAATTGAACGGGCAAAAAATGTCACTATAAAGAGGCAAAGTCCAACAGTGGGGATAAGAAGGGTCAGGTTGTTAGTTCAAGCCAATAGTCGACTGGTTGTTGCATGTTTTTGATGTTACTTTAATTATTTGAATATATATTTTTTGTAGGGAAGAAGTGAGCCACCTGTTAAATGCTAACAACAGAAGTGGTAATGATTCTGAATGTGTTGGAACAATCAGCAAGGAGACTGAACATTTAGTTAATTTACTTCAACAGAGTATAACCTCGCACAAGTCTTCTTGTTCAAAATACAGGAATAAATAACTTCAAACTTCACAAAAACAACCCACGGACTTATCAACATGATGGATGTTGCAAATTAATTTGCTACAACCTCACTCCTCTCTCATGTCACGCCTTCTCTCCCCGCCTGAACTGACCATGCCTGCATCGTCCCTGAAGTTGGAGTCCAGGTCGGCACCGCTGCAACTCACCTCGTGCTGTGTTCACAGCCATCACATCAGCCTCCATTGGTCTCTGAGGCTGTGTCCCAGTCACTAACTGAGCTTACTAGCTAACGGCAGCCACAGCACAGTTAGCAGCAGTGCACTGGTGACTTCAGTAGCTGCTGAGCCTGGTTCATTTGCCTGCTCGCCCAACTCCGGTTTTGGTGCTCACTCCTGCTATGTTCCCTGCTGGAATTCCCCACTGGATCCCCGCTGGGATCTAGGCCTAAAAACTCCTCCTGGTGGTCCAAACCTCCTGTGCTAGCAGTGTAAACAAACATCAACCTCCAGTTCCAGTTAAATACAAGTGCCCCATGTTGCTTGAGTCCAGTGTTAGAAGAGAAAAGGTCCATGTTGCCACAATCCGCTGGGTGGAGACGCAGCTCCTGAATGGAGTTTGAAGTGTTTTTTTTCTTTCTGTGACTGAGACTAAGGCTCTTCTCACCAACTAACAGTTTAGTCGACTACTCAGGGTCAGTCCAATCGTTTAGAAAGGTTTTGTTTATTGCTTTGAAAATAACCACAGCAGAAAGTACAATTGTCAGAGTGACAAACAGTAAATCTCCTCCTCTCGTCTTGTGTTAGCTGACATACCATCCATTATCATTACTCATTCCTCAGCTCTGACTGGACAATTTACAGCATGCAGGTCCTGTTCTGCTGAGTTTCTGCATTACGTCTGATGGATATTTGCTACATTAGCATAAACCTTACGTGCATTGCTCTCGCTCAGCAGTATTCTGCTCTTTTACAAGGTTAGCTTTGTCCACATGTTCCCTCGGAGTGTGTCTCCAAATTAAGACTCCTTGTATTTCGGGAGAGAGGTAGTAATAGGCGATAAAGTTTTTGATTAAATAAGAAAGGAGGATCTCATTAAGATTCTTGGCAGCAGCAGGAGCCGTACACCTCTGAAGGGCCTTGCAGTTATTGGCTTGGATTACTAAACAGTTGGTTTAAACAGATACAGCCTCTTTTTTTCTCAGGCAAGGACCTTTATTGTGGCGGGGCTGCACACTAAGCAGTATTCAGCGTTGATACAGAAGCTCACAGCTCGCATTTCTGCTGTAATCCATCACTTCTCTGTGCTGCTCCTCCAAGTGCCGGGAGCTGCATGATGGATGGATGTTACAGGCCCACATAGCTGTGCCCCTGCATGTGTGTGTGTGTGTGTGTGTAAACTACATATGTGTGTATATGTGAGAGACAGAGGTGAGCTGTCAGCCCTGAGGTAACAGAGGGTGTGGTGCTGCATTATTACTGTGATTGTAGCACAAAGCCGCCGGGAAGGGCAGAAGGAGAGGAGAAAGGGATGATGGGATGGAAGAGGAGGAGGGCGGTGGGAAGGAGACAAAGCAGAGGACTCTGGGAGATAAAAGGATGAAGAGTGGAAGGGGAGGCAAGAGAGAAAGAGAGGAGGAGGAGGGGGAGAGGAGACACAGTGGCTGGAGACATGGAGGATGGGCTGATGGGAAATGAGATGATGAGAGAGCGTGATGAGGTTAAGGCAATAGAGGAGAGTTCAGATGACTTTAACACCATGAAGGACAATTCATCTCTGCTAATTCTGTTGTTTGCTTAATACCACATGAAACTGGCCAAATACACTGTAGTATTTAACAATTAAATGTTTTCCTCCCTCCTCACTATAGACTGATACATGCCACACAGGAGTCATGTACATCATCTGAAAGCTGAGAACATGAAGATTAATGATGAGATGCAGCTCAGCACTCTATGCCAAGTTTTTCCTAGTCATTAACATTGTGTTTTTCTGTACATGCCAATTCAAATTTTAAAAGTTATGATGGCCATTCCCATGATGCTCTATTGCGTCTCATAAGTTGCTGCAGCATTTTATGGGTTGATGCCATTTATTATGCAAATTTTGTGGAAAATGTAACCATTTTTGACCACTCAACAATTGATAAAAAATAGTCACAAATCCCTGCAAAGTACCACATTAAGACACAAAGACCTTGGGAAATACTATAGAAAAATGCATGCTGTGATTTGGTATCAAAAATGTGGGGCATTTGGAGATTTCTCTAAGAGTGGCATTTTGTTACAATGGAATGAATATAAAAAAAATCCTAAGTACACAGAATAGCATGATTTTTCCTTTTAAAAAACAGAAAAATACAAAGAAAGTCACTAAACACTGTCTGGTTTTGCAGCAAGCCAAATTTCAGGCAGGAAAATAAAGACTGAAATGACCTAAGTCCTTGAATGAGCACTCAGATCTTTTCTTTTTTTATAGCTTCGTACGTTTGATATGACCAAATGTTATTACTGTATTATTTTAAACGTGGTATTGAAAAAGTTTCCTTATTGACAAAGACACTGACTCCGTCATGCTTTAGAAACTGGCTGCATGAACTTGTTTCTGTTATTCATGTGGAGAAAGTGCAATTTGATAATTTAAAATGTCAGCATAAATGGGAGGAATGTTAGGTTTCCTCTTTGCAATAGTTGGACTCCCCACATTTGTAATTAGGTATTGATTGTTTATTGATTTTCTTTCTTGGTTTTGTTCTTGTATACTCCTATTCTGGATGGGTACTACTATGAGCTTTTGTGTCCTTGGCACGCAGTCAAGATGTACCTCTCTTAGTTACCGTGTGTGTGTGTTTAAGTTGGGTTTAGGGGTTGATTTTTGTGTGGTTCATATGTTGTCATCAAAAATCTGTCAATAAAAATAATATTAAAAACAAAAAATTGACCATTTTGCACCAGTGTTCAACGCAACAATCTGAATAATGAGTGATCTGATTATGTGAAAATTTTAAAAACTACTCTTGTTTTACAACAGTGCTGTTACTGCCACTTAGACATATAAAGGGTGGAGTTTAATGTATGTCTTTGTTAACCTGCAGTTTGTTGCGAGGTGCTGAGGAGATGGGACTGAGGAAAGCAGTGAAACCCGAGTTTGGTGGAGGAACACGAAGCTTCTCCTGTGAGGAGGACTACATCTACGAGAACATCGAGAGTGAGCTGTGCTTCTTTACTTCACAGGTCAGCGTCAGCCTGCACACACACACACACACAGAAAACACACCCATATGGAAGTAAATCTGCTGTCAAGGCATTACCTGAGTTTCCTCCCTCCTCCTCCCCCTTTTTGTTCGCTGCAGGAGAGGCAGAGCATCATTAAATACTGGATGGACAATCTACGTGCCAAACATGGAGAGGTGCTTCATAATATCAACTTCCTGGAGGGCCAGCCAATCAGTAAGTTGCATCCTTTACCAGTACAGTGTCTCTAGACACTCTGTGATATTTGTCAATATTAAACAGAAGGCAGCTCATTCGCAGGATGTGGAAATAATCCCTTAATTCATTTGGGTTTAAAATTATAAGACACCAGTTGTGATGGGGATGATGGTTTGCTGATATTGATAATTTGTTTTTTTATATCTGCTCTTCGTCTGTCTATGACTGGATTGCACCTACAAAGATTAATTTAATGTAATTTAATTTAAGATTAGTTCTAATCAGAGTTTAACAAAACTTGGTTTAAAATGAGTAAATCCAGATATAAAATTAAGCAGAGCTCTGTTGCACAATTAAAAACTAATCGTTTAGTAAATCCAAGTTTAGTGATATAAACTGAAAATTCTTTTTTTTTTATTTGTTCTTGTTAAATGTACAGTAATTTGAACTTGCCTTATTCTGTGCGTTTATTACTCTCTGCAGTCCCGGAGCTGAGTGCACGAGGTGTGATCCAGCAGGTTTTTCCTCTCCATGAGCAGAGGATCCTCAGTCAGCTGATGAAGTCTTGGGTTCAGGCTGTTTGTGAGAAACAGCCCTTAGGTCAGTAGAGCAAATACTCATGCACACAGGTGGTGGAGTACAGTCTAAACCTGTTCCGTATTAAAAGTGCCTCTAGGTAATTCAAATTCATGATTTGGTGCTATACCAAAAAAACTGACTTGACTTGACAGAGACGCACTAACATGTACAGAACACAAGATAAGATAAGATAAGATGATCCCCCTTATGATCCAAAATAAATAAGATAAAAATACAATTACAATATACAGTACAACATGGATGTACTTTTGTCCTTCTAATGTGTAATTTTTCACTTTACAGATGATATCTGTGACTACTTCGGGGTAAAGATTGCCATGTATTTTGCCTGGTTGGGATTTTACACCACGTCCATGTTGTATCCTGCTGTGATCGGCTTTGTGCTGTGGATGCTCACTGAGTCAGATCAGGTGAGGAGAGAAGCAATCGTAGCCTGCAACGACTTAAATCACCAACCGAAAAATTACCATCGCCTCATCATAGTCTAAAGCAGCTGTGCGTTTGTGCTCGGGTTGTTTCAGACGAGCCGTGACATCTGCTGCGTGGTGTTTGCACTGTTCAACGTGGTGTGGGCCACTCTGTTTCTGGAGCGGTGGAAGAGGAGAGGGGCTGAGCTGGCGTACAAGTGGGGAACACTGGACACACCCGCTGAGTCCCTGGAGGAACCACGGCCTCAGTTCCGGGTGAGAGGAACTAAAATTGACTCTTTCCACCTTCCTGTCCTCTTCTCTTCTGAGCCCTTTCATACTTGTTCTCTTCCTCTCTCTCTCTCTCTCACTCTCTCCTCTCTCTCACTCTCTGCAGGGAGTGAAACGTTGCAGCCCGATAACAGGATGTGAGGAGTTCTACTATCCTCCGTGGCGGAGGCGTGTGTTCAGGTGGCTGGTCAGCCTGCCCATCTGTCTCCTCTGTCTCTGCTTTGTCTTCCTGGTCATGCTCATCTGCTTCGAGCTGCAGGTTAGTCAGGTGTCAAAGTCTACTTGTAAAAATTTAATTTCAGCGATAAAAACCTCCTTACCTTGCTTCTGTCCTTGTTCGGCTTTGTCGAATTAATTCAGGGTTTCTGTTGTTCCTTAAAAAGTCTAAAATCCAATAATGAATGGATTTTAAAGCTTCAGAATGTCTTTAAAAAATTGACAGGTCTTAAAAATTGATTGAATTAGGAAGTTAATGTTTCATAAACTTCAATTCACTTCAGTCTCATTTTTTAATGTGTTTTTGGGGAAAAACAATTTTATTGATCATGCTGTATCAAATTACAAGGCAAAATCAACATGAACTATGATTTTCCCTCATATCCTTCATATGTTCCCCCCAAGTATTGACATGAAATAGATCTTAAAAAGGCTTAAATTAAATGTTTGAAAGCTGAAGAAACTGTGTAATTTCTGGGTTGATATAACGATGCACCAAACATGTTTAACATCTAAGTTTGTGATGGCTGTGTCAAGATACTGCAGACAATACAGGCTAAACAGTTGCTAATTTGTTCATTTTTAACAGTGGGGAGAGGCTCTATGTGGGCACGCCACTGCCTGCACACCACCAAGCAATACACACACACACACACACATACACCACACCCAAGGTCACTGTCACAGGCATCGACATCTATACATAGACGCTGCTTTGGCCACTACTTAGCTAGCATTTTGGAAATATTAGCTAACATAATCCTATCATATGTAAGATTTCCACATTACAATGTCTAAAAACGTTAGACATATGTTAAATATTTTGTTGAGTTGTGTATTTACATTATCCTAAATGTTTCCAACAATGTTCAAACATGGAGAAATCCAGAATTTATTCAAGGCGTTTCTTGCTTGCTGTTGCTATAACTTTGAGGAAAACATGTTGGATATGTCAGAGACTGAGGAAGGACTTTGATGACTTTAATATTTTCCATGAACACGATTTCTTCCTGAGTTACATCAGATAGATTTTCATCAGTCATGGTTGTTGTTTATCAGTGAATAAAACAACTCCCATGATCCTACACCGCTTCACAACGCATGTAGGAGTGGGCGCACAGGAAACAGGAAAGGAAGACGTTGACTGAGGGGCTTAGGTAAGGTCAATTAGAAATCTGTTTGCTACTTCAGCACCATGGACAGCACCATGGATTTATCAATAGCACAGTTAGGCTACTGATAAAGCCATGGTTGGGGCCATAGATTCTTACTTACACAAACCTCAGTCAGATAAATGATCAATGAGTCAGACAGACTAGACTAACATATTTAAGTAAACAACCCCTCTGTTCCTGCACTCTGTCTGCTACTAGGGGGTGGATAGGGGGGATGGCAGCTTAACAAGAGGAAAGCATTTGGGTCATTTTGCTAACAAGAGGAATGGACCCCCCCCCCATCTGTGGATAGAACAAGGGAAAACACAGTCTCCTTCAAAAAGTTGGTCCAACAGTGAACAAAAACTGCTCACACACACTGGATGTTTTTCTCTGTGTGGTGACGAGTAAAAAGCTGTGATTGTGTCTCTGCAGGAGTTTGTGATGGGGATCAAGGAAATGCCTCGGCTAGCTCGCTTCATCCCCAAAATCATGCTGGCTATCACTGTGACTGCATGTGACGAGGTGTACAGGAAAATAGCCTGCTGGCTCAATGACATGGGTGAGAGTCAAACTTCTGCCTCTTATAGAATAAAATTGCTCCTTGTTTGTAGCAACACCTAATAGTAATTAGTTTTAATTTTCCAGTATATTACATTTTTTAGGAGTGCTTCATCATGTATAATAAGAGATGATCTGTATTGTTTTTCTACAGAAAACTATAGACTCCAGAGTGCCTATGAGAAAAATCTCATCATCAAAATGGTTCTTGTGAGTGGCTTTTCATTATATAATATTTAAACTTCCCATGTGACTTAGAGGAGTATTTTTAAAAACATTCATTTCTTCTTAATGACACCTGACATTTCTTTCTCTTGTAGTTTCAGTTTGTAAATTCTTATCTCAGCCTTTTTTACATTGGATTCTACCTCAAAGACATGGAGCGGCTGAAAGAGGTAAGAAACGTCTCACTCCCAGCTCGGTTATTCATTTTCGGCTCCAACATCTGCCGTTGTTGCAAACTCCCATCCTTAAATGCTTTGCTCTCTCTGCTTTACATGCGTTGTTTTCCATAACCATCCATCCGCACATCCATCATCTGCCCATTTGTCTTGTCTGTGGAAGATGCTGGTGGTGTTGTCTCTGTTTAAGAGTCTGCAGCGGCAGGTCTGGGAGAATCTGCTGCCTTTCATCTGCTTCAAGATCCAGATATTTGCGGTCTCTTTTTCTTGGTCCTTCAGGGATTTACTCAGGTCCAAAGTATGATCCACTGCCTGGCTGAGAGGTCAAAGGTCCATTTGTGACCACCTCCGTGTTAACCTTGCACACTCTGCGCCACTCATGACATGAGCTTGAACTACCAACCTGCTTTGTATAAAATAGTTTGTGTTTTTATTGTGTTTGTCTGCTGAAAACTTTAAATTCAGTAATGGGTGCAGTGGGTTGTGTGTTCTGTTTAATCTCACATACCGGACCCATCAGCCTGATTTTTTTGTTTACATTGCGACTGTGTGCTCAAGGACCTCTCGTGGCTGCAGGGATTCACCATTTTTGAAAAACCTTTTATTGACTGCTCTGTTTTATACTGACTGCTTACTCCTCACTCCTCTTAACTGGTCACTAGGGGCTGCAAGTCATCAACAGCTGCTTGGCTAAAACAAAACTTATGTAGTCTGTTGCAGGTCACATTTTGGCTTTTGTCGTGGCTTTAAAACTTACATCCATAGAGCAGTTTTATTTGCTCTTAAACCGGAGGGTCTGCAAATTAACTCCATACCCACTATGCTCCGATCCACTAACGTAAGGCACGATATGAGATGAATAAATCCCACAGATGCATTATAATGAACTAGATGCAGTACACAAAGATGGTGCCATTCAGTCTGATGAGAACTGCTCGCCTGGTACATAAGCTGAATAAGTTTTCTAACTTCTGGATTTACTTCCTGGATATGCGGCCCACTGAATATCTGCAATAGTGTTTCCCGCCCTTGTCCCTGACTGACTGTTTCTCGGCTCAAGGAAAGTTTTACAAATATAGAAAGAGTCATAACTGGTCTTGTGTCCTGTTAACAGTTTTACAGTCATCTCTTTTATAATGGTGGATATGGGGGGAGAATGCTTTTTGGGACACTGGGGATTTTTTTTGCTGCAATACTGCGTGTAGCCACAGGGAAAAATTGGAGGTAAGGCTGAGGGACAATGCTTTGTCTAGGTTTATATAATACATGATATAATGATGAATCTCCATTTTGGTGGTATTATCACCATCTCCACCATGTGTCTGCATGGTTGCCATGTTGGAGGCCACTAGTAAACAAATGAGAAATTCAGACTTCACAACAAAATTGACTGTAGTTTCATTCTGAACCAATTTTCATTAAATTAGGTTTGTTATGAACATAAAAAATCAAACATGACACTGGTTACTTGATGGAATTAAATTCAGTTACTCGAGGAGATTTAATCATCTCTGTCCCAAAATATTAACCAACATCAAGTGTAGTTTGTTTAGAATTGCAACTTTTGTGAGTTCTCCAAAAATGTAGATGTCTGTATCTATTATTTGGTTAGAAAGCCACCTGGTTGATTGTACTTTTCTCAGTAAATATCAGTGTTTAAACTGAGAAGTTTGGACTTACTTCCTGTTTATTTTTTCTTTATTAAATTTATATAGTTAAGTGAACCTAGGATGCTCAGTTACGATAGCATCACGCTATTCTATGCATCTTAAAGACAACTGAGGCTGTACTATACAAAAACACTTTATTCAAAACTTTTCATTGCAGTAGGTGCTTCACCATCTGTTGCTTGGCAGAGATCTGCACTCTACTGAGTGACCTCTTCTAGTTTTATTTGTTTAATTTACATTCAAGCATTACATGACTCGCTACAACCTAAAGATTCAAAACCCAGTTTATAGTTTTTAAATGTAATCACATTAAAAATGTAATCCTGTCGTTTCTAACTTCTCAAAAATTGTTTGAATGATTGATGTTTTTATTTCTGAGTGCTAGAAACCTCACAACACATCCTTCCATCTTCCTTCCACTGTGTCATCTCACCTGCATATGAGCATCATTCATAATTTCAGTAGCTGAGTGGTTTTGCCATTTTCTCTTTGACATGAGGATATGGAGTCAATGTGAAATCTTTTATTGGCCTTTTCCTTCCGTGCAGTTTGTGTGAATTGTTTTTCCGATACAACTCTCACCACTCGTACCTCAATTTCTCACTCTGTCTGTCAGTTTGTGTTACACTCTCAGCCGGAGTGCCACCTCATTGGGCTTGTCACAGTCTGTTAACATCACCTGACATCATAGTTTTCCCATGTCTGATTACCACCCAGAACAGCCCAGCCTCGACGAATTTTTGTCACAGTATATTTACTTTTTTGCCAAGACAGTAATTTCACTTACAACTGTTTTACAATGCAGGAGTAAAATAAAATTGAAAAATATAAGCAGACGGGATTTTTCACAGTTAATCTTCATACTGAAGTGAAATAAACAGAAACCAATAGCTGTCCCAAACGTAAGAAAAACCTGGCTTAAACATTAAAAATCTCTGGCGTAGTCCTTTAAGTATCTGAAATGAAAACCATCTGGTGTTGTCAGTCTGATTCTGCCAGCGTCTGACTCTGACGTGTCGGTGCTGACCGTTCCTGTAGGCAGCAGTGGGAGAGAACAGTATCTCCTCATCTTCATTTCTGAGGTTTCCCATCACTGACTGAAAATAACACCCTGTCCGTGTTTTTTTGTTCTTTTTTTTCGGTCAGAAATTTACAGTGGTTCTGTGTTTGCATTCTGTGCTGTAGCTAGCAGCTATAGTGTATTGTGCGTCAGCATTATTTGAGTTGGAGACAACTTCTTTTAGATTAAAGCCAATAATGGATAGCAAACTATGTAATACTGCATGTCTTAGTTTGTATAGTAAATCCTCTGGGTGTAAATGATTGAAGACAAACTCGCTGCTTGATTTTTGAAAGTTAAAGGATAATTCTGCTTTACCTCATGGGTTCTGTTTTTATAGTTTTGGACAGTTTTTTGACAGTATTTTACTTACCAGGGTAATTGCTAAGATCTTGACACGAAGCGAATATCGCGAGTATTAATACAACACAGCTTGATAGGGCAAGAAACAGACAGTGGGGCTGCACAATTAATCATAGTATAATATAATATATATATAATATAATAAACTATCAAATCTTGATCATGATGATGGGTTCCCACAATTAAATGAACATGATCGACTGCGATATTGATGTTTAAAATGCATTTTCCGGTTACAGAAATCTATCAGGCAGCCACCCGGCAGTGGCAGCCTGTGCAGAATTTCCTGGAAGTTGCTGCAGTCCAGAGTAGAAGAGCAGCCTCCAACAGAGAGCAGAGGAGCAAAATGAAAATCAAATGTCTAGAGCAGAAGATGAAGAGTTAGACCCACTGAAAATATCATCATCCTTTTTCTTTTTTTTTTTTGGAAGTATTTGGATTTAGGGCAGGTGATCTTAAGTAAGAACAAATCATATGCAGAGTGTGTGAGATTTGTGTTTCATTGCAAACCTACACAACTAACTTGTTCAACCACCTGAAAAAACTGCATGAATGCTAAGAATAATGTTACCTCTCTGAATCCACGTCCTTGTCCAGCATCATCTCAGACATCAGCTACATATTAATTATAGCACAACATGAAAGTGAAAGCAGCACAGGGTGTAAACAGCAACAGTTTTTTTGGAATAATCCCTCATTGCTCAAGTAAAAGTAAATACGCCAGTCACAGTAGCACAGTACAGTTCAAAGTTGAACCGAGAAGTCAGTCTGACAAGAGACTCAGGTACCCTTTTCTCAAATACAGTGGTAAAGTTTTGCTATCCTGAAGGTTTGTTCAAAACTTGTATGAAGGTTTTACTGCTTACGTTACAGTCAGACTTTGCTGTGATCCTACATCTCTGTAATTAACTTGTTGGGTACACAGTTATTACAAATAGTAATAAATGAAGCCCAAAACCATGAAATATACTCAAGTTGTAATAAATCTGAATTACACTTCAAGTTTAGCTTATTTGTGCTTCCTGTCATGTGTGATTTGCATTTGGTCGGCAGGGTGTGAGTGTTACTGAAAGGCCTGGAGTGTCCACGTTCATCAGCCATCATATTCCATTGAAATCAACAGTGAATCACATTGTCCAGAAAACTGCGGCTGCACTGCTCCCTGTTGTTGCACTGGTGACAGAAGAAATATTTAATGCACAGGGAACCTTTCAGCAGCAGGTTTTTTGACTGATGTGATTTGCTTGTGGATGAAGTCTGCATACATAATTGTGTTTTGATTGATTTGTTGCAATTGTTCCATGAGGGTGTATCCTGCTGCTTTCTTAGCCTGTTGTTATGTCCGCTCCTCTGTCCTACTGCATCCTACGCTATTTGCATTTTTCCAGGGAAGTGTGTCTTTAAAATGCTCCGATTAGCCGGACAGTATATTCATAGTTTGTTCTCTCGGTGTGGCAGTGTTTTGTGACTGCTTCTCTCTGTCCTTGTCAGATGCTGGCCACTCTGCTCATCATACGCCAGTTCCTTCAAAATGTGAAGGAGGTGCTGCAGCCTTACCTGTATGAGCGCCACAAGCTGGGCGAGCTCACGCTGCGAGCTGTGTGGGACCTGCTGCTCTCAGTGCTGCTAAAATATGCCCGGCTGGCAGCTGGGAAAGCCCAGGCCTCTCCCACCGACCAGACCATGCCGGGACCTGGACTGAGGGGCACCAGACCCGGCTTGGGGCCGTCAGAAAGAAGGTCAAACTCATTATTTTAATTCTTATTCATTTAAAGGGATAGTTTGGATTATTTGATGTAGGGTTTTTTCTGACATATTTATCAGTAATCAATATTTAGAATATTTTCACTGCTTTACTATGCCTTCAGACAGCCTTTTCCAACAGGACACTGGTGTAATATAATCCAAATATCACTCCTTCCAAATCAACCAAACTCCATAGGTGAAATCAGTAATTTTAACTTGTAGAACACAGGAGTTGCTGGTCTACCACTGCCTCGATCTTTTAGTTTGTTTTTGTTATTGTGTGATTTTGGAGTTTTAAAAGGATAGTTTGGATTCACCAAAGTCACGCAATAACACAAACAAACAAAAAGATCGAGGCAGCAGTAGCCCAGCAACTCTCATGTTCTGCAAGGTAGAATTACTGATTTTTTCTATGGACTTTGGTTGGTTTGGAAAGAGCAATATTTGGCTTTGGTAACGTGTGGCTGCATGTGTGTTGTTGCTCACCCCTGTGGTGCTTCCTTCTCTCTTCCTCTCTTTCCTCTCTGTCTGGTGCCCTCCTCCTCTCCACCTGCCTTGTTGCAGTACCTGAGATCAATTAGCACTCAGGGAGGGAGGAGGATTTAGAGGAGCAGGGTGTGGGAGAAGGGACACGGACACAGCTGGACAGCAGACAGGATCAGGGTGTGAGGTTTTTTCTTTTTCCTTTATGTCCTGAGGCATTTTCACCTAACATGTTTTAGAATGTTGGGTTTGTTATTTTAGTTTGTTGTCCAGTTTTTCACACAGAAGGCCACATGTAACAGGCTTGTATAACGGCAGGTTATCCTCAGAAAATGCTGTCTGACAGCAAAGTAAAGCAGTGAATATTTTCTAAATATAAACTTAAACTGATATTGATTTTTTCAGGTGGATCTTTTTTATGTGGCTGAAAAACATTTTGTTGCTGACCCTGTCCACAGCAGTTCATTGCTTAGCTTCCTCACACTCATACAACACCACTTCAGATAATCTGAACTGTCTCTTTAATAAATGCAGTAAACATACCTGCAATTTGACACATGCAGTAAGAGAAACTGACACTTTCTCATAAAATCAGTGTGATGAACAATGACATACTGTACATGTTCTTACAGTTGTCATTCACACCAACGGTCAGTATTAGTCAATACACATGTTTGGGGTCAAATTAAAAGCCACTTTATCTGCACATGCCACTGTCTGTGCGCTACATGCAGTTATGATTCACGCCAGTCGGGCACAGAGGAAACAGACAGAACACCACAGTAAGTGGTGAGCACGCACATTTTGTCTCACGTTTATCTGTCGGTTCAACTTCTCTCAGGGAAAAGAAGTGTTTGAACGGGGTTGCGGGGTGCCCGATGAGGAGGAGGGAGGTGAGAGGGACGAGGCTGACAGCGGGAGGTTCAGCGAAGGAGAGACGGAGGAGGAAAGTCTGATCGACTGCGGTTTGAAGCTGAGGAAAGTCAGCTTCATCGAGAAGGTACAAGCTGTGTGATAACACATTTTTGAGGTGTTAATATGCTCATGCTGTAGCACTTTGATCATTTCTAAAGAAGTTACAGAAATTGGAATCTACCTTGTTAACAGAATTAATATTAAAAGTCACAAATGTACTAAATGTACTAAGGGCTCAACAGTAAGGACTGCCTGCTTTCCCAGGGCAAGTAAAATGCCATGTCGGGCTAATAAATCAAGCAACTCCCGTCCTCTCCCAGGCAAGTGGTAAAAAAGGATTTAACTGTAAAAATATTATGACAACTGATTAACTGTTAAAAGTAATTTTCATGCAAAAATGGCAGAAAATGCTGTTTTCAGCCTCTCAAATATGGAGATTTCTTGCTTTTCTCTGCTAAATATATTAAACTGAATATCTGTGGTTATGGACTGACAAAACAAAAGATTTAAAGACTTAAGCTTAGACTTTGAAAAACTGAAATTTTTCACAATTTTCTGACATTTTATAAACATTGCAGCCCTAGATTAAACTTGACAATTAACTTTAGTCTTTGTTGTTATTTGATAACCGTTAACAAATAAAACTAATTTGTAAAGGAACAAGTAAAAATTGACTTTTGGCAAGAAGATTCTGATCTACTGAAAGTTCAGCGGATTGTCAGTCTATTAATTTTACTGGAGAGATTGCAGAGAAAAAGGTCAATTCATCTCTGCACTGATTTATCAAAAAATCACCAAAATTTCAGACCTTTCTCGAGACATCATAAAGAGACATAATGCTTATATACAGCCCATAATTTCATGATAGTCAATAATAATAAAGTAAATAAATAAAGAAAGAAAGAAAACAAAAAAAGAACAAAGAACAAAAAATACATTTTACATTTTTTAATTAAATTGTTTTAAAAAATTGAAAAAACTATTTAAATAATAAACAAATATAAAGAAGAAACAAATAGAAATTAAATAATAAAATAAAAAAATATTAAAAAGTAAATGAAAATAAATGAATGAATAAAAACAAACAAACGAATAAATACATTTCACATCCATAGAGCCAGGTTCTTGAGGTCTTACCCATCTTTTGAATCATTCAAGAAGTCTATTCAAATGATAAACAACAAGAAATACCCTCTATATATTAAGCTAATTTCTCTCCTGTTACCTTATTTTATGTTCCATTTTTTGTTTTTCCTTTTATTTTTTTATATTTTTAATATCACATTTACCTATGTACTGTCTGTTTGAGAAGGAGGTCATGTCTGTGATGTTATTTATTATGATGCCTAAAGGTTTCCATGTTTTTGTTGAACACATGCTCTATGTATGTGTTCAATACAGGTATTATTAAATATAATGACCACAGTGTATGTTTGATAATTGTGTTGTTTGGTGTTGCTAACCTGCATCGTTGTTGTTGTTGTTGTTGTTGAAGGTGGACAGAAGGCCGGCCTGCAGTGGACCCCCCATGGACAACAGTTTCCTGGAGGAGGGGAGCCCCACTATGGTGGAAAAAGGAATGGACCCTGCGTCTGTGTTTGAAATGTGCGACGACGACGATGATAATGGCATTCATGACGTGAAGGAGTCAGGTGGGGGAGGGATCAGTGTGGCAGAGGGAATCACCGCCGCTGGTGCCACCGCCGCTGCTGCCAGTGCTGCCCCGCTGCCTTCTGGGTCTGAGAGCAGCACGTCGATGCGACACAGAAGAAGAGGCAGGAGCGTGGAGAGACCGGAGCCGAAGACGAAAAGGGAATCGTGGATGGACCCCCCCGAAGAGAGGGAGAGCAACACGCTCACTCAGGCTGAGATGGAGAGCTGCATGCAGACCTATGCTGTAAGGAGGACTGTGTACTAAACATATTACATAAAGTCTGCACAGGGTTTTTAGAGGATAGCAATTTGCATCCTCGGAAATATTTAAAGATACAAATTTCAGTCTAAAATTATTATTCTCATATGTCTAATGGTCATATTTACTCATCACTTCTGTTGTAGAGATTTGAGAAACACAAACTCAGGCAAGAATTATGTTGACAAGGGACGAGGAGGCTCCTACAGCTTTTAAAAAAAAAGACAACTCTCAGCTTGTAAAGCAGATAGCCACCTGGAGCTTCCCTTTACTGTAAAGTGTCAGGCAAAAAACTGCACAATATGCAACTTGTCATTTTATTTTTTCAGTTGAAAAACTAGCAAACCATCATCATGATCTATCACCACTCTAGCATGCACATAAGCAAAACTGAAAGAGAGCCACAACCTTGCACCTCTTTAAAAATAAATTGTATGTATGCATTAGTATGGCAGATAAGTCAGCTGACTGATAAATTCAAGTTGTTAGAAAGCTGTAGGTGATTCATGTGGACGTAGTTGCTGGTGGAATCCGTGTTTCCTGAATCTCTATGGACGAGCAGAATTTTATTGTTATCAACAGTCATAATATAATAGACAAAAACATGAGAATAACAACCAGGTTGACAAAATTGAGCCCTAAAGGGATAGTTTGGATTTTCTGAAGTGGGGTTCTATGAGGTACTCATCCAGTCAGCTGCAGTAGATTGTGGTCGACACGCTCCCAGTTTGAAGAAACAGTAGGAGCACTTCTATCGGAAGCTAAGTGATGTACTGCTGTGGACAGGGTTAGCAGCTGAACGAATTTTAAGTTTTATTTTGGAGAGAGTGATATTTTCCAACAGTTTCCTGTCAGAGAAGCTTGTCTGACAGCAAGATAAAGCAGTGGGAATATTCTAAATAATAATATTCTAAGTAATACACTGACTGGATATGTACCTCATATATTCCCACTGAAAAATCTGAACTAAGCCTTTTAGGTTTTCCATGAAACTAAGAAACTTCATTATTTACAGATGGAAATGGTTTGGTACTTAGGTCAGGTTTCATGCATGTGGTAGAGACACACTGCAACATGAATCCAGCAGAGACCCTCATAGTTACATGACACCCCACAAGTGTCCTGAGTTTGACGTGAATAACTCTAGGTCATGTTCCAAAAGGTCATACATGACGTTATGACAACTAAACACACTTAATAACATTTAGTACTACTGCACATTCCTTGTACTCTAGCTGTCAACAAGTAGCTTTCAACTGTAGTTTAATTGTCCACTTTGTCCTCTCAGGACACCTTCCAGGACTACCAAGAGATGTTTGTCCAGTTTGGCTACGTGGTGCTCTTCTCTTCAGCCTTCCCTCTGGCTGCCATGTGCGCTCTCATCAACAACATTATTGAGATCCGCAGTGATGCCTTTAAACTCTGCACTGGTCTGCAGAGGCCCTTTGGAGTCAGAGTGGAGAGCATCGGCCAGTGGCAGGTCAGAAATACACTCTGTGGAAGTTAACACAGCCTCATGAGGGTTTTTTTTTTTTGTCATGGTTAACTTGTAAATTGACTGACTTTGTTGTTAGCCAAAGACAGGGACATTTAAAGGCCCAGTGTCTAAGATTTATGGGGATTTATGGGCAAAATATTGCAAAAATTGAATATAATATTTAAAAGTATCTTTTCATTAGTGTATAATGACTTGAAAATAAGGATTGTTGTGTTTTCTTTACCTTAGAATGAGCCGTTTCTATATATAGAGAGCGCAGGTCCTCTTCCATGGAGTCCGCCATGTTGCACTGCCATGTCTCTGCAGTAGCTCCACATACAAAGTACAAAGTCCCAGTCTCAGTGTTAAGAAACAGCAAAGTTAAAGGGTTTTTTTTTCCTTCACAGACGGCGATGGAAGCCATGGGCCTGATTGCCATCATCGTGAATTGTTACCTGATTGGTCAGTGTGGTCAGCTGCAGCGTCTCTTCCCATGGCTCAGCCCCGAGATGGCCATCATCTCCATCGTCATCCTCGAGGTACCACAGCGCATTCCTGCTAGTCCCTCCGAAGTGCTTAGGGCAGAGCTTTTTACAAACTTTTTCTCAGGGCACCAGCATTTTGTGACCCAGCACAAAGTGTAAGGTAATCAGAAAATGTGCCAGGCATTTAGGCTCCAAGTAAGTTCACTACTGTGTGTGTATGTCTCTGTCTGCAGAGACTTAGGAGGGTTGTAATGCTACAAATGTTTACCTCACTCAGAAAAACATGTCACAATTTTCTCTCTGATACTAAGGCTTGGTTGCACCAACAAGGATTAATTTTAAACCAGATTAAATCATGGTGTAACTTTAATTATGTCGTACCAAACTTTTAAACTAACTTGAAATTAGAGACAATTCAGTTTAAACCTCAGTTTAATTTTTACTCTTAACTTACATTAAATTTAATTCTGTTGCATTAAATCGTTAAACTCAGATTTAAAGTTAGATCCGGTATTAACTTTAAACTTACATTTTAGGAGGCTTGGTTGCCTTTTTGAGATGGACTAAGAAAAATAATCAAGTTCCTTGAAGAAAGTTAGGTTACAGACTCAGCGCAACTGAGGTTTGTGATGCGTCACTTCTTTCTGTCACTCCAGTTGATAGGTGAATGCTAGAAGGAGACTTTTTACTTATAGCTAACAAACAATATAATGTTGTTGTTTTTTTCTATTTTAGCTTGCTAGCAAACAATGCAATGTTTTGTTAAGGAATAGCATAGAGAGCAGCCAAAAGTTAAGGGTCCAGACAGTGCTTAAATGTATTTTTTATTTATATATTTATTTTGATTTGCTTAAGCAGGCATCTCCATATTGATTAAACATTGTTTAATTTGGGTTTAAATCACTAAAATTATATTTACTGAACTGAGATTAGTTTTTAGTCGCGCAACAGAGCTCATTTTTGAAACTCTGATCAGGACTAACCTTAGATTAAATTAATCTTGCAACTCAGTTTGAGGGATATAAAAGTAGTTAAGAGAAAGATATGTTGGTCAGGAAATACAATGTTAGTATATCACATATTGTGTTATGTGCCTGTTTTACCTTATATACTTGTGGGGTGTCTTTCTGGATCCAAACACCCAAACAAAAAGGTGTCTTGCAACTCTCTCTCGTTTTCAATCCAAGTGAAAGAAGCACAACATCACTGCTGTTCAAAGTGCGTTTTCTGGGTGCCAATCTTTATGAAAAGCATGACCAGATGAATTGAAGCTCTCTTCATGTTTCTCCTCTTACTCCTAACATACTTTATTTAGATACTTAGCTCTGCACTCTGTGCCTGCCTATATTTGGAAAAAGGTAAACAGCCTGCAGCTCTGTCTTGGCCTGATAAAGAAGTCAGGCCTATCAGGTGGAGAATTTCACGGCCCAAATGATGTTGTGCAAGAATTAGTTCAAGTAACATACCCTTAAAGAGTATTTTGAAGTATTGTGCCCTATGTCTGTGCTTTAACTTAACTCTTTTTTGCCTTCTCTTTCTACCTGCCTGTCTGTCTGCAGCACTTTGCCATCCTCCTGAAATATGTTATCCATGTGGCCATCCCTGACATTCCTACATGGGTCAGAGAGGAGATGGCTAAACTGGATTATCAGCGCAGGGAGGCCTTTAAGGTAACTGATGACACAGCACAAGAGCAAGAACATTTTATTTCTTGTGGAGGGATTGCAAGAGATGGATGAAGTTCATGTTCAAGAATTATTCAGGCAGTTTGAACAAGCCCTCAAAAGACCTCATTATGTGCAGAGTACTGTAATACAATAAAAATCTATAGTAGTAGCCGTCAGAGGAGCCAAACTTTCTGCTGCAAAATACACTGTACTGCAGCACTGCAGCTTTCTTAGAGAGAGAATTAGCGTGTTTTAAACAGAGGCTCTAATATAGGATTTTTCCCATTACAGAAGCAAATCCTAACTAACTTTAGGAATTCTATTTTATTTTAATTCACTCTATCGCGTCTCGGGTTAGGAAATCCTAAATACTCAAACCAACAGGGCTAATCAACATTTATGTCTGTTGTGAAGTAATCAACACGACAACTTTGGTTTTTAAACGTACTGTAACATACATTGAAACACAAAAAATAGACAAAAACAACAACTGACCTGAACTAACAGACATGCTTTGTTAACATGAGAGAATTCAAAGATGTTATCGTGGGAAACCGTATCCAACATCCACTGTAGAAAATCATAAAAGAGCAGCCATACATTAAACAAGTTAGCTAACACTACTGTTAGCTAATACTATTGTTAGCTTCTGTTAGATAACAATACTATTATGTACTGCTAACTGCTAATGTTTATCTTAAAGTTAGAATTTATTTATTAGAGTTTGAGTTGTTTGAAGAGTCATTTAAGATTTTAGGAAATCAGGATGCTTGTGTGATGGAGTGCTGCAGGGATGACACACTTTTGTACGCCAACCTGGAAGTTAGCATTATTCTGGTTCTCTCCACAAAAAGCTTTTTGCATTGAATTTAGTTGTTTGTTTTTTTTTTGGCCCACAATTTGTAGAACATAGAAAAGAGATGAGGCTGTAATGGCCCCTGCAGAAAAACAGCAGGACTCTTACTAAGGGATTTGTTGGATGGGTAGCACTGCAGTATTGTAATGGTTAGCTGGCTTAATGCTGATTCTAGTGAATATATTGTGGGAATGTTTCCCTTCCTCTGCAGAAGCATGAGCGTCAGGCACAACAGCACTACCAGCAGCTGCAGAGGAGGAAGAGGGAGGAGGAGGAGAGGCAGAGGCAGGCGGAGCATATGGCCCGCAGGGAAAGGGAGCGGGACGACAGCAAGGGCGACTCCTCCGGGGATCACCACCACGACAAGAGTCACGGCAGTAAATCTCGCCCGGGGAGTGGCGGCGGAGGGAGCGGTGGGTCAGACAAGCCCAAGCGGCCGAGCTCTCTGTTAGCCAACAATAACGTGATGAAGCTGAAGCAGATCATCCCGCTGCAGAGTAAGTTCTCTTCGGGTGGCGCCCGCTCCCCTCAGTCACCGACCGGAAGTGAGCCAAAGCTGCCTGGGTTCCTGAGTTTCAAGTTCCTCAAGTCACCTGAAAATAAGAAGGAAGGTGCTGCGGCTTCTGCGGCCGCCACCGCGGCCTCTAACGCCACAGCAATGGCATCATCATCATCATCATCATCATCCTCATCATCAGGTAGCAGCTCTCAGGAGCGTTCTCAGTCACCCAGCAAAGCCTTCAACCCTGGGAAACTGTTTAACTTTGGGAAATCTGAGGGGGGGGCGTGTGTGAACGGGGCTTCGCTGCCCAGATCAGGTGAAGGGTCGTCATCGCAGACGTCGGAAAGACAACCATCCAGGTCTGACTTGAATGGCGTTCCAGACGAGATCCCCTCGCCTGGAGGGGACGGGTCCGAGAACGGACACTCAACAGACTTGGACCCGTCCGGCCCTAAAGTCTAGTAGCTCCATAGAGAACAAACTGAAGAAGCGATGTGTTTACTGTGAGGAAAGGCCTGACCTACCTTCTGTGTGTGTAGAAGCTGAGAGAGGAAAAGATGAAACTGATGAGAGATGACTTTTGGTTTGGTTTGCTTTTTTCTGCTGAGAGACAAAAAAACAGGCTTTATAAGAAAGACGTAAGCCCTCCTATCATGACGAATAAAAAACACGCACACTCCCTTACACACACGCACGCACACACACACACACACAAATCCTTCCTTGTCTGCAATACATAAAGAAATGCATGAGCTGCGTTTCTAATATTTTTAAGCCTTTAAAGGAGAGAGCAGTGTTTCTTGATTTCTTCTACTCATAAATTGTAAGCATCTCGCTGACCTCCCTCTCAGACATGACAGCCTATCGGGGAGGAACAGAAATTTAAAAAACGTATACAGTGGTATGAAAGGATCACAGATTGTACTTCAAATAACTACTGAGTGTTTTTAGCTGTCACAACACAAGTGATCATTAGATATTGTCTCATTTTTAACCCTGAGGAAATTCTTGGGCCCTTCACTTTTATATTGAAGTGGAAAAAAAGAAAAGCAATATCAATCAGTGTTTTAATAATTGTTATCAATCGTCACACTCCCTTAATAAGCATCCCTGATATATCACCAGCTTTATTTTCAAAGCAGAGGTGATGTCTGAGCTTTCTACACTCCTTCCCCATCATGTGACAGTAGCAGATTTGTTCAAAAAGTAAAGTAAAGAGCTTAGTAAGTCGAGCTGTCACATACCAGTATTTTTCCCAAGAGAGCAAGTTGAAGAGAAAAACAAGAAAATGCACAAAAAAAGGAAAGTGGATGAAGGTGATTTTGAGAAAATGGAGCATGGAAGCCTGTTGCGTGCTGTTCCAAGCCCGTAGAGCGCCTTGTAAACACAGATGGTGCTCCATTCCACACACTCTTAACCAGACTTGGCAAACGAGCGTAGAGTTAAAGAAGTAACATTTGCACTAAACCCCTACGCCCTGCATAGAAACGTCCCTCCGTCTGCAGGAGAGACGGCCGACACCAGCCTGCCTCATAACATTATGCAAAAGCTGGATTCTTTTGATTTTCTCCTTTCACACAGTACATGCTATATGCTCACCTGCCCCTGCTCTCAGCAACTATGGGATTTCCTAAATGGTCCAATTTTTTTTAAATTTAACAATAGTTGCTCTTATTTCTGTTGAGCTCCTTATCTTTTTTATACGCACCATTTGCTGCATTGCTTTATTGCAGTGTTGATGGTGGGAATTTCCTTTTTTAACCAAAGTGGGTTTTTTTCAGATTATACTGTTTTAACCCAAAATGTATGTACAGTACTGTATGTTCTATTGAATCATGTACATCCACACTGTTTATGGTACACATTATGTTACAACAGATGCTATTGACACTCAGGTGTCAGCAGCCAACAATGCTATTTGCACCTGGGATGGAAGAGCCAATGTGGCTATTTGCACCCAGGTGTAAATAGCCACATTGGCTACTTACACCCAGGTGTATATAGTCTAGTATCGAAGAGACAAGCACCCAGGTGTCCACAGCTAACAATGGTATTTGCACCTGGGGTATATATGGCCAATGTGGCTATTTGCACCCGGGGTGGAATAGCCAGTGTGGCTATTTACACCTGGGGCTATATAGCCTAGCATTGCAGAGGCAAGCACCCACATGTCTATAGCCAACAATGCTATTTGCATCCGGAGTGTAAATAGCCAATGTAGTTATTTGCATCCACATGGCAAAGACAAACCATGATCTTTTCCTAAACCTAACAAAGTAGTTTTGTTTCCTAAAATTTGCAAAGTAGTTCTGCTAGCTAAATGTAACAAAGTAGTTCTTTTGCCTAAACTGTATCAAGTAGTTCTGTTGCCTAAACTTAACCAAGTAGTTTTGCTTCCTAAATCTAACCAAGTAGTTTTGTTGCCTAAACCTCACAAAGTAGTTTGGTTAACTAAATGTAACAAAGTAGTTCTGTTGCCTAACCTTCATCAAGTAGTTCTGTTGCCTGAAGTTAACCACATAGTTTTGTTGCCTAAACCTAACCAAACACATGCTATAAGCACACTAGTGTCCACAGCCAACAACACTATTTGCACCCTGAATCTAACCAAGTAGGTAAAGGGCAAAGACAAGCTCTCAGGTGTCCGTAGCCAACAATACTATTTGCACCCTAAGCAGCATAGAGTTCACACCAGAAGTCCAGGTGGAATTAGCAGAATTAAAATGGATAAGCTGAACAAAGTGCAAAGAGTGCAAAGTTAACCAATTAGTTTGGTGCCTAAACTTAACCAAACAGATGCTATTAGCACCCAGGTGGAAAATAATAATAAAGAAAAGGCAGATGCTATTTGCAATCGGGGTGGAATAGCCATTGTGGCTGTTTACACCCAGGTGTTCATAGTCTAGCATTGTAGAGACAAGCGTCCAGATGCCCGTAGCCGACAATGCTATTTATACCCGCAGCATAAATAGCCAATGTGGCTATTTACATCCGCATGGCAAACAGTCTTTTCCTAAACCTAACCAAGTAGTTCTGTTGCCTAACCCTAACCAAACTGTGACAGAAAACTGAAACTAAATAAGTCTTAAAATGAACTCTCTCTTCTAGTTTGATTAGAGATTCAAATCCTGTCTTCCAGGACAGGACTGAAACCCCAGTTTCCTGCAGGAGAGTGAAGTAGCTGCCGTGTGTCTATTCTCACCCATGTGCAAATAAACACTCTGTAAAGAAAAACTGAAATAGTCCTCTTAGTCAAAAAATTAAAAGTCAACACTGACCTCTAGTGTCTCACAGGACTTAATACCCAGTCTCGTGGGTTGACACTTGGTGTCCTGAGGGGTGAGTCCATCACAACCTTTATCTATCCATCTACAGTGAATTTCTAGCTCTTAATAGCTAGACTAAGGGGCCAGGTGTAAATAGCTGGATAGCGGCTGTGTGACTATCCTCACCCAGGTGCAAATATTCTTAGTTAAGTTACTCAAGCCCATCATCTTCCATTTAACTGTATTTCACTTCTGTGAGGTCTCCAGAAGGTGGTGCCAGAGTTTATTTGCATGGCAAATTGTGCTGTTGAACTGCTTGTCCTGACTTGCATTGACTCTTAACCTGTAACACCAGTGTCCAGTCATGAGCATGCAGCAGGGGCAGTGAAATTAGAGTGTCAGGCTGCAGCTTAAGAGCACTTTGAAAGGAAAAATGTATTATTGTGACATTAGAAAACACTGAGAAAAGTTCCAGAGGCCATCACGCTGTAGGTTGAGAGACAGAAACATGAACTATGCATTTCCACACCATCACCTCTGGCAAGGATTTTGGCAATAACACTGAGTTGGAGACTTACATGTAATACTTTAAGTCGAGACTAACTCCCCCACCTGCAGCATCCATCCTTCTACATTATCCCCAGCCACACTCTATGCATCTTTTCTTCGCGTCCCCTCACAGCTCCCTCCTGTCTCATAATTTATGTGAGGAATGTCCCCTGACTCACAATTTAAACAATCATCTCATCCATCTACTTTGTGGTAACAGAATCTGTCTAGGTGATGATGACATTGAGCTTCAAACAGGTTTTTTTTATATTTTGTGGCTGCTTTCATGTGTCTGTACCAACTTTCCAGCAAGTATAGTCCACCTTTTAGTCACATTTCTGAAGAAAATACAAAAAAAGTACTTCCGCAGACAGACAAAAAGATTTCACTGACATTAAATGCAATAAGGAAATAGACAGGGCATCAATTTGTGGTCACAGTGTCATGTTACCGCCAGTATATTCTTTTTATATAATATTTGGAAGTCATTGCTCATTGAGAAGTGCAAGCTGAGAGAAATTTAATATGCGAATAAGTCTCACGGGCTGGTCATTGTTAAAGGGACACATGATAGAGATCGGGATGGTGAGCGTAGCTGAGCACAGTCTCATCAAAACCTTTATTTCTTGCAGCATTTTGGATTTCAGGGATGAGTGACACCATGATGCAATAGAGTCCATATGTCGTCATTTGAAAGTTTGTATAAAAAATGAAAAGCCAGTGTCAAAGCAGAGTGAGAAGGAATGGAGTTTAGGTCACGTATGGATATGTAGTTCCTCCTTATTCAGGGAAAACTTACAGTACAACTTCATATTATAGAAATCGATAGCATTAATCAACGTATCACTTCTTTCATCCTTGCACTCTTGGCAGCAGCAACAAATTCTGCATGTGGTTAATACTGTACGGAGGTCTTAAAATAAGCATTGGTTGAAGCAAATTAACAGATCTTCAACAGTTTTTGGTATCACTGAGAGCTTCATCAAGAGGCATCCCATGCCAGAGACAGCACCATCACTGTTTTCTCGGGCCAAGCACAGGCGTCCCTCGCATGAGGACAGCAGCTCAGACAGCTGAGACTCATCAGCCATCTGTAATTCACTATCAAAGCAGCAACAGCGGTTCTTTTTTAAGGATTTGGGCTAATCTAGACTTTACAAGCCCCGTCAGGCTAATGTGAAACCAGTAGGGAAGGACTGAATTTAGTAAATGTACTGTCTTCTTCTGGATTTTAAAAAGTGGATTTGAACCGGTGAGCTCCTTCTCACCACAGCTACATTAAAGTCTGACTCTAACCTCAGAGTTTAAGATAAGACATCTTCATGGAAGCCTCACTTACTGAACATCATATGCTCTTCCAATGTACCACTGTACAAAAAAAAGATCTTTTAAAGAGAAATACTGGGAAATGGGATTATTTATTTCTTTTAATTTATTTTGTCATATTTTTGTAAGACCTGAAAAATAGTTAATAAAACTATTTCAAATGCATTTCATGTGTTGTGACTAACTTCTTCCTCACTCACAAATGTTGATTTCAATATTGAGAATCAACAATCTCCTTAGAACAAAGCCTTAAAGCACCAGTTTGTAGGATTTAGTGGCATCTAGTGGTGAGCTTGCAGAAAACACCTTCATCTCACTCTCCCCTTCCAAGCATGTAGAACCTAAAGTGCAAAAAAACGCACAAAACATGAAAGTCCTTATCTAGAGTCATGTGTTTGGTTTTCTTTGTCTGGTCTGCTGTAGACACAGTGGTGCTAGGGGTGGGCAAGACCACAATTTTTGATTTTGATCTGATAATAAGTAATCCCAGGGCCAGGATTACCAATATCAATACCAATATTGATACTTTTATGGTTGAAAGCAGCTATTGTATTATCATGTAACAGAGCCAAATATGTCATAATTTATTACAGTTCTACTTCTGAATATATCACCAGAAAATAATTGGCCAAACATCAGACTTTTCTTTTTAATTTTCTTTTTACTGCTTGATTACATGCATGTAATCAGCAGCAGTGCAGGACAGAGAGATGCAAATATGAAAGCACTAGAAAGAATGGGCCCAGGATGTCATCTAACATGTGATGGGTCCATTTTTTTTAGTATAAATCCTAGTATTGATACTCAAGGCAAGACTTTGTATCGATAGTATTGATATTTTGGGTAATGATCTGCCCACCCCTAGAACTCCATAGTAGACCCGTGCCCTTGGTAGACATAAGCAGGTCATTTTAATATTGCAAAAATATGATTTGGTTTGGTTTTGAAAGTTTTTGTGCCCAAGATACACCCAAGGACAAGACAAAATCTCAAGGCACACCTGTATTCAGATCCAAGTAAAATAGTCTCATAACCAACCTAACAAACAGAGGCAACAAGTAGCCTGCTAGCCAGTCCAAGACTGGGCGAGGGGAAAAAATCAGGCGTCAATCAAGGGTGAAAACTAGGGTTTGCTTTGACAGAAGGTTTTTGCAACAGGCTTTGTGCAGGTTCTCATACAGTCTTTGAAAGTCTAAAATCCAATAATCTTAATTTCAGGTCTGCAGTGTCTTAAATACTGTCTTATGATGTTAAGGTTACTGTTATAAAGCTGGATTTAACCTAAGTCTTGCTTTTAAATATATTTTTGATAATTGTAGGCTAACACTGTATGACTTCAAAACAAAACTAACACTGAAACAACCAGTGATGCAAAATGTGCATGTATTTTTTTTGCCAGTATGAACATGAAGTTGGTCTTAAATTGCATTCACAATGGTCTTAAAAGGGTCTTAAATTTATCTTGCTGAAACCTACAAAAACCCTTATTAAAGGGATTATTTTTAAGACAAAGAATAGAGAGAAAGTGTGTACAAAATACTTAAATTAAATTCAATCACAATTTTTTGTATATTTGGATATAAAAATGTATGGTTGTTATAAAATCCCAAGGCACACCATTTAGGAACCACTGTTAAACAGTAATAAAAACACACTTAATGTTATAATCCATTTTTGCCACATTCTGCCAGTAAATCCCCATAAATCTTGTGTAAAATCATGTATTAAAAGTACCACATGACAAATACCCAGTTTCAATCCAGTTTTATTTCAGCAAAGCTAAAAAGAACATATCTGACCTAACACACATGAGGTGGGGCAAGGCCTAGGGTGCTGTAGAACAGTCTATCTGAGCAGAAGCATAATGTGTTTTTACGCTTCAGAAACAGACGGTATTTACACTGTAGGTACGGAGATGAATGACCACACTGTCAACCCACACTGCAGCATCGACTGAAAAGAAGGACAGGAGGCTTCGATGTGACTCTGCTGGGCAGTGATAAGAACATTTAAAAAAAAAAAAGCTTTATTCAGTGTTGTACAGTTTAGGACACCAATACAAACTGAACATCAGGAACAAGGCAGGATGGCGACTGCACGTTGCTGTGCATGCTTATTGTGCATTCTATGGCTGAAAATATAACACTCCTTTTAAACTCCCACTGTGTTCACGCGAGCCAGCTCTCGGACAAAAACCATCCCGGGCCCTGAGCTGGGGGAGCAAAAGGGTCCAAACCATGATGACATTTTGTAAGGCCTATAGGCTAATACCTTCCACAGTCACACAAGATAACACCACAACTCCAACGCCCCTTAAAGGCATAGTTCAGGTTTTTTTGAAGTGGGACTGTATGAGGTACTTATGCATAGTCAGTATTAGCAACAGTAGATGGCAGTTGACACACCCCCGGCTTGGAGAAGCAGCAGATTACTAGTTTAGGAAGCTAGCTGCAGTAGACAGGGTCAGCAGCAAAATGTATTTTGGCTGCAGATAAAATCTTCATTAGTTTAAGTGTATGCTATATTTAGGATATTTTCACCATTTTACCTTGTAGTGAGACAGCTTTTTCCTGAGGGAAACTGCTGTTATATAAGCCAAATATTGCTCTCTCCGAACTCCACTGGCAACAGCAGTGATTTTACCACGTAGGACACACCAGTTACTGATCTACTGCTGCATCAATCAGTTATTTCGTTGGTGTTACAGTGTGACTTGGTGTTTCAAAAGGTTAATTCAGATTCACCAAAGTCCCACAATAACTCAAACAAACTAACCAAATTGAGGCAACAGTAGACAAGCAACTCAAGGTAAAATTACTGTTTATGCTAAAGGAGTATGGTTTCCTTAGTGAGAGCAATATTTGACTTGTATAACAGTTTTTCTGTCAGAAAAAGCTCTCGAATGGTAAGTTAAAGTAGTGAAAATATTATAAATATAACCTACATACCTTCCAGAGAACATCTCTCTCCTCCATAGTCTTGCCTTTCTGTGATCACTAACCTTACCTTTTCTACACCAGCTGTTTTATCTCTTATTGTTATTTATTGTTATGTTTTATTACTGTATTTGATTTATTGCTCATTCTATATATTGTTTACTGATGGTGTCATTGCTCTTAATGTTTTATCTTTAGCACCTACATGATTCCTGTTTGTTGCTTTTATCCTGGAAAGCACCTTGTAAACCTGATTTTGCAAAGGTGCTATATAAACATAGTTTATTATTAATCAGATAATGTTTTTTTAGGTGCTAAAATATTTTTTGCTGCTGACCAGGTCCACAGCAGTACATTGTTTAGCTTCCTACACCAGTACTCCTGCTGCATCTCTGAACCGGGGCACTTGCTGACTACTATCTACTGTATATAAGACCCTTAGTATGGATAAGTACCTCAACCCCACTTAAAAAATCCAAACCATCCCTTTAAATTTTATTACTGCTCCAGGAATATAATACCCAGCCATCAACATGCAAGGCAAGGTAACATCCACTGGGCACAGGGGCTCTTTACTTTCACAAGGGTCATTTTCTATCGTATCCACGGGCGTGTATTATTTTAAAAAAGGCAGACACAGAGATACTCCATTTTTTAAACTAATTGTGGTACTGGCAATTATTTACACACAACATAATGTATTCTTTTTCCCTTTTCCAGACATTACTATACATATTTTTAGTCACTATCTGTGCTGTTACCTTTCTTGTGCAACTGAAAATTCGAGAATACAATTTACATAACTTTTTCCTTATTTTTCTTTATGTCCTTTGATGAAAGAACAGCTAAAACGCAGAGAAATTGCCTTTTTTTTTTTTTTTTTTTACTAGCCTCGATTAGCCAGAAGGTGGTGCTAGATGTAAAAATATTTCTCAGAAACACCAATACAACATTTATCCTACAAGCACAAGTCCCAGAATAGAATGAAGATATGCATATTCACCATAAAACACACATCTAAGGGGGGTTCTGGAAGAGTTGTTTCTACTTTGTGCTGTTCTTCACAGTGCATTCTTGGTTCTGTTGATTCAAACAGTGTGGAGAAATGTTGCAATGCCCCCATGTGGTTGCAGAGTGGGCAGTGAAACTGAGAGGGTGGGCACTGTGGCTGGCAGGAAGCTCATTGCCATACATAAACAATAATAGTTATAATAAAATTAAAACAGTAACAAAATGTTATCTTTGCACAAAACAGGACAGTCTCTCCAGGCAACAGAAGGCTACACAAGTCATGTACCAGTTATGAGACTGTTTTTAAGGGTAGTGTCTGACTTTATCTGTCAAGTCCATCTCTGACCTTAAATCTACTCGGACACCTTTTCCACGATACATTCACCTCACACGCAGCACAACGCACAATACACACTCACAGCTCAGCATACAAACATCTACTCACTCACTCCCCCACACAGGGAATAGCCAACATAAATAAAAGAAACACCAGATTAAAGTCCCCTCCCTGACAACGTCTCTGTTCTGTCAGTGACTAACAGTGACTTTGAGATCTTTTCTGGTTACACAATTTTCACAAACACAATCTTTACACCATAAATGGCTACTCTGTTGACAGGAATTTCCCCAATTCTCTGAGGCCCCATGTATACCTGGTATTAACATGCATCCTGAATGATCCGATCACAAGTGGACGGCTCTCATGCAGGTCTGAGTGCACTCAGGACCACATCTGGTGGTCGTCTGGGCCGCAAGTGACGACAATCTTTCAGCAGCATGAACACAACTTAATCTATTGCCTACTTAAGTGACGTCCTGTAAGTACATCATTAGTTTCATTGTAATACAAATTATGTGTTTGGGCTCTCTTACCTGCAGCGGATGACTGTGAAGACACAAGAAACCCCAGTGTCTTTAAAAAAAAAAGTTTTTAAAAAATCATGCTGAGAGTTACAGAGTGAAGAGAAACTTTAAGAATTGTGTTTTCTTGTAAATTTGTTAATACATTCAGTAGAACAACAGTGCATTTTGCAAACATCTTTATTTGCATGCAGAGTGGGGAAGTAAAACGGGTATGGTCAATTCTTAATCACTTGCGCCTCATTGTAAATTTGGCAGTAAATGCAGTGCATTAAGTTGTTTCTTTCCTTTAAGACACATCATGTTGTTGTGAAAGAGCAGATAGAGGCACTGTGGTGCATCAGGACACGCACTTTCACTCTCTGCCTCAGTCACTGATGCTTTTCTTTATCATCTGTGATGTGATAACATTAGATTTACACAGTCAGAAAAAGTAAAAATGTGCATCATCCTTGACAGTTAAGTTATAAAATCCTTGTGGACCACAGAACTTTTCTCCTGTTGGGCTGCTGACAGCGCAAGTATAAATATGACGATTACTGTCGGCTGACAGAGGACTTTAGTGAGGTGCTGAACTTAAGCAAAGAAAGTAAGAAATAAATACCATGATGGACTTAAACAGATAAAATAGTCCTATTGTTTATTTGCATATAGAGCGGGGAAGTGAGATCCAATCACAAGTGGTCATTCAGGACACATCTGGAGACGCATTGTAAAGCCAGGTGTGAACTTGCATATTTAGAGCTGTCCACTTGTGATTGGATCACTGAGGACGCATGTTAATACCAAGTCTGAACAGGACCTGAGTGATTCTTACTTTCATACTAAGAAAGGCATCCAGCGCTTCATTAGTGTGGTGTAGTGTAGTGGGCAGAACTCTTTATTCAGGTGGGATTATCATCTGTTTTTGTTAGTTTATACTGGCTATACCCCATATACACAAACACACACTCACTCACACATACACACAAACACACTTATGAGTCCTCATTCATCTCTTGGCTATCTGTCCTGGCGATCTTCCGTGGGGGTGCTGGGCTGTCACCCTCACCTTGTTCCTGTTCCCTTTTCTTTGCTGCATTCTGTGGATCACAAAGGATTAAACAGCAGTCAGTCTTTTTAAGAATAATACAGCTACCAAAGACCAAGAAAATTACTGTCAATAAGTAAACTGAATATTTAGGGCTTTAACTACGAAGAAATGTAAATTCTCACCTTTTTGTCCCACTGCTGATGAAGATAACGCAGGAGGATGTTGGTTTTCTCTGTTACAATAACTGTAGAGCAAACACAGTCAGCGTATTACTGACAAATTATGTTTCCAGCTGATCAGTTTTGAGCACAGTCTCCACAAAACAAAGCCAGTTCATCGTTGGCTTATAAGCATTTCCTGAAATCACATAAATGATCGGGTCCTCAAATGGCGCCAAGACCTGAATGGCCCAATTCCAATGTCCACGCTGATGGCTTAACAGACTTTCAGGCGTATTCCTGGCAAGTCCCACTGGGGCTGTCCCAGTGTCAAATCATTATGTCCTTCTTTCCTGGACTTTTGGAGCCCTTTATGCAAAGTCTTTTTTTTGCAATTTTTGTTTAACATTTTCACTTTCATGTTTTTGTTTATTTTGTCCTGTATTTGTGTCACTTTGATATGTCACAAAGTAGTGTCCCATTCCTCTTTAGCCGTTACAGGCCCTTGCTGCCTCTAACACTCAACCACTACCAGGTGGCGTCAGGTCTGTCTGTGAGGGTTTGAGGCTTAAGACTTTAGGGGAGACACTGGGATGGGTTATATGTCTCCAAGACCAAGGACATGGTGGTAGACTTTAGAGGGGAGAAGCAGAAAACCCACAACACACCACTCAAGATCTGCAGGAGCCCAGTGCTGAAAGTAAGCAGCTACAGGTACCTGGCTGGGGGTTCACAACTCTGAGGACCTGACATGGACTACATACATCATCAGCTCTCTGGTGAAGAAGGCAAGGAAGCACTTTTATCACCTCAGGCAGCTGACTCAAGATCTCTACAGAACCGCAGAAATCCTTCTGCACAGTCACAGCAGAGTCTGTACTCTCTGGAAGGATCGCTGCCTGGTACAGCATCTCTGGTACTGCATCTCTCAGGATGAAAAAAGCCCTTCACAGAGTGATCCGGTGCCCTGAATGCATCACCAGGACAGCACTGCCCTGTCTCCAGGATATCTACACCACGTGCTGCAGGTCCAGGGCAAACTGGACTGAACATTCACCACCCCAACCACAAAGTGTTTCAGCAGCTGAGAAGGAGCTTCTTTATCCAGGCCATACAAATTAAAAATCTTCACAACACACATCCTGCAACAATTTTGCACGCAAATATACAAACTGTATATGGTTGAACACTCCAAGTGGTTCTGACACCAGAAATATTTTTTTAAACTTGCCATCTCATTTCTTAACTGTTGTAATAATTTCTTAAAAGCACCATTATGTAGATTCTGCCCTTAGGGGTCTCTCTCACATTTAAAAAATAACAAAAGATGTAGTTTGATAACATCTGAAGTAGCGTGGGATAATGGAGTGGTTTTCTTCACTGTTAAACAAACATCATTGCAGATAAAAAGCTATCTAACGTGACTTGACATGACTTTAAAAGATAATGTACTAAGTTTTATTCATATCATGTTCAGTCTTGTTTGCCAACTTCATTCTTCACTCTTTGACAAATCTGACATATCCTGTGTTTTCACAGAAGTTATAGCAAGTGGCGGCTAGTAGCGCACCGTTACATGAATAAATAAATAAAGTACGATTTCTCTTGGTTTGAACACTGTTGGAAACATTTCAGATAATGTAAGTACGCAACTCAACAAAATATATAATATACAGTACATCAAGCGTTTTTAGACATTTCAATGCAGAAATGTTATATATTATAGCCTTAATTGTTGTATTTTTGTCTTACATTCATTTTATTCATTTTGTACATAACAGTTTGTGATATTCCTTTGTGATATCTTGTTTTTCTCCCTGTATACACTTAAAATTATTTTGTTTTATCTTATTATATTGATACTCTCCTCTGTAGGTCGTTTGATGATGTTGTTGTAATCTCATTTCACTGCTGCATGTACAATTACGCATGCGGCAAATAAATTTCTTGAATCTTGATCAACTACAACAGCTTCTGTTATTACAGCCTCAGTGTTAATTTATGTAATATCTACTGTTTTAAGTTTCCGACTTTTCTTCCAAGCTGAGTTGTTTGTTACTTACTCTGTTCAGAGGGGTATTCACGTGTCGGAAGGTACACAGAGGGCCTTCGATTCTGTAACAGGGCAGAGAGAGGTAACAAATTACAGTTCTCCTTATTCATTTATGTGTATAATTTAGTTAAGAAACAATCACAACATTTCTTGGTTTCTATGTGAGCTGTGTTATGCATGCTTATGTATGAGTAAATATTTCAGACAACTGTTCACCATCTTATCCACAGCAAATATACATCAGATTATTCTGCATTCACATGGATTCAGGCAGATGGTAGACGGCAAACCAGATATCATTTTAGTGGATGAGAACAGGATGGTAAAATTAGATGAGGCGAGAAGCATGTGCAGAGAATACCACGCTAATGGCGTTGCCACCCAAAAGTTAAAATTTTATCTGCCATCCTTCGCAGTGGAATTTATGACTGGATGTTACTGACGCTCTCACACAAGGAAAAAACTACTACTACTATTATTACTAAACAACTAATAATTAGTACAACAATTACATAAAATGATAGACATTAAATAATTTTATTCAATACATTTTATTTAATATATTTTATTCCATTCTTTGCAAGCAATATAACATCACCATAGCAAGACATCATCATGTGTTTTGCCCTCCTGCAATTCCGTGGAACCGTGTGTTTGTTTTTCTGTCCCGTCCAGAAGGTGTTCTCCATCTATCATCTGTCTGAATCCATGTGAACGTAACAAAATAATTACAGTTTGTGGAGATAAATATTATCATCGGGTACTTACAGATGCTTTACAAACAGAGTCTGCATGAAACCTGCTGAAGTTGCTCTTATTGTAGACAGGAAGTCCTTTCAAGAAATCAGCCTGCGGGAAGAGGGTGAGGTGATGATTATACACTGCAGCTCTGGTTTACTGAATGTCTTTTGATTCATCTGGCATTTAAAGGCACAGTTCACCCCAAAATAAAAAAAAATACACATTCCCCTCAGGCCTGTTGCTGTGTTTTGGAGACATCAGCTATAGAGATGTCTGACTCCTCCTGAATATACAGTGGAACTAGATGGCACTTGTCTTAAATCCACTGTAGTGTCTCTTTTCAGAAATCATGACCTGGTTACTAAAGATACTCCACAGTAGGGCTGCAACTAATAGTTATTTTCATTGCAGAGTGATCTGTTGCTTATTTTTGTGATTAACTGATCAGCTGTTTGATCTCTAAAATGTCGGACAATTGTTAAAATGTCAATCAGAGTTTCAAAGCCCAAGATGACGTCCTCAAAAATCTCATCTTTTCGACACCCCCAAGATATTCAGTTTAGTGCCACAAAGGAGTCAAGAAACCACAAATTACTCACACCAATTAATCAGTTATCATAAGAGTTGGCAATTAATGTAAAGTTGACAACTAATCAATTAATCACTTCAGCTCTAATCCACAAAGACACTGCCGTTGAGTTTTTAAATGTATATTTTGGCGCTTTGAGCACCACAAGCCACATGCATTCCAGTTAAATCTGAGAGAAAGCAGTCATCTCTATGGCCGATTGAAATCTGCCAAACTCTGCAACTCACACTAAAACAACCTTGATGGATAAATAGCACTACGGACGAAATGGCACTTGGCTTGTGGTGCCAAAAAATACATTTGAAAAATTCAAAACCAATGTGTCTTTCCAAAAATTTCGAGAAAAAAAATTCAGATATTTCTGTCTAGTAGAAAGAAAGTAGTTCTGGTAGATTGTACTGCAGAAAAAAAAAAGCAGTTTCTACATGAAGCTGCTCAAACAAGGTCTTTGTGTTATCTTGAGTAACCACTTCATGATTTTAGGAAAGACAGAGAGAGTTTTTCAAATGTATTTTCGGTGCTTCATGCCACACTAGCTGAGTGCATTTTAGTCACATTATGTTGGAGAGAAGGCAGACATCTCTAGAGCCAAGTGAAATCTCCAAAACTCTGCAACTCCCACCAGCACAATCAGGTTGAATAAACAGCACTACAGACCAAAAGTAAAATATGTATTTTTGATTTTTTTTTGTTAAACACTGCAAACCCAGAATATCTAGCTGCCCTCCACGCAGATTCTACTTTCAGCAAACAGACTTATTCACCTGTGGCATTTCATAACAACAGTTCAAAACATCAGTCAGCATCACGCAGATATAGAGTTTTCTGATACAAGAGGAGTCCCTGCAGATGACTGGAGATACAGGACACCAGTCAGTGAGTCAGTGCTGGGCGTTCCCTCATCTTAACAACCCGTGCACGCTAACGGGCCTCCTGCAACTCTCCCCGCATCGTCCCCAACAACCCCCGAACTTGGACGCGATGATATCAGATGGTGTGCAGCGAGTGGGTTCAAATGAGCGAGTGAGAGCCGAGCAGCTCACGGCACAGGACGACGCCGGCTTGGCCTCGGTGAATGAATGCCAACAGGAGGAGCAGGTGTGGCTAGCAGCTATCTGTTACCCCACAGACAGCTAGCTCGGTGCTGCCATATGCCCTCCTGACAACTGCAGCGAAGCTTTAGGCTAGCGTTACAAGCAAGACGTATGTAGAATAATTTACCTTCTCCATGATGATGCTAGAAATTTCCAACGTCGAAACGCCGACTTGTGGGCTCGTCTCGGTGCGTGCTGTGCTGGTGGTGATGGCAGGCAGCAGGAGTGCGAGTGTGTTTCGTTTAGCCGCGCTAGCTTACTTGGCTAGTTGACCGAGACAGCTCTCCTATCGGGTCCTCTTGGCAAAGAAAAGAACGACCTTCACGCACAAGTTGTCGTTTCCATTCTAGATCCCAGTGTCCGTGTCCGAAAAAACGATGCTGTACTCTGAAAAAGCAACCCAAGTGGTCATTGCACGACTTAGCAAATCTAGTTACACGGGACTTCTTCTGCTAGCATGATGGCTGGATGGTAGCGACGCTTCCTTGCTCACGCCCCCGACAGCTCCCATTGGTCTATTCTTGCTCCCACGTGGTAGTAGCCTGCGCTGACAGCCAATCATAAAGCAGGGGATTTCTTAACCCCTCCCTAAAACATTGACTAGGCAATCTAATTCTCCCACATGATGAGCTTCATTATAAGGCTCTGATACTACAGGTTAGAAGTATTTAACTCTCCATAATGCATACATGACTTTATTTCCTATATGTTCTGATGTTTATCTGTACACCAAGGAGACAATGAGAATGGTAACAAAGCGTGCTGTATTCACTTCTATTCTACTATATTACTCAAGTTTGTCATTTTAACTATGAAATATACAGCTGCATGGAATGTATTTTCAGGACCAGAATATCAAAAACATAAAAACAGACAAAATACAACAATGAGACACATTTAATTCTGCTCTGTCAAAACTGGAGTGAGATAAACCAGTGGACTCCACAGAAGGGAGTGCCCCCTTAGATGCCCATATGGTAGATAAAACCTGATAAATACCCACTAGAGTGGCCCAGTGTCTAAGACAATGTGATAAAGTGCCTCTGCCCTCTGAGGTGCCTGACCAGTGGAGAAAATGTGGTGAAATGCCCTCTAGAGTGCCCTTTCAGTGAAGAATACATGATGAAGTGCCCTCTTTGATGCTTGTCCAGTGGAGAAAATGTGGTAAAGGGCCCTTGAAAGTACCCTTCCAGTGGAGAAAACGTGGCGAAGTGCCCCTTAGAGTGTCCTTCCAGTGTGGAAAATGTGCTTAAATGCCCTCTAAAGTGCGCTTCCTGTGGAGAAAATATGATGAAGTGCCCATCAAGTGGAAAAAATGTGGTGAAGTGCTATCTAGAGTGTCCTTTCAGTGGAGAAAACGTGGTGAAGGGCTCTCTAAGGTGCCCATCTGGTGGAGAAAATGTGGCAGATATAATAATAGAATCTCTTGAAAAATTGAGAGGCACTGTAGCTTTTGTTTTACTTTAACATGGTTTGAAAGATGCAGCAGCAGTGCTTATGTCCTTATGTTTTAACTTTAACCAATATGTTTTTTGATACCCAGGTAGGCTTATATGCTCTTTGCAGTTATTCCACACTACAATACAACAGTATAACATCATTAATATCATTAAATTCTGGTTTATGACCATCACAGCATATCAAGATTAAATCAAAGTTTGAATTAACGTTAATTTGAGAGACCTGAATTATAATTGGCTCAGTGGGTGTGTTTACTGGGTCTTGATTTCTTGTGGTCTTCTCTCACCTCGCTGCCACCTGCCTCCTGGACTCCTTACAAATAGTTACCTAGCAACAACAGCCATGGCAACTGCCACAGCACCAGCTCCTTATGATGCTGGAGAATGGGATATTGAGAAGATGGAGGGAATATTCCTCCCCAATGTGGAATATGTTTACATGATAACTTGAGTAGATTTGTTGAACAGTAATTTCAATATTAAATTCTAATATGATGACAATTTACAAAAGGCTTGAAACTTTGTAACTCGACAGTTGAAGAAACTTTTACAAGGATTCAAGCGAGGAAACAACACGCAACATATTAGACAGATCAGATGCCAGATTTAACCAGATGTCTTCTAAGATTTTGCATATCATTATATCATTGTCTTTTCCTGGTTTTAAAGGCTGCATTAGAGAAAAGAGATGAAATTACTGAACTTACCCACCGTTCTAGCTGTTCTATTATTTGCCTTTACCCACCACATCACCACTGAATTATCAATTATTATTTATTCTTAATATTTGTGAAAGCACCATTAATCATCCCAACAATATTGGGATGAAATATCAATATGTGGTACTTGGTAAAAAAAAAAAAAAAATCATGATATTTGTATATCTTATGATATTATTTGCGTAGCCCTACTTCATATACTCTTGGGTAGTGAAATCTTCAGCAATGCTTCATATTCTGAAAGATCATCACTATTTGAGAACTTACAGTAAGTTTTTTTTTTTTTTTTTTTTTTTAGAGAAAATGTGTATACTGAGATATATTGTAAGTCATATTAAGCCAAAGCCTTTATAAAGTTTTTATTACAGAACAGAGCTTTTCAAAGTCGGACTTCAGCAGGACTTCAAACTGTTTCAGGGGAAGCTCAGTGAATGGAAGTAAAAAAAATATGACTCTAGTTACCAAAGGAAGATCACACGGAATAGCCTAAATATGGGGGATTTGGTTTAAGAGATCAGAGATACAGTTTTGGGGTAATTTTACTGTTTTTCCCACTTTCCCAGGGATCAGAAACTAATAAATGTGTTTGGACAGAACTTAATGTATTTGGTGTCGTCACTCTGGAGTTATGTCAAACAGCAATATGTAAACTCAGGCTGATAAACTCTGATGAAGAATAAGCATATAATTTTGATATTTTTGCTATTGACCATATTTTACCTCCATATTTTCAAGGTGTCAATCTGAACTGCTGTTGTTGAAGTTAGTCTGAAGACCCTTTTTGGGTAGGTTTAAGGTTCAGGGGTCAGCAGCCTGTGGTTCTGGAGCCATGTGTCTCTTTTACCCCTCTCCAGTGGCTTGCTTACCTTGTGAGGCAGCTGGATTCACAAGACCACAAGGTCACATGTGAATCCATCTTGCCAGGCTGTAAGTTATCCGTTTGTGTCCACATCAAAAGTTATGCAGCCAATCAGCGTCCTAGGAGGGACTACTGGCAACTATGGGTGTGGTTTTAGGTGTGATGACAGCGGAACAGACAGATGGTTCATCCAGTCACCTGCCAAGTGTTTTTTAAAAGTGCCTGCCCTTTTCCAAACAGTTTCTAAGGATGACTTCCTAGATGGTTCTGTGTAACAACCCATCTGGCTTGTGAGGTTAGTGGCTCGCTGTGGCCTTGATAAAAAAAATTACATGAAATAACAGTTCTTTTTTTTTAATTTAATTTTTATTTATCATCATTGTAGGACAAAATTTGTAAAAATATGTAGCCTAAGAACAAATAAAACAAAATGTTTTAATATTTCATCAACTAAAATGTGCTGTACAGCCTTCATCTATAGCTGATCACCTTTTTCTCAAAATTTGGCCAGTAAGTAGTCTTGAGTCTCTTGAGCTGTGGGTGCCAAATCCAAATCCAGAAAAGTCTGAAAAAAAAAAAAAAAATTATTAATTAATTTAATTGTTCGAGCCCAGAGTTTGGATTTGGATTAAAATAGGAAGATTTATGCCAGAAAGCTTTGAAGGCTAACTTATCACCTGTTTGGAAGCCTATTTCCATCAGCAAAAAAAATAATTATATAACTATTTCATAATTATGGCTTACCATGATTTTTTTTTTCTTTTTTACTGACAGAAATGGGCTTGAGGGCCCTGCTTTCTGCCCCCCCTACCCCTAGGGCATTATAACGCCCCTGCACTGTCTGCACTATATTTACGCCCCTGCCTGATTCTGTCATCATTTGAATACGTCTAGATATTAGCGAACAACGGTTTAATTAAGGCACAAGCTGCTTGCATTAGTTGTTTACTTTCATTTATTATTTTAAAAATCAGTTAACCTAATTCAAAATTCGATTCGCCTACTTTTCACACCAATAAAACGGATATATTCAATTTTTTTTTTTTTTTTTTTTTTTTTTTTTTTTGTTTGTTTGTTTGTTTTTAACTTCTAAAGTTACCGAATAGAGAAGTTGTTTTTTGTCTTTAAGAGAACATCCACTGGTTGTCTGGCGTCACGCAGCAGCAGGGGGCAGCTCTCCATCCACACCGAACTGAACAGGACTTTACGGGGCTTCACTCCACTCTCATCCACAGCTGATGGATTAAAACAGGCTGACATCCAGCTGGGCTCCGGCCGTCACCGGCGTGTATTCCAACCATGGAGCTGCAGAGCCGGAACACGCAGATATTTGGATGTGAACCACAGACTGATATGATGCTGTCAGTAGGCTGACAGCGTCCGCCATGTGCAGGCTGCCTACAGCACAACAGAATCCAGATAAATTAGATTATTGGATTGAGTGCTACAGATTAGTCTGTAGGTCTCCTACTTCCTCGAATGCTTCATAAGAAAAACACATCAAACTGATCATATTTCACCGAACTTCTCTGAATCATTAAAGGTAAGCATCTTTTAAATTGCCTGTTTTTGTTTTTTTATTTTATTTATATTGTTTTGGTGTAGTTTACAGTGCAGATTATTGACAACAGACAAGAGCTAGGTCGCTTATCAAGTTGCCAGTTGACCGAGACAAACGGGTTATTGAGTGTTATAAAATTATTAAATTAAATTAAATTAAATTTACAAATAGAGAAGACTAAAAGGTGGAAACATTCTGGCACTTGCCTCATTTGCTGTATCAGACAGCAGTGAGTGGCCCATTCAACTGGCTTTATTGTTATTAGTCAATAGATGGGGACCATTAGCTTCACCCAAAACACCAGGTAGCCTAAAACACGCTTTATTTTACAACCAACATCAGCAACAAAGCTAATTTAGTATGCAGTTAAGCACTTATATTGTTTCCTGTTGTTTTTCTTATTGCTGAAAGTGTCATGAATCTGCCAGCTTGATGTTTTTGCTGACTTGCCCTTCTAATTGTCCATTTTGAAAAACTGAATTTAGTTCAAAATGCACATTTGACTCAATATGTGTTTGTTTTTTTAAATAAATTCCACTTTGCAGAGCACGGGCTATAAAAACTTTATAAAAGGATGCAGTTTTTCTAACCAGTTTGTGTGTAAATCCTCTTTGATTTATTTATTTAAAAGTTTGCGTTTCTAATTAGATCTAGATCTAGAAAGTCCAGCTACCAAATTAGTTGTCAGTTATTCAGTTAATTACCAGCTATTTGTGATATTCAGTAAAATAAACAGAAATTCTCTGATTTCAGCTTCTTAAATATGAATATTTTCTGATTTCTTTACTCCTTTATGACAATAAACTGAATATTTTTGTTATGTGGACAAATCAAGACATTAAAGGAAGACATATTGGGCTTTGGGACATTTTATTTAGGGCTAGGTATGGGTTTAATAACTCAGAACCAAGCAGTATTTAAACTTCTTCAGTAAAACAATACCTGTGTTTAATCCGCAAGGTAAGATAGACAGATGGATGGTACTGTTTACTGATTAAGTTGTGTCATACAACAACAAGTAAGTCTGGCTCAGGACTGAGTGGTGGTGACACAGGCAGAGTCTGTCAACAGTGCACCTTGTGTAGTTGTTTTTAATCTCCATGACAGTCTCTGCTCTTTTCTTGGCACCGGTCCCAACTGTGATTGTGTCTGACCTGCGTAAATCGTTATATAACAGCCTCCTGCAGCCGCTGACAACAGAAGCCACGTACAGTTGAGACTACGAGAGGAATCAAACTTAAAGCGTGCAGCACAAGGGATGCACAGTATTGGGTTTTTGCCTTTATCTGATATGCTCATATTTTCCAACTCATTTCTGCTGATTGGTGACACTAAAATATGCACATATTTTTTTCCACCTAATTGCAGAAAACATGAAGGCGTTAACATATTATTATGCCCATTCTTATTGTGATGGCCAACTGCCAGATGCAGACAGAAAACATGACGCTTCAAAATGGACACATTCACTGGGAAAATAGAAAACATACTGCTGACAACTTTTTTCCCACTTGTGCCTGTTTCTTTTTGTTCTTCAAATTCAAATCTATAGTGCTGAAAGAATGTAATTTCGCTCCCCCTCACATCACTGATGCTGAGCAATCACTGCAAATAACAACTTTGTTATCTGTTTCAGACACTTCAAAAAACCTCCAGACTGCAGAAACGATCGCGTCCCGCGTGCATAATTGAATTGTCATGTTATCAGCCTGTCATATCAGCAGAAATGTTCGTTTTGGACAGATACAATATTTCATTTCATCCCCAAAGCACCACAACTACATCTGAAAAATTCAAAACTATATCTCTCTTTCCAAAATCATGACCTGGTTACTTGATATAATCACAGACCATGTTGTGAGCAGTTTCATTTAGAAACTACTTTTATCTGCTAAACAGTCTGCCAGAACTTCTTTCTTTCAACCAGAAATAAATTCCTGGATTTTTTCTTGGAAAGAGACACTGGTTTTGATTTTTGGTTTTTTTGGTTTTTTTTGGTTTTTTTTTTCAAATGTATTTTTTGGCACCACAAGTTGAATGCCTTTTAGTTCCATGCCTGTCCCCCAGAAGGCAGACATCTCTACACCCGATATCTCCAACGCTCTGCAACTCACACAGAAACAATATAGATGGATAAACAACACTACAGTTTGCTGTCCAAAAAGAAGACATTAAGCAAATGGAGACAAACAATAATGGCAGTTCTTTATCTGTGTAACACTTCTTAACAGTCAGGGGAAGCAGTGTTGTGACAGAGATGAGGTTGAATCATTGGACCAGCTTGATAATTGGAGTGCAAAAATGAAAATCACCCCTTGTCTTTAGGAGCTGCCCTTTAACAAGGCAATTACAACCTGTCTGCTTTAGTGGCCGACAGCAGAAACAGTGGTAGTCCTGGGCTGGTACACGCAGGGGTGATTTTGTGCAACTTTGCAAAGTGTTGCAGTGTGCTCTTCCTGAGTTTTCTTCCATTTTTTCCCTGTTGAAAAATTTCTTTGGTTAGTTATTCCTTTTTTGAATCAAGGATACAATTATAGAGGGTGTCGTAAAGCCCCTCGAGGCCAATTTATGATATTAGGCTGAATAAATAATACTGATTTGACTTGTTGCTTTAAAAGACCACATAGACAGTGTCCTCCTGTATAGGCAGTCCCCAGTACTGTGCCAGATATGGTCTGGTTTGTAATGTTGAGGCTTAATACCATCACAGATATGTTTAAAGACTGTATTCCACCAAACTGAACAGAGTGTGATGTGAAATACAAGTGAGAATTGAATCTGCATGATGTAACATGTCCATACAGCCTCAATTAAGAGGCAGATTGGACAGAGTTTATTAACACATTCAAGAGTCTTTTGCTCAGTTATTGATAGTTATTAGCCAGTCAGTGATGTTTTCCCTCAAGCACTTTTTACAAATTGGAAGTATTTTTTCCTTATAATAAAACTAACACTGTCTCTGCTCTACTCATTGAATTCTTTATGAAGATTAGATTAGAATGACAATGGGAGACTGCAAGGAATGAGGACATGCATGGTAGGACAGGATTTTATCTCAACACCACCTCTGTGATGGGTACTACAGTGATGTTGATAGGTTTTCAATGTAGTGAGTCCCCGGGACCCACAGGTGGTGATTTGAGTGGGTCCCTGGGAAATTCAATGGGTCCCCAATAAAAAAATGTATGTCCTTCTATTTCTTATATTCTTCTATTTCTTCAATTGTAGTGTTAAACTCTCTTAATGGTGGTATGGTATGATATGGCTATAATTAGAAATTTTAAAATTTTATATTTATATTTATATTATTTATATTTATAGGCCTATTATAATTAGTTATAAGCGATGGAGGCTGATCAGAGTCAGGGAGGGGTGCAGAGGTAGAGGAAGCAGAAAATACAGCTGCAGTAGTCCTCTGACCAGCAACAGGTTTCATCTTTTTCTTAGGTGGCATTAGGTACGTTCGAGATGAGCCAGGCCTGCGCAGAATCGATCACCGGTGATCGACGCACAATGCATGCCGGTTAGATTTGTGTCCGACTTAATCCCGACTTGCTCTGACACACGTGGGCAATGTTAACCTCATGAGATCGAGGCGGCCGCAGTTTTCAGAGCCAGGTTCCGCAGTTGCTCTCCACCGACTGCGAGCGCCTGGCTGTCACCTGATCGACAAACTGACAGGCTCTGATTGGCTCTTAATTTTGACAACAAACACCACATGTTGTATAAAATACCAATTATCTGCGTAATCGTAATATTTAACGCTTGATAGCCTATATTAGTCTTATGTTGTGCGATGAAGTTTTAATCTGTCAACAAGCAGATATTTTGTGTCTGATAGTAATAATAAAGGTTATATAAAAGTGCTTTACAAGGCAGATAAAAGAACAGATATTCCATGTAAGAGAAGGTGGATCACTTTTATTTTAACTTCAATTAGCGATCGAGGACACACTTTATCTCTTCTGCTATGACCGTGGTCTGCAGACTACAGGTAACATACAGGTAATCTAACAGGTGATCTAACAGGATGTTAGTGTCTCTTCCTGTATGTTCTCTAAAGTCTGCTGGAAACTGTCCGACTTGACTGCAGCTTTTTGTCTCCACCTCGTGCTGCGGCCGCCTGATCTCGTCTACTCGCCAGGCGAGGCGCAGTTCTTCTCAAACGCACCTATTGCCACACAGCCATCACCGGAATATGTTTTATTTATTTCATTACAGCACGTCCCCTAGACGTTAAAACATCGTCGACATGAGTGAACACAGCATAGAGCAGTGGAAACGTGAGTTTATTTACTACTAAGAAGTTTGTATCTTTAACTGTTGAAATTAAATCCGCGGTAACTGGCTAGTTGTTGTTGTAGCGGCTAAACTAACATGTTGTGATACTGTATTCAAAGGGGATCATGTCTGCGCTGAGTTAATGCACAAAGTGTTGAAACAGCGCTCGTCAGGTCCGCTGACGGCAAGGTTTCTTTTGCTAGTTACTGTGATTTTAAACACAAGTTGTTGTTCACAATGTATCGTTTTTCATGGGAAAATGAGGTGCGTCCCTGGGACGCATGGATAATGAATTTACTGCGTCCTTTCGGATTTTAATGCGTCAGGGACGCAGGACGCGTACCTAGCAACATCACTGGTACTATCTCAAAGAAACTGTATTTTTCAATAATGATTCTAATGTCTGTGGTGAATGAGGGGAATCTGGTCATTTAAAATGATTTTTGGATTGGTTTAGTTGATGTAGTAAAACATACAGCTATTCTAGTGTCAATGATTAAAGGCACTACATGGAACTTTAATAATTTGTTGATTTTGGAGGCGCCTGTGGACAAAAGCGGTAGTGTTTCCACCATAATAACCACAAAATATAACGTCAAAAATAAAATTACCCAATAAGAATCTTCTCCTGGGTCTTGGCTAACGTGTTACTCACTGTAACTTTGTCTGAGAAAATGTCAACACAGGCTTCTTTCATAATCAGTTAAAAATGCTTGTAATAGCTTTAATGTAAATGGACATGAATAAACAGACTGCCACCAACAGGCCTGTCACAATAACTACTTTTGTGGGACAATGTATTGTTCCAGAATTTATTGTGATAAGTAGTATTATATGTAATTTTAAGATCATTTTAAGCCACTGATATGATGATGATATAATAGCATAATATTGCAAGTACACCCTTTCAAGAGTGATGACTTTTAATTCTTAAGAATATTCAGACATTGGTATTGGAAAAGGGCCCGACTGATACTTCATTTTTGAGGTTCCTGACCTCGTACTGATATTAGGCAGTAAAATAATTACGATATTGATATATTGGATGATATTCTTTACACAGAATATAATACACGGAATATGGAATTTATAAACACACATTTTTGCAGTGATCCCTCAAAAGTGCTGAACACTTCTGACAAAGATACGAGGAGGCAGGATATTTGATTAGGGCTGCATGATATGCCAAAAAAGTCATAATGCGACTATTCTGACTCAAATTGCAATTGTGACTGTGATATGCAGTACCATTAGCAGGAATGATTATTGATGAATTATTATTTTTGTTGTTGATTACTGAAAAATGTGAATTTTTTGTTGGGATGTGTTTCATCTGGAGAGCAACACATTTAGGCCAGGGCATCTCTGCAGCTCTACAGTTCCTCATTATAAAGCTTTTTCTCAAACATTTTTCCTTTTTCCAAAAATTGTGCTTAGGTTCTTGTTCTGTGATTTTTTTTATTTCACTTCACCATGTTGCAGTTTTGATAATATTGCAATTAATTGTGCAGCCTTATATTTGATAGTTTAATAAACTTTTACTTTTACACTGACCAAATATACATAAAGCTATCAAATAAAAACAATCTGCATTATGTGCAGTAAAAAAAAGTTTTTTATACGGGCACATATCAGACAACATATATGCTGATATAGACCGATATAGCTGTGATAGACCAATATGTGGCGAATAGTAGCGGTCAGGTCACCAAAAAAAGTTGCTGAACAGACAAAAAGAATTGCATATATCACAGGTCACACCTGGTGTCTGGATAATGGCTGCATTTTGATGTTAAAGGTTAATGTGTCACCCTCAGTGGTATCAAAATGGCCTGCTCAGCCTCCTCCAGTCAGTTCACACACCGCTCTGTATGTACAACACTGCTGTTTGGATAAAGGATGTGCAAGTATAAGCAGAAAGGGCATGAGAACAGCCAGCAAAGCAGGAATGCTGTATTACATTGTGCCCATAATCCCCAGATGAAAAGCAGCCGCTGGTGGGCTGCAAGTAGAGAAAAAGATGCTACAAATCACACAGAGGGGTAAGACTGTTGCTGTGCAGTGTGGCTGTTTTCATCTACAGAGGAGAGAGACAGATTGTGTTGTGCAGACTTAGACAGAGAGTATAATCCCCTGTAGCTGGGAGGTAGGATAATGCCACCAGCAGAGAGACTTGCAGACCCTGCTCGGCTGCTGTGCTGTTGCCATGGTTGATAATCAACCGACAACCTAACATTTACTGTATAGTGTACCTGCAGTGTGTATGAGACATGCATTAGTCTCATTCATTCATGGATATTTACTTTTCTGATGGTAATGTGTTCACTTTTTAGAAATTAGCAGTTTGGAGCTCATAGAGAAGTCAGTTTGATAGTCTAGGTGGTTGTAATATGGTGTAATTACTATTTTTTTTTACGTTTTTATGTGCAGGTTTACCTTTTCTCCACATTATCATAACATATGAGGACTGCCGTGACTTAGATCATTTGAATGTTTCTGCAAGTGTGTTCACCTGCATGAGATTAATTTACACCAAAGCAATTATCCAACCAAATCTCCTTCATTCTATAATATAACTTAAAAAGCATACTTACTCTGCCATACTACAGTATGGCTTCTGCAGTATATGTGATCACTCTGTGCCGGTGCAGAGTGATCACATGGCGGGCAGCTTTAACCCAGGGAGCTATTACTGTCCCCGTCTATTAATACCCCCAGAGACAACACTGCCGCTGATGGAAGATGCTGCTCAGTTACGTCTTACAGAAAGTCTCAAGGATTTGAGTTGTAAGAGAAACATGTTTACCTCTTTGACTGGTGCATTTAATGCTTCCTGATGCTTGTATTATATGTATTTAGTTCATTCTAAAAGTACGTCGCATCAGTAATCAACCTTGCTGAGTGTAATGTTAAGTTCCTCACCACCTCATAACAAACTTGAACTGGCCATTGAAAGGCTAGAGGGCTTTTAATTTGAGACAGATACACGCCTGGACGACATAGCCGACAAGTCTGTCACAATTCCTGCAGTTTACACACATCGCTGTTCTGATAGTTGTGAGCCAGGGAGGTAGAACGCTTTGGATTTGTCTTTTAAATGATTGGCTGTTGGTACTTGTTGCATTGCTCCATTATCAAAGGGTATGTTAGGTTGTTCATGAGCCGGGGTGCATTTGCTATATGCTTTCACTGTTCTTCTTAATGCAGTAATGTTAAGAGTGCAAATGGGAGTGGATCAACATAAGGTTTTGTACTAAAATGTAATGACAGCCTACACTTCCCATTGTGGCTGGACTGAGTAGTTTGTTAAGTTTGTTTATGTTTGAAAATTCAAATGTAACTTCTTGTTAGAGTTTGCGCCATGTTCTGTGCTTAAAATTGGTGATTTATCTTGGTAACCTAATTGTAATTTTTGTAATAATGTATAGTTTTAACAACAGTGAGGTGGCTGTTAGATCCCTTGACCCTCACTGTATTTTACTGGTTCATTCTGAAGTGGTTCTTCCCTGTGAAGGATGTATTTACAGGGTTGATGTCTCTGAAAGTTGCTATGTGTTTCTGTTTCTGTTTCTGTATCTGTTTCTCATTCTGTGATGCCTGTCACGGCTTTATACTCTGCCAATTTGCAACCCAATAAGAATGGATCTGCGACCCACTTTGGATGCTGACTGGGCCTGAATGATTTTAAAAAATATCTAATTGCGATTATTTTTACTGATATTTGCAATAATGATATGATTTGCAATATTAGAAGGAATGCTAATTTTTACGTCATTGTTCTCGTTTTCATTTAAAACACATCATTATGGGGGTGCCCCCTGAGTGGTAGAGCGTGCGGTCCATGTATGAGGCTATCTGACCTCCGCAGTGCGGCCACCGGTTTAACTCCGGTTTCAATTGTTCAGTTCCTAGTGCTGACCCTACATTTGGGAAATGCTGAATACATCTGAATATCTGTATTTAATTAGTATTTAATAAACACATTTGATGTATTTGTGTTTGTGATGAGCCAGTATAGGCCAATAATAATAGACCTTAAATATATCTGTTAGTGGGGCTCCAATAAACAAAAAATACACACCTAATTTAAAGTTAAATAATGAATAGAAATGCAGTTTATTAATATTGTTAATCTAGATGTTTGGCTTCACTTAAAGATATTTTACTAGTTTAACAGTAGTAGTATATACAGTATAGTCTTCTTGTAAACATGTTTCTGTTTGTGATATATGTGTTTTGGTTTCCTGTTTTCTTTGACCTTGTTTTGATCACGTTTGCTTGTGTGTGCTGAGTTCTGTGTGTTTCTATATGACTGTATTCCCTACAGACTGGCAGCCATGCTGACCAGCTTTGTGGAGGGTCTCCTCTGCTGCCTGACCTCAAAGTCGGCCAACGTCGTGGTTCCTGTGGAAACCTCAGAGCCAGCTGATGGCTACGAGTTTGTGGAGGTGAAACCAGGCCGCGTCCTGCGGGTTCGGCATGTAATCCCCGATCGGCCAGTGGTGGAGGAGCCCACAGGACAGGGTGGGACTGTAAGCTGCAAACGGAGGATCACAGTATATCGTAACGGGCAGCTGTTCATTGAGAACTTGGGTGACAGGGCGAGTGCAGAGCTGAAACACTGCCAGAATGGAGATACAGAACCAAACAGCACTGTAGAGGTAGAACTGACAGACTGTGGTAACTCTTCGCCGCCCGTCAGCATCCCTGAGACCAGGTCTAACTCTGTCACAGCTGGAAAAGACGGGACATGTGAAGCAGGAGCAGGAGGAGAGGCACCTGCTGCCGGACAGACTGACCCGTCGCAGCAGCCCAGGAAGCGCAGGCGGAAGCCAAAGCGCTCTGTGGTGATTGACTGCGAGAGGAAGATAACAGCCTGCAAAGGGACACATGCAGATGTGGCTCTGTTCTTTATTCATGGGGTGGGAGGCTCACTGGACATCTGGGGGAGCCAGTTGGACTTCTTTTCCAGGCTGGGCTACGAGGTGATCGCCGCAGACCTGGCAGGTCACGGAGCCAGCTCAGCACCGCAGATAGCTGCTGCATACACCTTCTACGCCCTGGCCGAGGACATGAGACTCATCTTCAAGAGATACGCACGCAAGAGGAATATTCTCATAGGACATTCTTACGGGTAAATCTAAGAGCACAACATTCAGTGAGCACATGGATTTAGAAGATGATTAATTAAAGTGTGAAAGCAAAAGACGCCTAACTGCATATTAATCTGTTTTGTTGCCCATAATATTAACAGGTGTGAGACGCCCAATAATGCAATGATTTTAACAATTAGTTATTTAGGGGTCATTCCAGTTTTTTTTAACCTGGGCCCTATTTTTGCATAGACTATTTTGGGGTCTAAATAACTAATAGGTATCAGCAATGGCTGTAACACATTCCTCTGGGCCAATTGCTCCTGTAAAAGTGCTTGTTTTTGCCACTGACAGGCTCAGATTGTTATTCTGCATGACAACATTATGGAAATGATCTCCACAGACAGGGATGGGGTAGTTACATAGTTTGTGTTATTCTGTGACTTTAGCGTTTTAAAGGTCTAGAGGAAAATTCACTTCTTTGCATGTGAAGGTCCAGTCGAAGTTGATTCAAGTGAAGCAGTAAATGCCACAGTGCTGCTATATTGACAAGAAAGCTGAGTTCTCCTGCCTACAGAGCTGTGCAGCCCTGCTTGGTGACACCCATACTTATGTTCCTGTATTATCACCACTTTAGCCTATAGCTATTACTGTGTTGGCCAGAACATGTATGTCTCAAAACATATCCTCCAGTTCCATCCAGTGACATCATTGGATGCAGGAGGAACTACAGATTTTGCAGCAGGAGAACTCTCTTTCTTTTTCTTCTCTGTTCTGTGAGAAAAATTACTGTTTTTTATAAAAGGAGTCTGGTGGATTTAAAGTGAGTGATATAATGGTTTGAGCATCCCATCAGAAATGTCTGAAACGGGCTTTGCACCATTCCTCTCCATAATGTTTTTAGATACAAAACAACAATCTGAGCCTGTCAACAACAAAAAAACAAGCATTTTTAGTAGACGTAGTTTTACGGGTGCATTTGCCTTCAAGTATCACACTGAGGCCATTCCAGCATGTTTCATGGTTGCCGTCTGGGGTGATCTACTGGAACAATTATAAAACTTCTTGCGCCTATTGCATCATTTAGACCCCAAAACATGTAAAAAAATAGGGCCCAGGTTTTAAAAATACCAGAATGACCCTTTAATTGACCTACAGCAGCTCTGATAATTGGTGTCATTTCATTTATTCAATAAGCAAGTGCTTCAGCATTTGTTGCTTTTTCAGTTTTATGTGATAGTATATATGATGTCTTAAATTAAAGTAATGTAATGTGTAAAAGAAGACCTAAACACAAATTCCCTCTTAAAAATGAAAAGTTAAATTCAAAAGCAATAAAATGCACTGTTGCCCAATTCAGTACATTCAGGGATTTGCAATTACAGCTGTAGTTGATCTGGTATAACTAGTACTTAATGATGGCTAATGCTAGGCTGCACAATTAGGCCTAATCAAAATGTTATTAAAATTGCAATATGGCCAAGTGCAATATCCAAATCGGAGAAGCTGCAATTTTGGACAGTTGTTGACATTAAAATATGGAAGTAACTGTAGGCTGTGGGAGATAGTGATGAGTATTTCTATAATTTTCTGACATTATATAGAGTAGAGTGAAGAATTTACTACTTAATGGTAGTCAATGGGTAAGTTAATGGTAAATAGTTGACAGATATGTTAATTGTTTTACTCTTGCAGCTATAGTGTTACAGTGCATTGATTTCCTCTGATGAATAACTGTGTGCTTTCTAGTTTTCAGACAGTTTTATGCTAAAATTTCTGAATTATCACTCCCACACTTGTCAGATATGCAGCCTACAAGGCGACAACCACAAAACAAGCAGCATGGTCACTCTGGCTGTTCTAGCCTGTCCTCTAACCAGCCTTCTGTTCTGCTCGCCCAGCGTGTCGTTCTGTACTTTCCTGGCCCACGAGTATCCGGATCAGATCCACAAGATGGTGATGATCAACGGCGGTGGTCCCACAGCTCTGGAGCCCAGCCTCTGCTCCATCTTCAACCTGCCCACCTGTGTGCTTCACTGCCTCTCCCCGCTGCTCGCCTGGAGCTTCCTCAAGTAAGACAAACAGTAACACGACAATAACAGAAGCAAAACTGTCATCTTTGGTTGATCTGTCTGAGATTAGAAGACTAAAAAATAATCAACTGCTGCAAATGATTTTACTAGACCATGTACAGTAATTGCCATGCATTTTTCATAAAATTATATAATCTATCTCTTATGCTATTTTATGTGCATGATCTAGTTAATTAGATAAGATCGGACTTTTGATATAGAACACACTCATCTTGAATAATCGATTGTTTGTAGGGTGTCTTAAAGCTGCAGCAGGTAAATGGATTAACATTTGATTGAAAGTGAATGAAAAGAATTCTGTGCACAAAAATGAACAAAAACAATGGCTACATTTACTTGTATAAAATATTTAGCTTGCAGCCGTGCATACTCTGACTTTGGAAAAGTGTAATGGCTAGAGCCTCTTGAGCCTTTTAGCTTTGACTGTGTAAACACAGACTCTCTCTTTCATTCATTCAACCACCTTCTTGAAAAGGTTGGTGCTGGATATTTGCACATATCAGAAAACCTGTTGATATCCAAGTTCTTCGTACTGTTTAAAAGTAGGTTTGTTTCTCCTTCTGACCAGAAATGTGAGGTTTTCTTAGTTAATAAAATGCCACAGATTAGATCATGCAGAGACAATGTCTATGTTTGATCTCATTAGATGTGCGCTTAACACGCACCACTATAACAACAGAAATTAAAGCTATCATAGCACTAACATATTAAACAAATGCAGCAGCACAGGAGTGATGACTTGGGTCTGTCACAGCCTTCCATCAGCAGAGTGATCACACAAACAGCTGCAGCACTTTAACAGCCACGTATTGTGACAGTTCATTTAATTTCCACTGGATGTCCACACCTCACAGGCTGACAACGTATCATTCATGGACACAGCAGGCTTTCCACGTTAATATCAAAAGATTAGGTACTCTTACAATTCATTTGACAGAGATTCATGACATAAAATAGTATTAATAATTACACCATGTCTTAATAGAGATGAGATTTTATTGTTAGACCTATCTATATCACAGTCCAGTCTATGCTCATTATCAGCTTTTTCCCCCTTTTTCCCCTTTTTATTGGGATCAACCAGTCATATTTTTAAAAAGAATGTCATAATAATGGGGCCAACTACACCTCCTCACTAAGATAAAAGTTTCTCTTCCTTCCTTGCTCAGACTTGCTCTGAGAGTTTTCTTAAACCACTCCTAAGCTATGACTCCTAACTAGAAACTTTTTGGCTAAGTTAGGAGCTCTCCAGCTCCTGATCTTTAACCTCTCAAACTTACCGGGCAGCTTTAATCAACTGAACAAGAACTGTTCTTCCAGCCCAGATACCCAAACATTTATTTTGCTGGCTAGAATCAAGTGTCATATTTATGCTAATTCTATTTTTATGTTCATTTCAGCCTGGTTTAATGTCAGCAGAATCCTCTTGTTTTTTCAGCCATTTGTAATTCAGGTAAATCTCCTTTGCTTCTGCTCCCTGCAGGGCTGGCTTTGCCCGGCAGGGTGCCAAGGAGAAGCAGCTGCTGAAAGACAACAATGCCTTCAACGTGTCGTCCTTTGTGCTGCGCGCCATGATGAGTGGCCAGTACTGGCCCGAGGGGGACGAGGTCTACCATGCTGAACTCACAGTGCCAATCCTGCTGGTTCACGGCATGCACGACAAGTTTGTCCCAGTCGAGGAGGATCAGCGCATGGCAGAGGTGGGAGGGCCGCTTCAACCCCCAAAGCTCAGGAGTCACTTTGTCACACTTTGACACAGTCGCCCTGCTGTCATAGTGTCTCATAATTTTTGCACTATTATCAAACAAGTTGAATAAGGCTCTATAAGTAATATTTTTATATTAACAATGGATCAAATAACTATCACACAGAAAATGATCACCTTACTCTGCAGTTCCCCTGAGCTCTACAGAACATTTTAGCATCTTTTAGATCTGTTTTTGGTTTTTTGTTTTAGATCATTCTCGCAGGCAGCTGTTTTCAGCAAACAAGCTGTGATGAACCCAGTTTACACTACCTGCTCAGCTCAAACAGCAGACAAACAACATTAGTAACTATCTGGTGGAGCATTTAGCTGCTGAAGAGCCAGGAGCTGGTTGAGAACAAAACTTAGCTAAAATGAGAGCTATTGGACCTCAGGTGGCCAGAAACATGAAAATAAATGCTAATGTTCATTTATGATGTGGAAACAGGTAAATGTTTGCTATCAAGTGTCAGTGTTGCGTTTGTTCTTGTTTCTGCAGCCACCAAAACAGTTATTGCAAGATTAAGGTGCGCTTTGGTTAACAGTAATTTAAAGTATAAGACATTTGTAGTTAAGGGGTTTAAACATTGTGGCTGCCTACAACTACCTGAATTTTAGGGATTGTTGTATGTAATTACTCTCTGAAAAAAGACAGGAAACTATAGAAGACTAAATAATTCCACTCAGTGAACTCAACAATGTAACATGCTTATCTGCCCCCCTGCAAAAATGAATCACTGAAAAAGTTGTGTGCCATAATTCAGAGGTCTCCAGGCCAGAATATTAAAGAGAAAATTCAGCATTTTTCATGTGGATCTCCAGTCCGCGTTGATGGTAAATATAGTCAACTGGAGCAATAAATTCCTCAGTGCATATTTTATTGACAGAGAAAGCTGTGTTCTCCTGCTGAAAAATCTACTCTGTTCTCTCTGTTCGCATACAGTGATGGCACAGTGAAGTCGTTTGTGTTAATCAAGAACTACAGGCTCTTTCAGCTCAGATTTCTAGTCACTGTCTCTGGGTCGCCAGGAAGCGTGCTAAATGAGTATTTTTGTCACGTTGGGCATGCATGGCAATGCAGGCATGGCCTTCAGAAGCTCACGCACAATGCATCCAGGTACATGGCTCTTCCAGCAGGAGAACTCAGCTTTTTTGGTCAATGTAAGCCAAGTTTCCACTGTAGGAACTGTCCTCAGAGACTAGGAACCCTAGGAAGTCCCTGCTTGGGCTGTAGTACTTGGCAAAAGTACAGGAACTTTGGGGTGGTGCTTGCAGCACTCCACCTCAACATGGAGTTACAGAAAAAAGAATATGACAGATGGACAGACAACACAGTGGTAATGCAAACAACAAGGGACTTCCGAAAACATTTAGTTACTTGAAAAGCAGTTCCTGGCACTTAAGGGTCTGAGTACTTTGGGTGGAAACACAGCGATAGCATGCACTGAGGAGTTTATTGCTTCAGTTGACTACGTTTACCATCAACAATGAATGGACAACCAAATGAAAAGATTTTGACCTTTAAATGCACACTATATTAACAAAATGTTTTGTTGATGATCCAAAACCTAATTTCTTCTTTGCTTTTAACTTTCGGTCAGATCCTCCTGATGGCCTTCCTGAAAGTCCTGGAGGACGGTAGTCACATGATCATGATGGAGTGTCCCGAGGCTGTCAACACCCTCCTGCATGAGTTCTTTCTCTGGGAGCCGGCCACCCCTGCACCGCCAAAGAAAGAGTCTAAAGCACGTCCAGAGACCGCCAAAGCCCAGTCTGACAACACCAAGCTCACATCTGACCCTGCCAAGGTCCGACCAGCAAGCGCTCGACAGACCTCATTAAACACAGAGGAGAAGCCAGACAGGGACTTGAAATAACTGAGCAATAAAGCTTCTAGTGGTTGTTGCACTATATCATGGCTCCATGCACTTTGTGGGTCCTGACAGTATGGGCTGGTTTTAGCTGTTGAACCTGAATGATGCTGAGACAAAAGAGCCATTTTGTCTGAAATGGTCCAGACAAAGGTTGGACAAGTGAAGGTGTGACGCAACGCAGGGAATTTTTAGTCCAGTTATGTCGGCTGCTGAGCTGAAAGATGGGAGAAAAAGGAACTCTGTTACTGGATGTTCAAAGTCCAGTCTTCAGCTTACAGCTCCCTGTCCTCAGCATACGGGCGGGGAAGATGTAGCTGTGCCTTGAAATGGAGGTTGGTGAAGATGCCAGGAGAGGCGGAGCAACAGGTGGAAACAGTAACATACAATTGTCAAGCGGCAGAGGTGATAACATTTGACTTCTGTGGACAAATCAAAAGGTGTCACCTGCTGTACTGACAGTTACATTATTAGAAAGGAAACCACTTGATTGGCTGGTCTGACTTTTCCTAAATTGTGGAGAAGAAAAGCAAAACAAATGGTTTGTATTAAACGTGCTCCTGGTTAACTGCCTGACTGTTATGCTGCCTGACTTAAAGCAGCAGCAGAGTCTAAACCTCATGGAAACTATCTAGATGGTAAATTAGCATGATGTATTAGCCTGCTTTGAGGTTTAAAGGGACAGTTCACCCCAAAATCCAAAATACATATGTTTTCCTGTGGCCTGGAGTGCTATTTATCCATCTCGATCAGAGATGTAAAACATAAGGAGCTCAATCTGGCACACTGAATGATTTTGCAGATTGTGAAAATGGCAAAGAAATAATTTATTTTAATTTTCTGATAAGATGCACTGCTATTCTTGATTATATTGCACTTATTTTTCTTAAGCCATCGTAGGCCGATTACCATCTGTTTTCAATCCCTAACCCTGTGAAAGTTTTCAGATTGGTTTACATCTGCATGCTAAAAAGTTGAAAATTTGGAGGGGTTGCTATTTATTGGTTATTATGCAATGGTTTAATGCTCCAGCCCACTTGAGATCATATTGGACTGTATGCATCCCATGAACTAAAATGAGTTTGACATTCCTGATCTAGTATATACGGAAGTAGATGGCACTGGAGCTTGTGGTGCTCAAAGCACCAAAAATACATTTGAAAAATCAAAGCAATGTCTTTGTCTAGAAATCATGACCCAATTGTAGTAGTACATGCAGTTCCTACATGAAACTGCTCACAACAAGGTCTGTGGATTATCTTGACTAACCAAGTCATGAATTCTGGAAAGAGACATTGCTGTGGAGTTTTTAAAATGTATTTTTCGATGCTTTGAGCACCACAATATTTGTATATTTAAGAGAAGGCAGACATCTCTATGGTTCTATCCAAAACTTGGCAACTCACACCAAAATGATCTTGATGGATAAACAGCACCACAGGTAAGTAGAACAGTATGCATTTTGATTTTGGGTTGAACTGCTCCTTTAACATGAAATCTTGACACAGTCGTGTAAAATTGTGTAAAGTGTGTGTGTGTGTGTGTGGGGATGTTTTGTACCTGGGAAGGCATTTCTTGATTAAAATGTACATTTAGTATTTTGGCCATTTTTCTTGTTGTTCAGCACCTCTAAGAGGTGAACCAGAATATTATTGCACAAACCATTTAACGTTCACAAGGTCAGAAGAAGCCTCACCAACCGTTCACCCTAGTTATGAGATTTGAGTACTGTAGCTGCTTCTGGTGTTTGTGTTTTGTGAGTGACTGAGTTGTGACTTGTAAAGCTGAACAAGTGAAAGTGAAGTGAAAGTAAATTTGCTGCTTCTTATGATTCAGGGAAATGTGCGTTCAGTCAGGTGTGCACTGCTTAATGTAGCAATAGTTGAGGCTCAGACATTTTGCACAAATCACAGGTGTGTAATGAGATGCTAAAGGACCAGTGTGTAGGATTTAGTGGCATCTGGTGGTGAGGTTGCAGATTGCAAACGCTTCCCCTCAACCTCCCCTTCCAAGTGTGCAGGAGAGCCTACAGTGGCTGCAAAATTCACAATATATTTGAAAAGTTGTATCTAGAGCCGGTGTTTGGTTTGTCCGTTTTGGGCTACTTTGGAAAGATGGCGGTGCAACATGGCGGCCTCTATGGAAGCTTGCGCCATGTGTACATATAAGTGGCTCATTATGTTAACAAAACCACAATGATTGTTATTTTCAGGTGATTATACACTAATGAAAACATACTTATGAATATTATAATCAATTTCTGCAATATCGTGCTAATCAATCCCTGTAACTCTTCCACACTGGACCTTTAAATCAATAATAAGCGGGCTTGCATTGAGATACATCAAAGAAAAACAAACATGGGGTTTAATTGTCAACAGAGATTCACCCTAAACTGTATCACACCACAGTGTGTTTGATGCCATGTAAAAATATTCAGTTTTGCAATGCAGCTATGTACTGTAGCATCTTTGATAGCTGAAATATCCACAATAAGTGACTGTACAAAGCACTTTTTTTTTAAATGATTCCTCTATTTCCGGCAAAAAACCCCAATGTATATGCATCTGTTGAATACATTATAACTATATCATAAACCCATTTTTATTTTTTCAGGGTAAAAGCCCACTGTACTGGACAGTATGCATGAATTAATTTATTTTTCAATAGTTAAAAGGCATATTTCTCACCAAAACCATGCTATTCTGCAATGTTTCTCCAAACCTGGAGAAGTTGAGCTCTATTAGATTCATATTAGCACAAAAACTGTATTTGACTCGTCTCTAAATATTGTTGAGTTTGATATATAAGGCCAAGAGTTAAATGTCTAAATGTCCTTTGAACATCTGAGCTGTAACTCCACAGGCCCGACGGTGGCATTAGGAAGCTGTGAAATCCTCTGTGACTGTTTTTTTGATTGTTATTATAATGTGTGTGTTTGTCTTGACATTAGCTAACACGTCTCAGTGCTGCAATAGTTCAGGTATTTTCTTCATGAGCCACAAACATATAAAGATCAGAGGTTCAGTGTGTGTAAGGTGTGAATGGAGCACAAACTCAGATTCAATAGTTTTGGATGGTTTTTATACATAGATTGTTCTTTTTATACATGGTACTTTTATTTGTGATGGATATTTAGAGATTTAAGAGAAACTGTAACAGGGAATTCACTGAATCAACTGAAGATGCAGCTCTGATCAGATAAATGTGACAGGTTTTTGTTGAGACTAGCTCATGGATGTTTGTTTATATGATTGTCCTGAACTTGAGGAAACTGTTGTAAACATGTTCTATCTTGTGTGTCTTAAATTTTGTAACTGTTTGTAACTGCCTTTGACAATAATTTCACAAACTGCTGATTTTAAAAATGTTCAAAAAGTAAATTATTGTGAGTTTTCAACAGTTTGATGTCTGTCTTTTACATTATAATTTATAATATTTTAACTTTATTTGTATGTCACCATTTCAGTGACTTGTGTGTCTTATTTAAACATTTATTGAGCCGGGGTGGGTTTGCTGAGCTTGAACCGTCATTTTCAGAAACAGCTTCCTTGACATGTTGCTCAGGGGCACTCCAGTAGTGGGTACTTGGGACTGTAAGCTATTCACAGGTTGGGTAATAAAATATTACACTCTGATTATGTAATCAGATTACAAAACAATTACAAACAAACTATTACACATTTGAAAAATGTGTAATTAGATTATGACACTTTTGTGTTAAATTATAAAGGATTACGTGATTACATTTTTGAGTACATCTTTAAAATTTAACACATAAAAAGTGCATCTGACATTCAGGGTTTCTTCAACAGCTGCTCCACAAAAAAAACATGCAAAAATGCGTTTATTTCTTCTGAAAATGTTTTGAGATGTTTGAAGAGAAAAAAGAACGTGTGGAAATGGATTTTTTTTTTTTTTTTTGTGGTAGCATTCAGCTTTTTCAGCGTTTGATGTTAATATGGTCAGATTAGATTATATTTTTGTAATCTAATTGATTACATTACTAATTACAAAAATTGTGATGTAATTTGGACTCAGTAGATGACTACATTTCAGTCTGATCCAACCCATTATTCACTAATTCTGTTTTGTGTTCAGGGAACCAAACTGGCACTGTCTCCCCTCCTGTCACATCTTTTGATGAACACTAGTGCTTATTGCACAGGAGGAGTTAGCCTTCAGGACTTTCTGCCAGAAAGCACAGAGGGCTTTCTGGCAGAAAGGCTTTAAGAAGTCATTTGACATGGTGATAAGAGTGACACTCCACACTGGGAGCAGGTTGTGGTGGTTGAGATGGTTGAACCTGAGGAGAACGGAATCTGACTCCCATGTAAAGCTTACTGTCGACCTATTTTTATATTTAATTGGGTTATTATGTTTTTTTTAAATCATTGTTTTCAGTTTCACATCAGTTTTTAGTTTTTTGATTCAAGTATTGTTTAAAGTAAGAGGAGCACTGAAATCTCTCATATTAAATTATGAAAACTGTTGTAACTTTGGAAGAAACTGTTCTCGTTGGAAACCATGACTCATGAAGAGGTTAATTCAAAAAGTGAGTTTTAAAGCCCTCACTTTAGATTTATTGACATGGTAAATCCAGTCTAATGAAGTTAATCTATAATCAAAAACAAACATTTTAAATGACAACATTAATAAGCAAGTACTCTGCATATCTTAATCTTTGTAAGTTTCTTTTAATGAAATATCAGTGTCACATAACAAATCTTGAACTTAATGACTAAATTACTCAGCTATACCAGATATACGTATGTACTGTAAATGTAGACTAAAGCATCCGTTTATTTAGCGAGAAAATGATTACATAAACTAACTCAAATATAAAAGTGTATGGAACAACATTATATCTCCTTTATATTTAAATTTTAGTTCATGCATTATACAGTAAATCCAAGGTCACCAGTTTGACAACAGCATCTAGTAAACTCTGCTCACAGAAAATTTTATTTTCATTCGCACACTTTTCCTACTAAAATATTCATAACTTAATTTAAATCATATTTTTGGAAACATTTGATCAAATTGCTAAACAAATCTCAAACAGAACCACACTGTTAAAGCTTTACATTGTTTATACATTCATTTAAAGTATATTTTTTTAAAAAAGCATTAAGCTGAAGCGCTTATTTCCAAAAGTAAAAGGCACAGTCATGGCCCCTGCCACCCCTCTTAGGCCTCCACAGTGACAATGGTGTCCTCCAGTGGTGCTGTCTCTGTCGAGTCTTTTTCAGGCTCCTCTTTTTTGTCTTCCTTCACTCCATCGGCCACAAGAGAAGCGCTCTCTGCTGTCCCCTGCTGGCCGTTGCTGGTAGTGCTGGCTGGCCGCTCAGCCTTCCCCTCAGCCGGCTGCTCTGCTGCTTTGGTTTCATTGACAACCTGGACGGAGTCGGCTGCAGAGGCCTGGACTGGTTTCACTTCCCCGTTCTGGACGGGGAAGACCCCCTCCAGGGCGTCGTACAAGAACTGGTACTGCTCCTGTAAGAGACAGACAGATTTGAGTGGAAACATAAAGATATGACAGGTTCTAATAAGAGTAAACCTTCTTTGTAGACTTTAAAGGAGCAATATGTAATAACTGTGCATCCTAAATAAGTGCAACAGTCTAAATAGTGAGTCAGTGAGTGAGTGAGTTAATTTGAACTCTAACTGTCTCAACCAAAACTCCATTAATTGGCTACAGTTTGCACAGAACTCAGCTGCCAGGGTTTTTAACAAGATCTAAGAAAACGACCATGTTACGCCTGTTTCAGCCTCCTTGCAAAGCCTCCAAGTATGTTGTAGAACTGATCTCTCTGCTCTTCATGGACACTGTCCACGTTATATATCTGACCTCTTAGTCGAATGCAACGCAGTATGTAGCCTGAGCGAGCAGAGGTCTTCTACCTGTTCCCCAGACGCAGCCAAAAACTAAAGGTATCAGAGTACTGGTGGTCTAGTTGTAAATTGTTGTCATTTTGTCAAGTGAAACAGGCAAAAATAGCACAACTATTATTATTCAGTTTGCCATGTTTCCGTAATCTCTGCGGGCATATCATGGCCATATTATGATTCATTACAGTAAATATATGACAGATTTCTCAGTACACATGCAAACCACACAAATAAGGAAAAGCTAAAACCACCAACAAACATCCTGCTGCTTTAAATGCTCACTGAAGCACAAATCCTCGGCCGAAAATAGTCCCCAAAAAATGCACGTGTCATGTATATTTGATCCTTTTTCTCAATTCAGGTTTAATACATACTTATATTTTTCTCAATTGTGTGTGTTTTTTTTTTTTAAATCTACTGTCATTTATAATGATTAGAAATACCAGTGAAAGTTTACTGTTTCAGTGCACTATAATACTTCTCACTTCGGTCCTGTTTACACCTCGTATCAACAATAACATTTATAAGTGGGCAGCTCTTAGTGCAGGTGTGAATGCACTCATTGACGCACTGAGATATGATCACTCAGACCACATTCTGGCCTGGGCTGCATGTGACCACAGTCTGTCAGCAGTTATATGCAATGCGTCCTGGGTGGGCGCCACAGTGAGGGGCCGCCCACTCAACTGACGTCCTACAAGTCCACACGAACCAGCTGTCTGACTTCCATTTGGTTCACTGTAATGCAAATGAAGTGTTTTGGCTCTCTTACCTGCCAAGATAAGCAGCAGATGTTTGTGAAGAACACACTGTCTGTTTCAATTGATTTCACCATTTAACTTTGTAACTGAACTATCTCCAGACTCCGTTAAAAAATCGTACAATTTTGGGAGTTGGTGAATGAGGAGAAACTTTGTAAAACACCGTCTATGACAAATTCTTAATTATTTGGACCTTCTTGTAAATTCGGCAAACTTCATACATTAAACGCACAGTATGTACTGTAAGTTCTGGATCACTATCACTCTAAAACAATGACAAAAGATGTAGTTTGATGACACCTGAAGTGGCGTGGGATCATGGGAATTGTTGTCTTCACTGTTAAACAACCATCATTTCTGACGGATATCTATCAGACATGGACAGGTTAAAAAACAAGGTAATGCATTAAAGTTTTACAGGCCTGTGGAGTAATGGATTACAAGTAATGGGATTACTTATATATATAGAAAAACGGTAACTATGTTTCATTACATTTAATAAATATGAGGGATTACTAGTAGGATTACAATTTTAAAATAAAGAAGGATATACTGCACAGTGTACACACAATTGTCAATTCATTATCATGGCCTGTAATGAAAGAAATGCTTCACTGGGTGGAAATTTTGAAACTTTTTTGTCTTTAAATCAATTAATCAATCGCTCAATCAATCAATAAACAAATTGCTCCCAACAAAGGGACTGGATTAACTGATAAACAAGGGTTAATCAACTATTAAATTCATCTGCATCTTTTGAGAAAAAAAAAAAGTCAAATTTCTCTCAGATTTCAGCTTCTTAAATGTGAATATGTTCTGCTTTCTTTACTCCTCTTTGACAGTAAACTCAATATTTTTGAGTTATGGACAAAACAAGATATTTGAGGACGTCATCTTGGACAGATTAATTGATAATGAAAATAATCATTAGTTGCAGCCCTGAAAACACTATATTAGGCTAAACAATTTCACAGTATTTTATATTGAGATAATCCAAAAGTGACAGAAAGTAATTGAGTTATATTACTTTAATATTGTGACACTTGGATGACATTACTTACTACATTTTTACCAGGAATTAGTAACTGTATCAGAATACACACAATGCTTGCGTTTTTAGACATTTTAATGCAGAAATGTTTAAGTTATTTCTTTATGTAAATAAAACTGTGTCCCAGTTAAAAGCAACAACACGTTTGTTTTTTTGCAAACTGAAATAATATAGCTGCGTGTTTATTTGCATGGAGGGTGTGGAGTTGACATCCGATCTCAAGTGGTCACTTGAGACAGATGTGAAGACACGCTGTCATGCCAGGTGTGAACTGTTGTACACTGTGTGAATTGTCCACTTGTGATCAGATCAGCCACACACGTGTTAATGAGGGGTGTAAACAGGCTGTTGGTAGTTAAAGCTGTGAAGCTGTGGGCTGGCAGATACTCGGTTCCTCTTTCTTACCGGGCTGGAGAGCATGCCCTGCCTCTCCTTGCGAAGGGTTTTGGCCACCTGGAAAACGTCCACCAGCTTCTCAGTCTCAGCGCTGTCCAGCACGTTCCACAAGGCGCAGAAAATCCCTGAGCAGGATGAGCCGTTACTGAGGAGAGGAGCACACACACACACACACATAAAAAGGTTAAGATTGCATATACATGTAGTCATTATCTCAATTAATCCCTTTAACAATTCTATTAACTCTATAAACTATTCTATTTCAGCCAATTTCAGCGTTTAATCCATATTTATATATTGGAGATATATTATATTGTTAATTTATGTTAAGTCTGATTAAATATATATCTAGTAAGATATGTACCCTTACTTTATAATCTAATAATATAAATCATTGTTAAATGATTGATAATTTGTTTAGATGTAAAAAGCCTGGTATCTCCCAATATTTGACATATTTTAGGGGCTAAAATTAAAATATGAAAGTATATATAGTCTATAAATACTTAATTTAATAATTTCAAAAAAGTTATGCCAATGTATAGCTTAAAGGGACAGTTCAGATTTTTTTTAAGTGGGGTTCTTTGAGACATTTATCCATAGTCATTGAATTATCTACAGCAGATCGTGGTCAGCATGCCTCCAGTTTGGAGAAGCCGTACGAGTGCCAGTGTAGAAAGCAAAGCAACGAACTGCTGTGGACAGTGTCAGCAACAAAACTTATTTTCAGTGCTTTACGTCGCCATCAGACAGCCTTTTCTGACGTGAAACCACTGTTATATAAGTCAAATATCGCTCTCTCAAAACCAGCAAAGCTCCATTGGCCAACACATTGATTTTAACTCACAGACGACAGAAGTTGCTAATTTTGCCTGAACTATCCCTTTAGAGTGATGTCAGGTGATTTGTGACATTTATATCTTTATCTCTTTAAATGGACCTCATAGAGATCACAACTTGGGTCTGCCCAGAAACTCACATACTGTAGGTTGGGAGGTTTTTCCTTCCCAAAGAGATTACAGATCATTACATTACATTACAGAATCACCCTTATGTTACTGTTATTTATTGATATTTATGTAGTTTATCATGATTCTCTAAAATCTTCTGTGGTCTTTTACATACTGCCCCTTTAAGATTCCAGAGGACATTTTCTGTGAGGTTGTCTTACTCGCAGTGGACCACGACGGGCATGCTCTTCTGCGCCTTGGCGCTGCCAAGGTTGAGCTTGATGTCCTTGATCATGTCTGTCAGATCTTGAGCTTTCTCCGGCAGCGCTCCGCTCGACCACTTCAGGAACTGGAAGTGTTTCACCGGCCGACTCTCTTTCCTCTGTTGACAGAAGTGGCGTCGGGTTAAAAAGAGCTTGTGATGTTTAAATGACCAGTCACACATCGCAGTCTGACACTGATAATTATGGACACTTTTGTCACAGCAGCGGCAGAGTTGGTTGCAGTTGCGTTACCTTGACATGACGGATCAGCATGTTGCGGGTGATGAAAGCTGGGGAAGAGTCTGTGCTCGCCACCTCCACCTCCAACTCCCCAAATGTTTTCTTCTCTTTATCCCAGTAGATGCAGTCAGACTCCTGTGACCGAGGAGGCACACAAGAAAACAAGTGTATTTACAATATAAGTCAAACATTCTTGAGACATAATTGGGATTGTGTTGATTTGCTTTCAGAATTCACAACTTTCAATATTTAAAAAATGTATTTGAGGACCACAAGCCAAGTGCCTTTTAGTCCCATTATATTGGAGAGAAAGCAGACATCTCTACGGCTGAAATCTCCAAAACTCTGCAACTCACACCAAAACAATCTAGATGGATAAACAGCACTACACACTAGGGGAAAAATATGTATTTTTGATTTTGGGGTGAACTGTCCCTTTAAAAATGTGTATTTTGATTAGCATTAAGATTATTCATTAAATCTATGTTCATAAGGATTTATTAATGAGTTTATGTCAGCAAATGGTACACCTGATGTGTGTTCTTTGTGTTATATATGATGTTATATGTTGTTTATCACAAAGACAAATTACATTATCAACAGGAATTATAAGCAGACAACATTATAATAAGCTTATTTTCTTAAATAAAGAGATATCAAACTTTTGAATGTACAGCTAATTAAATAATCTTGTATTTGATGCAACAAAAAACACTAAATATTTTCTATATGTTTTATATTATAATACTATGACTGTGTTTTTGATGGAGTTGACAAAATTCAATTCCTCTGTAAATGCTATTTAGTTAAAAAACAAACAAACAAACAAACAAAAACTAGGAGGTTTAATTGCCAAGAGTTTTATCCCTTTCAGTTCTATAATGAGTTACGTGCAAAGAGCATGTACAGTGTATTTTATAAGGTACATAAAACATTATTCATCATTATATGTGCATGATACTTCAGGTACCTTATCTCCCTCACTGCAGTCTGAGAGCATGACAACAGCAGAAGCTTTCTTCTGGTAAACCATCAACCAGAAGTCGGCCATGGTGTCTGGCAGCGGAGTCTGTGCTGTGATGAAGGAGCGTGGGCCCCAGTAACCCTGCGTGGGCAAGAAAACACATCCATCTATTGTTGTACACAGTCCAAACAAATAGGATGTGATGAATTTAATTACACTCGTTTTAAAATTCAACTGGCTGCACGAAAGATGGGAATTCATTCAGAGTTAATGAGATAACACCTGCTACAACAGGAAGGATGGTAACAGAACAGAGTTTGTAATGTTCAATTAAACAAACACTGTTGTTTCTGTCCTGGTTTATGTCAGTTTTATGCAGAAACAGGTTAGTAAATACACTGAGAGTGTCATTAAAATAGACATACATCTATGTGGGAGGCATTGATGTACTTGGTGGACTCCTCATCCTCCTCATCCGACGACTCCTCCTCGTCTTCCTCATCGGGGTCGCTGTCACGACTGTGTCCTTCATCAAGCTTCAGCAACACTCGGTTGTAGTCGTCTGAGGGTGGCAGGTTTCATATGTTACGAACATATTTACTTTGGTGGATGAATGCGTGTCAGAGGTGGGAGCAAGTCATTGTTTGGCTGAGTTGAGTCCCAAGTTAAGACACAAGTCCTGAACCGTGAGTTTCGAGTCCTAAACCAGTCATAATGCACTTTTCGTATGGAAACAAATTATTTTGGGCGTAAATTTTTCCCACTGTTGCTCAGAAACGTAATGTTAGTTCATCGAAATGTTGTTCTCTCCTGCAAACTTCACAAGTCAATTAATGTTAATGTTTATGCTAAGTCCTGGTCCTGTTTGATTTTTATCAAGTCAAGTCCAAAGTCATTAAATTTGAGTCTAAAGTCATACAGTGTTATAGTATAGCTGTTATTCTGTAGTGTAAAATGTAACTTGTCTCTGTGTTGAGCTGATACTCACATGGGATGTAAGATGAAGAGCGATTCTTCTTCTTGTTTTCTTCTGTCATCCCAGTGTTGCTGGTCCTCCAGTTTCTGTAGGCGGGGAGTCTCTGAATTGCAAAACAGACAAAGACTTTTGAATTATTATATAATTTATGGTGATCTTAAAGGGATAGTTCACCCAGAAATTAAAATTCAGTTGTTGTTGTTGTTGTTGTTGTTGTTGTGGGTTTAGTTTTTTAGTCCATAAAATACTGCTGGAGTTTCACAGGAAAACAGTGTTGCAGAATCTCCCAAACAATTGAATTTTAAAAACACAACAGAAAAAACAAAACAAAACATAAAATGCCTCCATACTGCTGCTTATTTTTTTTGGGTGAACTATCGCTTTTAAGGTCTATAATAAGATGTAAGAAGGAAAAAGGGAAAAGGAGTTGATTACATTTTAAAGACATTTTAAAGTGATCAGAAACACATTTTTTAATGATAAAGAAAGACGTTTAGCTTTTCAGATAGATAAATCATTTCTAAATAAGAAAATGAACAGTGAAGTGTCATACCTCAAACTCCTCTCCCAGTAAAGTGGGTTCATTGTCTGAGTTCCTCTGCCTGAGCGTGCTCAGTGTGCTGTGGAGCTCACTCAGGGCGATCTCAGTCTCTCCGAACTGATTGTGCTCCAGCAGAGCCTGATGAATCAGGATGTATTGAGCCTGCATGACGACAAATGTAATTATCTTAATGAGCCAAGAATAGTACAGTTTGGGGACAGAACAAATACACTGTTCTAGGGCCAAAAATGAACTTTAAAAATCAAATTTATTCTCAAAACAGTATATTAATTCTCAAAATGTAAAAAATAAGTAACTAAATAAAATATATATTTTTTTTTTTTTTTTTTTTTAATGCCCGGTACTAACACACTTCCGTAAACTTCTCCTTGGTTTAGATTTAATAAACACAATGCCGGGTTTGTACTGCGTTCACCCAACCTTATTTTTACTGCACATGCTTATACAAACCCTCTGCACTTCAGCTTCTGCCCTCTGGTGGGCGCTAGAGAGCACTGAGCACCGACACAACCACAGACGGTATCAAGAGCAGCTCCTCACATCTTCACACTGATGAAACTATGTGAGGTCTCAGTTCAGTTTCTTTAAAATAACCCTGCAATATTCATGAATTATCACTGTATATTCATACTGTTTGGTAGTTTTGTGTTGTAGCTGCACGTTAACAACAGATAAAGCCTCGCTAGACCCTGAAGTATGTCACCAAAATGATTATAGATTTCACTTACAGTGTGTCACTATAATCAATCAGTAAACTGATGTACAAGAAAAGGTATCAAATTCTTTTATTGCATTAATGCATCATTTAACTTTGATGAACCTTGAAAATAAATTAACCATTATATAAAAAGAAAAAAGTTTGCCAAGGAATTATTTAATTCCAGTAATTTGAAGATGTTAAAACAGATAGTTTTGTGCTAAATGTGGATTAAAGGCTGGAAGAGATGGAGGAGAAAAGGAGAAACGCTGAAATGAATGAAATTACACCCCTTAGCTCCTCTGAAGTTACTGTAAACCATGGCCTCTTTGGCCTTATTGCCTTAATTCGTAATTGAATTTGAAACTGGAACTAAACATTTTATTTTACAAAGGCCTTTACTTTAAGTTTTAGCACTTACTTGTGCGTCTGCCTATCATCATCTACCTCCGATCTCTTTTTTGTCCTTAAAAATTTACAAATCTTCATATAAAGCCATCCCTGTAAACTACTGTTTTTTGCAGTATAGTTACAAACCAGACCATAACCTCGAGCACAGTAACAATTTAACCTCTATATATACATATATACATATACATATGCATATATATGTATATTTGTTTGTCTACCTGTTGTTAATGTCTATTTCTACTTATTTGCCGTACATAATAGATGTATCTATCCTGTGTGTCCTGCCTCGCTTTATTATCTCTGTTTAGCTGTATGATCATGTTGCTTTACTTCCTGCAAGTTTGTATTTTCACTGTGACTAAGCACCCTGAGAACTACTGAGAACTGGAGTCACATGTCTTGTACATGCACACCCACACACACACTTCTCACTGAAATCTGATCTAATGGATATTTTACCTCTACTTGAACCATCAGGCATCTCTGTCTGCGGAGCTTGACCACATAGCCGTAGATGTCCACTCTGCCCTCCCCCTCCAGACCCTCCATCATGGCATCAATGCCAATGTAGGTGCCTGTTCTGCCGACTCCCGCGCTGCACGTGTGATAATAACAATTAGTTAATTCATGTTAGAGCTGCATGATATTCTAAAAAAGTCATATTGAGATTATTTTGACTGAAATTGTGATAGTGATATGCGATTTGATTAGTGGGAATGATTATTTTTGTATCACAACTTTCATTTTCTGATTTAAAAACTGTTAAAATTGTGATGATGTGACATTTCTTGGTATCTATACCAAAAAACATGTTTATTACATCTGGGAAAAAAAAGATTAGTGGGCCAGAGCATCTCTGCAGCACTTCAATACAATACAGTACTTCATTATATATAAGTTATAATTTGTCACATTTTTCCTTTATCCAAAAATTGCATGGTTCTGTAGTTTGGCCATATTGAAGTTTCGATAACACTGCAATTTATTGTGCAGTCCAGTACATGTTAATGTACATGTCTATCATGTACGTAGTATGTCTAATAAACTTATCAGCAGTAACAGGTAATGTTGGATGTTGGTCACAAGTTTGTGCAGTAGGTCTCAACTGTGAAAAGTCATGTATGTGCAAACTGTTACACATGTTGGTGTGACTGTTGTGTTTCCTGTTGAGACGCTGACATCTTGTATTTTTATGCATTATGTATGAATTTATCTTCTGTGGATCTGCAGGACAGAGCTCAGAACAAATTTCCCTATCAGGACTCTAAAGCATATCTTATTTTATCTTATCAAAGTAAACGTGGAGTCAAGCATTAGTTTAGACAAGAAGCACATAGAGAAGGCATCCAATGACATCCTTTAATCTGATTGTTTTTTCTTGTTCATTAGACATAAAGACAGGCAAGTTCAGAAATGAGCCTTAAAGACATTTGAAAAACCTACTGTGTGCACAAATCAGTCAATTTTGGTCAATAAGAAAGCCATCCAGTCAGACTCTGCATTTAGGAGTTGAGTTTGGCTTTAAATTGGTGCAATTGTGGGGTAGGTCACTGGAGAGGAGAGTGGCTTTATGTAATTGATAGACTATTGATAGATTAGTATTCAATAGGGGTAGGAACAGACAAGCATTTTGCCTCTTCCTACTCCTTTTCAGACATGAAATGTTAATTTATGTTGCTCATTGAAAGTCTGTTCATTACTTATTGTATTTTTGTATGTTTACTTTTCTACATATTTTTTAATGTTCAAAATGAATAAATCAAATCAAATCAAATATAGGAAGACCAGATGTCAGATGACATGAATTATGACCAGTTTTCCAGAATCCTGTCCTGTTTGTCTTGAAACCTAACCTTTATATTAATGGTTCATGGTTCATCTGAACATATGAATCTGTGAAAATATTCTGATCAAATCACTTGTGTATGTCATGTTCATTTTTGTAAAATATATCAGAGTATTGCTGATGTGTTTTCACTTTATTGCACTAATTAGGCTATCATAAGCAATGGGACGTACCTGCAGTGAACGACGATGGGGCCACTGAAGAAATTCTTGAAAGCGTTGACACGCCGTCTCAGTTTGAGGAGGAGATGTGCCTCCTCTGGGACGCCGTGATCAGGCCAGCTCATGAACTGGATGTGGGTCACCTCCCTCTCAGAGTTCTTCTCCCTCTTCTGCAACACATAAACAGATTTATTCATATTTAATCAGGTATATTAACTGAGATATAGATGGACAGACCCTCACTTATACACAGACACACATGGATTCACACACAGTTAAAACCAGATGTGGGAAGTGACTTAGTGACTTATTTTTCACCACTGTGCACCACCTTCCCAACCTCAAGACTAATTTCAACCTAAATTGAAGACAATAACACATGCAAGAGACGTTTCCTTAGTGTATCCAACAGTGCACATCACTCACGACAGGACAGGACAGGACAGGACAGGATGAAAATAAGGTGAAGTAAGTAAAAGATGTAACTGGACCACAAAGACATTACAAGAAAAAAATGGCATAACAGGATGAAAAGTGAGATATAAAACAAGATGTAAAAAGATGAAAGTTGCGTAACAAGACCAAAAATGATGTAAAAAGACGTAACAAAACGAAAAAGATGAAAATACGTAACAAGGCCAAAAATTACGTTAAAGACTTAACAAAACCAAAAGTAACTGAACAAGACAAAAAAGACAAAATGACTTAACAAGATGAAACATGAAGTAAAAGATGTAACAAGACCAAAAGTAACTTAGCAAGATGAAAAAGATATAACAAGATGAAATCTGATGTAAGACAGAGCAAGACAAAAAAGATATGACTAGATAAAAATGACGTAAAAAATGTAACAAGACCAAAAGTGACCTTAGAAGATGAAAAAGATGAAAAAGATCAAAAGTAATTCAACAAGACCAAAAGTAACTTAAGAAAAAAGATATAACAAGACAGAAAAGACAAAAAGACTTAACAAGATGAAAAATGAAATAAAAGATGCAAAAAGATGAAAAATGACATAATAGATGTAACAAGATGAAACAGACAGAGAGGAAGAGGCAGAAGGACTGTGGAGAAAAGGTGAGGTTCAGTTAGCTTTGCACAGAAAGACAGAAATGTCTTTCAGAGGGCAACAGTATATTTCAGAGCCTGTGCTTTTTCACTTTTACTTGAGTAAAGAAGTTGAATCAGTACTTATACTTTTACACAAGTATCTGTACTTCTATTTCAGTAAATAAAATGTTATTTTTGCCACCACTGGTTAAAACCAGTAAATCTGTGTCCTGCAGTAAAAACACAGATTCACAGTTTCAGACCTCACATTAGTTAGGCTGAGGCGACGGATGGTGTAATCCGGACAAGTGGTCCTCTGAGTTCAGCTTCACTATAAACTCCCCAAAGATCTCTGTATCTCGATCTGCAGATGGCCAGTACTGCGCACACTTGACCTGCAACACAACATGTGAGAGGAAACAAAGTGAGTGCAACCCACGAAGTACACACACAGTATATCCCTTATATCTGTACTGTGCAATTATCCTGTGCCATTATATTTATTTATGCTAAACTATCCTGCAAATGTCCTGCTTCTTGTGCAATTATCCAGTTCACAAGGTAATACTTTCTATATATCTTTTCTCAGGTATAAAGCTACACACCATATGTGGTAATATTTGTGAAATAATCCATAATCAGTATAAGTGAAAAGGTGTATCATGTATAGTGTATATAGTTAATTTTCTATTTCTATTTAACTTGTATTTTTATGTGTCATTCACTCTTTTTCACCTCTATTTTTGACTTGCAACCTTCTGTAAAAAGTGAATTTACATGCGCGGAATCAATAAAGTTTATCTTATCTTATCTCAGTTATGCATATCAGTAGCAAATCAGCCAATCCTGCTGATTGGGCACTTTGACCCCAATGCTAAACATGCAGTTGATGCATGTTAAAAACAGATAAACAGATAAAGTAAGTAGATTAAATGCTCCAAGCAAGACCACAGTCTTTTTCTAAGACCACAGTTTGCAGCATGAGTGTGAAGAGTTTTGGCTTGTCTATATCTGATATAGCTTATGTGGCAGATTGGCTGTGATGTAAGTGTAATTTAAGTGAAAGATTATCTCCACATAGTCAGTTATGAGAAAATTTGTTCTTTATTGCTGTCACAGAGAGGACAGTGTTTAATAGTGATTTAAACAGGCGTGAATTCACAGTAGTTGGGGCCATTTACAGTGCATGCATCCATGTGTGCATGTATTCACACGCTCACGCACGACCTCACAAACACGAGACCTCCGTGGTTTCAGTGTAGGGGCTGAGACAAATAGGCTTATGGGGGCGGAGCTAACCATTGAGTTAGTCCAACTGCCACAAGTGCCGAAAACAAACAGGAAATAAAGTCCTGAAACTGCTAAAATGCTAAAGTACATGGGATAGGACTAATAGGCATAATTGAAACAGGAACTCTGCTGAGATCAATGATGTCTCTCACAAGAGTCGACAAGAAACGGTTCATGATTTATGAAATAGGGGCGTGGCTAAAGAGTATGGGGAGGGGTTAACTCACACCAATGGAATAGGAAATCTCTGCTGAGTGCAATAATTCCCCCACAAGACTCTACGACTAAGGTTCATGAGTTTAGTTCGGTTGGTATAAGTAATGCACCTTTTTGTTATTGGCCACTCCCACTTCCACAGCCCTTTTTTGCCAGTTGGCGAGAACGGTTAATCAGCTGCCCTTTGACCCACGACCAACCTTTCCGCAACTTGCTGTGCAAGTCTGTATTTGGAACCTATGCACCTTTTTGCATTAGGCCACCTCCGTTCACCATAGTCACACGGCAGCCATTTTCCTCTGATGTCACACTCAGGGTGTGAAGCTCAGACGCTGATTATTAAAAGAATAATGTCATTCTGCAGAGACAAAAGCTAACATTAGCATTAACCACTTTTTAGCGAACATTATCATTTTATAGTTTTACATGATACAACAGGGAAGGGGTGCATTAATTCCAAATTATACCCATAATAAGTCATTTAAGCTCTTTCTGTCAAATTGCGTAACACTATGAAGTTAGCTAAGAAGTGTTTGAATGCTAACTTTAGCCATTGCCTAATGGTAGCTAATAAGTTGGCTAATTATGTTGTTTTATCTTAAAATATAGCCCCATCTCCCTCTGGGTTTTTTTTTACTATCTGTTGTCTTTTCAGTTGCTGATGAGGGACGTAGTAACAATTTCTCATCTTTTGTACGTTTATACAACTTTCAAGCTCAAACACAGCAGAACAACTTTATCCTTTAGATGACATCATTTTAGCTTTCCATCATGAGTGTGATGTCAGAGGAAAATGGCCACAATATGTCACAAGCACTTTTAACCAACTGGCATGAACATAAAGACACACCCCTTCACGCCAAATTTCATTCTCAAACGGCAAAAACTGTCTAAAGTCAACAAAAAGTTAAACATACCCTGTTCCCCTCTTCACAGCGTGTTACCATGACGATGATAGAGGACTGCTGCTCCCAGACCATCCTCCAGAAGTCACTCACGGTCTCATCCTTTGGCCCTACGACACACACAGAATACACATGTACTCTATTTACTGTACACACGAGTATGCACACTTTGCCAGCCAGAAATATACAGTAAAGCAAGTGACAACAGAGTGTGTGAAGAATATGAGAACTTTACTTTACCTTGAGCTGCAATGTACTTTTTGGATTCCTTGAAGCCCTGTAGCAGGAACACAAATAATGTTCAATAAGGTGTGTATTATCAGAAAGAGGTCATGAACTTCGACTCTATTTAGCACAAAAAAGCTTTGCTGTTTGGCCAAAATGTAACATTTTCATTATTTGTATCTAGAAGTGGCAGTAAAAGTAGTAGAAGTATAATGTGGGTGTTTGTCATACATCAATGAAGCTGGCGTTGATGTAGTCACATCCTGCCTCTCCATTTCCGGTGGTCAGCTGGACACGGTTATAATCATCTGGTTCAAGACAGAAAAGAATAAATAAATAAAACATCACAGAAGACAAATTAACAACCCTAAAACACCATTAATGAACAAGTGTGTGCCCTGTCCCTTTTCTGTCTGTGCTTCAGTAACAGTTGAGTTAGTTAGTTACCACTTCCTCCTTCCATGTTTCGCTAAGATACGCTTGGTGCTATGCTTCGTCTATGTTGAAAAGCAAAGCTAATTTTGAAGAGGTTAAAAGATGTTGCTGGGGAACCTGTAAAAGCAACGTGTTTTCACATTTTAAGTTAGTGAATGTTGGCAAAAAGCTGACTAACCAGCTAGCATTTTGATAAAATTAGCTAACGCAAGTTAACTTAGCTGATATAGAGACAGAGTACAAACGCGGCATACTCTGAAAACCATGCCCTCTGGAGGGGTGAAGGATCTGTGCCACAATATGAAACCAAGTGCTTAAACAAAGTGACTGTAGCTTGCTAAAAACGTTAGATTTCACAAAGTCAGCACATTGTATTTATCATTTAACCCAACAAAGATCAAAACCAGGACTTTATATAACTGAGTTATCTTCAATTTCTACGGTTTATCTGGTCAAATTTCCCCATTCATCCTGCTGACACCTCACGTCGAATTCACTTTTGTCCTCTGAAAGATTTTTCAATTCAGCAGCTTATAAAAACTTAGTTCTGGGTTGTTTAACTTATTGGTAATGCAGCCGAGCACACAGCAGCTTTTAAACATTTTTCTGTTGTGTGCTAGCAGACAGAAAGGGACAAGAGGCATCATTGCATAATACAGGACAATGGAGAGCCAGGACTTGTTTTCCCTCGGTGTGGCGGGCTTAAATGTGCACTGTCTCGATTCATCATTGTTAGCTAACTAGTTAACTATCATTTGCTCTGTGTCACTTACAGGAGTGAGAAGTTGACTGAGGTACCAAGCTTGCTCAACTGCTACTGGAGCACATAGCAAAAAGGGGTGGGACTTACAAAGGGTTAATTACGAAGCAGTTTATAGATCTAGAGTGCTGCAAGGATGATGTATTTTTGTAGGCCAATCTTGTAAGGTAGTATCACTTGGTTCCCTCCACAAAAAGTCAATGGGATTTTAAAAGAAGCTAATGTTAGACTATTAATGAGCTACACCATGATCGTGTGACTCAGCATCACCCCCATAAGTGCATGAAGATATGTATTGTCTGCAACAAGCTCTGTAGGCTCATTTAGCGACTTGTTAGCAACCGCCTGTTTAAAGACACGTGAAAGCAAAATCATGAGTGGGGTATTTACTGATGTCGTAGAACAAAGCATGAAAATTTCTTAAGCTTTTGTTAAACAAAGACTTAATTTCAGGCAAATAATCATATTGACTTCAAGACAAGGGGACAGGAAGTGTTAATATGACTAACTTATTCTGGGTTTTAGGACTGCAGCACTCTGGAATGTAAGAGCTAAATATGTCACATTGATGTAAAAATCCTGTGAATCTAATATTGCAATAAAATTGTCCTTTTCATGATTTGCAACATTTCCCACAGTGGTTTAATACATCTGGAGATATTAAATAAATAGCCACCACATATAAGTATGGCAAAATCTAGTTATAGGTTATTATATGAACTGATGATACGATTTACTGTTTGTAGGTGAATCTTAAAGGCAAAAACAGGGGATAAAAATACATATCATGCATCTCTTTTATCTAAAAAGCTTCACACGTTGTTGGACAGACTCACAGGGCAGGATGTCCACATAGCGGTTCTTGGGGGCATTGCAGGGCTTTTTGGCTTCTTTCACAGTGTACCTTGAGAAAATTCTGGGGATGCTCTGAAAGCAGAAACAAATCATGTCATTTGCTAATGCCAAAAACCAAAAAAACAGCAATTCTAGAGTATTATTCACTCTCTTTCTACTGTTCCATAATTGGCCAATATCCCTAGGATGCATGTCCAACATCCAGCCTTGGACTTTTGTTACACGCCTTTTCCCTCTCTGCCACTCCATTGTAAAGAAAAAAATGCCAAAGAATTGTGCCCCAAAAAGAAAACCAAATTAAATTTACCTGAAACTCAGCCAGGAAAAGTCTTCCCTCATCAGCCAGCTTCCTCTTGTAGGCCTCCAGTAGGGCCTCTGCTGCAATGGGCTCAACGGGCATCAGGTTCTCCTCATCATCTACAACAGCAGACCGGCCAGCACATGAGAAACAGGAACAATACTGTAATAATACTAATCTATCACCAGCTATTACTCCAAATTACAGTAAATATATGAATATTTTCTCTGTTTGTATAAATTATTTCTATTGAGACATGTTTTCTACATAATCTAACAAGAAATAAAAGACATCTGTATATTTGATTGTTACAAACATCATAGTTGTTACACATGTGAGGCATGTATTTCATACTTAAAGCTGCTGTAATCATATCAGTTCAAGACAAATTCCAGGAAGAAAACAGGAAATTTAAAGTCTACTCACTTGCTGTGAAATAAGCATCATGTTTTCACTCAAGTCACTGCAAGAAAATATTGAAAATTGGCATCAAAGAATTTAAAGGAAATAAAAGAGGAGAATAATATATAACACTGATGGTGTTTCTGTCTAAAATTCAATTTAAATGCAGTTATAATTCTATTCATGCACTGCAAATTAAAAGTTATTGCATTACCAATAGAACAAAGGCTGTAGGTGTACTATTCTTAAAACCAAACAATCACAAAAATGAACAAAAATGTGAAGCAAATGTGAAATTTAAATGGATGCAGGGGATAAGGCGTAAAATGATCCTTACTGGGACTTCCTGCGCTTCAGAATGTAAATCTTGTAGATGACAAAAAGCAGAGCCACAGAGTGAGGATGATGAGGAAGACCAGAAAACCAATCAGAGCTTTGTCATTGTCTGTAAAATGATGGAGGAATAATATTAAAAAAACAATATGTTAAAGCTGTGATAGAGTGAAATGGATTTGTGTACTTCAGAACAAATGTGTCAATTATTCAAATCAACAATGAGAGACAATTTATGGAATTAATTAAAGCTGCACATACAGGAAGTTGAAATATTTTTTATCTTGGGATTGCTCTCAAACTTCCCATTGAATACAGTCACCTGGAAGACAGAAAATTGTTTATCAGGAATATTTGAAGAAATATGATGTGTTGAGCTGGAAAAAAAAAATTGTGACACAAACCTTCACAGTGTAGGTCGTAGAGTAGCTTAGATCACTGAATTAAAAATCACAGTTTTGGATTCAGGCTCCTCCAGTCTTCAAAGTGCCACTACTATCATAAGACGTGCAATGAATTTCCTTTCACGTCCATTATTTTTTTTCCATAAGTACAGGTTACTTTAATCACATTATGTTCTGGATGAGACCACTGTCAGTTTCTCAATATCTTCTGGTTCTGTAAGAAAGAGAAGAAAAACAAATATTTCACTTTAGATGCAACATGTAAACTTTGTCACAGTTGAAGTGATAATTTACGTCTCTATAACAGAAGTTTTAACTCTGATAGAGTTGGTCTATTGATTGTCAAAACAGAAATAAAAAGATCAGAAAATTTGCTGTCATTAAAAGTTCTGTTCTGTATTCTTATGTGCCTTTAAATTATAATTTATTCATATCAAATGATTAAAAAAAGTTTAAAATAATCTAAAATTAGAATTAAATAATTTTCTGATACCATTATAAAGTTAATTTTCTAAAAATGCACTTAAAGGAAACTGTAAGGAAACACTTTTTTTTTAATTTATTTATTTTTATTGAATTATTTGACAAATTTAATTATGCTTCATTTATTTATTAACTGAGTTATTCAATTCAGCATTTATAGCGAATACAAGTCTAATAATCATTTTTAATTATCATTGTACTAATTGATTACAGTTTAACACTTATAATATTCATGATTAGTCTTGTGACAGACCTGTGATAAATACACAGATCAGAACTGACTGAGGCTGGTATATTTCTACAGAGTCACAGAGAATAACATGAGAATAAACATATTTCTCCTACAAGAGTCACATGATGTCAGTTTTCTCCCAAAATACTGCAACAGTTTAAATGGTTTAAAAGTGTTTCAGATAGATTACTTTTCAGCCTTACAGCCAATTCAACAATATGTGAAATACACAACCTTTATGAATAAATATCAGGATGGTTTGTTTGTATCATACAGATGTAATCTTGCTCAAAAGAAAAAGATTTGTGTAGACACTTACTTCCATCTCAGTTTTTGTTTAACTCAGGTTTGTGGTAGAACTTTCTTGTTGTAGGTTGGTTGGGATCGTCACAGGTGTAGTCAGTGAATGGTTCCAGTCCAGGAACACTGACATGATCCTCCTGCTGTATGTTTCTTAACTTTACCTGTAACTGTTGTGTTTGATTGAATAACAACAAAGAAACAATAAGAGGATATACAACAGCAGATTGTTTTGTTGGTGAATTTACCTGTTAAGTGACAACAAAATTGAAACTAATCAATAAATAAATTATTTTTTTTTCTGACCTGATTCACTTCATATGTAAATAAAGATATTAAACTGACATTTCAGTGTTTATTCTGTGTCATATTTCATGTCAGTTTGAAGAATCTTCTTCATCAAACTGTGACTTGGTGTCTCATCTCAGGTTATTTACACCTTCTATCACTCAGCATGTTAAAGCATGAAGCTCTGTAGGTTCATGGATGATTCAAATGTCCACATTTATTTCACTATTTATGTAAAATGACCAGTAAAATGATCTCCAAACACTTCCAAAGGTGCATTCCTCTAAATAAATAAAGTAATAAAAGAGTTAATCTAAATGATTTAACTCACCACCGTGTTTTCTTTGGAGGCAGTAGGTGAACAACTGCAGTCAAAAGAAAGTTTCTCAAGTGTTGGAAGGTCTTGACAGTTCTGACTGGTCGTGATCCAACTCAAATCAATGGAGGTATTAGCTGCATTCTTCTGTATGTTGATTATTTCAAGATCTGTAAGAACACATTAGAAATCTGTATCACTGAGTATCTGTTGTTTTACTTTTATCCAAAGTTATCTTAAGATAAAAGCTTATTGTTCTCATCACTGCACTGAGGAAAGTAATATCAACATACCACAGTTAATCAGGACATCGACAGCAGTTGTGTTTGTTATGGTGACGTTGTTGTTGTTGACTTGACCAGTACAGCTGTAGTCTGTGAAGGGCTCCAGCTCTGACAATTTCTTGGACTCGTTGGGTTTTTCTTTTTCTGAGGAGACACAGAAAGACAACATTTCTTCAACAACTGGTATTTGTACCTCAGTGCCTGTGAGCTGTTATCTTTTGGGGTTTGATTAGATTCAAATTTCAACACATTCAAACCAAATCAAGTAAATGAATCTTTTTATCAGAACTGATTCTCAGAGGTCACAAAGCAATACATCAACTTCCTTGTACACCTAAAGATAATTCAGATGAGTTCAGTTTTCAGTGAAACAGTTTTCATCGATCATTTCTGTCAGTCTTACTACAGTGTGAGCATCTAATAGAGCACATTGCTTCTACGTATTCCATGTAAATCCATTCATAAAGTCTCTTTACTTTAGTCTTTCCACTCACCCTGACAGGTGTAATTCAACACTGAGACCATCACAGTTTGGAGGAAATGTTGTGTTTATTTTTGCAGGAAGTTGATTTAGAGGTGTTGGCTTTATTTCACTTAGAACTAAGAAATCTGTAGAAAAAAAGAAAAGAGCACATACATTAAACATGATGAAATAATGTCTACAGCACATGTAACTCATAATACAGGTGGACTCGACTGTACATACCAACAGGGATGTTTGTGATGATGTTAAAGGAAGAATCGTACAATTTCCTGAAGTGAAGGTTGTATTCAAAGCTGAACAAATGTCATTGTAATCAGGTTTGAGCAGAATGTTTTTTTACTTGCACGCTCCAGTTCTTATTTGGTTTTTGCAGTGAAGAGCTGATGTCCCAGTGACTCTGGTAACAAACAGATCCAGGGATGCATCTGGCAGCACCGACAGTGACATTAATGTCATCTTTAGCTGAAACACAAAAATGTCTTCCTGTTTCACACACAGTCTCATTTCTTAAAGTAAGAGAAAGTATGATGAATTCATCAATTATCATTAAAGATTTTTTACTCACTCATTGAATCTGTCCGTCTTGTATTTTCAGGGCCGTTTACAGGACGTTTTATTGCCATCACTACCAATAAATGTCACATTATGCTCATATTCAGTACAGGGCTTCAGATGGTCGATTGTCGTTGATGAGGTTTGATTGGAGTGCTGAAAGTTGAATCCTTTCCAGGCCCAGGTCGGCCTCTCTCATTAATGTTAATCTTGTAGTTGCCATTGGGAGAGCTGATGATGGTAATCTGGAGGCCAAACTTGATGGGTGTCACAGTGTAAGAACCTGCAAACAAAATCAACAGAATTGTGAAATCTTGTCATTTATAGTTAATAGTTATATAGTTAATATAAACCACATGATGGTATTTTTTGATCCCAGTGTTAAAACGATAGTTCTGATTATTTGAAGTGAGGTTGTATGAGGAACTTCCTTTCATAGTCAGTGTATTATCTACAGCAGATGGCGGTTTGAAGAAACAAAGCAATGCTGGTGTAGGAAGCTAAACAATACTGCTGTGGACAGGGTTAGCAGCAAAATGGATTTCAGCCACATAAAAAAAATCAATATCAGTTTAGGTGTTCCCTATATTTAGAATATTTTCACTGTTTTACATTGCTGGCAGACAGCCTCTCCTGTCAGGAAACAGCCTGACAACAGTTATATGAATCAGCTATTACTCTCTCCAAACCAACCAGACTCTATTGGTAAAATCAATAATTTTACCTCACAGAACATGTTGTTGTTGGACTGTTTGTCTTTTGCTGCCTTGATCTGTTAGTTTGTTTTTTATTGGCAACTTTGGTGTTTGAAAGGGTTAGTTCAGATTCACTGAAGTCACATAATAACACAAACATAACAGATCGAAGCAGCAACTCCTGTTTTCTGCAAAGTAACATTTTACACAGGGAGTGTGGTTGAGCGAGAGACAGGATATTGATTGGAAAAGACTGTCTGACATCAATGTAACGTCTTAACAAAATAAATCTAAATATAAAGCACACACTTTAAAACTGATAATGATATTTTAAAGGTGGATAAAACACATTTTGCTGGTGACCCTGTCCACAGCAGTACATTGCTTAGCTTCTATTACCTACATCTACTGCAGATAATAAACTGACTATGGATAATAACTCAATTAACCCCAACCAAAATAATATATGAAAGTAATACTGATACTCACACAGTGGAGGTGGAGTTGGAGGAGCTGGTGTGGGAGCTAGAGAGTGTATTCAAATGATATTAGAAAAGAAAACAACAAAATATTAAAACATGATAATAAAACTTTGAAATTTCTCTTCCAAAGCATCTTGCAAATGAAGCAAGTGTCTGTATTTTATGAGCTGATGAGCTTGTATGAACATTAGCAGTGCTGGTTTCTCATCACAGTCCTACATAAGAACAAATGTTGTTGGGTTGTGAGTGAGAAAGTTCCAACCTGTGGGGCGGCAGTCACTGTGGTGTTGGACGTGGTGTTTGTAGGTGAGGTCTGGTTTTGAGTGGTGTTTGCCTGAGAGTCTATTGTCTTCGATGGTTTCATTGTTTTGGGTGAGGGTGGGGTGACTGCAGGAGTAGGAGTAGTGACTGTAGGATGGAGAACATGCTGGAGGTCAACTTCACGTGGAAATACTTTACGCCAACAGTCCTACCTGATAGAAAACCTGACCACTGTTTCAGGATAACATCTCACTTAATGCAACACTAATGTGTCCAATAAAACTGTAAGCTGAGGCTGGATACGTTACCGGACACAGAGGATGAACTGAGTGCCTGAGTGGAGGAGATTGAGGTGGGGGCTGGCGAGGTGAGTGGAAGTGTGGGGGTAGTTGTTGGGGTGTCTGAAGACATGACAGGAGTTGTTGTCATGGTGCGTGGAGCAGAGGAGGTGACTGATTGGCTGGTGACTGAAGGTAAAGTGGAATTTGGGGTGGTGCGTGGAGGTGAGAGGGCTGAAGCATCTGGATTCCAAGAAAACAAAAATCAGGCCAAAAGCAACATCACAAAGCTGGTTCCTACATCATTAAAAGGTGCATGTAGCATTTTCCTCTTGTTCCAAAGCTGTTGTTGCTCTTGTCAGTTGTTATCCTCATTTATGTTTTAACAAGAAAAAAAAATCAAACAGGTGATAAGAAAAACATAGTAGCAGTGAGTGAGAGGAAACTCAGAGGAGGAAAGGCATAATTCAGCTGTTGTGTTCAGTGGGATCTACAGTCTTTTGGACTTTCAGAACCAGTGTGTAGGATTTAGTGGCATCTTGCAGTGAGGTTGTAGATTGCAACCGGTGAAACCAACACTCCTGATATCACTCACTGGTTTTATGGCTTCACTGGCATTTTCACAAGCCTTGAGCTGGTTGGCAGTTGATTGTAGGCCGTTGGTTCCTATCTTGGCATTTTGCAAATCAGTAGGTCCAATGTGTCCAGTTATAGTCCTAATTGTCATTGTCTTTTCTTCTAAATTATGCTGGTGGGTAGTCTTTGGTCCGGTTAGACTAGCTATGGATGCCAAATCAAAATCTCTGAGGAAAATATCAAATCTGATCATTTTGGCTAAGTATGTTTTTTGGAAAACATACTTATGGATATTATATTCATTTTTTTCATATTTTGCCAATAAATACCCCTAAACCTTACACACTGGAACTTTAATCCTGTCTTTCTATGGCAAAACACCCTAAAGGTTACCAACCTTAACAGGACTGTGTCAACAGTGGTACAGTGTTGGTGTAACCAATAACTGTCCAGGTTAGCTTCTTCACAGAGTAAACTGAGTCAACATATCAACTAATTATTGACTAAACAATAACAATTCTGCACATTACAAATAAATATATAAAGTAACTCATATTAAACCAGAGCATGAAGACTCTGCTCGGCTTGAAAGACACTGAAAGACACTTGACTGCAACTTTGATGGCAAGTTTTTATAACTTTCTCACAGTAGCATAAAGCCAAGATAAGCCAGGATCTGATGTCATGAGCAATATCAATGTTCAAACTCATTTTTACCTGCTATCAGGAAATATTAGGTTTCACTAGCTGAATAATCAGTCACTTATTTGTTCCTATGATGGAAAAAAGTTGCATCACCACACTAAACTTTTGCAAAATATGACTCATCTAAATCCTGCTCATAACAAAGAACTGCTGCTCTTTTCTAATCCTAACTGTTCATTCTTCCAGACCAGACTTTGTTTGAGCTATAGTTTCTCCAAATTAAGTTAAAAACATCTAAATATCATTACAACAGATCTCAGATATAGTATAAAAAAATGAAAAAACTGGAAAGAGGTGGTTAGGAAAGAAGCAGTTACATCAGTTTAGAAATCTGGCGTGTTCTTGACTTACACTCACTTTGCAGGCAAAGTCAGACAAATTAAACAGGAAGCAGAAACATGAATAAATTAACTGAATAGGAAAAAAAATGAATGGCTCATCGCTGTATAAATGTTCATAAATATAAACACAGTGTACTCTCACTAAACATGGTTTAGATGTTCTGCAGCAGGTTGTTGTCATCAGTTTATTAGTTGCTTTAGCTCATCTTAAAATCAAGCCAATCAAGAAATGAAAGGGAAAAGTTTAACTTTTGTGTTCCATTCACTTCTTACTGCATTAGACTTGAATGTGAATGAAAATCAACCTCGCAGATTAGTTCCATACTGCATGGACATAAGAGTTACACACTGCTTTAACAAAGCAAACTTTTCTGAAATGAGCACAAACTAAAAAGCACTTTTTTGTCCATAAATAACAATGTGTGGGTAACTGCAGCCCCACAGTCGTTTGCTGTAGACAAAATGTTTACCTTTTTATGTATGTTGCTTACATCAGAATTGTTTATTAGTGTCTGCAATTAAAATCTTCAGTGAGAGGCGTCACTAAAATGGAGCCAAGCAAACTACTTAAAGGGATAGTTCAGATTATTTGAAGTGTATCCATAGTAACTTATCCATTATTAGTGTATTACCTACAGTAGATGGCGGTCAGCACACCCCCAGAGAAACAGAGAGGAGTAAAAGTGTAGGAAGGTAAGCAATGTAGCCTTCTGCTGTGGACAGGGTCAGCAGGAAAAACGTATTTTAGCCACTTAAGAAAGGCCCACCTAATTAAATGAAGTGTAAACTATATTTACAATATTTTTGCCCCTTTATCTTGCCATCAGGCAGCCCTTTTGTAATGAGAAACTGCTGTTTTTTAAGTCAAATACTGTCTTTTACCTCTCAGAACACAAGAGTTGCTGGTCTACAGCCGCCTTGATTGATTAGTTTGTTTGTGCTGTTGTGTGATTTCAAAGGGTAAGTTTAGATCCATCAGAGTCACACAATAACACAAACAGACTGACTCTCATGTTCTGTGAGGTAAAATAGTGACAGGGAGTCTGGTTGAGTGAGAGAGAACAGCAATTTCCCATTGAAAAAGACTGGTGGATGTCAAGGTAAAGTGATGAAAATATTCTAAAAATAGCGCACACTTAAACTTATATATAGATGGGCCTTTTTTTTTAGGTGCCTAAAATACATTTTGTTGTAGACCCTGTCAACAGCAGTACATGACTTAGTGCCGTACACTGGTACTCCTCTCTACTTCCCCAAACTTTGGGTGTATTGACACCATATACATATACATATACTAACAATGAAGAAGTTCCTCATACAAGCCAAACTCAAATAATCCAAACTATCCCTTTAATACAAGTGAGAAAATACACTTCTAATCTTTAAAGAGCACTCATTTCATTACATTTTGCTGGCTCTGGTGCTGCTGTGACCAGTAAAAGAAAGTATAAAGACAGTGTGAGGTAGTGTGAGGCTGAAGTGAAGGTAATGATCGAGGTAAAGCATAGCTGGGGGTGTAATTAAAATCAAGCTTTTCATTCAGCGTCAACAGTTGCATTTTTTATTTTAGGTAATTTGTGTGTTGTTACTCACCTGTTACATCTTGACCTGGAATTCCAAAAAAGAAAGAAATGTGTTATATTCAATCTCGCTTTTTTTTTTTTTTTTTGTAATAAAACAGTATACAGCACATAATATGCACATATGGAAACAAACAGAAAACATCAACAAACAATATTTTTAAAGTTTTTTTCTCCCTCTATACTAAGTTTTATTAAAACATCTACTTCCATCTGACTAATAAAACTCCAAAGCATTATCAGGTCAAAAAGAGGAAAAAGCACCTTTTTTCATCTGAAGTTCTGTATAAGGCGGTGCTGTACAACCTGGTTGCCATGACAATGCGGCAAAGAGCCACACTTGCTATTACAGGCAGCAAACCGCTATTTCCTGCTTCGCGCTGAAAGCTAGAAACTCCCCATATACTTACAAAACGAGTTTCAGTTTGGACACATCACCGGCTCATATTGAAGCACAAATGGTCTTTCACAATTTACTTTCTCTCTTAAATCATCATTCTTACACAGTAGAAATGACAGTGTAACCAAATATTGTCTGAAATAATATTTTTTCTGTGCTGTGTGCTCTCAACATAAACCAAAAATCACTTATACCTTTATAAATGCATTGTTCTCTGGTTTCTAAACTCTCTTTTCTGACATTACATTGGTTTTTATCAAGTCAGTATAACGACATGTAACAAAAAAAAAAAGGCTTGTAAACACGTCTTAGCTGTTTTGTCTAATTGTTCTCTATAATAATAGCAATGAGAAATGAGTAATGAGGTGATGGGGGGGCAGTCAAACAATGAGTGTCAGGATGTGGTTTGGTGTGTTTCACTACATCGAGCACATCGAGATGCACGCTCTCTGCAGTGACATTTCACCATGTTGTACTCTGTGGTGACTGATTTGAATTGTTTCAGTGAAAGGTCTGAGAGGTAAAAAAAAAAAAAAAAAAGTGGTATATGAATTGTTCTGATGAGAAAACTTCATCCAAACCTAATTTTATCACAACTTTATTTTTTTTAAAAACCACACCATTGTAACCATAAAAAACAAAAAACAAAAAAAAAACAAACTTTCCTGATATTTTTAAGTTGTTTTTAAATGAGCAGTTAAGCCTGCTACACTGTAAAAAAGTGTATATCAGTATTAGTTCAAATGATAAAATGTTCTGAATGAATCTCATTCAGTTTTCTGCTTCAGTGATGGCAGTCTACTTCTGGGAATTATAATACATTGAATTGACGCCCTGTTCCCTTAACTCACTATTTTTATTTCAGTAAAGTGTGTAACTTGGGTTCTACTTATATTGTGCATCTTTTCCAGATCCCCCCCCCTGCAGTTAACCTGCAATTTTCTCCTGTTGATCCAGAGGGAAGGTAAGTCTAATACAAGACAAAAATATGTGTTATGATCAAGTTTTGTTAAACTTAGTGAACCGAGCCAGCTACTGGTAAGTCGCACTAACATTAGAAATGTTACTAATTATATTTAACAAACTAAAGTTACTACAAAAAACATACTTTTCCTAAAACCGTACTATTTGGTTATTAAGGAGCAACATTTTACTTTTGGGTGAAAGTTGGAAATTTGATACTTTTAAGTTAACTTGGCTTAAATTTAAGTTGCATTAATACAAACTGTTAATTTAAAAGCAATCAGATTAATAAATACATCAGACTGACTGAGCCACTCATTGAAGTAGTTCGTTTTTTTCAGTGTGAAATGAGGGTGTGATATTCACACTGTTCCTGTTAGTGTATTTTACCTTTCAGACAAAGAGTGTTCATTTGATTTTCATTTTAAAATAAAATAATAGAATTAAAATACAAAATAGATGAGCAAAAGTTAAAAACTTGGTTGATTTTCATTTTCTGTTCTATATAAGAAAAAATAAAACCAGAAGAAAACCTAAAAGAAAAAAAGCAGACGGGCCTTATTTTCCCACGTCCAAAATCATATCAAAGTGGGGTTTCAAACAACCTTTTTTGTTAAATATGTTGTGATGTTTAGATTTTGTATGAGACTGTTTTCTTGTTCTAGATTTATCAGTGTTTTATTGTCTTGTACTGACTTGCCTCCTGTAGCTGCCACTTGGCCAGATTGTCATTTGGCTTATCTGGTTAAATAAAGGTAAAATAAATATATAAAAACCCTGGACTAAAGCAACACGGGCACATTTGTTGCTTCTTGTCTTGTAAATGCAAACATCCGGTCTCAGAATATAAAAGACAAGCCTTTTCCTCATCAAATCAAAAACATAAAAAAAATCAAACCATTTAATTTTTATTTATTTTTTTCTATTTTAAAGTTACTACAATGAATTTTTAACTGGTTACGAAACAGTCTAAATTTATTACTGATGTGTCAGTGAGTGAGTCATCAGTGAGAAGACTGACTCTGTCTAGTTGTTCTTAATGGCTGCCACCAGGTCAGGTTCTCTGAAATCACATGAAACAAGTTTGTCTTAACATTTTCACAGGGAAAGTTACATGGGTTGCCTGTTAGCCAGTTAAAAAGAAGCAGGTGGAGATTTTTATTTAGATAATGTTATTTTTGACGTCACATTTTGTGGTTATTATGGTGAAAAACGCAACTGCTTTTGTCAGCCGGGCCTCCAAAATCAACCCAATATGAAAGTTCCTTGGAGTAGCTTTAAAATTGAAATTAAATAAACACTTTTTTTTTTAATGTGTTTCTGACAGGAAAGTCTAAATCCAAGTCTATTTGAGGTCACAAGTTTTTTGTTCAAGTGGGACAGACAGAGAAGCAGAAGAAGAGGAAGAAAGAGGTAGAGGAAGGGCGACCTGAGAAAAAGTACAACTGTGCAAAGTTGATAGCAGTTACAGTTAAGTGACAACAGGTGCCTGCCCCTGGATCCATTCACTTGTCTGACATTAAGTAAAGAAACTGATAGTGTCTATTCTGTCTGTCATGTGTCACTTTTCTCTGTTAACCATCAGTTTTTTTTATCTACCTCTTCTTTCGCCTCATATTTTGCATTCACCGCAGAGCAGATCTTCTGCTTTCTGACTAACCCCCTCCTACCCAAGACTCTAATCTCTAATCGTGCAGTATTCTCAACATTTCTGACCTCACTTCTTCATTTTACACCCCGCGCTTCCCCTTTTTTTTTTCATGAATTCTCAAGTCATTTACTTTTGCTCTGTCTCAGTCTGCCTGTGCGCCGCCTGCTCTGCTCTGCTCTGCTCTGCTCTGCTCGGCTCTGTCAGGAAATGAAGACAACTCAGAATGGAACACGGAAGTGGTCAACTTCTCGATCAAACAACTCTACACACTGCTGCAGCTAAAGAAAGCTTGGAAATCTGCATCTTAATGGGGTACGGCTGTTCTCACGCAGTTGGTTTAACTAAATGAAACTACTGCTCACATGAGTTTTGGCCTTTTGGGTTGATCAGAACCTATGTTAACTAACATTTCTGCTATTCAGTATAAAGGATAATGTACAGCAAGTGTGTCATTATTCCAAAATAAACCCTGACAGGGTGATGCAAGACCCCGACGCAAAGCTACTTACCAAAATAAAATTGAATGATTTGACAGAAATGATCAATTTAAAAATTATGTGTTGCCTCTGCTAAGTTTAACCGCGATCAGAACTGCATCTATTGCAATGTCCTGTTACTAAGAACAGTCTGCTTTTCAGAAATAACAGACCATAGAATGCAGTAGTTGACCAATCAGAATCAATTATTAAATAAAACACCATCATGTACATACTTGTGATGCAAATACTCGACATGATTAATATTCACTTTCAGTAAATATGTTCTCTCTCAAGGGCCTCACTTTTTCTCCAGAACCACTACTTTTTAACTGAGTTGGATTTTGAGTATAGGACTAAAAATATTAGTAATTTTTTCCCACTGGGGTATACTTTTATTTAAGTCAAAGCATACTTCTTCCAGCACTGGGTAAAAGTAGAAATACCACTCACAGTAAAAATACTCCATTATATCTATAAATCTTGAATTCAAAACTGTACTTAAATATAGAATAAGTAGGATTCGTCAGTTTCCGTTCATAAATGCAGCAGACAGATATATGTTTTGTGTTGGTGAAGGTGCAGGGGGAGGGTGGGGTCTCTGCAGATGCAGGCGCTGCTGCACACTTCTGGTGATGATTGAGAGCTGAGAGATGTTTGTGTGAGCCGATACATTGTTTTTGGGGGAAAAAATCCTGTGCAGTTTGCAGTCAAACAGAAGTATTATGTGCAATATTTCCCTTAAGTATAAAAGTAGGCCTGTCAGATATTGTTACAGAGTATTTTACAATATTGCATAATTATAATTGGTTAATGTTGTGGTTGGTCGAGTTGGAGTTTATTCTGGGTATTTTTATGTACTGTCAGGTAACAATATATTTACTGATCACAATAAAAAAATGTCTGAAAACTGTACTGGACGTGACGATACTTTCATGATATTACATGGTTAATTATTTCATATCATTATTTTTTTAATTTCATTTTATAAAAGAGAAGCTACCAACTGAATTCAATTGTTTTGCTCATATTTAGGTCGTGGCGGCTGCTTTTATTTTACAAAAGAAGGAAAAAAAAAAGCAGTTTAAGTCAAAAGCAAAACAAAACATATACAAGAAAAAATTCTGTTCACGTCGGATTTATTATTTAATAAAGTACATCAAGGTTTTATCATATCATGAGGTTTTGGTATCGTTGCATCCCTACTGTTAGGTGCTTTAATTTACTGCATAACAATGCCCCATATTTTATGTATTTATTATTAGGTGTGTAAAAAAAAATAGATCGATACACTTGAGGATTACATTACTATGTTTTGTGATACTACATCAGTTCTCAAAAACACTGTATTGCGATGTTGTGATGCATGCAAAATTTGTGGCAGTGGGTCTCTTTTTGTTGTGTTTAAACCTGATAGATGGCAGCGTTGTTATCTATCTTCAGAATTTTGATTACATAAAAAGTAGACTTTTTTAAACTCATATTTTGTGCATATGGTGGTGTGCCAGTTTTCCTAAATTTTGATGAAAAGATAAAGCAATATATCAAGTTACTTCGAGTATTGCAATATACCACAATTGAGTCGTAATCTCTGTTTTGTGATGCGACTGTATCACCAGATTTTTGCAAATACTCAACTCTATTATTGTAGGTTTTAAAATTTTAATCTGCAAAGTGAAATGTGCAACATCTCTCTGAAAAGAAGTAGAGTAAAAGTACGCATAAAGTGCCATAAAGTAAAGTACATCAGAATGGTACTAAAGCACAGTGCTTGAGTACAGTAAGTGTACTTATTTGTTAATCACCAGTGGTTATAGGCTATTCATGCTAAGACAAGTAAATTGATATGAAATTATTTAAAACATAGTCTAATCGCTATTATGTGTGTATTATGAGTGTTTTAAGTATGAAAAACGATGCTCGATCAGTGGAAAAGTAAAGACGTATATAAATAAGAAACGCCAGTTGATGCGGTGTACCATTATGACTCACCTCCTACACTAACTGAGAAATACTGTATGTACGTATGTAACAAATGACAAACACTGACCCTGCTGACATTAAAGACAACGCAGTGAAATAAATAAAGTGAAGGGTTTATTTCAGCTCGTCTCAGCTGAAAATAGCTGAAATCATTTGATGTTCTGAACAGTAGCAGAACTCTGAGTGATGCAAGAGGCAGTAAGGTGGGTCTGACTTCACACACACGCACACACACACACACATGCACACACACACACACACGTATGCATGCATACTCACACACACACACACAACACAACACACCACACACACACACACACACTCAGATGTGTATCATAAACACCCTCAGCCACTAGGGTTGAAGTGAAGAGCTTGCAGGGACACACCCCAAAAATTCTCTCATCTCTGACAGACACAACCCCCCCACCCCACCCACCCACACACACACACACACACACACACGCACACACACACGCACACACATACACAACTTACACCATCATACACACAATGTCAAAGCAGAACAGAAACATGATTGCAAAAATTCCCACAGCTTTGTAGCGAATGAAAGAACACGTTTTAAAGAGAGTCTTCTTATTAACAGCAGCCTTTGATTGAACATAACTGTTTATTCTTTTGCCAAAGGGGCTCACAAGCCTGTCACTTTTTTAGCTGCTCACATCACAAGCGCGCGCTCTACTGTCTTGTGTTCTCGGGCTCGGAAAGTTTAAGAAAACGCGAAGTAGCACAAACACAGGTACAACTCAAAGACATGATATACTGTAGCTTGTCATTTCTGCCCTCAGTTTTTACTTTAAATGATTACATTTTTTGTGTGGTGGTGCTGATGTTTTCCAGCTTTTCAAAAAAGAAAAAAAAAGGAGCTATTTGTCAAGCGTGCTGACAGATTCACGTCTCTATCTCAGGCGTGGAAAGTGTTTCACCTTTTCTCATAAACACCATCACATGCTCAACAACCATATGCTGCTTCAACTTCAAAAACAGTTAAGTTAGGAGTTTAAAATAAGAGACCTCGTGGCTCACAGTTGGCCACGTTTTGCATCATTTAAAGATTTCTTTCTCCTACACTCTTAGAAATAAAGGTTTCTGAAGGGCTGAGGTTCTACTCAGAACCATTTGCTTCTGAAGAACCCTTTTTTGAAGAAAACTTCAGTGAAGGGTTTTTTGCAAGACTTAGGGCTCCATTAAGAACCATTTTCATCCAAAGAACCCTTTTTGGATGAAAGAATTCTTCAGGGATCCATTTGGTATCCTTTCGTAACTTCTCGTATCTTTTTGTAACTTTTTCATAAACGGTTCTTTGTACCATAATGTAAAAGCGTTCTCAGTAAAACCTCCTGGGTGGGTTTGAGATAAAAGCTTTGGAAAATAAAAGAATTCGTAGAACCCTCTTGATGGGTTCTAGATGAAACAATTGCAATATAAAAAGGTTCTTGGTAGAACCTCCTTGGTGGGTTCTTGTTAGCGCCCTTAGCAGATTGAAAAGTTCTATCCGGAACCTTTCAATCTACTAAGGGTGCACAGGGCCCTTTTCCACCCAATTAGCTCTTGAACCAGTTCCATTCGAGAACAATCAAGTGAACCAGCCCGTGTCTCCACAGGCTTCGAGCGGAACCAAAGTAATCAATGACGTCATCGTGCTGCAGAACGCACAGAGACCTGTAGAATAAGACACACCCACTTTGGAACCAATCCTTCAGGTTCTGAACCAGTTTGCTTTTGGCAGAAATGCTCAGAAAGGTTCAAAATTAGGTTCTCGAACTGAACCGGTTCTATGACGGAAGAAAATGCCCATTTTGGTTCCCCATGGAAAACCTGCTATTTTTTGGTCCAGCTTGGAACCAACTTTTCAGTTTCTGAACCAGTTCATTTTTGGTGGAAATGCTCAGAATTAGGAAATTACGTTCTTGAACTGGAACTGTGTTGGTGGAAAAGGGCCCAGAGAGGCCTCTGGGTGTAACCGTTACACCATAGACGTGTTCTCCTTTCAAACCTCTCACAGGAGGCTCGAGGTGAAACCTTTCACAGATGGTTCTAGGTATAACCCTTTACGCTGGCTTCTGGGTAGAGCTCTCTGATGGGGAACCGAGTGGAAACTTTATGACGGTTTCTACCAGACCCAAAAAGAGTTCTCCTACGGGGACAAGCCAAAGAACTCTTCATGGTTCTTGTTAGCACCTTTATTTCAAAGAGTGTAGAAGACTTGTACATGACAGACACCAGAGAACAACTTGATAAAACACCCTTTACTTTCCCAGAAGTGGGAGGTAACAAGGTACAAGTACTTTGTTACTGTACTGAAGTTGAGTTTTCCAGTCCTGTACTTTACTTGAGTATTTAATTATCTGCCAACTTTTTACTTTTACCCCCTACATTTTAACACAAATATCAGTACTTTCTGCTTTAGTTTCAATGCATTAAAAGGGAATAATTATTTTTATCTTTATCTTTAGTATCATTGTGCACCACCTTCCCAACATCAAGACTGATTTCAACGAATGGCACAATAACGCATAGAAATTACAATTCTTTGGTGTATCCATCCGTGCATATTATGTACAACAGATGTAATAAGATGAAAACAGCATTAAAGACAAATCAGACAGAAAGGGAGACTCAAGGGCAAAGAAAAGGTGAGGTTCAGTTAGCTCGGCATGGAAACAGCTGGTAGAAATGCCCTTCAGAGGGATACTTTTTGCTTTTGTACTTTGAGAACATTTCAGAGCCTGCACTTTTTCACTTCTACTTTTTCCAGAGTCAGTGTCTGTACTTCTGCCTGAATAAAAATGTATGTACTTTGACTGACTCTGTCTTCTCCACAGTCCCTTCACAGAGAAGATGTAGTTGGTTACTTACAATTGACCGAAGCGATGATTCCAGCCCAGAGCAGCAGGATCTTCAGACCGAAGAGACCTGCCATATCCAGGAGTTTGGGTGTGTACGGCCACACACCATAGGCTGCTACGGTATAGTCCTATACTGGGGATGAACAGGCAGAAATTCACACGCCAAAATCGAAGCTGTATTTCTGACTCTTAACTCAAAGATAATAATAATAAGTTTTAAAACGCTGTCTTATTTCAAGCTACATACGTTTTTCTGTCTTATCAGTTGACGCAGCTTCCTGGACTCCTTCCCTAAACCCAAAACCTCGCTTCTGGTTTCAAGTCGAGCAAGAGGGAGTGATGTCACACCAAAAGAGGCTGCCTTTACCTTAACATTTGGTGACAGGAAGCTTCATTTCAGCAACACCACGAAGAACAGGAAGTCTTCTCTCATCTAATCTTGACTTGCTTTTGCTCAAGTGTGAAAACGGTCTGACGAGTGAAAGAAGAATGAAGTGTAGCTTTAGTGTGAAGCTTTTCTTAAAGATTGTGTTTTATCAGTCATCTTGTTCGGCTTTTCAACACACTGTTAAAACAAAAAAGCTGAGAAAAGTCAAATTTTCAAGGCAACTTTTATCAGTAGATTTTTGAGCTCAACTCAGACTCTTAAGTTTAGAAAAACTCTCATCAACTAATAATTTTTTGTTGAGATAATTTACTTTTTTTTCCCTTGAACTTAGAAAGCCCCAAAATGCATTTTAAAAATTGTTGCGTAAACTCATCAAAGTGAAAGTAAAGTATGATTAGTAATTTAAGGTTTTCAGTTGCACTGGGGTTTTAGCCAGTTTAAAATTTCCAACAATCAACAATTCCACCAGAGTCTGCAGCTAATTTAATTAATTGCACAGATAATATTATTTTTGCATTTACTGTATATTTATTGAATTTATATATAAGTATGCTTGATGTCACTGAAAATGAGGGCTGGCCCTCATTGAATTTTCAAGTTTAAATAAAGCTTGAATGAATGAATGAAACTCAGAGATTCAAGTTTCAAAAGAAACACAGTAAAGTTTCTCAACAAAAGTTTTTTTCTTGTAGGGGAGGATCATGGGCTGGTGGTGGATGATATTGTGGCGACGTGTGATGATCTAAAAATGTCTAAAAGAAAAATCATGATCATTGATTTCAGGAAGTCACCACCAAGCCCTCTCCCAGCAGTTGTAAAAGGTGTTGGTGTTGAGCAAGTTGAGACCGAGAAACATCTGGGTGTTGTTCTTGATGATAAATCGACTGATAAATCCCATGCTGACGCTACATTTTCTTAGCACCATATTTGAAGAGATAGACATTAACATCTTAAGCCATCTTAACTATGTGCAAAAAAAGATAGAGGATAATGAAAGGTAACAATAACAACAACCAAAACAAACAGATCACCTTAAAATAAAAAACAAACAAACAAACAAACAATGAAACAAAACAAGTGCTTCATAGGGCGTTCAAGCACAGATAGGACGGTTCAGAATTCATGGTTCCAAACCAGGTAAACTGTTCACCTTGTTTATTAGCTTATTGGGTCCCAGATTTTATAAATCTCTTTGCGAAGCCGTTAAAAGTACATCTTATTTTTTTCCAGCTTGATGTTCTGCATCACATCCTTGATGCACTGATTGGGTGATGGAGGTGTTACATCCTTCCATTTAAACAAAATTAAACATCTGGCTAATAGAGAAGAAAAATCAGTGACCTTTGTGAACAGGGAGATTACAATCACACAAAACTGAAAATACACCAGAAATACCAACAACAGGGGAAGGCATAATACTACCAAAGAGTTTATTTCTTGAGAAAACTGAACTCCTTTAATGTTTCTACTGATATGCTGAAGAAGTTTCATTGAATTGGTTTTAACTTTCTGTGTCATTGCTTGGTTCGAAACCTTAATCTGTCCTGTAAGAATCGAATAGGATGTTTTGTTAGAACTACCTGAAAAATCTCAGCAGGAGTCAGATCAAGCTCTTTTATAAGAGGCAGGCACTTTGGAGGGCTAATTTCATATTGGCCTGCTAGGACCACCCACTCCAGAAGGATTTTGAGCTGTTTCAGGGAACCTGCTCAGATTACAAAAAGATTCCATACTTCTTTCATTCCAAGTCCTATTGATTAGCTCGATAGCAACTAGCACTTTGACTGCCTCCTTGCACTACCCTGACACTTTTTGCACACCTGCACTGTGGCATTCTTGCATATTTTTCCATTCCCTTGAACTTGTTATGTGTTTTTTATTAATTGTTGCTGTTGCTGTTGTTGTTAATAATGTTGGCCTTGTGTATTGTGTTATCATGTGACTCCTTGCTGCACAGCAAGTCAACCTTGACCCTTGACCTTGATTGGCAAAATTTTTTTCGTTTATCTTAAAACGAGTTTGATTCAAAACTCAAAAATTCTGTGAAGCCAGAGGAAAAGCCCTGAAATTCTGAGGTTTCTCAACTTTTCTTTGTTTACAGTTTCACATGCTTCATACATGGCTGCCTTCACATTCACAGTTTAACCTGAAATCAGCAGACAGAAAAAAAGACACACATTGAAACTCCCAGGTTATTGTCTTCTATTTTGAAATCAGATCATCAAGAGACATAATCTAATGCTCCTTCTTAGACTCCTCTTCTCTCTTACTGACTCCTCCCAGGCCTACAGTTGCTCGGCCATGTAATCAAAAACGCACGAGGAGCTGGCACTGCAGTGTGAAAGTAAAAAAAAAAAGATGCAGCCTTTCCTTTCTTCAACTTTGTTCTCAGTTTTTTTTTTTCTTCGTCTTCTCTCAGTCTAAAGGGAGAAAACATGTGGCCATTGGCTCCAGAAGTGAATTTCTTCATTTCTTGCTGTTCCTTCTGTGTGAAATACATTTATAAGGGATGTTAGATCTCTTCAAAGTCATTGATCGTGCATGGTGTTTGATCATCGTGCTCTGCCTTGGAGCCCAAAAAATGCTTTACTTCTGTTTACATACACAAGAAAATAGGGGATAAAAGAGGAAGGAGAGGAGTAGAGAAACTCTCTGGGGAGTGAGACTCACACACTGGGTGGTGAGCTGATGTGAATCTGGATGAAACACACTCAGCTTTTTCATGCAGTTATATGAAAATAATACATGCAACTAAGCAGAGCCATTTTTAAATCTGGACAGTTACACACTGAGCTGGAGATGCAGTCAGACAGTGGATGAACCTCTACGTCTATATGGCATGGTGAGGATGATATGCATCTCTATGGTATATACATACACTCTTAGAGATAAGGGTTCTTCCTGAAGAGCTCTTTGCCTCTTACGAACCCCTTTTTTGAAGAAAGAGTTTGTCAAGAGATCTTTGAATAACTTTACCATTACGAACCTTTTGTAGGAGAAGAGCTCTTCGAGGATTTTCAAAATCCTGAAGAGCTCTCTCTTCAAGGGTTTGTCAAGGTTTTTTTGCACTATAACATGAAAGGGTTCTCGGTAGAACCCCCTGGGTGGGCTCTAGATAAAAACTCTGGAATATAAAAGGTCTCTCTGTAGAACCACTTCAATGTGTCCTAGATAAAAACCCATGGAATATAAAAAGGTTATCTGTAGAACCCAAAGTGTGTTCTAGATAAAACCCTTGGAATATAAAAAGATTCTCCATAAAACCCAAAGTGTGTCCTTGAAAAAAAAAATCCTTGGACTATAAAAAGCTTCTCTGTAGAACCCAAAGTGTGTTCTAGATAAAACCCTTGGAATATAAAATGCTTCTCCGCAGAACCCCCTGATTGTGTTCTTGATAAAACCCTTGGAATATAAAATGCTTCTCCGCAGAACCCCCTGAGTGTGTTCTTGATAAAACCCTTGGAATATAAAAGGTTTCTCCATTGAGCCCCCTAAGTTTGTTCTTGGTTGAACCCTTGGAGAAGGTTATTAGTAGAACCCCCACAGTGGGTTCTAGATAAAACCTTTGGAATATAAAAATGCTCTCAGTAGAACCCCTTGGTATGTTCTTGATAAAACCCATGGAATATAAAAACACTGTGGGTGGACTCTTGTTGGCACCCTTAGAAGACAGAAAGTTTCTCAACAGAGCCTCCAGAGAGGGTTCTAGGTGGAAACCATCAGACAAGAGAAGGGTTCTCTGTAGAACCTCTCATAGCAGGCTCTGGGTGGAACCTTTCATACAGTAGAGGCTTGTTATGTTGTGTTCTAGGTACAACTCTCTGAAAGGGCGTCAAGTGAAACCTTTCTGAAACAGTTCTACCAAAAAGGGTTCTCCTAGGGGGACAACCAAAGAACGCTTTATGGTTCTAGTGAGCTCCTTTATTTCTAAGTGTAATCTACAAGATAAAGATGAGAACTCATACCATCAAACCTTTGAATGTTTATTCTAAAGAAATTAAATGGTTGCTTTCTTTCTAAGTCAGAATATATTTAAGTGGAAATAAGTCTGAACCTGAAACCCAGCAGGAACGTACTATGTTTCCGACAAAGAGCTGACATATTTAGTATGAAGATCTAAATATGGATTTCCTCTTAGACCAATGAAACACATGGTATTTGGCTATTTCCACTTCTGAGAGTATAGATTCTTGTAATCAGGAAGTGGCTCTTAAGCAAGCAGCGTTGAGTTAATGCAATCCAAATGAAACTGTGTGTTTTTGTTTGATGTGTGTAAGAGCTTAAATGCACACAAGTCACGCAAGCTGCCAGCTGCATTGTATATGCATTGTAATGCACCACCAATATACTGCCTCACTGCAAAAATGTATGACTTATGTTGGACCCTAAGAACCACACAGACATTTTAACCAACAACAGAGCAGCGAGCACATTTCCCTTAATGCAGAGAGAATGCACTGTTATGTTATTTATTGTTTATTGTAAAGATGAGGGACTGTATTTTTAGAAATGGGGGATAAATTGCAGCATTATTACCCCATTGGCTGCTGCTTCTATTTGACTGCATGTTGTGAGAGAATACAAGCAAATGCAAAAACATCATTAACTTAGTTTTAAATGTATTTTGAGGTACTCGTTCTGTACAAATTACTATACAGGCTGCCTCGTAATAGTCAACTAATTGTGAGAAGAGTCTTAGTCGACCACATTTTCATTTATGTATTAGTCGCTGGAAAAAAGCTTTTCTCTTGTAACTCTGTTGTCACCCTTTGCACTGGTGCTAACTGTGCTGCAGCTCCCATTAGCTAGTTAGCTCAGTTAGTGACCCTCATTAACTGGGACACGGCCCCCAAAGACCGACTAAGGCCAGTTTGACGGTCGGGAATACACTACTGAGGTGATTTAACGTTACAGCGGCTCCAGCCAGGACTGTGAGGAGCCACTTTGTAACTTAATCAAGTAATTCGTAAGTATATATAATCCATCCTGTTGATAAGATTTTTGTTTTTGTAACATGATTGGTGACCCACAAAATCGTTGTGTAACAGGTAAAAAATATATTCATGTAAATTCACAGGTGTGGGCACGGGTGAAAATGAGCTAATTGCCGACAGGCATTAAGTGAGAACATTAATGTGTCATGTACAATACAATAACATGTTTCTTACCCCGGAGAAATCAGAAATGAAAACAATTGTGCTGTTTTTTTACATTTATATGCACCAATGCAGTTATATCAATCATAATCAGCAAGCAGGATTTAATTTAAAAGCCTTATGATACAACCTTTGATCCACATCCTACAGAACAATTGGATGTCACTGTTTGATCTATCAGTGATGAAGGCTAGCTGCTGGCTAACATGGATGACATACAGGCAAAAATAGCCAGTAAAGAACACCAAATTGTGGAAAATACATCGTCAAAGGCCAAGTTGGAAGTTTGGGGGGATTTCAGTGCGCTCAAAGACTGAAAGTAATCTTGTCACTGCCTTTGCTAAAATAGTATTAGCATTTGCCAGCCGCAAGCCAGGCTCATTGTCACTGGATGGAAATACATGAACAGCTGCAGGACCGCAGGAGCTGCACCAGTTGTGAACACAAGTGAGTTTCTGTGTGTGTGTTTAATCACAGGTGAGTGTTGGATCGCGGGGCTTATGTTAACGGTTCCGGGCGGGTGCAGATTTGACTTAAAGATAATTGCGGGTAACGGATTGGCTCTGGTTCCAGTTTTGCTGTTACGTACTCAAGTGGAACACATATTGAATTTGATTATGTGAGTGTATACATATTATTTTATGTACTTTAACATCATTTAGTCTTACAGAAGGAACAGATTGTAGTTCATTTAAAACATTATCAATGTTTGTCAATATAGAGCCTATGTTCAAAGCATGACTCAGCTTTGTAAGCCCAACCTTAAGGTGCAGTGCATAAGATTTAAGGGCAATATGATAATTATAAGAATGTCTTCATTAGTGTCACCTGAAAATAAGAGTTGTTGTGTTTTCGTTACTTTATAACAGGGGTCTCCAACGGATGAGAGTACTCCATCTTTTGTAACATTTATTCTCATACTGTATTCCAACCCAAACAAACTCAATAAACTTGTTTTAACCGAACATTACAAAATGTCAGTGTCCACAGCTCACATGTTGCATCACAAACAACATTTAAATCATCTACATGTGCATTTTGTCTTTTCTGCGGAAGTAAGGTCCAAAACTCCTCTTTGGTGGAAAGTCATCAACACCATGCAAATGAAACAGCTAGCTGGCTGTATCACTGGAGTCGACAGACTCATCACACAGAACTGAAACCATTTGACCTGTTCATGTCCAACTCCAGCTGTTTTGCGCATCCGCAGACAGCGCAGAAACACTCCTTGCCATAGTATTAGCGCCAAGCTGTACATCGGCAATAGCAGACAAAATTTCTGTCTTACTTTTATGGTCCTTGAATAACGTCTCAACCACTGCAGTCATGGCCTCTTTCACAATCCCGCTATCAGTGAACGGCTTTTTGTGCTTCATTAAGATGTGTGCCACTTTAAACGAAGCCTCTATCGCTGCATTGGCCTTCTTCGTCGGTTTGGTGAACAGATCCTGTTGTCTTTGAAGCGTTATTTTCAGCTCTTTTATCTTTTCTTTTCGTAGACTGCTACCTGCAGGAAAGTCCCGTGAAAAGTTGCTGTGGACTTTGGCGAAATGGCGCTCCACATTACACTTTTTACCAACCGACACGCCAGCACCGCAGATCAGACACACACACTTGTCGTTAACATTGGTAAATCAAAGCTCTGTTTCCCATTTTTCGTGAAAATTATGTTTTTGCCCCTTATTCGTATGAGCTCCTCCCGCGGCCATGACTGCTGCTCCATCTCACATCACCACTGACACATCAAGATTGACAGGCTGACAGCAGCGCAACCATTTGACTGACAACTAATTGGCAAATAATCACTTTGTGTAAGAAGGGGGCGGGACACCTGTGAATTTGATTGGATATAAGGTGGCAGTTGGCCGAGTGACCAATCAAGTTTTCAAATTTATGGATGATTCATTAAGCCTTCGGCGAGCTACTTGGAAAGGGGCTGCCAGCTACTGGTAGCTCGCGGGCGACGCGTTGGAGACTCCTGCTTTAGAATGAGCCATTCATATCAACAGCGGGCGCTTGTCCTCTCCCATGAAGGCCACCATGTCAATCCGCCATGTTCCAGATAGGGCCTTTTCACATTTTGCACCACCGTAGTTTCATGTACACAATTGGAAGGGGAGGGTGAGGCGAGTGGTATTCAGTTGGATACAATCTACAACCTCACCACTAGATGCCACTAAATCCTACACACCTGTCCTTTAAATATTGTGACAATAAGGAAATTGCCAGAAATGAACAGCTGCGGTTGTGGATTTACTGTCAGAAGGGAACTGAAGTGAACAGAAACGTGCCACTGACAAAAATTGGTCATCATCCTGTGACACAGTGACTATGAATATCTTTGTTGTGGTTTTTTTTTTTTTGGTTTTCTTTCATTTCTTGTTTTTTTTCCTTATTATTATTCTGTTATATACAGTTTTAACTTCATTAAGGTGTAATTTGGTGTTTGTCCGTATTATCACCACAACAAACACCACCTGACACAGTGAATGAAAGAGCGTCTCTCCTCTTTCCACAAACCAGCCACAAAATGAAAACATTAGTCACATGGCCGGACAAGTGACTCAGACACTGGGCAGTATTTGTCAACCACTGTATCATCCAGTAACACTGTTACACTTTTGGACTGAGCTTAAATTAAAATTATGATCAGTTTTTCTTCAGAAATTGAATGTGAGTATTAGTTGGAAGCTGTGTGTCATTCTGCAGACAAAGATACAGAAAAAAACAAACACACCTCTGACTAAATAACCTGACTCAAGTGTGTGTTCTTGGTGTGGATGCTAGAAAATAAATAAAGAAAGACACTGTGGTCGCTTAAAATGCTTCATGAGCTTGAGACTCAACATGACAGCACTACCCACTTACATATAGGAACTCTTTGGTCTCTTTGCATTATACAACAAATTTTATCATTACCATCAAACGTTTTTTTTTTTTCAAAATGTTTCCTCCCACAAGCCTCCCATGACTTACGCTCATAAACTCTTATCTTACATTAGCATTTACATTTCATCACTGTGCTAATGTGATGCAATGTCATGTTTATATATGGATATGCAGGTTAGTGTTGTGCATGGGTGTCTAACGTCAACACTCGTGGCTCGTATTATTAGTCACTTTTGACAATTATTCAACAATGACTGCAATCTTCCATGAAAAGGGGAAGGGCCGTGGTTATGTAACGATTTTTTCCTCATTTTGCCCAAGTGCGTTTAGTCGCCTTTAGTTAAGTTGCCGAACTTCTGTTGCAAGCCGACGCACATTTTCCAACATTGGTGACCAGTTGTTTACATTAGAATACATTTAATTTAAACACACTACAAACTGGTTATGAAGCCAGTCTCTTATTCTTATTACAACCCTGTAAAGGGGTCAGAGTCGCTGTGAAACCAGATGAAAGAAGCCACTTTCCCAGACAAAGTTACAATAAGTAGTACATGATCCAGTTAAAAAGAAGCAGGAAGAGATTTGTATTTAGATCATTTTATTTTTGACCTTATATTTCATGATTATAGTGGCGGAAACACTACCACATTTGTCTGCAGGGCCTCCAAAATCAACACAATACGACAGCCCCTTGTCGTAGCTTTAAAGTTCCCATCCAGACATGTTTTCAGGCCTATAAAAATAATCTTCTCTTGATCACAATGTCTGTCTGATATTGTTTTTCAAAAAAACAAAACAAAAATCCAACACCTTGTTAAAGCTATAATACGGTATGTAAAATGTATTAAAATGTCTAAAAATGTAGAAATATGTTATATATTTTACTAAGTTGTGTGCTTACAGTTTCCCAAATGTCTCCAGTCTTCAGAGAAATCTGTAATTTAATCAGAATCAGAATCAGAAATAATTTATTGTTCCCCGAGGGGAAATTGTTCAAGTTACAGATGCTCCCATTTAAGTGTAGAAAATATATAAGCCTAGAAATAAAATATGAATATGGAAACAGAAGTATGTAAGAATATGTACATTCTACTACAATATATAACAAAAGTAATGTAGCAATAATGTAACATAAATATATACAAAGAAGTTTGTAAAAAGTATGTGTGTTATTCTTTAGTAGGTAATAGCAATATGTGTATACACATAAAATATAATACATATAAATGTATTTCATAGGATCAATAGAAGAAAAAAATTAAGTAATAAGATGTTAAAGAATTATTGGCACAAATGTACATAAATGTATAGGCGTAAATAATAACACTGTATGTATTGTATTGCTGAATTATTGTAGGTAATATTGTGGCTAAATTATTGCACAAAGTATAATAGGGAATATATTATTGGTAGGAAGTGCCGACAGGCAAAATAAAATAAATGTAGGGGTTTGTTTATTGGCTTGCGTCTGACAGGCAGGAAATAATCTCCTGTGTCGCTCTGTGGAGAGTGAGTCTCTGTGACTGACCACACATTATTATTATTATTGCTCAAGGTAATGGTGCATTTCCTGCTAGCTGTTGTTTGCTATTTGCTAGTTGAGGAAAACACAGGAAACATCGAATACATCAGTGAGTGAAGAAGATATTCTGCGAACCTGATAAAATATAATATGAATAAAACTTTAAAATGACCTCTTCAATGAACCGAATTTCTGCCTGAGTCATGTCAGATAGATTTTCATCTGCATAATTTAAAATCAAATGTCATCAAACTCCATCGTTTTTTATTGTTTCTATGTGAGAGAGAATAGTAGTGGCAGAAGTTTTCTGTGTTTAAAATGTCATAAAGTTGTGTATTTTCTTCCAACACATCTTCATTCTTAAATACCAAAATAGGTTGATTGTCAATTACTCCCAAAACTGAACCTTAACTACGTTACATAGGTCACATGACATAACTCACGTGACATTACGTGTGGTTTTTCGTTGTAAAATGTTTGCAGTTTGGTTAGGTTTAGGCAGAAGAAAATACTTAGTTAGGATTACAAAGAGATCATGGTCCGCGTTAAAACAACAATGTAACGTGACGCAAATGATGTCAGCCACGCAGCGACATCTGTCACATGACAATAGTCGCAGTTTGGTTAGGTTTAGGTACAAAAACTTAGTGGTTAGTTTTAGGAAAAGATCATGGTTTGTGATCATGAAAATGATGTCACTCGTGCAACAGCTGTCTCGTCCATAACAGAATTTTAAGTTAAGTAACAGTACGTTTATTTTTTGTTTCACACAGGACTCAAACTCTGGTCTCCTGGATGAGAGTCCTGTGTTTGTTTGAAACATTCATCCACCCCATCTCTTTCAAATTTGGACTTTCTCGCTCCTTATACTTCTCCCATCATGTTACTGCATTCTCCAGGGGGCGCTGCCTAAATAAACAGACATATCAGTCATAATAAGCTGTTTGCACTTATCAACAACACACGAGGACCAGCTGTTTCCGTCTCCCTCATTGAAAAATCCAGAATCTGTGAATCTACAATTTTTTTTAATCTTAACTGCTGGATGTCCTCTGCTTTGCTGAAACTGAACTGTGTGCTAGAAGTCCAAGTTTCAACATCACGCCTGTGTCAGTTGCTTGTTGGATCGTGATTGGCTGCCAAGCTAGTTGCTAGCTGATGTCACAAAATCCTGCTCGTATCTACTCATCTTAAACTGAAATTTCATGTGAGCAAAGAGAAGCTTTGCCCCTTCATGATATAAATGTGAAAACTTTCTGGTGTCAAACCCTACACATACATCGTTCTGTAATAGACACATTTTTGAGTGGAGGGGGACTTAAATGATCTTAAAATCATTTAACCGGCTTGCCAAACTGTGAGAGACAGACAGAGGAAGAAAGATGAAGTTATATCAAGAGATAGAAACAGAAAGCATACACATGTGGGCAGACAAGAGAGAGTGTGTGTCTATGAATAGAGGAGACACAAAACCAAAGCATAATGTTTATTCCATAAATATTCATGATAATTCAGTTTCATTTTCCTCTTTATCAGTAAATATGGACCTGCATACGGGAGTTGCGGCAGACGACCACAGATGACAGTTGTCTCGTGTGAGCGTGAACACGCATTATAGCAGAAAGCGTGCCACGTGTGCATCCGCTGCCTGAAAGAGTTTTTACAGACGCAGCACCAAATGGTACACGGTGGAGGGGAGTTCAGAGTTCAGATCAAAGTAGTGATAACACGCAGGTGAATTATGGGTCGACAGGTGGCAACTTAGATAGTTTTAGAATTCTCCTACTGCTGTGTTTCTGCTGGATGAGTAGGTAGCTTTGTTTGCTAACATGCTTCCTATTACACCTGAATAAACTGATATACTACATGTCAACTACTACTTACTATGAGTTTGTTTTGGAGCCCAAATTCTGTACTACAGTTGTGATAAATAATTTTGGAATAGTTTCATATTTTGGGTCCATCCGTTAAGCGTGATATTAAGTGGGATGCTAATTTTGGCTTGCAAAAAAAAAAAAACAGACGTGAAGGACCAATGTGTGGGCGAGCTTGCAGATTGCAAAGAGCTCACTTCTCCAACCCCTTCCAAGCATGTGGGAGAACCTATGACGGCCATGAAACTCAAAAAAAACCAAAAAAACATTAAAGGTCCTCTCCAGGGATAAGTGTTATTTATCTGTTCTGGGCTACTGTTGCACTGGCGGTGCAACATTGTGGTGCCATGAGCAAGAGGACCTCCTCCCTCCGTAGATATAAGTGGCTAATTCTGAGGTAATGAAAACACAACAATTCTCATTTTCATGATTATATACAAATGAAAACATACTTATTACTTATTACAATATTTCCCATTTCTGCCATATTCACTACTGATACATTAGAAGAAACAAACTGTCAAACTATTGCTACATTATTATTGTATTCACATTCTTATTTTCTATTTAACCTTAATTAACCTGGGCAAGGCTCAGTGAGCTGTTCTGCAGCAGCTCCTTGTTTCACATCCATCAGAGAGAAAACATGTGAGGCTGCAAGGTGAAGGGAAACTAGACGATGTCTTTCCTCCCACATAACAGAACTTCCTTTCTTGGGTAAGAAATTGGGGAAATACTGATTTAACCTTAGAATAGGTACATTCCCGATGCTATAACTAGTGTGTAAAGAACTGAAAAGTATTATTCTATAAGTACAACTGAAACTTGTTCTATTATCAATCAACCGAAGTAAACGTCACAGAGAGATAGTAAGCCGAGTGAGGGTTAGCAGGTGATTTTCATTGATTTCCAGCTACTGCATGATAAGAATTAACATAATTGTTGGTGTTAACAGTAAAAGTACTTGTGGCCTCTATTTTAAGCTCTGGATGTTTATGTAGGGGTTGAGAAAGGGGGTGTGGTTTGAATGAGAAACTGTGTCATAGCTTCCCCAATTTCTTTTTTTTTCTTCTCAAATTTCTACAACCTTGAGTTGTTGCTCAAAGGTTTTATCTTGCTTCCTCTATTGTCTCCTCTCGTATCCTCTCGTCTCCTCTCCTGTCCTCTCCTCTTTCATCCTCTCCTCCTGTCCCCTCCTCTCATGTCCTCTTGTATCCTCGTCTAATCATTGTAAATTTCTAAATCTCCTCGCCGTGAGGACAGTGGAGGAGATGAGGAAGGCCTCAGACTATAAATTGAAGTTTGCGCTGTTAGTTCCTCTGTGCAGTCACAGCTGTGACCACAGGGAGGTGTGATAAAAATGGATTGCAAGCGATGCATGTGTATGCCTTTGCTTGTGCTACACCCAGATGCATGCAGTGTTCTTCCACTTGTTGCAAGCTGCACCTACACTTTGTATGTGGGTTAAGGGTTTCACATATTTTGTTCTGCTATTCGCCCATTTCAACATGTGCCTGTTGTTATCTCAACAGAAGTTTTTAACACCTTAAAAGCTGTTTAAAGATGCACGTGGGCATTATGAAGATGGCAGCCATGACTTAAGTATATGCAAAACATTAACAAGAATTCTGTGTATGTAATATAAGCAAATATTAAGAAAAAAAAGGTTCAAAGAAAATGGGAGTCAATGGTTCAACAAAGTTTGAGTAAACTTGAAAAAGGTTAAATTAATTAATAGTTAAATTAAATGTTCAGTGCATAACTTTTTTTTTAAGAAAACTTTTTTCATTACTATGTCACTATATACTGAGAAGGGAAGACCTACATGAGACAGACAAATCTGATTTCTTTGGCTCCTCCTAGTGCACCTAATGACATTTGCAAGAATCCACCACACCAGTGCAAAAACAACTTAGCTTCAGCTTCAGCTTCTAACACAAAATGTCTGCAAATGACGACCTGAGAATGAGACTCAATGATCATGATCATTACCCAGAATCACCTGCCCCAGCTTTAGAGGACCAGTGTGTAGGATTTAGAGACATCTAGTGGTGACATTCCAGATTGCAAACACCCATTTCACCCTTACCTTCCAAGCATGTAGGAGAACCTACGGTGGCTACGAAACTCCTGAAAAATGTTCAACCCGGAAGCCAGTGTTTGGTCCATTCTAGGCTACTGTAGAAACAAAGTGGTGTAACATATGTAAACACATATGTAAACATTTCATTCTAAGGTAATAAAAACACAACAATTCTCATTTTAAGGTGATTGTATACTAATGAAAACATAATTAGAAATATTATATTCTATTTCTGCCATATTCACCTAATATATCTGGGTAAATCTTAACACTGGACCTTCAAAGTTTCACTCTGAAGTCTTTGGCAGGTACACATAAGAAAAAGCTTCTATTTATATAGTAAAAACATAACTTAGCCAGCTGGCTTTGCTAGCATCACCTACACCTACTTTTAACTCACCTTTCTCCATGCCAATGAAAGTAGTCCCAGCTGTCTCAGTAAGTGTTGCATTGTAGAATTTACACACTGCTATGTGATTTCTTTTGGACTCTGTTTTGCAGATGAGCTCTTTGGTCTAAGTAGCTGTATTTTATTACAGAGGATTTTGGCTGGCATCTCCTCCCAGACAGCCACGGTGACAAAAATGGCAAATTAGAAAAGAGTCAAGTTATTGTTCCCGCCTTGGAACAAAATCCTGAGTCTCCTTTGTCTGAGACTGAGACAAGTCTGAGTGAAAGTGCAGTCGATTCTGAGATAAGACTGAGACCTTCAAAAAGTTGTCTTGAGAGTGGCCTTGAGACCGAAACCTATCTCGATTACCACAACATGCCCATGATGGTGTGATATAATGGCAGATGGTTACTACTGCTGGTATCACAGAATATCCGGCTCATCTTACTGATTCACAAAATATCCAACCAACACCATTTGTTGTGATGAACTGGCAACTTGTCCAGAGTGTACACCGCCTCTCACCCATTGTCAGCTTGGATAGGCTCCAGTCCCCCTTTGACCTGTCGGGATAAGCAGTTACAGACAATGGATGGATGGATGGTCCATCTGAAATTAAAAAGAGGTACCATCCAAGTGCAGTCTACAAAATACTGGTCATGCTTAAGGTCTGTGTAAAGCAATAATACATATGTGTTCTGAGTTTGTCACACCACCCAGCCAAATTTGAATGATTAAACAAGTATCACCGGGCTCAACTGGTAGCTCATGTGCTCCTTGTACTGAGGCCTTTCGTCCTCTGCAGCGGCTGCTGGTTCGACTCCCACCGATGGCCCATTTACTGCACATCATCCCCTCTCCTCTACCCCCTTTCTTGTCATATCTTCAGCTGTACCTATCAAATAGAGGCAAGTATATAAAATTAGCAGTTTTCTTAGCTCTCAGACTCTAGGGGTGTGTCTGCTGTGCTATGTTAGTGTCAAACACGACTATGACTTGAAACATGGATGCTCAATTTAGCAGTTTTATTGGACTTGTCCAGACATGTGTGGGCCACCACAGCCAGAGGACGGTGACCAATCAACTCATCAGTCTACAAACAGATGGTATAGTTTTTTTCTTCTGTGTCGGGTTGTTGGAACTGATGTGAGCTGCAGTGAATCGCTGGACTGATTTGGACTGGGAGAGTCGCTGAAGCTATGTTTCCAGCTGACCATTGCGGAGGGTGAAGGGTGCTGCGCTGGGGGAGCAGTGAGACAGTTTATGGGACCTATACAGTGCTGGGGGGACTATGGCTCCATAGCGTCACAGAGCCATGTTTCAGGTCCACCCAGAAAATCCTGAACACAGAAATCATGAACAACAGTTTAACATCTCACTCCACAATTCAGCACTACACAGTGTCTCAGTCTTTTAACATGTTTTCAGCAATTGTTCTCTAACATTTATAATGTGTTCGGAAGAAAAACTCCCAGTAAGCCTCTTGCTGCTGGTACTTTCCACTTGTAATAATATATCGTTTTTGGGAGAAATTAGAAATCAACTTATTCTGTACCACATACACTCCACATCAAATAATCCGAACTATCCCCTTTAAGCTGGCTCACAGATGATGACCATGACTGTATCAAAGTGCTGTGTGTTTGTTACACATTCAGCCTTAAAAATAGAAAGAAACAAAAATGTGAATCACAGAAATGTGAAGTATCTGGCTCATCTTACGGATTAAAAAATATGCATCAACAAATCCCACTTAAAATGAACAAGTTGCACCATCAAAGTGTAGTTTGAAAAATACTGGTCATGCTTAAACAGTGAAAATATACAAAGTACCTATATAAATACTACATAAAATCATCCACCATGACAGTCTTTGATCTAGATTTTTGGTTGAACTACTTTTAAATGGACACATACAGAGCTACTAGTAAGTATTAGAAAGGCACCGATGAGTGTTAAAGATTAGAGTCAGAACAACCTCTTTTACACTTCCTCTTTCTCCTTCCTGTCTGCACAGTGTCTCTACACACTGTAACAAACTTTATGTATTCTCTTTACTGGGTGTACAAGTTACATGAAGCCAGAGCTTTATGTTTAGTCAAAGAAGAATATGTTACATAATTTCTAATTCTCAAATCTCCACAGTGAACTAGTAGGCATCGTGTTCAATCAACAAAGTCGGCTTCCACCTCTAGAGTTTCACAACACTGTGCCTCTGTCTGTGTCGTCTGTGGTGGTGAAGCAACTCTAAACCACTGGAGGGCAGTGTGGCTTCACGTTGCACCACAGCCGTTCCCCTTTTCTCTCTCTCTCACACACACACACACACATGCACACACTTCTCTCTACCCTCACTTGTTTTTGGGAATAGCCAAGTGGCTGAATGCATTTTATACACACACAAACACGTGTACACACACATACACACGCGCTCAGTGTTGCGATTTGGACTCCTTTTGGTTCCTCTCTGCCGATGACTGACAGGTTCTTAACGAGAGAAGCCTAGAGCGTTTGCCCTCCAGGCCTGTACATCAACCATCAACATACAACGCACGCACACACACACACACACACATGCACGTTCACTCCCATATTTATACACACACACATATCATCCACACACACTCTCTGCAGACGTTCTCTGTCCCATTTCCCAGGCTCTATCAGTCCGTCCACTGCTCAGGGAGTGTTTGACAGTCACTAGGAGACGGTTTGGGTTTAGCATTATTATTATGTTTCTATGAGGCAGTCTCATCCAGCACAGAAGGAATGTCAGCTGCACCATTGTTCAATAAGGCTCAATATGAACACAATAGCACCAAGGGCTAGCTAGCTGAAGTGCATGCGTGTGTCGGTTGCGAGGGCCACAATGGTGAGACGGGCCGACATAGCTGGGGAGGTGAAGATGGAAACCCAGAGCAGCACGTTTTTTACCTCCCCCCCCCCACCACCACCACCACCTCCACCCCTTCATGATTCATTCCTCCTCTCACCTCTGTTCCTTCTTCTTCTTTTTTTTTTTTTTTGCGGAGGAGAGAAAACCCAATTAAAATACTATGTGGATGGATACGATGAAGAAAGACATACCTCCTCCATGACATTCTCTCTACCCCCCGTGTAGTGACAGATCTGGTGCATTCAAACAGGGGTGAAAAAATGTGGTGGCTCCATCCCGCCCTCCTGCTGCCATTAAATGTTGATGTATAATATCAAAAAAATATATACACACTGCATGAAGATGAATATATAAATCAAAATCTACTGCAAATTCACCCCACTTACATATGCTGTACGTTTGTATGTGGCGGCGAGAGAGATTCCCATATGCCAAACAAATACCTGATGCAGCAGGAGGTGGAGGATGCGGAGGATGCATCCATTTTTTACATTTCACGTACACACACACACATATAGACAGATTCATGTCTTCCATGTATATCCCTCTTCTCTTCCTCCGCTCTAGCCGCTCTTGTTTTCCTCTCTTCCTGACCCAACATCCGGCCCTCCCAGGAGATCCTGCTTTCTGCTGCCAGACTGGGCCTATATAGCACACACACACACACACACTCACACACACACATATATATACATATATATACACACACACACACACGTACACATTCACTGGCTCCGTCTCTCTGTGGACACATGAACTGCCAGTCAATCCAGCAGCAGCTCAGTACAGACCTCACTGCCTCTCTGTTGTGGGGGTCAGGGGCTGGAGATAAGTGTGTGTGTGTGTGCGTGTACGTGCGTGTGCGTGTGTGTGTGTGTACAGAGAGAGACACAGGGTCAAGGGGCTGGAAGAGTGTGAGGACTCCTCTATTCAGGCCTACTAAATACTGTATGCCGCTGATATTTACCTGCTTCAATATTACAACAAAGCCCCTCAGGAGCATGCGTGTGTGTCTGTGTGTGTCTCTCTTGTGTGTGTGTGTGTGTGTGTGTTATGTACATCCACAGCAGAAGGTGAAAAACACTCAGCCGATCGACTCTAAGTTCCAGTCAGCAGCAGCGCAGGTATACAAACATGACTATTAAACATTTCCCCCCCGTGAGGACACACTGAGGGGACGTTAACGACAACGAACAGGCAGCCTTTGGTGAGAAAGTCCAGAGAGACAGCACACCTTATAAATAAGGGTTCCAAAACGGTTCTGAGGGCTGAGGTTCCACCCAAAACTATTTTCTTCAGAAGAACCGATTTAGTCTTTCATTAAGGGCTTCTTGTATCATAATATAAAAGTGTTCTCAGTAGAACCCCCTGGCTGTGATCTAGATTAAACCCTTGGAATATAAAAGGGTTCTGAACCCCCTCGGTGGGTCTTAGATTAAAACATTTGCTTCTGAGGAACCATTTTTTGAAGAAAATGTTAGTCTGTTTTTTTTTTTTTTTTTTGTAATACTCAGGGTTCCATACAGAACCCTTTTCTTCCAAAGAACCCTTTTTGGAAGAAATAGTTCTCAGAGGATTGTTGAAATCCATGAAGAACTCTTTCATTAAGGGTTCTTTGTATCATAATATAAAAGGGTTCTCAGTAGTACCCCCTTGGTGGGTTATAGATAAAGCCCTTGGAATATGAAAGGGTTCTGGTAGAGCCACCTGGGTAGGTTCTAAATGAAATCCTTGGAATATAAAAAGGTGCTTGGTCGAACCCCCTGGGTGCGTTCTAGATAAAACCCTTGGAATATAAAAAGGTAGAATCCTGTGGGGTCTAGAACAATCCTTGTAAGATGAAAGGGTCTCAGTAGAACCCACTGGGTGGGTTCTTATTAGCAACTTTAAAAGGTGGAAAGAGTCTGAATAGAATCCCCAGAGAGGGTTCTGGATGGAACCATTCTCTGTAAAACCTCTCAGGGCCACTTCCATGTTGGTGGAAATGGCTCAGGAGGTTCTTTTCCAATAAATTTTAACTGGTTCTGTTCAAGACCCTTAGAACCTTGGTGTTAACAAGCCCTAATTTCCACCACTTCTTAGTGGAACCATTGTAATCAAGGATGACACTCCGCTTTGGTTCCCAAGGAAAACCTGTTCTTTTTGGTTCCAAATGGGACCCAATTTTTCAGGATCCCAACAAGTTAATTTTTGGTGGAAATGCTCAGCATGGTTCAAAATCAGGTGCTTGAACCCCAACAGGACTGGTTCCGTGTTGTTGGAAAAGGGCCCAGAGAGGGTTCTGGGTGGAACCATTACACCATAGAAGAGTTCTCTGTGAAAGCTCTCATTGGGGTTTCTGGCTGAAACCTTTCCAAATGGTTCAAGGTATAACCTCTATATGTTCACTTGGTGAAACTCTCTGAAAGGGTTTCAAGTGGAACCTTTATAAAAGGTTCTACCAGGAACCAAAAAGGGTTCTGCTATGAGGACAAGCTCAAAAGTTCTCTGTGGATTCTAGATGAAGGCCTTGGAACGTAAAAAGGTTCTTGGTAGAAACCCCTTCTGTCGTGTGAAGGTGGAAAGAGTCTGGATAGAACCCCCAGAGGGGCTCTCTGTAGAACCTCTCATAGGGGGTTCTGGGGGAAACCTTTCACAGATAGTTCTCCGTACAACCCTTTATATGGGTAAGAGGTGGAACCCTCGTGAAATGGTGTGACATGAAACCTTTATAAAAGGTTCTAGCAACATCCAAAAAGGGTCCTCCTATAGTGCCAACCTGAAGAACTCTTTATGGTTCTTGTTAGGACCTTTATTTCTGCAGGAACACCAGTCACACATACACACGCTCACACAAATCCAGTTCTGTTCTTTCTTTGAGTGGCCATTTAGAAATCTGGGCGGCAGTTCACTGACCCAGCACTAACGAGGCAGCTAGCCCGGCCTTCAAGGAGTAGCGTCTCTTATCTAGTGACCACACAGTGTGGGCTATCGCCTGACCGTGTTTGACCACTGGTTAAACTGATTAGCCAATCGTCCAGTCAAGTTACAGTAAGCAGAGATACACTGATGCACATGCAATGCATTTTTTGGCTCCGGATGGGATTTTTGACTAATTGGGGAGTGTGAGGTATCTTTATGTGTGTGCTTGCAGCAGCTTAAAAGTGCGTGCTGGCTTGCCAGTGTGATATAACAGCAGTGAAGAAATGCCACACTTGCACTGCGAGAGGCAAACAATAGCGCGGTCGCTCCACGCCTATCTGTCCAGTTGGATCGGACAAATGGTCAGTGGTGGAGAGATGGCAGAGTGGACGTGTGATGGCCAAAGTGTCAGGGACCGGGGATTCACCCGTTTAATGAGAATCTATGGCCTGGACTGATAAAGGGCCTGACTGAGAGGCTGTGACAAGTCCTAATGCTCACATGTATAAATGATGTGGGTGGTTGAAGTCGGGGGGGTGGGAGGGGGTGGGGGGTCCTGGTAGGATGTGTGGCCGTGTAGAATCAGTACTCAGAGAGCATGGGTAGCATTTAAGAACAGGCCAGAGACTGAAAAATGGTTGAGGACAGAAAAACACAGAATCCAGTCTGAGAAAAGTGAGAGGAGCAAAAAAAAAGAATGGTTAAACAAGTGTAAAACCACACACACAACACACACACACACACACACACACCTGAATGCTGAAACATTAAATAGTTTGACATGTCAGAAAAATGCTTTCTGGCAGAGAGTTAGCGAGATATATGCTACTCTCATATTCCTCCATTAAAAAGGCCTCAGCTGGTTAGCTTAGCTTAGCACAAAGAGTGGAAATAGGTGGAAGCAGCTAGCCTGGGTCTGTCCAACCAGCACTTCTAAAGGCCTTTGCACACTTTTTCGAGTGATTAATTTTTGATTTTTTGATATCTCACATAGCCAGACTTCTCTCATCGCTCAGCACTGGAGAAAGGTCTGGCTCCACACATTGAAATTCTTCTATAATGGAAAAAAACACCATGCTTTGTTTTTTTTTAATTGTCTAAACCAATCACAATCAGCTTGGGCGGATCTAAGCCCAGAATGCAGCAACCAGTTTCCCTGCAAAATAGCGCCGGTTGGAACTTGTTTTGGGGGAACATTTGTATGCTGGGAGGCGAGCCCACAAAATTTAACAACTGCTAGCTTGTTTTCATTTGTACGTGAGGATCCAGGTGCTAATTTCTCATTTTCAGCAAGTAGACTGCAGTCACGAGGTTGTTGTTGTTTCCCAGGAGCTTTGAAAACTAAGATAGTGGATGCTGTGATGCTGACTGAAACCAAGCTACCAATGGCAGGATTAAACCCATAGTGTGCATCCAGTGAGTCAGACTACCAAGCAGCCAATGCAAGCTTTTACAACAATGGGGTTACAATGAGCAATATTACAAGTTTTGCGTCCAACATCTGGCCAATTAAACTGCATGCTGTTGATGACATCACATTCAAAACAGCAACTATTTTCTAACATGTAGAATGTGTTTAGAAGAAAAACTCTGCATTTCCTTTACACAGACTTTAAATGTAACATATGTTCCTGTGTATGCTCTTTGTGTGTATGCATGCACCATGGACATTTTCATCAGCATGGTGAGCAATTATTTTAGTGCTTAGCACATCTACTGAGCTCACCTTTTAGCATCATGGATGTCATGAATACAGCAATGTGTTGCTAGGTACTTTGTGAAGAAAGAAGCAAGCCTCCTGGAGCAATTTAGAAACAACCGTCAGTGTCATAGCCCATGATACTTGCCTATGACTCAAGCTAGCAACAGCCTTGACAACAACATATTGATTGATTGACACACATACAAACAAATCTGTGCTGAATGAAGTGTGGTGAATTATTTATGTTTAGGTAATAATTAGTGAGACACAACATGGTGAACATCTATAGAAGCACAGAAAACAATATTATATATTATAATAATTTTAACTGAGGTGAAAATGGGACAATTTGGTTGTAAATGTTGAAAACTGTTGATGAGGCCCTGTCCACATCTACACAGGTATTTTTTAAAAACATAGCCTTTTCTATGTGTTTCTCCTGCCAAGGTGAAGACAAAAACTCCACCTTCAGTGTTGCCATGTAAACCGGGAAACCAGCGTTTTTTGGGTTGCAATGTCAGAGTGCACGCTGTTGTCTCTTTGTTTGACGTCAGCATGTGCCGTCATCTCCCTGGTTACCCTGCTGAGTACAGAACCCCAAGTGATCGTCAGTTTTTACGTAACACACGGTACTGCATGCATGTCGAAGTAAAACAACCCTGAGCTGAATCCACAGACTCCATGATGAGAAGGGGGAAAGTTTCTTTGAGTGTGCAAGTGTTGTGTGACTGTGAGTTCTGGTTCATGGACACGGCTGTCAATAATGGATTCGTTCTGATGCATCAAACCTTCCTGGTATATGACAGGTTTGGTCAATGTGCTGTTAGTGTGTTCATTCTGCATCTGTACTAAAACAGTATATGAGTTTGTGTTACGATATTGTGGCGTATTTGAGTCTCTGCACTGACAGAACAGATGTTATGAAATGTATATTTAGAAAGACACAAATGGATGATTGGAAAAAGAGAGACATGAACACATGCTGTTGGAAATGTTTTCATAAAAAAAACATTATCCGGGAGGATACTGTGAACAGCAGTCATGTTTCTCTGCCTTATCATTACAGACTTCTTGTTTATAACGGCATGCGAATGTAGGTGAATTTTCATGTGATCTGTACTTTTAGTTGTGGAGATTTTTTTCTGAAACAGAGCACAAACGCTTGCCTGGACAGAGATCATTTTGATTTTGAGACACTGTTTTTAAAAATAACCATGTGTAGAGTAAGCCTGAAAGTGGAATCAACTTTCTCATGAAACACTTTGGCAGAAAGTGAATATGTATATTTCCAAAAATGTGGGACCGTTCCTTTAAGGACCAAGTTAATTTCAAGGTGTAAAAATGTAGATTTTAAGTTTTATTTTGATTTACGTTGACACAAAGCGGCACATTTGTACTCCCATGTGTGGCGGCTATTCAAATGGCCTCACATCTGAAACAACAATCAAAAAAGTACACACATACAGGCAGTGTGTGTGCATGCATACACACACACACACACACACAGCCTTTGTTATGTTGAGAGCGTTTGTCTCTGTACGGCTCCAGCAGAGAGGGGTTAAAATCCGATTGAGTCGATATCACTGGAGAATAACACATTCAACACGCAGTCTGAGTGTGTGTGCGGCTGTGTGCTTGTGTATGCGAGCGTGTGTGTGTTTGTGTGTGAGCAACATGGAGCCTAGGGACTTCCTCCCTCTCCGTCTGCAGCCCTCAGTTGAAATAGAATTGAATAGTCTGAATCCTCAATGGTAAATGTTCACAAAGTCAATACCAACTGTTAAGTCTTCCCTGCATTGGGGTTAAGGGCATTACCATTTCTGAGACTTCAGGAAAACACACACACACATACAAACATAGACACACACACAGACAGTGAAGGCATACTCACCAGATGCCCCATGAGATGATAAAATATTTTTGAGTCTTTTGCAAAATGCTTACTATACATTCTGCTTAAAAATTCCCTTTTACTGTAACATATTCATTGAGGGCTTGTTTTCATTTTTGTTCACTAATCTCTGAACAATGATCCTGGTAGGCGTGTGGCGTTTTTTTTTTTTTTTTTAAAGTGACACCAGTGCCTGAGGGACGGTGGTTTCACTGATCTGACTAAGCATCAAATTCACTTCAATTCAAGAATGTTTAAGCACACAAGGGCAAAAAGGAATTCTATTAATATTAACTGCACGAGATAAATGATCACAAAGACGATTTGAGGTTTAATACAGAATACTGGAACACAGCTGATAGAGTTCTTCCCAAAGAATAAAACATTTTGCAGAATTGATTGTTGTGTTAATAATGTAGTTTAGAGAGAGTTTGGGGAATTACTGACTAGAGCTGCACAGTTAATCAGAATATTATTGCAATATGGCCAATGACGTACAGACCAGAGTTATTACAGTTTTTTTTTTCATTCGTTTTTATTTGTATTTGATTTTTAATTTTTGTTTTCAATTCAGTTTAGTTTCAGTTAGTTTCTAGAGTGGGTTTGCTTGTTTCTCAGTGTTAGTTTTGCTTTATTTCTTTGGTTTGTTTTGTTGGCAAATTTGACCAAATTGACAAAGACTGAAACTAAAGACATTTCCTGAATTGTTTTTATTTTAGTTTTGTAAGTACACAATGTCAGTTTTCAATCTTTTTCTAAAGTCTAGTTTTTATTTTAATCCCATTTAGCAAATGTTTTTTCACATCTAGTTTTAGTTTTTAGTTCAGTTTTAGTTTACTATAATAACCTTGGTACAGATCCCAAGAAATGTCACATCATTATGATTTTAATAGGGTTTTTTTTTCAGGTAAAATGAAAATTGTGTAAAAATGGTCATGCTCACTAATCATATATTGTAATCACAATCTGTCAAAATAATTGCACTTTGTTTTTTTCCACATTGTTCAGTCCTGTTTACAGAACACCATGAATATTAAAGGATAAATTAAAGGATAAGCCTGTGATATTCTATATTTTTGTTGTTGTCAGTAAATCAAATTAAAATACCAAAACCAAGAAGTCAGTTTCTCAATGCTTTCAGAATTCCCTCTACCTGCACTACTATAAAATGAATAAATACATAAATCAATGAATAGCTGGGCACTGTAGTTTTTAGCATTACTCAAATGTGAAAATAGTGCATTTGTTGGGGACTATTTTCAGTAACAGATAAATTGCAGTTAGGTTTACACACACTGCAGCTTATTTTTAAATTTTTTTTCTGCAGTTCTAACCATATGAATGTTTTTTTTTAAAACTTGCACTGTCTTAGTCTTTTTTTTTCCTTTACTATCTAGCAATTTTGCACAATCTTGCGCCGTTTGCCAACATCTGCAGGCCTACTGTGTGTGACTCAGACTCTGAGAACCACTGGTACTGTATAAACCAAAAAATCTTACACGGCTGCACATGTGCACTTTATGTTGTCTTGTGTAATATAATAAAAATAAGTGGTTTCATATAACACAAACGAAGTTACAAAGTGCTTTACAAGACAAAAAATGGTAGACTGCACTAAAAAGTTATTTTGAAACAATGCAGAAGAGAGAATTGTTTTGTTTAAAAAAGTGTTTAAAAGGTGACTTAACAGATAAAATCTGATCAGAATCCCTGTAAGAGCACACTTACAAAGATTTTAAAAGAGCGGAGAGGAGAGAGGGCCCAGTCACCCTTGGTCCCGGCCTAGACTGTGGGATAGCTAACAGGGCCTTGGCTGAAGACCTCAGATCATGACTGGACATGTATGGTGTCAGAACATCTGAGATATATTTAGTCTGGAGCGGGCCTTAAAAGGATAAAATATGAGTAATGTGCTCTTTCTTTTTGGTTGGAGCGTAGGTTTATGTTATTTTAGTCTTGTAGGTTTATGTATGTTTAATTACTTTTATGTAGAAACACATATGTTTATGTATGTTATGTGTCTTGCGTGTGTAGCACTGTGGTCCTGGAAGGAAGTTGTGTCCTTTCACTTTGTACGAGCTCTGAAATGACAAATAAAGACAGTCTGAACACATATTTGCTACTCTAATAAGTGTTTCTGAGAGCAGGACAGTGTTTGTGTTTGGTTTGGAGTCATGTAGAGAGGGAGAGGGAGAGTCACCTTGATTGTAACGTGTTACACTTGTAACACACACATTTTCTCAATGTCATCATGACGTCGTTACATCAGCACGTGGTCTGTGCAGTCCTAAACATCCCTGAGAAATATCATCAGGATTTGTCCTCTCTGCAGAGAATGGCAACTAGAAAATCACTTTAGCACAAATTAAGACAAAATTAAAATCCAGGGATATTTTACAAATATAAACCTCTGTTTGTGTGTTGTGAAGGTAAAACCCACACAGTTGAAAGTGTTACAATTGCAGCAACTCTCCTCTTCAGTTGGTCTGTTGAAAAAATGCATGCAAACATATTTTCAAACAGCCTAAATAGTCTGATACTGCATAAATCAAAGGCTCTTTTTATTTTTTAAAGCCTTCAAAATGAATCCAGTTGCTCTTTAGCTCAGGTCACGTTCAGGTTAGTGGTAGTGTTCACACAGTGCTGCTACGTAGGACCATGATAAGTTAGTTTGGGCAAATTTGCTACCCAGTGTGGGAGCATCTTTACGAGTGGTGCAGCCTCTAATACGTCCTGCTGGTCATTAACGGCGGGCCGGCGCGGACCTTTTATCACGGTGCAGTGTCTCATTTGGAACAGCGAGCCATAAAACCCCAGGCTCTGTCACTCAGTGTCATTTAAACCAGGACTGATTGGAACTATCTCTGGCCTTTGCTTTCCCACCTTCCTCCCCGCTTGCGTTCTTTCCTGGTCGCTTCATGAATAATGAATGAGGATATATGCAGGTTGGGGCTCAGATATTAATGGAGCTGAAAAACAGAAGGAGAACCATTCTTTGTGCTGCCAGCCATTGCTTCCTACCCTGCCGAAGCTGCCCCTGCCCGCCTGGTCGTTTTTTTTTTTGTTTGTTTGTTTTGTTTTGTTTGTTTGTTTGTTTTTTTTTACCTTTCCTCATTCTTTCTTTCCTCCCTTCTTCTGTCAGTGAGCCCAGATGAGATCTTTCTCTGCCTCTCTTTCTCTCTTCTTGCCTAGAGTTATTCTCTTCCCTCCTGGCTGTCACAGCGGGGGCAAAGGGTGGACAATGACTTTGAAATGAGAACTTTCAAATAATTAAAAAAAAAGGCAGACAAAACTGGGGGAGACGAGTGAAAAGTTGACTTGGCTGGATATGCAAGGTGGCTATTGTCTGTCAGTTAGAGCCGCTATCATTCAAGGGCATGGCAGTGAGCTTCCTCCTTTGTTTGCCCCGGTCCTGTCTTTCTTCCAGCCCTTCCATGATCTGTCGACTCTGGCCAGAGAAGCCTCTGGCCAAACTGTGGCAGTCAAGGGCGAGAGGTACAGTAGGGAGGGCAGCTGAGTGAACGCTGGCCTCAGAAAACCATTAAACTCAAGTCATGGGCCAATATTTCACACTTTTTAAACTTTTTTTCAAATTATCTGATAATGATGATTTAACTTTATTGTTCTGAAGCGAAAAAGGCTCAATTGTTTTGTTTTGTTGAGACCGACCAACAAAGGCTTGCTGACATTGTGCATGTGGCACGAGGGGGCTGGCAGTCAGCGAAGTCTGGCCCCGGGCTGGCAGAGTCGCTGCCCATCCTTGGATGACTCGCCCAACTAGGCCAGAGGGCACAGATAATGGGCAGAGTCTTCTAACCCTTCATTTGTGCCAGAATGTCTCCACATTCAACAATGTTACATCCGCACCTTATATGGTCAAACACAGACACAGAACCACTATTCTGCGGCCCAGAGAGCTGTGAATTGGCTGCTGACGGAGAAGTGCGGTAGGCAGGCCGCCCTCAACCTCTGACCTGAAGCTTTATCGTCTTCTATGTCTCCTGTGGACTGTCTCACATATCTAATGACCTTTTCATCTGAGCTTTTTTAATTATAAACCGGCTCATTTTATTAATCAGCTGCTTGACGAGCCAATAAATTCAATAATTTTCGGGAAAAATCAAACATGCAAAACTTTATTTGTGTAGCACATTTCATTCCAGGTGGAAACACAATGTGCTTCATGCGGTGTGAGCAGAATCAGTTATTAAATGGTCTCCAACTATTCTCATATTCAATTAATTGGTTTATTATTTTTTTAAAAAAGGTCAAAATTCTCAGATTCCAGCTTCTTAAAGGGACAGTTCACCCCCAAATCAAAAATACACATTTTCCTCTGGCCTGTTGTACTATTTATCAATCTATTTTGTGTGTGTGTGTGTGTGTGTGTGTGTGTGTGTGTTTGAGTTGCGGAGTTTTGGAGATATCAGACCATCTCTCCATATAATGCACTTGTTTGTGGTGCTCAAATCAATCCACAGACCTTGTTGTGAGCAGTTTCATGTTGGAGCTACTTTCTTTCCTAGTTCCAGCAGATTCTACGGCAGAAAGAAAACAGCTTCTACATGAAACTGCTCACAACAAGGTCTGTGGATTGTCTTAAGAAGGCAAGTCATGATTTTTGGAAAGAGACACTTGGTTTGAATTTTTCAAATGTATTTTTTGGCGCTTTGAGCACCACAAGATGACTGCCACTTAGTCCCATTATATTGGAGAGAATGCAAACATCTCTGCGGCTGATGTCTCCAAAAATCTGCAACTCACACCAAACCAGTCTAGATGGATAAATAGCACTACAGGCCAGGGAAAAAATATTTTTTATTTTGGGGTGAACTGTCCCGTAATCTGTGAATATGTTCTGGTATCTTCACTCCTCTGCGACAGTAAACTGAATACCTTTGAGTGGTAAACCAAACAAGACATTTGAGGACGTCAGCATGGGCTTTGGGAAACACTGATAATCACTTTTCATCATTTTCTAACACTTTGTGGACCAAACAAATAATCAGTTGAGAAAATAATCAACAGATTAATCGACGATGAAAATAATCGTTAGTTGAAGTCTTAATTAAAGCCAGTGTAAGGATGAAACAAGAAAGTGGGAATGAAAAAGGTAAAACCAACTAGTGAAAGAGGACCCACTCCTTATTTAAATGTAAGTGGCTCTTTCTCAGTTAACGCAAACATAAGATAATTAGTTGCAGATGATTTTACACTAATAAAAAACATACTTATGTATATTATATTCCATTTCTGCCAATAGATCCCTGTAAATGTTACGCACTGGTCCTTTAACAAAACATGTGAATTAAAAATAAAGTAACCATAATATGTTATCAGAGATTAAGGGAATATCATAAGTTGAAATACTGCTTCTCTGACCACACCGCTACAGGTGCGGTGTCCCCCTTTAAAATCTACTTCTGTCAGTAACTTTTATTTTTGTTTACCCTTTTCACGTTTATTAGAGTTAAAATTAAAGCTGAATGTTTGGAAAATGAGCACGTGTCTGTTTAATTAATTAAGAAGTCGTTAATAATCTTGTAGAAGGCGAAGATATTTACAACCGTTAAATTGAACAATGTGTTTTTTGTGATGAAATATTTATTATCATTACAAGAGGTGCAGACATACAATCAGTAATACAACAAAAATGAAAAGTAATAAAATTAAACTCTACATTTGTAAGGACTGGTCAGTAAAGTGTTACATAAAATAACAGACCCATAAATAAACATGCAAGTCTCTATCAACATGCAAATGAATATACATGACAAGACAGACAACTATACTTACTAATGTACATACAAACACTTAAACAGTGCTTACTACAACCCATCCTGACAGGCATAAATTGAGCAATATGTTAATGGAGTCTGGCAGGCAGTCCCTTAACTCAATCCATTATATTTGTATTTTTGGAGCAGCTGGCTTTTGTTTTTAGAATAACAGGATTAACTTTACATTGATGGACAGGTGAAAGTTATAAACAGCTGATCGACTTTCAGTCGAGGAGTCGCTCTCAATGTTGTGCTCGTCTTGTGCTCCTGCAGCCTGCCTGAGCTTCCTTGAGTCTGGGGAGGAGGCGGTTGGGGGAGACAAGCTTCAACCATAGATGTATATGAAATAGGATTTCAGCCTATTTACAACTTGCCATTTGGACTCCTTTAAGACCAACAGCTGACTGATTAAAAGTTAATACGACACACAAGTTTAATCAATAAAAGAAAACTTAAGTAAAATAAAATATCAGCATTTTTTTCCCCTGAAAGTAGCTTTTCAGATTTGCTTCTGAAGCCTAACTAAGTGAAACGATATCCCTTAAAGCCTTCATGTGGCCCCAAACTCTTCACAAATACAGAAACACATTTGAACATTTTGTTTCAGTTGAGTCACAGAGCTTCCCTGTGAAACCTGCAGTCAAAGTAGTAATATAATAAATAATGGACAAGGGGGGAGATTACACAGTTACACAGTTTTAAAACAGTGGTCAGTGGATCCAATTACTTCATCTGTCACTCTGTTAACATTTCATCAATATATTCATATCTTCTCACAGTCATTACTTTTTTTCATGCACAGGCTTTGCACAATTTTAAGTTTGCACAACTTGTTAATAGGACTTGCAAGTTGGCAGCGCTGTTTTGCTGTCCGCGTACTCCAAAGACTCAAATAAAATATATTTCTACCATGAAGCGAGGTTTTGATCTTGGAAGTGAAGCAGAGTGTCAGTGAAATACCGCTAAAAAAGGAGTACAGTTCAAAAAGTTTAAAATTTAACTTTTTGTGCTTGCTTGGGTGAGCGTTTCAGCTAATTACGCACAAATCCCTCACGCTCGCAGCTCCAATCCACCGGCACCGCTGTCTCGGCAGAGGACAAAGAAAACAAAGGAGACTGACAAACAAACAGTGAGTGAAAAAAAAATATATAAAAGAGAGGAAGCTTTCTTTCCATATAGCAGCTGAGCTGAGGCGACAGTGGCGTTTAATCAGTTGGTTTTTCCAGCGCCGTCAGCGTGAGCAGCCTCGGCGGTGCAGCCCTCTGATCAGCGCTGGGAGAGGAGCTCCCCGCCGAGCTGCTGCCGCCCCTGAACCACAGGTCAGTCCTTGGTGAGTAGGTTTCATTCTGCTGTCGCCTTCATAGTATCATCTCCTTCTCTCATTAAGATACAGCGTGTGTCTGTGTGTGTGCACATGCATGTGTTTGTGGGCTCGTGTTTTTTTTTTTCTGTGTGTGTGTGTGTGTGTGTATGTGGAGTAAATGCACCCCAGGACTAGCCTAAAGGGGATGTGGATTCCCGGCCTCCGCTGAGATCCGGCAGCACAACTAGGATTTCTACCAGTGGGGGGGTTGTGTGGGTGTGTGTGCGTGCGTGTGCGTGTAAATGTGTGTTGGAGAGAGATGCAAGACGCATCAAGTGACTCGGTGCCTCGGGGTCAGACACACACACATGCAGAGAAGGAGCTGGTGCTGCGGTGGGGTAAACAAGAGCAGACTGTTAGATCTCATCAGCCTCATCACACGCTTTATTATGCTGATTTGGGAGTATACTGTAAACTAATCAGGAATCCAGGAGTCACGGGGGCACTCGGCTTAAAGGTTAGGCGTATAGAGAGAGGAAAACTTGCTCTGCCTCTGAGTTCTTAACTTTTCTTATCCATGAATTTCCTTTTTTTTTTTGCTCACTGAGGCCCCAACGCTGGCACAACGCAGGAGGAGCTGCTGGTTGAAAGGTTATAACCTGGATGCACTTTAGTTTACAGTACACTAGTAAGATCTAACGAGCTGTACTTTGTATCAAATTAGACAAAACCTAGAAATAAGATGGTCTTTATGGATAGCTTTAGATCCTTTATTAAACCCCTATCAGACTTTTAAAGGGCAATTAGAACACATTAAACAAAACTGTACTGCAAACTAAGTGTATTGTTCCCACTTGTTTTTAAAGGGCACTCTTATTTAGAATCACATTAATCAAACTGTACTGCAAACTAAAGTGTATTGTTTCCCACTGTTACACCCTTTTTAGACTTTATCAGAGGATAATTAGGAACACACTGTAAGAAAACTGTCCAGTAAACTAAAGTGTATTATCTCCAACTGTTAAACTCTTCTTAGACTTTCTTAGAGGCTAATTTTGGACGCATAACAACAGAACTGTACTGTAAACTAAAGTGCATTATTTCACATTCTTGGACCCATATTAGACTTTATTAGACAGCAATCAGGGACATGTTATAACAAAACTGTACTGCAAACTAAAGTGTATTGTTTCCCACTGTTAAACCCCTAGTAGACTTTCTTAGAGGATAATTAGGGATACATTACAATAGTTTTTTGGTACAGTTTTGTCGTAATGTGTCCCTAATTACCCTCTAATGAAGTCTAACAAGGGTGTAACAGTGGAAAATACCACACTTTAGTTTACAGTACAGTTGTGTTAAAGTACAGTATTTCAAATTATCCTTTAATAAAGTCTAACAAGGACTAATAAAGGCTCTAATACTGTCTAAAGAACATGTTATTTGTAGTGTTTGTCTAATTTGATACAAAGTACAGCTTGTTATGTATTATTAGTGTACTGTAAAATAAAGCGAGGCCTGTAACCTTTCACCCAGGTTTGAAAGGTGCACTTCACGTCTGCCTCGCTTCACTTTCAGAGGTGTGGGCTGATTGACTGGCACTGGAGAATCAAGCGTGGACCTCGGACTCTGAATGGAAGTCAGGACTCCTGTCTGTCGCTGTATGCTAATATTGGCCTTTAAACAAATTCACAAAACACACTTCCAGCCTCATGTTTGTTCGCTTGCATAAATGCATATGATTCTTATTCTGCGCCGAACATCTACTCTGACTTACACAACAACGCGACAGAGGAATGTTATAAAGTTCACGACGTCTATTAATTTTGAGGCATCTGAATAACATCTCAGTGTTTATTAGACCTGGCGGCAGGCTTCATAAATAATGAATAAAACCGTCCCCTCTCGCTTTGTGGACGTGACTTTCTAAACATTTCTGTTTGTAACTTTTCTTTGATAAAAACGCAGCTTGAGTCCACCTTTGCTAAACTGGCTTGTGAAACGAAATATGCACCATTTTAATTTGGCTTTCTGTCCATTTGTGTTCTCAACTCCTCGGTGACAGCGCATTTAACAAGCACACCGAGCGAGCACACACCCCAGCACACGCACCGTGGATTCCCACAGACACACACAGGAATGTGGCAGATGAGCAAGTTGGAGAACAAGTAGCAAACAAGCAGGCAGACTGGTGGGAAAAGGCTGCTGAGAGGTGGTGCAGTTACCTTTTCTGGTGATGGTGACGGAGCACAGACGAGGGTGTTAATTAAGAGTTTCGGGTAAACACATGTCATGTGGTTTGCAGTGCAACAGTACACAAGCATGTAAACACACATAGATACACAAAAAGCATGAGTGGTATGCGGCCAAATATATTTACTAAAGTGCAGTTAAATGCACTTTTACTATAGTATAGTATAGAGCTGCAATGATTCGTCAATTAATCACCTAGCTGCCAACTACTAAATCAATCACCAACTATCTGATAATCGATCGACCGTTTTGAGTCATTCTTATCAAAAAATGTCCAAATTTTCTGGTTCCTGTATGACAGTAAACTGAATATTTTGGGGTGGTGGACAAAAAAAGACATCAGAGACGTCAAACAACAAATCAATTAATTGAGAAAATGGTCGACAGATTAATCACTAATAGAAAGTTCAGCCTTAGTATGGTATTTCCTACTTTACTTTATACCTCTGTTCCACCACATTCCAGAGAAATTATCTGACAGATATAGTTCCTGGGTGTCTATGGGATCGTGATTATATTATTTAATCCCATAAACACTCAACAATTGATCCAGTTGCCTAATATTGTTGTTTGAACGGTAAAATATCTCAAAACAACTGTCTCTGAACTATGTCTTTAACCAAATCACACACACTTAGACTATTTTATGTGATCTCCTTTTGATAACTAATGTGATAATTAATTTCATATTTTTAATTTCCATTCCCTGAGCCTCCCCTGAAACTGTCTGGACGCCTCATTGAAAACCTTGAGTCTCACTTGCTTGTGACCTGGTGACCATGTGAAGGCGGGTGGCTGTGGCTGGATGTTTTTAGGAGTTTTAAGCTTTACTACCAAGTTTAAAACATTTTATTGAAAAGGAATCAAGTGTAATAAGTTACATTACATTGATAGAATAATGAAAATAGTTAGACTACTAATTACATTCTTAACAGGGTAACTAGTAATCTGTAACCTATTACATTTCAAAAGTAATCTTCCCTACACTGTTTAAGTTTATTTAGCTGGTTATACTTTTATTTAATTAGGATTTTGAATGTAGGACTTTTACTTGTATTACACTCTTGCTGAGATGTGAAGTAAGGAAGTACAAATACTTTCTGCTCTTTATATTTTCAAAACAGGCTTGTTACTTTAGTTTTAATGTATTTTAGGGGAATTATTGATTTTGCATTTTTATTTTGCATCATCGTGTGCCATTTCCCAGTATTAAGCATGATTTCAACCAAAATGGATGGAAAAATAACACATAGGACAATTCCTTGGTGCAGCTATTCCCAAACTTGCCATGGATTCCCAAGCATGCCATGGTCCAATTTTAAATGTGAAAATCTTCTGTGGCCCACGTAAACCTTTAATGACAACTGTGATCAAGAGCCTATATATTTTGCTATATATATATCTCATAAACAGAACAATTTTATGTGGATGTGGGCATACAGCAATACAAACTGATAATCTGTCTACATACATGTAACAATTTGTGAACTGGTATATCTTTCCATTTTAACACTTGCCTGCCAAAGATGATAGATTATGTCAACTATGACAGTCTAGTGAACAACTAGTCAGTGATGAACTGATCACTGACAAGGAATGAGATTCATTCATTTGCACCTGTTAAAATAGGTTTGATAAAGAAGAATAACACATAATTTGAATCCTCATTACTTTGTTTTATTAGTTCTGATGGCCTTTATTTCTTAAATATTTCATTATAAATATATTACTGCAATTTAAAACTTATTTACAACACTTTATTTTTAATGACATCTCGCAGCCCACCTGCAGTACCTTCACAGCCCACCAGGGGGGCGCGGCTCACACTTCTGGAATCTTGTGGTTTATTTATCAGCGAATATCATGCACGACACGTGCAACAGGACATAAACTATGTAAAAGACATAATAACAAGACTGGAAATTGTAGAAATGTCCTTCAGAGGAATAGTTTCTACTGTTATACTTTCAGAGGCTGTAGTTTTTCACTTTTACTTGAGTAAATAAGTTGAATCTATACTTCTACTTTTAGTTGTTTTTTTTTACATAATTTCTGTACTTCTACTTGAGTAGATAATGTATGTGCTTTTGCTACCTCTGCACTCTTGTATTACTAATACTTCTTTTCTCGCTGACAAAAACACACATATGGACTCTAACTCTCCCCTGGGCCTCACCTCTAAATGAACACGCTGTAGTCAGTGGGCTTTTAATCACTCAGACTGTGTGTTTGTGTCAACACGTGCAGCGTGCTGCCTTTGCTCATGAGGCCCGACGGAGAGAGCATCAGTTTTAATCTGCACCTGCGTGCACCGCCGCACCTTGATATAATAAGCTCATCTTGAGCGTGCTCGTGTGGGCTGTCATCATGAGATGGTGTTTGTGTTGAACCCGAGCAAGATCCTCCTCTGACTCCCCTCCTCTGACACAGGAGGATCCGGCGGGGGCTGCCTGTCGTTTAGGACTCGTAAACAAGGTGCATGTCAAGAGTCGAAGGGTCCTGCTGCTTTGGTGTCTCCTCTGAGCTGTCAGAGAACACGTAACACAGTAGAGCTGCAGAGAAGAGATGAGGACAAGATGGGAAAACGATGGAAGAGGACAAGACAAGGCAGAAGGAGACGCATCAGAAGAGGGAGGGACAAAAGAGAGCGAAAAACAGACGGAGGAATGTCAGGAACAAGGAGACAAAACAGAGGAAACAGGAAAGAGGAGGATGGATAGAAGAGAACAGCAGAGAGAAGGACGGGTGCTAAATCGAAAAAGGACAGCACTGAAAACATGGGTCAAACTCAAGGCCCGTGGGCCAAATCTGGCCCAGCACCTCATCTTGTGTGGCCCATTTAGTAGGAGCTCTAAAACATGACGTTCCTGAACTAAATAAATAAAAATATGCTGATGTTGTGTGTTGATTGGCTCATTACATTATAATTTCCAAACATTTATCTTTTAACTCAATCCTCTGTGTGCTGTTTGTTGTGTGTGCTGCCATGCCAGCTGTGACTCGGAGCAGAGACGTTCAATAGACAGACAGACAGAATGTGTCAGTTAGTTCGGCTCCTGCTTTTCATGGCTGCAAACAAAGAACTTTCGGTCCTAATTCCATTTTCTTCAGATAACAATCCACAGCCAGAAGGGAAATGGCAGGAAAGTGACGGCACAGTCAACGAGAGAGAGAGTTCACGCCACTGAACAGCTGCTCGTGCTTATGATGCTTTGTGTAAAGTCCTCCCATGTAGAAATAAATGTCAAACGTTCATTTTGATTCAAGAACTCTATGAGTCACGCCACAAGAAGTCTCTTTATTTCCCTCTAAAAACACAAGTTTGCTTAACAGTGTTTGGTGTATGCTGTGATTTGTGAATTTATGTGTATGAGAAGCAGAAAATCGTTGCCTGTGTCCCTCTCTTGATTTTATGATGTTTTTTTTTGTCTAATTGATAATTATTCTTTGATTTTCAAACAGTGACCTTATATTGTTGTGGTTTAGCCTATATTAAATGTTATTTACAGTACTAACTGTCTGCAGTAGAGGTAACCCTGAAATTGACCACGGTGAATGTGCGTGCATGTGACATGTATAGTAGCAATATACACTCTCATGAAAGCCCCTTCATAAAAGCTAAAAAGAAGAAAACGAAGATGTGACAAAAAAGAAATGATTAAATTAAAGGAGGAAAGAACAAAATCTGGACATAAAAGACAAATCGGAGGAAGACAGAAAATGACAAAATATAAGCATTTAAGACAGAACAGAAGAAGACAAATCCACAACCGGACAGGATAAAAAGGAAGACGACAAGTTCAAGAGGTCACGATTAACCAGGAAAAATAGTATAGGACAAGAGAGGACAAACCAGAGGAAGATGCGACAGGAAAGGAAAGATTATACACTAGACTTTTGAGGACAGAACAAAATCTGGACAGAAAAGACATATCAGAAAGGGACAGAGGATGACAAAAGAGAGACATCTGCGACAGAACAGAGGAAGACAAATCCAAAAAATCACAACAGAAGTTAATAAAAGAAGATGTAAGGACAAAATAACATGGTTGAGACAGAACAAAAGAAATTTGGATGAGACAGAAACACAACTGAAGGGAATCAAAACAGGAGGAAAAAGGAGGAAAACAGAGTTAGACAGGGAGGACAAAACTGAGGAGAACATGACAGGGGAGAGAGTGATGGAAAAAAGAAGACATGACAGTGAGGATGATGGAAAAGGACAAAAGAAGACAAACTCCAAAAGGACAAAAGAGAATAAAACAGAAGAGGACATGACAGGAACAAGGAGGTAGGACATGACGGAGGAGGAGGACAGAATATAACCAAACAAGATCAATCGTGAAGAGAACAAAATGAGACGAAGATGACAGAAGAGGACACGACTGTCCACTGAATACAGAACAGCAGAACTTAACACAGCAAATATTAGAACTACACAGCTGTGAACTCCACAACACAATGACAAAGGTTACATGCACAAAATATTCTGTTTTTTGCCCTTATTACAAAAAAATGTGTTCACGTGGCAAATAAAAGGAATATTCCACTAATATTTCTGTTAACATGCAGCTATGTATACATTCTTAGGATTAACATAATGATGAAATATATTTGTGCTAGGGCTGAAAAATGAATTGAAATTTTATTGAAATCATGAAGGTGACGTGTGTGAAATTTTTGGAAATGTGTTTTGTAAGGGTCACAGTGACCTTTGACCAAAATCTAATCAGTTAATCTTTGAGTTCAAGTTGACGTTTACACCAAATTTGAATAAATGTCCTCCAAGCATCCCTGATATATCGCTGTTTTGGGTTTGGGATGGATGTGAGGTCACTTTGACCTTCGACCAACCAAATTCTGATCATCTCACTCCTGAGTCCAAGTGGTCATTTTTGTTAAGTTTGAGGAAATTCCCTCAAGGCAATCTTGAGATATTGCGTTCACAAGAATGGAATGACCCAAAAACATAATGCTTTTTCAAGGTTTTGCAAAACTTGTGAATCACAGAGGTCCTGCAGTCATGAATGTGCACAAAAAAATTAGGCCGATGAGTCCAGTAGTGTGCAGGATTAGCCGCAGAAAAGCTCCAGGTCCGCTGTTCGCAGACACATACAGCAGGGCGTTTCTAGAGGGGAGGCATGATTGGTCAGCTCAAGTGCGACCCCATTATCCACAGGTATGATTGGCCGTCTGGCCAATGAGAGGCGGCACCTTAGTTTGAACCAACAGTTTGGTGAGTATTGAGTATTTTTTGTTTGTTGTTTGTTTGTTTACAAGGTGAATTTCCTTAAACAATCAATAAAATTATTTTCCATCATGGAGTGTGAAGGATGAATTTAACAGTAAAGACGTACCAATGAAGGGACAATTTCTTTGTGAGGACTTAAAGAATAAAGCATGGAAGCTTTATAGTATATTTGTATGGTGCCGGTCTGTTGCGTTGTAATTGGTGGGACCATTATCTTTTTTAAATATAAAATCAGAGCACAAGAATGTAAGCCACTGTAAGATATTGTAATGTTAATAATTAAAGTAGTGGTACATTAATGTGCATGTGCACGTGCACACACTTCATGCCACCCCTACATATGTACATGCCCCACCTGGACCACCCCAGTCAAAAAAGTCTGGAAACACCCCGGACACACATGCAAGTGATCACATGATCCCCTCCAGGCTTTCGCTTGGTGAAGATAATAATGAGGCCTAATTAGGAGGATATGCTGTTTACATGACCTGTTCAAATTCTGATTATTGTCATATTTGGAATAATGGTATAAATTAGAGAGCATGTAAATGTAGTAACACCCAGTTACACACTAACACACAGTAACTCGTGTGATGACCTGCCAGCTGACAACACAACCTTATAGCTTCCCTCTCTGTGATTCCTATAAAAAGTGCTTTTGTTTTGTGTGTGTGCTGGTGTACGTGTGCGAAAAACATTTTGGATAGCCTGCACACACACACACACACACACACACCCCACACATTGCTCACCTGGAGGTGGTGGGTGGGAGTGGGAGGATGGGGTCTGTGTTTAGCTGTGGGCCCTGCAGACAGGGCGATCAAAGGCTCCTCAGTCTTTGTCTGCTAACGTTGAATAGACAATAGTAAAGAGGGCCCGCTTTGATTTCAGCTCACTTTTATTGATCACAGAAGAGCAGGGATTGAAATATGAGAGACAACCCTGAACTGGATTCTTCTTTAGCTATTGATTATATCCAGAACAGACGGCATTTCACAATGATCCAAGTTTTTATTTTATCCTCTTTTTTTTTGAACCATGAAAAAGTGTGTCTGGCTCCTCGCCTGTCTTTCAGGAGCAGCTAGTAATACACTGACTACCGTTATTTTACCAGACAATGCCTCGTTTTAAGCCTCGTTTTTTAAGCTTTTTCTTAAAGCTGACGCTCAAAACTTATCTCGGATATGCTGACAGCAACCCCAACTCCCTGTGTGCTCTTTCATCCATCCTCTGCTCCCTCCTCAGCAACCTTTAAACCGCAGTTTTAGGAGGACATTTTGTTTCTATAATTTCAGAGGAGGTACAGTCAGTGTGCTCAGGGGGCAGGGGATCGGGTACAGGGGTGGAGGGGTTGGCTGCAGCACAGAGAGAGGACCGTGGGAACAAGGAAACACAGCACGGCCAGGTACAACAGCACCCCCCCCACCTCCACCCCCTCTTCCCTTCTCACAACTCACACAAAGCTCCTCTCCTCTGCGAACAGCGTCTCAGCTCATCTCACGGCAGCTGTGTTTAAATCACTCCTGAGACGCAAACTGCATGGCCTAAATTTGAGACCAGCAAACAGTTTATTGTCCTGGGCTTTACTGTTATGAGGTGAGATGCAGAACTGCCTATGAGCTCAAGTTGTGTGCAAGTGTGTGATGGTTTAAATTTAACTTGGCCGGTAATAAAAACTGAGTCAGTTCTGGTACCACGGTAATTAGAGAGAAACTGCACTATTACATAATGTTGCATGAGTGTAGTGTGGTTGCATAAGTGTCTTTAGCTAAAGAACGAAGATTTGGTTGCACCAACCAAGATTAATTTAATCTAGGACTAATTCTAGTCAGAGTTTAGAGAAACTAGATTAAAATGAGTAAATCCAGATATAAAATTAAGCAGAGCTCTGTTGCATGATCAAAAACAATATGCCAATAAATCCAAATTTAGGGATCTTTAATCAATATGGAGATGCTTGCTTAAATTATAAACAAATAAATGAATAAATAGTGTATAATAACTTTCAGCAGGCTGTACTCCTTAACAAAATGTTGCTTTGTTTGCTAGCTAACAAAAGAAAATAAAACATTGCATGTTTACTAGCTAGCTAAAAACTTAATTAGCCAAGTTAGCCTACTCAAGATGGGATGACAGAGAAACTAGTTGGCAGAATTAATACATTTTAAAAGTTAAACCTCCTCAAGCTTAAGTTTAAAGTTAATCCTGGATCACATTTTAAATTGGAGTGAAAAGTTTGGTGCAACACAATTAAATTGAATCAGATTTAGAGAAGACTGAATGCAGTTTAAAGAGTGGTTTAACTTTAATTAACTTAATTTTAAGATTAGATTAAATAAGATTAAGTTTAAAAGTTTGGTGCTGCATAATTTAAAGTTAAACCATGATGATCAGCCATCAAGTAATATTGTTTTTGTTGTTGTTTCTTTTTGTTAAAAAAATCCTTTAATATTTATTTTGTTTCGTCAGGAGAATCAGTGTCCCGGTCTTGAGCAGCGCATGAACGTTTGTCACTATATCTGCTTTTCTTTATTTCACAGCAGAGATAAGAAGTTCCTCCGGCAGAGTCTTTGTGCAGCCGACGTGGTCCCTTCATCTTTAAAAGTGACTCTTTAGGGCCTGTTTAAGTTGAGCTGACAGATGTGGTTATTTGGGGACAGCTCATTGGCAAGTTTATGGCCAGAGTGCTTATTTTACTAGAGCCGGCACATGTGCTTGTGACAGTGAGGGAAATCCTTTCGGAAGTCTGGCATACGGTTGAAATATAGGAGACTTAAGAGGACATAAAACCCCAAATTTTTATCGCCAAAAGAATCTCAGGGAGTTTTGTCTGAGAGCATAAGACGATAAAGTTTGACTGAAAGAGCGTTCATCTAAAAATAAAACCTGGTTTTAATTCAGCGTGTTGTCAGCAGCACTTTATTTGCACTTGTTCTTAAATGTTTAGATGATCAAATTTGCATCATGCAAATTAACTCTTCGAGCACAGTATTAAAGCTTTTACTATTTAAAGATGTAAATGCAGCATTTTCAGTGGATTTACTGGGAGAGGAGTGCTGTAACCAAGTGATATTTTTTTAGAGGAACAAAAGCTATTTATTGATATTAAAGCTGTAATACAAAACATTTCTGCATTAAAATGTCATTAAAATGTAAAATCGCAAAACACATGTTACATAATTTGTTCACTTGTGTACAAGATTATCCCAAATAGCGATGGGTGGATCAATTTTGCACCATTGACACATCAATTCCCACAAGCTACTAATTTTGTATCAATTCCTAAAAAAACATTGCTAACAACATGAAATGAATACGAAATGTGCACGCCTGCATCACTTTCAAATATTTTCAGTACTTCTCTATGATGTTGGTGCCAATAAACGGCCCTGATGTTTTCATTCAGCTGACCCGTGTCACGTGACTGTGGAAACTTCCTCCTCAAACTCAGAGTGGCAGAACGGAAACGTAACGTGTAATATTACTTTTCTACTGTGTTTAATCTTGTGTTTTAAAATCATGTACAGTATTATTTTCATTATTATTATCATCCACAATATTACGTTTAATATCATGTGGAATTTTTACTTCATTATCAGGTGCAATGTAACTTTTTATTACTTCTCAATGTCATTGCAAATACTTTTCAATGATGCTCCCAATATTAATTTTTCTATTTTAGCTTACTGTTGTACTTAACTTATCTTACGTCTTTTGTTATTTTATTAGATACTGTTTCTTTGCATTTACTCCTTATACACTTTATATTTTATACTCTTTTGTTCTTATGTTACTATAATTTAGCAGCAATCTAACACAAGAATTTTCTTTGGAATTAATACAACATCTTATCTTATCTTATCTTATCTTATCTTATCTTATCTTATCTTATCTAATACATTTATTATTAATGAACTTCTTAAAGAAAACAGTCATTGTATAAGTAATCAGTATCAGTGTTGTGACAAGCTAAAAAAAGTTTTGCCTACCTAAATGTAGTGTAACAGTGCATTTCCTTCTGGCAGCTAGCTGCCATAACATTCAGGAAAATGCGGGATACGTAGGATACAAAATATAATGTAAATAAAACTTTAATACATCACCAAATCTGCGACCATGATTGAGAAGACAACAGCTTCCATGATCCCACGCTACGCCATGATGTTATCAAACGTCTTTTTGTTATTGTTTCAATGTGAAAGAGACCCCTAGTGGCAGAATTTCTATATTGTTTACTGAAGCCATCCTATAAAAGCCTACAAATTTTTGCTAATCATTGTAGCTTCCCACGAGCTCCACCAATCACAGCAGTCCCCCACACAAATGTCACGTGTGTCTCAATGAAGTGAACCAGTGTTTTATTACTGACATTTTTTTGTTTTCATTTGTTACTGAAAAGAACACAAGGTTTGTCACTGTTGGCTTTTATCAATGCTCGGTGCACTCATACATTTTATTATCTTGTGCTTGTTGTTTTAACTGAGTTTTAGCTGGTAAGGGTTACTTTTTGAGAAAATGAGAACTTTTGTATTGTTTTATTCTGACCAGAACAAATTGCCTTTGATTTTTAATGAATATTTTTTTCTGCAGTTTTCACTTGCTCCTGCAAGTTCATTGCAAAAAGAACACTTAAAAACACTGCAACATAGATCACAATTTTTTAGGAAAGCTGCTGTGAAATCAGGCATGTTAGCCCGTAACAATCCCTCTAAAAGCTGAGTAATTATCATACTTGTACATTAGGAAGTAAACAATTGTTATTGGTATTGATATACTGGTAGTGTTTAGGACCATTATAGACACTCACACACACACACCACGCACCAGCACGCACGCACCACGCACGCACGCAGCACGCACACACACACACACACACAGAGCAGACCTGACATCTTTCTCCATTTACAGGCAGTAGTCTGGTCAACACAGAGGGGAGGAGGTGGGGTGACTAAAGTCTCACATAGGAAGCAAAAACCAGCAGTAACGTGTGTGTGTGTCTGTGTGTGTGTGTGTTGAAGAGGCCTGTCTACATCTGACACACCCCCGGCCACCTGTAAAGTGTCTCTGAGGATCAGGTTTCTTTTGAACACGTTTAAGATGGCATTTGTTTCCAATAGTTTACAGTTTGTGAAAACGCCCGTTCCGGAAGGCTGGACCGATGCTTCCGAGTTTAGTTTTGCGGGGCGGCGTTTTATAAACGTCCTGTTGGGCTGCTGGACAGACGAGGGAGAAGCAGTGCGTGCCTTTTAAGAGCCCCTGACGGGTTTAGTGAGCCACTTGGCTTTTTATTTTGGCTCAGCTCACTGCAGGCTGCTTGTACTTTACTGTGCTCCCTCTGTGCTGGCCTGGTGGTTGCAGATTAAGGACATGCAGAGCCAGAGTCATTCATTACACCAGCATACACATGCTTATTATGTGTGGTGTTTATTGTGTGTGTGTGTGTGTGTGTGTTTGTGTGTGTGTGTGGGTGCCTTCCAGAAGTGGCAGAAGTACACACATTCTTTAGTCAAGCAGAAGTACAGTTGCTTATGTAAAAAAAAAGAGTAGAAGCACTGATTCAAATTCTTTACTCAAGTAAAGAAAGTACAGGGTCTGAAATGTACTCAAAGCATAAAAGTTAAAAGTCGCCCTCTGAAGGACATTTCTACCAACTTTTTATGTGCAAAGCTAACTGAACCTCACCTTTTCTTCATGATCAAGTCTCCTTTGTTTTGTCTTGTTACATTATTTTCATCTTGTTACATCAGTTTCTTCCTGTTAAGTTGTTTTTGTCTTGTTACATCGATAAAGTCTTGTTATCTCGTTTTCATCTTGTTAAGTCATTTTCTTCGTGTTACATTGTTTTCATCTTGTTATATCTTGTTATGTCTTCTTACCTCGTTTCAGTGCTGTTACATCGTTTTCTCTGTTATGTCGTTTTTGTTATGTCTTGTTAGATCGTTACATTGTTTTCTTCTTGTTATGTTTTGTTCTCCTTTACGTCTTTTCACATCGTTTCTTCTTGTTACTGTTTTCTTGTTACTCTTGTTACTTTTTTTCATTACATAGTTTTTGGTTTGTATTGTCTTCTTACATCATTTTGTCTTGTTACGTCGTCTTTTGGCTTGTTAGGTTTATCCTGTTGTTATGTTGTTAGATCATTTACATTTTGTTATGTCTTTTACGTCGTTTTCGTCTTGTATTTTTTGTCTTTCATCTCTTTTTTTGTCTTGCTGCATCGTTTATGTCTTTTATGACGATTTCTGTCCTGGTATGTCTTTTTCTTCATGTTACATCTTTCATGTCATTTTTGGCTTTTTATGTCTTGGTACATTGTTTTTCTCTTGTTAGGTAGCTTTTGTCTTATGTGTTTTACATTGTTTTCATCTTGTGTTTTTCATCTTTTATGTTGTTTTTTGTCTTTTTCGTGTTGTTATGTTGTCTTCTTGTTACGGTTTTATGTTGATTTTGCGTCATGTCTTTTTTAATCTGTTCTTATGCCTTTTAATTGATAGGATAATTGATATGACAGGAAATGGGGAGAGAGAGTTGGGGAATGACACGCAGCAAAGGCAGTGTGTAATGATGCAAAATAAAAAAAAATATATAATTCCTCTTATGCATTAAAACAAAAGTAAGGAGTCTGTTAAGAAACTGTAAGGAGTAAAAAGTACAGATATTTGTTAAAATGTAGGGAGTAAAAGTAAAAAGCTGTCAGGAAAATATGTACTTAACTATAATACAGATACCTGAAAACTCTACTTGAGTATTTGTTACCTCGCACCTCTGCTGCCTTCACATATGTTAGTGTGTCAGGAACGGTGCTGATGAGTGACGCCAGTGCGGCCTGCTGGGCGAAGCTTCCAACTGATAAATGACTGCAGGGACTGTCTTTCTTTACCTGAACCTCACAACACTCTCCCTGGAGAGCAGCTGCTGACAAATATTCTAACCTGAAAGCCGAGCAGGCCTACAAGACAACCGTTTCATTCTAAATATGAGTTTAACCTGTTTAAAGTTACTCAAGTTCAAACAATAGAAGCTTTCAAATGATGAACAGGACTGTGCTGCTGTTCCCGCTTGTGTTTGGAGACTGTCCCTGGTGATTCTTCTCTCCCAGCAAACTAATATGTTTGAAGCTCAGGCTGCCATTGCCAAGCATGCGCCACAAGCTATTTCAAATGTGCAAAAAATATTGATATTCCAGGCTTCTAAAAACAAAACAAACAAACGGAAAAAAAAAAAAAAAAAAAAAAATCCAAGTCAATGTCCTCTGGAACGGCCCCATTTTTCTGCCTCAGAACACTCAGAGATCACCTGGGACAAATGATGAGCTGAGAGATTATTTTGCTATTTCTTCCACACTGTTTCTTTAATCTACACATAAACACGCACAGATACACCACGCTTATCAGGCACCTTATAATCGTGATGTCTCTCAACTCAAGCCCTATTTAAAGAATGAGTGCAGGCCTTCCTCTTTCTCTGTGCTCTCTCATTCTCAGAAAGTCAAAGTGTGAATACCCGCAAGTTCACACAGCGTCTCTCTGCTGCAGAAGTTAGTTTCACATTTGAATATCTGGTGAGAATATCAGATAGTTAAAATCTTTACACATCCTTGAAGATGCATTTTTCCATAAGTCTGTCCCATGTTTTTTATACTTAAATGCAAAGTTATAGAATTGGGTAGGGATGGTAGGGACATGTCCCTACAAATATCAGTGGATTACTGAATTGTAATAGCAATAATTTCAATCAAAACAATAAAACATAACCACTATTATTATTATTGTCTCATCAATGTTAGTTAATGAGATTAAGTATTGTGACAAAACACCTGTGCTAATTACAGACGCAAAACAATATGCCTTATTATTGCCGCGCACTGGTTTGGTCCACTGCTTTAGCCCTGGGTCTCATTTTCCTGCCAAAATACTCAATATATTAATAAAGCGGCTACCAGCAAATCTAGCGAGTTATTCAGAGCATCAGGGGAAAGTGAGAAATATACACAAATCTGTTATTTTGTCATTTATTCCCATGCTGTAATCTTAGTCAGCGCTCCTCTGGCAGCAGTTCAGTGTCTCCATGTCTGTGCACTGTGTGCTGGAAACTGATGCTTTTACTGTGCTTATGGGGACACTTTGTGTCTCTGTCACTCTGAAACTTTGTAACAACAGGCTGGAACCTGTTTACTGTCCTCACCAACCGTGGCATCAAATATCCATCCTTGTTTAAATGTTAGCATTGACATAGTTTTCTGTTAACACTGTTTATTAGTTTTCTTAGCAGAAATAACAAGGACAAACAATGTTCCCCCCTCACCTCACCCCACTTTCCTGGACACTTCCCAAAAACACAAAAACAAAACCCTAACAATAATGTGTAACTAACGAATGTGTGTATAGCCTATGACATAAACCCCCAACAAACAGCAGCAAAATAACAGTGCCGAAATAAACACGCACACATACACACACACACGCACAAAAGGTGATTATGTATATTATTTTTTAAAGAATATATGAGATATTTTCCTTATGTTACTGTAATAAAGAGCTTTCAATTTTGCATTTTGTTAATGCATTTGTTTACTACCAGTAAAGAGCAAGAAGATACACTTGCATCCACTGATGAATTTAATAGCATATAAAGAGTGTGGTGATGGAGACTTGTGCTTGCTTTTCTTGAGAGGCAGCTATGTTGCTGTTTTATTGTGGATTTGTTACATTTAAATATGTCGTGATTGGCTGCTATCTTGGCCATGTCTCTCTTGTAAATGAGAATGTGAATGGGACTTCATCTGGTTAAATAAAGGTAAAAGAATGGAAAATTGAAATAAAAATAAATACACAAATAAATAAAGCCATGGGCTTGCAAGATATACATGTTTATAGGTATATATTCTTTGTTCCTGAGTTTTAAGTTTGAGGGGTGCAAATTCAAAATGTAAATCTTAGATTCAGGAGGAACCTTTCCAGAGGTGATTCTGTCCATCACATACTTTATTTACTCCATTATTTTACTACAGTCCCAAATCCAATGATACCATGTTCCTTAACATTAATTACACTTAGTACATGTGTCTGCACTGATGTATTTAATCATAAAAAAATCACAAGGTTGAATAAATGTGAAAAAGCAAAAGGCTGGGACTCAGAATTTTTATATTTTATCTTTGTATTAACGCTAACACAAATAAATAAATAAAAAAGAAGTGTGTGATGGTGTCTGTATCTGCCTGTATTTTCTTATTTTCATTATTTTTGTTGTATTTTAACCGCTACTAAGAAATCCTGCATATTCTACCTTTAAAGGTAAAATCAGCAGGATTTGTCCCAGCTGTTCCTAAACGCACCAGAACAATAGTTCATTGGTTTATCTCATTCCCAGATTGTCAAATACCAACATTTTTGGTTAGAAAAGGGTCAGAGCACAGCAAATAATGAGACATACAGGCAGAGGGCAGAGTCTCTGCAGACACCACAACACACTTCTAGTGGGTCATAAGTGATGGTTGAGAGGGAACATGTTTCTGAGTCCATACGTTGCTTTTTTTCTTTCATATTTTGACTTTAAATGATCACAAGTGAAATGATCTGATTGACAGGCTATATCTACATACATTATATCAATTCCAGCTGCATTAAATGATGTCATGCATGAGCCTTATTGGTCAAATGATATGAGCATCCATTTAACAAACCTCTTGTCTGCTGCAAAACATATTGAGGCTGTATATTTTAAAAGGACTCACCAGTAAATGCAAACTGCAGTGAAGACTTTTCACCACAAGATGGACTTAGGGATGCATGGAGTTGGGATGTGCTGTATGGCAAACAGCAGGAATAAAAAAAAAAAGCATGCTCTCTAACTTTTTCAAAAAAAGGTTCTTTTTTCATATTAAGCCCAGAACACAGAGCCGGTTTCCAGCAACATATAAATGTCTGTATACTATGAAGCAGAGGAGTCCATGAGGGTGGGGCTCATAGCCAAACAACTCGTGTATTAATTCCAGATATTTACTTTTGTTTGTTTTCACTGTGTTCAGGGCTCCATGGGAGCAATTTTTGCTGTGATGAAACTGAACAGCAGTCCCTGTGGAGTTCATTACAGAGAGAGAGCCAGTGCCCACCCCCACTGCTCCCTGGCCAAGAGGGATTTGGAGGACCCAGAGGGATGGCTCTGTTTGGTGGGTGGAGCGGAGGGAACCTACAGAATCGAGTGAGGGCGTGGCGAGAGGGGGTTCTCGAGGGAGGAAAGAAGGAAGGAGACCATAAACACTCAGCTAATGACCTCAAACACACTAACAGCACAGCAGAAATTAATGGAACCGCACAAATGAAGACATTCACTCCTGGAGCAAATGGCAGAATGTTTTCTTTCTTTAGACCGGCAGAGGAGACAGCATCTTTTTTTGTGCATTTATCAGAAGTAGTTCCTCGTGTGTTTTTGAGTTGTTGGCCAGGCGATAATACTGTTGGCCCGTAAGCCTGGAGCTATTCAATCCCAGAGCAAATGGATCTGAGAAAAAACTTCACAAACAAGAGGCACACTCTCACAGAGGCTTCAAAGTGTGTTTAAAGATCACCAAACCTGCAGCTCTCTGCTTCATTTTGGGGTCACGCAGAGTTTTAAACCAACTGTGCAATAAAGGGAATAGTTCAGATTATTTGGAGTAGGGTTGTGTGAGGTACTTATTGATAATCAGCTCCCAGTTTGGAAAAGCAGAGAGGGACCCCAGCACCAGAGCTAAGCTGTGGACAGCGTCAGCAAAAACTGTATTTTAGCAACTTTAAAAAAATCTATATCAGTTATAAGACTTTCACCACTTTACTTTGGGTGTCAGAAGTCTTTTCCAGTGGGGGAACTGGGAGTTGCTGGTCTGCTGCTGCCTCAGTGTGTGTTTGTGTGATTGTGTGACTTTGGTGAATCAAAACTATCCTTTTAAAACTCAGAAGTAACACAAAAAAACCTTACAAATAGAGGCAGTGGCAGACCAGCAACTCCTGTGTTCTGTGAGGTAAAATTATGCCTATAGAGTTTTTTTTGTTTGTTTGTTTTGTTTGTTTTGGCAAGAGCGACATTTGTCTTAAATAATGGTAGTTTCCCATCAGAAAAGGCTGTCTGACGGCAAGTTAAAAAGATGAAAATATTCAAAATATAGCTTACACTGAAACAGAGTTTTTCTTTTTTTAGTGGTTTTATGTTGCTAAACTACAATTTGCTGCTCATCCCATCCACAGCAGTTCACTGCTTAGCTTCCCGGCTGTTGCTCCTCTCTGCTTCTCTAAAGTGGGCCATGCTGACTGCTGTCTACTGTACATAATAAGATGTGACTGCTATCAACCACTTAAAGTTTTTAAATAGAGGAAACAGGTCACAAGGAATTAAAGCAAAAGTTGACCCTGTCTGATGTTACAGTTAAAACAGAAATGAGTTTCAGCTGTAACAGTGTGAGTGATGGTTCTAACATGGCTGAAAAACAGCATTAAACAAACTGTTTTCATCACAAATCAACAATATTCAAAACAAGGATATGATCAGATCATGTATAAAATATAATGATGTTTTAAGACTTAGCGGCTGCACTAGTTGTCTATTTATATCCTTCCTTGTTGGCAATATATTGATTTCACCTGCATTTGCATAACGAATTTGACTGATGGAAGTTGCAAAAATACTATTTGACCCTTTTTTTGATTTAGAATATAATTCAGTAATAGTTGACTAAGCACAGAGAATTGCCCTACTGGCCAATACAACGCATGCATTTTAGGGAGGCCCTGTGTAGTAACAGAATAATAATATTACAAATGAGCCGCTGGTCATGGTCATGCTTTGGCATTCCTTACAGACCAGACCCAGCATGCATAACATGAAAACTATGCTAACTGATATAGAACAGATACATGTAGACAACATACAACATACATGTACAAGTTTATATTCATAAAATAGCCCTGGAGCTTAATTTTTTCTTAATTTGTACTAAACTCATTTTCTAATTGCCATTCCCTGCAGAGTGAACAAATCCTGTGGATATTTCTCAGGGGTGTTTAAAGCTGCACTGGCCACATGCTGGTGTGATGATGTCATGATAACATTTACAAAGCAAGAGAAAATGCGCGTGTTACAACTGTAACACGTTAAAATTAAGGTGACTCTCTCCTGCCTAGTTAATAAATTACTAAAAGTACCAGTTACTTTCCATTTTAATACTTTTCAGGGTGTACTGTAATTATAAAGGTAACATTAACACTGAAGGTAGTGTTATGTTTGGTTAACTGCTTTCTAAAGCAGCTATTTAAAAGCCCATCAGACCGACAAGATAAGTTAAAGTATATGTAACATTTCTCCTTAAAGTGTCAACTGCAGGTAATACACTGACTATTGACTCATGCAACCATACAGCAAATAATCTAACTATCCTTTTAAAGAGACGTGAAACATGCTTGTTTAGGCACTGATAGTGCTCATATATATGTTAGAAGAACCAGCCTGTCAAAAATCTGATTTTAAAAGTTATTAAAACGACAGATATGATGACTTTATTTTTGTCATTTCTACCTAGCTATCTATCTGTTGCGCAGCCATGTTGGAGCAACGTCATTGCTTATGTAATATGGTTAGTTGCTTTTGGGCTGCTTGAACGCACGCTTATGTTAAAACAGGGGAAGATGAACTTGAAACACTGTGAACCCGAAATAAGTCAAATTAGGTCAGTAGGAATATGGTGATATGCTGTCCCCACGTGCAGTTTGTGCACACATAGTTGTACGACGGACACATATTTGTTTTTGTACTCACCTCATACTAATTACAAGCTAAATGTTAGTTAAACATGAGTGTTAGCTGGTTGACACTAACAGTTGTTAGCTTCATAACAATGTCAGTTGTTTTCTGGTTCAAGTAGCTGACTACATGCTGGGATACATGCTCCTGGTGGACGAGTCCGTGTCATTTAAAACATGATTGAGAGGTTTGACATGACAAGCTGGTTCATCCTCAATAACTTCTGAGAGAGATCATCAGGTATGTCTGTTTGTCAGAAGCTTGCAGAAATTGTTCACTCATTTGTAATTTATGGGAGATATAAAATAATGTACAATAGATTAAACTGCTATTGTAACTGATTACATCACCAGTATTGAACCCACCAAGGCAGCCAAATAGGATGCAAACAAACAACTAATAATACTTAATAATTTCAGACTGCATGAACTGCAAACTTCTGGTTAAGAAATGTTTGAATACATGTGGTTATATTGAATCTAATTAATGCATTTCTTTATCACTATTATTTTTAGGTTGACTGCTGTGTTGGGCCAGATCCTTGTTACAGCCTGTGAGGGCTGTTTTTTTTCCTCCCTGGAACGTGGATTTGAGTTTATCTGATGATGATTTAAGTGTTGCATGGACAGTTTTCCATCAAATATGATTTACACTAATATTTCAGTGTATTATAGCATATTAACACCATTTAGTCTATTATAGTAATAATTACAATTCTATTTTTAAACACAGCTTTTAATTCTGTTGGTCTCACTTACCTATCTCGATGTTTTTGTAATTGATTAATGTCAAATGGCAGCTGTAACACTTTAATTTCTCTTTGGGGTCAATAAAGTACTCTGTCTACCTACTTGTGTCTTATTATTAATGTTTTGTTTCACATTTCTACTGTAGTATTTCTATTTTTACTTTGAGCTGTAATAGTTACTAGTAGTAGTTTTTAGAAACTGACTAGTTGTGGAGTGTAACTAAGTACATTTACTGTACTAAGTACTGTTAAAATTCAAAGTACTTGTACTTTACTTGAGTACATCCATTTTATGCTACTTTGTACTTCTACTCAACTACATCTCAGAGACAAATGCTGTACTTTTCACTCCACTACATTTATCTGATGGCTTTAGTCATTAGTTACTTTTCAGATTACAATTTTTCATGTCCTTCCAGTGAAAACTTCGTATTTCCAAATTTGGTGATTTTGAATTTGAGATTTTCTGATAAACTGGTGGAAGCACGTGTTTATGGGTTGAGTAACTACACTATGGGTTCATATTGTTGATTTATTAATGTTTTAGACATGCTGGTCATGAATAAAAACCTCACTAAATCTAGTGAGTAGATACAACTGACGTCGGCCAATCAAAAGTGTTTATTTTGCTTATTTTGCTGAGAGCTGAGTCTGGGGGGGTTTGAAAAAAGAAAAAGTTTAAAAAACTCGGGCCTCCAGCACTTTCCTGAATGAGAAAGAAAGCTGACAGTCAAAACTTTTGGTTGAAAAAGTAGGATTGTCTCAAAAGGAAATTATTTTGCCTCATGTTGGTTTGTGATGACTACGATATCTTTTTAATTTATCAAGTGTGTGACGCACTGAATTAAAAAAAATTTATTGCACACATTGCAAGATGTGGATGACAATGAAGAAGATTACACGCCTTGGGGTACCAGCACGTGTGGATTATAAAGTTTTAAATCTGAACTTTGAGCTTGACTTAATGCTGTAGATAGTATTGAAGCAGGTGAGAAATATTTCTGTGGAGGATATTTCAGCTGTGATGATCTCTGGCTGAGGAGTCAAATGACATCTGTTGTGGACTGAGGTGAGTTTTTTCGGTGAATACTTTGGGGCCCGGGTGTTTATCGTGGTTGTGGTTCATTTTAAATTTCTGACAGTCATTTTGGCTGCTATATTGCATAACAAAGCTCACATCAGATCATTATTTTGCTGCTGTAGAAATCTGTGGGTTAGGAGGCATGTGTCAGCTCTTTTCAGCGCTGCTAGCCAGTGTAGCAGTACTGTTTGTTCTCCGTCTCAGCGGGAGTGAATGAAAATGGGCTTTAAACACTGTAAAAACTTATTTTTACATCCATAAGCAATACAATAGTCGTCCCCCTTTTGTCTTCCTCCCTCCTGTAATCAATCAATCAATCAATCAATCAATCAAAGAACTTTATTTATCCATTAGGAACTTCACATGTGGAGGAGCAACAGGGTGTGTCCACACCCAACAGTGCATACAATAAATAAACAAACACATACACACACAGCCATACAACACACACACACACACACACCCCATCAGCCCACATCAGACATATGGCAGATAAAGAAGGTCAGCTAAGCCTGTTAAATAAATAGTACCTCCATAATGGAGGAGCAATAAATAACAGTTTAAAATAAGCCCAACTGTTAAAAAGACAGTCCAAGAGGGGTTCAACCATTCAAAAGTCTTATGGATGCTGGGACAAAGCTTGACAGGGCTCTATTTGTCCTGAATGTAGGGGCTCTGTATCTACGGCCTGAGGGTAAGAGGCAATACTGGCTGTGTAGAGTGTGCGTGATGTCCAAGGTGATTTGTGTTGCTTTTTGCTTAGTCCTTTTGTTGTATATGCTGATGAGTGATTCCTGCTGGTGTCCAATTATTTTGCTGCTCAGTTTTATGATTCTGTTTAGTGGATTCCTATGGATGTTGGACAGTGCTCCAAACCAGGAAGTGATGTTGAAGGTGATTATGGATTCAGTGAAACATCTGTAGAATGCTGTCAGAACGGATCGGTGGACCTGGAGTTTGCAGAGTTTACGGAGGACAAAGAGACACTGCTGGCACCTGGAGTGGATGGTATCAATGTTTGTTTTGAAATTGAGTTTGTGGTCGATTATAAGCTGTAGCTCGGCTGTCTCCTTTTTTCACTGTCTCAGTCGTTATCTGTCTCTATATCTTTAACTATTTCTACTGTATCTGTACAGTTGATGATGAATGCAGTCGAGTGAACCATCCTAGTGACATCACAAGCTGGGGTAGGGGAGTATGGTGGCGCCCTTGCCAGAAAATCTTTAAGGGGGCTTCTTTTTTCTCTGAAATGCTTACATTCATCATGACAAGATGTCCATTTAGTGAACCAGCATACCTTGGTTGATTGCATCATGTCCTCTTTAAGCGTGTGTCTAAGAGCCAGGTAACAAGGTTTGTGTGTTCTAAAAAGACACGTTCCTCATTGGTAAGAAGTGTTACACGCACATTTAAATACAAGTTGACTTCTGAGTATTTTTTCTTAAAAGTTTGACAACTCCATAAAAGAGGAAATTCGACTTCTTCATTTCCATGTGAATATATTCTCTTGGTCCCCACTTGGACACACATATGCACCCTAACAGCTGGACATGGCAGCGCTCTGTGCTCTTCTCAAGATCCTGCTGCTCTGGGCTGGACTCGTCAGTTTGGCCAACTGTAAGTAACAATTTTTAACATCAATTTAATGGGCTTTTTTTTCCTTCTTTTTTAAAGGGATTGTGGGAAAAACAAAGGCGTTTTGTGAAGTAATCTCATCTGTGAATCTGTCAACCTAAAGTCTGCAAGATGTAAAACAACAGATTTAAGTATTATATTTAATAAATAAGTCATCATCATCATTTCTGTGAGATAAGAGGAAATATTTTTCATGCACTTGACAATTTGTGTTTTTGAATATTTAAAACATAAAAACATTTTCAGTAGTGGGTAGAGTTCTGAAAATCTATACTTAAATAAAATTGTAATTATTCTAATAACGACTCAAGTAACAGTGAAAAATTACCATTTATTCAAATAAAAGTAAAAATCAAAGGTACGTGGCTATCTATCTATCTATCTATCTATCTATCTATCTTTTAATAAAGGCTTAAATGGCAAATGTAGTGAAGTAAAAACTATATTACTGGCTCAAAAATATACTCAAATAAAAATTGAAATACAGTTTAAAGTGACATGAGAAGTACTTTTTTTTCTGAAAAACAACAACAAAACAAAACAAAAAAACAGTGACATGTAATCACTGGCATATGTAGAGATGGACAACATGACAGCTCCCCAAAAGTGAAGCCAAAGCTCCTTAATAACCCCTTGGTAGCTGGCTGCAATATGGGTCATAAACCAAGTCCCAGTGGCCCCCATGTGATCTGAATCTAAATGTAACATCATAGCCTGAAATACAGTTTTACTGTCACGGTTAGTTTTTACAGTTATAATTCCCTGAATTATATAAGGAGACAGATACACATTATGTTTTACTCTACAGTGCAGTGGGGTAGCGGAGTCTAAAAAAACGGAAGAGCAACTGATCTACAGACAGAGATCAAAGTCAAGTGCATCCTAAAAATAATTTAGTAATTTAGTAAAAACCAGACCCCATGATTACTTTGATTTTAATTTTAAAGCTACTCCAAGGAACTTTCATATTGGGTTGATTTTGGAGGCCCGGTTGACAAAAGCGGTTACGTTTTTCACCATAATAACTACAAAATGTGATGTCAAAAATAACATTATCTAAATAAAAATCTCCACCTGCTTCTTTTTAACTGGCTAACAGGCAACTCACCATAACTTTCCCTGTGAAAATGTTAAGACAAACTTGTTTCATGTGATTTCAGAGAACCTGACCTGGTGGCAGCCATTAAGAACAACTAGACAGAGTCAGTCTTCTCACTGATGACTCACTCACTGACACATCAGTAATAAATTTAGACTGTTTCGTAACCAGTTAAAAACTCTTTTGTAGTAGCTTTAAAATAGAAAAAAATGAATAAAAATTAAATGGTTTGATTTTTTTATGTTTTTGATTTGATGAGGAAAAGGCTTGTCTTTTATATTCTGAGACAGGATGTTTGCATTTACAAGACAAGAAGCAACAAATGTGCCCGTGTTGCTTTAGTCCAGGGTTTTTATATATATTTATTTATAACAAAAAAGGTTGTTTGAAACCTACTTTGATATGATTTTGGATGTGGGAAAATAAGGCCTGTCTGCTTTTTTTCCTTTCTGTTTCTCACTGATTTTATTTTTTCTTATATAGAACAGAAAATGAAAATCAAACAAGTTTTTAACTTTTGCTCATCTATTTTGCATTTTAATTCTAGTATTTTGTTTTAAAATGAAAATCAAATAAACACTCTCTGTCTGAAAGGTAAATCCAAGGACCAAAAATACACAAACAGGAACAGTGTGAATATCACACCCTCATTTCACGCTGAAAAAAAACAAACTACTTCAATGAGTGGCTCAGTCAGTCTGATGTATTTTTAATCCGATTGCTTTTAAATTAACAGTTTGCATTAATGCAACTTAAATCTAAGTTTAAGTGTCAAATTTCCAACTTTCGAAAAGTAAAATGTTGCTTCTTAATAACCTTATGGTACGGTTTTAGGAAAAGTCGTGTTTTTGTTGTTTTGTTGTTGTTAAATATAATTAAACAAAATTTCTAATGTCAGTGTGACTTACCGTTAGCTGGCTCGGTTCAGTAAGTTTACCAAAACTTAACACAATTTAACCTATTTAGGTTAATAACATAATTCGTTATTTGATCATAACACATATTTTTGTCTTGTATTAGACTTACCTTCCCTCTGGATCAACAGGAGAAAAATGCAGGTTAACTGCAGGAGGGGGAAATCTGGAAAAGATGCACAATATAAGTAGAACCCAAGTTACACACTTTACTGAAATAAAAATAGTGAGTTAAGGGAACAGGGTGTCAATTCAAGGTATTATAATTCCAGAAGTAGACTGTCATCACTGAAGCAGAAAACTGAATGAGACTCATTCAGAACATTTTATCATTTGAACTAATACTGATATACACTTTTTTACAGTGTAGCAGGCTTAACTGCTCATTTAAAAACAACTTAAAAACAGCAGATTTTTTTTTTTATGGTTACAATGGTGTGGTTAAAAAAAAAAAGTTGTGATGAAATTAGGCACTGGGTGAAGTTTTCTCAGAACTCTTCATATACCACATAAAAAAAAACTACAAATAAATAAATTATTGTTTGTTGATGTTTTCTGTTTCTTTCCATGTATGTATATTGTATGTTCTATTCTACTCTACTGTTTTATGACAAAAAAAAAGAAACAAAAAAAAAAAAAACTGCAATGATTAACACATTTTTTTCTTTTTTGGAATTCCAGGTCAAGATGTAACAGGTGAGTAGAAACACACAAAATACCTAAAATATAAAATGTAACTGTTGAAGCTGAATGAAAAGCTTGATTTTAATTACACCCCCAGCTATGCTTTACCTCGATCATTACCTTCACTTCAGCCTCACACTACCTCACACTGTCTTTATACTTTCTCTTACTGGTCACAGCAGCACCAGAGCCAGCAAAATGTAATGAAATGAGTGCTCTTTAAAGATTAGAAGTGTATTTTCTCACTTGTATTAAAGGGATAGTTTGGATTATTTGAGTTTGGCTTGTATGAGGAACTTCTTCATTGTTATTATATGTATATGTACATGGCTGTCAATACACCCAAAGTTTGGGGAAGTAAAGAGGAGCACCAGTGTACGGCACTAAGTCATGTACTGCTGTTGACAGGGTCTACAACAAAATGTATTTTAGGCAACTAAAAAAAAAGGCCCATCTATATATAAGTTTAAGTGTGCGCTATTTTTAGAATATTTTCATCACTTTACCTTGACATCCACCAGTCTTTTTCAATGGGAAATTGCTGTTCTGTCTCACTCAACCAGACTCCCTGTCACTATTTTACCTCACAGAACATGAGAGTCAGTCTCTTTGCGTTATTGTGTGACTATGATGAATCTAAACTTACCCTTTGAAATCACACAACAGCACAAACAAACTAATCAATCAAGGCGGCTGTAGACCAGCAACTTCTGTGTTCTGAGAGGTAAAAGACAAAGGAGTCTGATTGCTCTGCAGACTGAGGCTTAAAAACAGCAGATTCTTGTTACAAAATGCTTGGGCTCATTTCAGAAATTTTTGCTTTGTTAAAGCAGTGTGTAACGCTTATGTCTATGCAATATGGAACTAATCTGCAATGTTGATTTTCATTCACATTCAAGTCAAATGCAGTAAGAAGTGAATGGAACACAAAGGTTAAACTTTTCCCTTTCATTTCTTGATTGGCTTGATTTTAAGATGAGCTAAAGCAACTAATAAACTGATGACAACAACCTGCTGCAGAACATCTAAACCATGTTTAGTGAGAGTACACTGTGTTTATATCAACATATCCTCCAAATCATACGCCCAGATAGGTCGTACGTGGACATACGACCCAGTAGAGCGTTTCTGGTCGCGTTTCTGGTTGTTTTCTGTTGGAGAACAGGCTGCATTAAGTAAAGCAAAAGTCAATAGAACAGTGGCGTGGCGCATCAGGGAGGGTGCCCACCCCTGGAACAGAAAACCTGAGTATGAATCCTGGCAAGGCTGAGCCTGACAGTGCTCCTATTTTTGGGGGTTAGGGTTAGGGTAAACGTACGTATAGGTCGTATAAAGCTGCTTTCAAAAACGACCTCTCTGGTCGTTTTCTGTTGGAGGACAGGCTCGTTTATATTTATGAACATTTATACAGCGATGAGCCATTCATTTTTTTCTCCCATTCAGTTAATTTATTCATGTTTCTGCTTCCTGTTTAATTTGTCTGACTTTGCCTGCAAACTGAGTGTAAGTCAAGAACACGCCAGATTTCTAAATGATGTAACTGCTTCTTTCCTAACCACCTCTTTCCAGTTTTTTCAGTTTTTTTATACTATATCTGAGATCTGTTGTAATGATATTTAGATGTTTTTAACTTAATTTTGGAGAAACTATAGCTCAAACAAAGTTTGTTCTCGAAGAATGAACAGTTAGGATTAGAAAAGAGCAGCAGTTCTTTGTTATGAGCAGGATTTAGATGAGTCATATTTTGCAAAGGTTTAGTGTGGTGCAGATGCAACTTTTTTTCCATCACAGGAACAAATAAGTGACTGATTATTCAGCCAGTGAAACCTAATATTTCCTGATAGCAGGTAAAAATGAGTTTGAACATTGTATTGCTCGTGACATCAGATCCTGGCTTATCTTGGCTTTATGCTACTGTGAGAAAGTTATAAAAACTTGCCATCAAAGTTGCAGTCAAGTGTCTTTCAGTGTCTTTCAAGCCGAGCAGAGTCTTCATACTCTGGTTTAATATTAGTTACTTTATATATTTATTTATAATGTGCAGAATTGTTATTGTTTAGTCAATAATTTGTTGATATGTTGACTCAGTTTACTCTGTGAAGAAGCTAACCTGGACAGTTATTGGTTACACCAACACTGTACCACTGTTGACACAGTCCTGTTAAGGTTTGTAACCTTTAGGGTGTTTTGCCATAGAAAGACAGAATTAAAGTTCCAGTGTGTAAGGTTTAGGGGTATTTATTGGCAGAATATAAAAGAAATGAATATAATATCCATATATATGTTGTCCAAAAAAAAAAAACCAAAAAAAAAAAAAACAACTTTGTGATTGTCACTGGTTTTGTGGCCTCGTCTATCTGGAGCCAAAATGATCAAATTTTATATTTTCCTCAGAGTTTTTGATTTGGCACCCATAGCTAGTCTAACTGGACCAAAGACTACCCACCAGCATAATTTAGAAGAAAAGACAAGACAGAATATTAAAATATGGTGTAAAGATGTTGAGGCTACACATTTGGAAGAATGAAAGATGCACCTTAGACAATGATAAAAAAAATAATAATAAAACGTTAAAAAAAGAACTGTTATTCATTTCTATTTTATGTACTGCCTGTTTTCACCTAAAATGTTTTAGAAACATATTTATGTGAGTGTTTAGTTGTAATACAAGAAAGTTTGCGACCAGGCAGGCTGACATTATTTCCAACTGAATGGACAAACCAAACTCAAGCTGCAGTACGTCACCCACCAGCTCCACGCTCTCGTCAGTACTGCACAGGCTCTGATTGTAAAAAGCCAAGATGACAACCCCCATAATGCCAAACTCAAGGCTTGAAAACAGTAGTCCATAAACCAGTGAGTGATATCAGGGTTGGTTCACACTTGGTTGCAATCTACAACCTCACTGCAAGATGCCACTAAATCCTACACACTGGTTCTGAAAGTCCAAGACTGTAGAGTCCCACTGAGCACATACAGCTGAATTATGCCTTTCCTCCTCTGAGTTTCCTCTCACTCACTGCTACTATGTTTTTCTTTATCACCTGCAGTGATTTTTTTTTTTTTGTTAAAACATAAATGAGGATAACAACTGACAAGAGCAGAAAACAGCTTTGGAACAAGAGGAAAATGCTACATGCACCTTTTAATGATGTATGAACCAGCTTTGTGATGTTGCTTTTGGCCTGATTTTTGTTTTCTTGGAATCCAGATGCTTCAGCCCTCTCACCTCCACGCACCACCCAAAATTCCACTTTACCTTCAGTCACCAGCCAATCAGTCACCTCCTCTGCTCCACGCACCATGACAACAACTCCTGTCATGTCTTCAGACACCCCAACAGCTGCCCCCAAACTTCCACTCACCTCGCCAGCCCCCACCTCGTTGGACACATTAGTGTTGCATTAAGTGAGATGTTATCCTGAAACAGTGGTCAGGTTTTCTATCAGGTAGAACTGTTGGCAGTAAAGTATTTCTACATGAAGCTGACCTCCAGCATGTTCTCCATCCTACAGTCACTACTCCTACTCCTGCAGTCACCCCACCCTCACCCAAAACCAGTGAAATCATCAAGACAATAGACTCTCAGGCAAACACCACTCAAAAACCAGACCTCACCTGCAAACACCACGTCCAACACCACAGTGACTGCCGCCACCACAGGTTGGAACTTTCTCACTCACAACCCAACAACATTTGTTCTTATGTAGGACTGTGATGAGAAACCAGCACTGCTAATGTTCATACAAGCTCATCAGCTCATAAAATACAGACACTTGCTTCAAGTTTTATTATCATGTTTTAATATTTTGTTGTTTTCTTTTCTAATATCATTTGAATACACTCTCTAGCTCCCACACCAGCTCCTCCAACTCCACCTCCACTGTGTGAGTATCAGTATTACTTTTCATATTATTATTTTGGTTGGGGTTAATTGAGTTAGTTATCCAGTCAGTTTATTATCTGCAGTAGATGTAGGTAATAGAAGCTAAGCAATGTACTGCTGTGGACAGGGTCAGCAGCAAAATGTGTTTTATCCACCTTTAAAATATCATTATCAGTTTAAGAGTGGGTGCTACTGTATATTTAGATTTTTTTTGTTAACACATTACATTGACGTCAGACAGTCTTTTCTGATCAATATCACTGTCTCTCACTCAACCACACTCCCTGTGTAAAATGTTACCTTGCAGAAAACAGGAGTTGCTGCTTCGATCTGTTAGTTTGTTTGTGTTATTGTGTGACTTCAGTGAATCTGAACTAACCCTTTCAAACACCAAAGTTGCACAATAAAAAACAAACTAACAGATCAAGGCAGCAAATGACAAACAGTCCAACAACAACATGTTCTGTGAGGTAAAATTACTGATTTTGCCAATAGAGTCTGGTTGGTTTGGAGAGAGTAATAGCTGATTCATATAACTGTTGTCAGGCTGTTTCCTGTCAGGAGAGGCTGTCTGCCAGCAATGCAAAACAGTGAAAATATTCTAAATATAGGGAACACCTAAACTGATATTGATTTCTTTTTATGTGGCTGAAATCCATTTTGCTGCTAACCCTGTCCACAGCAGTATTGTTTAGCTTCCTACACCAGCATTGCTTCTGTTTCTTCAAACCGCCATCTGCTGTAGATAATACACTGACTATGAAGAAATTCCTCATACAACCTCACTTCAAATAATCAGAACTATCGTTTTAACACTGGGATCAAAAAATACCATCATGTGGTTTATATTAACTATATAACTATTAACTATAAATGACAAGATTTCACAATTCTGTTGATTTTGTTTGCAGGTTCTTACACTGTGACACCCATCAAGTTTGGCCTCCAGATTACCATCATCAGCTCTACCAATGGCAACTACAAGATTAACATTAATGAAAGAGGCCGACCTGGGCCTGGAAAGACATTCAACTTTCAGCACTCCAATCAAACCTCATCACGTACAATCGACCATCTGAAGCCCTGTACTGAATATGAGCATAATGTGGCATTCATTGGTAGTGATGGCAATAAAACGTCCTGTAACGGCCCTGAAAATACAAGACGGACAGATTCAATGAGTGAGTAAAAAATCTTTAATGATAATTGTTTTAATTGCATCATACTTTCTCTTACTTTAAGAAATGAGACTGTGTGTGAAACAGGAAGACATTTCTGTGTTTCAGCTAAAGATGACATTAATGTCACTGTTGGTGCTGCCAGCTGCATCCCTGGATCTGTTTGTTACCAGAGTCACTGGGACATCAGCTCTTCACTGCAAACATCAAATAAAAATCCACCTGAGCAATGCAAAAGTGACAGAAAAACATTCTGTGTCAAACCTGATTACAATGACATTTGTTCAGATTTGACTACAACCTTCACTTCAGGAAACTGTGCGAATTCTTCCTTTAACATCATCACAAACATCCCTGTTGGTATGTACAGTCGAGTCCACCTGTATTATGAGTTACATGTGCTGTAGACATATTTCATCATGTTTAATGTATGTGCTCTTTTCTTTTTTCTACAGATCACTAAACACTACAGTTTTTGTTTAATTGCTAACAAGCGCTGATTAATTCTAAAGTGACTTTTTCAAAACTCTTCATACAGTCTGAATTAACCAACATGCATCTTGACCAAACGGTTAATCTTTCCTCCAAAACTCACTCAAACCACCAAAACACTTCATACATGTTGAATATCCTTTTAAAAGAAATATCTTTCTGAAACATTTTCTAAGACCAAACAGTTCAAACAGTTGCAGAATTTTGGAAGAAAACTGATACTGTGATGTACGATGACTCCAGAAATATGTTTACAAAATGAATATTAACAACAACATAAGATTCACTGTCAAATATTTTGTTATTATTTAAGCTAATTACAGTGTAGTAATTACAATTCTAAATAGCCTACAATTTTTTTAAACATTATTATCACCAAATGATGCAATTTAAATGATTTTTTGAACTCACTATCCTGTCTGTCTTTTTAATAAATGACATTAAATGCTGTTAATCAAACAGTGAATTGTTCCCTGAAATTAATACCAATTGTACATTTTACATGGAATTGAATTATTGTCAAAGTAAATTTAATCAAATTCTTGTTTTTTTGCATTTTGTATCTGTATCACTGCTGACAACGAGGGCTGAACCTAATGATAATTTAATTTAATTGATTAATCTCTTGATAAATGTATTGATTAATTTAACAGCAGTTTCTTTATTATTCAATTATTTTAATTACTTTATATGTTAATAATATAACAAATTTGTCTAATTAATATTTTAATAATGTATTAAATCATAATCCTGAAAAACAGACACATAAAACACATTAGAATAATGATAATAGTGGTATATTTTAAAATTTGTGTAATTTCCACCCTGTTTAATAAAAATACTGGACCTCAAATTCAAAAGGAGCTGTGATGCATATTAATTTAATAACTCAGTACTAACTCAGTATTTTGATTTAAAACTCAAACTGGTTATGACATGAAGTTATTTCATCACTGGAGTCATATGTAGGTAAGATGATCACTGACAATCCATTTTTGCATCAATGTGAGCCAAAGAAAATAATTGAAATGAATTACAGACAGTCTTTAGTTAGTTTTAGTCATTTCTGACTCATGTGTGGCTGTTGAAGCAAACAGAAAGTATAAAATGATGCAGAGCTAAAGAGACCACACTGTTCATTTGTTTCTTCTTTATGGAAGCAAGTAGTCAAATGTACTGGAGAGTGGCTGCATAAACCACTGCCAGAATCTCCCTGGCTGTGCTTATTAGCCTTTCATGCATAGAGGTCACTACAGTGGACAGCTATTCAAAAGCCATTTTCTTGCATATGCATGGGTTTGATGACATAGATGCACATCAGCCACTGTAGTGGATTCTCATCTTATCCACTGACACTTAGTGGAAAGCCTTTGCATATGCTATTTTTTTCCCCTCCAAACCAATATGGCCGATGGTTCTCTGGAATATATATTATATATATTCTAGGAGAACCTTGCAGGTAAAAAAAATGTTGAAACATCAAGTTACATCTAAGGAGTCATGTCATTGTTAAATTTTCCAAGAATTGATTTTAGATTGTGAGAAAAGTCCAATTAATCATCTGTCCACTAAATTGGACATCATGCATCACTAGTTATGGGCCGGGCAGCCTAAGCTGCCAGGACCCTATTGTTTTCCTCAATGTTCTTCTTTTTTTTCTTCTTCTTCTTCCGAGGAAATCCTACTTCCCATGCACGAAAAATGACCAAACTTTGCACAAAGGTCCAGTCCCATGTCAGATTGCCTCAGCTGCAAAAACAGGCCAATAGTCCTGATGGTGGCGCTACAGCAAGCCTCTAAAGCTCAAAATTTTGAAAATTCAAAATTCAAATCAACCATATGTGCTACAGATTTACAACTTTCACCAAAATGTAGCCCCAATACTGAAGAAACTTTTGTACATTTAAACCTATTGCAAATTATGAAGTCCATCACTCTGTTTTTTTCAAAAACTGTAAAACTTATTAAACCTATCTCCTCCCACAATTTTTGCTCAATTGACACCAAACTTGCTACAGAGCATCTTCAGACTGTCCTACACAAAACGATCCACACAGATTTTTGATTTATCAAAATTGAGCCTACAGTGCATCAAAATGTTTGACTGTAAACGGTATTATAAACATACTTGCAAATTTTTTACAGCATTTTGAATTTCACTCTCATGCGAACAGCTGCTGTCTTGCACACAGGTGACTGGCTTAGTCAGTTTGTGAAGCTACAAGTGGTGTTTCCATTTGCCAATTAGCTCAGTGAGATAGAGGATGGTTCTTGGTGTTGAAGGTTGTGAGTTCAAGCCTCAGCTTGTACAACATTTCCATATGAGAAATCTACCCAAACTTTTCACAAAGGTCCAGTCCCATGCCAGATGTCCTCAACTGGAAACACAAGACAATAGTCCTGATGGTGGCGCTACAGCAAGCCTCTAAATTTCAAAACTTGAAAATTCACAACAAATCAACCATATGTGCTACAGCTTTGGAAACTTTCACTTTGAAATTTGCTTTTCCATGGCATGGATGGCTGCTGCTTGGCACCCTGATCCTTGGCATAGTCAATTTGTGAAGCCACACATGAAACTGTTACTTGCCAATTAGCTCAGTGAGATAAAAGATGGACTTCGGTGTCAGAAGTTGTGAGTTCAAGTCTTAGCTAAGGCAGGATGGACTTTTAAATGTGAAAGCCTTATGTTCAGGTATCCCAACATATCCTCCAAATCATGCGCCCAGATAGATCGTACGTGGACATACGACCCAGTAGAGCATTTCTGGTCGTTTTCTGTTGGAGAACAGGCTGCATTAAGAAAAGCAAAAGTAAATAGAACAGTGGCGTGGTGCATCAGGGAGGGCGCCTGCCACTGGAACAGGAGACCCAAGTACAAACCCTGGCAAGGCTGATCCCGACAGCGCTTCTATTTTTGGGGGTTAGGGTTAGGGTAAACGTATGTATAGGTCGTATAAAGCTGCTTTCAAAAACGACCGCTCTGGTTGTTTTCTGTTGGAGGACAGGCTCGGTATCATGCTATGTGGATTAGAGACTACTAAGGTTAAAATAATTATGATTCAGGGAGTTTTGGGAAGAGACAAATACTCTTTATCAACACGTTTCCCTGTTATCCCTTGTCTCTTTTCCCTGTTTATTTGGCTTAGCTATCAGTCAATATGCAGAGTCTCTTGTGCCAGAAATTGTGAGTTCAAGCCTCAACTGATGTAAAATGCATATTAGAATGCCACCTTTTTTTCATCTTCCTACACTCTGCTTGTTGCTCAGAATTGCCTAATTTTGCTTAAAATTGCCCGGCCCCGACCATTGCAGCGCAGCAGCTATAATTATATTTCGAATTCATACTTTTACTGTGACTGTTGTTCTTGAAAATACTTCATCTGCAGTAACTTTTTTGGGTGTAAATAAATGTATTTATGTTATTAGAATGCAAATAGCTGTTTTTGTATATCATTACATTAAATTCAATATAATATAATATAATATAATATAATATATATCAATCAAATATAATATCAATATAAATCAATAATAATTGTCAATATACATATATTATCAATATATTTAAACCTTGCCATAACATCAATATATAGAGAGTATTTGTAGCAAAGTAACCGTAAAAACTTTCATTGTGGGATTTGAATCTATACAGAAGAGTGAAATAGAATATTTTTTTAATTTTTTGTATATATTTTATAGTTTTCAGATTATTTTATATTATTGTATTCATTGGTTTGTCAAATATACAGTATATTTTCAGAAACAAAACAAACAAAACAAAAACACATGTTGTCCACTCAGTGGACATGTGAAAATATCTTTGAAAAATCTGGATAAAAAAAAAAAAACAAAACCATCAAATCTTTTTTTTTTCATGCCCTAAGAGCAATAAAAAACACATAGGAAAAAAAAATCCTGTCTGAGGTTATCATAATTCATGCATGAAAGGGTAAGGGGACGATTCTCTCCTACCACCAGGTATATCCAAACAAAAGTTTGGACTTGCATTAGCAGGATTTATCAGTGCTTCAAAGAATGTTCTTCACCATTGGAGGAGTCAGACAAAGCCTGTTTTTGATGAATGGTTAAAGTTGATGACAGATACCAGAGACCAATAATTACCAGGGGAGGATTTATGAGGTCTGGTCTAACTTTTTAATGTACATAAAGAAAGAAACATAAAGGATTGAAAATGTTCCTGCCTTTTTATTCAAATGTGCTTAGTACCCTCTTTTTATCTTTTCTTTTCATTTCTATATTCATATGATTCTTAGTTTTATCACTATTAGTATTATTTAGATTGTCGAGTGCCAAGATTTGTTGTTTGTTGGTTTTGTTGTGCCACTTGTTTCATGTTAACTTACTGTAGTGTGCTATAGCATGTCACATTGTTTATAAAACAGAGAAACTAATAAAAACTTGAATTACAAAAAGACAATAAACTCTCAGGCACCAAACCAAATATTAATGTTTTGTTGTTTCCTTTTCTAATCTCATGTGAATGCATTCTCTAGACGCCACACCATCTACTCCACCTCCACCTCCAGAGTGTGAGTATCAGAATTACTTTTCAAGATATAACACGTCATCTTTACACTCATGTTAACATACACTTGTACTAATTATATTAACATTTCTCTGCAATGATTCACTTTTACTTTACAATGAATGCAGAGTGTTTGGGTTTCATTCAACATCTATGAATAAACTGTCTAAGATTAAAAAATGTCATCAGGTGGTTTATATTAACTATATAACTATTAACTATAAATGACAAGATTTCACAATTCTGTTGATTTTGTTTGCAGGTTCTTACACTGTGACAGACATCAAGTTTGGCCTCCAGATTACCATCATCAGCTCTCCCAATGGCAACTACAAGATTAACATTAATGAGAGAGGCCGACCTGGACCTGGAAAGGAATTCAACTTTCAGGACTCCAATCAAACCTCATCACATACAATCGACCATCTGAAGCCCTGTACTGAATATGAACATAATGTGACATTTATTGGTAGTGATGGCAATGAAACGTCCTGTAACGGCCCTGAAAATACAAGATGGACAATTCCAATGAGTGAGTAAAAATTGTTTAATGATAACTGATGAATTGCATCATACTTTCTCTTACTTTAAGAAATGAGACTGTGTGTGAAACAGGAAGACATTTCTGTGTTTCAGCTAAAGATGACATTAAAGTCACTGTCGGTGCTGCCAGCTGCATCCCTGGATCTGTTTGTTACCAGAGTCACTGGGACATCAGCTCTTCACTGCAAACATCAAATAAAAATCCACCTGAGCAATGCGAAATTGACAATGAAACATTCTGCATCAAACCTGATTACAATGACATTTGCTCAGATTTGACTACAACCTTCACTTCAGGAAACTGTGGGGATTCTTCCTTTAACATCATCACAAACATCCCTGTTGGTATGTACAGTCGAGTTCACCTGTATTATGAGTTACATGTGCTGTAGACATTATTTCATCATGTTTAACATAAATCAGGAACTTCTAAATGAACTTCCTGCAAAAGTAAACACAACATTTCCTCCAAACTGTGATGGTCTCAGTGTTGATTACACCTGTCAGGGTGAGTGGAAAGACTAAAGTAAAGAGACTTGTCTGTTTGTCACCAACATTATGAATGGATTCAGACAGAAACAGGTAGAAACAATCAGAACCATTAGATGCTCACGCTGTCGTAAAGCTGACAGAGATGCAAACTATAAAACTGCAAGGGCACAAAAATCATTTTACTTAAAACTGAAGTAATATGAATTGCATCTTTTGGAAATCAAGGTATTGAACAGATTACTTTTTTTTATTGCTTTGAACATGTCCAGCTTTGAATCTAATCAAACCCCAAAAGATAACAGCTCACAGGCACTGAGGTACAAATACCAGTTGTTGAAGAAATGTTGTCTTTCTCGTGTCTCCTCAGAAAGAGAAAAACCCAACGAGTCCAAGAAATTGTCAGAGCTGGAGCCCTTCACAGACTACAGCTGTACTGGTCAAGTCAACAACAACAACGTCACCACAACAAACACAACTGCTGTCGATGTCCTGATTAACTGTCGTATGTTGATATTAACTTTACCTCAGTGCAGTGATGAGAACAATAAGCTTTTATCTTAAGATAACTTTGGATAAAAGTAACACAACAAATACTCAGTGTTACAGATTTCTAATGTTTTCTTACAGATCTTGAAATAATCAACATACAGAGGAATGCAGCTGATACCTCCATTGATTTGAGTTGGATCACGACCAGTCAGAACTGTCAAGACTTTCCAACACTTCAGAAACTTTCTTTTGACTGCAGTTGTTCACCTACTGCCTCCAAAGATAAACACGGTGGTGAGTTAAATAATCTAGATTAACTCTTTTATTACTTTATTTACTTTAGAGGAATGCACCTTTGGAAGTGTTTGGAGATCATTTTACTGGTCATTTTACATAAATAGTGAAATAAACTGTGGACATTTGAATCATCCATGAACCTACAGAGCTTCATGCTTTAACATGCTGAGTGATAGAAGGTGTAAATAACCTGAGATGAGACACCAAGTCACAGTTTGATGAAGAAGATTCTTCAAACTGACATGAAATATGACACAGAATAAACACTGAAGTGTCAGTTTAATATCTTTATTTACATATGAAGTGAATCAGTTCAGAAAAAAAAAAAAAATTTATTGATTAGTTTCAATTTTGTTGTCACTTAACAGGTAAATTCACCAACAAAACAATCTGCTGTTGTTTATTGTCTTCATTTTGTCTTTATTGTTATTCAATCAAACACAACAGTTACAGGTGAAGTTAAGAAACATCCAGCAGGAGGATCATGTCGTGTTACTGGACTGGAATCATTCACCGACTACACCTGTGACATCCAACCAACCTACAACAAGTCAACCAACACAAGTTACACAGAAAACTGAGATTGGAAGTAAGTGTCCAAAAAAATTTTTCTTTTGCAAAAGATTAATCAACACCTATATATCGATATTTTGATTTGAATGTTTCTTAAAATGTACTCGTTATTTTGTTTACAAATGCGTCTCCTTCCTTGTTGGCAATACATTGATTTCACCTGCATTTGCATAACAAATTTGACTGATGGAAGTTGCAAAAATACTATTTGACCCTTTTTTGATTTAGAATATAATTCAGTAATAGTTGACTAATACTACTACTACTGGCCAATACAATGCATGCATTTTAGGGAGGCCCTGTGTAGTAACAGAATAATAATATTACAAATGAGCCGCTGGTCATGGTCATGCTTTGGCATTCCTTACAGACCAGACCCAGCATGCATAACATGAAAACTATGTTAACTGATATAGAACAGATACATGTAGACAACATACAACATACATGTACAAGTTTATATTCATAAAATAGCCCTGGAGCTTAATTTTTTCTTAATTTGTACTAAACTCATTTTCTAATTGCCATTCCCTGCAGAGTGAACAAATCCTGTGGATATTTCTCAGGGGTGTTTAAAGCTGCACTGGCCACATGCTGGTGTGATGATGTCATGATAACATTTACAAAGCAAGAGAAAATGTGCGTGTTACAACTGTAACACGTTAAAATGAAAGTGACTCTCTCCTGCCTAGTTAATAAATTACTAAAAGAAACCAGTTACTTTCCATTTTGATACTTTTCAGGGTGTACTGTAATTATAAAGGTAAACATTAACACTGAAGGTAGTGTTATGTTTGGTTAACTGCTTTCTAAAGCAGCTATTTAAAAGCCCATCAGACCGACAAGATAAGTTAAAGCTATATGTAACATTTCTCCATTAAAGTGTCAACTGCAGGTAATACACTGACTATTGACTCATGCAACCATACAGCAAATAATCTAACTATCCTTTTAAAGAAGACATGAAACATGCTTGTTTAGGCACTGATAGTGCTCATATATATGTTAGAAGAACCAGCCTGTCAAAAATCTGATTTTAAAAGTTGTTAAAACCACAGATATGATGACTTTATTTTTGTCATTTCTACCTAGCTATCTATCTGTTGCGCAGCCATGTTGGAGCAACGTCATTGCTCATGTAATATGGTTAGTTGCTTTTGGGCTGCTTGAACGCATGCTTATGTTAAACAGGGGAAGATGAACTTGAAACACTGTGAACCCGAAATAAGTCAAATTAGGTCAGTAGGAATATGGTGATATGCTGTCCCCACGTGCAGTTTGTGCACACATAGTTGTACAACGGACACATATTTGTTTTTGTTACTCACCTCATACTAATTACAAGCTAAATAGTTAGTTATATATGAGTGTTAGCTGGTTGATGCTAACAGTTGTTAGCTTCATAACAATGTCAGTTGTTTTCTGGTTCAAGTAGCTGACTACATGCTGGGATACATGCTCCTGGTGGACGAGTCCGTGTCATTTAAAACATGATTGAGACGTTTGACATGACAAGCTGGTTCATCCTCAATAACTTCTGAGAGAGATCATCAGGTATGTCTGTTTGTCAGAAGCTTGCAGAAATTGTTCACTCATTTGTAATTTATGGGAGATATAAAATAATGTACATAGATTAAACTGCTATTGTAACTGATTACATCACCAGTATTGAACCCACCAAGGCAGCCAAACAGGATGCAAACAAACAACTAATAATCCTTAATAATTTCAGACTGCATGAACTGCAAATTTTCTGGTTAAGAAATGTTTGAATACATGTGGTTATATTAAATCTAATTAATACATTTCTTTATCACTATCATTTTTAGGTTGACTGCAGTGTTGGGCCAGATCCTTGTTACAGCCTGTGAGGGCTGTTTTTTTCCTCCCTGGAATGTGGATTTGAGTTTATCTGATGATGATTTAAGTGTTGCATGGACAGTTAGCATATTAACACCATTTAGTCTATTATAGTAATAATTACAATTCTATTTTTAAACACAGCTTTTAATTCTGTTGGTTTCACTTACCTACCTCGATGTTTTTGTAATTAATTAATGTCAAATGGCAGCTGTAACACTTTAATTTCTCTTTGGGGTCAATAAAGTATTCTGTCTACCTACTTGTGTCTTATTATTAATGTTTTTTTTTTTCACATTTCTACTGTAGTATTTCTATTTTTACTTTGAGCTGTAATAGTTACTAGTAGTAGTTTTTAGAAACTGACTAGTTGTGGAGTGTAACTAAGTACATTTACTACTAAGTACTGTTAAAATTCAAAGTACTTGTACTTTACTTGAGTACATCCATTTTATGCTACTTTGTACTTCTACTCAACTACATCTCAGAGACAAATGCTGTACTTTTCACTCCACTACATTTATCTGATGGCTTTAGTCATTAGTTACTTTTCAGATTACAATTTTTCATGTCCTTCCAGTGAAAACTTCGTATTTCCAAATTTGGTGATTTTGAATTTGAGATTTTCTGATAAACTGGTGGAAGCACGTGTTATGGGTTGAGTAACTACACTATGGGTTCATATTGTTGATTTATTAATGTTTTAGACATGCTGGTCATGAATAAAACCTCACTAAATCTAGTGAGTAGATACAAACTGACGTTGGCCAATCAAAAGTGTTTATTTTGCTTATTTTGCTGAGAGCTGAGTCTGGGGTGGTGAAAAAAGAAAAAGTTTAAAAAACTCGGGCCTCCAGCACTTTCCTGAATGAGAAAGAAGCTGACAGTCAAAACTTTTGGTTGAAAAAGTAGGATTGTCTCAAAAGGAAATTATTTTGCCTCATGTTGGTTTGTGATGACTACGATATCTTTTTAATTTATCAAGTGTGTGACGCACTGAATTAAAAAAATGTTATTGCACACATTGCAAGATAGAGAAACAAGATGACAATGAGAAGATTACACGCCTTGGGGTACCAGCACGTGTGGATTATAAAGTTTTAAATCTGAACTTTGAGCTTGACTTAATGCTGTAGACAGTATTGAAGCAGGTGAGAAATATTTCTGTGGAGGATATTTCAGCTGTGATGATCTTTGGCCGAGGAGTCAAATGACGTCTGTTGTGGACTGAGGTGAGTTTTTTCGGTGAATACTTTGGGGCCCGGGTGTTTATCGTGGTTGTGGTTCATTTTAAATTTCTGACAGTCATTTTGGCTGCTATATTGCATAACAAAGCTCACATCAGATCATTATTTTGCTGCTGTAGAAATCTGTGGGTTTAGGAGGCATGTGTCAGCTCTTTCATCACTGCTAGCCAGTGTAGCAGTACTGTTTGTTCTCCGTCTCAGCGGGAGTGAATGAAAATGGGCTTTAAACACTGTAAAAACTTATTTTTACATCCATAAGCAATACAATAGTCATCCCCCTTTTGTCTTCCTCCCCTCCTGTAATCAATCAATCAATCAATCAATCAAAGAACTTTATTTATCCATTAGGAACTTCACATGTGGAGGAGCAACAGGGTGTGTCCACACCCAACAGTGCATACAATAAAATAAACAAACACATACACACACAGCCATACAACACACACACACACACCACACACACACACACCCCATCAGCCCACATCAGACATATGGCAGATAAAGAAGGTCAGCTAAGCCTGTTAAATAAATATACCTCCATAATGGAGGAGCAATAAATAACAGTTAAAATAAGCCCAACTGTTAAAAAGACAGTCCAAGAGGGGTTCAACCATTCAAAAGTCTTATGGATGCTGGGACAAAGCTTGACAGGGCTCTTTTTTGTCCTGAATGTAGGGGCTCTGTATCTATGGCCTGAGGGTAAGAGGCAATACTGGCTGTGTAGAGTGTGCGTGATGTCCAAGGTGATTTGTGTTGCTTTTTTGCTTAGTCCTTTTTGTTGTATATGCTGATGAGTGATTCCTGCTGGTGTCCAATTATTTTGCTGCTCAGTTTTATGATTCTGTTTAGTGGATTCCTATGGATGTTGGACAGTGCTCCAAACCAGGAAGTGATGTTGAAGGTGATTATGGATTCAATAAAAACATCTGTAGAATGCTGTCAGAACGGATTGGTGGACCTGGAGTTTGCAGAGTTTACGGAGGACAAAGAGACACTGCTGGCACCTGGAGTGGATGGTATCAGTGTTTGTTTTGAAATTGAGTTTGTGGTCGATTATAAGCTGTAGCTCGGCTGTCTCCTTTTTTCACTGTCTCAGTCGTTATCTGTCTCTATATCTTTAACTATTTCTACTGTATCTGTACAGTTGATGATGAATGCAGTCGAGTGAACCATCCTAGTGACATCACAAGCTGGGGTAGGGGAGTATGGTGGCGCCCTTGCCAGAAAATCTTTAAGGGGGCTTCTTTTTTCTCTGAAATGCTTACATTCATCATGACAAGATGTCCATTTAGTGAACCAGCATACCTTGGTTGATTGCATCATGTCCTCTTTAAGCGTGTGTCTAAGAGCCAGGGAACAAAGGATGTGGTGTTCTAAAAAAGACACGTTCCTCATTGGTAAGTTACACGCACATTTAAATACAAGTTGACTTCTGAGTATTTTCTTAAAAGTTTCACAACTCCATAAAAGAGGAAATTCGACTTCTTCATTTCCATGTGAATATATTCTCTTGGTCCCCACTTGGACACACATATGCACCCTAACAGCGGGATATGGCAGCGCTCTGTGCTGTTCTCAAGATCCTGCTGCTCTGGGCTGGACTCGTCAGTTTGGCCAACTGTAAGTAACAATTTTTAACATCAATTTAATGGGCTTTTTTTTCCTTCTTTTTTAAAGGGATTGTGGGAAAAACAAAGGCGTTTTGTGAAGTAATCTAATCTGTGAATCTGTCAACCTCAAGTCTGCAAGATGTAAAACAACAGATTTAAGTATTATATTTAATAAATAAGTCATCATCATCATTTCTGTGAGATAAGAGGAAATATTTTTCATGCACTTGACAATTTGTGTTTTTGAATATTTAAAACATAAAAACATTTTCAGTAGTGGGTAGAGTTCTGAAAATCTATACTTGAATTAAAATTGTAATTATTCTAATAACGACTCAAGTAACAGTGAAAATTACCATTTAAGAAATCTATTCAAATAAAAGTAAAATCAAAGGTACGTGGCTATCTATCTATCTATCTATCTTTTAATAAAGGCTTAAATGGCAAATGTAGTGAAGTAAAAACTATATTACTGGCTCAAAAATATACTCAAATAAAAATTGAAATACAGTTTAAAGTGACATGAGAAGTACTTTTTTTTCCCCAAAAAACAACAACAAAACAAAACAAAAAAAACAGTGACATGTAATCACTGACATATGTAGAGATGGACAACATGACAGCTCCCCAAAAGTGAAGCCAAAGCTCCTTAATAACCCCTTGGTAGCTGGCTGCAATATGGGTCATAAACCAAGTCCCAGTGGCCCCCATGTGATCTGAATCTAAATGTAACAATCATAGCCTGAAATACAGTTTTACTGTCACGGTTAGTTTTTACAGTTATAATTCCCTGAATTATATAAGGAGACAGATACACATTATGTTTTACTCTACAGTGCAGTGGGGTAGCGGAGTCTAAAAAAACGGAAGAGCAACTGATCTACAGACAGAGATCAAAGTCAAGTGCATCCTAAAAATAATTTAGTAATTTAGTAAAAACCAGACCCCATGATTACTTTGATTTTAATTTTAAAGCTACTCCAAGGAACTTTCATATTGGGTTGATTTTGGAGGCCCCGGTTGACAAAAGCGGTTGCGTTTTTCACCATAATAACTACAAAATGTGACGTCAAAAATAGCATTATCTAAATAAAAATCTCCACCTGCTTCTTTTTAACTGGCTAACAGGCAACTCACCATAACTTTCCCTGTGAAAATGTTAAGACAAACTTGTTTCATGTGATTTCAGAGAACCCGACCTGGTGGCAGCCATTAAGAACAACTAGACAGAGTCAGTCTTCTCACTGATGACTCACTCACTGACACATCAGTAATAAATTTAGACTGTTTCGTAACCAGTTAAAAATTCATTGTAGTAACTTTAAAATAGAAAAAAATAATAAAAATTAAATGGTTTGATTTTTTTATGTTTTTGATTTGATGAGGAAAAGGCTTGTCTTTTATATTCTGAGACCGGATGTTTGCATTTACAAGACAAGAAGCAACAAATGTGCCCGTGTTGCTTTAGTCCAGGGTTTTTATAAATTTATTTATAACAAAAAAGGTTGTTTGAAACCTACTTTGATATGATTTTGGATTGTGGGAAAATAAGGCCCGTCTGCTTTTTTTTCCTTTCTGTTTCTCACTGATTTTATTTTTTCTTATATAGAACAGAAAATGAAAATCAAACAAGTTTTTAACTTTTGCTCATCTATTTTGCATTTTAATTCTAGTATTTTGTTTTAAAATGAAAATCAAATAAACACACTCTGTCTGAAGGTAAAATACACTAACAGGAACAGTGTGAATATCACACCCTCATTTCACACTGAAAAAAAACAAACTACTTCAATGAGTGGCTCAGTCAGTCTGATGTATTTATTAATCTGATTGCTTTTAAATTAACAGTTTGCATTAATGCAACTTAAATCTAAGTTTAAGTGTCAAATTTCCAACTTTCGTAAAATGTTGCTTCTTAATAACCTTATGGTACGGTTTTAGGAAAAGTCGTGTTTTGTTGTTTTGTTGTTGTTAAATATAATTAACAAAATTTCTAATGTCAGTGTGACTTACCGTTAGCTGGCTCAGTTCAGTAAGTTTACCAAAACTTAACACAATTTAACCTATTTAGGTTAATAACATAATTCGTTATTTGATCATAACACATATTTTTGTCTTGTATTAGACTTACCTTCCCTCTGGATCAACAGGAGAAAAATGCAGGTTAACTGCAGGAGGGGGAAATCTGGAAAAGATGCACAATATAAGTAGAACCCAAGTTACACACTTTACTGAAATAAAAATAGTGAGTTAAGGGAACAGGGTGTCAATTCAAGGTATTCACAGAAGTAGACTGTCATCACTGAAGCAGAAAACTGAATGAGACTCATTCAGAACATTTTATCATTTGAACTAATACTGATATACACTTTTTTACAGTGTAGCAGGCTTAACTGCTCATTTAAAAACAACTTAAAAACAGCAGATTTTTTTTTTTTTTATGGTTACAATGGTGTGGTTAAAAAAAAAAGTTGTGATGAAATTAGGCACTGGGTGAAGTTTTCTCAGAACTCTTCATATACCACATTAAAAAAACTACAAATAAATAAATTATTGTTTGTTGATGTTTTCTGTTTCTTTCCATATGTGTATATTGTATGTTCTATTCTACTCTACTGTTTTATGACATAAAAAAAACTGCAATGATTAACAGATTTTTTTCTTTTTTGGAATTCCAGGTCAAAACGTAACAGGTGAGTGGAAACAGACAAATTACCTAAAATATAAAACGTAACTGTTGAAGCTGAATGAAAAGCTTGATTTTAATTACACTCCCAGCTACGTTTTTACCTCGATCATTACCTTCACTTCAGCCTCACACTACTTCACACTGTCTTTGTACTTTCTCTTACTGGTCACAGCAGCACCAGAGCCAGCAAAATGTAATGAAATTAATTTTCTTTAAAGATTAGACATGTATTTTCTCACTTGTATTAAAGGGATAGTTTGGATTATTTGAGTTTGGCTTGTATGAGGAACTTCTTCATTGTTAGTATATGTATATGTACATGGCTGTCAATACACCCAAAGTTTGGGGAAGCAGAGAGGAGTACTAGTGTACAGCACTAAGTCATGTACTGCTGTTGACAGGGTCTACAACAAAATGTATTTTAGGCACCTAAAAAAAAGGCCCATCTATATATAAGTTTAAGTGTGCGCTATTTTTAGAATATTTTCATCACTTTACCTTGACATCCACCAGTCTTTTTCAATGGGAAATTGCCGTTCTCTCTCACACAACCAGACTCCCTGTCACTATTTTACCTCACAGAGCATGAGAGTCAGTCTGTTTGTGTTATTGTGTGACCTTGGTGAATCTAAACTTACTCTTTAAAATCACACAACAGCACAAACAAACTAATCAATCGAGGCGGCTGTAGACCAGCAACTCCTGTTTTCTGAGAGGTAAAAGACAAAGGAGTCTGGTTGCTCTGCAGACTGAGGCTTAAAAACAGCAGATTCTTGTTACAAAAGGCTTGTGCTCATTTCAGAAATTTTTGCTTTGCTAAAGCAGTATGTAACTCTTATGTCCATGCAGTATGGAACTAATCTGCAATGTTGATTTTCATTCACATTCAAGTCAAATGCAGTAAGAAGTGAATGGAACACAAAGGTTAAACTTTTCCCTTTCATTTCTTGATTGGCTTGATTTTAAGATGAGCTAAAGCAACTAATAAACTGATGACAACAACCTGCTGCAGGTTTCACTAAACCATGTTTAGTGAAAGTACACTGTGTTTATATTTATTAACATATATATACAGCGATGAGCCATTCATTTTTTTTCCTATTCAGTTAATTTATTCATGTTTTTTTTCAGTTGTTTTTACTATATCTGAGATCTGTTGTAATGATATTTAGATGTTTTTAACTTAATTTTGGAGAAACTATAGCTCAAACAAAGTTTGTTCTGGAAGAATGAACAGTTAGGATTAGAAAAGAGCAGCAGTTCTTTGTTATGAGCAGGATTTAGATGAGTCATATTTTGCAAAGGTTTAGTGTGGTGCAGATGCAACTTTTTTTTCCATCATAGGAACAAATAAGTGACTGATTATTCAGCCAGTGAAACCTAATATTTCCTGATAGCGGGTAAAAATGAGTTTGAACATTGTATTGCTCATGACATCAGATCCTGGCTTATCTTGGCTTTATGCTACTGTGAGAAAGTTATAAAAACTTGCCATCAAAGTTGCAGTCAAGTGTCTTTCAGTGTCTTTCAAGCCAAGCAGAGTCTTCATGCTCTGGTTTAATATTAGTTACTTTATATATTTATTTAGAATGTGCAGAATTGTTATTGTTTAGTCAATAATTAGTTGATATGTTGACTCGTTTACTCTGTGAAGAAGCTAACCTGGACAGTTATTGGTTACACCAACACTGAACCACTGTTGACACAGTCCTGTTAAGGTTTGTAACCTTTAGGGTGTTTTGCCATAGAAAGACAGAATTAAAGTTCCAGTGTGTAAGATTTAAGGGTTTTATTGGCAGAATATGAAAGAAATTAATATAATATCCATAAGTATGTTTTCCAAAAAACAAAAAAACAACTTTGTGATTGTCACTGGTTTTTGTGGCCTCATCTGTCTGGAGCCAAAATGATCAAATTTTATATTTTCCTCAGAGTTTTTGATTTGGCATCCATAGCTAGTCTAACTGGACCAAAGACTACCCACCAGCATAATTTAGAAGAAAAGGCAATTTAATTGAGAGAATATTAAATATGGTGTAAAGATGTTGAGGCTACACATTTGGAAGAATGAAAGATGCACCTTAGACAATGATAAAAAAAAAAAAAATAAAACGTTAAAAAAGAACTGTTATTCATTTCTATTTTATGTACTGCCTGTTTTCACCTAAAATGTTTTAGAAACATATTTATGTGAGTGTTTAGTTGTAATACAAGAAAGTTTGCGACCAGGCAGGCTGACATTATTTCCAACTGAATGGACAAACCAAACTCAAGCTGCAGTACGTCACCCACCAGCTCCACGCTCTCGTCAGTACTGCACAGGCTCTGATTGCAAAAAGCCAAGATGACAACCCCCATAATGCCAAACTCAAGGCTTGAAAACAGTAGTCCATAAACCAGTGAGTGATATCAGGGTTGGTTCACACTTGGTTGCAATCTACAACCTCACTGCAAGATGCCACTAAATCCTACACACTGGTTCTGAAAGCCCAAAAGACTGTAGAGTCCCACTGAACACATACAGCTGAATTATGCCTTTCCTCCTCTGAGTTTCTCTCACTCACTGCTACTATGTTTTTCTGTATCACCTGTTCTGATTTTTTTTCTTGTTAAAACATAAAGGGAGGATAACAACTGACAAGAGCAACAACAGCTTTGGAACAAGAGGAAAATGCTACATGCACCTTTTAATGATGTAGGAACCAGCTTTGTGATGTTGCTTTTGGCCTGATTTTTGTTTTCTTGGAATCCAGATGCTTCAGCCCTCTCACCTCCACGCACCACCCAAAATTCCACTTTACCTTCAGTCACCAGCCAATCAGTCACCTCCTCTGCTCCACGCACCATGACAACAACTCCTGTCATGTCTTCAGACACCCCAACAGCTGCCCCCAAACTTCCACTCACCTCGCCAGCCCCGACCTCGTTGGACACACTAGTGTTGCATTAAGTGAGATGTTATCCTGAAACAGTGGTCAGGTTTTCTATCAGGTAGGACTGTTGGCGGTAAAGTATTTCTACGTGAAGTTGACCTCCAGCATGTTCTCCATCCTACAGTCACTACTCCTACTCCTGCAATCACCCCACCCTCACCCAAAACCAATGAAACCATCAAGACAATAGACTCTCAGGCAAACACCACTCAAAACCAGACCTCACCTACAAACACCACGTCCAACACCACAGTGACTGCCGCCACCACACGTTGGAACTTTCTCACTCACAACCCAACAACATTTGTTCTTATGTAGGACTGTGATGAGAAACCAGCACTGCTAATGTTCATACAAGCTCATCAGCTCATAAAATACAGACACTTGCTTCAAGTTTTATTATCATGTTTTAATATTTTGTTGTTTTCTTTTCTAATATCATCTGAATACACTCTCTAGCTCCCACACCAGCTCCTCCAACTCCACCTCCACTGTGTGAGTATCAGTATTACTTTCATATTATTATTTTGGTTGGGGTTAATTGAGTTATTTATCCATAGTCATTTTATTATCTGCAGTAGATGTAGGTAATAGAAGCTAAGCAATGTACTGCTGTGGACAGGGTCGCCAGCAAAATGTGTTTTATCCACCTTTAAAATATCTTCATCAGTTTAAGAGTGGGTGCTACCGTATATTTAGATTTTTTTTGTTAACACATTACATTGACGTCAGAACATGTTCTGTGAGGTAAAATTACTGATATTGTCCATGGAGTCTGGTTGGTTTGGAGAGTAATTGTTGATTCATATAATTCATTGTTGATTTTGTTTGCAGGTTCTTACACTGTGACACACATCAAGTTTGGCCTCCAGATTACCATCATCAGCTCTCCCAATGGCAACTACAAGATTAACATTAATGAGAGAGGCCGACCTGGGCCTGGAAAGGATTTCAACTTTCAGCGCTCCAGTCAAACCTCATCACACACAATCGACCATCTGAAGCCCTGTACTGAATATGAACATAATGTGGCATTTATTGGTAATGGTAACAATGAAACCCCCTGTGACTGGACTGAAAATAAAACTAAAACAGATAAAATGAGTGAGTAAAAAATCTTTAATGATAATTGATGAATTACATCATACTTTCTCTTACTTTAAGAAATGAGACTGTGTGTGAAACAGGAAGACATTTTGTGTTTCAGCTAAAGATGACATTAATGTCACTGTCGGTGCTGCCAGCTGCATCCCTGGATCTGTTTGTTACCAGAGTCACGGGGACATCAGCTCTTCACTGCAAACATCAAATAAAAATCCACCTGAGCAATGCAAAAGTGACAGTAAAACATTCTGTGTCAAACCTGATTACAATGACATTTGTTCAGATTTGACTACAACCTTCACTTCAGGAAACTGTGCGAATTCTTCCTTTAACATCATCACAAACATCCCTGTTGGTATGTACAGTCGAGTCCACCTGTATTATGAGTTACGTGTGCTGTAGACATTATTTCATCATGTTTAATCTATGTGCTGTTTTCTTTTTTTTCTACAGATTTCTTAGTTCTAAGTGAAATAAAGCCAACACCTCCAAAACAACTTCCTGCAAAAATAAACACAACATTTCCTCCAAACTGTGATGGTCTCAGTGTTGATTACACCTGTCAGGGTGAGTGGAAAGACTAAAGTAAAGAGACTTGTCTGTTTGTCACCAACATTATTAATGGATTCAGACAGAAACAGGTAGAAACAATCAGAACCATTAGATGCTCACGCTGTCGTAAAGCTGACAGAGATGCAAACTATAAAACTGCAAGGGCAAAAAAAATCATTTTACTTAAAAACTGAAGTAATACGAATTGTATCTTTTGGAAATCAAGGTATTGAAAAGATTATATTTTATTTCTTTGAACATGTCCAGCTTTGAATTTAATCAAACCCCAAAAGATAACAGCTCACAGGCACGGGAGGTACAAATACCAGTTGTTGAAGAAATGTTGTCTTTCTTGTGTCTCCTCAGAAAAAGAAAAACCCAACGAGTCCAAGAAATTGTCAGAGCTGGAGCCCTTCACAGACTACAGCTGTACTGGTCAAGTCAACAACAACAACGTCACCATAACAAACACAACTGCTGTCAATGTCCTGATTAACTGTGGTATGTTGATATTAACTTTACCTCAGTGCAGTGATGAGAACAATAAGCTTTTATCTTAAGATAACTTTGGATAAAAGTAAATCAACAGATACTCAGTGTTACACATTTCTAATGTGTTCTTACAGATCTTGAAATAAAGTTGGATAACGAGAAGATAACTGATACCTCCATTGATTTGAGTTGGATCACGACCAGTCAGAACTGTCAAGACCTTCCAACACTTGAGAAACTTCTTTTGACTGCAGTTGTTCACCTACTGCCTCCAAAGATAAACACGGTGGTGAGTTAAATAATCTAGATTAACTCTTTTATTACTTTATTTATTTTAGAGGAATGCACCTTTGGAAGTGTTTGGAGATCATTTTACTGGTCATTTTACATAAATAGTGAAATAAACTGTGGACATTTGAATCATCCATGAACCTACAGAGCTTCATGCTTTAACATGCTGAGTGATAGAAGGTGTAAATAACCTGAGATGAGACACCAAGTCACAGTTTGATGAAGAAGATTCTTCAAACTGACATGAAATATGACACAGAATAAACACTGAAATGTCAGTTTAATATCTTTATTTACATATGAAGTGAATCAGGTCAGAAAAAAAAACTATTGATTTATTGATTAGTTTCAATTTTGTTGTCACTTAACAGGTAAATTCACCAACAAAACAATGTGCTGTTGTATATCCTCTCATTGTTTCTTTGTTGTTATTAAATCAAACACAACAGTTGAAGTTAAGAACCATCCAGCAGGAGGATCATGTCGTGTTACTGGACTGGAACCATTCACTGACTACACCTGTGACATCCAACCAACCTACAACAAGAAGAAAGTTCGTCCACCAACACAAGTTACACAGAAAACTGAGACTGGAAGTAAGTGTCTACACAAATCTTTTTCTTTTGAGCAAGATTACATCTGTATGATACAAACAGACCATCCTGATTATTTATTCATAAAGGTTGTGTATTTCACATATTGTTGAATATTAAGACAGCTGTGTGGCTGTAAAAGTTAATATCTATCTGAAACACTTTTTAAAACCATTTAAACTGTTGCAGTATTTTGGGAGAAAACTGACATCATGTGACTCTTGTAGGAGAAATATGTTTATTCTCAGTGTTATTCTCTGTGACTCTGTAGAAATATACCAGCCTCAGTCAGTTCTGATCTGTGTATTTATCACAGGTCTGTCACAAGACTAATCAAGAATATTATAAGTGTTAAACTGTAATCAATTAGTACAATGATAATTAAAAATGATTCATTAGACTTGTATTCGCTATAAATGCTGAATTGAATAACTCAGTTAAATACATAAATGAAGCATAATTAAATTTGTCAAATAATTCAATAAAATAAAAAATTAAAAAAGTGTTTCCTTATAGTTTCTGTTAAGCGCATTTTTAGAAAATTAACTTCATAATGGTATCAGAAAATTAATTTAAATTCTCCTTTTAGATTATTTTTAACATTTTTAATCATTTGCATTATATAAATTATAATTTAAAGGCACATAAGAATACAGAACAGTAACTTTTGATGACAAATTTTCTGATCTTTTATTTCTATTTTGACAATCAATAGACCAATACTCTATCAGAGTTAAAACTTCTGTTATAGGGACGTAAATTATCACTTCAACTGTGACAAAGTTTACATGTTGTATCTAAAAGGAAATATGATGTTTTTCTTCTCTTCCTTACAGAACCAGAAGATATTCAGAAACTGACGCTTTCTCTTCCAAAGCATAATGTGATTAAAGTAACCTGTGATTATAAAAACAAAAAATTTAATGGCCCCGGGTGGGCAATTCATTGCACGTCTTCATGATGGCAGTAGCACTGTGAACACGTCTAAACACAAAAACTGTGATTTTGAATTCAGAGATCTAAGCTACTCTACGACCTACACTGTGAAGGTTTGTGTCACAATTTTTTTTTTCCAGCTCAACACATCATATTTCTTCAAATATTCCTCATAAACAGATTTTCTGTCTTTCCAGGTGACTGTATTCAATGGAAAATTTGAGAGCAACCCCAAGATAAAGATATTTCAACTTCCTGTATGTGCAGTTTTCATTAATGGCACAAATTCTCTCACAATGTTCACGTATCCCTTGTGTTTTGAAAGGACAGTTTACCCACAAATCAAAAATACACTGTTTTAACTTTGGCCTGTAGGGCTGTTTATCCATCTAGACCTACTTTCTTCCTGCAGTAGAATCTACTGAAAAGAAAATATTTCCTACATGAAACTGTTCACAACAAGTTCTGTGAATTATCTTGATTACGTCCCACATCCTCTGTAATATAACAGCTCAGTTTAAGGTAGTGAAAACACAGTTCTTATTTTCAGGTGATTATACACTAATGAAAACATACTATGAATATGATATTCCATTTCTCCCATATTCTGATAATCAATCCTCCTAAATCTTACACACTTTGATCTTTAAACATACAGTAAATGTCACCACTTTAATATTCTTTAATATTGTTTTAATCTTTATTTTACAGACAATGACAAAGCTCTCATTGTGTTTGATTTTGGTTATCATCACTTGTTGCCCATGGCTGTGGGGATCAAGAGTACAGAAGTCCAGAAAGTCCAGAAAGTAAAAATATTTTGCATCAATTCTCCTGCTTCTCCACATTGTTCCTGTTTGTTTCACAGAAATGATTTTACTGCTAAAGAAATATGCGTACATGAGTTTTAATCAGCATCATAGTTTTACTTTGTCACTGACAGTTGTAGTATTACATAATTGTTTACACTGTGTAGCCCATTGTAAAATATTCTTTATTACTTCTCTCTCACATTTTATTTCTTGAATCCAATCATCTTTTCTCTCCACAGTGTGACTGAAGATGTGATGCTTGATACAGCAAGTGAGTAAACTGTAGCTTCCTTACTACAGTTGTGTTTGAGTAAACAGCAGTCGTATTCAGCAGCTATATGATATTAGCACATGGGAGAACATGTCAGAAGGTCCAGAAAGCTTTCTGGCAGAAAGGGCTTTTGGAATTCAGGTGACACAAAGAGTGACCAAATCCACACCAGAAGCAGGTTGTGGTTGAAAAAAAGGGTGAAGCACAGGACTTCAACATAGAAGACTGAGGTTGGGCTCCCAATGTGAAACTTATGTTGAATTATTATCTTCAGTTTTCTTATTATTTTCAGTTTTCTGTCATGTTTAAGTTTAGGAAAAGATCATGGTTTGGGTTAAAATAGACTGTTAGCCACCTGTTAGAAAGGCTTTCTGGAAGAAAGATGTCTGCCAGAAAGCCCTGAGCGCTAACTTCTCCATGTGTTGAGGTCATCAGATTACTCTATTACAGTATTTCCTCCAAAACAAATTATAATAACATGCAGTTGTAACACTTTTGGATAATATAGTTATCCAAAGAGTAGCACGCATTATTGTTGAAGTGTTTCCTTTTTGTTTTTGTGTTGCAGTTTATGTTAATGTTCGACCTCATGGACAGCATCTTAAAGAAGCTCGCTGATGAAGAAAGGCCTGATGGAGCTGCCAACCAACTCATCATTCACTCCTTGTGTTTATGTGCGCTTTGTGCTTCTCTCTATTTTAGATGTGATTTAAAAATGTTTAATTACCCTTCTGATATCAGCTAAGAGCTTCATATTATGTTTGGTTTCAGTGATTAAACTTGATGGAATAGATCCGTTTTCTGTTGGTAAACATTAATAAATATGTTTTTTTTTTGTGGGCAGAGTTCAGGTGGAGGCAGAAAAATCACCTCAACACGTTAGCTAACACTTGTTTCTTAACTATGGCTGACGAAAATATGAGCTCATCTGAATATGTACAGTCACTCAGTCTCCAGGACTGTGACTAACTGACACACTCACTAAATGGATGGACGATCTTTCTACACAGGATTGGGTCATTGGACAAAAATATTTGCAATATTGACTGAGTTTGTCGTTCGGTTGTGTTTTTGTGGGTACACAGTACAAACCCACTGAGCCAGAGGATGAGTGAGAATAAAACAACCTGCAGAGCCAGAATATTTTCACTTTTAATTCAGATATTACAATGGAGAGACTGAGCGAGACAGTTTTGATGTGTTTTTTATTTTGCTTTGTTTGTTGAGGTCAAATGAATTGTGTTTTATGAAGTTAACAAGGAATTTAAAACTCTTCTTAGTTCCCAAAAGAGAGGAACTTGAATTCAGAAGGTGATCTGTTTCTTTCTTGACATTGTTTTTAGTTCATTTTGGTTATTTTGTCACAGCTTGCACACATTTGATCTTATTGTGTTTAACCATAGTTGTGTTTGATATTCTTTGACTAGCAGTGGCAGCTGGTCTGTGCTAATATGCTGATTGTGCTTCTTTAGAAACTTAATTCAATAAATTGATGAACTCTGCACAGTACATTGATTCAACTCATCATTTCAAGTCAAAAATTTCAAGTTAGAAGAACTCATGTTTATAAGTTCTGAATGTCCTGAAAGCAAATACTTTTTAAAGTAATTTTAAGAAATTTTAAGTTTACTTAACTTGAAGAAATTGAATAAACTTTTACAGTGTATTGTGGACATCTGCTGCAGTGGTTTGTCGAAGATCAAATTCTACTGAAAACAGAATCCAAATAGTATATTAGCAATAACAAATAAATAAATAAAAAAGAAGAAACCAGAAGTGAGGTTTAGATAACAGAGGACTTCCTGTTCTGCTGTAAAGTGGCACCAAGAAGCTTCCTGTTACCAAAGTAAAGGTATGAGAGAATAAATGTGAGATGAGATGTGATCACTCCCACTCATTTGACTTGACATCAGCAGTGAGGTTCAAAGTGTCAGAAAGCTGCGTCGAAAGCTAAAAACTAGACAAATTCTTTCTGAGTGTGTGAAAATTTTTCCTATTGGATAACCCTGCATGAATGCAGCTGCAGACGTCCTAACAGCTGGATATGGCAGGTCTCTGTGGTCTGAAGATCGTGCTGCTCTGGGCTGGAATCATCAGTTTGACCAACTGTGAGTAAACAAAACCATCAGAAATGTCAATGTACTGGACTTTGTTTTATAATAAAGAGACTGTGATGAATAAAAAGTGTGATAACTGATACAAGTTATCCTTAACTGTAATTAAAGATGCATTTTTAATGTAATAATATTTAATGTTATAAACATATGTTGTGACATACTGTTGGGAAGTGAGTGATTGTTTATATGAGAAAAAGGGAAACATTTCATGCTCCTGACAGATTTGTAATTTTCAATATTTAAATTAGGGCTGTTACAATGTTAGATTTTGACCACAGATTATCATGGCCAACAGAATTCAAAATAACAAAATTATCACAATATTTATTTTAAAGAAAGGAAAAAAAATGCTTCCAGTCAAATTCATCTTTGACTTTGTTTATTGTGTGTTTTGTCATTTTTTTGGGAAATAAATAACACTGAAAATACGGGTGTAGGGGAAGTGAGAGAGAGATTGTGTCAAACATGCCACATGTGTAAGAGGCCCTGGATTATTTACACAAAATTAACATTTTCGTATTTTTAATATGATTTCAATATTTACCTTTTTCTTTTTTAAATATCACCCTGCTTTATAAGCTCAAACAGTCTAAAATTACTTTTATCTGAGCACAAACACTCCTCAACAAAAACATTTGTAAAACTGTGAGAGAATTCCTGCAACTTTAAATTGATGAAATAACAGAATAAGAAATAATATAACACAGTTGTCAAATGTATTAATTAATTTATAAATTATCATATGAAATATTTTGCTGTTGAACATTTTGGCCAGACTTCTTCACATTTATTCTCACAGCAGAAGCCCTGTACTGCCTATGACCACACTGTGACATTTATTGAGGCAGCGGTGAAGAAACACTCTGTGACCTGGTGGAGATAAAACTCTGATAACTAATAAAATGGATGAGTGAGAAAATCTTTCTTTTAACTTTACAAATGTGAGAAATACTTGTGCAACATTATGCACAACTCCATCCACAGATATCTTAAAAAAAAAAAAAAAACGTTTGTTTATCTGTCCTCATTTGAAATGATGAAATGAAGACTACTTAAAGGCATCATATCAGATCAGAAAAAAGGTCACAAACAGACCTGCAAGAAACATAATATACAACTAGAAGAGTTCACTCAGTAGAGTGCAGGTCTCCTCAGTTAAGCACCGAGTTTGTTTGCACATTCAAGGAAACCTTTCCACAATCCGACAACGATACGTCAGCCATATGAAGCATGTATGTAGACATCAGCTGACATCACAACGTCTTTTTTCAGATTATTTTGCACACATAGACTCAGTTGTTTATTCTAAATTCACGTTTCATATGTTAGTCTTGTGCTCTTTCACAGTGCCTCAGATAAAATTTAACCATACCAGTGACAGTTAACCACTGACTACATTTGATATTTCCTGTATATCAAATAAACCACAGCTCAGTACCATGGGTGAGAAACAGGAAAAAACACAGACAAAACACAGTGTGGTCAGTGACTGGAAGTTTCCATCTAATGACTGAACACCACACATGTAGGTGCTGTTATCAAGAGAGTCGGGGTCTTTCTCCAAATCTTATTTGTAATGAGAGAGTCTTTAGAATATGTTTCATCAATAAGACAGAAGAATGTAGCCAGAGATTTAACATATTAATCTGATATACTGAGTATTAACTAAAACACTCACTTTGTGTCGTAACTACATGTATAAAGTACAAATATGTAACGATACGAAAAACTCAAGGTACGATAATAATATCACAATAGAAAACAATATTTATTGCAAAATTAAAAAGCAAAGAAAACTCACTAAACACTACAGTTTTTGTTTAATTGCTAACAAGCGCTGATTAATTCTAAAGTGACTTTTTCAAAACTCTTCATACAGTCTGAATTAACCAACATGCATCTTGACCAAACAGTTAATCTTTCCTCCAAAACTCACTCAAACCACCAAAACACTTCGTACATGTCTCAAAATGAGCTCGTATATGTAAAGTATACGTAACAAACTGAATCAGAGATACAGCAATTTGCTCATTATTTTTTATATCTTTGCAAATAGTAAAGTAATTTACTGTAACTTAAACAAAAAGTTATTTCTGAAACACCAGGGCTGCAAAGCAATAATAATTACAAAAACAGTAAAAAATAAATAAAGATGTATATTAAAATCACTGATATTGTACAGTACAGTGAAGGTCCTCGCTCTCACTATCTCCTTTATTTATTACTTATTTATCTTGATATATTTGTCCAAACAAAATCATTTCGAAGCCGTCTTGTCTGTTGAGACCAAAAACAGGACACCTGGGTGGCTTTCAGCTATAAAACAATCAGCTCTGCTTTTTGTTTTTTATTTTAATTTTCTTTTGAATGTAAATATTCTGCTAAGATTATATTTCAGTTTGATACTACATATAAATATACATTTGCCACAATTCAGTTTCACGGACTGTGTGAAGACTTTTGACAAGGTGACGACAGTTTTGAACAATGCATGTTAGCAATTAAAAACAAAATATTTTGTGAAAAAATTACATGTTGAGCATTTTTGTTGATATATTATATACATATATATTGTTTTTTCTTTTACAAATGAAGTGTATTACTTCCAATCCACCTACAACAAAGAGAACATTTTCCCACCAACTGAAGTTACACAGAAAACTGAGGCTGGAAGTTTGGAACAGCTGTAAAATACTGTAAAGAATGACTTGACTTTTTATTTATTTAGGTCGTCTGTTTCACATATTGTTGAATATCCTTTTAGGACAACTGTGCAGCTGTAAAAGTAAATATCTTTCTGAAAGACTTTCTACGACCAAACAGTTCAAAGAGTTGCAGTATTTTGGAAGAAAACTGATATTGTGACGTACGATGACTCCAGAAATATGGTTACAAAATGAATATTTGAATTTGAAACCACAACACAAGATTTACTGTCAATTATTTTGTTATTATTTAAGCTAATTACAGTGTAGAAAATACAATTCTAAATGCGATTTTCTAATAATTATTATCACCAAATTATGTAAATTAAAGTATCCTGTCAGTCTCAAGGTACGATAATATATCATATCAATATTTATCACAAAATGAAAAAGTAAAGAAAAATCACCAAATTCTACAGTTTTTGTTTAATTGCTAACAAGCGCTGGTTAATTCCAAAGCGACTTAAACCACTGCCAGAATCTCCCCGGCTGTGCTTATTAGAAGACGGGTCTCTTCTTCCACCAGGTACTTCAATGAGTGGCTCAGTCAGTCAGATGTATTTATTAATCTGATTGCTTTCAAATTAACAGTTTGTATTAATGCAACTTAAATTTAAGCCAAGTTAACTCAAAAGTGTCAAATTTCCAATTTTTATCCAAAAGTAAAATGTTGCTTCTTAATAACCAAATAGGACGGTTTTAGAAAAAGTCATGTTTTTTGTAGTAACTTTAGTTTGTTAAATATAATTGACAAAATTTCTAATGTCAGTCTACCGTTAGCTGACTGAACAGTAGCTGGCTTGGTTTAGTAAGTTTGCCAAACACAATTTAACCTATTTAGGTTAATAACATAATTCATTATTTGATCATAACACATAATTTTGTCTTGTATTAAACTCACCTTCCCTCTGGATCAACAGGAGAAAACTGCAGGTTACAGGGAAAAGATGCACAATATAAGTAGAACCCAAGTTTTTTCATCAGAACTAATTACATACCACTTTTTTTTTTTAAACTACAAATAAATAAATAAATGAATAATTGTTTGTTGATGTTTTCTGTTTCTTTCCATATATGTATATTGTATGTTCTATTCTACTCTACTGTTTTATGACCTAAAAAAACTGCAATGATTAACAGATTTTTTCTTTTTTGGAATTCCAGGTCAAGATGGAACAGGTGAGTGGCAACACACAAATTACCTAAAATATAAAATGTAACTGTTGACGCTGAATGAAAAGTTTGATTTTAATTACACTCCCAGCTACGTTTTACCTCGATCATTACCTTCACTTCAGCCTCACACTACTTCACACTGTCTTTATACTTTCTCTTACTGGTCACAGCAGCACCAGAGCCAGCAAAATGTAATGAAATTAATTTTCTTTAAATATTAGACATGTATTTTCTCACTTGTATTAAAGGGATAGTTTGGATTATTTGAGTTTGGCTTGTATGAGGAACTTCTTCATTGTTAGTATATGTATATGTACATGGCTGTCAATACACCCAAAGTTTGGGGAAGTAGAGAGGAGCACCCGCGTACGGCACTAAGTCATGTACTGCTGTTGACAGGGTCTACAACAAAATGTATTTTAGGCAACTAAAAAAAGGCCCATCTATATATAAGTTTAAGTGTGCGCTATTTTTTTAAAATATTTTCATCACTTTACCTTGACATCCACCAGTCTTTTTCAATGGGAAATGGCTGTTCTGTCTCACTCAACCAGACTCCCTGTCACTATTTTACCTCACGGAACATGAGAGTCAGTTTGTTTGTGTTATTTTGTGACTTTGGTGAATCCTTTGAAATCACACAACAGCACAAACAAACTAATCAATCAAGGCGGCTGTAGACCAGCAACTCCTGTGTTCTGAGACAAAGGAGTCTGGTTGCTCTGCAGACTTAGGCTTAAAAACAGCAGTTTCTCGTTACAAAAGGGCTGCCTGATGGCAAGATAACGGGGCAAAAATATTGTAAATATAGTTTACACTTCATTTAATTAGGTGAGCCTTTCTTAAGTGGCTAAAATACGTTTTTCCTGCTGACCCTGTCCACAACAGAAGGCTACATTGCTTACCTTCCTACACTTTTACTCCTCTCTGTTTCTCTGGGGGTGTGCTGACCGCCATCTACTGTAGGTAATACACTAATAATGGATAAGTTACTGTGGATACACTTTAAATAATCTGAACTATCCCTTTAAGTAGTTTGCTTGATTCCATTTTAATGACCTGAAGATTTTAATTGCAGACACTAATAAACAATTCTGATGTAAGCAACATACATAACAGGTAAACATTTTGTCTACAGCAAACGACTGTGGGGCTGCAGTTACCCACACATAGTTATTTATGGACAAAAAAGAGCTTTTTAGTTTCAGAAAATCTTGCTTTGCCAAAGCAGTATGTAACTCTTATGTCCATGCAGTATGGAATTAATCTGCAAGGTTGATTTTCATTCACATTCAAGTCTAATGCAGTAAGAAGTGAATGGAAGACAAAAGTTAAACTTTTCCCTTTCATTTCTTGATTGGCTTGATTTTAAGATGAGCTAAAGCAACTAATAAACTGATGACAACAACCTGCTGCAGGTTTCACTAAACCATGTTTAGTGAGAGTACACTGTGTTTATATTTATTAACATTTATACAGTGATGAGCCATTCATTTTTTTCCATTCAGTTAATTTATTCATGTTTTTTTCAGTTGTTTATACTATATCTGAGATCTGTTGTAATGATATTTAGATGTTTTTAACTTAACTTTGGAGAAACTATAGCTCAAACAAAGTCTGGTCTGGAAGAATGAACAGTTAGGATTAGAAAAGAGCAGCAGTTCTTTGTTATGAGCAGGATTTAGATTAGTCATATTTTGCAAAGGTTTAGTGTGGTGATGCAACTTTTTTTCCATCATAGGAACAAATAAGTGACTGATTATTCAGCCAGTGAAACCTAATATTTCCTGATAGCAGGTAAAAATGAGTTTGAACATTGTATTGCTCATGACATCAGATCCTGGCTTATCTTGGCTTTATGCTACTGTGAGAAAGTTATAAAAACTTGCCATCAAAGTTGCAGTCAAGTGTCTTTCAGTGTCTTTCAAGCGGAGCAGAGTCTTCATGCCCTGGTTTAATATTAGTTACTTTATATATGTATTTATAATATGCAGAATTGTTATTGTTTAGTCAATAATTAGTTGATATGTTGACTCAGTTTACTCTGTGAAGAAGCTAACCTGGACAGTTATTGGTTACACCAACACTGTACCACTGTTGACACAGTCCTGTTAAGGTTTGTAACCTTTAGGGTGTTTTGCCATAGAAAGACAGAATTAAAGTTCCAGTGTGTTAGATTTAGGGGTTTTATTGGCAGAATATGAAAGAAATGAATATAATATCCATAAGTATGTTTTCCAAAAAAACAAAAAAAACAACTTTGTGATTGTCACTGGTTTTGTGGCCTCATCTGTCTGGAGCCAAAATGATCAAATTTTATATTTTCCTCAGAGTTTTTGATTTGGCATCCATAGCTAGTCTAACTGGACCAAAGACTACCCACCAGCATTATTTAGAAGAAAAGGCAATGATGGACAATTTAGTTGACAGAATATTAAAATATGGTGTAAAGATGTTGAGGCTACACATTTGGAAGAATGAAAGATGCACCTTAGACAATGATAAAAAAAATAATAATAAAACATAAAAAAAAGAACTGTTATTCATTTCTATTTTATGTACTGCCTGTTTTCACCTAAAATGTTTTAGAAACATATTTATGTGAGTGTTTAGTTGCAATACAAGAAAGTTTGCGACCAGGCAGGCTGACATTATTTCCAACTGAACGGACAAACCAAACTCAAGCTGCAGTACGTCACCCATCAGCTCCACGCTCTCGTCAGTACTGCACAGGCTCTGATTGTAAAAAGCCAAGATGACAACCCCCATAATGCCAAACTCAAGGCTTGAAAACAGTGGTCCATAAACCAGTGAGTGATATCAGGGTTGGTTCACACTTGGTTGCAATCTACAACCTCACTGCAAGATGCCACTAAATCCTACACACTGGTTCTGAAAGTCCAAAAGACTGTAGAGTCCCACTGAGCACATACAGCTGAATTATGCCTTTCCTCCTCTGAGTTTCCTCTCACTCACTGCTACTATGTTTTTCTTTATCACCTGTTCTGATTTTTTTTCTTGTTAAAACATAAATGAGGATAACAACGGACAAGAGCAACAACAGCTTTGGAACAAGAGGAAAATACTACATGCACCTTTTAATGATGTAGGAACCAGCTTTGTGATTTTGCTTTTGGCCTGATTTTTGTTTTCTTGGAATCCAGATGCTTCAGCCCTCTCACCTCCACGCACCACCCAAAATTCCACTTTACCTTCAGTCACCAGCCAATCAGTCACCCCCTCTGCTCCACGCACCATGACAACAACTCCTGTCATGTCTTCAGACACCCCAACAGCTGCCCCCAAACTTCCACTCACCTCGCCAGCCCCCACCTCAATCTCCTCCACTCAGGCACTCAGTTCATCCTCCGTGTCCGGTAACGTATCCAGCCTCAGCTTACAGTTTTATTGGACACATTAGTGTTGCATTAAGTGAGATGTTATCCTGAAACAGTGGTCAGGTTTTCTATCAGGTAGGACTGTTGGCAGTAAAGTATTTCCACGTGAAGTTGACCTCCAGCATGTTCTCCATCCTACAGTCACTACTCCTACTCCTGCAATCACCCACCCTCACCCAAAACCAATGAAATAATCGAGACAATAGACTCTCAGGCAAACACCACTCAAAACCAGACCTCACCTACAAACACCACGCCCAACACCACAGTGACTGCCGCCACCACACGTTGGAACTTTCTCACTCACAACCCAACAACATTTGTTCTTATGTAGGACTGTGATGAGAAACCAGCACTGCTAATGTTCATACAAGCTCATCAGCTCATAAAATACAGACACTTGCTTCAAGTTTTATAATCATGTTTTAATATTTTGTTGTTTTCTTTTCTAATATCATTTGAATACACTCTCTAGCTCCCACACCAGCTCCTCCAACTCCACCTCCACTGTGTGAGTATCAGTATTACTTTCATATTATTATTTTGGTTGGGTTAATTGAGTTATTTATCCATAGTCAGTTTATTATCTGCAGTAGATGTAGGTAATAGAAGCTAAGCAATGTACTGCTGTGGACAGGGTCGCCAGCAAAATGTGTTTTATCCACCTTTAAAATATCTTCATCAGTTTAAGAGTGGGTGCTACCGTATATTTAGATTTTTTTTGTTAACACATTACATTGACATTGTGTTATTATGTGATTTCAGTGAATCTGAACTAACCCTTTCAAACACTAAAGTTACACAATAAAACAGACAAACTAACAGATCAAGGCAGCAAAAGACAAACAGTCCAACAAGAACATGTTCTGTGAGGTAAAATTACTGATATTGTCCATGGAGTCTGGTTGGTTTGGAGAGTAATTGTTGATTCATATAATTCATTGTTAATTTTGTTTGCAGGTTCTTACACTGTGACACACATCAAGTTTGGCCTCCAGATTACCATCATCAGCTCTCCCAGTGGCAACTACAAGATTAACATTAATGAGAGAGGCCGACCTGGGCCTGGAAAGGATTTCAACTTTCAGCACTCCAATCAAACCTCATCACTTCCAATCGACCATCTGAAGCCCTGTACTGAATATGAGCATAATGTGGCATTTATTGGTAGTGATGGCAATAAAACATCCTGTAACGGCCCTGAAAATACAAGACGGACAGATTCAATGAGTGAGTAAAAAATCTTTAATGATAATTGTTGAATTGCATCACACTTTCTCTTACTTTAAGAAATGAGACTGTGTGTGAAACAGGAAGACATTTCTGTGTTTCAGCTAAAGATGACATTAAAGTCACTGTCGGTGCTGCCAGCTGCATCCCTGGATCTGTTTGTTACTGGAGTCACTGGGACATCAGCTCTTCACTGCAAAAATCAAATAAAAATCCACCTGAGCAATGCAAAAGTGACAATAAAAACATTCTGCATCAAACCTGATTACAATGACATTTGTTCAGATTTGACTACAACCTTCACTTCAGGAAACTGTGCGGATTCTTCCTTTAACATCATCACAAACATCCCTGTTGGTATGTACAGTCGAGTCCACCTGTATTATGAGTTACATGTGCTGTAGACATTATTTCATCATGTTTAATGTATGTGCTCTTTTCTTTTTTTTCTACAGATTTCTTAGTTCTAAGTGAAATAAAGCCAACACCTCTAAATCAACTTCCTGCAAAAATAAACACAACATTTCCTCCAAACTGTGATGGTCTCAGTGTTGATTACACCTGTCAGGGTGAGTGGAAAGACTAAAGTAAAGAGACTTGTCTGTTTGTCACCAACATTATGAATGGATTCAGACAGAAACAGGAGGAAACAATCAGAACCATTAGATGCTCACGCTGTTGTAAAGCTGACAGAGATGCAAACTATAAAACTGCAAGGGCAAAAAAAATCATTTTACTTAAAACTGAAGTAATATGAATTGTATCTTTTGGAAATCAAAGTATTGAACAGATTACTTTTTTTATTGCTTTGAACATGTCCAGCTTTGAATCTAATCAAACCCCAAAAGATAACAGCTCACAGGCACTGAGGTACAAATACCAGTTGTTGAAGAAATGTTGTCTTTCTTGTGTCTCCTCAGAAAAAGAAAAACCCAACGAGTCCAAGAGATTGTCAGAGCTTGAGCCCTTCACAGACTACAGCTGTACTGGTCAAGTCAACAACAACAACGTTGCCACAACAATCACAACTGCTGTCGATGTCCTGATTAACTGTGGTATGTTGATATTAACTTTACCTCAGTGCAGTGATGAGAACAATAAGCTTTTATCTTAAGATAACTTTGGATAAAAGGAAAACAACAGATACTCAGTGTTACAGATTTCTAATGTGTTCTTACAGATCTTGAAATAATCAACATACAGAGGAATGCAGCTAATACCTCCATTGATCTGAGTTGGATCACGACCAGTCAGAACTGTCAAGACCTTCCAACACTTGAGAAACTTTCTTTTGACTGCAGTTGTTCACCTACTGCCTCCAAATGGAAACACGGTGGTGAGTTAAATCATTTAGATTAACTCTTTTATTACTTTATTTATTTTAGAGGAATGCACCTTTGGAAGTGTTTGGAGATCATTTTACTGGTCATTTGACATAAATAGTGAAATAAACTGTGGACATTTGAATCATCCATGAACCTACAGAGCTTCATGCTTTAACATGCTGAGTGATAGAAGGTGTAAATAACCTGAGATGAGACACCAAGTCACAGTTTGATGAAGAAGATTCTTCAAACTGACATGAAATATGACACAGAATAAACACTGAAATGTCAGTTTAATATCTTTATTTACATATGAAGTGAATCAGGTCAGAAAAAAAACTATTGATTTATTGATTAGTTTCAATTTTGTTGTCACTTAACAGGTAAATTGACCAACAAAACAATCTGCTGTTGTATATCCTCTCATTGTTTCTTTGTTGTTATTCAATCAAACACAACAGTTGAAGTTAAGAACCATCCAGCAGGAGGATCATGTCGTGTTACTGGACTGGAACCATTCACTGACTACACCTGTGACATCCAACCAACCTACAACAACAAGAAAGTTCGTCCACCAACACAAGTTACACGAAAAACTGAGATTGGAAGTAAGTGTCTACACAAATCTTTTTCTTTTGAGCAAGATTACATCTGTATGATACAAACAGACCATCCTGACTATTTATTCATAAAGGTTGTGTATTTCACATATTGTTGAATATTAAGACAGCTGTGTGGCTGTAAAAGTTAATATCTATCTGAAACATTTTTAAGACCATTTAAACTGTTGCAGTATTTTGGGAGAAAACTGACATCATGTGACTCTTGTAGGAGAAATATGTTTATTCTCAGTGTTATTCTCTGTGACTCTGTAGAAATATACCAGCCTCAGTCAGTTCTGATCTGTGTATTTATCACAGGTCTGTCACAAGACTAATCAAGAATATTATAAGTGTTAAACTGTAATCAATTAGTACAATGATAATTAAAAATGATTCATTGGACTTGCATTCGCTATAAATGCTGAATTGAATAACTCAGTTAAATAAATAAATTAAGCATAATTAAATTTGACAAATAATTCAATAAAATAAAAAAATAAAAAAGTGTTTCCTTACAGTTTCCTGTTAAGCGCATTTTTAGAAAATTAACTTCATAATGGTATCAGAAAATTAATTTCAATTCTCCTTTTAGATTATTTTAAACATTTTAATCATTTGCATGATATAAATTATAATTTAAAGGCACATAAGAATACAGAACAGTAACTTTTAATGACAGCAAATTTTCTGATCTTTTTATTTCTGTTTTGACAATCAATAGACCAACACTCTATCAGAGTTAAAACTTCTATTATAGGGACGTAAATTATCACTTCAACTGTGACAAAGTTTACATGTTGTATCTAAAGTGAAATATGTTGTTTTTCTTCTCTTTCTTACAGAACCAGAAGATATTCAGAAACTGACAGTGTCTCTTCCAGAACATAATGTGATTAAAGTAACCTGTACTTATGGAAAAAAAACTAATGGACGTGAAAGGAAATTCAATGCACGTCTTTATGATAGTAGTGGCACTTTGAAGACGGATAAGCTTGGAATCCAAAAATGTGATTTTGAATTCAGTGATCTAAGCTACTCTACGACCTACACTGTGAAGGTTTGTGTCACAATTTTTTTTTCCAGCTCAACACATCATATTTCTTCAAATATTCCTCATAAACAGATTTTCTGTCTTTCCAGGTGACTGTATTCAATGGAAAATTTGAGAGCAACCCCAAGATAGAAGATATTTCAACTTCCTGTATGTGCAGTTTTCATTAATGGCACAAATTCTCTCACAATGTTCACGTATCCCTTGTATTTTGAAAGGACAGTTTACCCACAAATCAAAAATACACTGTTTTAACTTTGGCCTGTAGGGCTGTTTATCCATCTAGACCTACTTTCTTCCTGCAGTAGAATCTACTGAAAAGAAAATATTTCCTACATGAAAACTGTTCACAACAAGTTCTGTGAATTATCTTGATTACGTCCCACATCCTCTGTAAATATAAGCAGCTCAGTTTAAGGTAGTGAAAACACAGTTCTTATTTTCAGGTGATTATACACTAATGAAAACATACTTATGAATATGATATTCCATTTCTCCCATATTCTGATAATCAATCCTCCTAAATCTTACACATTTGATCTTTAAACATACAGTAAATGTCACCACTTTAATATTCTTTAATATTGTTTTAATCTTTATTTTACAGACAATGACAAAGCTCTCATTTGTGTTTTGGTCTTTATCATCATTGTTGCCATGGCTGTGGGGATCTACATTCTGAGGTCCAGAAAGTCCAGAAAGTCCAGAAAGTAAAAATAATTTTGCATCAATTCTCCTGCTTCTCCCACATTGTTCCTGTTTGTTTCACAGAAATGATTTTACTGCTAAAGAAATATGCGTACATGAGTTTTAATCAGCATCATAGTTTTACTTTGTCACTGACAGTTGTAGTATTACATAATTGTTTACACTGTGTAGCCCATTGTAAAATATTCTTTATTACTTCTCTCTCACATTTTATTTCTTGAATCCAATCATCTTTTCTCTCCACAGTGTGACTGAAGATGTGATGCTTGATACAGCAAGTGAGTAAGCTGTAGCTTCCTTACTACAGTTGTGTTTGAGTAAACAGCAGTCGTATTCAGCAGCTATATGATATTAGCACATGGGAGAACATGTCAGAAGGTCCAGAAGCTTTCTGGCAGAAAGGGCTTTTGGAATTCAGGTGACACAAAGAGTGACCAAATCCACACCAGAAGCAGGTTGTGGTTGAAAAAAAGGGTGAAGCACAGGACTTCAACATAGAAGACTGAGGTTGGGCTCCCATGTGAAACTTACTGTTGAATTATTATCTTCAGTTTTCTTATTATTTTCAGTTTTCTGTCATGTTTACGTTTAGGAAAAGATCATGGTTTGGGTTAAAATAGACTGTTAGCCACCTGTTAGAAAGGCTTTCTGGAAGAAAGATGTCTGCCAGAAAGCCCTGAGCGCTAACTTCTCCATGTGTTGAGGTCATCAGATTACTCTATTACAGTATTTCCTCCAAAACAAATTATAATAACATGCAGTTGTAACACTTTTGGATAATATAGTTATCCAAAGAGTAGCACGCATTATTGTTGAAGTGTTTCCTTTTTGTTTTTGTGTTGCAGTTTATGTTAATGTTCGACCTCATGGACAGCATCTTAAAGAAGCTCGCTGATGAAGAAAGGCCTGATGGAGCTGCCAACCAACTCATCATTCACTCCTTGTGTTTATGTGCGCTTTGTGCTTCTCTCTATTTTAGATGTGATTTAAAAATGTTTAATTACCCTTCTGATATCAGCTAAGAGCTTCAATATTATGTTTGGTTTCAGTGATTAAACTTGATGGAATAGATCCGTTTTCTGTTGGTAAACATTAATAAATATGTTTTTTTTTTGTGGGCAGAGTTCAGGTGGAGGCAGAAAAATCACCTCAACACGTTAGCTAACACTTGTTTCTTAACTATGGCTGACGAAAATATGAGCTCATCTGAATATGTACAGTCACTCAGTCTCCAGGACTGTGACTAACTGACACACTCACTAAATGGATGGACGATCTTTCTACACAGGATTGGGTCATTGGACAAAAATATTTGCAATATTGACTGAGTTTGTCGTCGGTTGTGTTTTTGTGGGTACACAGTACAAACCCACTGAGCCAGAGGATGAGTGAGAATAAAACAACCTGCAGAGCCAGAATATTTTCACTTTTAATTCAGATATTACAATGGAGAGACTGAGCGAGACAGTTTTGATGTGTTTTTTAATTTTGCTTTTGTTTGTTGAGGTCAAATGAATTGTGTTTTATGAAGTTAACAAGGAATTTAAAACTCTTCTTAGTTCCCAAAAGAGAGGAACTTGAATTCAGAAGGTGATCTGTTTCTTTCTTGACATTGTTTTTAGTTCATTTTGGTTATTTTGTCACAGCTTGCACACATTTGATCTTATTGTGTTTAACCATAGTTGTGTTTGATATTCTTTGACTAGCAGTGGCAGCTGGTCTGTGCTAATATGCTGATTGTGCTTCTTTAGAAACTTAATTCAATAAATTGATGAACTCTGCACAGTACATTGATTCAACTCATCATTTCAAGTCAAAATATTTCAAGTTAGAAGAACTCATGTTTATAAGTTCTGAATGTCCTGAAAGCAAATACTTTTTAAAGTAATTTTAAGAAATTTTAAGTTTACTTAACTTGAAGAAATTGAATAAACTTTTACAGTGTATTGTGGACATCTGCTGCAGTGGTTTGTCGTAAGATCAAATTCTACTGAAAACAGAATCCAAATAGTATATTAGCAAGTAACAATAAATAAATAAAAAAGAAGAAACCAGAAGTGAGGTTTAGATAACAGAGGACTTCCTGTCTGCTGTAAAGTGGCACCAAGAAGCTTCCTGTTACCAAAGTAAAGGTATGAGAGAATAAATGTGAGATGAGATGTGATCACTCCCACTCATTTGACTTGACATCAGCAGTGAGGTTCAAAGTGTCAGAAAGCTGCGTCGAAAGCTAAAACCTAGACAAATTCTTTCTGAGTGTGTGAAAATTTTTCTATTGGATAACCCTGCATGAATGCAGCTGCAGACGTCCTAACAGCTGGATATGGCAGGTCTCTGTGGTCTGAAGATCGTGCTGCTCTGGGCTGGAATCATCAGTTTGACCAACTGTGAGTAAACAAAACCATCAGAAATGTCAATGTACTGGACTTTGTTTTATAATAAAGAGACTGTGATGAATAAAAAGTGTGATAACTGATACAAGTTATCCTTAACTGTAATTAAAGATGCATTTTTAATGTAATAATATTTAATGTTATAAACATATGTTGTGACATACTGTTGGGAAGTGAGTGATTGTTTATATGAGAAAAAGGGAAACATTTCATGCTCCTGACAGATTTGTAATTTTCAATATTTAAATTAGGGCTGTTACAATGTTAGATTTTGACCACAGATTATCATGGCCAACAGAATTCAAAATAACAAAATTATCACAATATTTATTTTAAAGAAAGGAAAAAAATGCTTTCAGTCAAATTCATCTTTGACTTTGTTTATTGTGTGTTTTGTCATTTTTTTGGCAAATAAATAACACTGAAAATACGGGTGTAGGGGAAGTGGAGAGAGATTGTGTCAAACATACCACATGTGTATGAGGCCCTGGATTATTTACACAAAATTAACATTTTCGTATTTTTAATATGATTTCAATATTTACCTTTTTCTTTTTTAAATATCACACTGCTTTATAAGCTCAAACAGTCTAAAATTACTTTTATCTGAGCACAAACACTCCTCAACAAAAACATCTGTAAAACTGTGTGAGAATTCCTGCAACTTTAAATTGACTAAATAAGAGAATAAGAAATAATAAAACACAGTTGTCAAATGTATTAATTAATTTATAAATTATCATATGAAATATTTTGCTGTTGAACATTTTGGCCAGACTTCTTCACATTTATTCTCACAGCAGAAGCCCTGTACTGCCTATGACCACACTGACATTTATTGAGGCAGCGGTGAAGAAACACTCTGTGACCCTGGTGGAGATAAAACTCTGATAACTAATAAAATGGATGAGTGAGAAAATCTTTCTTTTAACTTTACAAATGTGAGAAATACTTGTGCAAACATTATGCACAAGTGCATCCACAGATATCTTAAAATAAAATATAAAAAACGTTTGTTTATCTGTCCTCATTTGAAATGATGAAATGAAGACTACTTCAAGGCATCATATCAGATCAGAAAAAAGGTCGCAAACAGACCTGCAAGAAACATAATATACAACTAGAAGAGTTCACTCAGTAGAGTGCAGGTCTCCTCAGTTAAGCACCGAGTTTGTTTGCACATTCAAGGAAACCTTTCCACAATCCGACAACGATACGTCAGCCATATGAAGCATGTATGTAGACATCAGCTGACATCACAACGTCTTTTTTCAGATTAATTTTCACATAGACTCAGTTGTTTATTCTAAATTCACGTTTCATATGTTAGTCTTGTGCTCTTTCACAGTGCCTCAGATAAAATTTAACCATACCAGTGACAGTTAACCACTGACTACATTTGATATTTCCTGTATATCAAATAAACCGCACACTGTAAAAAACTACCGTTAAATTTACGTAAAAACTATGTAAAATCCCTACAGAAAAGTATTGTAAACCCAAAAACATATATTTTTTGTTTAAATCACAGTGAACTTTTGTAAACTATTAAACATAATGTTTTTGTTATATTTACAACAACAACATGTGATTATAATCAAATTTATTTGTGAAAACTACAAATATTGGTAACAAAAACTGAGAAATACTGTAATACTCATAACAAAACAATTATGTTAATTTGACATGCAAATATTGTAAAAACTATAGTTTCAGTCAGTTGTTTTGAAAAATACAAAAAAAATATGTAAGTCACTTTACAAGTTTATGCTGTACTTTTAACATGATTGATAAAACAATGCAAATTGAGGTAATAAAAATGTTTTCACAAAAAATAAAAAAAAATCATTGTGAACCTGAGAGGTTGCCTATAGGTGGTAGAACCCTTGAGAATAAAAACCTTTTTGAACTTTGAAACTTGTAGCCTACTCGACACCCTGTGTTCTCACGGACACCCTCATTGGTCTCAAGCCAGCCCCTATAGCCCTCCTAAAAATCCTCCACTTGTTTGTATAATTTAGGCTATAGCCTATATATAAGAAATTAAAACTATTGATATAGCCTATGTAAAGTAGGCCTAATACTTCTGTTCAGTCCTAATCGTTGTATGCCTTGTGTTCCTTTTAGTCTTTAAAATTTAATGTAATACTTAGCCTACTGGTTTATATTGATAAAATAATATTAATAATTTGAGCATTGTGTCATTACCATAGGCTAAACAACCTAACAGTGCCTCCTCTAACCGCAGACTTGTACTTCTCTCATGGTACACTGACTCTGGCTAATTTTGAATTTCAAAGTGAGCAGCTGAAGCTCGTCTCTCTCTGATTGGAGGGCGGGAGAAGCGGGAGAAGCGGAGCTGCAGCTGACGTCATTAACGATCGCGCCAGAGTGGGCTTGCTGGAGAGAACACAGAAGCAGAGCAGAAATCTTCGGACCTCTTTGTCATTTTCAAAAGTTTTTAGGACAAATCTACGATTTTAACACGTTTTCTGGAGGGTCTGCTGCTATTCAGTGGGAGAAGTTCCTGTTCACGGCTGCAGTTGACGTCATTAACGGGCGCGCCAGAGCAGCGCTTGGTGGAGAGAGCACAGGAGCAGAGCAGAAATCTTCAGACTACTTTTTTTTTTTTTTTTTTTGGGACAAATCTACGATTTTAACGGCAGTTCTGTGGAGGGACTGCTCCTGTTCAATCGGAAAATTGAAAGTTTGCACGGTAAGCTTCACATTTAGCCTACTTTTTTTGAGACCAAGCTATGTTGTGTTGATATCAGTAACGTTAGCTGCTAGCTAGATCAGTGCGTGATAACTGAGTTCAGCTGAAAAGCACAGGCAAACGGTTGAAATCCTAAAAATGATCACCTGCGTCTTTTGTAAAAAGAAATTGGATACATTAAGAGGTTTTGTACTGCATTGCAGAGTGCATAGAAATGAGCCCCGTTGTCTTTTCAAATGTGTTGGCGCCAACTGTAGTCAAACGTTTAACACTTACTCAGCTTTCAAGGGCCATTTTTATCGTGTGCACAATGCACCTGCACCGCAAGCTGCTATAGCTGTGGCTGCGGATTTAAAATGTGCAGTTTCATTATGTGCCCGCCATTTTCACACTGTGAAAGAGTTAGTGTCTCACTTAAACGATCATTTTGGAGAGGGCAGGTCTGTGTTGTGTCCAGTAAGTGGTTGTAAGCATGCGTTTACAAAAAAGTCATCATTTACTTCTCACATGTGTAGGAAGCATAAAGCATGCTCCCCTGATAGTATTGATGACACGTACAGGGAAACTCGCCCTCAGCCCCCAGATGTCATTCCTTGTACAGATGATTCAGAAAACACGCATGAAGCCATGCCAACAGCTAGTGCACCCAGTGATATGCCAGAGAATGATAGTGAGTCTTATCTTCGAAACATGTGTCTCTTTTACCTTAAACTGCAAGGACAGCTGCTTATTCCTGCCTCTACTATACAGACTATAGTTGAGGAAATGCAAAATGTGCATGAGTTAGGTCAAGCCTACACAATAACTAAACTAAGTTCTTTATTAAAAAATGATATGAGCCTATCAGATGAAGCAGTCGCTAAAATCTGTGACTGCATTAAAGAGTCAGATTTGTTCTCTGCCTGTCATCAGGGACAATTAAGAACAACATACTCCAGAAATCAGACATTCACAAAGATGTTTAAATACACGGAACCCCAAAAAGTGGCATTGGGAATGGATGAAAACATGACACAAAAATATGCCTATTACATACCAGTGGCAGAAACTCTGAAGAGCTTTTTACAGTCACATTTGGGGAGGAGTACACAGTCACAACAGTTTGGAGACCCGGATGCAGAGATTTTTACGGATTTATATGATGGAAAAAATTTCAAATTTCACCAGTTCTTTAATGAAAACCCTGAAAGCCTCAAAATGATTTTGTACCAAGATTCATTTGAAATTGTGAATCCCCTGGGTTCTGCTAAAAAGAGACACAAAGTTCTTGCAGTCTATCTTTCATTAGCAAATTTACCCATTCATTTGCGTTCAAATACTGATAATATGTTTTTAGTCTTGTTGTGTGTTGAGAATGACCTTAAGCGTTTTGGCGTAGCCAAAGTTTTCTCAGAGTTGTTGGCAGATCTGAAATCCTTGGAGACAGATGGAATAAATGTAGATGGAGAAACAGTAAAAGGGGGTCTTTACTGCATTGCTGGGGATAACTTGGGTTCCCATTGCATAGGTGGATTCACTGAGAACTTCAGCCACTCTCAATATTTTTGCAGGTACTGCGAAATCAAAAGAAGTGAGTTTGAGGCTGATCCGAATGCCTGTGGTCCTCCACGCACCCCAGAAAGGTATGACGCGGCTGTTGCTGATCTCCAGGCTGAAAACATCGAAGGCGTCAGAGGAATAAAGGTAAACTCTATCTTTAATACCCTTGAGTCTTTTCACGTTTCCCAGCCCGGTCTCCCGCCTTGTTTAGGTCATGACGTCTTTGAAGGTGTCTTGTCATATGATCTAGCACTGTACCTGAAGAACATTATAAAAAAGAAAAAATGGTTCACATACTCACTCTTAAACAGGCGCATCAAGCAGTTTAAGTACAAAGGATCTGAAGCACTCACCAAGCCATGTGCTGTCCGCCCTGATGGAGCCAAGTTATCAGGGCAAGCCATTCAAAACTGGAACCTTTTGAGATTGCTACCAGTTTTGATTGGTGACAAAGTGCAAAACCATGAGGATGAAGTATGGCAGTTAGCTCTCCAGCTAAAAGACATTGTGGATCTTATTTGTGCTCAGAACATTTCCTTGGCCCAGATAGCATATCTTGACATTTTGATCCAAGAGTATTTGGAGTTGAGAAAGATGTTGTTTCCTGAAATTCAACTAAAACCCAAGCACCACTATTTGCGCCATTATTCTGCACTGTTCTTGAAATTTGGTCCATTGATTAGGTTATGGACGCTTAGGTTTGAGAGTAAGCACAGTTATTTTAAAAGATGTGCAAGACACTTGAAAAACTTCAAAAACATTTGTCAAACTTTGTCAGAGCGTCACCAGATGTATCAGGCATATCTTTTAGCTGGGCAAGAATGCAGTAAACTACTGCAAGTGAAGGACAGCTGTGCGTTTTATCCAAGCCTCTACAGTGACACTATTAAACATGCAGTCAGGGAGTTAGGCTGTTCAGAGAGCAATACCACAGTTACCACAGACATTCAGTACAAGGGCACTGGATATAAAAAAGGACAGTTTCTTGTGTACAGAAATGATGAGTATATGGAGTTTGGTGAACTTCTGCTCATCTTGATTCAAAATGACACATCTGTGTATGTTTTGATGGATATCCACAAAGGCATCTTCCTCTCAGAATACCATCTGTATTCTGTGACAAAGGACAGTCTTGGGTTACAGTGTATCAACATTAATGACCTGCCCGATTTCTATCCTTTGGTATCATACATTCTTGATGGATACCAAGTAATTCCACTAAAACACAGTATTGTGGCAAAATAAAGGCCAATTAAAGTGTTAACTGATGCATGTCCCTGCTCTGTTGTACTAGTGTAGTGTACTGTATATTTTTTCTGTTCTCTTTGAAGGTGGCATTTCTTCATCAGTGCAAATATGAGTGACTCAGAGCGAACCTTTCTAGATGTCGCCATCATGGAAGTCCTACCAGAACTTCCAGCAGTAAACAAAAACGTCCTGGAAGAGCACTTGCAGTCCATTGGAGTCGAGACTTATGAAGATCTACGCTTCATAACGGAGGCTGATTTGATGACAGCATTAAGACCTATACAAGCCAGAAAGCTTCTTTCCAGTTGGAAACAGAAATGTAAGTAAAAACACCACACACCACCACACAACACACAACTATTCAAAATCAAAAGCAGACATAGACATTGAGAGGCTGTTCAGGAAATAATTCGTATCTGCTCTCACACACACCTCTATACTCATACACACACACACTACTATACTCTCTAACACACACTATTATACTCATATACACACACGCACTACTATATTCTCTAAACACACACCACTATACTCATACACGCACACTACTATACTCATACACGCACACCACTATACTCATACACGCACACTACTATACTCATACACGCACACTACTATACTCATACACGCACACTACTATACTCTCTAACACACACTATTATACTCATATACACACACACACTACTATATTCTCTAACACACACCACTATACTCATACACGCACACTACTATACTCATACACGCACACCACTATACTCATACACACACACCACTATACTCATACACGCACACTACTATACTCATACACGCACACTACTATACTCATACACGCACACTACTATACTCATACACGCACACTACTATACTCATACACGCACACTACTAAACTCTCTAACACACACCACTATACTCACACTTACACACACTATTATACTCATATATATATATACACACACACACACAACTATATTATTTTGTACTGTGTGAATCATAATCTTTTTTTCTTTTTTTTTTTTTTTTGTCATTTAAAGACCAAACTCCTGAGAACAGCTCACTATCATCTGTGGAAGCCTCACCTACCCAATTGCTGTCATCGCTCTCTGTTTCACCCCGAAGTTCATCGTCAGCCTCCTCCAGCAGCCCAAGATTTGACACACAGTGGGAAGACAACTTTGAAATACCATGGAGTAAATTTCCTGAGGAAGTGATGCATTCTTTGGAGAGGGGAAAAAGGCCAGGCCCAAAACTGAGGAGGCAAATGGTCCGGATTGTTGTGAGTGAGATGATGGAAAAATGCCCTCATGTAGGTAAAAAGCATTCAACTGACGTTGCAAAAAAAATGGTGTCAAAATATCCCAGATCTCTTCAAGATGTCATAGAGGGCGATATTGTTGGAACAGGCTACCATTCCCTTGTCAAACAGTTGCAAAACAGAATTGAAAATGTGAGGCGCACTTCAACACCCAAAATAAGAAAAAGAAGACATCAGACTGACTCGGACCACACAGATGAGGGCCCATTAGAAGAGAGAGCAGCAATGCAGGACACGTACGGATGCATTCAATGGAATGTGAAATTTCTGCCTCTTGAAGAAACTCAAGAGAGCCAGCAGCAAAAGATGGAAAAACTCAAGGTGATGTACCAACACTCTGATGCCAGTCCAGAGGAGGTAAAACAGCTAATGAAGTCCACTTTTTACACGCAGCGCCAACATGTCAACCAGGGAAAAAGTATCAAATGCCTTAGAGAGGAGTGGCCGTTTTGGTTTGATGAACTTGGCATGTCAGTCCACTTCAAGGAGCTCACTGGGATTGACCTCAAAGAGACATTCACACGAAATTTGGATTTGAAGGGAAAAAGGCTTCTCAACTACATGACCACAGTTTGTGTCAACAACAGCAAGAAGTTCCTTCAGAATTATGTAAGGCTTCAGAGGATGCGGGGATCGCAGAGTGGCTGCTCAGATGATGTAGTAGAGATGCTCCTGCTTCTGCTCAGCTACTTCGATGAGAAGGAGGAGTCCATGTTCTTCCATGTCGAAGATACATGTCTGGCAGAAGAGGTCCAACTGGAGCAAGTGCCTCTGACACCCGCTGTTATTGTCTGTGGTAAGTCAGTTTCATCTCTTTTTTTTTTTTTTTTTTTTTTTTTTTTTTTTTAATTGCACTGTTTATAGAATTTGTCGTGTGTGCAGCGCTTATTAATATAACCTGTTTTTTTGTTAATAGGACAGTCCTGCTATTCCTCAACAAGGTACATGCTGAGCCTGGATCGGAACCTTACCAACACAAACATCTCCTCCTTCATTTCTGCATTGTGCCTCATGTTCGGGAGCTACTACTGTTTCAACATCCACTATCCATCTGAGCTGGCTTCAACTCTGGAGTTTCTTCAAAGGTGAGTAAACATGGCTTACTTATTTTTCAGACCTGGACTTGGACCTGGGACTCTGGGACCTGGAGTCTGGCTCCAAGGTCCCGTTTGTAACCCTTTGGTGCAGGTTTGTTATATAGTATCAAATATTGTTCCTCCAAGAACGAAGGCGTTGTAGTTATGAAACTTAACCAAACGAAATATGCTTTACTAAAACCTATCCAATCAAAATCTAAAGTCTGGTAAGTTTTTGTATGTGACTGGTTGTTTTTATCTGTCACTATTACTGAGTACCGTCCACCTCAACCTTTCACATTGACCCTCATGGCGTTGCGCAGCCCACACAAACATACATGCAGAACAAGCATATTTAGCTCTCAAACTATCAAAGTAATGACGGAAGGAATACTAACACTGAGACAAGCAGTCTTCCCAGTGCAAAAGACTTGGATTTTGTGCAAGGAATTACAAGAAGAAAATGCTTAATATGCTGTGCTTTTATTCTACAGGTGTTTCTTCTCGATAAACCCAGAAAAGGGAACCAAAGTAGAGAATAAAAACTCCAAGCGTCGTCTCAACGTGAACCCACGAGTCCTCACCCTGATACAGGAACTCTCCGATCACGAGTGGCGTTAAGCCTAAGTATGGACTCTTTCTGTGGACTCTGGCTGTTTGTTTGAGAAGAGGTAGTGTTTTCACTTTGTTAAATCCACAATGTGTTTTATGGTAAACCCTACTTTTTCTGGTAGAGGGTCCGCCACCTGCTTGTTTCATGATGTTCTTTCTTTGCAGGAATGTTTTTATTGCAAAAAAAAAAAAAAACCTTAACAAACGTGCATTCTTACTGTGAGGGGGCTCACCTCTCCACAGATCTGACCTGTAACTTGGCCTGTTGGCATCACCTGATTGTCTCCATGGAGATAGATAAGTTTTATGCCATACTGTGGAACACTAAACTATGTGACAAAAATTTATAAATCTAATCTAATCTTCTGGAGTATTTCAACTTGGATTCAGTCGTAGTTAAAAGAATCATCACATGTAGCCTCTTTGCGTGTTGTATATGTTGAAAAAAAAGATGCATCCAATTGTGTTATGCCATATACTGTAGAACATTCCACACAGGGAGTGTGGGTTGGTGTTGTTGTGCGTCTTGCACTTAAACAAATGTCCAGATTTAAAGAGGCTAATCTTCTGTAGTATTTGAACCTAGATTCAGTCATAGTTAAAATAACCATTACATGTAGCTTCTTTGCATGTTGTATACATTGAAAAAAAAAAATGCATCCAATTGTTTACGATGGCTGTTCATTAAATGTCCCAAAAGTTATATTTTCCTCTCGTCTTTTCTCAAGATGTTTTTGCATGTTTTGGTGTAGGCGTAGTAGAAATAATTTTGCAGGTTTATAAGTAAATTTTACATAATAACTTGATTATTAAAACATAAAAATACAGCATATTATTCATAGATTTTATGTATAATATACAGACCAGCTCCATTTAAAATGCAAAGTTTTACTGTTGTTATACCAGTTTAAATTAGTTTTTTGTTTGATATTTCCCTGTTAATTTGATCATTTATTGATGCACAATAAGCAATTATTACATGTAAAAAATACAGGAAATGGTCTATTTATATACAACACAGTTATGTGAAATTAACACACTTTCTTTGTAGACTTAACAGTTTTTTAATGTGATTCCAACGTAATTTAATTCACTGTAAATCAATTTACATATTTCCTCAGTAAAGTTATCTACTGTGCTGCTGTATTTTTTACAGGAATTCTCTGGTAACCACAGCTGCCAGCGTTTTCCTGTAAAAACAACAGTTTTTTTTTTTACAGTGCAGCTCAGTACCATGGGTGAGAAACAGGAAAACACACAGACAAAACACAATGTGGTCAGTGACTGGAAGTTTCCATCTAATGACTGAACACCACACATGTAGGTGCCGTTATCAAGAGAGTCGGGGTCTTTCTCCAAATCTTATTTGTAATGAGAGAGTCTATAGAATATGTTTCATCAATAAGACAGAAGAATGTAGCCAGAGATTTAACATATTAATCTGATATACTGAGTTTTAAAGAAAAAAAACATTCCCTTTGGATCGTAACTACATGTATGAAGCACAAATATGTAACGATACAAAAAACTCAAGGTACGATAATAAAATCACAATAGAAAACAATATTTATCACAAAATTAAAAAGCAAAAAAAAAATCACTAAACACTACAGTTTTTGTTTAATTGCTAACAAGTGCTGGTTAATTCTAAAGTGACTTTTTCAAAACTCTTCATACAGTCTGAATTAACCAACATGCATCTTGACCAAACAGTTAATCTTTCCTCCAAAACTCACTCAAACCACCAAAACACTTCATACATGTTGAATATCCTTTTAGAAGAAATATCTTTCTGAAACACTTTCTAAGACCAAACAATTCAAACAGTTGCAGCATTTTGGAAGAAAACTGATATTGTGACGTACTATGACTCCAGAAATATGTTTACAAAATGAATATTTGAATTTGAAACCACAACACAAGATTCACCGTCAATTATTTTGTTATTATTTAAGCTAATTGCAGTGTAGTAATTTTAAATGCAATTTTCTAATAATTGTTATCACCAAATAATGTAATTTAAATATTTTATCAAACTCTTTTTCCTGTCAGTCTTTTTAATAAACGACATTAAATGCTAATAATCAAACAGTGAATTGTTCCCTGAAATTAATACCAATTGTACGTTTTACATGGAATTGAATTATTTTCAAAGTAAATTTAATCATCTTTCTTGGTTTTTCTTTGCATTTTGTATCTGTATCACTACTGACAACGAGGGCTGAACCTAATGATTATTTAATTTAATTGATTAATATCTCGATAAATGTATTGATTAATTTAACAATAATTTCTTTATTATTCAATTAATTTAACAGTTACTTTATGTGTTAATAAATATCAAAAGCTTTTCTCATTAATATTTCAATATTTTGTTAAATCATAATCCTGAACAATAGACACATAAAACACATTAGAATAATGATAATAGTGGCATATTTTAAAATTTGTGTAATTTCCACCCTGTTGAATAAAAATACTGGACCTCAAATTCAAAAGGAGCTGTGATGCATATTAATTTAATAACTCAGTATTAACTCAGTATTTTGATTTAAAACTCAAACTGGTTATGACATGAAGTTATTTCATCACTGGAGTCATATGTAGGTAAGATGATGACTGGAAATTAATTTTTGCATCAACGTGAGCCAAAGAAAATAATTGAAATGAATTACAGACAGTCTTTAGTTAGTTTTAGTCATTTCTGACTCATGTGTGGCTGTTAAAGCAAACAGAAAGTATAAAATGATGCAGAGCTAAAGAGACCAAACTGTTGTGTCTCTGTCTCAAATACTCCCACACTTTAGATGATCGTGGTGAGCTTGTTCTCAGGGTGAATCCATGATCTGACCAGGCGCAGCGATTCGACACATATTATACAAATCAACGTATTTTCATAAATGATTATGTTGCATATCACCCCAGCCCTACTGACAACCAACACAACCAGGAGAGCAGACCCAGTCAGTTGGCAGCTCGTGGGCCGAATCCAACCATTTAACGACCTCAAACCCTTTGATCATTTATAAATATGAAAAAAAAGTAAAAATAAATAATTTCTTCAAATGACAGAGAGGATAATTAACACACTCATTGGTAATACCTGTTGTTAAACACAGAGACACTTAAATTAAACAGTAACTCCTGCAATCATCTCATCCTCACCCACAACACCTGAAACCATCAAGACAAAAGACTCTCGTATGGAAAACCACAGTGGCTGGTGCAGGGTGGTCAGTTAGAGATGCTCTTGGCAAATTCAAACTCTATAAAATCATACACAGGTATTATTATAACCACAGTTAAACTGCAAAGGATGAGACTTATGGAGGATAATTACTGCTGGAAGAGTCAAAAGGAACCAGGCACTTTTCTTCATTTACTGTGGGATTGTTCATTTGTTTCTTCTTTATGGAAGCAAGTAGTCAAATGTACTGGAGAGTGGCTGCATAAACCACTGCCAGAATCTCCCCGGCTGTGCTTATTAGAAGATGGGTCTCTTCTACCACCAGGTATATCCAAACAAAAGTTTGGACTTGCATTAGCAGGATTTATCAGTGCTTCAAAGAATGTTCTTCACCATTGTGAGAGTAGTATTTGTGTACATGCATGTGTGTCTGTGTGCTGGACCAATAAGTCTGATGTAGCCTACTTGATGATGACAAATCAACTTATGGTACAAGACGTTAATATAGATTATACATATTATTATAATATCTGACTTTTTTACCATCAACTAAGATGACCAGCATAAATAAACTACCTAAAGGTTTAATCCTTGCACATATTAATATATGTAGTCTGAGGAATAAAATTCACGACCTTTCTCTATTTTTGCAATTAAACAAAATAGACATACTTATGATTTCTGAAACCCATCTGGACAGCTTCATAGACAATTCAGATGTTGATATAGGGGGGTTTTCAATATATAGACATGATCGAAACAGGTTTGGAGGTGGCGTGGCCATTTACATACGTGATCATTTTCCTGTGAAACTGAGACATGACTTAATGGTTGATGACGTTGAAGTGTTATGGTTACAGGTACAACTTCCATATTTAAAACCAATAGTTCTTGGCTGTTGTTATAGGCCACCTAGTGCCAGGATAGAGTATTTAAATGGTTTATGTAATATGCTGGACAAAGTGACAGAGGAAAACAGAGAGCTATACTGGCTGGGTGATCTAAATATTGATTGGCTATCTGATAATTGTCCCCTGAAGAATAAGCTTAAATCTGTGACATACACCTGTGGTTTATCTCAATTAATGTATCAACCCACAAGAATTTCTAGTAATAGTACAGGATCTTCAACATCAAAATGTATTGATCATATTTACACTAATAATCCTGATATGTGCTCAACACCCGTTTCTGTAACAGTTGGCTTTAGTGACCACAACTGTGTTGCTGTCTCCAGGAGAACAAAGCTACCTAGAGCCTGTCCTAAAATCATTATGAAAAGAACTTATAGGACATTTAATGAGGAGAATTTTCTAAATGAACTGGATAACATTAAATGGGATTTGGTATGTGCCATTGATGATGTGGATACCTCCCTTAATTTATTTATGGATCTTTTTATGAGAGTTGTTAACAATCATGCCCCGTTAAAGAAATTTACAGTTAAAGCCAAAAGTGCTCCTTGGGTTGATGCTGAATTAAAGAGCTTGATGGCTCAAAGGGATGAGGCTAAAAAGGTTGCTGTTCGTTCTGGCTCTCTTGAAGACAGAATACTTTATTGTACTTTAAGGAATCATGTGACCAAGGTGAACAGAGTGAAAAAGAAAAAATATTTTCAAAAGAGAATCTCCGATAGTGGTACAGATAGTAAGAGAATGTGGAATGTACTCAACGAAATCATGGGGAAAAAATCTACCTGTACTTCTTTTGTTGAATTGAATGGAGTTTATTTGACTAAGCCAACACAGATTGCAAACTATTTCAATGATTATTTTGTTAATAAGGTTTCTAAACTTAGAGAGAAAATGGATTGCACTGTTGCTTCCAACTCCGATGAGCTGATAAAAAAATTTATTATGAAGGATAAACTGTGTAATTTTGAATTTTATCAGGTTAATGTTGTGCAGGTGGAAATGTTGCTGAGATCTTTGACTGTTGGTGGGTCTTCTGGTACAGACAACTTGGATAGTAGGCTGTTGAAATTATCAGCTGTACATATTTCTAAACCAATCTGTCACATATTCAACAGATGTCTGATTAGTGGTGTGTGTCCAAAACTTTGGAAGGAGGGCAAGATCATTGCTTTACCCAAAGATACAAAATCAACTTTCTGTGGTCCGAATAGTAGGCCTATTAGCATTCTGCCTATTCTGAGTAAATTATTGGAAAAGATTGTATTTAAGCAAGTGCAAGATTACTTTTCTCACAATGATTTAACTACAATGTTCCAACATGCTTATAGGTCTGGCCATTCCACCTGCACTGCAATGACACAAATGTCAGATAGCTGGTTAACATCAATTGATGACTCAGTGCTAGTGGGTACAATATTACTTGACTTCAGTGCTGCCTTCGATGTGATCGACCATGACATTTTGATTTCCAAACTTATTAGTTATGGTTTCACTTCCTCTGCAATCAAGTGGTTTACGAGCTATCTGTCTGAGAGGTCGCAAAGAGTTTATTTTAAAGGTGCATTATCTCGTAGTAAGTCCCTGGACTGTGGAGTCCCCCAAGGAAGCTGCCTCGGACCTCTTTTATTTTCAGCTTTTACTAATGATATGCCGTATGTACTCAGTAAGGCTACATTGACTATGTTTGCTGATGATTCTACTCTTTATTATGCAGCCCCTACATGTTCAGAGCTTAATCAGGTTCTGTCTTGTGAGATCAGCAAATTATATAACTGGATCAGAACAAATAAACTTATTCTAAATATATCAAAAACAATGAGTATAATATTTGGTTCTAAGTATAGATTATCAGATAATCCTAAAATGAGTATACAAGTAAATGGTCAAACTATACAGCAAGTAAAAACAGTGAAGCTTCTTGGACTTTGGCTTGATTGCACATTGTCATGGTCTGATCACATCAATAAAGTTGTTGCCAAAATGGGTAGAGCTGTTGCCATAACGCATAAATGTGCACCGTTTCTCAATTCACAGTTGTTTAGTCGTGTTGCTTGTGCATTGGTTTTATGTCATTTAGATTACTGTTCAGTTGTATGGTCTGCTGCATCGAACTGTCTTCTAAGAAAATTACAAGTGGCTCAAAACAAGGCTGCAAGACTGGTTCTTGGTTGTTCTTCAAGAACTAGTGTTGCAGAAATGCATGAACGTCTTGCTTGGCTGATGGTCAAGCACAGACTATCTGCTAATACATTAATATACTTTCATAGAATTATTAACACTCAGACTCCTAAATTTCTTTATGATAATATAATTTACTGCTCAAATACGCATTCACATTACACTAGAGGGGCGAATAGTGGACAGATTACCTTACCCCTACCTAAGTCTGACTCTATGAAGAGGACTGTATTCTATAGGTCAACTGTGTTTTGGAACAATCTTCCAGTTGTGGTTCATGAAATTAAGGGAAAAACTGGTTTTAAAAAGAGACTAAGAATGTATTTGTTTTCAACACCATAACATCATCTTGATTATTTGTTTGAGTGAGGTTTTGTCATGTGATACATGAAGAGTATGTTGCTTTTCCTTATTTAATTGTTTTTATTTTAATAGGTACTTTCAGTGTTGTTGGTTTTTTTTTTCTTATAATTGAGATTGTGAGTAATTGAGATTGTAATGATTGTGTTTTGTATGTATTGTCTGGACCCCAGGAAGACTAGCTGTCGTCTTGGCGTCAGCTAATGGGGATCCTTTTAAATAAATAAATAAATAAATAAATTTGAGGAGTCAGACAAAGCCTGTTTTTGATGAATGGTTAAAGTTGATGACAGATATTGCCTCTTTCAAGTCACTAATAACAGAGACCAATAATTACCAGGGGAGGATTTATGAGGTCTGGTCTAACTTTTTAATGTATATAAAGAAAGAAACATAAAGGATCGAAAATGTTCCTGCCTTTTTATTCAAATGTGCTTAGTACCCTCTTTTTATCTTTTCTTTTCATTTCTATAGTCATGATTATTAGTTTTATCACTATTAGTATTATTTAGATGGTCGAGTGCCAAGATTTGTTGTTTGTTGGTTTTGTTGTGCCACTTGTTTCATGTTAACTTACCGTAGTGTGCTATAGCATGTCACATTGTTTATAAAACAGAGAAACTAATAAAAACTTGAATTACAAAAAGACAATAAACTCTCAGGCACCAAACCAAATATTAATGTTTTGTTGTTTCCTTTTCTAATCTTATGTGAATGCATTCTCAAGACGCCACACCATCTACTCCACCTCCACCTCCAGAGTGTGAGTATCAGAATTACTTTTCAAGATATAACATGTCATCTTTACACTCATGTTAACATACACTTGTACTAATTATATTAACATTTCTCTGCAGTGATTCAGAGTGTTTGGGTTTCATTCAACATCTATGAATAAACTGTCTAAGATTAAAAAATACCATCAGGTGGTTTATATTAACTATGTAACTATTAACTATAAATGACAAGATTTCACAATTCTGTTGATTTTGTTTGCAGGTTCTTACACTGTGACACCATCAAGTTTGGCCTCCAGATTACCATCATCAGCTCTCCCAATGGCAACTACAAGATTAACATTAATGAGAGAGGCCGACCTGGGCCTGGAAAGGAATTCAACTTTCAGCGCTCCAGTCAAACCTCATTACACACAATCGACCATCTGAAGCCCTGTACTGAATATGAACATAATGTGGCATTTATTGGTAGTGATGACAATGAAACATCCTGTAACTGCCATGAAACTAAAACTAGAACAATTCCAATGAGTGAGTAAAAATCTTTAATGATAATTGATGAATTACATCATAATTTCTCTTACTTTAAGAAATGAGACTGTGTGTGAAACAGGAAGACATTTCTGTGTTTCAGGTCAAGGTGACATTAAAGTCACTGTCGGTGCTGCCAGCTGCATCCCTGGATCTGTTTGTTACCAGAGTCACTGGGACATCAGCTCTTCACTGCAAACATCAAATAAAAATCCACCTGAGCAATGCAAAAGTGACAGTAAAACATTCTGCATCAAACCTGATTACAATGACATTTGCTCAGATTTGACTACAACCTTCACTTCAGGAAACTGTGCGGATTCTTCCTTTAACATCATCACAAACATCCCTGTTGGTATGTACAGTCGAGTCCACCTGTATTATGAGTTACATGTGCTGTAGACATTATTTCATCATGTTTAATGTATGTGCTGTTTTTTTCTACAGATTTCTTAGTTCTAAGTGAAATAAATCAGGAACCTCTAAATGAACTTCCTGCAAAAATAAACACAACATTTCCTCCAAACTGTGATGGTCTCAGTGTTGATTTACACCTGCCAGGGTGAGTGGAAAGACTAAAGTAAAGAGACTTGTCTGTTTGTCACCAACATTATGAATGGATTCAGACAGAAACAGGTAGAAACAATCAGAACCATTAGATGCTCACGCTGTCGTAAAGCTGACAGAGATGCAAACTATAAAACTGCAAGGGCACAAAAATCATTTTACTTAAAACTGAAGTAATACGAATTGTATCTTTTGGAAATCAAGGTATTGAATAGATTATATTTTATTTCTTTGAACATGTCCAGCTTTGAATCTAATCAAACTCCAAAAGATAACAGCTCACAGGCACTGAGGTACAAATACCAGTTGTTGAAGAAATGTTGTCTTTCTTGTGTCTCCTCAGAAAAAGAAAAACCCAACGAGTCCAAGAAATTGTCAGAGCTGGAGCCCTTCACAGACTACAACTGTACTGGTCAAGTCAACAACAACAATGTCGCCACAACAAACACAACTGCTGTCGATGTCCTGATTGACTGTGGTATGTTGATATTAACTTTACCTCAGTGCAGTGATGAGAACAATAAGCTTTTATCTTAAGATAACTCTGGATAAAAGGAAAACAACAGATACTCAGTGTTACAGATTTCTAATGTGTTCTTACAGATCTTGAAATAATCAACATACAGAAGAATGCAGCTGATACCTCCATTGATTTGAGTTGGATCACGACCAGTCAGAACTGTCAAGACCTTCCAACACTTGAGAAACTTTTTTTTGACTGCAGTTGTTCACCTACTGCCTCCAAAGATAAACACAGTGGTGAGTTAAATAATCTAGATTAACTCTTTTATTACTTTATTTATTTTAGAGGAATGCACCTTTGGAAGTGTTTGGAGATCATTTTACTGGTCATTTTACATAAATAGTGAAATAAACTGTGGACATTTGAATCATCCATGAACCTACAGAGCTTCATGCTTTAACATGCTGAGTGATAGAAGGTGTAAATAACCTGAGATGAGACACCAAGTCACAGTTTGATGAAGAAGATTCTTCAAACTGACATGAAATATGACACAGAATAAACACTGAAATGTCACTTTAATATCTTTATTTACATATGAAGTGAATCAGGTCAGAAAAAAAACTATTGATTTATTGATTAGTTTCAATTTTGTTGTCACTTAACAGGTAAATTGATGAAGAAAACGATCTGCTGTTGTATATCCTCTTATTGTTTTTTTGTTGTTACTCAATCAAACACAACAGTTACAGTTGAAGTTAAGAAACATCCAGCAGGAGGATCATGTCGTGTTACTGGGACTGGAACCATTCACTGACTACACCTGTGACATCCCAACCAACCTACAACAACAAGAAAGTTCGTCCACCAACACAAGTTACACAAAAAACTGAGACTGGAAGTAAGTGTCTACACAAATCTTTTTCTTTTGAGCAAGATTACATCTGTATGATACAAACAGACCATCCTGACTATTTATTCATAAAGGTTGTGTATTTCACATATTGTTGAATATTAAGACAGCTGTGTGGCTGTAAAAGTTAATATCTATCTGAAACATTTTTAAGACCATTTAAACTGTTGCAGTATTTTGGGAGAAAACTGACATCATGTGACTCTTGTAGGAGAAATATGTTTATTCTCAGTGTTATTCTCTGTGACTTTTGTAGAAATATACCAGCCTCAGTCAGTTCTGATCTGTTTATTTATCACAGGTCTGTCACAAGACTAATCAAGAATATTATAAGTGTTAAACTGTAATCAATTAGTACAATGATAATTAAAAATGATTCATTGGACTTGCATTCACTATAAATGCTGAATTGAATAACTCAGTTAAATAAATAAATTAAGCATAATTAAATGTGTCAAATAATTCAATAAAATAAAAAAATTAAAAAGTGTTTCCTTCTAGTTTTTCCTGTTAAGCGCATTTTTAGAAAATTAACTTCATAATGGTATCAGAAAATTAATTTAAATTCTCCTTTTAGATTATTTTAAACATTTTTAATCATTTGCATGATATAAATTATAATTTAAAGGCACATAAGAATACAGAATAGTAACTTTTAATGACAGCAAATTTTCTGATCTTTTTATTTCTATTTTGACAATCAATAGACCAATACTCTATCAGAGTTAAAACTTCTATTATAGGGACGTAAATTATCACTTCAACTGTGACAAAGTTTACATGTTGTATCTAAATGGAAATATATTGTTTTTCTTCTCTTTCTTACAGAACCAGAAGATATTGAGGAACTGACAGTGTTTCGTCCAGAACATAATGTGATTAAAGTAACCTGTAATTATAGAAAAAAAATTAATGGACGTGAAAGGAAATTCAATGCACGTCTTTATGATAGTAGTGGCACTTTGAAGATGGAGAAGCTTGGATCCAAAAACTGTGATTTTGAATTCAGTGATCTAAGCTACTCTACGACCTACACTGTGAAGGTTTGTGTCACAATTTTTTTTTTCCAGCTCAACACATCATATTTCTTCAAATATTCCTGATAAACATATTTTCTGTCTTTCCAGGTGACTGTCCTCAATGAGAAGTTTGAGAGCAACCCCAAGATAAAAGATATTTCAACTTCCTGTATGTGCAGTTTTAATAAATACCACAAATTACTCAACTCAAAGTCATTTTGACACATTTTGCTCTGACAAACTGAACACAATTCAATTTCTGTTCACTCTATCTTTAACAGAACTGCCACCACGCTGATATTCTTCTATTATCACCTTGTTTTTGTTTGTTTTTACAGACAATGACAGTTTTATAATTCGCCTGTTCTTCTACATGACTTTCATCATATATGTTGTCCTGAATGTGGTGATCTACAAGATCTACGTCTGGAGGCTCAGAAAGTCCATAAAGTAAAGATCATTTTATATCTCATCACCTGCATGTTTGACTGTCACATTGTCTCTACTGTGTTGTTACAGATGTTGTAGTTTGTTTTAATTAAAACAAGTCTTATTTAGCTTTGATTTAGAGTCGACATGTTGTGGTCGAGACACATCTGATAACAATATTATCTAGTGAATTTGTTGATAAATAGAAAACTTTTTCTTGAGAAGTATTCCCACCTTTTGTAAACCAGGAAGTGAGACAGGACTCCTTAGTGTGTAGCTAAACCTTTTTATGGCTGATTTTTCATTAAAAAAACAAAAAAAAAAAAAAAAACAATTTTAAAAGAACAATTAATATAATAGCACATTTTTATACCTGTGTTATCAGTAGGTGTTGTTAGTTTGATTTTGAAGGCTTGTAACACATTTTTAAATTGTTTGAACTTGTGAATTCTTGTCTGGGACAAGACTGTTTTCTGGCACAGAGCAAGTTTAGAAATTAAAAAAATGAAAACAAACCAAAACATTGAATAAATTACATATATTTCATATATACACATCCTTAAATTATACATTTTCAACAAACAATTGGAATTACATTGTTGGTATTAATATTTTTAGTAGGACATAATTTGTCCCAATCCAAAATGTATTGTGTAAAACTAATCATCACTGTTTTCTCCACAGTGTTGTGAATGAAGATGTGATGCTTGACTCAACAGCAAGTGAGCAGATTTTAGTTTTCTTGTTTCTCTACAATTGTCTTTAAGTAGCAAACAGTGATCACATTCAGCAGTTACAAATTATTAACAATGTTTTACCTGTTAGATTGCAACACTTATATCCATTAACATGTCCTCCTTTAGGAATTCTGTATTAGAGCTCAACTGTAAAACTACTGAAAATTATACAAACTTGTAGCTTTAAAGCAACTTGGACAAAGTCTCTTTGTATCATGTCTGTTAAGTGCAGTGAACCCAACAACAAGTTGCACTTTTCCTGTTTTTCTTCACCTGTAGGTTATGAGAATGACCCTCAATCTGAGGAACGTTTATGAAGAAAGACCTGATGGAGAAACATCATTTCCTGCTATAAATGTGCACTTGACATGACTTGACACATGACTTGGACTCGAGTTAGACTGTAGTCACATATTAAAAAAAAAAAAAAAAAAAAAAAAAATCAAACAACTTGCAACTTGACTTCGACTTTTAACACCAATGATTCATGACTTCACTTGGACTTGGACCTTTTGACTTAAAAATACTTGACACCTTCCTCCAAGCACAAATATTAAAGAGTATGTTCTTTAAAAAGTATCAATCCACGAATCAATGAATGTCCCTTTATTTCCTATTGATTGTCAGCAAGTTGACATTTAATTCCCAAGATCCACTTTGTTTGAACCAATCTGACAGCATCCAATCAAGTTTCAGGAGAGAACCATGAAGAAATAACATTATGTTACTGAACTCCAGCTGGAAAATATTCTAGCAGAGATAATTTTGTCTGCATACAATAAATACACACTAGTCAATAAAATAAAAAAAAAAATTGCAGCATGCCAACAGTGTGGGTTTAAAGTTTCAGACGAAGACGCAACTTCTAACAACTGTTCAACATTAAAGTTGCACAAAGAACAGTAAGTTAAGGCTCTGTTGTTAAAATGACTTCACCACATTGAAACTCAAAGGTTTGGACTTGACTCGGGACTTGTCTGTCTTGATTTGGGGCTTAACTTGGGATTTGAGTGCAAGGACTTGAGACTTACTTGTGACTTGCAGTTGCGTGTGATTTTTGGATCCCGACCACAGACGGACATCATGTCTTTGATCATCTTACAGTATAATGTTAAACTGGCAGAATAATGAAGCTTAAAAATGTACCTGTGTAGCTTTTACACTATCATGACCTGTGTTTTTATTGTTCACTTAGACATGTCATTTTCTCCATTTATATTTTTCCAATTAGTTGTATTCATGCCCAATTACATCACCTAAAGAAAAGGAATTTTTTTAATGTGTATTTTTGTTCTTCTCTGTGTTTTTGAGGTGTTACCTTTCATGGCTGTATGACTGTTTATTACTTATCATAATAAATCTTAAGAAATGTGTTTAACTTGTATGACTCTATGACTTCTATATTTTCTTTCCATACATCTGTATCTTGTGGTTTAAGTGTAACCTCACACCCAGGTCAGAGCTGAACTCCACCCACTGCATTTTAAAAAACTATGATGTGTGTCTGCAGGGAGAGTATGGAGCCATAACCCTGTTGTTTATCATGGGGTCATCATCAAGGGAAAGAATGCAGTCTGGTGGTGGTTCTACAGCCAACAAAGACACAGAAATTGAAAATATTAAGTAGAGCATCAAGCAAAATATTGTGCAATCTCCTGTGAAAGATAAGCCATTTTCAACCCAAATTAATTTATTGAGAAATGTCAGTATGAACACCAGCATTGATATGTTTCATGATTTCTGGAAACAGACAGTGGTGTTTAGTTTTTCAAATGTTTGGGGGGTTTTTTATTTTTTCAGTCAAGTGATGTTCTAATTTTTCAAACAGTGATGCCTGTTCAAAAGATTAGATGTGAAAATATTAAAACCTGGTAAGAGCTCCAGGCACTCACTCTAACGTCCAAAAGACATTTAAAAGCTTTATTGCATTTAGTTAACAGACAAGGCGTTTGTGATGAGGGTTTTTAAAATACAACAACTGTTCAGTTACACTGAAGAACTTTACAAACATATTTGATTTCCTTTCACAGTTTGTCACAGTTTGAAAAAGTCATTTCTTAATTTCACTCAAAGAATTTACAGCTGCAGCTGCTCCTGTTGGAGCTACTTTGTTCCAGCATCAACACAAAGACAATATGTGAAACTGCTCCCAGTGAATTTATTAAGTTTAAAGAGTAAAGACTGAATTCAATACAAACCTTCATCATATGGTGAAAACACACAGCCATGATTTATCTTAAAATGTTTTAGAAACACAGAGAATTTTCAACCTGTTTTCTTCAAACCATGCAAAATAAGGGTCTCAGGAGAGTCTTGACCCTCACACGATGCATGCTGGGAAGTCTGCTAACATGCCGATCATGTTTCTTTAGAAACTCAGTTTAATAAATTGATGAACTCTGCACAGTACATTGATTCAATTCGTTTTTCAAGTCAAAAGATTTCAAGTTAGAAGAACTCATGTTTAAAAGTTCTGAAGTGATCTGAAAACAAATACTTGAATTTTTAAGTTTAATTAACTTGAAGAAATTGAATAAACTTTTACAGTGTATTGTGGACATCTGTTACAGTGGTTTGTCGTAACATCAAATTCTACTGAAAACAGAATCCAAATAGTATATTAGCAACTAATAGAGATATTAAAATAAATAAATACATGAGAAGAAACCAGAAGTGAGGTTTAGATAAGAGGACTTCCTGTTTTCTGTGAAGTGGCGGACAAGCAGCTTCCTGTTACCTCATTAAAGGTATCAGATATTAAATGTGAGATGAGATGTGATCCCTCCCACTCATTTGACTTGACATCAGCGGTGAGGTTCAAAGGGTCAGAAAGCTGCGTCGAAAGCTAAAAATCAGACAAATTCTTTCTGAGTGTGTGAAAATTTTCCTATTGGATAACCCTGCATGAATGCAGCTGCAGACATCCTAACAGCTAGATATGGCAGGTCTCTGTGGTCTGAAGATCGTGCTGCTCTGGGCTGGAATCATCAGTTTGACCAACTGTGAGTAAACAGATTTGTAATTTTGAATATTTAAATTAGGGCTGTTACAATGTTGGATTTTGACAACAGATTATCATGGCCAACAGAATTCAATATAATAAAATTATTGCAATATTATTATTATTTTTTTTAAAAGAGGGAAAAATGCTTTCAGTCAAATTCATCTTTAACTTTGTTTATTGTGTGTTTTGTCACTTTTTTGGCAAATAAATAACACTGAAAATACGGGTGTAGGGGAAGTGGAGAGAGATTATGTCAAACATACCACATGTGTAAGAGGCCCTGGATTATTTAAACAAAATTAACATTTTTGTATTTTTAATATGATTTCAATATTTACCTTTTTCTTTTTTAAATATCACACTGCTTTATAAGCTCAAACAGTCTAAAATTACTTTTATCTGAGCACAAACACTCCTCAACAAAAACATCTGTAAAACTGTGAGAGAATTCCTGCAACTTTAAATTGATGAATTAACAGAATAAGAAGTAATATAACACAGTTGTGAAATGTATTATTTATTATTCATTCTGTGTTTTGAAGGCAACATGAGATGTATTATAGTTCAAGTCTGTATGAAAAAAGATTTAAATAAATTAAATAATAATTCTTAAATAATTAATTAAATAATTTAAATAAATTATCGCATGAAATATTTTGCTGTTGAACATTTTGGCCAAACTTCTTCACATTTATTCTCACAGCAGAAGCCCTGTACTGCCTGACCACACTGTGACATTTATTGAGGCAGCGGTGAAGAAACACTCTGTGACCCTGGTGGAGATAAAACTCTGATAACTAATAAAATGGATGAGTGAGAAAATCTTTCTTTTAACTTTACAAATGTGAGAAATACTTGTGCAACATTATGCACAACTGCATCCACGGATGTATTTGTTACTTCTGGTATTTGTTTATCTGTCCTCATCAGAAATGATGACATGAAGACTACTTCAAGGCATCATATCAGATCAGAAAAAAGGTCACAAACAGACCTGCAAGAAACATAATATACAACTAGAAGAGTTCACTCAGTAGAGTGCAGGTCTCCTCAGGCAACAGATGGTGAAGCATCGAGTTTGTTTGCACATTCAAGGAAACTTTTCCACAATCCGACAACGATACGTCAGCCATATGAAGCATGTATGTAGACATCAGCTGACATCACAACGTCTTTTTTCAGATTATTTTGCACACAGACTCAGTTGTTTATTCTAAATTCACGTTTCATATGTTAGTCTTGTGCTCAGTGCGTCAGAACAATGCACAGACAAAACACAGTGTGGTCAGTGACTGGAAGTTTCCATCTAATGACTGAACACCACACATGTAGGTGCTGTTATCAAGAGAGTCGGGGTCTTTCTCCAAATCTTATTTGTAATGAGATAGTCTATAGAATATATTTCATCAATAAAACAGAAGAATGTAGCCAGAGACTGGCTGGTTCTCTGCAGTTTGTTCTCCAGGTGAATCCATGATCTGACCAGGTGCAGCAGTTCATAGCAACGCGTCGACGTACGTTGTACAAATTGATGTATTTTTGTAATTGATTATGTTGACAAATCACCCCAGCCCTACTGACAACCAACACAACCAGGAGAGCAGACCCAGTCAGTTGGCAGCTCGTGGGCCAAATCCAACCATTTAATGACCTCAAACCCTTTGATCATTTATAAATATGAAAAAAAAGTAAAAATAAATAATTTCTTCAAATGACAGAGAGGATAATTAACACACTCATTGGTTATACCTGTTGTTAAACACAGAGACACTTAAATTAAAAAGTAACTCCTCCTGCAATCACCCCACCCTCACCAACAACGCCTGAAACCATCAAGTCAATAGACTCTCAGGCAAACACCACTCAAAACCAGACCCCACCTCCAAACACCACGTCCAATACCACAGTGACTGTGACCACCAAAAGGCTGGAACGCCATTTGTTCTCATGTATGACTGTTTGTTTGTTTTTTTTATGATTAACATTTTTATTGTTTTTTACCAGTGTAACAGAGCATGGAAAACAGAATGGCAGATTCACCGCAGATTTCCAGCCCCCCCCCACCCCAACAAACAAACCCCCTTCAACATTCACCACCAACTGCTGATCCTTCTTCGGTTGCTGATATTTAACATTATGCTCTCTCATATATAGCAAACCTGTCTCTAGTAACCACAGCCGCCCTAGCTGTACCATTAATGAAAAAATACATAAATAAAACAAAATAATAATAATAATCGTAACCATAATAAAAAAATATTCTAAAAACAGATCAGATACCTCTAACAATACACCTATGTGCAACCAAATCTACTTATTCACTTACACACATGCTTGTACATACACACAAATGTACATATATAGCCAGAATCCACAAGTACAGCATATACAAAAGAAAAGGAAAAGTACAGGTACACAAACCTCCACATGAAAACTCAGGACTTGCATCTCTCCACTATATAACCCCTTTCAGGAGCCCTTTAAGAAATGTAAATATTTACCCCACTTTCCTTCATATAGATCCAGTCTACCCATTTGTTTATATGACACTTTTTCAAATGATGCAACTCGTGCCATTTCTGCAGCCCATTCTTGCAAAGAGGGCACGCCCTCTGTCTTCCAACCCCTGACAAGTATCTGTCTACTGATCATAATACTGGTTTGGACCCAGCTTGTAATATGTTTCCCCTGTCCTGTCAAAACTGAATGATCCCCCACAACAAATAATCTAGGGCTAAATGGGATTTGTGTCTCTGTAATCTCACATAAATTATCAGAAATCATTGCCCAGAATTGTTGAACTTTGTCACAGGACCATGAATTAAATGCCCTTCCTCAGATTTGCATCTCCAACAATTTGATGTGGGTAACAATCCTAGTCTAAACAATCTGGAAGGAGTCCAATAAAACCGGTGTATAATCTTGAATTAAATGAGGCGTGCCCTTGCGTCCCTCGACACTACTTTAACATTTTTACAAATCCTATCCCAATCCTCATCACTGAATGTCAGGTTCAGATCCCCTTCCCATATTTTCTTCAGAGCTGAAATGGGCCCATTACCAAGGTTCTGAATCATCATAGAATAACAGACCGATGCTTCATGTCCTTTTCCAAAACTCTTTAGAATCTTATCTTGGAATTCTGCACTTTGGGGAACTGATGTACTGGATCCAAAAATCCCTATCAACATATGGCGGAGTTGTAGGTACCTAAAAAAGTGAGACCTAGGAATACTGAATTGCTTCACTAAATTCTCAAAAGATTTCAATGAACCATTATAATACAGATCCCCCAAAGTGACCATACCCTTCTCCAGGCATACCTTCCAATAAATAGGGAATTTACCAATTCGTAATTTCGGATTCCACCATATACTTGAAGAGACATTCAGTAACGGATCAAATTTAAATAATCGAGCAACCTTTGTCCAAATTAATTTAAGATGAGAGATTATTGGGTGCATTTTTGCTTCTTTACTTAATTTAATAGACAAGATTTGCAGGGGTGACATAGGTGCCACTACAGCTTGTTCCATACCATACCAAGGAGGAGAGACCAATGGGCTAGGTGTCTTAGATTAAAAGCATAGTAGTAAAACAACATCTTTGGCAACCCCAACCCTCCTTTATCAGCTGGTCTTTGTAATTTACTTTGTGCAAACCATTCCAAATAAATATCTTGGATATTCTGTCAAACCTTTTATAATAATAATGGGGAATTTCTAAGGGGAGTGAATGGATAAGGTAGTTGAGCTTAGGGATACAGTTCATTTTTAAAATATTAACTTTACCTGCCAGGGACAAATTAAGTGTTGCCCATCTCTCAGTATCACAAGAATTTTTTTGTAATAATGGGTAAAAAAAATTGACTTGAACTAAATCTTTCAGTTGCTTAGAAAATCGGATACCCAAATACATAATACCTTGTACAGGCCACTGAAATACACCCGGATGGAAGGCAGTAGAGGGGCAGTAAGCCGGAATGCTTCGGATTTAGACCAGTTCACCCTGTAGCCTGAGAATTTTGAGAATGAGTTTATGATTCCTAGAAAACACGGTACAGATCTGCTGGGGTCGGATACCAGTAATAAAATGTCATCTGCATAAAGCATCAATTTATGCACCGCCCCACCTGCCCTAACCCCCGGGAGATCAGTCGCCCGACGTATGGCCGCCGCAAGAGGCTCTATGGTTAAACAGAAAAGCAGAGGAGAGAGGGGCGAGCCCTGTCTTGTTCCCATTCCCAGCCTAAAATAACCAGAGATAAGCCCATTAGTCTGCACAGCTGCTTCTGGGTGTTTATATAACACATGGATCCATTTTATAAAGGTAATACCAAATCCAAATTCTTCCAGAATTTTGAATAAATACCCCCATTCAACCATGTCAAATGCCTTTTCGGCATCGACGGAGATTGCAGCAATTGGGGACTGAATGTCAACCACAGACCACATGACATCAATAAGGCGTCTAATATTATCTGAGGAGCTACGGCCGTGAATAAACCCCACTTGGTCAGCATGGATCAAAGAAGCAATTACACTTCACACACTACAGAATTTTTGATATTATTTTAACATCTATCTGCATTAATGAAATAGGACGGTAATTCTTGCACTCATTCAAATCTTTACCTCTCTTAGGAACTAGACTAATAAGTGCTTGTCTTAGAGTTGGTGGCAGTACCCCCCTCTCCAGTGCCTCCTTATACACTTCTAATATAGGCTGGGCTAATTCTGTTGCAAAACTCTTAAAAAACTCCCCAGTAAAGCCATCTGGCCCGGGTGCTTTACTTGATGGTAAAGCCTGAATTACCCCTTTGATCTCCTCAATAGTAATATCCGAATCTACAAAATTCCTCTGTTCATCTGTCAATTTGGGAAGTCCTAGTGGTTCTATGAACTTATGAATTTCCTCCTCATTAGAAGTAGATGTTGAACTATAGAGGTTACTATAAAATTCTTTAAAAGTCTTATTAATATCTGCAGTCGCAGTGAGCAGGTCTCCAGCCGGTGACCTAACAGCAGGAATGGTGGAGGCCAGCTCCCTCTGTCTTATATAACTGGCCAGTAACTTTCCTGCTTTGTCCCCTGACTCAAAATATGTTTGCCTGGCCCTAAATAAATTAAAATTTAACCTTTTGGGATAGTATGTTATTATACTGGTATTTTAACTTTGTCAGTCTTCTCATGCCATTTTGTGTTATTTGTTGCTTCAACTCTGCTTCAGCTTGTTTAATTTTATTTTCCAATTCTAACAACTCTTGTGTTTTCATTTTTTTTACAATATGAAGTGTGTTGGATAAGCCGTCCCCTAATCACAGCCTTCAGGGCCTCCCACGCCACGCCCGCAGATGATACGGATTGCCAATTGATCTCTAAATAATGTTTAAGCTCTGTCTTTAGCCACTCTACATTTGCTGGGTCCTGTAAAAGGGACGAATTTAGATGCCACCTGTAAGATTTCATTCTCTCACTTTGGGGTAATAGATCCAAGCCCACCCAGGCATGGTCAGAAACAAGAATATTCCCTATTTCACAACCCACAGCAGAGGAAATGAGTGCTTTGGATATTAGAAAAAGATCTATTCGGCTATAGGTCTTGTGTACAGGTGAGAAATATGTGTAATCCCTACCAGAAGGGTTCATAATCCTCCAGATGTCTATTAAACCTAATGATTTGCAAATTCTCTGCAGTGTCATAGCAGCCTTTGGGACTTTACGCAATCCTACCCCATTGTGGTCAAGGGCTGGATCCATTAGAAAATTAAAATCCCCTCCCAGAATCACAGCATGATTCCCAGCGGCTTGTAGCTTCTTTTCAAGATCAATAAAAAAATTTTGATCATCCAAATTAGTTGCATATATATTAGCCAAAATTAGCTTCTGAGATTGTATTTCAGCCACCACAATAATCATTCTTCCCGGATTATCCTTAATTTGCTTGAAACATTTGAACTGTAACTGTTTACTTATTAAGATTATGATGCCCTTGCTTTTACTAGAGCCTATGCTGTAGAATACATGTCCCACCCATCCTCCACAGAGCTTCTCAGACTCCTCTGCTGACATGTGAGTCCCTTGAAGAAATACCACGTCATATTTTTTGTTTTTGAGCATAATCATAACCTTCTTTCTCTTAACGGGGTTCCCCAGTCCATTTACATTCCAAGGAGAGAGACGCACTAAACCTATTTGAGAGGACATGCCTGCCTACACTTTAATGACACATAACCATATATCAGACACAGTAAAGTAGCGCAGTGGTGATGACTAAACCTAAACAAACCCCTAAAACTATCAAAATAAAGAGTGTGCAACTGAACCTGAACTCTGCACATTTTAACCCTCATAAAAGTCTCTCCAACGGAGATCCAACGGTCCGCGTCTGGTCCGCGAGGCTCCACTCGTCCTGACTCCTCATGCACAGCTACCGTAAAAATAAATGTCCACCAGTGTCTGAAATTTAACGTTCAAAAACATAAAACCTCCCTTACTCACTGCATAGCGTCTATGAAAGCCATGGCGCTCTGGGGACAGTCGAAAGTTTTCTCCCCCTCGCGTGTCTCGATTCTCAGCTTGGCCGGGCATAGCATCCTGAAGCTCACCTCTCATTCATGCAACTTTTTCTTGCCACTCCTTGAATTTGTCGCGTTTCATATGGGTGGCTCTGGAGTAGTCTAAGAAAAGCATTACAGTAGTGTTTCCCCAGCTCAGCTTGCCCTTGCTCCTCGCTGCCCGCAACACCGCATCCCGGTCCGATGATCTCAGAAACTTGGCCAATATTGGTCTGGGCCGGTCACCTGGTGTGGGTCGCTGGCTAGCGACTCTGTGTGCTCATTCAATCTCTCGTCTCCCCTCCATGTTCAGCAAATTTGGAATCAGCTCCTCCAAAAATTTCACCACATCTCCTCCCTCTTTGCCCTCTGGAATGCCGATGAAGCGGACATTATTGCACCCCGAGCGATTCTCCATATCTTCTAATTTGTCCCAGATCTGCCCGACTTCTGTCTTGCTAGCTGGCGGGTTAGCTTGCCACTCCTTCTCGGTCATTTCCAAGCACTCCACTCGTTTCTCCACGTCGTCCACTCTCGTAATTAGGGAAGAGAGTTTAGTCTCAGTGGTGCGACGTATCTCTGCAAGCCCCTTCAAATCTTCAGAAATCTTTGTTAGTGCTGTGTAGTTGTTACTGATATCCTGAGCTATGCCATGAGCTTGTTGTTGGTCGGGCTCGCTATCTTCATCATGGTCTTGCATCATGGCGTCGGCCACAGGCCACAGCCTTGGAAAGTTTTGACATCTTTTGCACTCCTGTTAGTTAACAAGTGTACTGGATTAAAATATCTCTGGTGTAAAGGTTTTAAAATGATTAAAGGTAGCAATGCAGTGCGGAGCTCCCTACTCCGTGGCTTCTTCTCGCATTGCGTCACGTGACTCCCTCATGTATGACTGTTACAAGACTGTCACAGTTTTAAAACCATATATTAATGTTTTGTTGTTTCCTTTTCTAATCTCATTTGAATGCATTCTCTAGATGCCTCAGTGTTTACTGCAGCTCTACGTCCACCTCCAGAGTGTGAGTATCAGAATTACTTTTCAAGATACAACACATGTCATCTTTACACTCATGTTAACATACACTTGTACTAATTATATTAACATTTCTCTGCAGTGATTCGCTTTTACTTTGCAATGAATGCAGAGTGTTTGGGTTTCATTCAACATCTATGAATAAACTGTCTAAGATTAAAATTTCCCACTGTGGGATTAATAAAGGAATATCTTATCTTAGCTTATTTTGTTTGCAGGTTCTTACACTGTGACACCCATCGAGTTTGGCCTCCAGATTACCATCATCAGCTCTACCAATGGCACCTACATGATTAACATTAGTGAAGAAGGCCGACCTGGGCTTGGAATGGAATTCAACGTTCTCCACTTCAATCAAACCTCATCACTTCCAATCGATGATCTGAAGCCCTGTACTGAATATGAGCATAATGTGGCATTCATTGGTAATGATAGCAATGAAACCCCCTGTGACTGGGCTAAAACTAAAACTAGAACAATTCCAATGAGTGAGTAAAAATTCTTTGATGATAATTGTTGAATTGCATCATACTTTCTCTTACTTTAAGAAATGAGACTGTGTGTGAAACAGGAAAACATTTCTGTGTTTCAGCTAAAGATGACATTAAAGTCACTGTCGGTGCTGCCAGCTGCATCCCTGGATCTGTTTGTTACCAGAGTCACTGGGACATCAGCTCTTCACTGCAAACATCATATAAGAATCCACCTGAGCAATGCAAAAGTGACTGTAAAACATTGTGCATCAAACCTGATTACAATGACATTTGCTCAGATTTGACTACAACCTTCACTTCAGGAAACTGTGCGGATTATTCCTTTAACATCATCACAAACATCCCTGTTGGTATGTACAGTCGACAGGGGCGTAGCACCAAATTCTGGGCCCTGTACACTCTCAATGTCAGTGGGCCCCTATCCGTCCACCTACCCTCTCTCTCTCTCTCTCTCTCTCTCTCTCTCTCTCCTCTCTCTCTATCTATCTATCTATCTATGGCAAAAATGTATGGCAAAAATCATAATCACAATTATTTTTGATTGATATTGAGATCACAGTTAGGCCTATTTAACATGATTATTCATTGGCTTTGGTAACATCATGAATTTATTGAGCATTGACAATAGCTTTTAAGTACAGCACTGCACTGCAATGCTAAGGCTTTTTACCAGACAAAAATAATAAATTGCTTTATTGCTCAATTAATATATTACTAGTGTGCACTTGAGCCTACAGTGATAATGGTAGGCTATTTACATGTTGATATATGCAGCAGAAATATTGCTAGGTGGATCATTTAGTAAGTCTCAGCAATGAGTTTCACTTTCAGCTGTGCTGTGTTAGCAGACAATAGGCTATAGCACACGCACTGAACCAAAAGGCTAACTTACTTTAAACTTAAGGTAAATAACTGGCATTTAGGCAGCAATTCTACCAGTCAGCAGCTCTCTCTCTCTCTCTCTCCCCTCTCGAACCAACATACCAACGTAAGGGGGGGTCGGAGGGGGGAGTTCGCCCTTGAATACTTGAACAACGATCTCACGTTGTCTTTGCTCATCTCTAATCTCAGCCTCATCTTCAGAAGAGCCGCCAGGACTGGCCACTGCTGCTCCTGCTGCTCCAGCTGCTGCGGCTGCGCCAGCGCCACTGTTTGTTTCTGAAACTGGTTAATGTTGACAACTAACGTTAGCTGGCCCATAATTGTCTTTATACTTACAGCCGCAAGCAGCCTGGTTGGCAACTAGCTAAGCTAAAGACTTCACGTGAGCATACAAACATCAGCAGCAGCTGTCTGGAGTGGACTACGTTAACTTTAATTGGACTTTGCATAACAAGCAAACAAGCAAACAAGCCTTATTTCTTTTTCTTTCCTCTCTTTCTTCTTTTGAATACCCCGATTTATGCTTTTTGGGCAGCATGATGTCTAGCCCCCAGGTAATTCAATCTGGGCTCACTGACGTTACACTTGTCGCCGGTCACTGTCGGGCGGACTAAACCATTTTGCGCCTCCTAGAGGGGGCCCCCAGAATGTCCAATATGTTGGGAGGACTGTGACATAAAGTTCATTCTCTCAGCTGATGTTATCAATATATTTGAAATAAATTATGACACCAATTAATTGGAGGGCCCAATTCATTCGAAATAAAAACATCACAGAAAAAAAAAAAAAAAATCAGGATTTTCATGGGCCCCTCTCCCTACTCGGGCCCTGCGTAGTCAGGTCCACTTTTCCCCCCACTACCACGCCCATGACAGTCGAGTCCACCTGTATTATGAGTTACATGTGCTGTAGACATTATTTCATCATGTTTAATGTATGTGCTGTTATATTTTCTTTTTATTTCTTAGATCCAAGCAACACATATCAGGAACTTCTAAATCAACTTCCTGCAAAAATAAACACAACATTTCCTCCAAACTGTGATGGTCTCAGTGTTGATTACACCTGTCAGGGTGAGTGGAAAGACTAAAGTAAAGAGACTTGTCTGTTTGTCACCAACATTATGAATGGATTCAGACAGAAACAGGTAGAAACAATCAGAACCATTAGATGCTCACGCTGTCGTAAAACTGACAGAGATGCAAACTATAAAACTGCAAGGGCAAAAAAAATCATTTTACTTAAAACTGAAGTAATACGAATTGTATCTTTTGGAAATCAAGCTATTGAATAGATTATATTTAATTGCTTTGAACATGTCCAGCTTTGAATCTAATCAAACCCCAAAAGATAACAGCTCACAGGCACTGAGGTACAAATACCAGTTGTTGAAGAAATGTTGTCTTTCTTGTGTCTCCTCAGAAAAAGAAAAACCCAACGAGTCCAAGAAATTGTCAGAGCTGGAGCCCTTCACAGACTACAGCTGTACTGGTCAAGTCAACAACAACAACGTCGCCACAACAATCACAACTGCTGTCGATGTCCTGATTAACTGTGGTATGTTGATATTAACTTTACCTCAGTGCAGTGATGAGAACAATAAGCTTTTATCTTAAGATAACTTTGGATAAAAGGAAAACAACACTCAGTGTTACAGATTTCTTTCTTTTTTGAATATGTCTTTATATCCATATTAAGGCTTTTTGATGCCTTTATTTAGGTAGGACAGCTGATGAGAAGACAGAAAATGGAGAAATGAAGAGTGGGGGAAGAAATATAGCAAAGGGCCGTAGGCAGGAGTCAGACTCACAGCCTTGGTACATGGGGCACATGCGCTACCAACTGGGCTATATTGCCACCCCAGTGTTACAGATTTCTAATGTTTCCTTACAGATCTTGAAATATTCAACATACAGAAGAATGCAACCCAAACCTCTACTGACTTGAGTTGGACCACGACCAGTCTGAACTGTCAAGACCTTCCAACACTTGAGAAACTTTCTTATGACTGCAGTTGTTCACCTACTGCCTCCAAATGGAAACACAGTGGTGAGTTAAATCATTCAGATGAACTCTAATTACTTTATTTACTTTAGAGGAATGCACCTTTGGAAGTGTTTGGAGATCATTTTACTGGTCATTTTACATAAATAGTGAAATAAACTGTGGACATTTGAATCATCCATGAACCTACAGAGCTTCATGCTTTAACATGCTGAGTGATAGAAGGTGTAAATAACCTGAGATGAGACACCAAGTCACAGTTTGATGAAGAAGATTCTTCAAACTGACATGAAATATGACACAGAATAAACACTGAAATGTCACTTTAATATCTTTATTTACATATGAAGTGAATCAGGTCAGAAAAAAAACTATTGATTTATTGATTAGTTTCAATTTTGTTGTCACTTAACAGGTAAATTCACCAACAAAACAATCTGCTGTTGTATATTGTCTTATTGTTTTTTTTGTTGTTATTCAATCAAACACAACAGGTGAAGTTAAGAAACATCCAGCAGGAGGATCATGTCGTGTTACTGGACTGGAAACATTCACTGACTACACCTGTGACATCCAACCAACCTACAACAACAAGAAAGTTGCTCAACCAACACAAGTTACACAGAAAAATAAGACTGGAAGTAAGTGTCCAAAAAACAAAGTCAACACCTGTAGGTACAATTCAAAGACTATCTTGACTTTTTATTTATTTAGGTCGTGTATTTCACATATTGTTGAATATCAAAGGTAATGGGGAAAAACGAATACCTGCCCCTCCAGTCAATTTATGAGTAGTCTGTTCTTCGGCAAGCTCAGAGGATATTGACCGACCCGTCACATATCTTGCACGTAGCATATGAGCTCTTGCCCACTGACAAACGATTTAAAAACTCATTTAGTTTCTACCTCCATTAAACTTTTAAATAGTGCTGTTTGAGCCTGCAGGGATTGTGCAGTAGTGTCATGGTGTGTTTTTTTTTACCACAGGGTATGTGCAATATCTTGTAATGTGCAATGTTGATTATGTGCAATTTATTATGTTGTTTGTTTTTTCACACTGTGGAGGCATGTTTTGCGCAGCATATGAGTCCAAAACAAGTATATAGTATCGTATGTTATCACCTTGTTTTTGTTTGTTTTTACAGACAATGACAGTTTTTAATTCGCCTGTTGTTCTACATGGCTTTCGTCATATATGTTGTCCTGAATGTGGTGATCTACAAGATCTACGTCTGGAGGCTCAGAAAGTCCATAAAGTAAAGATCATTTTATATCTCATCACCTGCATGTTTGACTGTCACATTGTCTCTACTGTGTTGTTACAGATGTTGTAGTTTGTTTTAATTTACACTTCAGGAAGGTTGTGAGTGCTGATCTCAATTCATCAATCAGATTAATAGTCATTCAATTAAATATATTATCCATCCATCAGATGAAAAATCTGACAGAGTTGACATCTTATGCAGTTTACAAATTGTTGCATGTTTTCATTTCACAGAAGAGTCATCATGAGCATTTTATTTTTTAAGTTGCTCAGAGTTCTTTTAATGCTGATCAAAGAAATATTTTAAATCATAATTCTTATTTAGCTTTGAGCTGATATTTTCAGTGGGACATGATTTGTCTCAATTCTTAATATAAAATTTATTGTGTAAAACTAATCATCACTGTTTTCTCCACAGTGTTGTGAATGAAGATGTGATGCTTGACTCAACAGCAGGTGAGCAGATTTTAGTTTTCTTGTTTCTCTACAATTGTCTTTAAGTAGCAAACAGTGATCACATTCAGCAGTTACAAATTATTAACAATGTTTTACCTGTTAGATTGCAACACTTATATCCATTAACATGTCCTCCTTTAGGAATTCTGTATTAGAGCTCAACTGTAAAACTACTGAAAATTATACAAACTTGTAGCTTTAAAGCAACTTGGACAAAGTCTCTTTGTATCATGTCTGTTAAGTGCAGTGAACCCAACAACAAGTTGCACTTTTCCTGTTTTTCTTCACCTGTAGGTTATGAGAATGACCCTCAATCTGAGGAACGTTTATGAAGAAAGACCTGATGGAGAAACATAATTTCCTGCTATAAATGTGCACTTGACATGACTTGGCCTCGAGTTAGACTGTAGTCACATATTTGATGACTTTTCAAAAAAAAAATCAAACAACCTGAAACTTGACTTGGACTTTTAGCACCAATGACTCATACAAGTTGATACAAGTTGACATTTAATTCCCAAGATCCACTTTGTTTGAACCAATCTGACAGCATCCAATCAAGTTTCAGGAAAGAACCATGAAGAAATAACATTATGTTACTGAACTCCAGCTGGAAAATATTCTAGCAGAGATAATTTTGTCTGCATACAATAAATACACACTAGTCAATAAAATGTAAAAAAAATTGCAGCATGCCAACAGTGTGGGTTTAAAGTTTCAGATGAAGACACAACTTCTAACAACTGTTCAACATTTAAAGTTGCACAAAGAACAGTAAGTTAAGGCTCTGTTGTTAAAATGACTTCACCACATTGAAACTCAAAGGTTTGGACTTGACTCGGGACTTGTCTGTCTTGATTTGGGGCTTAACTTGGGATTTGAGTGCAAGGACTTGAGACTTACTTGTGACTTGCAGTTGCGTGTGATTTTTGGATCCCGACCACAGACGGGACATCATGTCTTTGATCATCTTACAGTATAATGTTAAACTGGCAGAATAAAGAAGCTTAAAAATGTACCTGTGTAGCTTTTACACTATCATGACCTGTGTTTTTATTGTTCACTTAGACATGTCATTTTCTCCATTTATATTTTTCTAATTAGTTGTATTCATGCCCAATTACATCACCTAAAGAAAAGGAATTTTTTTAATGTGTATTTTTATTGTTCTCTGTGTTTTTGAGGTGTTACCTTTCATGGCTGTTTGACTGTTTATTACTTATCATAATAAATCTTAAAAAATGAAACAGCTTCAAACTGGCCTCTAAATTGTGTTTAGCTTGTACGACTCTATGACTTCTATATTCTCTTTCCATACATCTGTAACCTGTGGTTTAAGTGTAACCTCACACCCAGGTCTGAGCTGAACTCCAGCCACTGCATGATTTTAAAAAACTATGATGTGTGTCTGCAGGAGAGTGTAAGTATGGAGCCATAACCCTGTTGTTTATCATGGGGTCATCATCAAGAGAAAGAATGCAGTCTGGTGGTGGTTCTACAGCCAACAAAGACACAGAAAATACTAAATAGAGGCTGAGCAAAATATTGTGCAATCTCCTGTCAAAGATAAGTCTCCTGAAAGATAAGTCTTGATCAACATATAACATTATTTGAAAATTAGCGTGTTTCACAGACTCACACTCCAGAGTGGGGGCTGGTAGGGCTGGGGGAGGTGGGCCACCCGACTCTGATTAGAGCGTGTTAACCGTCTTTTTATCAAATATAAATTTCACGATGTAGACGACCCCTAAAATGGTTGACTCTACTCTATGTCAACGTGGATAAATATTTTTAAAGAATCAACTGTTCTGACAATAAACAAGGAAATTATTTCAATGACAAACAAGTGTGTAGTTCAGTTAATATAATGGATTGTTAGTTTTCCTCCACATGTAGATGAGAAATGCAGTCTTGTTTTGCCAAAATCTGAGTTTTGGTTTATTCTATGTTGCCACTAGTATGTAATCAATTTCTCTGTCAGAGGCCAAAATGTGCATTTAGGCCAGCAGCATCAACTTCTTAAAGGAACAGTTCACCCCAAAATCCAAAAATAAATATTTTCCTCTGGCCTGTAGTGCTGTTTATCCATCTAGATAGTTTTGGTGTGAGTTGCTGAGTTTTGGAGATATCAGCTGTGGAGATGTCTGACTACTTTCTATACCTACATGAAACTGCTCACAACAAGGTACGTGGATTATCTTAAGTAACCTGGTCATGATTTCTGGAAAGAGACACTTGTTTTGAAGTTTTCAGTTTTTTAATTTTTTTAATTAATTTATTTATTTTAGCACTTTGAGCATCAGAAACTGATTTAGTCCGATTATACTGGTTTTCTGCGTCCTCAGCCCCTCCCACTAGATGAGCAGCACGCCCTTCATGAGCGGAAGCAACCGTTAATGGAGGCTCGCGGGCGAGCACAGACCGACAGACATCAACTATGTGTAATAAAACAGACACCTGACAGTAAAAAACACCGACAGAGGAGAGAAACTACATTTAAAAACATGAAGATTCAGTGTGAAGATATAAAAGTACAGAGAGCTGAACATAAAGAGACTTTTAAAAACGTCTTTCTCTCTGCTCTGCTGCACACACGAGCTCAGTATCACAACACTCGCTTGTTGGAGGGGAACTGAAAGGAGCCTCGCCACCGCTGGGCCGCGGTCAGCGCCACATGACTGCAGCCCGCTTAGGAGTCTGGCTTGCAGCTCATGTCGGGCGCGGCTCTCCGTGATATAAGCGGTCATGAAAATGCAACTCAGCGGCAACACGGTTTGACTCGCGCAGCTAAAAATGTCTGTACAAAAGCACGGTGTCATTTACTTACCGTGTAAACGCGCGGTGGATTCCTCCATGGTGCTGCTGCACACAGGTTTACAAGCAAACATGAAGATAAATCCACTTTTTCATCTCAAAAGTTTCAAAAACAAATGCTGAGCTCTCATCTGGCCGGTCCTGAAGCAGGAGTGAAGATAAATCCTCTTTTTAATCCCAAAAGTTTGAAATATACACTCTGAGCTCCTCTCCTGACAGTAAAGTAGCGGCATCACAGTAACTCCCGTGGTTTTTTCCTCCAGAAGCGCCAGTCTGCTGCAGACCCTCCTCTGAAGAGCTCACCGGCTCTGAGCAGTTGTCTGTCGGCTCTGTGTCTCAGCTCCACCCGGTCCTCTCGGCACTCGGCAAAGCTCCGCGATACAAGTGAATAAACACAACTGAAGGTGAACTCAAAAGTAACTGAGTTAGCTGACAAACTCCTGGGTTTAGCATGTTGCTAATTAGGCTCTTTTCTCTTTATTATAATGCCGTTTTATAGCGACATTTCCTGCAGGAGTTTCTGTCATTGATTCAGGGTCTGACCAGCTGCACTTGTAGGAGGAGTCCCCCAGGTCCTAAAAGACCTGTGATTGGTTCAAGTCTACCGTCACGGCACAGATTCTCTAAATGTTGAAAACAGAGCTATAGAGGAGGTGCAGAAGTGTAGCTCTCTCTCAGGACACCTGATTTACAATATGCTTAAAGGTTTTTATGAAATTATTTCTTAATTATACCAAAACAATGTTGCCTACTGGAGCTTTAACTTGAAGAAATTTACTTTTACAGTGTATTGTGGACATCTGTTACAGTGGTTTGTCATAACATCAAATTCTACTGAAAACAGAATCCAAATAGTATATCAGCAACTAATAGAGATATTAGAATAAATAAATAAATAAATGAGAAGAAACCAGAAGTGAGGTTTAGATAACAGAGGACTTCCTGTTTGCTGTGAAGTGGTGGACAAGAAGCTTCCTGTCACCCAAGTAAAGGTATCAGATATTAAATGTGAGATGAGATGTGATCCCTCACACTCATTTGACTTGACATCAGCAGTGAGGTCCAAAGTGTCAGAAAGCTGCGTCGAAAGCTAAAAATTAGACAAATTCTTTCTGAGTGTGTGAAAATTTTCCTATTGGATAACCCTGCATGAATGCAGCTGCAGACGTCCTAACAGCTGGATATGGCAGGTCTCTGTGGTCTGAAGATCGTGCTGCTCTGGGCTGGAATCATCAGTTTGACCAACTGTGAGTAAACAAAACCATCAGAAATGTCAATGTACTGGACTTTGTTTTAATGAAATAATATTTAATGTTATAAACATATGTTGTGACATACTGTTGGGAAGTGAGTGATTGTTTATATGAGAAAAAGGGAAACATTTCATGCTCCTGACAGATTTGTAATTTTGAATATTTAAATTAGGGCTGTTACAATGTTAGATTTTGACCACAGATTATCATGGCCAACAGAATTCAATATAACAAAATTATCACAATATTTATAAAAAATAAAATAGGGGCTTTCAGTCAAATTCATCTTTAACTTTGTTTATTGTGCGTTTTATTGTGAAAATACGGGTGTAGGGGAAGTGGAGGCTCACGATTATTTACACAAAATCATCATATATGTATTATTAACATGATATCAATATTTACATAATTTTTAAAAATATAACTCTGTGAGAATTCCCGCAACTTTAAATTGACTAATTAACAGAATAAGAAATAATATAACACAGCGGTGAAATTTATTTAAGATTGTGATCATTCTGTGTTTTGAAGGCAGCATGAGACGTATTATAGTTAAAGTCTGTATGAAAAAAGTTATTTAACTCATAATTAATAACTGTCAGTGGCCTTCTTTCCATTATTAAAAAAAAAATTTAAATAAATAAGGCTATAAACTGCTTTAAAACACAAATAAGAATCAGATCTTATGTCGTCTCCAAGCTTTATGCTGACAAGGAAAAAAACAAACATCATACTGGTATTAAAACTCACTGGATGACACAATTACATATTTATATTATATCTATTTCACACTGTAAGTTGAATATTTTAAAGCCCATATATATCATTTTGAATGCTATAAGGAGACACAGCATTTTGACTTTACACACTTTGACTTTAATAAAATTATAGAAAATGAGCAAATGACACAACCTTCATATGATGACCACTGCAATAGATAACAAGATAAAGTGCAGATAAAATATAGAACTAAAAAAACTGACTGGATTAAATTCAATATAGAATAAGGGAAAGAAAGATGAGGGGGGAAAAAATATATAAAGATACAATAAAAGTACGATTTGAGAAACAATCTCTTGTCATGTCTCACCTCCACTGAATGAACGTTTTCTGAGCTTCAGTACAAACATATTTAATCTTACAGGAATAAATAAAGAGATTTTGCGGTAATGTGGTCATAATCTTGAGCAGCACAGCCTCATGTAGCACCACATACTGTATGTGAAGTATTTGCTATTTCAGATAACGAGTCATTTGTCAACATATACACAGAGGAGAGTACAGTAGAAACCCAACATGGTAAAAGAGCTATATCCATCAGTAATTGTAAGGTGCTTTCAAAATTAATTATCATTTGATGTTTTTTTTTTTTTTTCTAACCTTCAAAAAATCTTTTTCATTTTCTAGCTTCTCGATCTCCACAGTGTGAGTGACTTACATTTTTTAAATTTCATTTTTCTCTCATTTTAACAAACCTCTACATGAAAACACCTTCAAACCTCAAACGTTTCACCGAAAGACAAATTATTCCAACTTTTTTTTTTTTTTTTTTTTTGGTAGGTTTTTACACTGTAACAGCGACCAGATTTGGTTTCAACTCAACATCACAAGTTCGATCACTGGAACATCCTATATGAGCTTGAATGAAGAAGGCCGACCAGAGACTACGACACAGTTCATTGTTCATCATTTTGGCCAAACTTCTTCACATTCATTCTCACACCAGAAGCCCTGTACTGCCTATGACCACACCGTGACATTAACTGATGGCAGCGGTGGAGAAACGCTCTGTGACCCCGGTGAAGATAAAACTCTGGTGACTAATAAAATGGGTGAGAAAGAAAATCTTTCTTTTAACTTTACAAATGTGAGAAATACTTGTGCAACATTATGCACAACTGCATCCACGGATATCTTTGTTACTACTGAGTTAAAAAAGAAAAGTGTTTGTTTGTCTGTCCTCATTTGAAATTAACAAAAGAAGACTACTTAAAGGATAACCTTGGTATTTTTCAACCTGGGCCCAATTTCCCCATGTGTATGTGTGTTATGATTTATAGGTACAACTCGTTTTAAAATTGTTTTCAGTATTGAGGGAGGTGGATGCAACCGGCAGCCATGAAACGAGTTATAACAGTAGATATGAGGGCAAATGCGTCCCATAAAAGTTTGTGCATTGAAAGTGCTTTTTTTCGCCACAGACCAGCTCAGATCGCCAGTGTAATCTCTGTCAACAGAATGCAAAGCGTCTCTCTGGGCTGTGTGTGACAAAATCTCCCGGGATCTTTCTTGTTGAAGAATGTCTTTGTTGCATCACGAAGGACAGCCGTTTTCTTGAGGAAGAAGTGTTTCGGGATTGGATGTCTTCTCTTCTTGGGCTGGCAGTCATCCTGGGAAAAGCGTACACTGCAGACCTGATGGTCTGCAGGGCGCAGTGTCTGGACAGGAGTGTTAGCATCTAGTTGTAGCACAGTTAGCCACAACTGCAGCATCTCACCGTCCAACAAAGGCAGCCTATGAAAGCTGTACGGGGTGTTGCGCGACATCTTGTTTTTGCAATTCGGATGAGCACAAACACGAACCATTGTTTTCAATCGATACAGTAAAACTCCCAACTGAACTCCGGGACAACTAACTCCGCTCTGACTGGCTCTCAGCATGGCTCCTCTGTTTTCTTCTGGCAACAAACAAAGATCCCATGAGATGTCGTCACACACAGCAAGCAGTAAGTGAAGCATGCTGTTGACAGTTACACGGCGATCTGGGCTGGTCTGTGGTGAAAAAAAAGCACTTTTAATGCACAAACTTTTACAGGATGTATTTGCACTCATATCTACCGTTATAACTCGTTTCGCGGCTGCCGGCTGCATCCGCGTCCCTCAATACTGAACCAATTTTAAAACGAGTTGTACCTATCAATCATACACACACATACACATGGGGAAATTGGGCCCAGGTTGAAAAATACCAAAGTTATCCTTTAAAGGCATCAGATCAGATCAGAAAAAAGGTCACAAACAGCCCTGGAAGAAACATAATATACAACTAGAAGAGTTCACTCAGTAGAGTGCAGGTCTCCTCAGGCAACAGATGGTGAAGCACCTAGTTTGTCTGCACATTCAAGGAAACCTTTCCACAATCCGACAATGATACATCAGCCATATGAAGCATGTATGTAGACATCAGTGGACTTAACCATGTCTTTTTTCAGATTGTTCTGCACACATAGACTCAGTGTTTCATTCTAAATTCATGTGCAACATGTAAATGGCAGTCATGTGCTCCTTAATGGTGCATCAGATAAAATTTAATCATATCAGTAACAGTAACCACTGACTATACTTTATATTTCCTGTATATCAAATAAACTGTGGCTCAATACTGCGGAAATGACAGAAAAAAGCAGAGACACAGCAGAGTGTTATAGTGACTGTATATGTCCATCTAATGACCACGATATGGCTCACTAAATATGTGCGGTAGTGATGCCCCCATTTGCCCCCGCGAGTTCAAACTTTACATTGTGATGAAGTACACTGGATAAAAACTTTACCATAGAAAGAGTCATAACTGAGCTTGTTTGCAGTTCGACATGTCCTGTCAACAGTTTTACAGACGTCTCTTTTATAATGGTGGCCCTATGAGGGAAAATGCTTTTTTGGCTGGTGGGGAATTTTTTGCTGCAGTACTGCAAGTGGCCACTGGTAAAAATTGGTGGCAAGGCTGAGGCAATGCCGCATTCTATGAAACTTCTGATATTGACCAAGAAAATTGAGTTTTCCTGCTCACAGATCATGCACATGCCTACATTGCAGGTGAGCTTGTGACTCCCAGGCCCATGTTGCCATGTTACCAGCACCCTGGTCTGTAGATCTTACTTCAGTACAATTCCAACCACGGCCCTTATACACTCCTCGACCCACTCTCACTCCGTTTGTGCAAATGGGTAGAGGGCCCACCCACAATGAGTGCCGTTCAAAACCAATCAGCCTGAGGAGGTTGTGGGTTATAAAGCCCTCCAACTGTGATTCTGCATCGATGCAGGCTCAAAAAACAAACTCTTCTCAGGTGCAGCACCTCTTATGTCCGGGATGGAGGAAACGCCACGACAGTTAGTTCTGTGCGAGGTGCAGTTATTATATATATAAGTAATAAGTTACGTAACGTCAAACAGACATTTGATGCATATTTTTCATGCACACATGATGGAATGACGTGACGAAAAAAATGTTCAGCAAAGCACAGATGTGGCCAAAGGAGCATGGAAGCAAGTTTTTACTTATTTAATTAATAATTTTTCCTTTCAAGCTCACTGTGTCGTAGATGTAACGAGCTTACCGTGTCAGTACCACTTTGATCTTCATCAGTGCTGTTTATGTACAAAACGTTCCCTTTAATTTAAGAAGTGAGACTGTGTGTGAAACAGGAAGACATTTGTGCATCATTTGTCTATTTCAGATAAGGATGACATTAAACACGCCAGCTGCATCGATGGATCTGTTTGTTACCAGAGCAACTGGGACATCAGCTCTTCACTGCAAACATCAAATAAAAATCCACCTGAGTCATGCAGAAGTGACAATAAAACATTCTGCATCAAACCTGATTTCAATCACATTTGCTTCAGATTTGACTACAACCTTCACTTCAGGAAACTGTGCGGATTCTTCCTTTAGCATCACCACAAGCATCCCTGTTGGTATGTACAGTCGAGTCCACCTGTATTATGAGTTGCACATACATCAAAACATTACAGTACTTCATTGTATTTAATGTATGTGCTGTTTTCCTTTTTCTGCAGATTTCTTAGATCCAAATGAAATAAAGCAGAAACCTCAAAATCAACTTCCTGCAAAAATAAACACAATATTTCCTCCAAACTGTGATGGTCTCAGTGTTGATTACACCTGTCAGGGTGAGTGGAAAGACTAAAGTAAAGAGACTTATTCTGTAACCAACATTATGAATGGATTTACACACTGTGCTCAGGTGATTAGGACCTGAAACCTCCATCATTACAGACTCGCACTGTAACTATCAGAGATGACAACTATAAAAACTGCATGTTTGCAAGAGCACCTTGAAAATGAAGTAATATGAACTGTATCTTTTGGTGTAAAAGAAAAACAAAATATTGATTTGTGCATTCAGTCTTGAATACTGGACTATTTTATTGTTGTAAGTATTTTAACATTTGGATTTAATCAAACCCAAAAATAACAGCTCACAGGCACTGAGGTACAAATACCAGTTGTTGAAAAAATGTTGTCTTTCTTGTGTCTCCTCAGAAAAAGGAAAATCCAACGAGTCCAAGAAATTGAGAGCTGGAGCCCTTCACAGACTACAACTGTACTGGTCAAGTCAACAACAACAACGTCACCACAGCAAACACAACTGCTGTCCCTGTACGGATTAACTGTGGTATGTTGATATTAACTTTACCTCAGTGCAGTGATGAGAACAATAAGCTTTTATCTTAAGATAACTTTGGATAAAAGGAAAACAACAGATACTCAGTGTTACAGATTTCTAATTTTGTTCTTACAGATATTGAAATAAAGTTGGTCAAAATAAACAGGAGGTAACTAATACCTCCATTGTTTTGAGTTGGACCACGACCAGTCTGAACTGTCAAAACGTCCTTCCAACACTTGAGAAACTTTCTTATGACTGCAGTTGTTCACCTACTGCCTCCAAATGGAAAGACGGTGGTAAGTTAAATCATCTGGATTAACCCTCTAATTATTTATTCACTTTAAAGGAATCCAGCTTTGGAAGTGAATCAGTTAGAAAAAAAACTATTAATTTATTGATTAGTTTCAATTTTGTTGTCACTCAACAGGTAAATTCACCAACCAAACAATGTGCTGTTGTTTATTGTCCTTTATTTTGTCTTTGTTGTTAATCAAACAACATGTTACAGGTGAAGTTAAGAAACTTCCAGCTGGAGGATCATGTCATATTACTGGACTGGAACCATTCACCGACTATATCTGTGACATCCAACCAACCTACAACAAAGAAAACTTTGCCTTTCGATTTGAAGTTAAAATGAAAACTGAGACTGGAAGTAAGTGGAAGTGTGCTGAAGAGACCTCTACAAACAGAAACATGTTCCACGTGTTGATAATCCTCATATATCGTGCTTTGGTGCTGACGGAAGGTAAACAGTGCAATGCTGCTGTCTCGCTGCTGCTGCTGCAGCTGCAGGAGGAGAACAGGTCACTTGGTGCTTCACGTCCAGAACTCATGCAAAGCAGCTGTCCCGCTGTTGATAACTCATGTCATGTGTCTCAAACTCTCCCACACTTTAGATGATTGTGGCGAGGCTGGCTCTCTGCAGCTTGTTCTCCGTGTTGATGCACATCATACAAATCAACGTATTTTTGTAATTGATTATGTTGACAATTCACCCGAGTCCCACTGACAACCAGAAGAGCAGCCCATTCGATTGGCAGCTGTTTGTTTTTCCAACTGTAAAACATAATCAAGATGGGGAAAAAATAAAAGGGTGCCTTGTTTTACACACTGACAAATTTCGTCTGGTCTCTTCTGCAGCAGAACACACTGAAAATTACAATTGTGATTAAACTGCTCTTATCAGAAAATTAAATATCACTTTAACAATGAATAATCACACAGCATCATATCTAAAGAAAAATATGTTTTTTCTCTCTCTTACAGAACCAGAAAGATATTCATAAACTGACAGTGACTGTTCCAGAGAATAATGTGATTAAAGTAACTTGTGATTATAGAGAAAAATTAATGGACCTGAGAGAAAATTCATCGCACGTCTTTATGATGGCAGTGGCACTGTGAAGACATCTGAACAAACAAAATGTAATTTCGAATTCAAAGACCTGAACGACTCCGCGACCTACACAGTGGAGGTTTGTATAATCCTAATTTTTGGTGTCACAAGATTATTGCAACATGATTCCTCATATTTCTTCAAATATTCCTGATAAACTTATTTTCTGTCTTTCCAGGTGACTGCATTCAATGGAGAATTTGAGAGCAACCCCAAGATAAAACATGTTACAACTTCCTGTATGTGCAGTTTTAATAAATACCACAAATTACTCAACTCAAAGTCATTTTGACACATTTTGCTCTGACAAACTGAACACAATTCAATTTCTGTTCACTCTATCTTTAACAGAACTGCCACCACGCTGATATTCTTCTATTATCACCTTGTTTTTGTTTGTTTTTACAGACAATGACAGTTTTATAATTCGCCTGTTCTTCTACATGGCTTTCATCATATATGTTGTCCTGAATGTGGTGATCTACAAGATCTACGTCTGGAGGCTCAGAAAGTCCATAAAGTAAAGATCATTTTATATCTCATCACCTGCATGTTTGACTGTCCACATTGTCTCTACTGTGTTGTTACAGATGTTGTAGTTTGTTTTAATTAAAACAAGTCTTTTAGCTTTGATTTAGAGTGAATGTGTGGTCGAGCACATCTGATAACAATATATCTAGTGAATTTGTTGATAAATAGAAAACTTCTTGAGAATATTCCACCTTTTGTAAACCAGGAAGTGAGACAGGACCTTAGTGTGCAGACTAAACCTTTTTATGGCTGATTTTTCATTAAAAAAAAAAAAATCAATTTTAAAAGAACAATTAATATAATAGCACATTTTTATACCCGTGTTATCAGTAGGTGTTGTTAGTTTGATTTTGAAGGCTTGTAACACATTTTTAAATTTTTTGAACTTGTGTTTAGAAATAAAAAAATTACAGCAAACCAAAATATTTCATAAATTATACCCTTAAATAGTACATTTTCAACAAGGAATTGGAATTAGATTGCTGGTATTAATATTTTTAGTGGGACATGAATTGTCTCAATTCTTAATATAAAATTATTGTGTAAAACTAATCATCACTGTTTTCTCCACAGTGTTGTGAATGAAGATGTGATGCTTGAATCAACAGCAAGTGAGCAGATTTTAGTTTTCTTGTTTCTCTACAATTGTCTTTAAGTAGCAAACAGTGATCACATTCAGCAGTTACAAATTATTAACAATGTTTTACCTGTTAGATTGCAACACTTATATCCATTAACATGTCCTCCTTTAGGAATTCTGTATTAGAGCTCAACTGTAAAATACTGAAAATTATACAAACTTGTAGCTTTAAAGCAACTTGAACAGTCTCTTTGTATCATGTCTGTTAAGTGCAGTGAACCCAACAACAAGTTCACTTTTCCTGTTTTTCTTCATCTGTAGGTTATGAGAATGACCTCAATCTGAGGAACGTTATGAAGAAAGACCTGATGGAGAAACATATTTCCTTCTACAAATATTTAGATGATTTTTCAAAAAACTCAAAAGACTTGCAACTCGACTTGGACTTTTAACACCAATGACTCATGACTTCACTTGGACTTGGACCTTTTGACTTAAAAATACTTGATACCTTCCTCCAAGCCCAAAGTTTAAAGAGTATGTTATTTAAAAATTGACAGCATCCAATCAAGGTGCAAGAGAGAACTTTGAAGAAATAACGTTACGTTACTGAGCTCCAATTCTACCAGAGATAATTTCGTCTGCATACAAAAACTACACGCTAGTCAATAAAATAAAATAAAAAATAAATAAATTTAAGAATTGGATTATGCCAACAGGGGTTTAAAGTTTCAGATGAAGACACAACTTCTAACAACTTTGTTCAACATTAAAGTTGCACAAAGAACAGTAAGTTAAGGCTCTGTTGTTAAAATGACTTCACCACATTGAAACTCAAAGGTTTGGACTTGACTCGGGACTTGTCTGTCTTGATTTGGGGCTTAACTTGGGATTTGAGTGCAAGGACTTGAGACTTACTTGTGACTTGCAGTTGTGTGTTTTTTTAGATCCTGTCCACAGACGGGACACCATGTCTTTGCTTCATTGTAAGATAATCAGTTTAACGTACTTTTACAAAATCATGATCCCGTGTTTTTATTGTTCACTTAGACATGTCATTTTGTCCATTTATATTTTTCGAATCAGTTGTATTCATGCCCAATTACGTCACCTAAAGTAAAAGTTTTTTTGTTTGTTTTTGTTGCTCTATATGTGTTTTTGAGGCATTGTCTTTAATGGGTGTATGACTGTTTATTACTTATCATAATAAATCTTAAAAAATGAAACAGCTTCAAACTGGCCTCTAAATTGTGTTTAGCTTGTACGACTCTGACTTCTATATTTTCTTTCCATACATCTGTAACCTGTGGTTTAAGTGTAACTTCACACCCAGGTCTGAGCTGAACTCCACCACTGCAATTTTAAAAAACTATGATGTGTGTCTGCAGGAGAGTGTAAGTATGGAGCCATAACCCTGTTGTTTATCATGGGGTCATCATCAAGAGAAAGAATGCAGTCTGGTTGTGGTTCTACAGCCAACAAAGACACAGAAATTGAAAAATATTAAGTAGAGGATCAGGAAAAATATTGTGTAATCTCCTGTGAAAGATAAGTCTGGATCAGCATACAACATTTAAAAATTGGATTCCCACTCAAGTGAGGTGGGCCGCCCAACTCTGATAACAGCGTGTTAATCGCCTTTTTTCAAATATAAATTTCATGATGTAGAGGACCCTAAATGATAACATTGGCCTTGCAAGACTCGGGATGATTTAAAACAGAAGATGGTGTTTTGAGCCATTTTCAACCCAAATAAATTTATTAAGAAATGTCAGTATTAACACCAGCATTGATACGCATGTTTCCTGACAGTACAGTGATATAATTAGTTTATTTAGTTAAAAATATGTTTATGTTACTACATGCTGCTTCACTGTCAGAAACTCCCAGGTTTTAATGTTGGAGAGTATTTTTCAAGAATGTCTAACAATAAACAAGAAAATAATTTCAATGACAAACAAATATGTAGTTCAGTTAATAATGAGATTGTTACAGTTTTCCTCCACATGTAGATGAAAATGCAGTCTTCTTCTGCCAAAATCTGAGTTTTGGTTTATTCTATGTTGCCACTAGTATGTAATCAATTTCTCTGTCAGAGGCTAAAAGGTGCATTTAGGTCCAGCAGCATCAACTTCTTAAAGGAACAGTTCACCGCAAAATCCAAAAATATATATTTTCCTCTGGCCTGTAGTGCTGTTTATCCATCTAGATAGTTTTGGTGTGAGTTGCTGAAATTTTGGAGATATCAGCTGTGGAGATGTCTGACTTCTCTTGAATGTAATGGAACTAATGGGACTCTGCAGTTGAATCTATTGGAACTACTTTTTTGTACCTACATGAAACTGCTCACAAAGAGGCGTGTGGATTATCTTGAGTAACTGGGTCATGATTTCCGGAAAGAGACTGGTGTTTAATTTTTCAAATGTTCTGGGGTTTTTTGGCACTTTGAGTGCGCCATTTAGTCCCATTATACCTGACTGATAACTCCAAAACTTGGCAGCTCACACCAAACTTTCTAGATGGATAAATTGCACTACAAGTCAGGGGCAAAACATGAAGTTTTGATTTTGGCGTGAACTACCCCTTTAAATCAGAAAATACCACAGGACATCATATTTACTAGGTATTGATGTTCAGGTAAGCTTCTATGCCTGGTAAATACTGTACATAACATGGATATGTAGGCCAATAAAATGTCACTGAAGGATGTAACTAATGGAATCCAGATAAAAACACCAGTGTTTGCTCTACTATCTGTCTGGGTTATATTTTTTCTATGAGTGCGTTACACAACATAATGGCAATATAGGAATATACTTACCCATCAAGCAGGTATATTTGCCAGTTGTTCATCAGAGTGAAAGATCCCAACTTGTAAATTCAAATACACTCTGTTGGTGCGAGGAAGCACAGGCTCACTCTGGACTTTGAAGTTTAGTTCGTCCTTACAAATGACCAACCTGGACCAGAACTGCAGGTCTGATGCTGCTGAAGCTGCGGCTCTGCGACTGAATCACGCTGGCCAGGCTTGGTAATTTAATGTGTGTCCTTTTATAGTTGGGTTCTGTTCTAATCTTTTGAACAGTGATGCCTGTTCAAAAGATATGATGTGAAAACATTAAAACCTGGTAAGAGCTCCAAGCACTCACTCTAATGTCCAAAAGAAATTTAAAAGCTTTATTGTATTTAGTTAGCATACAAGGCGTTTGTGATGAGGGTTTTTAATTTGACATGAAATGTTCAGAAAACAACCAAACTACCATAACAATAAATATTAATTCTAATATTTGACTTTCTGAAGAAAAACAAAACAAAACCCTGGACTCTTTAATCCCAACTTGACACAGGAGTGCACTGTTGTATTTTACATAGACAAAAAACACTCCCTACCAAGAAATGGCCCTAATCCTTAAAGTGACTTAGCACTGTGTGTTATAAACAACCCTAGTGAGGAGTAAACATAATAAAATCAAAAATAAACCTGGATCTCCATTTCTATGCAAAAACATGCACAACCATTACTGCACAGACAAATTTTAAGGCAATGCAACCTGACCTTGCACTGCATGTTGCATGTTCTTACTAACAAGGTGATGTGTACAAGCAAGATATATGCATTTGGTTTTAAAAGAAAGCAAGGCATAAAATTACACTGCAGTGTCAGCTGACATCATATTATAGAATGAGAGCTGTTCAATATTTGTTCTCTGATTCTGATTATTTCTGGGCTGTTTTCATTATGTGATATTTTGGCATTGTGACAGGGCATCATTTTAAATGTACCTTTCGAGCCGATACAAAATCAAAACTAAAGGCTCATGCGCAGCGGCCACAGTGTGCAGATACTTGCGCCATCTGTGCACCCATGGGCATGTTGGTCTTAATATGAGGCGTCATCAGGTGCATTGCTGGAGCATTGCTATCCTGAGGCAGCAGAACGCGATTGTGCCATTGACCAACAGTAACCTGGTCTAAAGTCAATGGAGCAGAACTTTCCTGCTATTTAAAGCAGACTGTAAGATGCACACATACACAGGTGAATTCACAACACGCTCACACTCTGCTTCTAGGGCACTATAGTTAATCCACAGGTCATAAAAATTAACATTCTCATTACTAATGGATGGTTGCAGGTGGGTGAAACAGGATGAAGCCTCTCCACATATAGAGAGTCACTGTACGCATTTACGCACACGGCACAGCAGCTGTAACTTCACAGATTGTTTCAATCAACGGGATCAGTCAGGATATTATGTGAGTTAATACGGCCTGATTAATACAGTGTCTAAATCGAGACTTCAATCAGGGCTGTCTAAAAAAATTATTTCCTCTGGAGAGTGACCTCTGTCCTGTCAATTTTAAAAATACAATTCAATCAATTCAATTTTTAAGTTTTGCTGCTTGAATATTAACCATATCTGCTGCAGGGACATTACTGCATAGACAGAAACAAAACTGAAAGCAGCCTCTCTAAACACTAGATCATCTTTTAAATGATGTCGCTGCACAAGCTTTCCAGGTGATTTCTTTCTTGTGTCTTGTATTGATATATGCATGTTTTCTTTAAGGATTCACTTAAAGAGAGCTTTCAGTCATTTTAAGAGTTTGCATACGTGTAGTAACAAGTTATGCTGCTGTGTCCCGTGCGTAAATGCGTACATGGCCTTTCTTAATGGGGAGACACTTCATCCTATTTCACTCACCTGCTACTGACTTCTCTAACTTGCTGAATCTGTCATTTAAATAGCAATGCACCAGAGGCAGGAGCACTTGGCTTTTAACAGGAATGGGAGATGACATTCTGAATTCATGTTACACCCAAATACACCTATGATTAATTAAGAGACTAAATGAAACCCCTTTGCACCTTGCACCTTGCTCTGCACCAAGATTATGTGCAGTTTATCTCGCAAAAGTGGAGTTGGGCACAACCTAAATGCACTTGAACCACGCGCTACAGATCGTCTCAATAGGGCCCTTAATATGTAAAGTGCTTTAAAGCAAAACTAAAAGGTTTTGGTCCTATACAGACGATCTTGTTAAGACAGCATAGAGATAGAAGATAAACAGCAATGTGGGTGAAGATGGTGAAAAAACATAGTTACAGAAATGGAAACAATTTTTACTGCAGTGGCAGAGAAAAGCAATATAAAGCAACAGCAATAAGGACAAGGTGTACAATTTCAAACAAAAATTGCAAACACTGTATTTGCAAGTCTCAGACAAATAACTACTATAACACACTATCAAAATATTCTGTTGACCAAAACAAAATAACTTACATTTTCTTGCACCTTTAACCTTTGATTTTGTATATAACACATGTTACTGAATGTTAATTAAAAAAAAAAAAAAACATAAGAAACATGGGCATACATGTACAACGTGGATGACCGGTTAGCAGGCTACTTGATAATGTCAAAATAGAATTCATAAGACACTGAAATAAAGTGTTATCAATCATTGTTTACTTACTATACCTTTCATGTGGTATCATTGTCATTATGTAAACCAGTGGTAGTCAGTGCTGGTCATTGGTGACCCACTGGTGTAAACCTATTCACTTTAAAAAAAAAAACAATAAAAAAAAAAAAAAACACTGTTTCCTTCCTCCAAATGAATAAAGGGTCACTAAAACCCCACAGTATTAAAACTATAGGAACTTCTTCGCTATGTACAGTAAAACTAAATGAGTCCCATTGGTGCTTGTTTTTTTTCAGTAAAAGTCTTTGATATACTTTTCATAAAAGGTACCTTAACATATATATAAACTGCTCTCTCCATGTGTGACTTTTCTCTTTGGTATCTTGACTGAGGACATAACTTAGATAGTTACACTGCGATTTACTCATAACATGGACAGCTACACAAGGCAAGGATCTGCTGTCTCTTCAATATATTTGTTACTTAACAAGACACTGCAAACTTACATAGCAACATTAACAATCGCAGCATTTTGTCCACATAGGCTACCTTTCTGGTGGGTCAAATGTATCTGCTGGACCATGATGAGAACTATTCTTTTGGACTTTGATTTTTTTTTTTTTTTAGATGTCTTCAATGTGATTTCACCAGCCCTCAAAACCTCACAATATGTAATAGCCATATACCCTGGAGGAAATGTTTTTGGTGTCAGTGACTAAGGTAAATAAAACTGCTTTTGTTGCAGCCTCTACAACTCTTCTAGGCTGTCAAAAAGAGACATTCTCAATTTTTCAAAGACTATACATAGGTGTCAAAATGACTTACATTCAAAGTGTTGTGGAGACATTTGCCCATGTTCTCCCCCCGGCACGTCTCTACCCTCTAAATGATCCTTCCTTTCCTAATACATTCATTAGACATGATCACCCTGTCAGCCTTCCAGTACCAGGGTAAAAAGTGCTACACAACAATGCTTCAACCGTCAATAACACTCTATTACGTCTTTCTGTTTTGCTGCCATCGAGTGAAAATCTCTCCACTCCAGTTTTACCTTTGTTCTCAAAGTTTTCGTGGACTTTTTTGTGCCATTTGCTGACCAAGGATATTTGCATTGATGTACTGTTTTGAGGATAGGCAACAGGTAACACTTAACTTTTGTTTTCAGTAATGTTACAATTTGCCAGTATATGTACTTTAAACTGCACCTACTGAAGAACGGTTTGACTTCGCTAAATGAAAATACAGAGGACATGATTTCAAAACCATACATACACATCAGTGGGTTGCAAAACATTGATTTTCAGTGCTGTAACATTATTGAAGTCTAAGGAATGGGAGGTCCATCTGACAAAAAAGTATAATCTTTATAATCTTTATCCGGGGGCAGAAAAGTGTCTGTGTCAGCCACGTTATAGACTGTACCCTTACCTTGAAAATACAAATCTGTTACACGTCCTACTTATCACAAGGAGCTCTAAACTCTGGAGTTAGTTATTGTATAAAAGCTGATAGATGTGTACGAGTCCAGCATGAAGAGCAAGGAGGGAAGTGGGGAGGAGTTCTGCAAGCTATAGTGTGTGTAACTCTGGGCTTAGCTGCCCTGTGTCATGTTCTGCATGTGTTTGGCAATGTCGTACACGTAGGTGATGTCCGGCCTCTTCTCCGGGTCAGGGTTGATGCACATATCTACCAAGTTCCTCAGCTGGTGAGAGGGACAGGGGGTGTGTTGGTTGGGGAGTAAAGAGAGAAACAACAATATCAATGAGAGCAAACTGTGGATTTTAAAAGAGCAGCTCCAGAAAAGAACAAACCCCAGCTAACAGGGACCTGCTCGTCTTTTAATGAGCTCTTTCCATAATGACAATAACAAGGCAACAAGTAATCGAGCTGGGATAAAGATGCGAGGCCGGGTTGGCGCACTAATCGCTTATTGGTCTGCTGAATCCACTTTTACCTGAGCCCCCACACACACACACTCACGCACGCACGTACCCACGCGCATGCACACACTGCTGCCACTCCATTGCCATCCGGAGACAGCACTTACACTTGAAGCCGAGCGAAGCGGCTGATTGGAGCAGATAGATAGACAGGCTCGCAGGCGGAACAGCCACCGCCATCATTAAAAAAAAAAGAAGAAAAAAAGAGGAGAATAAAAGATGGAGAGGAAAGAAAAAAATAACATCTACGCGAGGTCGCTATGGTAACCGTCTGCCGACTTCCTGGCCGCTGTTGCGTGGCACCGGCTTGGACGAGTTCTCGTCAGCCGCTGTGTTTATATGTGTGTGTGTGGTGTGTGTTGTGTGTGAGAGTGAGAGAGAAAGTGAGAGAAAGATGCAAATTCAGACAGTCTGAGAATTAGTCCCACAGAATAGAGATGGGGGGGGATGCAGATATGTAAAATATTCATGCGCTTCTTTGCATGGCGAGTGGGGTGGGGAGGGGTGTCAGGTGGAGGAGGGAGGGGGAGTAGGAGTTAGTGAAGGGAGGCGTGGGGGGGAAGCATAGACGGAGATGGTTAAATGACACAACAAAGATGAGCAGCTGACAGTTTGCTGCCGATCCTTCAGGAGCATTGTTTACATCCAGACAGGCGCTGCAGGCACCCCCCTCATCTCCATCTTCCATCGCCCTGTCTCTCGCTCTATCATTCCCTCCCTCTTTCGCTTTGTCTCCCTTTCTCCTGGATGGGGGTGACATGCGGGGCAACGCAGAAGCTCACTGTGCTATGTGTGTGTGTGTGTGTTGTGTGTGGTGTGTGTGTGAAAGGGAGCTCTTGTAACAAAATATACACTTGCACAATTGCTCCTGCACATGAAAAACACACACAGACACATAGAGGCGCGAGACACCTCACAGTTAGCCTTTATCAACCTAATGAAGTAAATACAACGGTATAATAAAAGCCTCTCTCTCAGGGTTTACTATTTGACTAGAAGACTTGGATAAGAACAGCCACTTAAATTAGCCACTGTGGACTGATAGCAGTGTGGAGGGCATGGAGATAAAAGATACAATAGGTTGGACACCTTTTCTGCTTTAAGGACCATACCATTTCATTTCCAGGTTTTAGCCCCATAAGTATATGACATAATGTATCCTTTACATTTGTGTTAACACGCATTAAAAATACACTGAAATTACTAAAACACAGTATCATGGTTTGGGATGTAAATGTGATGTAGAGATACATCGATTGCACTCTGGTTGGTTGATTCAGATTTTTTACAAGTTTGACTCTTACGCCCATGTTGATGTGCTATCAAAGCCCCCAGGTGGGCAACGGGCTTTGAGGTCAATTTGACATAGTGGCCAAACCATGAAATGACAACGTCAAGTAATGCTCTACAGCCAAAAAAGAAGACCTTCACCCCATAGACTTACATTGTGAAAGCAGCAGCTGTAAAATGAATGGCGGATACATTTTTTTTTGAGCATCACACCCCCCGCAAAATGACAGGTTTCATTATCAGAATTCGATCGATTCTGTCCAATAACATTTGGAAAGTCTGGAAGAGCCACACCATTAAATCATTTTATTCTGTTCAAGTTAGCAGAGGGTAAACCAGAAGTTAGCAGCTCAGCCGTTTCTACTGCACTTACTCTATGGGTCGCACAATGCGGAAGCATATGACACCAAAGTTGGCTTCATGCACCACTGAGCAGCTGTCATTAGACTGAGCGGAGGCCTGTATGCAGTGACATCACTGGACGCAAGGGAGAAAAACAGATGTTGCAACAGAAGAACAAAGTTTCTCCATAAATGTAGCGCACAATGAGAATTCATCACTTCAATGGACTACATTTACTATTAATACTGATTGGACATCAACATGAAAAGTGCTGAAATATCCCTTTATGGTTGAAAATGTCAAATATGTTCTGGTTTCAGGTTCTCAAACGTGAAGTTTTTTGTTTGTCTTTGACTTAGATTTATATAATGCCAATGTAATATCCTCATGTTTTGGACTGTTAATTAGACAAAAGAAAATTTGCAGATAGTATTCTGACATTTCATAGACTCAACAACTTATCAATTAATCAAAAAGTATTTGATATATTAATTAATAATGAAAACAACTGTTCCCTAACAAAATTTATGGTATAGGTTTAAAACATGCAAAAACACTGGTATGTTCCTTTAAATAGATCACATATGCCTTTTAACTATCAAGCAATAAGACTTTCTTTCTTTACTCTCTTTCTTTCTTTGCAAGGAAACTTTGTAGTAATTGTTAACTATCAAGCAGACACAATAACTCACAAAGCTTTAGTAACGTCCATAATGAAGCAGTGTCATTGCTAAATGGATCTAATACCTACAGTATGTGTGCGTGTGTGCCTATGAGTCAGTGTTTTTGCATGTGTGTACACTTGATTTAATATATTTAAGAGAAAAAGACAGAAATCTTAAAAAAAAAAAAAAAAAAATGCCACCCACAAAAACAGGGCATGCAAACGCAAAGCCATGCACATTCATACACACGTCAACAGCAATCAGCAATAAGGCGATCTTTAACCGCGGCCCGACTAGATTACATTTTTGTGCACGGGTAAGTCTACGCAGAATTACAGCAGATGATTTAACATTTAGTTAGGGAAACATGACACTCCAGCCCATTTAGCTTCACCCCACTCTGTAGCGTGGCCAGATGCTTTTGATATGTGCATTTAATTTTCAAACGGCTAAAATCATAGCCGGTCTTTTGATCACAGGGCAAAATCATACTGTACCGTAGCTCAGACAGTTGGGTGGATTTCAGTTGCATATAAAAAATTAACTTTAATCGTCAACACAAGTCAAAATCAGCAGACTGGCACAGAGGAAGAGAAACTGGCCATGACTGCTTAAAACAGTAGTTCCCTAAAGATATTAAGGATTTTCTTTTAAGTTTCTTTTAAGAGCGTTCTTTTAAAACACTGAGCAGGTCCATACCTCCTTATCATAGCAGTAAAAGGCAACTGATGGAGTACTTACCTCCTCTGAGTAGTGATCTGAGGGAAGAGGGGGGTAGTCACACTGTTCTATCTTCTTACAAAGGGAGTAAAGGTTCATCTTATCCCCATAGAACGGACTCTGTAGGGCCGCCATCTGAAAAATGAAGATATGAAGAAGCAGGGAGAGGAAATGTAGAAAGAGACGGAGAGAAGAGAAAAGGAAACCTGTGAGAGAGCAGAGAACCTGAAACACCCGATCAAACCCTAAACTGGTGCTACACAGACAACACTGCACTGTACACTCTTTGAAACTGAAGTGCTAACTAGAACCTTGAAGGTTTCTGCAGCTTGTCCCCATAGGAGAACCCTTTTAGGTTCCTGGTAGAACCTCTCTTTATAAAGGTTCCACTTGGAACCCTTTTCAGAGAGTTCTTCCTAGAACACAAAGAACCTAGAACTATCTGTGAAAAGTTTAACCCAGAACCCCCCAGGGGAGATTCTACGGAGAACCCTTCTGTAGTGAGGAAGGGTGTTCTATCCACAACCATTCCACTTTCTAAGGGTGCTTACATGAATCCAACCTGGGGGTTCTATGGAGAACCTTCTTATCTTCCAAGTGTTTTATCTAAAACCCACCAAGGTGGTTCTAGTGAGAACCTTTATTATATTTATATTCCAAAGGTTTTATTTAGAACACAGTGAGGGTGATCTACAGGGAACCTTTTTATATTCCAAGGGTTTTATCTAGAACCCACTATGGGGATTCTACCTAGAACATTTTTATATTCCAAGCATTTTATCTAGATAACACCCTGGGGGTTCTACCATGAACCCTTTTCTATTTCAAGGGTTTTATCTAGAACACACTCAAGGGAGCCTTTTTGCATTCCAAGGGTTTTATCTCAAACCCACCCAGGGCGTTCTACCAAGAACCCTTTTATATTATGGTACAAAGAGCTGTTGACATTTCAACAGTCCTTGAAGAACTCTTTCTTCCAAAAAGGTTTCTTTGGATGTAAACTGTTCTTAATGGAACCCTTAGTCTCACAAAAAACCCTTGACAAACCCTTTCTTCAAAAAGAAAAAAGTTCTTCAGAAGCACGTGGTTCTGGGTAGCACCTCAGCCCTTCAGGAAGAACCGTTTTGGAACCCTTATTTCCAGGAGTTTCATGTAAAAATAGAGCCTGCACATATTGATTAAAGCAGGGAGTGTTTGGGTGTGAGAGACAAATAAAGCCAGACAACAAGTCGATACGTCTAAACTTTTGTGTACTTTAAAATCAAGTACACACTTATTTATGTTTTATTTTTTTTTTTTTTTTTTGTGGTGGAATGAGCAATGGTCTAAAATTCAAGTGAACCAAAACTGAAAAATCCATGAAAGCTTCTCTTAGCTCATGTGTTTCCTTCTACTTTGCTGGCACTTTCTGCTGCACTGCTTCGAAAAAAAAAACTTAGTGATGAGAATGAGAGAAAATATAGAGTTAAGAAAGGAAGAGGAGAATGTGAGGAAGAGGGAGTGCAGGCGTATGAGAGGACAGAATTTTTCAGTTTGCTGGAGCAGCGAGGGAACTGTATCCTCTGGAAAACAAATGCAAGCAAGCAGTGCAGAGGAGAGGAGAGGAGAGGCGAGGCAGATGGGAAAGGCAAGGAAGAGTGGAAAGGATGAGGAGATTTTTGCTTGGATGGAAACAGGTGAAGAATCCCTCCTGCCTTTCTAAGAATAGAAAATATAGCATGCCATTTTAGCCAGGCTTAGCGACTGACTCACTTTCTATAAATGTGCATGCATAAGGTGAAGCCTGCAGCAGACTTGCATAAAAAGCACATTCAAATTCTTATTTTTTTCTGATTGGGTGCTTTTGAAATAAATACTATGTTAGGCTTATGTGTTGGGCCAAATTGCATAAGTGATGATAAATAAACATGGTTGGATTGGCTGTCAGTGTTGATGATGATGAGCTGCTCTGAGATCTCGGGAGTTTGTTGACTTGGTTTTCATTTATTTACATAGGAAGAGGTGGGTTGCATCACGTGTTTAACTAACATGATATCAAAGCAGTTTTCTCTGGGTAGAAAAAGGCTGCACAATCAAATATGTATACTGTATGCAAAATCCCATAGTTGCAATTTCATGCCCTGCAGCTGTTTAGGGCAGAGCGCATTTCTGAGCACCTTGAAATGTTGCTGTACGTCTCAGTGACTTCTGGAACAGAGGAAGTGTCTCCTGGACTAATGTGAAACAGAATCTAGAGCCATCAATCTGCACACGAAATTAAGAATGAATGAACGAAGAATAAAAATAGCACCTGAGACAATTCTGGGACAGTAGAGAACTTTTCATCACAAAATCATCAGCGCAAATTTCCAAGTAGGTGTTATTTGGATAAACTGAAGACATATTGGGAATCTAATAACAACAACAATATTAGGGCTGCAACTAACGATTATTTCAGTATCAATTAATCAACCGATCATTTTCTTGATTAATCAATTAGTTGTTCGGTCCATAAAATGTCAGAAGATGGTGAAAAATGTAGATCAGCCAAAGATGATGTCCTCAAAAGTCTTGCTGTGTCCACGACCCAAAGACATTCAGAGGACTAAAGAAAACAGAAAAGTATTCACATCGGAAAAGCTGAATTAAAAAAAATTTGACTTTTTTCCTTAAAAATTTGTTAAAAAGAAGGCAATTAATTTAATAGTTGACAACCGATTGATTAATCTACTAATTGTAAACATGTAAAAACTTAATAAAGTAACATACGGACATTCATACAGCAAATGTAACTGACCGGTCATTTAATCATTCATGGTCAGCACTTACGGAGGTATAAGCTAAAGATATGACTCAAATCTGAATTTTCTCTCTCTACAATTAAAGTTAACATCATATCAGAATGTAATGTTTATTACTTATTAACGCTGCATGTGTATATGTTTACATGTGTGGCAACAGAGCTTTAGATTTGATTTATCTTCTTCAGAGAAGATGTATCAATCAAGTTAACAGCAGTAAAGCTGAGGGCCGCCGAGTCTATATTTTTCCAATCTTGAACACAGCGGCTAATTATCTGGTGACAGATTCTGCTCTCATATGCAGATATCTGTTCATAGAGGTTAGTATTTTCCAGTCATGTTACACCCTTATTAAGTGGAGTGAGATATGTTAACATTTGGGTCCAAGTATAAATGGTCACAAACAAAAAATTAATAATTTTAGTTTTTTTCTGTTGTGTCTCTACATTATTATTGGAGAATGTGCAGTATGTGTTTGACAGCCTTTTAACTGGTAGAATCAAAGGACAATGAGAACAACGTATGATCACTACTGCGCACACTCTGCCTCCAAATGACGTCACCAGTGCAAGGCGGCAGCAGTCGCATCCGGACACGGAGACGTGTTGTCCATCTTTTATTTATGTCAGTGGCTTGAAGTTGTTGTTATTTTCGGAGCTTACCCCCTTCAGCAGCATGCAGAACATGAGACCTTGGCTTGGGTCTTGAGGAGTTGCAGCACTAATTTACCAACAAACAGCCCAAAATCTGCACACACTGCACTTCAAGGCTTCGTTCACAGCTATAATGCCACTCGCATGCTCTCTGTCTGTCTCGACTGCACACTCGCTGATGGCTGCATTAAAGCTAATTAATCGTTCCATACAGAATACAGCAGAATAGTGTGATTGTGCCACCTGACAAAATATATGTGTAAATAGGACCACAAAGGAAATAGAGACAGAATAACAGAAGCTGGTCTATTATTTGCAATAGGGACAAGCTGTCCTATTCCATGGTGTATATAAACATTTTGATAGCAATCAAAGATGACACCAGGTTATTTCTTAGCATTTCCTCACAAATGGTTTCTATCTCTGAGTTAAAGAAGCATACTCACTGGACCACCTACGTCTACTACTTGCAGATTCTTAAAAAAATAAAAAATAAAAAATTATTATTTGGACTCTTCTTCAGCTTACCCCTGAAGTCACAAGAACCACTACTACTAAAAAAATCATGCCAAGTGGAAATTGGCTCACTTTGTTGCATGTAGATACAAATGTAACCCTTGCCCAAAAACTGCCAAGCACATCATCAACTTGTAGGCAGCTTCTTCATTTCAGTTTTCACTGAAAAATGTGTCACACACTGATGGTGCAGAGACAGAAAAGTTCTTGTTCCCTATCGGGCAGATTTTGACAGAGTCTCTGTCACAGCTTCCAGTGGGAAGTCAAGATGACGGCAGCAGAATCTCAGTGGGCCGTCTCTCCTCTGGACATCATTTACCATCATGCATTCATCCGCCCTCTTAAATCAAACGCTCACATTAATACTGTATGTCCTCACAAAAAACACGTGAATGCTGAGTAAAGAGGATCTCCTTCTCTCTGTCTCTCCTTGGACACCTCTCTCCCTCTGCTGCAACAACAACAACTGAGACTGGCACAGCGGGAGGCTGACAGTGATGAGATGTGTGAGGAAATGTGTATTCCTGTGTGTGTCGGCAATGATGCACTTCCATTACTAACAAAGCCTCACATCTGTAAACTAAGATTTCAGATTTTATTCTGCAGAGATTAAAAGACAAACACAGACACAGAAGCATAGACACAGGCACATAAAGAAATGGTACATCCATGAAAATGCAAACTCAAAATTAACACTAGGGATGCGCAGATACCACTTTTAATATAGCTTTTCATGGACTAGTTCTGCTGTGAAGAGTACAGGAAGGCGCTGTAGTAATGTTACATAAACAGGAACATTTAATATCTTTTTTTGTGGCAGAAAACACAAAACACACAGTAATCATAGAAGGTGATCTACATGCTGTGTGACTGACTGAAATAAAGTAACTGTCCCTCAGCAGTGACCAGTGGGAACTGAAAACTTGAATATGATGATACTGTCATCTGCTATATCACACATTATTTCTTGTATATAATCAATATATTGGCCAGCCCTACTGAGAGGTGGGATCACATTTAAATGATCACTTCCTCAATCAGTGTTTTGATCATCTAAACCTCCAACAATTAAATCACAAGATCATCTGCCACTCGGTGCAGCCTATAAATACAGTGCAGTGATGTCAGAAAACCTTTTGATTTTATCGTGAGACATTTGCCACAAAGGTCAACGGACATCTTGCACTTTTATATCAGAAACTAAATCACTTTCCAACCAACAAACTGAGCGCTCTCAAATGCAACAAATAAATAAATAAAAAATAGAGGGCAGTGCCAGTTGGACTCAGCTGGCTTTCTTTCAGAAGGGTACGAGTTGATGTGGAGTGCCCATGTGTGTGTGCAAAAAATGCTGATTACTAGTAGTAAAAGTTTACTTCAATAACTTTGAAAAAGGCAGTTAATTACTCTACAACAAATATATTCACACCTTTTAGCACTGTAGTTGTACTGGATGTGTGTCCCAGAACTATAAATTTCTAAGCAAGCAAGAGGAAAAGGAGAGTGAGACAGAAACAGACGGAGAAAAAGAAGAAAATCAGCCAGCTATAGACACCAGGAGGCAAAGGGTTAAACAAGACCCCATCGTATTTTCATGCATCTTCTGCTTTTGACAGATGAAAAATGTCAACTGTCCTGTTTGTATTTGGGAGTTTTTGCACTATTCATCTGCTTCATTAGTGCCTGCTGCTCCTAGCCCCTGACAGCTGCCGGCCCCCTGCTCTCAGCACGCACACACACATGCACACACACACCCCAACACACACACTTACTCCTTTTTTCAGACTGTGTTGTCGCAATGGGTTAGATGATTGACTCACTCTCTGACCTCTGAGGCCCTGGTGTGTGAGTATGAGCCTGTGTGTGTGTGTGTGTGTGTGTGTGTGGTATGGTTCATTGATATTCGAGAGACATACAATGCACACGCATGCCTGCTGTCTGTCTAAGGGGTGTGAGCTGCTGGTGGCAGAACACACACACACACACACATGCATGCACACACACACTCCCTCCTTTGTTCCTCGGCTCTTCTTCAGCTGGCCAGGCTGTGCTCTCCCCAGCCCAGGCATGTAAAGCCAGCATCCCTGTCCGTGTAAAAGGTCTGGATGGGGCCTTCCAGCTTAATTAACACTGATCCCGCTCTTCTCTCTCCAGCTTCTCTCCCTGTACGCCAATTAAAAGGAGCTGAGAGAGGCTCCCGTCTTCTCCCTCCACCTCCTTTTATCCCTGGAGCCCTTACAGCCTGGGTCCGAAGGGCTCCTCACAAGTTACTCATTTATAAACACACATATAATTATGATACATCAAAATAAGCACCTAGATAGTAAAAAACACACACGCAACATAGACGCATTTTTGTACATATTCTCTCTTTCACACACAACAATGCACACACTGTACAAGAGAGGAGAGCATGACTTTTTTATGTGCTCATTGGTCCTTCATGTGGTTTTATGATGATATATTAATCAAGGCAATAAGTCACAGTGTAGGGACAGTCATTAAAAATATACCTACACCTAGTGGAGCCATCACTGCTCTACTTCAACACACTAAAAAGGGAAGAAGGAGCAAAGAAAGATGAGAAGAAGAAGAATGGACGGGTGAATTAAAAGTGTCAGATGGTTCCAGTGGGTGGAACCTTTGAGGAAAACTGATAAAGTATGTGTTCTTGTGTCCCATCTCACTGGAGCTAAACTAAGTGTTGGTATTTGAATTGTGGAATTTAAAGGAATAGTTCACAACTGGAAATAGGTGGAAGCCGCTAACCTGGTTTTATTCAAAAGGTGACAAATCTGCCAACCAGCACCTCTAAAACTCACATATCAGCACTTTATATCTGGTTTGTTTAATCTGTACAAAAACTGAAGTATAAAAAAAACAACAATTTGTAGTTTTAGAGACTTTTTAGCTTCATATTTAATAGACAGATATCAGAGCTGTCTCAATCTTCTCGCCCCAGCAAGAAAGTGGATACGTGTATTTCTCAAAATATCAAAACTACTCCTTTTAATAGCCTGCAAACTCTTTTCTAACCGTGGCCGTGCAATGGGCTCATGCAGGTACAACTGAATAGAAAGTTCTGTTCCCAAGCTTCATGTTTTAAGCTGAAGGCAGAGTTTACACTTGGCAGGAAGAAATTTGTTATGAATCAACAAATGTATTAGAGGTGTCCAGAACTGACAATAACTGTGATATTTAGACAAAAAAACATTGATATCATGTTAATAATACACATATAATAAACATACTGTATGCTCTTAAATCATTTTCATTTTTTCTGGCACGATAGCTCCAGAAGCGCACAATAAACAAAGTTAAAGATGAATTTCACTGATGGCATTATTTTAACATTTTCTATAGATACCATGATATTGTTATTGTGAATTCTTCTGGCAACGATCATTTATGTTGAAAATCAAGCGATACTTCGGTACCAACTCGATGCCAAAATTCCGAAAATGTGACAGCATTTTTTTTCTACAGTACTATAGGTACTGGGGTGCAATTCTTCCAGAACTGATGGGACAGTACATGTGCCTACAAGTGTTCTAGTCTGCTGTTGAATGCCGAAAGAAGAAATCATCCTGAAGAATAAAAAGTTGTTATTATTCCATGCTCGTAGGCGTTGTTGTCAAAAACATGATGGCAAAAAAGTGCAGCTGGAGCGACAGCTCCACATCGACTTGTTGAAAACACTGACATATGTTAGAAATAGACAGCATGACAGCTCCCCAAAACTGATGCCAGAGCATCTCGATCGCCCCCTGGTGGCTGGCTGCAGTATAGGTCATAAAACCTGCCTCCCCAATGTTAATAAATGGGACATGGGCCCATGGACCATGTGCAACTAAAACGCCTAAGTACATGACACATACATTTTTCCCCAAGATGGTTTCTGTCATTTTAGGTAGTTCTTATCACGCTGATGTTTGTTCAAGTATTTTAATTTGTTAATTGATGATATAAAAAGGGGGTTTCATCCCATGATTGACTGCTGATCTCTGCTTTCGATTGAGCGGGCTGACTGTGTGGGTGGGAACTCGAAAGCACGGCTCCAACACTGAGCACTACTGCACAGACTCTGGCTCCAAATGACGTCACCAGCAAACCATGGCAGCACTCATATCATATTAATAATAAATTTGCAAAAAACAGTATGCAAACAGTGGCATTGAACTTTTCAGACAAAAAGAAGAAAAGCCTCCAACTTAGTGAAGCAACTCAAAGGCATCCGGCTGGTGAGTGAGTTTCAGTCCATGTTAATGTTACATTTGCAACATATCCAAAGTGTTATCCTTGTTATCCTTATCCTGAAATACACATACCATTGTTTTTGTTTCAGACACCTGCCGTTACTGCCTATGTTCCATGAAATTTGCAAAGGCTAAACATTAAAGGCTACCATGTTTAGACTGATGTAAATGTAACCATAGATCACAGTAGTTACAGGCAACTGTCCTGACTCCTCACTGTTCAGTCTGTGTCATCTGTCATAAAAATACCTACATGAGATTTATTGTTTTGTTTTTTAATATGGTATCAAAATTTGCTGGTATTGGCACCAATTTGGCATGGCCTGATACTGACACTGGTAGGAGGAACATGTATCTTAATGCACCAAAACTACATGAACTAGATAAAAGGGTAGCAAGGCTATCCACAGGCAGCAGGCTTTGTTTGCAAAACCCCCACTCCCGTTTTCAAAAACATATAGAGAACTAGCCACAGGGCCAACTCATCACATGCAAACGCCAGCTGCTGAGAACCCAGCATTTTTAGGCCTCATAAAACCAAGAGCAAAACAAGAGGGGAGGGAGAGGACTAAGGCAGGAGGCATGAGACATGGGCACAGTCAGAGGTATGGATGGCTGAGCTCCTACAGGAAGGAGACACATTCCTGTAAAGCTTTTCAAGATACTCTCCGTCCCTGCTAACCTTTATACAAAACATGGCAACCACAAAAACATCCGTACAAGCTGGAGACCTACGGTGTGTGTAAAATGCATCTCCTTTAAGCAGAACACACTAAACAAGAGGAACTGGGTTACTACACGATACTTAGGTACCCATTCGATTTGTATTGCAATTCTTAAGTACTGCAATTCTAAAAGTATAGTGATTCAATATTAGAATTTATTGCAATTTTTGTTCTTTTAAACACGACATGAATAGCTGAATCATACATTTCTAGGAATGTATATATAATAATTCAGATTACTCGTCAGTCTTTCTGTTTCTTTTTAATTTCAGCAGCATGATTGCTATACTACACATAAAGTACTAAAAAAATACTTACTGAAGTAAACTGTATATTCAGCTGTTCCTGCTCAGCAAGCTAGTGCTAAAATGAGCAAACATAAGCCTTTAAACTATCAATGTTCACATCGTGAACTGAACTTGAAAACTGTCCTTTCAACACCCTGGACTTGACCGCATTTAAAAGTGGTAAATAAAATGCACAACAGATTGAATAATGGTTGAAGGACACTAATAAACAAGTTATATAAACTACACAAGCTTTCCAGACTGATGTTCAGTTTCATGTAATCTTACAAACAGCAACAGCAACAATCATCATGATCCTCATCATCATAAACATCAAGAAAAAAAGAACACTAAATTCAGACGTTAGAATTAGATCAGAACTGAAAATAAGTGGATACGTAAATTTTTCACATCAGTGGTAATTCCCATTAACCACTAACATCGAGCTAACGGCTTGGACTACTTATTTTTATTTATATATATGTACATATGTATACAAATAAATGGTTTCAGCAATTCAAAAACAAGTTGAGAAATCATAAAAAAAGGCTTGATTCCCCCCCTTAGTTAATAATATCAAATAGAAGGTGGTTTTGACAGAGAGCAGGAGGAGACAGTACTAGGAGACCGCAATCACATAGGCTGGCGTTTGAACAGACCCCCTCCTTACCCTCCTGGTCACCCTGGGAGACAAGCCCGGCGACTGCAGCATCCCTGTTTACTGCAGCGTAGGGGGTTTGGGTGAGGGGCACAGGGCAGGGTCAGGTGATGTAATGAGGTTGGACATGGGGAGAAAGGGATCAAACAGAATGGGAGATAAAGATAGACGCAGATACAATGACCAGGTATTGATGGACAGACCCTTCGGACCCTTACCCAACCCCCAGGCACGAGAATGAAAAAGGCAGGCTCTCTCAAATGGAGCCGTTTCACACATAAGGAAACAAACTCCCTGGGTTACAGGCACACACACACTCACGGATGGACACACATACAAAAACATACACCAGCACCATCCTACTGTACGTTCAGAGTAAAATCAATGAGCACCAAAGGGATCAGGCGTGGATTTCTATGTGAATTCCTTATGCCTGAAGGTTAAGTGAGGAAAAGGGGAGGCATACGGAGGGGAACATAGCAGAGGGGAGGAGAATAGAGCAAAGAGGAATGGAGGAGAGAGTTTTCAGAGAGAAAGAGGTAAGTTTCCTGACACTGAATGCACTGTGGAGCTCCTCTTACCATGAAGAGTGGAAAGCAAGGGTCTGCTCTTCAAAGAGAATATGCATGGCGCGGTGAGCACTGCTCTGGTAACAATAAGGTTGTAAAATCTTTATCTCCACAGGCTCCTTGCATGGCTCACCTTGACCCGATGGCTGGAGTTCTGTCTCTGCTCTTGTACCTGCAGTACTTTCTCTCTGAATGAATACCCCCCATCCTTCCTTTCTCTCCAGCAATCTATAACCCTGCGCTCGCTATTTGTTATTTTCCCCTTCCACTTCTTCCCCTCTGCTCTTTCTCTCACTCTAACCTTCCATCTCCTCTTTCTTTTCATTCTCTCTGAAGACTTCTACAGCCTTCTCTTACTTCCTATACTGTTCCCATATAGATTCATAGACTTGTTCACCTTACATCTTTACTCCACGCCTCCTGACCTCCTCAGGGGAGAGTCTCCCTCCATTTTTTCGAAATTTGTTCTCTGGTTCTCCCCTTCCCTCCCCTCATCTCTGGTCTCCATCTTGCTTTCTCAGTGTTTAGACCAGACTGTGACCCCTAGCAGTTGTCCTATGGGTGAAAGTGATAACAGATCAATGGATTGTGCCCCATCTGAAACGGTGCAACAATCAATGCTCAGGCTGCACAAGCAGTTCTGTGCCAGCTTCACAGCGAACCGCTTCCTCATCATAATATTGAGAAAACTCAAAAGAAGTCAAGTTCCACCATGACCAAATCTTCAAGCCAAATGTTTGATGATTTTTTGAGGGATTTTATAATACATTCAACTCTCAAGTATGTAGGGATTGTATAAAAGTTTAAAAATAGTGTCCAGAGCGTCTGATGAGCTCTGTTTTATGTCATTACTCCTCTCTCCTTCCTTGTATTCCCTGTCTGTATCTCTGCTGACGCTGTCAAATAAAAGCAAAAATGCCTGCCAAAAAAAAAACAATCTTAAAAAAAAAAAGCAATAATGTCCAAATGTATGGCAAATGATGTCACAATTAGTTAGTAAAGGCCGGTGTGTAGGATTTAGTGGGATCTAATGCTAGGCTTATAGATTGCAAACACCTTGCCTCTCTCTCTGCTTTCTACCGTGTAGCATGGTTATTATAGTTTTATATTTTTCATTAGTTTATATTTTTAATTAATTTTGTTTTCAATTCAGTTTAGTTTCAGCTAGTTTCCAGAGTAGATTTGCTCATTTCAGTTTAGTTTTTATTACAGCTGCATCGATTAATTGATTATTAAATTAATCTGCAACTATTCTGATAATCGATTAATCAGTTTGAGTTTTTAGGGCACAAAAAAATCGAACTTTTCATGGGGCAAAACAAGACAATTGAGGATGTCATCTTGGACTTTGAGAAACACTGATGGACATTTTGCCCCATTTTCTGACTTTCTGTAGACCAAACAACTAATCGATTAATCAAGAAAATAATCAACAAATTAATTGACAATGAAAATAATAGTGGCAGCCCTAGTTTTATTGATAAAGATGTTTAGTTTTTACCAGTTTCAGTATTTATTAAGATATGGGGTTATTTGTCAGGGACAAGACTGAAGTCTACGTATTACAATAATAACAATTTGTGAAAGTGACTGAGTTAGAAATCCCAGTCTCAATAAACATATGCACCAGTGTCTCCTAATGCTTGTTGTGTGGACGAATCTGACCAAATTAATAATGTTCAAATCATTTAAGTTATTTTTTTCTTAGGTCTTGTTTTTATTACTCTTTCAGTACCTAGAATGTTTTTCACACCTAGTTTTAGTTTTATCTGACTAGAACAACCTTGGCATGTAAGAAAACATATAGGGGTCATGAAGAGTTCATGTTCAACATGTCTCATTCTAAGGTAACGAAAACAAAATGATTTTTATTTTCAGGTGATTACACACTAATGAAAACATACTACTGAATATTATATTCCATATCTGCCACATTCTGCCAAGAAATAGCTGGGTGGTTACACAATCATGGTACCTGCAGAAACTATGCAACAGGAGTAACATAAACTAGAGCAATCTGTTTTTTATTAACAGTAAACGTAGCATCCTTCATGTTAAAAAAAAACAAAAAAAAACACACACACACACACACACACACACCATACATATAAAAAGTACAAAAACAGAATGTGACCTACAGCAACCACCGCTCTCAGCCAACCACAGCCATGAATTGCCGCAGTGCATTGTGGGGAACTAATTAGCATGAAGGACTGTGGTCTCTGAGCAACCATGACCTGCAAGCTGAGCTAAAACTTCTTCCTCGCGCGTTCTCCACCTCTATGCCTGAGGCGCTGTGGAGAAGGTGCAGTCACTGGTGCGTTGAAATGCAGCCCAAGTGATCAGCAACTCAGGGGAGTTAGGAGAGAGGAGGGGAGGAAAATGTGGGTGTTTCTTTGGCCGACAGTGTGCCTCTGAAAATGCGTGTGTGTGAGTATTCAGTGCATGTGAAGGCTGGCAAGGTGAAACATCAGATTGACTGCTATCATCCATGTCTATCATTGTTCTGCTCCTCACTCCTTCCTCTTTGTTCCCTCCTCCCGGGATTGTTTCCACTCAGTGTGGTCTGCAGCAGAGCCCTGTGGTGTGTTGCTCCTGACTAATCAAACTAGTCAGTGTCACTGGGCGGCCTTATCTAAAACACATGGTCATGTCAGTTCCCTTCACTCCCTGGCTTTTCAACGTTTAGCAGGTTCCCGGGCAAAAGAACTTTAACTCAAAGAGTCTTCAGGCCTGAGCTCAGCCAGGCCACAGCCAAAGAAGGAACAAGAGGGATAGCAGGCAAAGAAATGGAACATACCATTTGAATATAATATTACCACAAAGGTGTGTGTATTTTTCAATCTGCACATTATGAATTGTGGCAAAGGTGAACGTAAATACAGTATAACCATGTGGAAAAGAATCACAACTACTCATGTTACTGTAAGTATGTTATGTCTTTGTTTACTTTGTTTATTTTTTCAAGTGTGTAATTTTACTTTTGCTCATGTATGCATTACACTATGTAATCTACTTCACTATGTTTAAATTCATAATGAAACAAGAGCCTGTTATTTGAGAAGAATAATTTGTATTTTTTTAACACCACTAGTTTTACTTGCAGTTCATTTTCATTACTTCTAGTAATATTTCAGTAATGTATAGGGATGCATCTGAATATGTTATTCAGGAAACCATAAACAATGTGATGAAAACGGATATTTCTTCTGTCCATCCATATCTTTACTGTAAAGACTTCTATCTTCAATGCAAAATCTGCAGAATCTTTTAATTTCTATAACTTTTACTTCAGTTTCTTATTGTTCAATATGCCCCAGTGAAAGGGCAGATGGTGGGGTTAAGTTCATAAAACTTAGTTTAGTTGTTGAAAATAATACTGAAAAGAGAGAGATAAAAAAAAACAGTATAAGGATAGAAAATACAACTTTGAGTAGATATAAACCATGCTCATGTCCGGTCTTCTATCACAATACATGTACAGATGCAAGTACAGATACAGATAATGACGTCTCTGTGCACCTGTAGTAATACAGCAGTACTTCCACTTGAGTACAGATTTTCTGTACTCTTTCCACCACTGAGAAAAGTGCATGAGGATATATTTGAATATATTTTCTCACCGTATTCTATTATATGTGGGATTGAGGATGGTTTGTTTGTTTATATGTGTGTCTGAGCCAATGTGTTCTCATGTCACTCCTACAGTCGACTGCAAGGTGACAGTGTGTGCACACGTTCCCATAGTTTACCTCGTAGAGCAGGCATCCTAGCGACCAGATGTCAGATTTGAAGTTGTATCCGTTTTCATGTATCCTCTCCGGTGACATGTAGTAAGGAGTACCCACTGGAATACAGAGGGAGAGGAGGGGAGGGAGCGGAAGAAGAGGACAGAAAGAGATAGACAGAGGTAGAAACAGGACAAAGAGAGAGTGAGCTTTAACATTTTGCATTGCAAACCCATGCTTCCCCCAGTTCATCAACATCACTGACACACCTCACGCAGTATGGGGAAAACAGGTGAGGAATGGAGGTGTAATCTCAACTCTGACATGTTCAGAGGGTGGGATACTCACCATATTTCAGCAAGAGCTAAACAAAAACTAGAACTGCCGACCTGCTGTTGTATGCCTCCACCAATCAGTCAAGTTCCAATTTACATCCATGTCTGTATAATATATGTAGTGCAGACTCTGAAGGGATTTACTAAAAGGTATTATGTGTATTTTTTATCACTATATTGACATGTATGCCTTTGTGAATAATTTCTAGTGAGAAACACGCTGTATTTAATTGGAGACATTTTTACAGAGGAGCACAGAGGACTGATTGAGAGCTGAATATCATGTTACAGTTATTATGTCACAGTTATCCTATTAGACATTTGGGTGAAATTTCTGTCATGATGAGCATATAAATTCTTGAGTTATGGGCATGTTTTGTGAGGTCACAGGGACCTTTCACCCCAAAATCTAATCTCTTCATCCTTGAGTCCAAGGGGACGTTTGTGCTAGATGTAATGAAATTCCCTCCAAGTGTGCAAGAGAACAGGACAGAGATGAGGTCACAGTTACACTGAACTTCAACCTTCGACCACCGAAATCTAATGAGTTCATCTTTGTGTCCAAGTGGATGTTTATGCCAGATGTGGTGGAATTCCCTCCAAGTGTTCCTGAGATCTCGCGTTCACGAGACAGGACATAAGGTCATAGCTGACTTTGACCTTCGACCACCAAAATCAAACAAGTTCATCCGGGAGTCCAAGTGGACATTCTGTCAAAGTGTTCTTAAGATATCGCATTCACAAGAATGGGACTGATGGACTTTAGGTCACAGTGATCTTGAACTTTGACCTTTGACCACAAACATCTAATCAATCATCCTCAAGTTCAAGTGGATTTCTGTATGAAATCTGAAGAAATTCCTTATAGATATCACATTCACAAGAATGGCATGGACATGAGATCACAGCTGACTTGAACTTTGACCTTTGAAAACCAAAATGTAATCAGTTGCTCCCATTGGCAAGTGGCCATTTGTGCCAAATACTTCCATTGAAATAATTCCATGCAGGTGTTCCTGAGATATCACATTCAAGAGAACAAGACATATATGAGGTCACAGTCATCTTGAACTTTGATCTTCGACCACTAAATGCTATTGAGTTCATCCTTGAGTTCAAGTGAACTTTTGTACCACGTTTGAAGAATGTCCCTCCAAGCATTCTTGAGATATCACATTCACAAGAATGGGATGATTGGACTGTAGGTCACAGTGACCTTGAACTTTGACCGTCCACATCTTATTCATTCATCCTTAAATGAATGAATGAAGAGGATATGTGTGCCAAGTTTGAAGAAATTCCATCAAAATGTCACGAAGCTATAGCTTTGACAAGAATGGGACGGACGGCCCGAAGACATAATGCCTCCAGCCACAGCTGTCACTGGCGTGGAGGCATAAAAAAAGAAAACTAGAGGGAGACTTTAAAGTGCATTGCCTAAGTAAGATCAAGTAAGATTACATTTAATAAGGTTAGATATCATCATGCACACCCATACAGTGCATGCAATTGTACAAGTACCACAAAGTTGCATACATATGTACAGCAGACATCGTCGCACACGCTAAATATACATAAATCAGTTTTGATTACTGGGGCTCAGTAATGATCTGAAACAGTAGTCAGAGAATACGCCTAGGGAGCAGCGGTGGAGCCTTAAAAGTTGGCCCGTTTCTGGTTCTGGTTTGGAAACTCAAGAATCCCAAACTGCCATGGCGACTGGCAGAGCTCCAGAGAATCAGACCTTCACCCAACTAGACACAAAGAAGAACCGCAGCTCAACATCACATTCATAACACACTGCAGGGAAAATTTGGAAATCTGCTGCTTTCTTTAGCTGAATCTGACTGGCTGCTTTTTTCATTTGCTTTCTGTTTGCTGTGACTTCCCATGTAAAAGTCTATCAAGCACATCCAGCAGAGGTTTTATATTAATCACATGTGGTTAAAGGATGGAAATTTTACCAGACCACTAACCGGTGCTGAGCGGCTCTCAGACTCTGCTCATTCCAAATCTTCTCAACCAAACATGTGAATGAAGGCTTACTGAAATATGAAGATGACAACTACACACAGGCTCATCTGAGTTGGCATGACAATGTGTGTAGGCTACACACTGTAGAGCTTGTGCTCTACATGTCAAAATAATCAACATCTTCTTGCATTTTCCTTGGGATTCATACTGATTATTAACCTGAAAACTGATTTGCTACGCTTAAATATTGGACTTAGATGACTAATTAAGCTCCTTATGTTTCAACAAGATAGTTTGGATTTTTTGAAGTGGGATTACACAAGGTACAATACTTATCCATAGAGACTGTATTGCCTAAAGCAGATGCCAGCTTCAGTCAATCTAAACGTACCCTTTAAAACACAATAACCAAAAACAAACTAAACAACCGAGGCAGTGGTAGACCTGCAACGCCTTTGTTCTGAAAAGTAGAATTACTGTTTATGCCAAAGGACTCTAGTTGCTTTGGAGAGAGCGATATTTTGGTTCTATAAAGACCTGTACTTAAGGAGAGTTTTCAGGTAACTGTGTTTTACTTGAGTATGCATTTTTCTACTTCCATTTAGCATAGATATCTGTACTTTCTACTCATTTTCAAAACAGACTTGTTACAAAGTTGAGGGGAATTATTAATCATTTTTATTTGCATCATTGCACGCCGCCTTCCCAACATCAAGACTGATTTCAATCTGAATGGATGGGACAATTAACACAAAAAAAGAAAAACCCAGATGATAGAGAAGACTTGACTGCAGAGAAAAGATGAGGTTCGGTTAACTTTGCACAGAAACAGCCAGTAGAAATGTCCTTCAGAGGGCAACTATTTACTTTCATAGCTTTTTCACATTTTCACTTTTACATGAGTGAAGAAGTTGAATTTGCAATTCAACTTTTACCAGAATGTTTTACCAAGGTCTTTTGCTACCTCTGCTTATATAACAGTGGTTTCCCATTGGAAAAAGCTGACAGCAAAGTAAAGCAGAGAAAAGATTTTAAATATAGGGAACATTTAAGGGAGATGTATGTAATTTATTCACTGGACTAAATCATAAAGAAATCTAAATCATAATGACCACGATATGTCATCAGTTGAAATACTGGCTTCTACGATAACAACACCACTGCCAGTTCTTTGACATTTCCATTCCAGTCTGGAATGCCTGTTTCACGTTTAATTTACTTTATATATGGGGCTAATGTTAATACCGAATTATGGTAAATGTTTGTCGAATGAGTTGCTGTCTGTTTATGACTGATAAGAAATCATTAATAATGTTTCAGAAGGAGGATTTTTATAATTGAGCGATACATTAACAGAGTCTGTAAAGTTAAGTAAAGCAGGCAGTCACTGAATAAATACACCGAGTGTGTATTTTCAGAGCAGTTTTGTTTTTGTTGTCAGGATAACAGGCTTAGCTTTACGATAAAAGACAGTTGACAGGGGTATAAAAAGCTGATCAACTTGCAGTGTAGGACTCATCATTGCTTGTCATTATCAAAATATAACGTTGCGTTCATCTTGTACTTGTGTAGGTTCAGTGTCCCTGCAATCTGCCTGAGTTTGAGTCTGGGGAGGAGGTGGAAACGGGGAAACAATTCACTGTAATATTTGAATTTGGACTGCTACATATTCTACCTTTAAACTGATATAGATTCTTTTCTAGATGGTTAAAATACATTTTGCCGCTGACTCTGTCCACAGCATTACATTGCTAAATTTTCTACACCAGTACTCCTGCTGTTTCAGCAAACTGAGAGAGTGCTGACCTCCATCTTCTGTAGGTAATACAATCACTATGGATAAGTACCTCATACAACCCAACTTAAAAAAAATCCAAACGATCCTCTTAAATGACATGAACATTGAATTCCAAGTCTGATTACAACATGAGATAGATTACATAACATTGCACTGCTTCATTTTTTCCCCACTGTTCATGACTTAAAACTCTTCTCTACTCGTTTGAAAAGCAGTGCGCCTGATGCTCTCAGGTTTTCAGTCCAATCAAACAAGACAGTGACTCATTTTGCTTCCTTCCTCTGGAGTTGAGCGTGTACACATTTATGAAAGAAGCTTGTGGGGTAGTTGGTGTAATTAAAACTTAAACACTACTTGACACCACAGGCTGAAGGGGAAAGCTACGAGAATCTTGCATAGCTGTAAGGTTGCATAAAAAATAAGTTGAAAATGCTGTTGTGCCTCATTTGTACTTTGCTTTGGACAAAAGCCTATGCCAACGGAATAAGTGTAAATATCACAGCTGAATTCAATGTAATTTCGGAAGGTAGATAGAGCAAAGAGGAAGAGTTTTTATGAAGGGTAACTGGTAGTTGCTGAGTTTACAATAGGCACTACACAACAGCAGAAGTGAGCTGGGTAGGTGAGAACAGCTCTCAAGTGAAAATAACTCAGGAGAGAAGTCGGCTTGCAGTAAAAGGTAGGAAAAAGCCATAACTGCACACTCACCAGCAGTGCACACACACACAGACACGCAACACACACAAACTCTCCAGAGCCATTCCGCACATTAACAGGTCGGAGGAAACTCAACTAATGTAATTGCAATTAATAAAACTATTACAGAGGGAGCTACGATATTTGAAGTCTATGGGAACTGAAATGAAAGCTAGCACTTTTAATTTTGGTGCGGATCTAATTGGGTTGAGAAAACACACTTTTATCTTAAATGTGCGGTTTTGAATAATGAAGTGTTACCTGTCATTCCAAAAATAATCAGCATCTGCACAGGCAGAGAAGAAGCAAGAGAGAGCAAGTGGAAGAATAAACAGGGGACTGGGGATTGCTGTTTTAATTGGTCATCAGGTTGGTATTGCGGTTTATGTGTGCCTGTGTGTGCGTGTGTGTGAGAGAGAGCTGTGAGGTCTCATGGTGCGGTCTGAACAAGCTCCCCTAACATTCATTATTAGTTGATTAAAAAGAATCAGCCTCTCTTATGCTAATAGTTGCATTAAAAAAGGCAGCAGCGCTCGGCTCAGGCTCCTTCAGCATGCTAAATTAAGGCCACATTACTTATTCATGCAAATAAATTGAAAGTCATGTTGGGATTGATTTCCATTATTGTGAATGGCTGTGACAACACTGTATTCTCTGCAAAACAGGGTAATCGCTGTTGTATAGGAGGTGAGATGCCATCCAGTATAAAGTGTAAACCCCACACTTCTAACCCCCTACTGAATATACTATTAGATGAATTATTATTTGTGTTTTTTTTTAAATACATTTATTGATTTGATTGCACAGACTTGTTGCAATTTATTTTCTAATTCAAACCTAATGCTTTTACTGGACCATTTAAACACTGTGAAGCATCTTATGGGGAGCTGCCTTTAACATTCCAGTGAAGTCAAAGTCGATGTTTAAGTGTTTTTATCACATATGTATTGCACTATGTGTCACCTATACATCAGTATCTGGTCCAACAATGACAAAAAACTTGTTTTGCAGATATTCTCAGGTATTTTTAATGGTTTTTCAAAATTTGTCCTTTCCTGGAAAATGATCAAAAACTGTTGATCACTCATCATGCACTCAGGGGCATGCACTAAATTTGCATCTAATGAAATGCTTTCTTGTTTATGATGCTAGAGAGCATGCAAGAAGAATACATCGATTATTCGGAGCGGACTGGAGTGTTTCTGGGTTCTCATTGTAGAAAAGCATCACTTTATAACTTTACTCACTGATTTGGGTGAAACTGGATTGTATTTTAGGGAAAGAATATTATTCGATTTCACCTCTGATGTCCTCTGGCTGCTAATCTTCAACTCTCTGTAATCTAGACATAGACATAGGCTATGACACACATTTAAGTTGACAGAATATTTAAACATTTTTTATTATTCTGTATGTTTTTGCAGTTGGAGAATGTAGGAACCGCTTTAAGCATCCAAAAATGAAAATTAAAATGTTAAAATAACTGTTACTCATTTCCAATACTTTTTTTGTCAAAGCCACTAGAGACAGGCAAAAGGGCCACATTAGGCTGTGGAGCCGCAGGTTGCAGACCCAAGATACCCCTGTATCTCAAATTCTACTGAACTGAATGGCTGAATTTCTTGAATTCACACTCAAGGCAGCAGTTTGGAAAGCTCTGCTCTGTCATGCTTTAACAAATTAAACATTACGTTACAGCCAGAATGGACTCAATCTCTGTCGGAGGGCGTTCTCTAGATCCCCTTATAATCCTACTATGCTTTTCTTGGTTTTCTATATGTCCTGCTGGGCCCTCGCCCCGTTTGGCTCTACGCCTACCCCTCTCTGTTTCACAACTCGCTTGCTCGCCTTTATAAGATAACTTATATACATGTTGAAATCGTCACAATTATTTCCAACATCAGCCTCCCTGAAGTCGTTCTGTTTCTTGTTCTCCCTCCTCCTCTCCTCTCTTTCCTTTTCCTCCCTTTCCCCCAGTACTCATCGTTAACACCTCTCTCATTACAGGTGTTAATTGCAGGTATATTATACTACTTATTACTGCCAATTGGCTAGTCTCTCATTCCTCTAATGATTGCATCAACTTTCCAGTTACTACCGTTCTTTTGTTCTTTTTCTCTTTAATCCAACTCTTGCCATAACCCTGCATACCCATCCTCAGTCCTGACAAGTGTGCAGTGTGTGTCTTTTGCATGCTTGTGTGTTTTATTGATAGTCCTGTGTCCCAGAGTGTGGATGTATATGTGTCGCAGAGTGTGTGTCTGTTCGTGTGCATGCAAACGTGCACGACTGTCTGCCTCTGAATGTGTGTGTGCATGCATTCAAGCCCATATGCACACACGTCCCTGTGCATACTACATCTGTATAGGAGACAAAGAGTCTGAATGTCTCTCAGTGTGTGCAAGAGTGTGTAAGAGACAGAGAAAAACTGTGTGTGTGTGACTGCAGGCTGCTGAGCGGCTGAGTTGAAAGCCTGGGAGCTGACAGGCTGTATGCCTGGACCTCCATCTCATCTCCACCACCCTGCTCTACTGTTCAGCTGGGTGGCTGGGCTCATTACAGACCCACGCTGGCACGCGATTGCACGCACACGCATATATACACCACACACAACACACAGCTCTTGCTCACATTCTTTCTTTCTATCCTTCTCTCTGACTCTTGCTTTCCTTTTTCTCCTTCATTTTTTTCTGTCACATTGTCATATTCTCTCCTTTCTTTCTCACACTCTTTTTAACTTTTTTCTTTCTCTTCGCTTTCTTTTTTCTCCTCTTTTTTTCTGTGTGACTCTGTCACATTCTCTTCTCTCGCACCCGGCACATTCTACCTTTCTTTTTCTGTTTCTTTGTCACCCGTTCTTTTCCTGACATATTGCTTTCCTCTCTTTCGGTCTCTCTTCACTCTTTCTCTCTTCCTTTCTCCAATTCCAGTTTTCTCACACCTCTTCCTTCTGTCTCTCTAAAAGTCACAACACCAGAGGGGGAACGAGCGGGAAGGAGAAGTGAGGACAAGTTAGACAGACAAACCGCAGCAGGAGAGAAGGACAGGTGACAGAAAAAGATGGAGAGGGGATCTGCTATTTGAGACGAAGTGCAAGAAATGTCAAGGGGAAAGCCAGGGACAGAGGGTGGACGGATGACGCGCTGCGAGTCCCTTGTGTCAACAGACCATGCTAACATAGGGACATCATCTTCTAAACTGCAAGATCATCTACTGAGTGAGGTCCACCGACATCCTCATATAGATAAAATATTCTTCAAAGATACAAAGTTCTGAGGTCACATATAAAATGCATCATTACAAAATATCAAAAGCATATTTCACATGCTTAGTTGTAGTGATTAATGTTGAACCTTTCCATACTCAGACTTCCAGTATTTTTGGTAGATTTTCAGTCCACATTTGATATCTGAGCAAAAATAGCTAGAAGTTTATTATGTAAATAAATGGTTTTAAAATCAAATTGTTACATGTGTTACATTCTGACTATGTAATAGGGCTGCATGATTAATATGCAATTTTGCAAATTACTATGCAATTTTATTTGTAAATGACAACGATTCACTCGCTCCCATAGGGCAAACAAACCACATCACCAAATCCCAGCCACCAGACCAGTAAACGTTACACACTGCAGCGCCATTCTATTTTATGTTCAGCAGCATTTAAGTTGATCACTTTTTGACATCTGATCTGTCATCTGTTTAAAACTCCATGTAAGTATTTTTTTTTTTACTTGAGTGTCTAAGGGTGCAATAAATGTATCTGTTGACAAAATAAGGGCCTTGTGAGAGAGTTGTGATCTCAATTCGAGGGAGGAAAAATCGTGATTTACATTATAGCAAGAATCATGCAGCCCTTCTATGTCTGTTATGTTGTAAAATAATTGCCAGAAGACTGTAGCTGGCTACTGTAGGTCACATAAAGATGCAGAAAGTTGGATGACTTTTCGCTATCAATTTTAACCCAAAAAGGAAGTAAACTAAACAGTGCTACCAACACCTGTATAATTTTCCTGTAATATATTGAGTACATAATATCATATTATTGTACCCCACATATTTGATATAGAAATAGGAAATCAAAATGAGCTGAAAAAAGTTAAATAACAATAATAATAACAATTTTTAAGGTGTCTGTAAAGCCTTGTTTATTCACTGTGTCTATTAGGGCTGCGTATCATTTAAAAAATTATGATACCAGTAGCCTTTAAGTGATACCAACAGAGTACGTCATTTGATACCTTTTTTTCAAAGGTTCTTTTTTATGAAGAACACTTGCAGTGATTGACTGTGAGCAAAAACATTTAAATATAAATTTTTTTCTAGATCTGGGTACCAAAAGCATCGAATGCAACTAGAGAAGTGTCAATACTACTTGGTACTGGGTTATTTCAATCAATACTTTAAAGGTATTGAGAGCCGATACACAGCCCATATCCATGGAAATGTCGATTACCGCACTCATAAAGGTATGGTTTGCTTACTTTTCTGATAATTACATCACTACTTTAATGTTCAGACAAGCTAAATATTTGGTACAGTTTATATGCAATTCAAAGATACTGGCACATTTTCTTTCAAACTAATTTGGTCGCAGTTGTCTGGTACAGAAATGTGACACTTGGGGTAGAGCTGTTTTGCACTCTGAGCGCACACTCTTACATGAAGCTGCCTCTGCACCTGAATGTCACAGTCACACACCACACTTATTGCCTTACTTTCGACGACATCAAGCTCACTCTGGCCTTGTTCCTCTCACACAGTTGTTAATTTTTGAATGCCATGAAAAAAAAACTATTGCCTCTATGATCAGTTTATTTGTAGAAATTCTAAATGTTATGTCTTAGAAAACAGAATGGGGACAATAGTCTGCAAACACAAATATTTTTCCATATTCGTCAAATTCTATACTTGTCCATACTGCATAGGAACCCTGTGATTCCAGCTGCCCCTCTGCTTATGGGGCTGCCTGTCCTCTGTCAGCCTAAAGAGGGTGCTGTGGACTCAACATTTAATGAGCAATCACAGACTCTTTCACCCGGCTCTGCTGGCACTGCAGGCTGCTTAGTTGATAGGGCTTCTGTTGAGTTGATCATGTGATTCACACTTTCTCAAAGGCTGGGCTGCTGCTGTACAGGGGCTGAGAATAGCACGCTGTTTGTGGTAATAACAGTTTGACATAGGGAAGTGAGACAGTGCGAATGACAGCATTTATATTTGTCTACAGATTTTATTTTTCTACATTTTCCATCATGAAGCAGCTGAAATTGCAGATGGGATGAAATCAGTCTAACCACCTGTACAACAATGATCTGAGCCACATTGTACTGGACATTCAACTGCTTAAAGGAGAAATCTGCAATATATTTACTGTACTAAAGCATGAAATGACCACTATATGTCATCAGAGATCAAGGAAACATCAGTTGAAATACTCGCTTCTCTCACAACAACGCTACAGCCACAGTGTCCTCTGAAATTTTTAAGAGCAGTGGGCTTTGGTTTTCAGGATAACGGACTTGACTTTATATTGACAGACAAGTGACAGCTGATCTAGTTATGGTGTAGGACTGGTCATTGCTTGTTATTGTCAATTTACGATGTTGCGCTCATCTTGCGTTTCTGCAGTGGTTCTGCAACCAGACCGCGCTTCCCCAAGTCTGGCAAGGAGGGGGCGGCGGGAAACATTGTATATATTAAATAGGATTTCAACCTATTTAACTGCTGTACTCATTTTTGCACACACAACTGCTTAATATTTCTCCTGTAAGTACTAGAGGTTTGGAAATTTCTGGATTCCAAGATGCATCGTGATGTGGACATGGAAGATTCTGCATCAGTGCAGAGATGTAATCAGAAGTGCAGCCTACACAACATTGGAGCCTACTAATGTCAATTGTTGATTTTTTGGCCACGGCTGGACAACTAAGTTGGAAAGATGTCATTACGTTGCTCTTTTGCACTGAATTGTGGGCGAACGTTAGCCCAGTGTTACTTTTATATGTCGGGATATATGGTGGAGTGATAAAAAGATGCATCAAGTATTCTGAAAGCAGACATCTGGGAACATTTTGGTCTTTACGAACTTACTTGAAGGCATAAACTGGACGTGATGACGCTCCGTGTAAAATCTGCCTGACAAAAATATAATGCTTTGGTAGCATTGATGCAGCAAATTAAAGAACCCCATTATCAGCCAAGAATTGAAACAGCACTTTCATCTTTGCCATCCAACTCTGAGAGAGACAAGAGGATCACCAAATCTGTGGCAGCTTTTGTAGCTAAGGAGGTGAGGTGAATCACACAGATACTAGATTCAGCTTTTTATATTGCAGACGGTCATAGTCTGATTTTTAAAAGCACTTTCTAAATAAAAAGAGAATTCATATTTATCTGTTTGCTTGTACTAACTGATGATAAGGTAGCCATGTGCAGTAGAAAACTGAGGATGATATTCATTGATGCATAAAGAATCACTATGCATTTGACTATTTCTCAACAATTCTACTGTCAGAAACATGTTTTTATTAGACTTAATACATAAATATAGGAAATATGCTCAGGCGATGGGCAATCTTCAGGGTGTCCTGTCCTCATTTCTCAAGATGTGTCCAAAATGTGCCTTGAATGTCTTAATTTAATGTCTTGAACATAAAATCACTCTCACATCTGATCATCAAATCCCTTCCACAAAAGAAGACAGAATGAAAACATTTCTGCTATCATAGATTATTATTTCTGGAGAGGCTTTAGTGTTTTAATTGATTGATTTCTAACATTTTCACTTCTTAACAATCTATCATGGTTTGTATGGGTGCTGGAAATCCTTGAAAATACTTGAGTTTTAATGTAGTGTTTTAAGTGTTTGGGATGAAGTGCTTGAAACTGCTTAAAACTAAGAGCATTACTTTCATAATGAATGGCTATTTGACTAAATAGTTCCCCTTTTAGATAAATAACATGAAATAAGCCTGAGAGAGCCTAATTACTTTTGCCTTTACACACAAAATAAAGATGACTCCGCTCGAGCCTCGCTTGCCACTCTGCTTATGTGGCTACAGTTTGTGTGATCTGTCAGTCTTTTTTTGATGCGTGCCCTCTGATGGAACAGAGTGGGAGGCTAACAGACGACAAGATGCCAGAAGGTTGCAATGAGGTTGGTTTGAAAACAAAAAAAGTGAAAAAGATTTTATTGAAACTGAAGTTGTTTGTCTAGAGATTGTTTATAGGCTCAGCCAGGTTATATAGGATGCTGAAGTGTAGTTAACGACAGGTGACACATTTTGAAACATGAAACTTTGTTGTGTTTTCCTCTAATTTGTCACCCTAATGTAGAATACTATCATGAAACATAACTGTGTTTGTTTACAGGACAATAACATGTGATTTAATGTCATAAAAAAGAGAAACAATCATTTTGAGTATATCACCCAGTCTTGAGAATTGGGACAAATCATGTCCTACCCAAAAAAAAAACTTAAAAAATTATTAAATACCAACAATCTAATTGCATTTTTTTGATTAAATTGTATTCTTTAAGCATAATTTCTAAACTTGCTCTGAAGTTGTGAATTATTTTCTGGGACAAGAACATTTTCAGGCACAAACAATTTCAAAATGTATTAAAGCCTTCAAAATCTAAAACTAACAATACCTACTGATAACATTGGCATAAAAGCCTGCTATTACTATCATCATTTTAGTTTAAAAACTAAATATCAAAACTTTTTAATTTTTTAAGAAAATGTTGGTTCCTTCCATCAGATTTGATTTAATCAGGCATAAAAATTTTTAACTATAACCAAAGCTCTCACTTCCAGGTTTTAAGAAAGAGGGAATACTACTAAAGCACTGGTAAGCTTTCTATTTTTTGACAAATTAATTACATAACACAAATTAGATGTGTTTCAAACATGGCATGTCAACTCCGTAGCCCTTCTAAATCAAAGCTAATTAAGAATAATGGTTTAAACATGTACTTTGATTAGAATTAAGAGAACTCTTAGCAACTTAAAATAAAATAAAATGGCTACTCACTACGACTATGCTGTGAAATGAAGAAATGCAAAATTTGTCAACTCCGTAAGAACGTCAGAGGGAATATCTGACATCTACATTAACAAAAAAAAAGACATCATTTGGAGGTTGGCCTGTTACAAAGTTTAATAGCTAAGAGTAAATAAATTTTCCCAGGATACATGAAGAGTAAAAATCGAAATCCCGGTTTTGTCCCAGTTCTCAAGAATGAGTGGTATATAAATAATTTACCACAGCTGTAAAGTGCTGGAAAAGCTTGAAAATTCATCTCAAGAATGCTTGAAAAGTGCTTGAATTTGACTTTGGAAAAAGTGCAGGATCCCTGAATATATCCATCGTGCCTTGTCTCGTTTTTAACTTTGCAGCACTGTGATACTAAACAACAAAGGAGGAGCAGAGACTTTAACAATAGGGCACAGTGATGAAGGCTGGTCGGAACAGGCTGTTAACAAATTGTTAATAGGTAACGCTTGTGTTTTAAACACTAGGACACCCTTGAACTGAGGTAGATGTGTGTATGTGAGTCTCTGTGTGTATTTTGTGTTAAACCCCACGTCTCCAGTAAAGTGAGACAAGCTGCAGGTTTTCCCTGACACGACAAAGCTTAAAATGGTACAAATGTCTATGTCTATTCCTGTGGATATCAATAATCACTTAAACGTTGTTTCACTTTCTTTCTTAAAGTTACAGGCTCGACTCCTAAAGATTTACAGTACAAGGCTCAAAGTCATTAAACACCTTATGCTTTAAAGAATGTATTGAAACATGTGGTACCGTTCTGTTTGTCAGTTTGTACAGTCTCACGTTCACACTTATTTTTTTGAGTCTTAAACTAACCCAAATGGACAAGTCTTCATTATTTTGGCGACTCTGGCTTCTAATTCTCACTTCTTTGAACACAACAATAATGTTATATGATTTTATTTCCTACAGGTGACAAACACACCCATCAATGCCAACAATAACCGTGATTGTAAAGTTGGCTGGCTTGTTTTATGGCACACCGTCACAATCAGAGCTGTGTGTCGAAGGCCTCTGCCCAGTCTTCATCTGTGTTGGGTTTAAAGGTCAAGGCAACAGGAAGTGGCTAAGTGGCCTATGAAGGGGCTGGGCACAGCCGCGGCCAGGCAGCATGACTGTATGACACATGGCTCTGGGCTCACCGTGCCTAATGAAACACATCCAACACGGGATGATTACTGGGGGCCGCTGTGTCTAAGTGTCTGTGTCTGTGAGCATTTGTGTGTTCATATGTGAAGAGTGTGTGTTTAAGTGTGTATATCCACATGTATAGACGGTTGTAAATTACCTAGCGAGTGAGCAGCGGTTGTTTTGGAGCTGAAGAATCGTCCCAGTCCCAAGTCTCCTAGTTTCACTACTCCTGTAGCTGTGATGAATACATTGGCTGGCTTGATATCTGGACAGGAATAAAGAGAGGATAAATGGTGATAAGTTGCACACGAAAATCAATCTGGGGCAACAATAAACCAAAACAAGTGCGTGTTTACTGTGATGGAGATTAATTTGAGAAGGTTTTGCTTTTGGTCTTCCTTTTGGCTCAGAAAACAGGACTGCATTATTGAAAATATTCATTTCGGTTGATGTGGGCGTCAGCAAACCATTTCTGTTGCTGTTTCTAAAGTAATGTTAATGTGACACGCATCAGCCTTTGAAATTTACTGCTTCAATATAATTGTAAGCGGCTTTTGAATAGGCGGTCTCTGCTAAGTGGTCATTAAAGCCCAGAGCTCAGGGTTCATTAGTGTCCCTGTGCCCTAATCAGAGTCAGTCCAACGGAAGTACACCACCTGTAGCTGAGTGAGTGTGTGTGTGTGTGTGTGTGTGTGTGTGTGTGCGCAGCAGCCTATGCACATGAATCCAGGACTTGATTTGACTGGCCCCTACTGAAAGCATGTGTGCCCATAAACACTGTGTTCTCTGGTCTATGTGTTGTTTAACACCTACACTTAAGCCTTCTGTCATATGCAACAAGGTCGTTCACGCTGAGGAAAATTCACTGACTTCATGTTCCAATTTTATCCTTTTTTTTATTTTAAGGACTTAAATAGAAAATGGAAGGCAGGAAAGCAGCGATTTCTTCAGTTCATTTTCCCACCTTCCAGACATCCACTGGCTTCAGTTTTATTTAGCATGCTATTAGAATTCACTTGCAGAGACTTGAAACTTGTTTGAGATAATTCATCACAGCCAACAACTTAACACTTTCATTTTTGTCAAAGTTTTGCTACTGTTGTATATAAACATGCTAAGTTGAACACTTTCTTCTCTGACAACAACACTACAGCCACTGAGTATTCTTTTGAAATTTCCATATACTGTTATTATTATTATCAGTTACTTCCAATAACTGAGTTAGTTTGCTCGTTTCACAACAATTAGAGGTTGACTTAATGCTGAATGTTTGCAGAATGAGTCATAAGAAACCAATAATAATCTTTTAGGAGGAGTAGATGTTTGTAACGGTTGAATTGAGCAACATCTTAATGGAGTCTGGCAGGCACTAAGACGGAAGTCACTGAACTCAAACTCCAGAGGGTGTATTTCAAGAGCAGTGGGGTTTGGTTTCAGGATAGGGTGCTTAACTTTACATTGACAGAAAATGAACAGTTGTAAACAGCTGATCAGCTCATCTTTGCTTGTTATTGTCAATTTACAATGTTGTGTTCATCTTGCGCTTCTACAGTGTTCCTGCAGCCTGCAGGGGGAAACAACTCACTCCAACCATAGATTGCATAATAAATTATAAATAAATTTAATCTATTTAATATACTCTCTCTAACACTGGACTGCAGCACTCATTTTTGTATGCATAACTGTTACATATTGCTCCTTTAAAGCCTCTAGACAATTGGACTAGACCCAGTATTGCTGACCCATTTGTAATGGGTCACCAATTGGTAAAGTTTGGAATGAGAGCCAGAAAACAGTTCTCAGTGATATTAAATAATATTCAACAGAGGAGGCAAGTATTCCAAAAAACAAAACAGAGCTGGGGTCAAAAAGCGCAACAGCCACTGTACAAAAATGACAATTCAAGTACCAACATAAACCATATTCTGAATATGAGCATGGTGCAAACACTATTTAGAAGCAATATTTGTGCTTTGGAACATGAAACAGCAAACTTAAAATACTCAGCCTGGGCATCATGTGAATTGTGGGCTGTCACCACAACATTTTAGTACAAAAACTTGATTTGATCCACGCCTGTTTGCCCTGTTAAAGTCAATACTTTATGCTACTAATGCAAATTAAACACTTTTGGATTTAAATTTCATGGTTTGCTGTGTTCATTATCAGTTTATAAATGTAGATGTTTTGGTAATTTGTGATGTATTTTAGTTTGCTTTCGTTTGTTAGTTTGGGTCCCAGGGAGAAACCACATTTTTCTTTAGGGTCTCGAGTTTATGAAACTTGCTCTTCTCTAACATCTGTGCACTATTCAAACATTATGATCAAAGAAATTAATATCAGTAAATTAAAAAATGCCCCCTGACTCTTTTAGGGTGACTGCAACAGAGTTCAGCTTTTTCAAGTCACTCCAAGTCTGCAAGTTCATTTTCACAACGCAATGAAATAACTGAAACAAAAAAAAGAAAAAACAAAAAAGCTAGCTAGATAATTTTTAAGTTTTTTTTTTATGTGAAGGGAATGTGTTTTCAATGGCTAATGTAAGAGTTTGTGATTGATCATACGATTTGAAACATTATGCACATAATTAATCATATCTCTCAAATGGTTCACACAAATTTCATGCTCTAAAGATGTAAACATTGGTTCAATGCAACTGTTTTTATTGATAATATGTCACAACATTCATAGGAAGTGAAAGAAGATATGAGAGCAGAAGTCTTTCCAACTAGTATGTACTGTACCTTCTATCAGTACTTTAAAACTTTGTCAAAACATCTATGGTGACCTAATTTATAAGCCCAAATGTGTCCAAATTAAAGAAATTCTATGGATTCTCTGATACTTATAATGAGCCAATTAGCCAAATATGGGTGAGGGTGTGTGTGTTTATGTTCAGTATGTGTGTGCATCAACGTGTGCTACCTCTGTGCATGACTCTCCTGGAGTGCATATGTTCGAGCGCACTGCAGAGCTGGACGAAGTACTTCCACACCGTTCTCTCTGGGATAAGCCTCCTCTGCTTCTTAAAGTGCTGTAAAGTGACCACAAGCACGCACACAAACACACACACACACACACACACACACACACACACACACACACACACACACACACACACACAGAAACAACACACACATACATTACAAAAACAGAAAACCAAAGCAACATTAGTATACCTGAAAGAGGGAACAAATAAAATATTTTAATAGGAGTGGGAAAAGGTCTTGTGTGGCACGGAATACAATTTTAAGATGGTAGCAAAGTGTTTATGTCTGTGGTGTGTTTATACAGCATCTATCCAGCCCAGCCTCAGTCCCCAGCTCTACTGACTCCACTGTTAATGCAACCCAGACCACTCTCCTCTCCGTCTGTCCCTTGACTAACCGAGCGCCGTCTCATTTTCTCTATGGCCTTCAATGGAAAGCACATGCATTCTCAGGAACAGAGAGAAGAAATTTGTGATACCTTCCAAAACTCTCCCATCTGGCACACAGCTCGTTTGTTACGCACGGTACTGCTTTCAGTGGCGCAGTGGTTCCAGTTTAGTGTATTTATTTATTTATTTTGGAGAGATGAGTGAGTTGTTCTGGATCATCAGGAGTGTGGTCGGAGTCCAGAAAAGCCACAATGATGACAGAGCTTCAATTTAGGCATAACGGCTTATTGATTCACAATGAGAATCATCAACAAGTGAGGATAGGAAGTCGTCCTCAAACAGCAGCGGGTAAGACTAAGAAGATGTAAGAAGAAGTCTGGCTACTAGCCGGATTTTTTTTAGGGTGTCCTCATGGTTCCACATGTAAGAGGGAAGAGGCTGGGCCTTTAGCCAGCTTGGATGAGAATCCTGCACATGACAATTACAATTCAAGCATTTAGCAGAGACTCGTGCCTCGAAAACGGCTTTGAGCCACAATGGATCATCTTAAACTAAGACCAACAGTACAATAACAGGCCTTTTCCACCAACATAGAACCAGCCCAGTTCCAGGTCACGCTCCTAATTTTGAACCATTCTAAGCATTTCCACCAAAAATGAATTTGTTCGGAGCCTGAAACGCAACGCCCTCTATTGATGAGCGTGCTCGATTACAATGGATTTGCTCATAATTGGTGGAAACGCATGCTGGTTCGCTGGATAGCACCAAGGCTGTAACAATATTGAACATAATGGGTTCAAGAACCAGAGCTTATTGGTTTTAAAGGGCCTTAAGCAAACATCTCCAGGTCATCGACAGGGAAGTTACCAGATAAAATCAGACTTCAAAACATTAATCAAGTAAAGAACGAACATCCCTGACAATAATTTATGTTGTTATGGGAAAAATATGGATAACTGGTCTGAAAAACCCATAAGCACACTATGGCGACAAAGAATATCTTAAGGTTAAAACAATACAGAGGGGCAAAATAACAATAATAATGAATATTTTTCTGTGACAACAGTATCTCACCCTTGAAAGCACAGGACAGGCCTTGTGAGTTGGCTTAAGTGTGTTTAACCTCTTCCTTTATTATGTTGTATTTTAGGTATTTTGACACACAATGTACATTTATCCTGGTTCAACATAATGCCTCAGTGACAGCCTATGATCTATTAGAACTTCCTCTCTGAACTGCTGGTTCATCAGTCACAAACTCTGTCAAATGATTCTAAAATGTGTCACAAACAGAAAAACTAAATTAGCAAAGAAGAACAGTGGCCACCAGCATGCGCTCACCACAACAGCGGAAGCACATTTTATGAGATATTCGCAAAGCAACACAACCAGCTGCAACCTCAAACATGACTCTGGGGCTGAATCAAACCTCTGACCAACTCAAAACAGCAAAGACATTAGTAGCTCCAGCACCCTAGGGGAACATTACTGTATTTCAAGGTATTCCTATTATTTTATTCCATTGTACATCTATGTATCTGTTTACATAGTGTGTTTGTGTTCTGGAATCTCCTTTCTACTTTTCCTGTCCTAATTTTTCCTGTCTCTAGGATTGTTCTGATACCAACACCAGTACCAGAAAATGCCTCAGATACTGTCTGAAATGCAGCATCAGGTATCAGTGAGTATGCAAGTCTGTGCACCAATCCGATACCGTAATGTATTAGCCCTCCTACGGGACACTGCTACTTCCCAGCAGCATCTCGTGTACCAAATTTTATGATCAGTAGAGGACAGAAATGCCAGCTGTACATTGGCATCAGGTTGCGTTGCAAAGTCCATGTTACTGTAGCCAGCTTGTGGTAGGTAGAGGGTCTCTGGGAGCTGTTTCAGGAGGAGCAATAAACGCTGGATTGTGTATTTCACAGTCAAAGTTTCTCCAGGAGTTGCCAATGTTATAGCAGATCTACAGCCAACACTAAGCATTTTTTTTTTTTTGCACATTCATGTATGCTGAAGGAACTCTGTGATTCAGAATTTCTTCAAACTTGACCCAAATGTTCATTTAGACTAAAATATGAACTGATTAAATTTTGGTGGTCAAAGCTCAAGGTCAGTGGCCTCACTAAACATATTTTTGGCAAAAACTCAATATTTCAAAAGCTAATTATGACAAAATTAAACACAAATATCTAATAGGATAAAATGATGACATCTTAACTGTGACATCACAAGTCATAAGTCTTCCCTACATACATTATATTAGTCTGGACCGACATGGATGTAAACTGTATCTCGACTGGTTGGTGGCAGCAGACATACAACTACGAACCAGTAATTCTATTTTGTGAGTGGTCTGTTTTATACGACCACTGACAGCTGACTTCTCGCTCTTTTGAACCAGCCACTAGGGGCCACAAGTGATCGGCAACTGCTTCAGTTTAAAATCTTGTTTAAGTTAGGAACAACGTATGTGGGGGTCATGTTGAACTTTGCAAACTGGTGCAGATGCTGGTTGCATCTGGCAGTTGTCGTGACATTGCAGGAGGTGCTTTGTGGGGATATGCACTCTACTGAGCAGACTTTTTTAATTGTCATTCTCTTGTGATTGTGAACTTTACAGAGTGGATTAAACTCAATGCGCAAAGTTCAGGTATCGGAATTGGTATCGGTAAGGAAAATGATATCAGAACATCTCTATCCATCTCTCTTAACAAGGCTACAATATTTATGGCGCTACATTAGGGTTTTACATGTCTAGTAGAAAGAAGGTTTATGTACTTAAGAAACAGAGTAACCTGTTGTCTCTAGTTAGGTCAGGGGTCAAGGAGAAGAAAGGACAGCACTGTTAAAATTACATAGCTCTATCAAGCAAAGTGAGAGATATCAAGAGAGACAGAAAGAGAGGAGGGAAAGAGAGAAAAGTGAGAGAAAGATAGAAAGGTGGATGGGGAAACAGCAAATGGTGGAACAATGGAAGAAAGTGGAGGAACGGTTGCAGGTGACGGTCAGAGACGCAGAAAATGAAGGAAGTTGTGAGAGAAACAGAGGGATGGAGGAAGATAGACGGAGAGAGGGAGGGATAGACCTTGGCCTACATCCAAACAAAGCCTTAGTGAGAAGCCATTCTTCCCTTGCCCTCCCATTTCCATATCAGAGGACTGTTTGATGTCAATGGGGGAGCACATAGACGCCCACCAACACCACCACCACCACCACCACCACCACCCTCTTCTCCATGCCTTTAATAGCAAACACTGCACATGCAATATTCTGTAAGTGCATGCAAATCAAGGACCATTTGATTTCATTTGAATTCTGAGATGGTCAGAGAGAGAGTAATAGAGAATGAGTGAGGGAGAGAGAAAAGGAGGAGAGAGCGGCGTGGAGGACGAGAAATCAAAAAGAATAAAAAATGTTAAATTCATGCATCGGGGGGTTCTGTTTTACATATGGCACACTGTACGAATGTGTTTACTTCATATTACGGCCTGAGGAGAAGGGGCGGGGGCTAATCCATGGCACGCACCTTTGGACTGCCACTGTTACATTAGAAAAACAAATAATTTAGAACGGTGCATGAGACAAATGGTGCAGAGGAGAGGAGTGTACTTGTGTGTAAGACTATATGTTGTCAGCAGCCATAAGGAGATGACACAGTCTGAATGCTCCCAGCATCCATGGGTAGCTTAGCTAAGATAGCAGTGACGCTCAGTGGTTTGTTATCTTACCTCTTCAGGCTGCCATGATATGTCTTTGTAAAGTGAACATTCATGTGTTTCTACGGCTGTGTCTGCACATTCTTTGCTTATACAGTATACCATATGTACGTATTCAGCGTGTCTAAGTGTGTGTGTGTGTACTGGATATATATCACTGGTGTGTGTGTGTGTGTGTGTGTGTGTGCGTGCTGAGCCTGCCATGTTCACTCTCTTGTACCGCTAATCCTCGCCTCTCCTAATTTGCTGTGTTGAACTGTGCGGATGTGGAGCTGCTGAGTATGACTGCAAACAGCTTGTCGAGCTGTGCCGATACAACGCTGCGGCATCATTTATGCATGGGAGAAGACCAGGCTTTTTACATGCACACCACTAATTTGCTATACTGGCAGGTTTTTATAATAACTGGGGGTTTGGTCTAACTCAGAGACGAATAACAGGGTGAGCCTGGGATGTAATCGCTACCACTTTTGAACAACCCTGCTCCTTCTTCTGCTCCAATTTCAGAAACATCTCCCCGCAGAAAACCCTGTTGATCTAGACATGGTTTAAGACATGGTCAACCTGACACATCCATTGTGGCTCAAAGCCACACATTATGTACTTTATTCAAGTATACATTTGCTTCAATTTTGACTCAATGTTGATTTTACTGGTAAGAACCACTGAAACTATTACATCTCTTTTCTGAGGGAAATCTAACCAAAATGAGAAGCTGAGCAGACTTCTTTTGAATGACATATGGTCAGTATTAAGGCTAAAAATAATAATAAATAATTGTGTGCATGGGACAAAAAAACATTAAAAACCTCAAGTTTCCTAGAATCCCTTTTAAAGTATTACCACAAATTAGGGGTTGAACAATTGTCAGCCTGACCAACAATCAGATCAGATATTCAGCATTTTTACAATTATCTGAATTGTTTTTTTATCTGATTACTGATAAAATAAATCAATTTAAGTATGTCATTCTTTGGCTCAGATGCAGCCGCCTCTCTCTCTGAGGAGAGCGAATGTATTTATTTACATTCCACCACTGGTTATTCTAAATTTTGATTTAGAAGGTTTTTATTTTCATATACAGTAATAGGTATCTGCTTTAAAAAAACATGCTGGTCCATCACTACCACAAATGACAGCTTTTGTGACAAGTACCTCACCTCAAGGTTTCATATGTAAAAGATATGAAGCTTTAAGCCAAAGAAGGTTTGTTCCGTATCTGTTCAACTACCCCCAACATCGAACACATGCTGGGGCTTTATGACCATTAATCATTGTTTGATTTTTAACAACTTCCCTTCAACAGTCTCTGCAAATGTCAACACAGACCGCTGAGATTAAAGAGTGTTGCAGGAGGCTTTAGATTAGTTGGTTTTTGGTTTCAGTATGGAATGGATGATTCAGACTGACTCAGTGTCCAGGTAGTCAAAATCCCGTAACAACCACAAACCACAGACCTCCTGCCATCTTCCTTCAGTTATAAAAGGCCACGTCAGCAGTTCCATGCTAGCGCTCCTTTTGACACAAAACATGTGATATGGTTTTAGACAAGCTATTATTTGTCAGATACTAGGTACCTCTTAGAATAAGACTACCCTTATAAAGGGTTTATAATTAGGTTATTAATTAGGTTGTAAAGCTGACAGTCTTCCTTATCAGCAGCATTTATACCTGCCACCTTCATCAGATATCTGTTAACATGTTCCTAGCCTTTAAATACTGTCAGCAGTCTTAACAGTCAGAAAGTTTGATTTGATTTGATATTTTCTTACACCCCTAATAATTACTAGTAAGGAGCAGATCTTGCCAAACAGTGAGGCCACATCAATGTATGAAAACTGTGTTTTAGTTTAGAGTTTATAGTTTAATAGCTGTCAACTATTACACTGATTGAACCCGTCTGAGTCTTTTTGTAAAGTCAAACTTCTCTTATTTCAGTTTGTGAAAGTGAGGATTTTCTATTTTTCTACTCATCTGACAGCACACTGAGTATTTTTCTGTTGTGGACAAGACATTACAGGACATCACTGACTGACATTTTTCACCATTTTCTGACATTTAATGTAACAACTAATTCATACGGGATATACCAGAATTCCCCTTCATAATTATTCAGAAAATATTTTTTTGGTTTATCTGATAAACTAAAACACTGTATATTTTCATTTTTGAGTCTATATCCTTTATGGCTCTTTTAGTTGAGTGTTACCTGAAGCATTTCATGACCACATGAACAACAAACAACTGCACTTCCAGCAGTCTGGGTGGTCTCCTGAGTGTTCACTAGTGGATTTGCTGTTGTGGAGACTTTCTTACCTTGATCATACGTGAGAGGTCCCCTGCATCCGCTAGCTCCAGGACTATGTTCAGCTCATTGTCCTCAATAAAAGACGCATGGTACTTTATCACATTGGGGTGGTTCAATTGCTGTGGGAGGGAAAAAAAAGTGACATGTCATGGAGAGAGAAAAAAAAAACAGCGAACAGAAGACATGTTGGTGACACTTGTCATGGTCACACTACCTAATCAAAGAGTGAAAATCATTCCTCGAAGAAGCTATAGACAGTCTTGCAAACTTGTCATACAATTTATATCAAAACAAGCCTATCAGCTGATAATAGCAGAGGTTCATGTCGTGAGCTGTGCAATCCACTCTACTTTCACCACCAATTAAAACAAAACAGTTGAATCCATATTTGGAATCCATATTTGGTAAGTGTGGACCTAATGAGACGGTTTTGTCCTCCAGTGTGACAAAGCTGGATGACATGTCACAACAACCCCTCTGTCTGTGATGACAACAACCCATGTGTGAGACACACACAGACACACACACATGCACACACACGCCTGACAGACTGACATGGCTGGCAGTCAGAAAAACAAGCATCCCAGGCTCATCTCTGACTGAGATTCCTTCCTGTTGGTTGGTCAATAAGGCAGGAACAGCATTCCCTGTAGTAAACAAAAAGTCTCTATCCATCCAGAGCAAGAAAAGAAAAGGGGGAGGGTGGGAGGGCGGCGCAATGAAGGGAAAGAAACAAATGACACAGTGACACAGACAAGCAAAAGGAATGATGGAGACAGGGTGGGGTGAAGAGGTAAGGAAAGAGAACAAAGGTGAGGAAGGAGAAAAAAAAGAGCAGGAGTGGTATGAGGTGAGCAGAGTTACAGAAAGGGAGAGATGGTGATTCGTGGAGAGCTGGAGACATGGAGCTGTGTGGCGTGGCAATGTCGAGGAGGAGGTGTGCGTGTCTGTGTCTGTGTGTGTGTGGTGGTGGTGGTGGTGGTGGTGTTGGGGGGGCTGTGATGCGAGCAGACGGAGCAGTGTGACACGCGTCCTCCACTCGGCTCCGCTCTGCTTTCTCTGCTGTGATTAAAGAAATGTTCATGCTCCGGATGATGCCGAGAAGAGGGGAAAGGAGAGCGCAGTACACTACACTACGCAACACTACACTCTCCACTCCATCTCTGCTGCATCTCTCCACAATCCCCCTTTCCCATTCGTTCTCTCCTTCCCCTTCCTCACGTCTCCATCTTTTCCTTCTCCCTCCCTTGTCCTCTCTTGCCAGATGTATTTTTGGCTCAGAGTGGCAGTTCTGCACGGCTCCACACTGTAGCACAGCCAGGGAGTGATGACAAGTCCCCCCCCCCCCCAGCCCACTCCTCTTCTTCCACAGATTGAACCTCAGGCGGAGGATACAGAGAAATAAAGAGATATGTTCACATGCAGATGTTTATATAAATGATGGATGGGAGCCTACTGCAACACAACAGTTATTCATTGGGAAATATCACATAGAGTCTTGCATGATTATGTAATTACACACCAGCGTGTGTAATTACTTAATCATGCAAGACTCGATGTGATATATTTGGTGAGCTGATGATGTGTTTCAACCAAGAACAAGATACTGACTGATGTAATCTGATGGAAGAAAATTAACCATGATTTTAAAAAAATGGGTTAAAGCTACTACAAAGGACTTTCATATTTTATTGATTTTTGAGGCCTCTGTGGACAGTAGTGTTTCCACCATAATAACCATAAAATACAAACGTCAAAAACAAAATTATCTAAACAAAAATCTCTCCGTGCTCCCAGCTTCAATTCTGTGGCAAAACTGAGGCTCAAACAAAGGCAAATTTGTGAACACTGAGAGACATGAGTCTGTCTCGTATGTATATATCTCCTCTCCTTTTGTCTCACCGTTGTCTCAGTGTTTATAGTAGTTGTCTGTTTTCAGTTATTGTTGTTTCAACTAATGTTTACAGTGGTTGTTGGTATTCTGTCATTGTTGTCTCAAGTACTGGTTAGTGGTTGATTGTTTTCAGTCAGTGTTGTTTTAATTAATGTTTGTAGCAGTTGTCAGTGTCTGTTTTATTGGTAGTTTCCATATTTGTATTTGAGTGTTGTGTCTTGTGTTTCATCTCTTAAAAGCCTAACCAGGGACAAGGACCGCAAATTAGCTATGGCTGGAAGTCCAATGTACATTGCTACATGTATCGTCCCTGTCACATAAATAAATAAAAATATCTGTACTGGTATTCGCTGATGTGAAAATTTCATTTTTCTTTGCTTTTTCTTTAACAGTAACATAATAATGCAGTGTTTTCAGCTTTACAGGCAGCAGTTTATCTATATTCGATCCATTTTCTTAATTCAAGTTAAATAAACTTTTTTAAACTCCCTAATTTCAATACTGGGATCAGTTCCAAAGCTCTAGTGTTAGTCGGGCTCTAGCAGGAAAATGAACAACAATCGTTGTAAGATTTGGAAAGTGTACTTTGACAATGATCAAGTACAAACAGCTTGTCAATCACCAGCGCAAATGAATGCCTTGTGTTGCAGGACATATAAGTATAGAAATATGTTGCTGATAATGAGACGTAAAGATGCAAGTGAATTAGATCTCGTCCGACCTGCCCCCAACTGGCTGAATGCATTAAAATATTCCGTATTTGACTGCTACTAAGTTTACTAGTACTGATATTTATTTAGAAATTTATTTTATTTCTTCTTCATTATCTCAGTGTTATTTCAACAATTGGTTGATAACGTACATGTTAAATTGTTTAACATGGCAAATAAATTGCATTAAATGTGCTTAAACAGCTGTAATAAGTGAGTTTTTCCCCTTTAAAGTCAGTCTCAAAAATCTCATATCGGTCAGGCTGTAAAGTGAATATACAGTGTGCATATCAGGTTAAATGAAGCTGGTTGCTGCCAGTTCTGTCTTGTCAGTAAACTGCTGGTATAATCTAATCAAATGCAAAACCCAGACATACGCACACACACACCACACACAATACACATTTGTACAGAAACACATAACACGCAGACATCATTACAGCTTTTCACTGCTGATTAGGGCAGATCATTAGTCTTCAGAATACAATCCAGGCTCGATGGTAACCACAAGCGAGAGGAATACACAGCTGTGGGATTTCAAGAATGGTGAAAGTAGCAGATTGGCAGGGAGCAGGCTATTTCTGCAACCAACATTCCTATCAGCGAGGATTTAGACAAAAAGGACAGAGTGAGAAGTGAGATTCTCAAGTTGAAATCATCATGCCAGAACAGGAAAATACAGATGAATGAGCAGACACAAACACAGACAGACAAACAAACAAATAGGCAGACTGTTGAAAGGCCATGACTGAGTGTGTGTATGTGTGCGCGGCGCGTGTGTGTGTGTGTGTGTGATCACGCGCCAGTATGTGTGTCATTCCAGTCGGTCCATGCCAGTGTGCCTCTCATTATTCTGATTTGGCTGTGTCTCCTGTTGGCCTGTCTAGTGGGGGATAAGGCAGAGGGGACTGTCTCTCTCTCACACTCAGCCCTTTATTATCAGGCTGGCTGGGCAGCGCAGGGCCCGGCATAACTTCCATGTTCACTAGCAATCAGCTTACAGGATGAAAAGAAGGGAATAAAAAGGTCTGAGCGGGGGACGAGCAAGAAGAGGGAAAAGGAGGAGGGATGGATGGAACGACATAGCAACTGGGTGGACAGGGTATAGTCCACCCAGGGTGGGGAAAAGTAGGTATGGAGGAAGAGGATACATATCATGAGTAGCACTGCAATGGTTAGTAATCGCTTAGTCATCAACTATTACATTAATACATACAGTATATACATATATACTTGTTTCTCAGATAAGAGATCATTTAACATTTTTGTATTTTAAAATTAAGTTCATATAGCCTGTAGTTTATGCACACCTGATGGCTAAGATAAAGTGAACAAACATGGGTAATTTAATATTCCACAGTTCTGACCAAACCAAATGTCATATCACTGTTACAACAAAAACAAAGAAAAGTTCTGCCTAGAAAAGTTCATCAGAGAAACTTCGCACACATACTTTGGCTTTTACAGAGCATTTTGCACAAGACTTTAAATTAAATGGCAACTTTTAAATGAGATCTAGTATAGCACAGAGTTGCAAATTTTCTCATTTTCTTCTCATTCTGAGTTTAATTTTAAGTTCCCTTATTCAACAAAAGGCTCCTCCAGACAAAACAATGTCAAAGTAGGCCCAATTAATTATCAATTAATACATTGTTAAATTCTTAATGGTAACTAATTTATTAATCGTTCATCATTGACATCCCTAGTATAGCAAAAACGTATTCGCTAATATACACTGATACCAATGTGATATTTATCATCCCTAGAAAAAGCTTCATAAATGTGAATATTTTCTGGTTCCTTTACCTCTTTATGACAGTAAACTGAATATCTTTGTGAGCAAAACAAGACATTTGAGGACGTCATCTTGGGCTTTAGAAAACAATGATCAAAATTTTTCACCATTTTTAGACAATTTATGGACCTAATCGAGAAAATGATCAACAGATCAATTGACAATGAAAATAATAATAAGTAAATAGTAGTTAGTTGCAGCTCTTGTAGTGAGAGAAAAATAAATGAAATGTGGGAGATGCATAAAGGAAATAAGAAAGTCACCTGGCAGAGTGTGACATTTAACCCTGCCCTGACCCCCTGAGGAGGTCAGAGAAACAGATCCAGGCGAACCCTGCTGTCTCGTGCCGTCAAGTCAATGATCTGCTACTCAGATTACAGCTCTCTACAGGGTCTCGCCTGCATCTGAGTATCGTTGTCTTTGATTGGCCCAAAGAGCCCCGGGAGCTTCACTGATGTGTTTGAAACAAACTAATTGGTTTTGTTTTCTTTCCCTAATGTGTACGTACGAGTGCTCGTATGTGCACAAACTGCCTGCAGTGCACACACATGCGCAGAAAGGCTTCATATATGGAGGGAAACACTAAGAGGAATGCATGAATGCACACACGCACGCACACAATCAAACCACAAACACACACAACTTTGACACACATCTAGGATCTTGCAGACAGGGGGAGATATTGAAGCTGTCATTAGTTTGTTCATTAGTATTTGAGAGCAACCCAGCTGACATGTGTTTATGGCAGTTTGATAAATGAAACCACTTCATCGGGTAAAAAAAAAGGGGAAGTAAAGCAAGAAAGAGAAAGGGAGGAGGTAAAACATCAAGAGACACATGAGGGAGACTGCTAAATTTCCATGCTGATGCACTGTTGCCCAGCTCTAAACATTACAAAAAGATAAAAAACAATAGTTTTGGCATTAAAAAAAAGAGTCAATGTGAGCCTGGAGGGATATAACACTTGTGCACCCCTGCGCACACACACACAAACACACAAACACACACACACACACAAAACACACACAAACACAAACACACACACACACACACACACACACACACACACACACACACAAGCTCAGAGACATAAGGAGACAGTAATACACATGTACTGTACAGTCACACACACATACTCATTCATATTCTCACTTGTGTGCACAAACACCCCTCTGCATTCATAACCATGCAAGGAAGCGTGCGCACACACACACGTGCATGTGCCCACACACCAACACACAAATCCAAGCCGTCTGGTGCAGATCAATTGTTTTCCTGTGGTGGAAGGTCTCAGCTGAGGCACCTTAAGAGAACAGAGCGCAGCGCATGACGCCGTCTCCCTCCTCTCTGGTTCTTTACCTTAAGGAGATCTATCTCTTTGATGCAATCTTGCCGAGCTTTGGCATCCATCAAGTCGAATATCTATCAAGAGATCAAAAGGGGAGAGAGAGGGAGAGAGGACAGAGAGGGTGTTATGACATATTCAAGAAATGGTAAGATGGAGAGATGGAGAGAAAATAGGAAAAAAACACTAAACAGAAAACATGGTTGCTGTTATCTAGAGGGTGGCGTTGGAGTGACTACAGGTGTTTCACATCTGAGTAACACGCACATATCCCTGTGTAAGGTGTGTGAGAGGTGTGTGTATACATGCTCAACCAGAGCATCACGTCCTCCTGGTGGTGTGGAGGCCTGTATAAGTCAGTGAATACTGTATGTGCAGTGTTGTATGTGCATGTATATGTGTGCACACATTCACCAAGAGAACAGAGTCATACCATGAAGGTAGCCTATACAGTCATATTTAATGAAGTAATCACATGCATGTTGAAATTAGAGGTGTCAAGATTCTCCATAATTAGATTTGACTTTTGATTTTAGGGCGAGGATTTGATTTGATTTAAACATTTTTTTAGTTGAGTTAAGATTCAGTATATTGAGATATACTGGAATAGGGTAAGCAAGATGATATAATGCTATTTTGTAAATCTAATTTTAGGAAGACTGTTATTGTTTAGAGAACAAACCACTTTATGTATTAAAGTCTGATTTAAAAAAGAAAAACTTTTTTGCAATCAGAACAGGCAAAACAGGTAACAGCACTGTTATCTAGTTGTTGGGGGTTTTAACACAACACAAAATGAATAATCTCCAGTGAGAAACTTACTCTTCTCACTATTTTTATAGAACACTGATTCAGAGCTGAACATTATGATGTCACAGTGAAGTTAACTTATCAGATATATTAGTTCTTGAGTTATGGCCAAACGTGTTGTGACCTTTGACCACTTTATTCTCATCAGTTCATCCTTGAGTCCAAGTTGCCGTTTATATCAAATTTGAAGAAATTCCCTCCAGGCATTCCTGAGATATCATGTTAACGAGAACAGAAGGACATGAGGTTACAGTCACTTTGACCTTTGAAATCTGACCAAAGTCTAATCAGTTCATCCTTCAGTCCAAATTGATGTTTGTGCCAAGTTTGAAGAAATTCCCTAAAGGCGTTCTGAGATATCTCGCAAGAAGAATGGAACGGATGGACGGAGGACCTGAAAAAATAATGCCTCCAGCCATAGCTTTTGCAAGTGCAGAGGCATAAAAAGAAGAATAATCTGTTTTGTCCAACTTGCATTTTTCAGTATAATGACGTGTACTTTATTTCAGATTTGCCATGTTTTCTTACGTTTATAAAGTTCTATTTGTCTATCAATACCAGTATGTGATCCATGACTTTCTACTACAGTTGAATGTGGTGAATTCCCAGTGCTAAATTGCCTGTCAGTGTAAGTATATTTGTGACAGACAATCTGTCTGGGATCATTAATGAGGACAACAAAAAAATCAGCACAAAGCTAGCTGAAAAAGGCTGTTAGAGACTTGAATAGTGCATCTCTGCACTGGCTGTCTAAAGTGATATTTTTATGTCCTACCTGGACTTTCTTCAGAGCCACTGACGTGTTGTCTAACAGGTACCTCGCCCGGTACACCTCACTGAACTGGCCACGTCCAATCTTCTTCTCAATCTGAAAGTTTGCCAGGGAGTTATGGCCCATATCTGGTTGCAATGGTTTCTGTAAGAAAAAAAAAACACAACAGCTCTATTAACATTTGTGCACCTATGCATGCTTGTTTACACAGCATATACACACACATATCACAAGTGGGGGGAACAAAAAAAAAAAAATGATTTACAGAGATTTTGCTGTAACCATGTATTTACGATTGAAGTGAGATATCAGTACATTAGTGAAAGAGGAAAGAATGAGGGCTGAAGGATGCGGGTGAAACTGTGGTGAGGCCCCAGCTTCAGTAGTTTGTTTTGCTGAGAGGCTGCTCTAGGCTGCTGATGATTTGACTGGCATTAGGCTGATGTGTCATGCTGCGAGAGGTCTTGAGGAATGTGCACTCGCTTAACTGCTGTACCACATCACCGCACTAAAGCATATAGATGGAGGAAAGTCCTTATTTTCTGTTATTTACATAGCTTCCCAAAGAGCACCTGGAGGTTTGGGACTGAAAATGTTTTTCCTAATCAATTCAACAGTATGAACTCACAAAGTAGCAAGTCAACATGTTACTTGATTAATTTTTTGCAGGCAGCAGGATGGCATCACGCAGGGCCTGACAGTATTTTTGGAAGTGTTTGCCACACTGGTACCAGACATTAACTTCTGATTAGGCAGGATTACCAGAGTCACAACACACCATGATAAAATTCCCAATGGTTAGTACTACTGTTTCAAATTTCAATCATCACTGAAATAGCATTTGATTACCATGCTTTGAAACACTCTCGATAAATACTGTCCATCATCAACGGAAGTTAGCAACAGTCTCCCAGACGCAGGCGCTGCGTTAGGGGTGTCACAATTATTAAATTATAAATTGTTGAAAATGAGCTTACAAGTTCAGTAACTGAAATCAAAGGCAGAAAGATAACAGAGTGTAACTCACTAGTCATCATATCACACTTAATACCATAAATTTTTAAAGAAGAATTTGAAAATGTAAACAACAGTTGTCAGGGTATAAAACCAATGATCTCTTGATCTTTACAAATCAATACATGATAGTCTGATAGTCCAATAATAGCATAGCCATCTGCACTAAAAAAGTGTTTAACTGGATGGATACTCATTGGATCATGTATCTGGAGAATCGTGACAATGCTACGCGCAGCAACGTAGGTTTGATTTGCATCAGTGAAAAAACTGACATCACAAGGGACATAATGGCTTTTCAGATGTAATGTTTTCACCTGGTAGCTCACTTGATAGAGCATGCACCCCATGTACTGAGGCGATCAGTCCTCTGCTGCAGCCCAGGTTTGATTTCAGACTGCAACCCTATGCTGCATGTCATCCTGTCTTTCTGTCTGCCCCCTTTCCTGTCTATTTTCAGCTAGCTCTACACAATAAATGCAAAAAAAAAAAAAGCCCAAAATAAACTTGGTGAAATTATTTCAATGTACATATCAGTACTTTTTGAACATTTTCATATACACATTTACATACAGTTAGGGCTGGGCGATATGGACAAAATCAAATGTCACAATAATTTTTACCAAATACCTCAATATTTATCGATATAGCAACAATACTGTAGGGATGACTTGGCATTTTAACAAAATATTAACACAGTGAGATTTATGATAAATAATAATTAGTCATGTTGATAAAGCCTAATGATTAAATGTGTAAATATATAAAGCAACAGCTTGAATTGAGTGGTAAGTAAAATTACATCACTTTACTGCAATGCAACCTTGAAAATCAGGAAAAGACAACGTTTAGCCTATTCCATATCACGAATATCCAAACTCTAAGACAATGTCTATCGATACATTGCCAAGCCCTACTCTGACCTTCCTTAAATAGAGAGAAAAAACTATTTCCCTGCAGGGATGGATAAAATATCTTATTACATAAATGTCGGCATCTTATCATTCCAGTCCATCTGACTTGTTTTTTAAGTTCACAGGAATTCAGAGTCCTCTTCCTTCTTTGTCTGCCAAGTTATATCACTGACAGTCTGGCACTTGGCCACCGACAACAGGACTCCTCGCCTCTCCTCGCCACACGATTGGCTGTACAAGCTGAGACACTCACCTACCACGATAAAAAAAAAAAAAAAAAAAAAAAAAAACACTCAAAAATAAACCAGAATGAGCCCCTTGGATATGATGTGTGAAAAAACGCACAGAGCAGGCTGCTTGACCTTTCCAGCCTTTTGGTAAACTTGTACAAGGCGTCTGCGGGAGCAAACAGAAGGTGACAGATATCAGAATGCCACATGTCACCAGCGCTTCTGCCAATGTGGCGGTGGGAGCAGCTTAGGGGCAAGCGACTTAGGACAGAGGGATGGAAGACGAGAAGGGGGGAGAAGGTCAAAAATTAATCTCCTAAGCACTAACACACACAAGAAGGGAGTGTCATCACACTCATGGTAACTCTGTCAAAGTGCTTCACTTGTGTTTTGCAGTTTGACAGAGTTACCATGAGCACAGACCGTAGGCTGTACAGGATTCCCTCAGATGCCGAGTCACTACATAAGAAAGCAATGATGACATTTTTATTCAGTGAAAAATTAAAAATTAAATCCAACCAAAACAAAACACAAATCTAGCTGGCTGCAACTGATTATTTTCATTACTGACCAATCAGTAGATTATTTAAATGAATTAACTAAATGTTTATGTCTGTAAAATTTCAGAAAATTGTAAAATTGCCCATCACAATTTCAAGTAGACCCTATCGAACATCTTCAAATTGCTTGTTTGATCCAGTCAATAGTCTTAAACCTAAAAATATTCAATTTACAATAATGTAAAACCGAGAAAAGCAGCAAAATGTTTAGATTTGAACTGCTGGAAATAATTGAATAAATAAACTATTTTGTTCAGCTTTAGTGTTCAGCTGTAAGTTCATGTTTAGTAATGTTTTAAGACAGTGAAAACCTGTATGTTTAATGTTGACAACACTCAAGTGGAGTGTTGTCATCACTCAGACAGGTCTATTCAGTTGCTTTTTAAGAGGCCAGATTTGAAAAAAGTGAAGTGCCAAGGGAACAGATGTTTATATTTCATATGTCTGATAATGCATTTCTTAATTTTTTTTCTCCACTTTATTAGTCTCAACAACTGGAAACATAACATACAAAATAGAGGGGAAAAAACCCTGCACTTCTGCAATCCTATATTAGAAGCAGTTTGTTGTTTTAATAAATACAATGTTGTATTAAACATCTTTTTTCATTCAGTTGACCTGAGTTACAACTTTTTAAAACAATAGATGTCTACTTAACAGCTTGAATGAATGGGTTAATTAGCTTAATAATAAGTTTATAAAACCTCCTAAAAAAAAACAATGTAAACACACACACAAACTTAGAATGTTAGGAGTTTATTTAAATATAATTACAATGATATACTTTTTTGTCATATTTGTAAAAGATCAGAAGGCTGTTAAAGGGTCAGCCTGAATTGGCCAATTGAATAGTTCTGCCATAGACTGAATAATGTCTAGCAAAGATGAACCCATAACTTTATTAGCAGGTACAAAGACACACATATAGACAGGGAAGGGAAGCACAACTCCAAACAGGACTGTTTAACGTTGACAGCCAAAGGAAGAGGCGTGAGCCAATTAGATGCCCTGTCCAATTAACACTTAACACCGTTGAGGTGTGTGCATTTTTCAGCATGACACCACCATCATCCCGAGCTGTCTGAGAGTCACTGACAGAGCATGACACACTGCTCCACAACCCATTATTCAACTTTACGGCAGCTCAAAAAACCTGCTTCACTCTTTGTTGATAGCTAACTCCGAATTCTTTTAACAATACTAACACATTGTTCCACAAACCTGCATAAAAGAGCAGCAAAATGCAAATATCTACATTGAGAGTGTGGCCATATTGTGCAATGACTTGTCATAATGGTGACAGCTGCATTTGTGAAAGGATGCAGGATGGACACACTGAGGTGTATGTGAGAGAGACAGAGAGATGGAGTGAGTAAGAGAGAGGGAGAGAGAGAGAGAGGACAAGAGGGCATTGCTTTCATTCGCTGCGTGGTAGCTTGACAAATGTTAGCATGAGCCTCTAAAGCGCTGTGACAACCGCCTGCTGAGAGCACAGTCTTGCTAATGTGTCCTGGCATGCCAGCCCCGTAATCACACATTTACATATGCAATGACCTACATTTGCATGTCAGATCGCACACTGTCCGGCATGATTAACAGTGGGCACCTCCCCATGTGGAGTCGCCCTGGGTGGCAGCAGAGGCCGTGCGAGGGCGGAAGAGAGGGCTGGAGGGAGGGCGGCTTTTTTGGCAGCCAAGGGGCCGGGCTGCCAGGCAGGATTATGTCAGCCAGCGGCCCCGGCATTAGACACTTCATTAGAGCTAATCTGTTTAGCAGTGGGCAGTGTATGTAAACTTCACAGGCCATTTGCGGCACCTCTTCGCCCCCTGGCCTGGCCTTCAAAGGGCAGCCAGGCCAAAGCTGACTGACAGGCCGTCTCATCTGCCGCACACGGGTGTCACACATTCAGGAGCTCCCAGCTGAAACACAAGGCCCCGACAAACACACACACACACATCGGGGGAAGTCACAGAGGAATGACCCTGAATGACGCAGGGGTCAGTGTCTGAACTAAACTGGGAAGAGAGGGTTATACAGACAACTGCTTGTGAGGGTCTAAACTTGATTGTTCATGTGTTTGTTAAATGGCAGAGCCCAAAGATGAAGGGTGGCCTCATGGACTTTTAAAAAGAACGGGTCTTTTGTATCTTGTTTAGATGAATGGCTAAAATATGGCACAAATGCTGCCAAGGATACATGTTTGATTCTTTCTTGGGGTGTCTGTAATTAAAAAAGAAGAAAAAATCATTCAATAATCACTTCTTTTAACATTTATCTATGACAAACCTCTCATATCAATGTTAAAGCAATAACATGAAACATTTCCATATTAAAATGGCTAAAAACATTAGACATAGAGGGTTCAACATTAATGTTTGGTTTTTTTCCACAGGAAAAATGGTCAGAAATCTACTTGCCCTAAGTCAATTTTTACTTGCCCCTGTACAAACTGTTTCATTTCTTAGTGGTTATCAAAAAACAACAAAGACTAGTGTAACTGTCATATTTAATCTAGGGCTGAAACGTCTATAAAATGTGAAACAATGAAAATTGTCAATCACAGTTTTTCAGAGACCTAAGTTATGACTTTATATGTCTTGTTTTGTCAGTCTGAAACCCAAAGATATTCAGATTAATGTGATAAGCAAAGAATAGTGGGAAATCTCCATATTTGAGAGGCAGAAAACAGGATTTCTTGCAAATTTTGCATGAAAAATTACGTAAATAATTAATAGATTATCAAAATAGTTTTTCTCTTTTTTACGACTTGCCCAGTCGAGCAAGTGAGTTGCCAGATTTACTTGCCAGACATGGCATTTTACTGACCCCAGGCAAGCAGGCAATTCTTATTGTTGAGCCTTGAGTTGTGTACTTACATCACACCAAATGTTCCGAGAGAAATACATAATTTTTCAAGGTTATGGTGCGTTTCCTGATAGAAGCTGCATGCTAGTTGTTATAACTTCTGGATAAGTCTGATACGTCAAAGAGCGAGGAAGGAAGTTGGCACACGTGCCAATATGCAGCATGAATAAAACTTTAATCTTACCTCGCCCATTAACATGATTTCTACCTCAGTCACATCATATTGATCAGTTATGGTAATTGTTAAAAAGTGAAGATAACCCATCCAGTGATCCTACACCACATCAAGACTGCATCAAACTATGTCTTTTGTTATTGTTTTAATGTGAGAGAGACCCTCAGCAGCAGAATTTATATATTGTGCATTTAAGGCAAAAAAAGAAAATCCTTAAACTGTGGCCAATAAAAATGACTGCATCAATCCCGAGTCATAAGTAAAATGATCAGTTACTCCAGGCCTGGAGTAACTGACTGTAAATAAAGGCTGAGACAATTCAATGATTGGTGTTCTGCCCATTGATTATCACTGTCTTTATCAAAATTCAGATCTTCATAGTACAGACAGTCTTCATGTTTTTCTTAACTTACATTTCTATGCTGTAGCATGTGGTGAACTTACTCTTTTCACTCACATCATTCTGGTTGGTGATGGGGACAAGCTGCAGGGGATGAAGATTAAGTGGCAGCCGTGCAAGGTATTATGGGTAACGTCTGTGAGGGACAGCGTGTCTTGGGTATAAAGGTGACATACAACCGCCATGGGCAACTCACTAGCAGGAGGATTGAAAGAGAGGAGAGCGAGAGACAGTGGGAGAGCAGACAGACAGCTCATCGGAGGAAGTGTGATTCGAGCTGCCCAATAATGACACCATTGCCAAACACAACTGACAAGACACATGGAGAGTGGAAGAAGGAATGCGGAAGACAGGGAGAGGGAGAGAGAGTGAGAGGGGGGGAGGAAGACAAGCAGCAGAGGGGCGAGGGTGTGATGTGACAGCCCAGCAGAGCCAACGGCTGCCACAGAAAGGCCAGCGGCGGCAGAGAGGTGCTGTCTCCCATGGAGAGACATGCAGAGGGATGCAGAGACAGAGAGAAACGTCCACACTAAGACGGCTAAATTCAAATCCCATCTCTCCATTTTGGTACACTGGCCAGAATTTTAGACACCTTCAAACTGAGCTTTTAAGAAAATTGTTTCCAGAGTGAAAAAATCTAAGGACTGTGGCCACGTCTTTCTGTGTCGATGGGGAACATTAGTTTAGCCAAAAGCAGAAAAGCAAAAAGCAAAGGAAATAAGGGAAGAGAAAAATGGAAATCACATGCAACAAAGGTCACAGGCCAGACACGAACAAGGGACAATGTTGTTCATGGTCAGCGCCTTAACCCAGTGGTTCCCAAACAGTGTGAAAGTCCAGGTTGTCCAGGCTGCTGAGGGACTTTGTGACAGCCACACAATTATTGCAATATACAACTACATAAAAAAGTTAAGAATTGGGTTATGCATTAAATTTTTCAGCTTCACCCACTCCAGTGCATCTGTGGCACTGACAAAAAATCATGAGAATTAACTTCTATTTATCATTGTTGTAGGGCATAAGTGATTTTACACTCTCCAACTGTAAAAGTGTTAAGCCCATAAACAAAAATTTTAAAAATGTTTTACAATTTCATCAGCTAAAATGTGCGTCATATGCTTCGTCAACAGCTCAGTGCCTTTTCCTCTAAATTTTGCCAGAGGTTAGTCTTAAGGCTAGCTATGGAGGCCAAATTGAGAAAAAAAAGAAAAGTCCCTGAGGAAAACAGAGAATTTAATAGTTTCGGCTCTAGACAGGTTGCTCTGCTTTGCCAAATACGGCTCTTTTGATAGGAAAGGTTGCAGACCCCTGCATCAAAGGAACCTCATTTTTTATTGACTGCACAGTTGCGATCAGTAAAAAAGTTGCCAAATGGTGGAAGTGTTAAGAGTAAGACATATCAAAGGCCCTGATTGACTGACGCCTTTCTTTTTTTTTCCCCTACCTGTAGGCCTGTAGCGACGCGTCGATTACATCGACGCCTCGATTCTAAAAAAAAGTCGACGTCAAATCCGAAGTCTACGTGTCGCCACCTGCTTGCCACACGCACGTGGGTGACCAAAACATTGCAGCATGGAGGACGAAACTCCGTCTCCAACCACCTCACAGCAGCCTGCCCTCCCAAGCTCTACTCAAAGAAAAAGTCACCAAAAAACAACCCGCCCTAAATCATCAAAGGTGTGGGAATACTTTAAATGCAGCCATAAACGTAAAGGTATCGTTATTTGCACTCTTTGCAAAATGGAGCTGGCATCACACCAGCACAACTTCCATGTGGGAGCATTTGAAGCGGAGGCATCCCATTGTTACTTGTGACGCCGGAGACCAGAAGTAAGTAACGTTACTATCGCCAACGTTTGCTAAATTAATTTCACGTTTGTGTAACGTTAGCAGTGATGGGAATAACGGCGTTAAAATAAACGGCGTTACTAACGGCGTTATTTTTTTCAGTAACGGGTAATCTAACTAATTACTATTTCCATCGTTACAACCCTTACCGTTACCAACAATTAAATGGGGCGCGTTATAAACTATAGCTACTCATTGAAGCCTTGTCATCTGACTCGGCTCTCAGCCACAGGAGCTGCACAGCTGTTTATTTTTTTTCTTTGGTGAGGGAGGAGGGAGGGGCGGGACAACCGCATAAGTGATGATGATTGGCTAAGGTAGCTAAGCTTTCATGGTAAGCCAATCAGAGGCAGTGTTCAGTTTACACACAAACCACACACACACACACACAGCAGCCCCACACACCCAAACTAGCAGAGGTAAACTGCAGCAATGGGGAGTCTGGAGGGAAAGTTGGCGTTTTCAAAGTGGAAGTACAGACACTACTTTATTCTCCTTGAGGTAAAAGGCAAGAACGTACATGTGAAGTGTACATTATGTCCCGGAGCGAAGTGTTTGTCCACATCCGTTGTAAGCAACTCTAATCAATAAATATTAAAAGTTCTGTGTAAGTACCTGTCTATGCAATTCTACTCTATGCAACTGGCTTGTGAAACCTGCTTCAAAAAAAATCCAAATTCTTAGACATATTTAAACTAAAAAAAAAAAAGAGTTGCTCTTCCTTAGAAACTGTGAAACTGTAAAACAGGAATTTTATTTTGTGTTAAACACTCTCAGGAATGTCCATACTGTGCACTGCACAGTGTTTTGTTTTGCACTACAAATTAGTATTTTTTCAAAACTTTTAAACTAGAGTTATTGGTACTGTAAAAGAGTAAACACTGACAGGCCTTCCATTTTGTATAACAGCACTTTTATTTTGTGTTAAGCAGAAGCTGTTTGGCTGTGAAAAAACGTCGTATAATAAAGTAATTTATTAAGAATTTTTTGGTATTTATTTGAGATACATTATGGTTTTTATTAATCGTGCAACAGAAAAATAATCGTTAGATTAATCATCCAATTAGTCGTTAGAATAGTCAACTATTCGATAAAATAATCGCCCGAATAATCGTTTTAAAAATAATCGTTTACCCCCAGCCCTACCTACCTGCACTCCAGGAACTCTGCCTCTGACTGGCTAATACTCATTGGTTAGGTTGGTTATAGAGGCTATTTTGTATGAAATTTTAGCTCAACCTTTTTTGTGTTTTGGGCAGAAAAAGTTTGATAACCACTGCCTTAATAGGCCACCAGGGCACCCAGTGATCATTCATCTTAAAACTTAATAAAGCTAATGACACAATACAGGTACTGTCATTAGCTGTTGTTGGGTTAATTTTTGTTTGGAATCAAGTCGTGAGCAACATTCAGTGCAGTACCCTAAAACAATCACTCACTAGGGCTGAACGATTTTGAAAAAGTATCTAATTGCAACTATTCTGACTGATACTGCAATTGTGATATGGTTGCGATATAGGGGATGCTAATTTTTACATCATTATTCTCATTTTCATTGAAAAACATATTAAAATGAATATAATTTGTAGGCCAGGACATCTCTGCAGCATGACAATATAGAATATAAAATGGTGACACACATTTTGCAGCAGCAAATACTGCGATTTCAATAAAATTTCAATTACTTGTTAGGCCCTCCCATTCACAGTTAGTGTTTAAGACCTGTGAAAAACACTGGTTTTTGCTGGTTGAGCTGTTAAGACATCAAAAACTTAACAATGTATACAAATGAATTAATTAATTACGAGTTTAGCTGTGCTGGAACCCAAAACAGAGGTTTCACCAGCTGAGACCCAGCTAAATATCTGCGCTGTGATGCAAAGTTTTGTTTTTTGCCAACCAAAACAGGATGAAGAAGGAGAGATTTTGTCATTAGTTTTGTTTTCATATTGTTCAAGCGTTTAGGAATGGACGGAATCTCTACAAAAACAATCTCAAAACTCTAGTTTGGACACAAATCGTTTTGTTTTTTTTACATGTAAACAAAATTAGTCAGATTACTGTGGATATAGTCTCCATGAGGACAGGGAGAGGGATACACAGAGAGACAGAAACAGCAACTGGCAGGCAGGGGGGCCCATTCCCACCCTCACCAGTCACCTGCCCCCTTGAGCACGGCACCATGCAATATTCATCCTCAGCCAGTCAGCCAGCGAGCCAGCCAGGCAGTCAAACCGGCAGGATTCACCCCAAAGGTGCTTCTCGTTCTTCTCCTCTCAATCTGCTCCACAACCGCACCGCCTTGTCTCGGCGCTTACAGACAGATCCATGTCTGTCAAACTCTGCAGTGACTATCAAAATCTGATCTGAGGGGGCCTCCTCGCCAACCCTCCCACTCACTCAAAGAGCAAATGCGCCATTAAAAATGCACATCTTAGCAGCTCATCTCGTTTACCTAATGCATATGCATCATACCTCCGGGACCAAGAGAAATGATATTGCAAGCAATACAGAATATCCTTCATCAGATATACAATTCAGATTTCTTCAGGAGGAGGCTGGTGGGTTTTTTTCCCCCGTGCTACCGTGCAGACTGAACCTTGGGAAAGTGTGAAACAGATACAGGACTTGTTGAAAGACACCCATCTGGATGCCGGTTAGACAGCCATCTACATCCTCTAACCGACTCTCTCAGTTCAGACGTGCTCTGTGAGAGTGAAAAAACATGATGCAACACACAAAGTTCACTGTGCTACCAATAACCTGAGCACAAAAAGTAGGCCTGGAATTAACACTGATGTAAACTGCTAGAAATAGACTGAAAAACAGAGAGAGAAATCATTAAGCCTGAACAATAACACATAATCAGATGTTGGTAGAAGATCTAGTGTCTGTGCGTATGCGTGGGGGGGGTGTTGCCTAAGTGAAATTAATCATTAGAGCTTTTATCTGACTTTCTTCTGAGTGCAACCCAATTTATCCTTAATTTTGCAATTACACATCTTAGAATAAATTAACCCCCTTGGCAATTCCAGTGTTAATGTTGCAGTGCCCTTGCATACACAAGAAAAACAACAACTGAGAGAATATGGGCCTATTTTTAGGGTTGTTTATTTCTAAAAGAAAAAAAATCCACATGTACTCTGGGGCATATGGATGATCCTCTTTGTTTAAAGTCTATTCAATAGTTATGGAGGCAAAAACATCCTTCTGGAAAGAAATCAATGGGCCTGATGTTGGAGGGCGGTATTAAAATCCAACAATGACCAGATCTGCACAGAGCAAACCTGAGTTGTATCGAACCAAGAGAGGCATGCAGGGAGGCCAGGCTCAGCCAGCCTCCAGAGCTCTGTTGATCAATAGAAACAACTCAACATTCATCCACTGCTGTCTATCTTGCACACAGGCTACAGTGGTCTGAAGGATGCTCACACTGAAAGCACAACTTGATTGACGCAGGGAAAAAAGGGTAATAGAGAATATTTACAGTTCAAAATATGAAGGAGGTAAGATACAATGCTTGCAATGAATGGATGAATGGGCTATATGATCATAAATTATTTAATACTTCTCAACACTTCTCCCTTGTCAATTAGGCTGCAAGGAAACTATTTATAATGCCACAATCCTTATTAAATTGAATAAAAGGATAAATTGTGACATGACTGTAATAAAAGATTTACTGAAAACAGAAACCCTGAGCAATAGGGATGGACTATATGGATAACATCTTTTATCATGGTGTTTGTAATTTTATATGACAATCATGATAAAGTACATTTTCTAAAAATTCAATTTAGAAGCATTTATACATAAATTGATCTGACTCTATCTGCTTTTGGCTAATCCAATGACTTAAAAAGATAGTTCAGATTATTTGATGTGGGGTTTTATGAGGTACTTATCATTACTCAGTGTAATACCCACAGTAGATGCCAGTCAGCATGTCCCCAGCTAGGAGAAGCAGCAGAGAGGGGCACCAGCATGGAAGCTAAGCAATGACCTGCTGTGGACAGGGTTAGCAACAAAAAGTATTTTAGCCACTTAAAAAAGGTCTACCTACAGAAAATAAAAAACAAATCAACACTGTGTATGCTATATATCGAACATTTTCACCACTTTACTGTGCTTTGTAAGTCAGCCATTTCTGACAGCAAACCACCGCTATAAGAGCCAAATATCAGTCCTCTCTAAACCAACCAAACCCCTGGTATACCACTGCCTCAACTGGTTAGTTTATTTGTGTTACTGTGTGACTTCAGTGAACACAAAAAACAAAACAGATAAATGTTCTGAGGTAAAATGACTGATTTTGCTTATGGAGTTTGGTTGCTTCAGGAGAGAGCGGGCAATATTTGGCTTATATAACAGTGGTTAAAGTGATGAAAATATTCTTAATATAGCGTACACTTAAATGGATACTATTCTTTTTAAGGTGAACCTTTTTTAAGTGGCTAAAAAACCTTCTGTTTGTGACCCCTCTGCCTGGCATCCACTGTAGCTAACACACTGACGATCGGTAATTACCTCATACAACCCCACTTCAAATAATCCAAGCTATCCCTTTAAATATCTTAAAGATCAAGATACATCTCATTGATGCAAAGATTAAAAGAGCGATAACTACCTGAGTATAAAAGCCATGACAAAATAACTGGCGGCTGACAGTTTTCATCATCTCACTTTCGAGTCATCCTACTTCACAACCCGAGTTGGCAGGTTGGCTTGTGTTCATGTGTGTGTCTGACTCTACCTGAGGTTGAAAGACTGGCACGGCTGCTTGCTGTCCTTGTGGCTGTGTGTCCATATCCATGGTGTTAGGAGCTTGATCCTTTGCACCTCTGAGAATAAAACACACAAAATAGAACGTCTGGTTAGCCGACTCAACGTGTACCAACACTCAGCTGTCACTTCCTTTACAGAAAAGCACTGAATTCTACAATAACATTTCACAACAAATGAATAACCTCAAATCAACTGGACAACTGTTCTGTGTTGTTCAGCACCAAACTATTGAGTGCTAGTTGCTGCCAGAGTGTCCTGTTTCAGCAGAACTGGATCCCACGTCATGCCTGTGGATTTGACACTCTTTGTCTGGGTCGCTCTCAAGTTGCAGCATAGCAGAGCTACAGCAGGCAGCGATATTAATCTGAACAAAGCACAGATAATGCCACTGCATGGTTCCTTGGCGTTCTTCCAAGGAACCTTTCATAGGAATTACTGGTTATACCGGCATTCAAACAGTTCCACTTAATTTCCGTTTTCTGAGAAAATATACGTCATGTGTTGAGTATGGGTGTATTAACGCTGTATAATTGCATGTTCTGGCTTGTAGCCTGGAAGCAAGCTAATTGCATAAGATACTCAGTTGTTTGGCTTATCACCACACTTAAAACAGACAGTGAGATAATATGAAATGTTACCTGAATGAATAATTTACACAAATCTTTGAGAAAAAAAGAAAAAAGTATGATGCAAAAGTTATATTCACACATGCAATTAGACTCCAGCATCTCCACTCAACTCATACATGTGGGAAGAGTTTGACAGATGCTCTAGGATCACTTGCAGTGCATACTGTAACACACATGACACGGTTACACAGTCTGACAATTAACACCAATTTACATATAATTTACACGGGATATACAGGGTGGGAAATTAAAACCAGCCACCAGCCAAACGTTGGTAAAATATAAAAGTTACTGGCAGATTTCAAACATAAAACAATAATTTACTCTTAAGTGGCAGGTGAATTTTAAAGCTACTACAAGGAAATTCCATATTTTGTTGATTTTGGAGGCCCCTGGGGACAAGAGTGGCAGTGTTTCCACCATAATAACCACAAAATATGACTAAATAAATACCTCCTCCTGCTTCCATTTAACTGGCTAACGTACTACACACTTTACTTTATCAAGGAGAATGTAAACACGGGCTAATTTCATCTGATTTCAAAGAGAATCCGACCCGGTGGCAGGCAATAAGAATAACTACATATAAATAGACAATCTTCTCGCGGATGGTCTTGTTATCTTATGTAGGTCACATTCAGGCATCAGTAATTAAGACTCCCATAACCACTTAAATACCCCTTGTACTAGCTTTAACATTAAGACAACACATATGTGAGGTAAGGTGTTTGCATGTATTAAACTTATAAAATTAAGCTAAGGATAGGGGTGCACACCAAGGTTGTCAAAAGTATCCAAGTATTTTTCCAATCCCACGCTTGAAGACAATACAGGACTAACATTTCATATCAAAAGTACCAAAGCAATAAAAAAAAAAAAAAAAAAAAAAAAAAACTCTGTTCAGTTCAGTCTTTATTTTCCTGCCTGAGATCAGGCTTGCAGGCTTATATTTTTATGCCTGCAACTTCTTTTTCTTTTTGCTGTTGTTTTTTATACTAGTATTGTACTGAAGTTTAAAATTCTGGTATTGTGACCACCCTAGTGCACATATATTTGCTACTGTGATGTTTCAGTGTGTGCACATGCGACCGTACACATGCATCTGCACACACTCTGGGTGCTTGTGAAGAAAATGGAAATAACTATTGCTGAATATCATTAATGAGTAAGAGCTATCAACAGAAGCAGATAAGCATTTGTATATTCAGTCAGTCAGTAAGGGGTTAAAAACAAAGAAATGACCAAATCCACTACAATATGTTGGTCTACTGATCCAGATTCTAGTGTAGGGATTTAGTAGGGCTGCATGACATGATATAAGAAAAAAAAATATTGAAATTTTGAAAGATATTGTGACTGCCATATGTTTCACAGTAAGTGAGAATTATCATTTTTTTCATCAGTTTCATTTTCTCATGAATCACGATGATGTGACATTTGTTGAGGTCTGTACCAAACAAACATCTGAAAATTCGATATTTTGTCACACATTTTTCCCTTATCAAAAAAAAAAAATGAAGATCTGCAATATGGATGCTGCTCTTGTCTGTATTGTGAATTCAATAATATAATACAATAGTATACATGTGTGTAGAGACAAATGGACATATTCACATTCGGAATGGGACACAACACAGTTCACAGTGGGACATTTGCATGTTTTTCCACTAGAGTGAAGGCCGTCTGTCTGCAGATCTGTCAGTTTGTCATTTGTGTATTACTAACTGTCTCTATATCTCTGTCGCCTCAAACCTCCCTGGCCAATTAAAAACCCCCTGGTACAATGGAGAGGAGAATGGCACTGAGGAGCTGTGTCCCTGCTGATGTCGTCAGTCCCATTCACTAAAGGCTAATGATACTAATTAGACATCTGCCAAATATATACATATATAGAAATGCATGGCACTATAAGTGCATGTTTGTGTGTTTGTGCTGGGGGTCTTAAATATGCGTCTGTAAGAAGGCATGTGTATGTGTGCGGGTGAGCAGGCACGTATTTTGCAAACACTGTGGTTGTTTATTTTAGATTAGTTCAGCTTTTTTTCTGGGGGTTCACTGGCCTTCATGTGAGCTTTGAAGATCAGGAAAATAAGTGTTTACACAACACCATTTCCCCCGGGATTGCATTGACTATATTGGGAATATTCTTTTCTGAAATTTACATTAAAAGCTGGTTTCAAACAAGTTTAAATCAATTCAAATGAAAAAAAAAAAAAGGTAAATAATAAGGATTTAAAAGCACCCACTGCTGGAGGCAAAAAGGAAAACATTGTTAAATGTCCAATCCTGAATCTTATGGTTCTCATTTTAACTTCATAAACGCACTAAAATACAAAACAATTTTTGAAAGCCAACTATGCAATGACTCGTGTAAAAGCCTAACACTGTTAGGCTACCGAAATGTACCAACGGCACCATATGTTGATTTATTTTTGACTGTTTCCAAGGGAATACCAATAAAAGGATTTTAGGGCTACCTACAGTGTCCCATCCAGTGTCCCACACCAAGCTGCTTGAATAAACAACAATAAATGAATTTTTATAGATAGGACAACATAATACTTTACAGCCTATGCACAGAAATAAGCCCATTATACGTGCAGGTGAGAGTTTGTACAGAAAACAAATAGTAGCACTGAAATTAATCATGTTCCTCATAATCATAGGGTAAGTTTACTTCTTGTTCCCATACAAATCTTGAACAAGTTGAGTGATGGGTTTAAAACATAATTCCTTACACATATAAACATAATAAAAATAAAAGATCAGCACTTCAGTAGTCTGCTCTATCCACAAAGTCACCATAACATTTGAAACATAATCGCATTAATGAGTTTATTCATCGAGCTAACAAAGGTATTATCTGTCACATATTTATCTTCACGTTACATGAGTGGTTGGTACTTGGCTGCACTGAGGAGGAAAAGTAATGTCACGAGAATCTGTTTTCCTCATTAACATGCAGATCTATGCATTGTGTTTTACAATTTGATTAGATCACTTATTCCATAGGGGAAACATGTGATCTCAAAGTGAAAGTTGTTCTTGAATTAGTATGTTCACAAGACTGACTACCACAAACAGACAGCACACTATACACTGACCCACATACTGTCTACTGTGACAGGATAGATACAAACCATAACAACAGGGGAAAATATTGTTACTCTTAATATTTGTAATTATCTTAACAAATTGTAATGATTGAGTAAATTGTTATTTTATATTTATTTTATATTATTTTTCCTCCCGTCAGTACCGCATTAATCCTTAAAAACTGGCAAAAAACTGAAAACAGCAGCCCAGAATGTATTTAAGTATGTACTTCAGCCATTAATATTTACACTTATGTTTTAATTTAGCTTCAAAGCCTCTTAAGACAATCTGAAGACATCCTGGATATGCTTGAGGCTTTTAATACCAGGTGAAAAGAGGGCCTATTAGACGGAAGAGGACTGGAAGGCTGACTAGCTGGTTGTCGTGGCATTTTGATGTCGGTGTCACAGGGGACTTTACAAGTCATCCACCCAGGCGGCCTTTCTGCCTCTCCTAGTGATTCTTTGCACTTCAGTCTTGTGTTTTGTTAGATTGGGGCTGGCACCCTTACCGCTCTCCCTAACCCTCTTGTGTTTCTGACTCTATACGTGTCAAAATAACCAGGGGGCATCCGAGCTCCCCGACGTTCTTTCACCTCCCACATCCCACGTTAACGAGATCAATTAAGACTGCCATGTTAGATTAACGCATGCCAGGAAACAGCACAATTAACGGAGCTAACTCAATCAAATGAGGCAAGGTCACACTCTCGGGGCTCCCGTTCACACACAGTTCAAGTAATGCGCAACCAATCAAAAGCAGAGCCTTGCCCTAGTGACTGGACAAATCAAACACACAGATTTATTTAAACTTTCATCATGTGAACTTTAAATCTACTAAATCTCTTTCTTTATAAACCCAGCTCCACGCTTTTTCTCATTGTCTCTGATCCACCCAAGGCCCTGCTCTCGTCACAAGAAGAAATGTTTGACTTTCAAAACATTGGTGGGAACAAACAGCAGTGGAAACTCAGACTACTAGTCTGCCTGCCTTTATGTCATGGGGACAAGAAAAGGTGGCGAGCTGGCTAGGATTGTGGCAGCAGCAGCTAAAAGCTAAATCCCCAAACTATTCATAGATGCATGTCAGAGACAAGTTCAGAGCTTTGGTCAGAGACAGCTGCAAATATACAACAGGACAGACCCATGTTCAAAGTGTGGTAGAGAGTCAAAACAGGCTGAATATGTGGACACACAAAAAGTTTGTAGTATGTACATAAAATGAGGCCTGAGGCGATTGATCGACATAACTGACGTCATCAATTACAGAAATGCGTCTATTTACGTAACACGCGTCCGCATGTTGCAATGAACTGCTGCCCCCAGTCAAATCATGGATTCACCCAGAGGCTGGAACGTATTGTCTAAAATTTATATCATGGTATAATTTCAAGTGTGGCTGGGAACAGTATATATCACGATATATTTGTTTTCTTTAAATCTCAATCAATTCTAATTTTAATACTTTTGACTGTACGAGGACATACTTCACACAGAGCCGAGGTATTTTAAGAACATTTAATGTGCAAAACTGGAAATAATAAAATAGGAAAAAATAAAAAACCCTTTCTCAAATATATCAAGTATTAGCACCACTTATAACCACATCATCAGACTTGATTTGCAGATCATCGTTTTCTGCTTGTCTGACATTTTAAACTTGAAACATGTCCACATAATAATGGTTGCCAAGGTCTTTTTTCCAGCTCCTCCTCCCCTTCGTTGTGTGCACTATAGTCAGTCGTTACAAACAAGCTAAAACCAATGCAGTCTGTGTGCAGTCTGTTTAGCCTAGTTTGTCATATATCTTCAAATCTGGCAAAGCTCTTAAGCTATTTGTTCTTTTATCTGTGCTTTTGTTTTGTTCTAACTTATTAGCATGTTACTTTTTGGTCAAGCAAAGTGAGGGCTCTACCATATTACCACAGTACAGTCAAATTTCAAACTATAGGGCAAATTTATACTAGCGTAATTTCTATAAAATTTATACCTTCCACCCCTACACTGAAGTCAAGTCAAGCAGCAGCAGGACAGCAGCATCCTGTTTACTTTTTGTTTTTGTTTCCACCCATGCATGATATATTAGGATTATCAACATGCAGAACATGTTTCTGTTAATAGTAGTCGCTTAAAAATCATTTTCTAAATGTTTCTTCATTGCAATTTCATCATGATTATTAGCTTAATTAATGGCTATGTATATTTTAAGTCTCAACTTTTCCCATCTAGATTCATGATTTACTGCCTTTGGTGCCATCTCGGAGCTGTGAAGTGACAATTGTTGACTGTTAAACTATTGTATTGTACTTGAAAACAAAAAGTCTACAAATTATCTACAGTCACTCTCCACATCTCCATTACAGTTATGCTGTCAGGTGTGAATATATAATTTCTTTGCAGATAGAAATTGGCAAGATATACAGTGTATTGTTAAGCGTGCTACCAAGAACACCATTTATCTCTCTGACAAAGTGATGGTTGTTTTTCTGTGGAGGAAAGTGAAAAAAAAAAACTTTCCCATCCAGACCACCAACCACTCTCTGTAAACAAACACTGTTTTCTGACTGTGTTCCATCTAATGTGAGACTCCAGCCTGACATTCTCACAGCAGGCCCAATCACACGTAGGTAATTATATGATAGAGGAGGGAAGGGAGAAACAGAGTGAGGCAGAACAAGAGGAGGAAAGAAAAGGATATTAACAAGACTATTCAGCAGTTTTCTTTGAACAGGCTTCTTTGTTCTCACACTTCTAGCACACACCATATTTGTTAATTTGCTTGTTTTTCCCCCATTACTTGAGACACATCTCTATCTCTCATCGTCTTCCTATCATACTCATCTCAAATCTGTGATTTTTTGTTTAATGTTCCTGTGACCCCTTGTGCTGTGCAAAACTCTGTGGCTTCTGCTCAACAAGAAATAGACTTTGGATAGAGAGAGAGTCACTTTAAGCTGGAGTTCACCTGATGGACATTAAATGCTTGCTCCAATCAAAAATCTAGTGTAAAGGGCCACTCCAGCCCTTAAGTATTGTACTTTTATAAAGTTGGGGGACTCATCTGATGACATCATGAGGTTTGTTTGTTTTTTTCAAACCTGTGAGCACTCTCTCAAGAGCCACCAGATTATGCATTATACATCAGGTTTCACAGACATCAGTAGTTGTCCTCTTGGCAAGTGAACTGAACTTCATGGATAAAATCAGTGGCGCCCCTTTTATGTCAATGGAAAAATTCACTTATTTTTCTCTTACGGCTTGATTCCACCGGGCACAGCTGTGTTGTGTTACAGCTACACCATGGTCACCGGAGCTGATCACAATGCTTCTCCACCAAATGCGCTGCAGCGCATCCCAGAAGCAGCTCTCTGTTCTGCTCTACGGAGAATACGTGCTTATTTTTGACAGATGCCACATCAAGTTGCACAGAGCAGATCGAGTGGGCAGGAAGTCAGACACAAAAACAGCAGAGAGAATCCAGTCAATTTTCAAAATAAAAGACTGTGCAGACTTAAGATCATAAAAACAGACAAAAGAGAAACAATTGAAGTATGGACTATGCAGAAGCATAAAAAGCGAAAAAAAATGACAAAAAAAACCCTCAAAATCTGAGGAAGTCAACATAATCAGGTGAGCAAAAGGCTCCAGTTTTGAAACACTGCTGGTTGGGCATAATTTTGTGTGGAAGAATTATCAAAACCAGGGTGCAGACTCGATGCCCAGTGGAATCAAGAAGTTACTTCTCTTGTAGTGTTTCCCCTGTAACTGCATGGCTGATGGACCACCAGGCTTATATGAACCAACACCAGGCAAAAAAAAATCTTTTTTTTTTTTTTTTGGACATGTACAAGTATAAAAAAATATATATAAAGAATAAATATATATATGTATAACTATATATATATATATATATATATATATACACATACACAGACACATACATATATACATGTATACATATACAGTTATATAAAAGCACACTTGTAAAATATAAGATAAGACAGTTACAGTATTTGCAGGAGTCGGAGGGGCCGCTGTATCTGTGCGTGCTACCATCTTTCTTTCTCTCCCTTTTGCAAAGGTCACAAGTTACACAGCTATTTTCAAGCAGTAAATGCAGCTTTTAATTAATCATCTACTTCAGATCACTTTATTTAAAGTCTGAAATATACAGAGTGAACCCAAATTTGAAAACAAATATAAACTGGAGGCCACCTGCTGCACCATCTGACAGAAGTTGACTATGTCAATACACCAAACCACACACCTCATCTGTTTGGAGTTTTTAGGAGCATATCACCATGCCTGAAAAAAAAATCTAGGGGAAATGATGTCAGATTAACAGAATAAATTCATTTTACACAAAGTTAAATCTCTTATAATTTGTGATGCAGCGTTCAGTTACAAACAGGTAACTGTCTCTGCTCGTTACAGTCTGGCCGTGATGGTGCCACATAAGTGCCAGTCTGCAAAATATTTTCTCTAATGGTGTAATGATGAGGTTAGCACAAGTGGTTGTACAGAAACAAAGTTTTTTTTTGTGATTAAATAAATCTTGTTCAACAAAATTCCACAACAGATATGCACCAATAAATAAATTCTCACCACTTCACACTCTTTAATCAAAGTTTGACCTATCTTGCCACAGAAGAGTTCAACTTCATCATTTTTCCATCACTATGTTGATGAGCTTTTTGCACAACCTTCAAAAGACACTCTACAGCACTGTACAAGTTGGCTTTTCGCGATACAGTGGACAACAAGTCGTCCAATGTTGATGATATGAAAGAGCATATCTTAAGTCAACTGGGGCAAAACTGAGTAGGAGAGAGCAAAAGTGAGTAGGACACAGCAGGGATAGAGTAGGACAGAGTGGGACAGATGCAGAACTGAGAAAAATGCCAGGAGAGAAAAAAAGAAGCTTGTTAGCCCTGATGTTTTCATGGTCCTGTGAGAGACGGTGTGGAGCTGTGCACCACAGAAGTTGGCACTGGCTTTAGCTCCTCTTTAATCCCCATTTCCTCCCTTCTGCATTATTCATTTAAAGCAGGAGAAGAGGAAAAACAAAGAGAGGGAGCCGATTATAAAAAGGTGGATCAAGGCAAACTGGGAGGGAGTGGGGGGGATGAATGGCGAAGCGGAGGGGAAGGGTCCCGGAATTAAGCGGTCCCAAAGAGAAGAGTGCTAAATCAGCTCTCAATCCGAGGACAATAAATATGAACACAGACTGATGAGCTTGGGTCTGAGGAGAAGAGAAAAAGAGAAGGGCAAGAAAGGAGGTTGGGGGGGTGTTAAAAAAGGAAAGAGGAAAAATATAATGTGACACTATCCGGCCTGGGTGTAGGATGTGAGGGAATCAAAGGCACCTTTGAGGAGCCAGAAGACGACAGTGAAAGTGCTAGAAGAGTGGTGTCCATGATTACAAGAAGTGGAGAAATCTTTGAGTCTGTGCTCATGAAAGCCCACCCCAGGCCTCGTCTGAAACCCCTGCTTGACTAACACTGATGACACAGAAAGAGAAAAAAAGGAAGAGAACCACTAATGATGGAGGGGTCCAGATACTACAGAAGCAGCGCACTCTCCAATTCATTTTAATCACTATTCAAAATCATTAGCCCAAATGTGCAAGCACTCGTGTTCGTTGGACCACGAGCCGACAGAGAGGAGAGAGGGAGAGGACCGACTACACCTCAGCATGTGAGCCAGTCTTTGAGGTCTTTGAGAAAGACGGTCCAAGACTTGATGGAATAGAAAATGAAGAGAGGAAACTTTATTGTCTCTCAATCTAAAAGAAAAAGCACAACATGAGGAAAAGGCAGAAACCTTTGTAGTGCGCTTGGCTAGCTTTGCAAAGCCTTTTTTTCAGAGTCAAATCATTTAGACTTTCCGTTCCCCAAATCGAGTCTACAAAAGCATAAAGTTAATCAGGGAGCAACTCAGCATGAGAATATTACAGAATCTCAAACAGTCAGACGGAGGACCCAAACAAAAACAGTGACATCAAACAGGATTCATTATTCAACAGGCAGAACATGGCTGGATTAATGGCTAGGTCTCTTTGAGACGGTACAAAGTCTGTGTATGTCCCGTGTCCGGTGTGTTGGAGGTGAAATGTACAAATCAACGTATCTGATCAAACTTAGTATGGCTTTTCAGACTTTTCTTCCAACCTTACCAAAACTGGATTTTTGAGGCCATTACAGATATCAATGTCAGAGACCCCAAAAAAAGACAGCAATTTTGTTATTGCTGTATCCTTTATTGTAAACATAGTAAATAAACAAACCGTTTATATGGATGCCTTAAAATTTGTTATTTTTAATTTGTGACCAATATTTGTACTGAGGGGGACATTTTACAGTTGCAAAGTAAACGGACGCATTTCTACATTACGTAAACCATATCTTTCTCATTTTTCATACGCAGATTCTTACTTAGTTACTTCTATGTGAGGCAGACATATATTACAGCAGTATACATTCAAGGGCTTGCTAGCTATAATATCAGTAAAAAGATGAATGAATATCATTTAATATATATCACCCCACACACAGCAATCACTAAGGCATATTTTCTGCAAAGCAGATCTTTCAGTCTCAAATTGATGATTTCTCATAATTAAATGGAAACGGTATTTGAAGACTCATTAACGTCAAGAAAGTGGACATTTATCATCACCTTAAGACGTCTAGGATAAATGGACATTTATTTTTATCTTTGATTGTTAATGACTGTTACCACCTATGATAAAATAAATTTACATTATAGTCTGTTTGAAAGTAGTTTTCTGAAGAAAAAAAAAAAGAATAAAAAACCTGAAATTTGTAAGCCCGGGTATTTTCTGAAAAAAAGCAAAAATACTTCACTGAAATGTTGTGTTCTTGCTCACACAATACTTCTTCTACTCTAAAAAGTCTTCTGCGATTACAATATTGCACTTGGCCATATTGTGATTTCAATAATATTAGTTAAAACTGGTTGATATATCAGTCAAGCCAACATACTGGCATAGCTCTACTTGTGTGGGCATAGAAGTTAAGTTTGACATGAAGTATAAAAAAACTGAGATATTTCTGTTCTGTTTGTGTGCATGTTTGAATGTGATTGTTTGAGTGTGATATCTTACAACAACAACTCAGACCTTCACCCTCTCCCTGGTGAAGAGAACCCAGCAAAATGATAAAAAAAAAAAGGAAATTAAGACAAAGAAAAGCGCTGAGGTCCATGGGGACACTACAAGGCCAGTGATCCATAATGCTGCTTTCTAACTATTTATAGGCCTCCTTTACATTTTTCACTTTCAAATTTTTATAGGCTAATGATTATTTCACTGCAGAAGTAAATAGCACAGCACAAATAGCCTGGGCTTCATGTGAGGCCTAAATTGATTTATTCCCCAACAATCCAAATAAACTAGCACAGTGCTCTGCTCCGGTGTGTGTGTGTGAGTACATTTCACCTACTGCAGCCTCTATAAAAACACATCTGCACTATCACCTGACCTTCCAAGAGCCAGTAATCCCATTAACAACACTGGACTCTCCTCTGTCTTCATCTGTGCGTGTGTTTGTGTCTGCCTGCGTGTGCACACCTGCACATTTTGTGTTTCCTCCCGTCTCAGTTTTCCTTTTTGCACTATGTATAAGTAAAGATGTCCACCATTGAGAAAAGAACTCAAGCACATGCAGGTGTCAGCCCCTCTCCTCCCCTTTCTCCATCTCCCTCGCTCTTGTCCTCCCCACCTCCTCCCCTCCGTGCTCCGCTGCTCCTGTGTGTTGTCGACATGAGCTGGCACGTGGCTAAAAGCCCAGGCCACCTCTCCGCTCTATTGTCCTGCCCACTCCACAGCAGCACTGACGACTCTCTTGTGGCGAGCGGCCCTTTGTTGCCAGCCTGTCACTTCAGCAGGTGCCTTACAGCAAAAGGCAGGAGCCAGCCAGCCAGCCAGCCCGCACCGCTTCGTTAGTGCAGCGCACTGTTTGATGTGCTCATTTCATCAGCCGGAGACGGCAGCCAAGGAGGATGCTAATAATCACTTGAAAAACAAAAACATTCCACTCAAGCTTGTAAAAGATAAACTCCAATTTCAATGATAAAAGAAGAGTGACAGACAGCCATGGTACCAGTCAAAAAAAAGACCGCCAGCCACACTACCCCTCTCTCTTTTTTTTCCTCACCACCCCCCTTTTCCTGGGTGAAACCAATTCATACTGTCAATCACTGAGAATAAACAAGGTATATTGACAAATTGCTGACTGTGTAAGGAGAGACAAAATCGTGTGGGCAAAGTATGCAAAAACAGAGCTGCATTTAAGACAGCTGTGTGATCCCTCAGAAACCAGCTTAGTGTGAGAAGGAGCAGGCTGTGTGAAGGAGAGAACCCCCCAGGCGTTCAGGAGAGGGGACCCTGGGGGTTTGGGCTATGCTTGCACACCCTCACTACATTCACAGCCCTTCAAAATGCCATATCACCATCACACCTCAGTTAAAATGGAAACTGAATGCATAATATGTCATGGAAAATCAAGAGCACTTAATTTAGATTGGCTGATCTAGCTGAAAGTGATGCCACAAGTTTTTAGGATATTCGAGGGACTGTAGTCATGGATATAGCTCCAAAACCAGGCTGCAATGGTTTGAGAGCAGAATTACAAGTTTTACGTTCACCATTACAGAGGAAATCTTTGAGACTATACACATATCAGCCCACTCAGGGCAAGGGTTGAACAATTAATCAAAATATTATCGAAATCACAAATGAAGCACTGTGGTTCTACAGAGATGCCTCAGCCTAGAAATCATATTCTCAGGATGTAGGGGAACATGCTTGTTTGGTACAGACCCCAGCTAAAATCACCATGCATTTATGTAAAATCATTATCATTTTTATCTTTTTTTTTTTCCAGTGAAAATGAAATGCAGAAATTACTCGCGGTGTCACAATTCTTCAATTCCATGATTCAATTAGACATTCCAATTTAAGGTCACGATTCAACTCAACTTTGATTTGAACATTTTTGAACAACTATCAAGTTCTCACCTGCAAAAATTCACCAGAAATCTGTGAAACAGTCTCATTTTAATATAAATAGCTCTATATAACAAACATAAGCAAACTAAACTATCAGTGAAAAGATTGGTTATTCTCTATAGTTATTCTTACTGCCTGCCATTGGGTTGGCAGGCAAAAAAAACTGGAAGTATTGCTGATCTTGACTTGTGAAATATGCTTGTTACTACATCCTCAAATCTAACAGAGCTGGAACAATTAATCGATTAATCTTAGTTGATCAAAAGAAAGTTAGTTGCCAGCTATTATGATGATCAGCTACTCGTTTCAGTCATTTTACCAGTAAAAATGTCAAACATTAGTTGGAGCCACTTTCTTAAATGTAAGGATTTGCTGCTTTTCTTTGTCATTTATGATAGTAAATAAACAGTGTTTTGGTTTTGGATCATTGGTTAGACAAAAGAAGCAACTTAAAGACATTCCCTTTGGGCTTTGGGAAATTGTAATGAGCATTTACAGACTACACCATGTGAATATGTGAATGTAAACATGAATATAATTGCCAGATTAATTGACAATGAAAATAATCACTAGGCCCAGTATTTAAAACTATTCAGGTCATTCTGTATTTCAACTCTTCTACCATCAGCAAATTAAGAGTGGAGCAAGAAAATGCTCATGATTATTTAGTTATTTGGTTATAAAGCAGCTACTTATGGTCTTTTTAGGAGCCCACCTCTCAGTTCATTTGAACCTTTGAACCAAACATCCACACCCAGACTTGCACACCACAGCATGACGAAGATCCCAAGGCTTTAGGTTGCGTTAGTGCCCTGTGGCAACAGCTCATGGTCTTTCACACATGCTAAAACAGTGCATTGCACAGCAGCGCGGAGCTTCCAGTGCTCCAGGACCAATAAGGGCTTTGTTTGTTAGCCATGTCACTTACTGACCACCAAATTAGCTTCATCACCTCTGGCACCAGGATATCGGATGTGACATTCTGTACCACAGGGCTGGGGCTCTGTTTGTCTGCAAGGCCAGAGGGCTTATAGTAAAAAAAAAAGACATAAAATAGGGACAAATGAGGGAATTTCATGAAAAATAAAATAAGGGAATGCCACGCTCACTTTTTTGTTCTGTTCTAAATAAAGGATTGTGTTACACAGCATTTCCACCAAGGGTCTGGTCTTCATCAGTACAGCTGTGTTTTCTGAACCTCATGATCATTCTAGCAGGAATCAACAGATGAGAGCATCATCATCTAGGCAGTGACCAGATTCCGAAATTTCATTACCCTTCTTTGTCCTCTATTAATATCAATAAAGGAGGAAATGAAGCTGCAAAGAAGGAGACAGCCTGACATGGTCCAACTACATGAAAGCAAATGGCCAACAGAAAAAGAAACTTGTACGTGATATGGTACCAGATAGGGCTGGGTGGTATGGCCTAAAATTTATATCATGGTACAATTTGAAGCAGAGACTGTAACAGTATATATTACAGCATATTTGTTTTTCTTAAAATTTCACTATAAATGCTTCAGCCACTTGTGTGGCAACTGTATGGCAGCTATTACTGTACTCTTAACTGTCTCACTAGGACATATTTTGCATACATGACAAAGGTATTTTAAGAATATTTAATGTGCAAAACCTGATTAATAAATAAAAAAAAAAAAGTATATCAAACAGTACCACCCCTTGTAACCATTGTTGTCTTATATGATATGCAGATTGTTTTCTGTTCATTGTCTGGCTTTTTAAACCCCAAACATGTCCATATAAAGAAAGTTGTACCAGTCTTTTATCCAGCTCCTCCTCTTCTTCGTTGTGTGCACCATCGTGGTGCAGTCTAAATGCTAAGCTTAGTTTGCGACGCTACTTAAAATTTGGTACAGCTCTGCCATTATCGGTCCTTTTAACATGTTTGTGTAACTTATTATCTTGCTGCAGCCTCTGCCCTGCTCTCTTACTCCGGGCTGAGCTTCTCCAAATACACACACACGTGGTGAAGTCAGCAAAGAGGTCATGTTGAAGACAGTGAAGTGAACCAAGTGAGGATAAGCACAGTGCATTAGGTCAACTGTGCAGCGCTTTCAGCCTTCTCTTTGTTTCAATGGACTCTCACGTGTCCCAGATGATTAGCTGCCGCAGGCTGATGACAGTGAATCCTACAACTAAAGTTGGGACAACTTCTTTGGTCAAGCAAAACAAAGGGTCTACCTAACTAGTAACTAACTCCTAAGAAACAAGAAAAATGCTTCTGTTTGGGATCATTTTGGTTTCAGTCCTGATGATAAAGGTAAGCTAACAAACACTGCAGACAACTTATTGGTCAGAGTAGAGTTTTGTCACTAGTGTGTAAATTAAGCGAACGTGACGAGGACGAATGACAGACTAATTACGACTAATTACTGGCAGGTGGCAGGAGGAAAGGGTGAGCAGTGAAGTTAATGGTCTGGCAGTAAATGAGCAGTGACGGTGCTGGACGTTGTGTGAATGAATGCTGCAGCTTCTCAGACCAAAGCAGAGCTCCTGTGTGTGTGTGTGTGTGTTATTCCCAGCTGTGGAAATGCCTATGATGATCAGTTCTGCCTACATTGAGGGAGTACTACAGTACAGCGGAGTACAGTCAAATTGAGCCCTTTTAGACAAATACTGCTATAATACCATATACACCCAGTATAATATCAGGAAGGTAAAAACAGATACCACCCAAGCGTAATCGAGATGAAACTTGTGATATACACCCCTACCTCTTACCAGAGCAAAAACAGAATTTGGCTGAACATGCAAAAACTGTTACCAAACAGACTTGATGAATGAAAGAAATGCATACGGAGCCAGAGTGTGTGACAATGATTCTATGTTCAAAAAGACTTGATTCAACATTTGTTGATTACTCTGGAAATTAAAGTATAATCAGTTTATATTGTGCAATCACAAAGCTGCAACACCAAACACCCTTTTAGTCAGTTTTATTCCAAACCAGCCTTAGTGGCCTCTACCCTGCATGCAGTTGGCTGTGACTGGGTTCAAGGACAGCAATGACAAAGCTGCAACTGCTGACCCATCTCTGTGTTGTTTGGGGACGATGAAGCCTGTCATTTGAGTTTCTCATCTATGAAACAACCATTAAAAAACATCTGGTGAATGCAGTCTATTTTCCCTTCACACAAAACCAGCAGTTTCTCATACTCTCATACTCCCTTCAAGCACCCCCCCCCCCTTCTCCCTGGATAGTTTGAAGCAGTTACCCTGCGTCAGCATCGAAGTTTGTCTAAGAGGAAATGACAAGAGCAAGATGTCCAAATCATTAGTAATGTGAGAGGAGCAGTTCCCAGGCATGTCTCGTTACATAGTTGAGTGCTAACGTGAGGGCTAAGGGCTCGTGTTGGGGCTTTTCTGGGCCCAAGCCTTCTCATATGCTCTGTGGGGGGACAGGGGAAGAGGACCACAACCCTTCAGCATCTCCATGGTCAGTAATGGAAGCAGCCAAGACCCTGGACCCAAAGCAACCTTAGCTCAACCCTCGTACTCAATGAGGAGAGAAAGAGATACCGACACAAAGTGGGGTCCATACATTTATGTAATGCACAAATAGAAGCAGGCACACACAGAAATGAATGTAAAACTGGATGCATATACCAAAAACATACTAATAGTGGGCCCATGGGAACATGGCTTCACAAAAATCAAGCTTGACTCTGGCTCTGGTTCGGTTTCAGCCTGCTGTGGCTTCTGTGGTGGGCCCTGCTGGCTGCCGCACACACACGCACACACACAATCTTCTAACCAGATCCAGAACAGCGCTACTCAATCAGAGGTCAAATACAGTACTTTCACTGTATATGAGTGTGTGTGTATACACCCATGTTGTTGTTGTACTACCAAGGAGGATGACTCCTCACTATGAAACCAACAATAACACAGTGATTTCAGTTGATTCCAGTAGCACAATTTATCCTAGTTAAAGAGTGCATCACATCACATAGAAATGATTTGGTTTGACCACATGTGTAAATCAAAGCAAAGCCAAATTAACAGCTGGAGGTAAGTTTTCTTCAAGGTTTTGAATTTGGAATTTGAAAAATAGAAAGTGTGTGATGATTTATAACAGGGGTGCAGGCAGGCATCCGTTGTTCATTTCTAGACATATGGCTCCGTCTTGAAGAGTAGGTGTACCTTTGAGGAAAAACTTGGGACTGAAAATAAATCAGGAATAATGCGACTATATAAAAGCCAGTCAACATTTTTGGAATGGGTACTTGAAAAAATAAAATCTGCTGGCTTCTTCTGCTTTCTTTACTTCGCTTGTCTATTAGACATCAGTATTCTGGGGGAAGAAATATACTATGTTTTGTCTATTTTCTGTGCACAGCTCTGAAGTGAGAAATGAGGCTAATTCTACCATGTCACTCACTTAAAACTGCTCTGAATCAGCCATGACCAGAAGCAAAACACCTCAATAATGTACATTTGTACATAAATTATTATAGAAATCATAAACTAACATGCACGTAAGCACAACACATGCATAGGCAGACACACAAAAGAAGTTCGATGCTTATTTTTATTCCTCAGGCACTCATCCTTCTTTGCATGAGTGCATCACCCGGCACACCGACAGAGAATCCTCGTATGTGTGCGAGCGTGTGTGTAAGGAGCTGACGATCGGAGAATAACGTTACCCCTAAGGGGTCGCACCTCTCTCCATTCTCGCCCTCCTCCCTTATCCCTCCTCTCGACTCTGTGCCTGCAGGGATTTCCCTTTTCAGTTCAGGAGAGATGTCAGACCTGTTCCACCATCCCTCACACAGAGGCTGGACTCTGCCCTCCATTCGCCCAACATCTGTAAAACTCCACAAATCGGCCTCATTTCCAGATATAAGGGCCAATCAAAGCTCACAAAGGCCACTGCTGAAATAAAAACGTCCTAAACTCATCTTCCAATGGTTTATTGTTAACCTAATTCCCAGTGGGAAGTTAATATCTGCTGGACGCAATTAATTCAGAGACACTGATCAAATGATCCCTGAACAACTGGACCCCCAAATTAAGTGAAATGGTCCCAAAACACTTGTTCACAAGCACAAGTTCTGCTGTATCCAAATGATCCTTCACAAACACTCAGAGATGGAACAGAGCCCAGAAAAGTAGGAAATAATTAAATGTCAACCAAGTAAACAGTCCCTTTCATCCAGCTCATAATAGCTAATACAGCCTTCACCGCTCTCTTAATCCTGTCATCAGATCTATCACACTCCACTCTCAACACCACACAACCAATTCTTTTCTTTCCTCTTTCAACTCTGCTTAAACTTCATCACTTTTGCCACATCTTCATTCTGTCAACAGAAACAGCACAAGTAACGAGAACCTCTGTCTTTAAACTGTTCATGGGACACAGGAACAATCTTTTAGACTAACTGATCACACAAACTGCTGCCTTCAACTGTAATTAAGTTTGCAGTTTTCTTGTTAAAAGCCATGTGTTTTCTTTTATAGCCTTAAAAGCATCAATACTCAAAATTCATCCAAAACGATACCAGGCCTTGGAGTGTTTAGTTGATTGAGGCATCAATAAGGCTCATCGTTTTTCATTTTTTTAAACCTGGACTGTATGTCCCCACCCTTCCAGCATTAGCGTCATTCCAATACCACTACCAATGTCAATGCTTCCGATACTGCCTAAAATGCTGGTATCACTGAGTACAAGAGTCTATGCACCAATCTGACACCACCTAACTTATTAGCCCCAAAAACAGACCCTGCTACTTCCCAGCAGTATGTCATATTCCCTCCACGTCTTTTTATGTATTCCTGTCAGTCTGAATTAGTTTCAGAAGGGCTTTAGGTAGTTTTATTTTGCTAATGTAATGGTCTACAGAGTGAGGGCCACTGCTCAGCAATGTGCTCTCATCCCACAGCCGAAGCAGAGTGCACTGAGCTGACTGAGAAATGAGAGGTAAACAGCCTGTAAAGCCCGACTCTTTTCATATCTAACACAATGAATTAAGGATTTAGTTCCACCTATCTAGAGGTGGTGATTGTTCTTCCGTCGAGATTGAATGAATTGTGTTTTACAATGGGTCAACGAGCCACTTGAAGCTTGTTTTAGCTCAGTAAAAGAGAGAAACTTGAATTCAGAAGGTGTACAGTTATATTTTTCTTTTCAATAAGGAAAAGTGCTGTGAGAATGTTTCATTTCTTGACACTTGGGAGTTTATTTTTTAACTTATCGCCCTAATAACCCTAATTTTTGGGTACATTGACCAAATCCAGTTGAGATTTAGCAGGTCATTCATACAGAGCTTCCACCTAATTAAGTCTTTTTTTTGTGTAATACAACTACAACTATAAATACAGATGCTTAATAATACCTCACATCAAAATCCTACAGGTTATTATTTACATTTATTACAACCCCAAAGAGTCATATATGAATCTGAGTGTAGGCCTATCTATGACAGAACCATGTAACAGTATTCAAAAATTAAAACATCAGTCTCCAAAACTGTGGAGAGAAAGAGAAGGAAAAGAAAGAGAACAAGAGGAACAGAAAGAAAGAGAGAAAAGCTCCACAACAGGGTTTGAAAGCAGCTAAGCCAGATAGGTCTTCCCTGCCTCCTTCACATATTAGAATATTAATATTAATGAAACTTCCTGTTTTCCCCCCCTCTGTTTTTCCCCCTCAGACGATTTGAACATGAAAAACTTAAAAAGCGCAAATTCCAGGAGTTGCATATCACAGTTTGACCCGGAGCCACACAGCAGACACCAACCATGACAGACTCGCTGTTCAAAGCAAGCGGGAGCTGCTTTCATCAGGGGATCCTAGTGTTTTTTTACAGTGTGACACCACCAGCCAATGCCATCTGCCTTTTTCTAAAATCAGAACTTCAAGATGTGCTTCCTGCTTGTGCGTTGTTTTTAGGTGGGCTTCACAACCAAGGCCCAGCGTCACGCAGGCTTTTGCTGCTATGCTGCTTGCTGACTGCTGTTTACAGCCAAACCCCGCAGTGTGGCGCAATGTTAAATATTCACTGTTAAACTGTCAAGCCAGAACTGGTTGGGAACCCAGCCAGGCATTCACAGTACAGAGGCATTGGATGCTCCCCCTCTTCAAACACAACCCAAGCAAATCAATCACTTTTCTTCCAGCCAATCCAGAATCGGACCAGCCTACTTCCCTCCTCCTGCCACACACCCACTTCCTGAACTGCCTAGACCCCTGAGGAACATTTTATTACACCTCTTCTTCTCCTCCATCCATACTTAAAGTTCATTTTCTTTGTCATAAATATTACGCACAAATGCATTAACATGCACATCGTTTGCACTTAAAAGACACCTCTGGTCTAGGCCTGAGTGAGCTGCTGGTAACTCCTGATGCCTGCCTTCAGACATCTGTAAAATATTTTTATTTGGTGCCCCAATACCGCACTGGCAAAGGTCTCTCATCCTTGGCTTGGCAGGACTTCTGACAGAGCCAGCCGGCAGCGCCATACAGGCCTAACCCCTGCTGCTGCAGCTTCCTGCTGCTCTGAGGGAGTCAGGCTGCCTGCCTCCCATTGACTGTGGGCCAGGCTGGGCAGGGAGGAGGAGGCTGAGGGGAGGCCCGGGGTATAGAGGACCCCCTGGAGACAGGAGCAGAGGCAAGAATAGGAGGGACAGACTGAGAGTCACAGAGGTTGAGGGGTGGAAAGAGGGGAGAAGAAATAGAGAAACTACATGAGGAAGAAGAGCTAGTAGGCGAAGAAGTAAGACTAAGACGAAACTGAATACAGAAGAAAGAAGAGAAAGTGACGAACACTGTAATCGGAAGAAAAGGAAGGTGCAGGAGGAAAGACAAACAAGGGGCTTGAGGGTAGGTTAGGCAGCAGGAGTTGAGGGGAGCTTCTCATTATGACTCCTCTTCCTTCTTCATGCCCCCAGGCCTTGACCACAACCTCAAAGCCCCGGGCCAAACCAAGAGACCAGGGAGACCATGGAAGACTGCTGTGAGTCAGGGTACAAACACAGGCGGAGGAGGGGGAGAGAGATGTCCCCTGCACCCAAACGAGGCAGCGTGAAATAAAAAGACTGAAAACGAAAAGAATTTCACAATCAAGGTTTTGTGTCTGTGATCCAAGTCTTTACACTGGTATTTACCTATACCAAAACCAAACTGATGTTAAGATTTTTCTACATAATACAGCTGTACAGTGCAAACAGGGCTGCATCAAAATTAACAAAGCTAGTTCAAGTTAGAAATTATTAATTTAACAGCTAAACAGCATTGCTTTTATAAAATACATCTCACATCACAATATTTCCTTCTTCCTTTAGACACACAAGATTTGGATATCAGCAGCAGGGTTTGCCCCAGTGTATTGCAAGCCCGTTGGCCTACTAAGTTAACCTCCCACCAGGCCTGAGCATCTTGGAATTTTATATACAGGGGATGTATTTTTAAGATATTTTTTTCAACAACAGTTACAGCGGGCTGGCCTGGTTGGAAACATAGATATGGTGATTGGAAAACACATATGACCCATATGATGTTTGTCAATTTAAAAGATCATTTTACAAGTCAAGAAAGTCACAATTCCACTTCTTTTGTTGTTGTTGAAAACACAGCATTCCAAGACTGTATACTGTCAGGTTCTTTGTAAGACCCGACTATAGTTGTTGATTTTTTTGTGTTTTGAATAAAAGACAACACATTATGTCATGTTATGTGTTGCATTACAGTTTTCATTTTTACTGAGGAAAAAAAAGCAACTAAAATGGTTATGATGTCATATTTGTTAGGGTCTGTACCAAACAAACATATTTTCTTAGATCTGGAAAACTATGCAGCACTACAGTACCTGCGAATTGGACATTAAATTTGGCCATATTGCGATTTCAATAACATTAATTGTACATCCCTTCTAAAATAAAGATACTTGGCCACCAGCCCCAATGAAAAGATACTTGCCACCAGGGGAACCCTGACCAGCACGAGCAAGATACCACATGATATTTTCAAGTTTTCAATGCATAGCAGCACTTAAATCTATGACACTGAGACTGAGACACGGAAACAGCTGAAACAAATATTAGTGGTAGTGGTAGTAGCTATGCTCTTTCCTCCTCTGCACACACACAATGATAACGTAAATACAATTTAACTGCACGGTTTAGCAATTGAGTCACTTTACAGAGTATGCGTTACATATATTGTCAGTGCTATAGCGGAGCGCACTGAAGCATAGTTTACGGCTGTATACCTTACAATAAATAAAGAATTTGGCTTCACAAAAACCAGTACTGATTAATTAAGGGTTGCCTGAGCTGGCCCTCGTCCTACATCAACTCCCAACGTCACAAAAAAAGAAATAAACACAAAGTGAAAGAAAAGAGTGCAGGAGAGACAGTGAAATGTCCCTGGCTTCTCACACTGAAAAGGGGGAGGGTAAAACAGACAGTCTGTCAAAACAAGATGCTCTCATACAAATTTTCTCTCTTCTGCAGCAAATCCCGTGTGAAACATTAAGGCTCATTTGTGATGAGGCTGGAACAAACGCCCATAGCAGTCAGCAAGCAACACACACACACACACACACACAAAAAAAAAAAATCTTCCACCCTCATTCTGTTCGTGAGTGCAAATTCATTCTGCTTTTGTCTCATCTCATGACAAATGCATACTGTCACTGTCACTGATGTGGTGTTTACAGTGGCATATAGCATCTTGTAATTATTCTGTGAAAGTGAATTTGTATCCTGAGGGATTTGTATTTTTGCATGTGGATAATCAAAAGAGATAGAGAGGGAGAGGGGACGATTGGAGAGTGATCTCCAATAAAAAAAGGAAGATTCTGCTTTCCAGCACGGTTCACAATATGCCAACATGGATTTGGTAGCTTTGTTTACATGGCAACAAACAGCAGCTTCAAGATGCAGTAACCTACAGCCATAGCTCTTATTTCATAAGTGCCACATCCTATCGTCCACGATATAGAGTTCAACTGTAATTTCTTTTTTCCATAGGCCCGATCAGACAAGTGGGTCAGAAATCTACTTACCCAAAGTCAATTTTTACTTCCCTCCCCTGTACAAATTGTTTTATTAGCAGTTATCAAACAACAAAATACTAATGTTAACTGTCTTGTTTAATCTACAGCTGCAACATCTATAAAATGTCAGAAAAAAAAAGTGAAAAATGTCCATCCATGTTTTTCAAAGTCCAAGGTTGTCTTTAAAATGTCTCATTTTGTCAGTCTAAAATGTGAGGATATTTAGTTTAATATGATAATTAATGAAGTAAAGCAAGAAATCTCTACATCTGAGTCTGAAAACATAATTTTCTGCCATTTTTGTAATAACAATTACTTCACTGATTAATGATTATCAAAACAGTTTAATAGTTGAATTGTTTTTTTTTACCATTTGCCCAGTCAGGCATATGAGTTACCTGATCTACTAGCCTGATATGGCATTTTCAAGCAGACAATCCTTATTTTGAGCCCTGTGTAACACCGTTAAAAAATTTTTTCATGTTAAAAAAAATGATATTGTGATAATGGCAATATTAGGACTTGTTGAAAGAATGATTTCACAACATTACACACAGCAACAACACATGTGGCTGAGACCTAAAGTATCATTGCTACTGGCAACATGGTGGAGGAGTCACTTCTGAAACTGGAAGCGACTTCTGAGGTGTGGATGTGGTTTTGTTTACAAAGGATAAACCACGCTAATATGTAAGAACTGCAAGTAGACTATAATGACAAAAGGGAGCGACACAACAAACTAATTTCACCACCTCAAGCAGAAGCACCTTGCTGAGTAAGAGGAGAGCCAAAAATCCTGCAAAGGGAGCTCAACAGCTATTGTGAGTTAAAAGCCAAAGATATTCCTCTGTATTTTATCATACCACCAGGAACATAGTTAATGCAGAATAGCCCACCAATATGTGCAGGTAGTCCACAAACTGCCTACCTAAATGGGTCTTTATGTAGGTTGCAACTGGTAAGAAAGGCCTAAATAACAACTAACCATAACAGCTACATTACGCAGCTATTTCAGTTGGGTCAGTATCTCAAAATAATTCAAACAGCATGCTAGATACATCAAAAAAATACTGAAATGTTTACCTTGATTCTGTGCAGATTAATATTATTTCTAAGTTGACCTTGTTTTAACCTTTTCAGCGTGCACTTTGGAAAGGCAGGCGTATTGAAGCTATTTATTTATTCTTCTTTTGTTTAATCATTTTTTTTCCCTGCTTAGAGCCTCTTCACTGTAAGTGAGAAATAATACTCTTTATGGTATTGCTTTAATTAATCCATTATTGTAACAGCTTCATAACTCAATTGCATAGAAATGGAGCTGTTTAATATAGAGAAAGAATTCAGGGCCAAAGACAAGACCGTGGTTGTACTTAAAAGAAAAAGAAAAAGCATGAATAAAAACCTTTTCCCTACACCCTTTGCAGTGAAATAAACCATTGATATTGTGTGGTCACGGCATAAGCTGACCCAGGGGCGCTGAAAGCGTTTCATAAACTTTAAACAGGGTCCTAGGTCAGTAATTTTTGTGTTTGCATGTCTTTGTAGTCTGTTCCCCCCCAGAGCACTCCAGAGCCCATTGAGAAAAGGCATCAATGCCACAGTGAAATTGAGAACTTTCACGTGACATGGGGAGCCGCGAGGCATCCTCCAAGGATATTTGAATGCTTGAAACATCAGTGACCCTTCATAAGATAGAAGGGAGATGGATATGAAAAATATTGACTGGCTGGCTGTTTGAGGGGAGTATAAGAAGCTGCTTAGACAGCCCACTCTCACTGCCAAAGACCTTACTCTAAACTCTAACCAAACTGAGCCTGGAAAGGAAAGACTCAATTCTAAATTCTTCTGGGGAAGGCATCAAGCTTGTATCTTCTTTTCTTGTTTTTTGTTATTTGATAGTACAACAATTAACAACAAAGAAACTACACTAAACCGGCCTATATCCTAAGCAGTGATGTGCTACCTTTGCCCGCATCGTTTCTGTACAATACTTGGCCAAGGTCTTTGACATCATGCAAAAGACAGTGCTTAATGTAGCTCAAAAATTGCCCTAGGAAGCATCTTCCTTCAAACATGCTTTATGCATAGAAAAAAAAGCGCTAACATTTTCTGTTCTTTGTGAAACCCAAAGGCAAGATGACTGTTAAAGTGGTCAGATGACAAATGTCTCATCTGATCTTTAATCCAGAGGAGGGGCCAGCTCCAGGGCTAAAATAGGAAACTCTCACAGGAGAGAGTGATTTGGTAAATTCCACTGCGCTAAATCACTGCTTTGCATAGTGCACATTTCTCCACACCAATGAATGGCATTTTAGGTCCCACTCTGAAGGTCTTAGGAGTAGAAAGTCCAGCTGCCAATAAAACTGCACTGACAGAGAAGATATGTACAGCCTAGGTCAATATACATCTATGTGAATCCACTGCAACTCACCATTATTTTCATTTTTGATTAATCTGCCCACTATTTTCATGATTAACTGACCGATCATTTCGCCAGTCAAAATATTTTCCCAGAGCCCAATGCGATGTCTTCAAATTAGAGCCTGACCGATTTGGGATTTTTGAGACTGATGCCAATTTTAGCGGTGGAAAAAAAAAAAATCAGAAATTACCAATATGGTGCCCGATGTAGTGAATTTTAGAGCTGAAACAAAAATAACCCTTTCCTATGTGAAGTCCTCAGAGGGCGATTTTCTTGAATAACTTTATTAAAGAATATTATATATTTTATTTAACATGTTAAATAATTGGTAACATACATCAACCTATTTTCAAAATGTTCAGCAGGTAAATTTAATGAATAAACATTAAATAAATAAATTGCATATAAACATCAGCACTGTTCGATATCAGTCAGTTGCTGAATATTTTAATACTGTCAGTCAATCGGGAGCAGGATGTAAAACAAGAAGCAGCTTCTCAGCATGTACACCTGCAAGGGAACTCCTCTTGACCTCATAAATGTTCCCCATTGAACTAAAGCATCATTTTCTGCATTATATGTTGTAAAAAATATACATATATAGTTTTTAAATTGGTGCATATCAGTAAATATATATGCTGATATCAATATATCTGTGATAGGCTCATATCAGCAGACCAATACATCTGTCGCACTCTGCTTAAAATTGATTCTTTTGTCCAACCAACAGTCCAAAAAACCATTTACTATCATGACTGACAAAGAAAAGCAGCAAAAAATGACTGAAATTAGTAAGCAATTATTAAAATAGTTTCCAATTAATTTTCTTTCAGCTGATCAATAAACTGCCCATTAGAACAGTTGTTGAAGCTCTAATGTGAACCCAAGCTAAATCATATGAAAATCCTTGCAAATAAAGATCTATGCTTCTTTGTCGCATGATAATGACATCAACAGTGCCTCTTCCAATAATCAAGTAAAATAATTTATGAAGAGAAACATTCAGATATTTTTGACAACAAAGTTCCTCTTACTTTGTGCTTCCATTTTCAAGAATTGTCATTCAGTCAGGCTAAACACTCCTGATCGCCGCTGCTATCACCACTTTCTAGTCAACCCTTATTACCCTTATTTAATCCAAACAACAGAACAAGACAAAATGATAAAGTTTTGCCAAGCGCTGTCAAAAGTAATCCACCTCTCATCAGCTGAAATTCAAAGCGGAATATACTGGCAGAAATCCCTCACCGCAGAGGCTGATGCAAACATTTGGCAGCCATTTGCTGATCATCCGGTTCATGACACATTCCTTGATAGTCAACTTCACAGAGCCAGCCGGTGTTCATCTCCATCACCTGATGACGCTGGCAGACTCAAGCCTGTTGTCTTTGACGATGATCGAATGTGGCAACAGAGAAGTGAGTAATAATTGGGTCAACAAGGTATGTCAGCTCCCACTAACTCTCATCTGAATCATCTCTCTGCAGCGTAGCCAAATGTGATAGTATGACGCCTGAATTATTTGGCTATGATAGGCAGCGACAGCAACACGGCATGAGATACCGTTTTCAACCTATGTGTGACCCCCAAAATGGTTAGGCCTAGGAGAGGCGAGGCACTGCCTACATACCTGTATTATTAATCTCCTGAGTGTTGTTTTTCATGCTTGTTTGTTGTGCCTTTGGGTTGTATTTTCTTCTTATGTTTTATCAATTATTTTTTTCTTTTAAAGAAGAAAATAGTCCACTCAACTCCAAACAGAACTGTGAATGCAATCACCATGTGCAAGGTTTTGCAATAACCGTTCTGACTCACAAAAAAAGCAGTGAGTCAAACAAAAAACACTTCTTTTCCCAAAGAATACTTCTTGATTTATTTTTCATTCAAATAAACCATCTCTTTACAACTACCAGTCGTTCTCTTCCAAAGAAACCCCGTCTTCCAGGCTATAACTCTTTCAGTGTTTAACAGCGTGAAACAGACAGCTGGAAGCAACACTTGCGCCAAGATTTTTCCAGACAGAGATGGTCCGGAAACAATACACACTTTAGCTGTGAGCACACTGACACAATTTCCACTGAAAATGACTTAATGGCTAAGAAAATTTTACTCTGTAGTAAGACGTGTAAACATAGTCTAAGGGTTTAAAAGAAATACACAGGTAGCCTTGTGTTTGCATGCTAACAATTTTGGTTGTAGCCTAATACACTCCCACATCTGGGTGGGCTGGAACTAACACATGATAAAAACCAAATTGTAATTCAGTATATCAATAATCTGATTTTTTTTTTAATACCTTGATTTTTTATCTTTACTGTTCATTACTTGGAGTGTCACAACATATATATTACATCAAAAACTGATCATAATGACCTTTCAGTTACAATAATCGAAATCAATGGCAGAATCTGCAGTTCTCCCAGTTTTTTTTCTCCCATCCAGGATAAAGAAACAGTTCAAAGACAACACAGCATAGCTTGCCAGCCATTATATCAGACTTGATACCATATTCTTTTTAAAGAAGAATTTGAAAATATAAATGACAGCTGTCAGAGCATAAAACCAATGTTTTGTTGTTCTTTACAAATCAATACTTGATAGTCTAATAATGGCATAGCCATCAGTGCAAAAAAAAAAAGTTTAAATAGAAAAACTGAATCAAATCGGGACCTTAAAGTAGAAAGTCAAATTGAGTGATGCATTTTTCATTACACACTGTATGCATTTGTGTGAACATTTATCATTTTGTATGGGAACTGGTCACTGTACTAACAGGCCATGCCCATAACCCCTCAACAATCTGCTTGCTGCCTCCACAACTAACTCAGTCACTCGGATTTCACCTCCTGGCAAGAAGATCTGAGAAATCTCTTTGTGAAAATGAGGCATTTTCTAACTACTGAACCGACAAACAACCAAATCAAAAGTCAAGGTGACTTACTTCTCTCTCATCACTTTGAGTAGTTTAACCTACACCCAATACAACATTGGTTACTCAGGAAAAATGGTGACAACGCAATTTTCCAATTAAAATAATAAATCAAGGTTTACTCGGTCATCTTGCCTATTCCATATTTATCACCTAAATATCACCTTCATCAGCTCTGTATTTAATAATTTAATTTTGTGTTCCATCCTGTAAACACATTAACAGGGCACTATTATTTTCATTTTCAATCAGAGTGGCTGTACAGCCAAGTGGATAGTCAGGTGTGTTGCCTCTTAGGCTAAGCAGATTGCAATGTGAACATGTTCTGCAACTAATTGAGGTTTCTGGTCTCTACTTGGGAAAATGCATGAAGCCCTTGTGGTCTGCAATTTCTGTAGTGTACAAGTTAGTTTGCAGGGTGCAGCTGTAACATTTGGTTATACGGAGTCATATGAGAGGTGTTCTTTTAATAAGCTCATTGAATTTGAAGCTGAAAAGTAGTTAAACATTTTAACTACTCTCCAAAAAAACTGAGCTTGTCGAACAAAAACTACTCTCAAAAGGTGGTTATATCACATCCAAACTACATCACAGGAAATTATCACAATCTGAGTGTGGAATTTCATTGTTTCACAGAGGTACAACTGAACTGACACTGAGTAAATGGTGGGTGTGTTTGATTTAGGGACTAGCGCAGGCCAAACCACACTTAGGCAGCCCAAGGATGTGTTTTAAGGAGAGGATAGGGAGCAATTGTTGAGGTGGAATCAGGAAAATGCTAACTTTCTAGGGAGGCATTCTAGGGGAGTATTCAATTGCAGACATCTTCGTCACAAACTGACAATTTTCATCAAATAGCAGGTGATATTCATTAAATTACAACTGTGGCCAATGAGCTGTGGCATTGTGCCATACAGTACGGCAAAAAAGCCATGAGAATACTATGAATATGTAGTTTGTTATAATCTACCTAAATAACACGACCCAAAGTAGTTAACTACTGAAAATCTACTGAGATCTGAATACAGTTTTTCTCATTTGCTTCGGCTCAGTTTTTAAATGATAGTTATTTTTTGAAAACAATAAAGTTCTAATCTCTGAACAACTAGTTTGTTGTTCACACCAGATTTGAATTTGTCATTCATTTAATAAAGCTGCACGTGTTCTGCCACATGTGTGCAAAAGAGTAAGTACACTTGTCAACAACTTGCACTATAACTACTTGCACATCACTTGCTGATCAAAGCTCATGAGTCAATTAGTTCTCTGTGAAACTGTCAAACTCTTCACAACTTCTAAACATTCTGTCATTGTTTGACCCGTCACATGCAAAATGATCTACTCAATCATCAAAATCTGTCAGACGTACGTGTGTATTCCACAAATGTCTAAGACAGGGAATGTCTGGGATGTCTTATGATTTGGAAAATGAGCTGCCAGGTGACAGTAATGAACTAAAAATCACATGACGTTCTTTTTGTGGCCAATTTTCTGTATATAACTTCACATTAAAGATCAAGGGTGAATTTTCTGGTCACAGTACATGTAACACATTACACAAATAAATTTACTGTAGGGCTGGACGATCATGGCAAAAATAATAATCATAATTATTTTGACTGATGTTGAAAACACGATTAATAAACAAGATTATTCATTAATTTGAAAACATGAGTATTTATTGGCCATAGACCACTTTATGACTATACTTTAAATGGTTAAATAAATTTATTGTGTTGCCTTGGGGAGCAGACACGACAGTGTGACAAATTTTGCACACTACTTCCTTCTGCTCAATGTCTGACAACTTGAAACCAAAATGTTTCCATATGACTGACGATATCCTACCTTTCTTATCAACTAAAGGCTGCCGTTCTGCCATTTTTCTCAATCGCTCCTAGTTTGCGGCACCTGCATGTAAGACTGGTGCATTTACTGTGCTTTTACAGCTCAGGAATTTGCATGCATGCCGCGCTGCACATTAATCGTTTTTCTTCGATTATAATATTTTTACAATCGTGAGAAGCCAAAATCAAAATCAAAATTCGATTAATCGTCCAGCCCTAATTTACTGTACATGTACTTACAAATGTGCATATGCTTTTTGTGTTCTACAGTATTATATACTACTATAACTTTTACCAACTGTTGCAATCTGAATCTACAAAGCTCAGTGTGATGCACAACCGCATTCATCTAGACTAAACTGACATTCCTGTAGAGTACAATAAGCAGTCTGTGTTCACAAAAAAGTAGAACAAGACAAATATTTGTATATAAGAAACATTTCACTGACCACCATGGTGACAAAAAAACTGAATATTTTGACCAGTATGGCTCACAAGATGACAAAACAACATTACACTTTGGTGGCATTGGCCAATTTACTGAAACAATAAAATCGGTTTAGAAGCATGAAATCAATGTTTTGAGTGAGTCATTACCTTTTGCAGACAGTTTATAGTGTTGTGATGTCTCATAAAACAATTGCTAACAATTGCACAGTTTAGAGATGCTGAGTCTGTTTCGAAAAACAAACCACAGCGATTGTGAAATACTGTAAACTGACATCCAACTACTGCAAACTAAACTAATACTTGAATTTGGGGCCACACAGATATATTGGTTGGCCGGTATTATCCACCAATATTGGCCTATCACAGCTATATCAGTATCTGTGTAAAAGTTGTCCAATATGTGCCAATATGAAGACTTTTTTTTACATTGTAATATGCACGATATGGTAAAAAGTCATATTGCAATCAGTTGGGCTGAAATTACGATTGTGATATGGAGTATGATTAGTGGAAATGATCATTTTTGCATTACAATTTTACTGAGAAAAAGATGTGATGACGTGATTTTGAAGTCTGTACCAAACAAACATGCTTCCTTACATCTGCAGCACTACAGTACTTCATTATAATGAACACTTTCCATAACTGCAAGGTTCTGCGATTAATTGTGCAGGCCAAATATATACATACATACACATAGACTACTCTATTTGTGTGGGTTTTTAATTTATTTATAGTTATCTACAGTTACTAACAATACCAGTAAGAGTTATAACTGTTACTGTTCAGTAATCTGATATCATTTTGGCCGATAAAGTTTAATGTTAAACTGTAAAATACCCTGCCTCCATGACATATATTTGCAATTCATAATATTTTGATTTGTTTGATAAGCACGTTTGAGCAATCTCTGCAGTGTTGGCCGACATATCCATATCAGATTTTTTTTTTACTATGGCCCCACAAATCCTGCATCGTTCAAGCCTTAACTGATCTTCATGCAACTACTGTAAACTACTCCTGTCCAAGTTACACATAAACATGCCAACACTGCAGAGACAAAAGCCAGCATGACTCCAGCAATATACAGTATTTCCTGCAATGTCACAGAAAATCACGCTTATACTTAACACCAAAACTTTAAAATTTCATAAATAAGGCCTTAAAAAAGAACTAATTATTCAGTTTATGTACTTATAACATCACTGTAAAACTCCTGCAGGGCATCAGTGAGTTAACTACTTTATTTGTCAGGTTTCTACCTCAGATTTAACAAACAAACATCACTTTCTCACGGGGATAAGCTGGAGGAAAGCTGCTCTAGCTTAGCTCAGTTTAATCATAACGTCAGTGTCACTGTAAACTTTACATGTGTGGTCTCAAAGTAATGAAAGTTAGCAATGCTAGTCGGCTAACAAGCTAAGCTACAGTTAGCTAGCGAACTTCGTAGAAACTTTTTCAAAGAGTGTCGAGACCGGGTTTAAACTACGAGCGGTGACTGTTTGTCAGCTTTGTAAGACTGTCAACTCCCGGACGAGGTTTAAAACCATTTACAAGTGGGTTTTGTTAGCAGCCCACAAGTTTCGGCTAACTTAACGGCGTCTTACCAGGAAGTGGGACTCTCGTTGCTAAGCTGTTCCTTCTTCACGTTCACCGTTTCTCCTCCTGATGGTTATGGCGGTTCTCTTTGTTTTGACTTTCCCTTTTCTTTCCAAGGTCGCTCCACAAAGTCGACTCTCTCCTCTCTTGTCGTGCCTCAGCGCTGAAGAAAAGTTTCCTCAGAGATTAGAGAGCCTGCTGTGCTGTGGAGGCAGCCTGTGTGTGTGTACGTGTTTTCTCCGCTAGGCCCCTCTCATCACCACACTCCTGACCCGTGTGCCAGTAATGTAAACAACCCAGCATTCCCGGAGCGCAGGGGAGGGGCAAGTGTCAAAGAGTGTCAAATACCGCGAGATTCAACAGAGAAACTCAAAACACCACCACTCCTTCTGAGACTTTTTTTTTTTTTTTTTTCATTCCCTTTAAAACTGCATGAACATTTTTTTTTTATTCCTTGATATTTATTGAGAGCAAGTTAGTTGAAAGTTCATTCTTGGAAACAGCTGACAAAAAATCTTAAAGGGATAGTTCACCCAAAAATGATAATTCAGTCAATACCATAGACTGTATATAGAAGTGGACGGAGCTTCCGGCTCTGAAAAATGAAGCCAATGCGGAAGTGCAGTAACGCTGTATTCTCACCGAAATCCAGCAGGGGGCGCGCGAGCTGGTTGCAAAAAGAAGCCCGGTTCCATTGACACCCGTTCTAAAATGCCGAACTTTACAGCTGAAATAAACATATTTATAGCCCGTGTCAAAAAACGATTTTGGTCTCTATCGCTAATATCCCCCACCATGTTCACTGAACCAGACTTGAATTTTCATATAAGTCATTCGTTGATTTTATATTAAGGCTTAAAGTTCTGTATAATTAGGGGCGTGGTTTCGTGATTGACAGGCGTAGTGCCCTATGGTAGTGCCACTCACTCGCTCCCATAGACTATACCGTCTATGCTCCCCCCCACCACCACCCCACCCCACTCCCCCGCTTGTTAATTTTGGATCTCGGTTGTCCGTTTCACGGAGCCAAGTTGACGTGCAGTGATGGCCTCGCCCGACCTCGCCTATGCCTCGCCCACACAGTTTATGGTCCCGCGTATGGTCCCGCCCTGCTCCACCGTCTCATCCAATCATATTCACATCCGGTTTCAAACTGTCAAAATGGCGCTGGCCAAATCTGAAACTCGAGGCTTCAAAACGGGTGTTCAGAAACCAATGGGTGACGTCACGAAGGCTCCGTCCACTTCTATATACAGTCTATGGTCAATAGGTGCATTCGAGATGAACCAGGCCTGCACGGAAACGAACACTGGCGATCGCCACACAATGCATGCCGGTTAGATTTTTGTCCGCATTGACTTGACTGATGTCATGCGTACGTGGGCGACGATAACCTCACAAGATCAAGGCGGCCGCAATTGGAGTTTCTCCCCGTCAACTGCAAGGGCCTGGCTGTCACCTGATCAATGAGCTGACAGGCTCACCACATGTTGTGTAAAATACTTATTTTCTGTGTAATTGTAATATTTAACACTAGACATACTGTACTGTACTGATGTTATGCAATGGAGTTTTAATCTGTTATCAAGCATATATTTTGTGGCTGATAATAGTAATAAAGGTTATACATGACTTGTCAAATGAACAGTTACAAAGTGTTTTACAGGGCAGATAAAAGAACAGGATAATGTGATATTTAGGGGATCTCTTCTATGTCAACTTCAATCAGCAATCAAGAACACATGCAAAAAATGAAACTCTACTCACCCTGATGCCAATTGAAGGTTGGGTTTAGTTTTTTAGTCCAGAATTTTTGCAGAATCTCCCAAACAATTGAAGTTAACAGTGACCAGTTTTCAGAGCCTCCAAAAAAACATAAAATGCCTCCATACTGCTCATCTGGGGTAAAACAAGTCTCCTAAAGCCTCAACATGCCAAGCTGACTTGAAAGACATCATTTATACCATGTTGTTAGCCTAAATCTTCACTGTAGATCCCTAGCTCGGAGCCACGTTCACGTGCAGGTGCATACCGTCTGAACTGGGCATGTGAGGTGTGACCGTGTGTGTATACACAAGTGAATGGCAACTCTAGATTCACTTCTAAAAAGCTGAATCAAAACAACAACAATACTTTGAGATAATCAGAACTAACAGTGACGCTGGTGCCTCTGCAGCTGGCTCATGCACAGGCGAGTTGGAGGCTCCTCTGCTGCATATGGTGGTTGGTTCCTACCACTGATTCCTACCAGATATTTTGCTCACTGGTCAAACTCAAGGCCTGCAGGCTGAATCAGGCCCAGCATCTCATTTTATGAGGCCCATGAGAGCTTACAAAGAATATAATAACAATAACAATAATAAGATGTGCAAAACAGTCCTATGCGCCAGCAGTGGCACCAAAGTGTTTGTAGTTTATTAAAGTAACAGCCAAGTGAAATGCCATCATTTCATTTATTAAGGAAATAAACTTTTTGGATTTGAAACCTTGTTTGTAGGCTACACAAACTGAAACAACTTTTTGTTGTTATTGGTATTTTGACTAAACTACTTATGCTACTTTTAATATTTCATTTCTTAAAATAAATCATATAATGAATGTTGCTGTATGCCATTATTTTATTTTCAAGTTATTACTAAAGCCAATAATCAAATGTAAAAGATGCAGTTTTGCAATACATACGTACATATATACATTTATATAGTCTTACATTTACAACCAACCCATTTAGGGCAACCATAATACTGATGTTGCTGATGATTAATGTGTTGATTATGATCTTGATTAACTTAAAAGATGACGTCCTCAAATGTCTTGTTTTGGCCACAACTCAAATATATTCAGTTTACTGTCATCGAGGAGTAAAGAAACCAGAAAATAATCATATTTAAGAAGTGGAAATGAAAAAATTGGGATTTTTTTCTTAAGAAATTACTCAAAATATCAAAGTAGAGTAAAAAAAAAAATATAAAAATATATATATAAAGTGTATAAGGAGTACAAAAGCGTAATACAAAAACCATTGCGTAATAGAGTAACAATAAAAGTAAGATAAGTTAAGCAAAAAGTGAACTATTCTAGAAAAGTAGTATTGGAAATGATATTGAAAAGTAATAAAAAAAAGTAATATTGCTCCTGATATTGAACATAGTATTGCGCATAATAACAAAAAAGTAATACTTCATATAATTTTGATATTATTATTCTCAGTGTCCAATTTTTCAGCTGTCCTTTTTTGCATGCTCTAATTTTATGTTATAAATATATCAAACTTTAATTATTTATCATGATGGAACATGATGCATCTGTTAACAGAGCAAGTCAGTAGAAATAAGATAAGATATTGTGATTGAGCAGCGTCTGCACATTAAAATCAATAAAAACTTGAATATTTTCCTCTGAACTGTAGTGGAGAACAAATATAAATTGTCATGTGATGGAAATAATTGCTGTATCTCCAAATTTCACTTAAGTGTTACTGATGAGTAAATACACTTAGTTACTTTACAACCACTGAGGGCGACACATTCTTAAGTTTTACCAGAGACAGAGGCAGCCGAGGCTTAATGGATTCTCCTGAACACACACAGTTATGTGCACACACTTCGACACACAGTTTTGCCTGTAATCATTACACACATGCATGCAGAATACCCACACATCCCATGACACACACACACACACACACACACAATCTGTAGCTGGAAATACCATGAGACATTATTGACAAAAATGGTATTGCAGATTGACTCGCATGGACAGCGAGAGCATCTGGAATTGATCAGCTTACTTTGCTTTGATAAAAGCTTCGGCGCTGATTTCAGACTGACAATTCAAACACCACTGATACACAGGAAACACATCTGTCTCCTTCCCATCCCCGTTGTTAATAATCAACAAGTTAGGTGGGGTTGTGTTTTTTCTCCCTACTTCAATAGCCTTTTTTGTTAACCTCACTGCAAATATGGAAAAGGGAGAGATGCCTGGAGTGTAGGATTTTTCCCCCTTTTTCTTCAACAACAGTTGAAGATTAAAAGAAACGTCTCACAGAAATCTGTCAATTCTGTATGTGAATAATGCTGTGTGGAATTTAATGGCATGAGTTATATTGGGTTTCCTCTACACCCACATTTTCTTTCAATAAGATCAATGGCGCTCAGTGACAGATAGGGACGGTCTTTTGTATCTTCAAATTTCAGGTTTCTGAGGGAATAATTAGATGGATGGATGAAAAGTAATGCATCAGTCTGCGAGGGGAGCTGCACCCAGAGATCCTCTAGTTCAACATGCATGCCTCCACGTCTGTTTGGTAGAAAACTGTTTAATAATCGTGTTGAATTTCCATTGTTCTAAAAGTGGCTCTCTGCAGTGATCTGCTGCTTTAAACCAATAGCAAACTTTTTGTGTTCTTTTTGCTGATATTGTTTATTTAACAGAGAAGGATGTCCTTTTGATTCGGGGATTTTTTTTTTTTTTTTTTTTTAGCATGAAGAGAGTATTGTCATCTATTTCACTCTCTCTTCCCCCTTCAAACTTTCTGGTGTCGCTTGCAGGTAACCAGGATAGAAAAGGTTCTCCCTCCAGGGGAAATGAAGAGGTTGAATCGCTGGATTTATAGAGATGCTTTAGACATTTTACTGTAAACGTGACATTTAACTCTGATGTGTTAGAACAAGCTTTTGCTCATATTTTAGGCCTTTTTTTCTGAGCAAAATTGCTGTCAAGGGTAATCTAATGACAATTAAGTTGAATTTACAACATCTTTTCTAGTTGAATATAACCAGCACGAGAAGCACTTTAATCCAGAATCTATAAATACAAAGAAAAAGGCTCATTTCAGATCATTTGTAAAACAGCATATGCCAGTGATTTAAACCACAAAATAACTACACTCGACAAAAATATAAATGCAAAATTTCTGGGGTTTTTTCCTCCCATTTTTCATATTTTTTTAACACAAAAGTTTTATAACTTTGAGCACACATTTGTTGAAATCTGTGCCAGTGAGCATTTCTCGTTTGCCAAAACAATCCATTCACCTGACAGGTGTGACATATACAGATGCTGATTAAACAGCAGGATTATTGCACAGGTGTTTCTCGGACTTGTCACAATAGAAGGCCACTGTAAAATGTTCAGTTTGATCTTTGATCAACGACAGTTAGAGGTGCACAGAGACGTCATTATTTGTATCTGTTCACCCCACAAATTTATCTGTCTCTGTATCTGCATTCAGATAGAAGACCGGATGTTGGCGTGGTTTACACCAGAAGTGACATTAAAATCAGCAAAGTTCATTTAATATTGGCATACATTTAATTGTGAAATATATTTCCACAGCCTCATCCCTCTCTTTTCATTTTATTTTTAATAAACTAAGTTTATGAACTGAACCCCACCACCACCACCCTGTTAACTGTGGTCATTTAGCAATGAGAAACTGAAAAAAAAACTGTTTAATAAATCAAAAGATTCTGTTTTGCATTGCAAATAGAAACTCTTTACAGTAAAGATGAGAAGATATCCTTCAGTTAAAGGAAAAAATCTTGATGCAATCATGCAGCTTTCATGCTTCTTGATGTGTTAATCTTCACAGTTCACAGTACTAGAATATTATACATGTGTATGCATGTTAGGATGTATTATAATAATAATAGAAAATTGAAATTGAGCACTTGTGAAAAAACGTACTCTGAATGTTACTGAAGTATTTTTTCCTGAATAATATCTGTCTCCATTACATTATGGGTTATAAAATCAAATTTAAAGTATTCAGATTCAGGAGCATTCCTAGCTACAGATACCAAATATTTTTTCACAGAGTCATGGCCTGCCATGATTGGCTAGTACTCATTGTGCCTTCGATGCTTGGGTTGGTTAGGTTTAGCCATGAGAAGTGATTGGTTTAGGTTAGGGTGAGAATGTCAGAGTAAGCCAATCAGAGGTCATGACTTTGCCCTCCTGGGAAAAGAACTGGTATCTGTATCCATAGTTACAATTCAGTGGATGATAAATAGGCAGGGTTTCATTTTAAAAAATTACAATACAGGCACCCGTAAAGTGATACCGATACCAGTGGAGTACCTCATACCTTATTTTCTACTTTATTTGATACAAATAATGTGAATTGAAGCATCCTGCTGTTTAATTAGCATCTCTATATGTCACACCTGTCAGGTGATAGATTACCTTGGCAAAGCAGTGCTTATTAACACAGATTTTAATAAATTTGTGAACAAAATTTGAGAGAAATAAATCTTTTTGTGCACAGAAGAAGTCTGTGATTTTTTTTTTTACCTCAACTTGAGAAAAAATGAGAGCGAAAACTAAAGTAGCGTGTTTATATTTTTGTTGAGTTTGTTGTGAACAAGACCTGTAGCATTTGCACGACACATGCACACTAGTTCAGTTTTTGTTTTCAACAACGTACACATTTCATTGCAATCCAACCTGGGTTTTCATTGCTAAATATGCAGAAATGTTGCACCCAGGGGCTGAAAGCACACTTTAAACACTTAAAAAGAAAAAAATGTTGATGTTTTCACTCATGTCTTTTTTATTTCCCTCTGTGTTGTTGATCTGGCTCAGGGGTTAGGTATGACTGCAATGTGGTAGAGACAGAAGCTGCAGTCAAAGCTCCTGTGATCGGGTGCAGACTTCATAGAGACCAGCAGATGGAGGGGAGAGGAGCTGCGTGCATCCTGAAGGTTTAGCAAGAACTGAGAGGTTACACTCCACCAGTACAAAGATGACCTGTCACACACTGAAACATGCCGTATCAATGCAGACGAGCTTCCTGTTTATGTACCTCACAGAGCACAGCTATCAGAGGAAGAGAGAAAGGGATTACAGATGGAAATATGTATAAAATGTTGTCTCTCTCCTCATATACCCAGGCGAACTTGGAGGCAGCATGCATGTGACGCCTGCATTTCCATTTTATACGCTAATTAATGTTGTTTTGTCTTCAAAGTGCAATTGCAACCGGTAGTTATCAGCCTTGATCGCAGCATTTTCAAGGTTGTCTAGATGTGAGCCGTCACATAACAAATACCTGTAAATATAGAATAACAGCACAACAGAGAAATAAAGGATTTATGGCGTGTGGAGAGCACCGCGCAAATGAGGCACAGGAGAGATAGTCTGTGATAATGTGAAGGACAAAACTGACAAAACGGCATATTACCTCTGCCTAGATCACTCTATAAAATCTGTTTTTCAGTGGCTGTTTTTATTTGTCTGGGTTGTGTTTTAGTGTGTGTGTTGTGCAGAGATGGCAAATGTACACAAATTCCTTACTCAAGTAGAAGTACAGATACTTGTGTTAAAAGGAGATTATGGTAAAAGTAGAAGTACTGATTCAACTTCTTTACTTTACTTGAAAAAGTACAGGATCTGAAATGGGCATAAAAATTCAAAATTCACCCTCTGAAGGACATTTCTATCAGCTGTTTCTCTGCAAAGCTAAGAGAGCCTCAACTTTTCTCCACGGTTGTTACAATGTATTCGTCTTGTTACGTCTTTTATGTCACTTTACATCATTGTTGGTCTTGTTACATCATGCTGTGTTTTGTTACATCTTTTATCTAATTTTTCATTTTGTTCCATCTTTTTTTGTCATGGTATGTGTTATTCTTCTCGTTACATCTTTTTATATCATTTTTTGGTCTTGTTGCAGCATTTATGTTTTGTTGCATCCTTTCTTGTCACATCTTTTTTGTCTTGTTACATCTTTTACATCTTTTCATGTTGTTTTGGTCTTGTTACATCTGTCGTGCATGACATGCACTGATGGGTAACACCAAAAAATGATCTCTTCTGTGAGTTACTGTCATCCATTTAGGTTGAAATCAGTCAGCTGGGAGGGCAGCGCAAATGATGCAAAATAAAGATAATTAACAATTCCTCTCAGTTGTATCATAACTAAAGTAGCATGTCTGTTTTGAAAATGTAAGGAGTAGAAAATACAGATATTTGTGTTAAAATGTAGGACATAAAAGAAAAATAAATACTCAAGTAAAGTACAGATACCAGAAAAATCTACTTCAGTACGGTAAAAAAAAGTATCTGTTCTGAGTTACTTCCCACCTCTGGTGTTGTGTGTACTTGCGTTGGTGTATTCCTTCTCTTGGCAAACACCCAGCACAGAGGATCTCTCCACCTGCTCTGCATCAACCAGCGGGGCAGGCCTGTACACACACACACACACACACACACACAGCAGTTTAGCTGCGTCTCATTCACATCGTCACCCCTCTGACATCTACCTGTGTGTGTCTGTGTTTGTGTGTATCCCAGTGCTGGTGGTTGGTGTGTGAGGTGAGGTTAAATAGGCGCCTAGCAATGAGAGGAGGGAACTGAGGCGGAACTGGCAGAATATCTCACACACACACACACGCACCACACACACACACACACACCACACACCACACACAGGCAGTGACAATAGAAACAACACTATCAGAGAGCAACATGTAAACTGCAGGTGTGGCCTATGCCTCAGTGATCATCCCATACTTTGTTTTGACCCTGTCGCCTGTCACTGTGTGTGTATAATGTGTGGTAATGTATGTGTGACCGTGTATGTGTGTGCGCCTGCAGAGACACACTTTTCTGAGAGTTTACTGATCACTCAGTCGGGTTCTCAGTTAGTTAGCAGAGATAGTGTGAATAACAGGTGCTGCCAACCACAGTGAGTACAACTATTCTGAAATTCCACTCAGTAGGGCCCGACCGATACTGGATTACATGGGCCGATGCTAATAATGATGTAAATTCAATTCAATATTCTTAATACAGAACATAATACCAATGTATAGAATATAAACAGACAATGTTTTGCAATGATCCCTCAAACATTTGTGACAAAATACATATTGGAGGCAGGAGATTTTACAGTTTAAAGCTGCTACAAGGACTTTTTAACTGGTTATGAAACAGTCTCAGTTTAATACTGATGCCTCTTTGTGACCTACATAGTCAACAAGACCGTCCCCAAGAGGATCAGCTATTTCTCTATAGTTGCTCTTAATGCACGCCAGCGGGTCGGATTCACTGTGAAAATCTCACGAAACGAGCCTGTGTTACATTTGACATGTTACAGTGGTAGTACTGTTACAAATAAGCATTTTTTTGGAGATAATTTTATTTTGACATTATAATTTGTGGTTAAAATGGTGGAAACACTACTGATCTTGTTCTCCAAAATCAACACAATGTGAAAGTTCTTTGTAGTAACTTTAACGATAAACTTTATTGTCCAAAAAGGACATCAGGGCACTGAAACAGTAAACTTTAACTGGTATTTTTAACCATAAATAAAAACAGAAATACGCAGAACTTGTGGATATATTAAGCCTAAATTAAGAAAAAGGGTCAAATATTGATAAAATGCTGCCTATACACCAACAAATAAAAACAATCTGCATCATGTTCTTTGAAAAAAAAAGTTTTCATATCGGTACATATCAGCCAACAGTGATATCGATATACACCAATATGGCTACGATGGGCGATATCAGACTGTTGACAGTTGTATCAGTCAGCTTTACCACATACATGTTGCTTTACACCCAGATTCAGTTAAGTTCATCTACAACTTTGTGCATGCTGAGAAAAGCTTTGATACCTTGTGTTGGATATACATGTACAATATATGGCCATCAACTGAGCAGTGTCGGGGGTCAACATGATTATTGGACCTGAAGATATCCTATAATTTATTTGCTTTATTTATTTAGGTCCCATTAAGATACAATATTTCTTCTGTCATAGCATCCTGGTCAAGTTGGGCAGCAAAATAAATAAATAAATAAATAAATAACATTCTTTTCTAACAGAAAAGTATGTTGACACAGACAAACAAGGTGCTTACATTAAGCGATGTGGCTATCACAGCGTTACGATTGCCCCCATTCTAGCTATTTAACTAATAGCAACACCTACATTAGCACTGGTTATTCATGTTAATTTTTAACCAATAACCTGAAGATAAAAGTTTAAAAATGTTTAAACTCACAGTCAGTCGCTGTCATTTTAGACAGCAGAAGAAAAATATTGTACGTCCAAAAAGTCAAAATCATTTTTTGTTAAAAAACCTCTGAAATGATCCTGCTGCTGCTTCACAGGCAGAGAAAGACTCATACTGAGCATGTGCAGAATAAGTGTCATCACTCTAGCTTGTTTCTGATCTGAGGGATTGTGTGTATTACAATTGCCCCTGGTCTTCCTTACGTACAGCAGACAGCTTTCAGATACAAAATATGCACGAACAAGAAACATAAAAAAACCTACGTACATGGATCAGGGGCTAAAAAGAATCACGGCAAATAATGGCACTTACTGGAAGCAATGACACTTTGACATTTTAAAGTATTTTTGTACATGTCAAGAGAGGGTAAAGATTTCAAGTTAAGTGTGCTTTGCAGCTCATTCCAGTCATGTGGGGCGTGAACGGAAAAAGCAGATTTCCCCAGTTCGGTTCGGTGGTTGGATCATTCGCAGAATTTTCTCTGATGATCTGGTTTCACAGCTACTGGAATAATGTGTCAATAAATTGGATGTGTAGCGTGGTAGATTAACATCCATCTAATATTGTTTGTGATGACAGGCAGAGTGAAGTGCTTATCCTTGTAGTTCGTTTCTCATTTGACCTTTTAGATGTAACTCATATTTTTCAGGCTGATCTGACCAAAAAGGCCCCCCGGTTTCAGATGTCACAAATTTGAACTGATTTGGAAAACCTGCCCCTGACAGCAGGTATCTGGGCCTCAAACTTGGATTGCATGGGACTCCAACAGAAGAAACTATTATTTCTGCAGCAATAGGTGGTGTCTGTGTGTTTAATCGTGAGTTTAATTTACTTTGTCCTCGTTCATCTACAACCGTGTGCGTGCTGAGAACAGCTTTGATAGCTACAGAATGCTGGACACTGTAGGATATGACTGTGCTGTTGATTTGTTTTATATGGCTGTCATTGAGCAACATCTGATGTCAACATGATTAATGGACACTGGAGATTTCAGATGACAGGCGGCGTAAAGTGCTTCCCTTTATACAACCTAGCTGGCTTCTCATTTGACCTTTATATTTTATTTATGGTTTATTTGATTGAGACGGATACAGACAAGCTGAAAACAACTATCTGATTCAAGTATCATAGTGTTTATAGTGAATACAGTGAATGAAGTGATCAGGTAGGTCCAAGACTTTGATCCTTTCACAGAAAAAAGTGTCTGAGCATTCAAGGTTCAGTTTATTGTCATTTTGTTTTACACTTGCATACATAAAAAAAACTAAATGCTGTTCCTCCTGACCTGTAGTGGTGTTAGCAGAAGAGATAAAAAAAAAAATGTATCTAACATTCTCTTTAAAAAAAACAACAACCACAACAATACAGCTAAAACACATACAGCTCAATCATACAGATTATCAGCACAGATCAATGAAATGCATTTGTTTCAAAGAGGTGCATGGTTCAGTTTAAACAGTGCATGTTTCAGATTAAAAGGTTCTTGTTTGCAAAAGACATTTAGCCACCCAAAGCTACTCTGGTATGTCTGCTGAAGGTTTTTTTTTCCTCCAGACTTCTGGTAAAATAGTATTTCTGCAGCAATACGTGGCGGGTCTGTGTATTTATTGTTTTATATATTTCATTTAGCTTTTATTTAACACGGCAAGTCATTCAGAACACATTCATTCTATAACAGATTTATGAACAAATGCTTATAGGACAGAGAACACACAGCACTGTCAGCATTGTCTATGCACAGTCATGGTACAGAGAGGCTGTCATTTAGCAGGAGGAGAGAGAGAAGTGGAGGAGGATGTCACTTGATAGATACCCTCCTTTCTTACCTGATGAGGTCTCTGCACAGACAAACAACACTGTCTTCATGTTTTACACGACATTAATGCAAAAGAAAGGGTTGCAGGTTGAAATTAGGTTTGTGCAAAAAGTTTACAAAAGCACGCACATCCAAACATGATAAATACTGGGTGCTGCACAGACGTACATGTCAAAAAAGGAAAAACAGAGTCTGCACAGTAGATAATGCTCCCATGATCATTTATTCTTATAACACCGTGTGTCGTTTTGACACAATCCCTTCTTCAGACATGAGACACACATTATACCTACCCAAGGGGTCAAATAACAGGTCACGTGATGAACCAAAAAAGGAAAAAAGAAATACATGAAATGGGCAACACAGTAAATAATACAACACATTAAATATAATGGATGCTGTAAGTATAATTTATACGCGCAACCGCTAAAACCACCTGAATATACCATAACAAACTCAGGTAAAAAAAAAAAAAAAGCGTCATGCTATAGTGGCATATTGAGAGGAGACAAAAAACAACTCAGCACATTAGCAACATTAGAAATGCACACAATTCATATTATAAACACATAATAAAGTCTGAACATACCATTTATGCACATAGTACAATAAAAATACACTTATCTGCAGGTCAAATAACAAGAGTTTAGTCAGAACAGCTTGAATATCATGTTCATGGGAGTATTATCTAGTGTGCAGACTCTATTTATCCCTTTTTTGAAATTCAAACTCATGACATCTGCTATATTTCATGATTTTACAGAAAAACACTAATATATGTGGTTCTCCAGTGCTTGAATGCAGTATAGTTACAAGGGGACGTTCATTCTTCCTATGTAATATATTTTTGGAAGTAAAGAACAAAATACCTGGAGAAGGGTGAAGCAATCCTATTGGCTGATCAGGCATTGCTTATACAAACACCGATAAGATGCATTCCAGTCACCAACAGCCCAGCAGCAGCAGCAGCAAACCCCTGAAATTCTTGTCAACACATGAGGGGCCGTGACGCTGTCCAGAATTTTTCATCCCCGCTGCTCCAAAAACTGAGCAGGGGCTGGCTGTGTTTGTTTGTGTTTCTGCTCCAGCCCTGCTTCCCGTAGCTCTGTGGTGTCAACCCGCCCACCGTCCTCCCATCAGACCCAGGGAACACACAGCCCTGCTGCTGCCACAGCACACAGGCACCCCGGCGACTGAGGTTTCCTCTTGGACTGACTGAAGTGTTTGCTGTTTCCCACATTGTTGGAATTCAACACCAGCCTGTTTACTGGTCCCCATGTGGCTTCAGTCTCCCTCCATCCCTCCCTCCTTCCTCTTTTCTTTCCATCTTTCTCTTTTTTTCTCCTTCCACAACACACCTTCTTTACATGGCGTACATACCCAGCATTCATACTAAGTAATGAGACAGAACACCGGTAAACAACTCAGTGGAGCAATCATGTTTTCGCCTATGTTGCATTCAGTGTCGGGAGGGTTTCAAATGTATTCCACTACAGAATTCATATCCCTTAATGAAATTTGTAACATGAGATAATTAAATGTTAAAGGGACAGTTCATCCCCAAATCAAAAATACATATTTTTCCCCTGGCCTATAGTGCTATTTATCCATCTAGATTTTTTTCGGTGCGAGTTACAGAGTTTTGGAGATATCGTCCGAAAAGATGTCTGCCTTCTCTCCAATATAATGAGACTAAATGGCACTCAGCTCAAAGCACCAAAAAATACATTTGAAAAATTCAAAACCAGTGTCTCTTTCCAGAAATTATGACCCATTTACTCCACAGACCTTGTTGTGAGCAGTTTCATGCAGGAACTACTTTCTTTCTGCTAGAAAGAAAGTGTGAAGTGAACTGTCCCTTTAAGTCACATACTCTAAATACTTGGGGATTACTTTAAGGGTAGTCCATTTGTCTGGATCACATTGAATGCAGTTAGCACATTTATAGGAAATGTTTGCCACAAAAAACAAAAACAACGTAATAACTTCAAGTAATCTGTTTTTAAAGACAGTAACTACATTCAGAATGCCACCAATTTAAACTAAACCGAAATACAGTTACTCATATTTTATATACTGTCTCTTGGGTGTCCTGCTCTTGTTTTGTCAATATACTTTTTGGGGTTGTTTTTGCTAACAAGCATTGGTCAAAACTGATGTCACAACTCTTCACACAGTCAGTGAAACAGACATCTGTGTGGACCAAACTGTGAATCATTTTCCATTACTTTCACACAAAATGCATTCAGTGACCACATGCATGAAGTCTTTTCTCATTCATACTCCACCACCTGCAAAACACTCTACATTTGCAGCACATTTTTCAAATGGTAGCACATTATTTTCAAAACAAGTGATGGCAAACATGAGCATTTCTGCAGAAACCACATTGAAATATATAGAAAAACTCAGCAGAATATTTAAATAAGGTAAAATTATAATAATTTCAAACACAGCTGACTGCATTTTCAGCTGAAAGCCGCCCAGGTGTCCTGTGTTTAGTCTCATTACTAAAGAAAACAGGACGGTACACAGTATAATGTCATATGAGTGATTGTCTATACACATTGATGGGTTTTTGTGTTTTTTGTTTTTGATAATTGCACATTATTGCAGCCCTGGAACTTAAGGAATTTCCTTGGGTTTTTTTTTTTTTTTTAAGTTTTTATTTTTCAAAAGATAATCACTCTCTGCAAAGATACAGAAAAAATAAAGGTTAATTAACAAATTGCTAAATTTTAGATTAATTCTTGTTATTCTTCAGTACGGCCATTTTAGTGTATTCCTAATGTTTATACTGAATGGCTGATTTATGAGAAAAATCCCTCAAACTTTGAAGATATAAGCTCATCATTTATATGATGCACGTGTCACATGACACATTTTACATGTATAAAATAAGTCTATATTTTATTTCACTGACATATTGCACATGTGTCTGTATGACTAACTTTTGGCACATTAGACACGTATGTGCACATTGCACATTCCCAGTTACTGTATATAATATTTCTAGTTTTATCGTATTTATTTTGGATTCAGTTTCAGTTCTTATCTTCTATCAGTCTTATCATCTTATCTTATCTTATCTTATCTTATCTTATCTTACTTATCTTATCTTATCTAACGTATGTTTGGCATACATTGTCCTGTTTGGCCAAGATGCCTTTTGTTAATGAAGACTGTATGAAGAGTTTTGCAATTGAAAAAAACTCTAAGTTTTTATCATCATTATCATTATTGTCATTATTTTGTATTTTAAATATTGTATTCTGTTACTTGTATTCCATTACTCCCCAAGCCTGGTTACACTGTCAATGTTTTGCTTCATATGTGTCATATATGACTTAAACTGTTCAACATTTATTTATTACAGAGACATTTACGTGCAAAAATGTCTGACTGTACCTTTAAATCAGTTTGAGAGAAAGAGAGCTGAAAATGATTGCTGCATAAATAGTAAATAATCTATAGGAGCATTTTTTTTCCCCACTCTGAGGTACTATATGGGCATCAGGGACATCATTTTCATATGCTTTATTTTGCAGCTGACAATGAATCATACAATGAATCAAAGGAAATAATATACATCTCAAGGAAAATGTTAACAAGATGATGAGGCGCATGCAAAATGAGAAATCTCTTCTTTATCTGCTTTGTTTTTTTTTTTCACTTCCTTCCCTCGGTACAGCCAGATGGCAAAGCTCCAGCTCTGCAGTCCTCTTCATACACTCATCATATTTGATGGGCATCCTGCTGCCGAGTTTCAAGGAGGCCATGTGTTTACGAAAATGACACTCGTGACAAAAGAAAACTTCCATTTAGCAAGCTGATTCTTGGGTGGGGTGCACGGGGGCAGCAGCGTGTGTGTGTGCGTGTGCGTGTGTGCAGTCATGTACGTGTGCGTGTGTGTGGAGAATAGAGATTGTGGAGATGTATATAGTGCGCTTACACAGGAGCAAGGCAGTGGGAGAAAGGTTGTGTGTGTAGTGTAGTGTGTGTGTGTGTGTGTGTGTGTGTGTGTGTGTGTGTGTGTGTGTGTGTGTGTGTGTGTGTGTGTGTGTGTGTGTGTGTGCTCGTACCAGTAACATCCATACGGTCTCTGTTTCACACTCCTGCCATGTTGCTGTCTTTTAATCACATCCTGTGCCTTCTTTCTGTGATTTTTTTTACTATGTTACAATACATTTTATTATCATTTTTGTGCATTTATCATTCCAATACAGAAAGATTTTTTTTTTCACATTGATATCATAAATATCATACATTGTGGGGGGGTCTCCTCCGTTGATGGATTCAAACACTCAGGACAAACTTTTGCTTTTTAAAAAAAAAAATCATCTGTTGTACATTTGCAAACTGAAACAGGTTGTTTTATTGTTGGTTGTTTATTTGTTCTCAATATGCTATCATCTTATCCTAATATTGTCTTTGTCTTCAATGGTGAGGAATTCCCATCAAAGTTTTCCCCTTCTGTTAATACTTTAGGGAATTTTCAAACGTCGGGATGTATGGCTGTAATGCCCCAAGATTTGTTCTCCCTGAAAGAAATGATAGAGTAAGAATATATTAACTACAGAGCAACCTGGCTTTACGGGGTCTGCATTTACTCTTACTTCATTTTAGGTTTACCAATATGTTATGCATAAATATATACTATATATGTATAGAGATATCAATATATGCTTTGCAGCATTCCTTTGATTTAAATTTTAAAGCCATGTTCATGCATTAAAAAGCAATTTCATATTTTTTGACTGCAGGGTTTAGATGCAAATCCATGGGGCATTACATTAAAAACCATAAACATCATAAAATAGGAAATAGAAATTAAAAATGGAGGCAAAAATGAGGACGTTTAGCTGGTCATTAATAACTGAATGCTTTCTCGTTTGTTGATGTGATAAACGAAAAACTGTATTCAAGATAGAGAACACAAAAAATGGCAAGTGTAATGAAAAATAAAACCCATTTAAAGCAAAGTATTTTTATTCACACAAATTTAATAAGATATATAACAACCGTTTGGTCCATAAATATTTAAGGGGAAATAGTTTCTATACACCATCTTTATCAAGAAACAGGGAAACATGGACAATCTTGATAGAACACTTACTGTACTCAACTATTAACACGAAGATCAATATATAAGGTTCTTGGATTTACCCAACTATATCTGAAAGAGTGCACAAATGCTTTCTATGACATCGCTGCCCCCTTTTTAACAGGATACACCATAAAAAGATCTTCGGAAATAAGATGCAAAACAGTACAAAACTAGTGAGGCGTCAAAAGGATGTGAATCAGTTAACAAAGAACACATATATCCTGAATTTCACAAACTTTCTCCCAAGTTATAGCATAAGGCACATAGTAGAACTGAGTTAGGCATCTACTTCATCAAGTAGATTTGGAGTACCACTTTGTTCTACAATAGAACAAATTGTGACGCTCACAATGAAATGTATCAACTCCATTGAACTCTTTCTTTTCTCTCTATCTATCTTTCAGCCAGAAGAAACATGTTTTTGGTCTGTTCAGTGGCAAGTGTCATTAAAGAAAGTATAAATATGGCCAAAAAGGAGAACACATGGACAACAATGATTTCCCACTGGCTGCCTCTTCACGACTCCACCTATCTGAGGTCATTTGAATGTTCATGTCAGCTCTACAAATCTAGTCTGCAACGTCGCAACCACTTCAATTTCTCACCCCTTGACTCCTTTTTCCCTTTTAAAAATCACATCGTTACCCTGAGCAACATGATAAAAACAATAATGCACTTTTCACTGGGCAGTATATTGTCACTGTGCAATTGAGTTTAGCTGTGGATCTATGGATATGTTTACTAGGATTTATCCATTTGTCTACGGTTAATCTATGAGGCCAACAAATCTGAGAAAGTGCTCCGTCATGAAAACAATCGATTACTAATGTCCATAAAACTGTTTTCCAATCCGAATTTCTCCCGCTGATTTCTAATTATTATTATCATCATGTGACTGCGTTACATGTTGAACAGTTACCACTGTACAGATTGTAAGATTTGCTTCTTTCTCTTTTTATCACAGTAGATTTTGTGAATCAAGACAAAAAATGTGTGTGGCTTCAGCATCTATACCTGCCATATACAGTAAAAGCTGCAATGGTTAGGCGCTTCTAATGCAATTTAGATGTTTTACATGTAGCTCTGTGAGATATTTCAATGTCTGATTCCATCCAACTCAGTCTTAAAGACCGAAACATTCGGAAATAATTAAAGCCTGTTTTCTGGAGTTATTTTCCATATACAGAACATTCTACAAGTTTATTTCCCAAATTATTCCAAAACAGAACAAAAAAATCTTTAAATTGGATAGTGCGAACACAGTGCATACATATACAGGTTTCTGAGGGCAAAATATTCATATTATTTTAGAATTTTAACCAATTAACCATAAATTAGGAAGGGCTTATTCGATCATAATTCAATACAAATGTACAAATAAAGTCAAATCAAGTCAAAAAAGTCTAGTTTTCCAGACAAGCTTCAAGTTTAGTAATTTTTTCCAATGAAATTGTGGGATCCATGACAATTTTCTAATGCCTTCAACTTGAAAAATGTCCCGTTCCAAAAATCAATCTCTGCATACTGTAAGCCGACTACAGACACGGCTGCCATGCGGTTTCAAATGCTACACATTAAAATGATTTCCTTGTATTTTAATGTGGTCGCTGCTGCTCTTTTCTTGCTCTTGTTGTTCTTGTTTGTGTACACAGTACAGCACTTTCTGTTCCAAGGAGCTGTCTCTGGTAGATTTAAAGGTGTCACTTAAAAAAATAAAATGTAAATTGAGGAAAGAAAATAAAAAAAACAAAAACAAAACAAAACAAAACAAAATCAGATAAAAAACAAATCAGTCTGCTAGAGATAGCTTGTTAGAAAAGGTTTGTCAAGGTAGTTTGCGAAGGACTCCCCGAATCATGGCTGTCCAAACTAGAGGTGACGGAGGTCACTACAGTGATAGAGGGGTTTGTCAGGTCTGTTAGTGTGGCCGCGCTGGAGGGGGGGGTCAGGGCCCCACTGTCAGATGAGGGTGGAGGGAGTGAGGTGCCATCAGCCTTATCAACACCTCCATTCTCCTGTCGCAAAACGTTCCTTCTGAATTTGGCTCTTGCGTTTTGGAACCAAACCTGCAAACCAATCCCAATGTGGCTTTTACTTTTTGATTTTAAGATTAATTTTTAAAAAGAAATCATTTGTACAGTCGTTTACATATCAAGCTAGCACAACTATCAAGTTGCCCTTGCCTTATGTACTGCATATAAATCTTTATATGGCAATTTTCATACATTATTTTGAGCTCATGGGGCAGATAACAATGAACCAGTTAGCTCCTGAACACTGAATATAAGAATGTGGATTTTCAAATCAAAACAATAATCCTGTCCTTTTAAATTTTTCATCTGTGAGAGCTGAATTACACCCTTTTCTGTTCCACAGATAAAAAGAACACGTGCACTCTCATTATTAATAATCAGCTACAGTTTTAAGAACGACTTTTCTCCTTTCTGTCCCAAAAAAATAACATTTAAGAATCTACAAAATTTCAGATTAAAAGCCCCTGGATATACATCTAATGACTAAATGGACCAACCAAACAAAGAAAATCAAAGAGATGACTTCAATGATAATATTGGTGTGAAATGAGGGGGGCATGGAGGAGGACGTGGGGGTGCAGACACAGATTATGAGGGGGGTGATCAAATCAGTAGAAGAAGAATGGCTCTCTGCTTACCTGTAAAACTCTCTTAGTGAGGCCTGTTTTCTGGGCCAGCTGCTTTAAGTCCTTGGCATCTGGGTTGTGGTTGATGGCAAAGTAGGATTTCATTGTCCGCAGCTGATGGTGCTTGAAGGAGGTCCGCATGCGTTTGGTCTTCTGTGTTGGAGGGTAGGCCTGCTGGTCCCGGTCCAAGTGGTCGGTGTCATTCTCGTTACAGCCTGAGAGGGCAGAGAGCAGAGCACAGAGGAGGCTCAGAGTCCAGAGGGAACAACAGCAAGTGGTTTTGTTTCCTGTTTTTTTTTTTTTTTTTTTTTTTTTGCATCTGAATTTATTTTCACTGCGCTCAATTATTTCCTTGAAAGATGTGATAGATGACTAACTGGTAATAAAGAGGATCACCCCTCGCCTATCGAGATAACGTCATTCAAATCGGCTTAAATCTAATTATTTGCAACGATGACTAATGAAATGTTACACTACATTTACGGCTCGATATTAAACTGAATATCTTGTTCGCCGGTTTGGCTTTAAAGGGAAAGAAAAGACATGATTAAGAGCATTAGATTATTAAGGCGATCACATATGGACTTGATTGTGCAGGTCATACATTTCCCCTGACTTGCTCTGTTAACAGATGTATCATATGCCACCATGATGAATAATGAAAGTTTGGTACATTTATGATATAAAATTAGAACATGCAAATAAGGACAGCTGGAAAAATCGGACACTGACAAAAATATTGTGTTGCTTTTTATTACTTTTTAATACTATTGCAAATACTACTTTTTATTTTAGTTTATTCTTATCTTACTTTTATTGTTATTCTATTGGGGACTAGTTTTTTGCATTTATTCCTTAGACACATTATATTTATTATTCTATTTTGATAATCAATTAATTGGCTTGAGTAAGAAAAAAAAGTCTACCTTCTCTGATTTCAGTTTCTTAAATGTGAATATTTTCTGGTTTCTTTACTCGAGTAAAGAAACTCGAGTTGTGGAGCAAAAAAAGATATTTGAGGATGTTATGTTGGGCTTTGGAAACACTGATCGACATTTTTCAACATTTTCTGACAACAACTAATCAATTAATCAAAAACATGACCCACAAATTACTGATAATGAAAATAATCATTGGTTGCAGTGTTACTGTCGTTTTTATTCTTATGTTACTGTAATTTTTGGCACAAGAATTTCCGGTATTATCTCATCTTATCTCATCTTATCTTGTGTGTGACAGTCAAACTTGTTGAACTGACTAAACCAAAATTAATTTAACCTCTATACACATTGTTATGCATTGGAAGTGATTCTTGTGGTTTTAATATAACCCGTGTTATAAATTAAAAAAAGAAGCTAAATGATGTATTTTAACTGTACACTGGGACCAAGCTAAATTATTTCTGCTTGTGTTTGCAAAGACTAATAGGCCTAATGGGCCTCATTTGTCAGGAGCTTAGTACTGCATGTGCAAAATACTTAAAGATGGTGAAAAAACGGATCTACTAAATTAAATGCATGTTTGGCTAAACAGTGCTGCTGAAAATTTAAGCGCTGCATTAAGAAAAAAAACAAATTCACACTTCATTTTTGTATTATGAGTTTTTTTTTTTAGAAATTTGATTTTTGCAGAGAAATTTCCAATGACAAATAAATACTTGTGAGTTAAATGTGCATATGTAAGTGGCTATTGGACATTCATATGCTTAAAACTAAAATATAAAACAAAATGCAATTAATTATAGCTGATTGTATACTGATTTTCATATTGATTACACATTTATGTTAGAACAGGTCTCTTGCTTGACTGCAAAATGAGAGGAAATCTACCCTGCAAAGAATAAGCATAGGTTTTCTAAATTATATAGTGGGTTTTATCGATTTTCACGTCTCCTTGTAACCGAAATGCTGACCAGTTACTTTTCTCAGAGGCTGATAAAATATCACATGATTTAAAGCAACATTTCTTCATTGGGATGCAGTGCAAACACGTTCTCAAAAGATAATTATAGGGTTAAATCACAAATCAGTCTGAATAAGGCAGGTAGGGATTGAATAAACTATAGGATACATGTTTTCAATTTGTTATGGCATGAATTATGTTTTTTGTTATTTGAGACGTCTTCTTTGAGACACTTATACGCACCATTAACATGACAATCCTTGACATGTATGCTCCTCTGTTCCAGCCTTCACTGGATTGTGTTTCACTAGATATTACCCACTAGGGGTCTCTATATCCAAACAAGACCCAACTTTACACAGTGGTGTGGAATACTCAGTAGACCCACACCTTTCCCTGGTGAGAACTAACATGAATGTGCTCGCTAAGGCAGAAACAAAACCTCAAACAAAACCTCATCCTATTTGTCAGGAGTATGAGTCTCCTGATCTGCAGAACGATATATTAACCCGAACAGTCTGAGACTAATGGGAAGGATTTAATCAGTGTGTTTGAGAAATTTTTAGTACAAAAGAGACAAAAGAGCAAATCTTTCAGTTGTCACCTATTTTAATTAATCTTATTTTTATTTTCTTGTATTCATTCTGTTTAGTTGAAGGGCTAATTGAATGACGTAAGGTCAGAAATTCATCACATAATTAGAGCGTTTAACATTACATTTTCTTCAGCGTTAAAATGTTTTTTCCTTATGCTTTCGAGGGTCTAAGGGAGTGTCCCTAATTTAATTACCCTTATTCTTTATTTTCCATTGTTTTGTTTTGTTTTTAGTTTTGGGGTTAGTTTAAATGTTGTAAGACATAAATTCAGCACATAATTAAAACGTTTAACGGTCCATTTTTTAAAAGGCTTCTTTTGGGGAGGGGTCTCGCCTCACTGTTTCGTCTACACAACAAGGTGTCCCTAATTTAATTTATCTTATTTTTATTTTCTATTTTTTTTATTTGGTTTATGAGTTAATTTAAATCTTGTAAGCTCATAAATCCATCACATAATTAGAACATTTGACAGTCCCCCTTTTTTTTTAAAGGGATTTTTAGGGAGAGATTTTCCTCACTTTTTTGAGGGTGTGTCACACACTGTACAGATTGTAAAGCCCCCTGAGGCAAATTTTGATTTGTCATATTTTGCTGTATAAATAAAATTTGAATTGACATTTCAAAAATTAGTCAAAATACATCACTTAAGCTTAAAACCCCCAGTATACGCCTTTTTTAAGTAAAAAAAAAAAAAAAAAAAAAAAAAGATCTTTTCTATTGGAATATCCCAAATGAAAAATATAATATTCCCACTGTGACCTTTACTGTGTCTATGGTGCTTAATGATGAGTTCACAGGGACGTCTTCTTATTGTATTTTCTCTGGGAGATTTTCTTTTGTGGGATTTATTATACCTGTTGTGACTGCGTTATATTTAAGGCTTTGTTGTGGTCTGCAAGAAAAATAAAACACGGTGCCACTGTAGTTATTTTTCCATTAATGCATCCATGAGAACTTTAGGATTTGCATAATCTCCCAGAATTGTGTGTGCGAACAGCAAACCGGAGCGCTGCAGCCTGCCTGTACAGTGCAGTGTTTTCAGTGTTGTGTTTTTGGAGCCCCTGCAGCAGGCCCCTCTGCACGGCGCTGCTGGCTGTGTCCCCTGCATGAGAACTGTGCTGACCGCCGCACAGGAGGCCAGGGATTCCAACGTCACCTTCAATTAACGAAGAACAATTAACGCGCAGATTACCCTTATTCCTCCCTATTCACCGGGAACAAGAGGAAACTTGGCGCACAATGACAAACTTTCTCAACCGCGCACTAATTCGCAGAAAGCGACAACAAAATGGGGACGCTGCAGGGGGGGTGGAGAGAGGTCGGGTTATAACATTCAGCGATTCAATGCGAGATTTTTTTTTAGATGAAACCTACATTTAACAGCAGCTTAATTCTCACTGTGATTCCACTTTTTCTGTATTCCAACAAAAGGTCGAAGACAAAAACACGGTTTTGCCATTTTTTACGCAACATCCACGCCCTTCACCGCCAGTCTACATGTTTATTTTGCCCCAAATTAGTCTTAATTATAAAAGTCGATGGGCAAGTTGACGGTGGGGTCAAATTTCGATCATTCCCCGTGCAACACACGCACACACATTTTACAGCACCAAAAAAAAAAAAAAAAACGGTGCGTAAAAGACGCGTGGACAGAAAGCTGCAGATCAATTAGCCATGCGCGGCTGCGGGCTCACTGTTCACCTACATTTGCATCGCCTACAGGACAGATGTGTTCATTTCAGACATGTAAGGTGGAACCCACGGCTGGTACAGCTGTGGCACTGACGAACCGTCTGGATTTAAAAGCGAGGAGGAAAAAAATAGCCTGATTTATTTTATTATTAGTTTGTTTGTCAGTTATTTGATTTAATCATTTTGGCTGTCGCATTTAATAAAGTAGAATTAAATAAATCTGACAACATCGTTGTCAGAAAAGCCCGACGAAAATGTACATTTTGGTGAAGAATACAATAACAATGCAGCGAAATGTTCCAAAACTAGGGTCAGTGAGCCAACCTCACTGTGGAGCGGTTTAGAGTTTAATTTCACAGTAATTTCATAGTTAAATGCAGGTAAAAGGCTCAGTGTGTTTCACTGTCTTCTCTATTGGGCCTGTCCTAACAAACAGTTTAAGGAAGAATCAGCTGGATTTGTCCGAGGTGTTCATAAACGCACCAGAAAGATAGTTGATGATCGAGTCTCATTAACGTGGCGTCAAATACAGACGTCTTGGTTGGTAAAGCATCTCTAGCACCCTAATATATTACAAAATAAGAGGCAAAGGACAGGGCCAGTGCACTTAAGCCACCACAATATACTTCTAGTGGGTCATAAGTGATGATTGAGAGGGATTATGTTTAAAAAAACAAATTTTAAGATGCACATTGTGCCTTTAAATAAAATTGAATAAATACGACAACACTTTGGTCAGAAAAGTTCGACGCCACGTAGATTTTAGTGAAGAATACACGAACCACGATGCAGCAAAATGTCCCAAAACTGGGGTCAACTGACCAAGCGGAGTCTTTCACTTGGTTCTAGAAGGATTAAACCCACATGAGAGGGAGTTCAGTGTTTAATATGACGTCATTTCACACTGAGGTGTGTTTCTGCTGTTTGATTCTCTCTTTACAGTTTGGCTCTCCTCTCCATTAGGCCTGTTCATACAGTAGCCTAAATGTAGGACAATCAGTTAAAGGACATGGCTACTTTTGCACCAAAATAACTTTGTAATAGTATCTACAGATGATTTTCTTCTCTGCGCGTGTCTGTGCTGTCTCACCTGTGTTGTAACTGGGTATATCTATCCCCATGGCCGGGCTCTTCCTCTTCCGCGGCCTGCCCTTCTGTGCCGTCCCGGTGCCGTTGAAGTACGGTAACGAGAGACCGCCGCCCTTCGCTGCCAGCTCGGCGAAGTTGAGCTGCGGGTGGTAGTCCGGTCCCTGCACCAGCGTCTCGAAGTGCAGGCGGCAGTACACCAGGCTGTCCTTCATGCCGAAGTGGTCCCCGGTGGTCAGCGTCTTGTTGCAGGTGGTGCACGTGAAGCAGCTCAGGTGGTACACGGAGTCGCGCGCCCGCATCACCATCTCCGAGGCCGAGATCCCGAGGTGGCAGCGCGCGCACCTCTGCACGGAGAACCTTCTGGAACAGATAAATCGTCAAGACTCCTCATACACAGAGACAAAATGAGACAAGGACAGAACAAGAGCGCTGGACGCGTTTGACATAATATAACCCGCGATGTCAGTGGATAAAATGCGGTATTTTACGGGATACTTGCGCTTTTGTCGTGCATTTCAGTGACAAATGTGTGTGACACAGCTGTACTGTAACAGGCCCATACAGTGAGAATACATGTAACACATCTGGCCTACAAGTTAATGCGGCTGATCGATAAATAAGCCACATTTTGTTTTATTGGTACTTCTATAAAACCATCTCACCCTCTTGCAGGATTTGCACCGCATCTGTCTTTAAAATACTTTGAAAAGAAAGAACATGTAGTCTAAAAGCGAATATTTTCTCTTTTAATTAATTAAGAAGTCAATATACATCCTCAATGATGAAAGTGCAGCTGATATTAAATACAAAAGGCTACAAGAGGACAAAAGCTGTAACTGTGGTGTTAAAAGCACGTTTCGCATTTAACAGCATCTTTTTTCTTTTATTGTGCCCTGTACATGTTAGAGTGTAGCACAACATGTCTGTGCAATAACATATTTTTCTCATTGGTTATTTTCCACGGTAAGAAAAGACACTAAATAGTCTATTTATATACATATATTTTTTAAACGATAAAAATGTAACAAAGTCAGGATAGGCCTAGTCCTTTGTGTCTGAGAGGGTGACTCATACTTTAAGTTAATGTAGTTTACATTACACTCTGAGCCAGCGAATAAAAGTACAATCTCATATCATAACTTATTTCCAATTAACACCACGCAGGGCCCCTGGGAGGCTGTTATGATTTTACTCAGACAAGAATGAGGCCTAATTGGACCAAAAGGCTTCAACATAATTCCAGATGAACAGTCACAGCCTGTTGAATCAGGGATAACAGTGGCTGGTTTTTTTTTTTCCAAAATAATTTTTTTAAGTGTTGAAAATGCATTTTCCTATAAATCCAGTAACATAAATGCACCACTGTGTGAATGGGTGAGTGGGTGTAGGCTTGTGCGTGACAGAGAATAAATATTAGACTAAAAGCTAAAATTATACGTGCATGATTAACCTTAATTTTTCTTACCTGTAGTAATCCTCCTTGCAATAGATACTCCCATCCTTGGCAAAACACGTTAGCTCCGACTCCAGCGCTAGTTTACATTCACAGCATTTGAGGCACCGCAGGTGCCACTGTTTGTCCACGGCCAGGAGGTAGTATCTATCCGAAATCTTGCCGCCACAGCCGGCACACAGAGCAGGCTTCTCCGGGCTCATAGAAGGCATGGTCTGAGGCAGAGAGAGGGAGAGGAGGAGAGCTCAGGGAAACTCATTCCTTCAAGAGGCTCTAATGCAATATACATCATGCAGAGACAGAAACAACAGGCCTGTAGTAGCTTTATGGCCGTGAAATTAAACTTTTTTTCTTCATCTATCAAAGCGAGGCCTTTTGAAGAGCACTTTAAACACGCTGTTAAACAAACGCAGGCTCGGTGTGTTCACAGGCCCCCTGAAGGAATAACCAGCATCTATTACACAACTGTGTGTTTCTGAATTTAACTGGTTATCGAAGAGAATTAAAGAATCTATATTGCTAAACTAACATTTTATTAGTTTAATTTCTCCTCTCCTTTACAAACTAGCAAATAGGTCTGTCTAATTCAGTTTTGAGGAGAAATATTGTTTCTACTTAAAATATTGAAAACAGGCCTATTAAAAATATTGATATATATTTATTCTTGTCCAAATAAAAAACCCAAATTTTGGTAAATAATTCTGTGTAAATTATACTATTATTATGTGATATTAATAACAATACTTCACTATGTTTTTGTAAATAGTTAGCATATTTGTAGATATGTAATTGCCTTTACAAAATATTACTGCTTTAATGTACAATTTTTAAATTTGATTTCAAGAGTAATACCGTGTGTTTTTAATATATTTAGATACAGCTGCATGTTAAATTGCAGCCATTTTTTTTTTCTACTAATTATTTTGTGCAGATAATTGAGCAGCTATTTAAATAATTTGAATTTTAAACTATTAATATCCAAGTGAAAATTAATTTTGGATAAAGATATAGACTAAAATATTTTTCCATAATTGAACACAAAGAAGTAAGTGAGAAATCCTCCTCCCTGATGTCCTACTTACCCCAAAACAACCGTGCATTTCCTGGCACGTTCGCGGTGCCACCGTGGTGGTTTTTGCAGTGACGGTGAAGGTTAAGTTTTAACATGAATTCAGACACAGCTCGACCGGGCTCTTACCGACTCTCTCCCGTTCAGCTGCATGCCCTTCGCCAGGCGCGACTCCGTTTTCGACCTCCTCTCCATCTCCTCCATGATCCCTTGGATGTGATCCCCGGAGATCCCGTGGAAAAGCATGGCTCCCGATCCTGGACGCAACGTGCAACTGCCTGCCTCTGTCTTGCAGCCCACAACTTCCATATACTGTAACTGCAGCGCTGCGCCCCGCTCTCTCAGCGCATCCAAATGTTGCTCTGAGGCTCTGAGAGGCAAAGAGGCACACAACAACACAAGCCCAGAGATTCAATTCAGATCACCTCCTCGATCAGGGTGGAAGAAGAAGAAAAAAAAAAAAAAAAACGAAGAAAAAACTACAACATGGGTGGGACAGGAGGAGCAGAAGGAGTGCAGCTTTTTCCTTCTTCCCGTGAATGCCTCTCCTCCTCCAGAAAAAATATATAGTCCAAATGATGCGACAAACCGGTGTGGAAGAAGTGGTGGTGGTGGTGGTGGAGGTGGTGGTGGTGGTGGTGGGGAGGGAGGAGGGGAGGGGGGGAGCTACAATATGAACACTCGCCAAAAATAATGACACAAAGTTTTTTTTTGTTGTTGTTGTTTCTTTTTGGTGATTTCTCTCTCCTTCCCGATTCTCCCAGTCAGTCAGGCAGAGGGGTTCCTCGGTGCTTGGAGGTCAGGTTGGGACTGCCTGGATTTGAGAACCGTGTCCTATTTGTGAAGAGCCCGCAAAGCCTGCCCAGTCTGAATAATTTGGTAGGAGGAGTTCCCCTCTCTCTCTCTCTCCCACTCCCTCTCTCCTCTCCTCTCTGTCTCCACCTCTCTCTCCATCGCCACTGATTTCTATTCACCAACAAAGAGCTGTCACTCTTCCCCTCAAAAACTCCCGATTCTGGCTGCGCGAAGGACCACTATTTTATGGTATTGACATTTTCATTACTTTTATTCCCCCCATTTACAGGAGAGGATGGAGGATGCTGGAGTCAGAACACGCTAAAGTGAAATGAAATGGGCTTAGAGTAAATTGGATGCAAATATTTTATTTATTTAACATGTCTTAAACAAATAATGTGCATCTAAAGTACAATAAAAAACGCCTTGGAGTTTTATTAAAATGGTCAGAAATAGGCATGACATATGAGGACTATTTATCTTGTTTCATTTGGAGCTTTTATTTTGAAATCCTCACAGTTTTAGGGGTTTATTTCTTCTTTATCAGGCTGCTTGTCCCAGAATAACATTAACTGTGTGTGTGTGCGCGTGTGTGTGTGTGTGTGTGTGTGTGTGTGTGTGTGTGTGTGTGTGTGTGTGGTGTGTGTGTGTGTGTGTTGTGGTGTGGTATAAATGTATTGTTTGGGGCGGGGCAGTGATCAGTGATAGGCTAGAGGGCGGAGACAGATTGTATTAAACAATTTGAAAGACAAGGAATTTTTAACACAAATGAATGAGATTTTTTTTTTTTTTTTTTTTTTTTGGTTTAAAAAATAAAAGCATCCCACGTCGTTACAACCTATTAGCTTGTTTTTTTCTAAACATATAGATGCTCTATTGATAACAGACTTAATTTGATTTTGAGACGAAGCAAACTTATTTCTTTAAAATATATAAATATAGGCCACTGATTTCTGTGCAAGGATTAATTTTCTGTTCATGAAAATGAACTAAATCACTAACGCCTCTTGACTTTTTTCCTCTCTTAAATTAGGCCAAAATCTTGTTTACTTGCAGGAGAGTTAATTATAAACAAAATACCTAAAAAATAAACATATTTCATTCATCTCATATGCAGCAATATCGAGATTGACGAGTTAAACATTTTTAAAAAAGACAAATTGGTGGTCATCACAGGGAAACCAACACCAGTTCTATGTTTTCATGAATCCACCTCTTCTAAATTCCTTATTCTTTACTTGTTATAAGCTGCGTCGTGGAGGCGACTGTGAAGCTCCAATAAAGATTTGTGTCAGTTTTAAAGGGTGTGAAGTCTCTGTCACGCAAATAAAAAACGCAGACTGGCTTTACTGTCCAGCACACACAGGCCAAATATGGTGACAACAAACCAAAATGAGGCAACTCAAGGTCTGTATTTTCATTTTGACTTAACACAACAACAGGCCTTTAAAACGAGCCATGCGTGTCCCTGCAGGGTCGACGACTGCACATTTATCCACAAAAACAACAGATAAACTGGCTCGAATTTGGTCCCATCGCATTAATAGATTTAGTGATGCTGCAGGAGAGGTGGTGTGGTGGGTGGTGGTGGGGTTTGCAGGTGTGGATGCTTCATCTCAAGACGTGTTATATTATCATGTGCACCCCCCCCCCCAGCCCGCCTCCCTCCACCCCTCCACCACCACCATGAAGTTGTGTTGACTTTAATTGGAGGCCCCTTGATAGCAGCGCTATGAGACAGACGAGGCTTGGACCCTCCTGGACGGACTGACTGGACCTGCAGCTGAACGTTAATTTGCGCTCTGCCACTGACTACAGAGCGAGTGAAAAGAGACTCACAAAAAAAAAGGACACACGGATTTCATTTCACCTGGACAAAAGACACCCTGAGAGGAGTGATCAACTCAGCTCTGTGTGATACTTAATCTGGCTGCTGTTTTTTTTTAACCTTCTCCTTCCTTTCCGAATATTAAAAAAAGGCGATTTCTGGTGTAAAAAGTGGATTTATTCACATCGTAAAAATATAAATACTGTATGTGCATCTATCATATCGTTGATGTCGATAAAGGAGAGTGTTTTGACCCGTTGCCTCCAGCAGTGACATTTCATTTGACTGAAGAGGGTTTAACAATGTGTCAGTGAACACTAAAGGGACTGAGGGAATAATGTCTTTTGTGTTGTCGTTTTGTTTCCTTTTCTTTGTATCTAATTACCTGCAACTAAATATATATTAATGACCCGGTTTTTAAGTATATTTTATTATCTCAATTAATTAATTGTGTGTTATTTTGATACAGTTTGCAAAGATAAACCGAAGCCAGTTCACTAAATGACGCTTTTACTTTTTATTCGTAAAAACTAAAAAAAAAAAAAAAAGTGACAATATTCACTTTGGAAATAACAATTAATTTTTTTTAAATTTTAGAATTACATCCTATTAATTAAGCACTCTAGTCGTATATGTTACCCATCATATTTCATTACTGGCTTTAAATAAATTGAAGAAGATTAATCTGGGCGATTGTCTGTCATTTTTCGTTAGAATGATTTGCCCTAATTTAAGATTTGCGATCTCGTTTGACTAAATTAAAGATTTAAAAGCACATAATAATGGCTGCTTATTCGTGCACTGCATTGAGCTCCATTTCAAACATTTGACGCTTTAAAAAAAAAAGAAAAGAAATAAAAACAGTGTTAACAACCATGTTTAAAATGGCGTGTGAAGGCAGGATGGCTCAGTGGGCCACTGACTTTTGTCATATAAATAAAGAAAAGAAAATATCACGTCTCAGCCTCCAGTATAAACAAAATTAGTTACCATACATTTTAATAAAGGCATCATATATTTGTATGTCACCGGTGTACCGTTCAAAATGCATGATTTTGACTTCCACTTAAAAATATGTTATATATGTGCGCATAATTACGATTTTGTGAATAAAAAGATTTGTTTGCAACATTCCGTAAATAAAAATAAAGGGTAGAGAGAGTTTAAATGGCTTTACCTTCCACCACATCCCTGTTTATCCCGCTGAATATTACCCATGCAGCCTATTTATCATGCATCAGATCTGTCGCGCATTGCTTCACGCAGTCTCCTCCGTCTCTTTCCTTTTCGTTAAAAACACAACCTTGTGGGGCTGTTATTATATTTTCCAGTGTGAGACATATAGAAAAGGGTCTTACCTGAGGCTGTGCTGTGCGTGAGATCCCTGTGCAGCAGCGTGCAGCAGGCTGAGGAGCTCCGGACTGTGCAGCAGCAGCGCGCTGAGGAGACACACAGAGGAGACGCTGCCGGTAGATGGGGGCTGTTCCTCGTTTCTGAGCTTACACTTCGAGTTGGAGCGTCAATTAAAACACAAGACATTTAAATATTCCTCTCCCGTATGCAGGCAAGGCAGCCCTCAACACTGCACAACACACACACAGACACACACACACAAAAATGGGAAGTCATGAGCCAGTGGCCTACTCAGCATGTAGGTTACAATTACAGGAGGTAAACTAAATAATCTGGGGTCAAATGATCGCCAAGTGGAAAAGCATTAGATTCAGGAAAATTTTAGTAAAATCAGATGCCTTTACGATTTAAACGCCACGTTTGCTTTTGACTCATATTTTTACACCTATAATGCATGAATTCAGAGCCTAAAGTTTTATTTTAACCCAAAAAGACCAAAGTTACAGGTGAGTTCAAGCACGTTTAGCTTTTAAAAAATATATAATCACAAAATTTTACTTAAATCAACAAATGTTATGTGCGATAATTTACTGTAAATGAGTACAGCTCTAACTGTGAGAGCAGAGGTTTGTGTGAATAAATAATTAGATATGTCTATAGTCAAACGAGATCAATCAGTCTGACAGAGATGCAGCACAGCAACACAAAGCCTGCTGAAAAAAAAGGACTTGGTGTTAATGCCAAATCGAAATCGTTTTCGAAATAACAGTGTTAAATCATTTATGAATTTTACGTATTTTAATCACGTGGATTTAATGATCTAAACCAATCAGTTGAAAAAACAGATTTTTCGTCAATTTCAACCTCATCAAAACGGTACAGATGTTTTTTTTTTTATTAAAAAAGGCAACATTTAATAATAATACAAAGGTAATTCTTATCACCATGCACAACCTCTATTTTGTCACTGGTTGTAAAAATACAAACAATATTAAAACAATCTCATCCTTTAGATTCATATTTCCTCTGAACTGTGACGTCTCCACATCTGTCTCAGCTGGAGAACACAGCTGACAAACTTCATATAAATTCAATGCAGCACTGAGTGTGTTATTATAGTCAGGCAGGAACCATTCAACAACACACACTTGGCCTCATGTTGCAACATCTAATGAATAAAGGAATTTTATTGATGAAAAATTTACCACTATTTAATAATGTCAAGTCTGCTGTAAATATTAATATTGTTTATGCTTTGAAGATGCATTTGATTGTGCCTGGCCTCTAATGAGACTGTATTCATCACCTTATTATTATATAATGTTCCTTTTTTTAAATTTGTAGCGGTGTAATTTTCTCATGCATTGCTGGATTATTATTCACCTGACAGGTGAAACAACATGACTACAAGCTGTCAAATAATAATAACAGTTTAAAGTGCATGATGCCGCCTCTTGAATTTTATATTTAAAGGACAGGTCATCCAGAAGACAAGGACGCTGAGGTATGGATGGATCTCAATCGACAACAAGTGAGTGAATTATTGTGTGGGGATGAGAGCAAAGGGTGACAATTAATTACACCTCTGTGCTGCTTGCATAAATGATCACGTGCCACACTGCTAACAGTCATTTTGCTTTGCTCCTTCCGCCTGGGCTGACATCACAATGTATCTCATCAATAATGCAGCTGCACTGAGATCCATTTCACTGTGTACCACAACGCGTACCGTGCACACAGCGTTTTCTGAGCATGATACCCAGACAGGCTCTGCAGCAGCGTGCAGTGAAGCCAGCATCAACCCGGGATGCCTGCCTGCCTGCCTGCCTGCCTGCCTGCCTCCCTGGCTGCCTGGCTCCTCCTAGGGCATGGCGGTTAGATTACCACACATCCAGGGTTCATCTGGAGTTATCATTTCTGGGTCACCTCAAGTGACACTCGGTCTCACAGAGGGAGCTCTCAGTCTCGCTCCCAAAGCATGGCCAGAAAAAGGAGGTGGTGGAGGGAGGAGGAGGCAAGGAGTCAAAGGAGGGAAGGAAGAGGAGGAGAGGAAGGCTCTCCCAGGATCCACTGTGGTGCAGGGAACCACGGGCTAAACACTGACAGAATGAAGGAGAGGAGTGGGGAAGGGGAAGGGAGAGGAGAGCAGGGGGGGTTTGAGGAGGAGGAGGAGGAGGAGGAACAGAGGGAGGAGTGAAGCACTGTAAAGCTGTATCCCAGTCACATGTATCCCAGTCACATGAGCCAGGGTGGGTGGGTGGGTGGGTGAGACATCCTGGAAAATATTTACAAACACACAGTGGACATGGCTTCATAATTATTGGAGGGAAGGAAATATCAAAATTCACATAAGCACGGGTGAAATATGACCAGAGCGCTGTTTTTATAGCTGATACCTAGAATTAAAATGTCTAACAGTGATTTATAAAAAGTAATGATAGACAGAATAATCCTATAAATAGATTTTTGAGGCGTCTCAATCCTCATGTATCCTGTTTTTCATTTCCATCCTTATTTTCTCTCTCCAGGTCCTCACTTTTTCCCCTCTCCTCCTCCAACTCCCCGCTTCTTCTTCCACTTTCTCTTTTCTGTCTCTTCCAACCAGTGCTCCCCCCCTCCCTTCACCCCCTCCACTACCTCACCACACCACCACCACCACCACCCCCCCCCCCATCCCCATCCCCTACCTCCCTCCACCCCTCCTTCGATCTCCTCCCTGCTCTGCTCTGCTGGAGCTCAAATCACAACCCCGGTCCCTGGCAGATGGAGGATAGGAGAGAGAAGCTCTTAACTAGCCAGCCTGAGCCTCTGCTCTCTGCACACCAACTGCTGCCTGCCTCCCCTCCCTGCCTCCAGAACGGCTCCAGCAGCACACCGCCACCTCCACCCGCCATCCCCCCCTCCATCTCCTCTGGGGACAGAGTATCCTCCTGGGGAATGGTGCGCATATTAGTCCATATCTGGCCACACTAGAAAGGACATGGAAACATAATAGATGGATGTTCTTTATCGCTATTCTCTACTTGCACAATGTAGTGTGACGTATATCCGTTTTTACAAGCTGCTCGTGCCTGTCAGTGTTACGGCAACATTACCTCCACCTACAAACTTTGTGATTTTTCATCTTTAAGTTAGTTACTTCACTTTTCACAGTTAGCTTGACTCGTATATTTTTACCAATCCTTTTGTATGGAGTGTTTTTGAGCATTTTGACCACCTCACTGCCTTAGATAACAATTAGCAGTGTTAGCTACCGACCTATTCATTCAAACTCAGTAAAACAAAACTTGCCAAAAACATCCTGGCCTGTCTTTTCACTGCTCCAACAATCACCAACTCTGGTTTGATCAAAATAAACACTTAATTCACAGGGTTAGGTGTGAAAATATTCTACACATCAGTTCACTTCCTGTCAACGCTATAGCAACGTTGCCTTTGCCTACAAACTCTGTGATTTTTCATCCTTTAGTAAGTTACTTCACTGTTCACAGTCAGTTTGGCCAATATTATTAATAGTATTTTACTAGGGTTGCAAACTGTAAGCACTTTCCTTAATCAATTATCGGTAATATCAATGATCAAACATTGACTGATAATTTTGTTTATACCAAGTAATTCCAAATGCTTTTTTTTCTCCCTCAATCAAAGCATATTCTCTGACAGCATTACACAGCCTATGAAACATATAAAGATGTAAAGGCTTACATATTAAACACATAAACTTGAATATTAAATGGAGTGTGCTCATGAAAATAATCTTGGTTTGATTGTAGATTGATTAAATTTTACTTGATCCATCAAATTTTCAATGACAATTAATTGATCCAATCATTCCCAGTATTTACTGTTCCTTTTATAAATCGTTTTTGTTTTGTTTTTGTTGTGTTTGGCTTTCTTGTTTTTCAACAAACTTTTTCATCCATAACTTAGTTATTTTACTTTTCACAGTTGACTTGCTACCTATTGTTAATAGTTTTTTATATAGTGTTTTTGAGCAATCACCTCAGTGTCTTAGATAGTCATTAGCAACATTAACTACCTACAGTAGCTAGCATTGTTGTCTTCACTCAAACTTGACAGAAACAAAATAGAACTCACCAAAAACATCTCAACTCGTCCTTCAACTGCTCCAACAATCACCAACTCTGGTTTGGTTGAAATAAAGACTTGATCCACCGTGTGAGATGTGAAAATATTCTGGCTGTCCATGTAGTTTCTTCCTGCTGCTTCTCTGATGTCCGACCTCCCTCTCGTTCCTCTCTTCAGAGATAATGTGGTGAATTAAGGGTTTATTTTGACTAAACCTAAGTTGGTGATTGTTGGAGCGGTGGAAAGATGAGCCGAGATGTTTTTGGTGAGTTCTGTTTTGATTTGTTGAGTTTGAATGGAGATGCTAGCTAGCTAGCTAGCTAGCTAATGTCACTAATAGTTACCTAAGATCTGAAGTGATTATCAAAATGCTCACAAACACAATGTATAGAAACAAACAGTAAATATTATATGTTAGGGTTGACAGGATGTAAACAGACAGATATACATCACGCTACATTGTACAAGTAGAGAATATAACCTTATGAGTCAAAGCAGCTTTTTGATGCTTGTGTATGGTACAATATTGTCAAACACTCTCTTTCTTCCCACATCAGCCATTCATTGAAGATAGAGGAGAGTATAATAAATAAGTTAGAGGTTAGATAGTGTAAAAGCTAAAGAAAAATCAATTACATCACTTGTCTTTTAAGTGTAGATGAGAAATCGCAGATATGGCCGCATAACCAGGAGGGAAATAAACAGGCCAAAGTGCTCCTTGGGCACTTAGGTGCCTGCGACTGCCCCTGACTCTCCTTTTATCTGGGCTCATCTGGCGGCCACGACTTACCCTGGCATGAGCCTGACCACCAGTTGCGGTCCGAGGGAGAAACTGCTCCTCTGTGCTATTTGCAGCCCTGTCTGTCCAAAGGAATCTGGTGCGCTGACTGTCACTCAGCGGCCATGTGTGTTTTTTATCACTAATTCTACCACAGGGATCGGGTTGTCCATATGACCACTGTGGAGGCTGCTGCCCCGAGGCGAGCTGACATTGTCTGTGTAGAAGGACCAGACGTTGATGTAGGGGCTGCTCAAATGCTGCTTGAATATCAAGACACACGTGCACGTACGCCCACGTGCACGCACACACAAACGTACAAAGCAGTGCTTGGCCAATTGCTGAGACTGATGTTCCTTTCAACCATCATACGGCTGACACTCAAGTTGTTTTTTTTCCCCGCCAACCCTGTGTCAGTTCCTGGCTGGTCTGGCCAGCAGTGATGGAGACACTGTAACTGACTGTGGTCGGGGCCATTGGCCGCAGGGCTGCTGTGCTTGTTTGAGACAGGGGGTGGGGGGGGGGTGGGGGGCTGCTGGCCTGTCAACTGGTTGTGACTTGAGCCTGTCTGGTCACAGTTCCAAACTGGACAGCTCTCTCTTTCTCTGCGGCTAGTGCCACCGTCCTGTAGAAAGGCACTCAGTATAGAGCTGCCACTCTGCTCCAGCACAGCATATGCTCCGGCTGAAGGTCAGAGATGTTCAGTCCAAAATGCCTGAAATAAACACCTCACATGTCTGTTGGCTGTTGTAACTGGGGAGCACATCTGCACTGAGGGAATACAGCTGTGTGTGTGTGTGTGCATGTGCATGTGTGAAGGCCTACATATTTGCTTATCCTGAGAAAGAAAATTTCTTCATTTTTCATCATTCTTCTGGCATTGCATAATACAGACAAAGAATTTATTCATGAATAATTTTTTCCTGAGTAATGTCATTAATGTTATGAACATGTCAAATATAATTAAATTAGCTGTGATTAACTAAAGACTGTGTGTCACAAACACTTTATCCGTAAGACAAGAAAAAACACGGATGATCAGACTTTTAGTTAAATGCTCCTTCATTGTGGAAGTTCAAGACATACTCAAGGGTACAACTGAAGAAAATACACTGAGACAAGACTGTTTCAAAACAAACTTTAATAGAATTACAAAAACTCCAAGGCACTTTCTTTTAAAACAATTAAAATGTCTCTACTGTCATGGTATGGTCATGGATGAAAGCAGCACGTGTGGGTACTTTACACCTGTGTCATGGCCCCGCCCCTTTTTGAGTGAAAACAACCACTCTAATTTGACTGATGGTCAATACAAATTCTGAGGTTGTTGCCAGTTTAAACGGATAAAATAAGAAAAACATATCGATATTTAGCTATTTGGAGAACAAATCCTCCTACCAGTCAGGTGAGCAATTATACTTTATCTTCTGTCGTTATATAGGGGGAAAAAATGAATTTGACATATAACTAACTTATTGAACATTCAGGTAATGTATTTCAGACATCTGTCACTTTTTAAATTGTTAAGACACTTTGCTTTGCTGGTTTTGGTGCTGCTGAACCAAACTCCACTCTACAAACTGCTGCTGTTTGATGGTGGGGCCTGTTTTTTCACAGTGAAAATGATAAAAGTTCCACCATCACTCAGTCTTTTCTGATTTACTTTGATCTACAGGCATAATCGGCTCACATGTCATTTGCTCAGTAACATCATTATCTAACCTGTGATCAAGTGTTTGACACAGACAAACATACTGACTGACCGCTTTCACAGCGCTTGTTTTCACCCATGGGGGTGTGTGGTCGTTTTCAAGACAGAAATATAAGGTATGGCAACTTTCATCTATGTTAGATCATAAAACAAAAGAATTCTGATGGGATCAAGTCTTCATCATGACTCCCTGATAAAGTTAAAAAAAGAAACCAACTCTTTTTGACAACCTGACAAAGCCTTGATACCTTAACACGCCATATAGAAGCACCTCCTGGACTCAAATTGAGTTTGTTTGAGGTGCTTTTTGGATTAGGATACATGTGCATACAAACATCACAAAAAACAATTAAAATGCCTTTATTGTCACAAACAAAAAACAATAATAATAAACTTTATGGCAGCACTTTATATTAAAGTGCCTCTAATAAGCATTAGTTAATAGGTAATGGCCCTTATAAGGTACTTATTAACATGGATATGTGTTAATAAGACTATATGAGTGTTAATAATAGCATAAGCAGCATAAGCATTTGGTGTGCATTTATTAACAGTTAACTATGCATTTTGGGGGTACCGGATCTAAACTGTGAACCATGCTTACTAAGATTAATTAATGCTTTATTATGCACTAATTAACAGTTAATTATTTCAGGCTTAACAGCCTTAAATCGAACAGTAAGTTTCAGCTACTGAATGGAATTTGAGGTGATTTTTTTTTCTGTGATTAACGAATAAATGAAAACATTTCAACGGTTAGTAGACTATTACAGGTCAGCCCTACTGGTTAAAGGCATCAACTCTTTTGTCAGTGAGTCAAAAAGAGTCTTTTTCGTCTTTTTCAAAGAGTCATGACTTGATGATTTGTTTTAGGGCCTAACATCACCACGGCGAGACAAGAAAGGCATTTTAATTGTTTTGTTTGTTTTTTTTTTTTGTTTGTGATGTTTGCGTACACATGTATTCTTATCCAACGATCACCTCAGACAGACTCAATTTGGGTCCAGGAAGTGCTCGTACACAGACGTTTTTTGATGCTTTAATATGATTGACCAGCCTGGAATTTTCAAGTAAATTTCTCCATAAAGCTGTCGAAGGGATTTCTGTGCTGTTTGTGTCTCAGTCACCAACTGCTAGGCTCGAACATGATGATAGAAAAAAAAAAAAAAAAAACATTTCAAACTGTGCCATCACTGGATTGGGAAGACGTGGAGGGATGAGGCAGACATGAAAGTTGGCCTATTTCATGGTCAGGCTGCGGGACCGCCGAGGCCCTGAATGGCAATGCATCTACTTTAATGTGACAGACAAGTCCCTAGGCAAAACCCGCAGAGCCGCGGCAGGCAAGCGGGCCCAGGTACTTGATGAGTGTGACACCTTCACCGTCCCGCTGTAGAAATGTTGCTGCCGCACGCTCCGCTGCCTCGGTTTAGAATAACACCAAATAAATTCGCCTCTCATCCCGCCTGACGACGCGTCCCCGAGAACCTGTCCTCCCCAGCACTGTTGGGATCATGAATCTCCTTGTAGCCGCTCACAGGGCTTTGCTCCGATCACTAAGCACTTGCCTTTGGGACCCACCTGCCGAGGAAAATTGTGGCCGCGCCAGTAGGCGGCTGCAACAGAATTCCGCGGCAGACACATCCTCTCATCCCGACGCTGTTTGCCCAATCAGGCGGAGACAGGCAAGTGTGTGTGGCAGGTTCAGAGCCAGTGCCTGAAGGCATCGCGCTGCCTACCCACATGCACTCACAAATCACAAATCAAGTGGCACATCTTTCCTCAACATCTCTTGCACGCACAGGTAGTGCTGCATGAGCGCTTGACCTTACCTTGTACTATTACTGTGGGCGACAGAGTCTGGTGTTTAGTGCAACCTTTATTCTATATTGGCCTATTAGGAGCCACAGGGTGTTGTGATGGAGGAAGCCTGCCTATGCATGTGTGCGTCTAAGCCTGAGCTGATCTATTGCAGTGCTGGGATAAGAGGGCCCAGGAGTTCATTAGGCTGCAGCTCAGGAGAGCAGCCGCAGGGAGCTGCGCTGTAGCCAAGTGTTGCCAGGAGGCTGAGCGCCGAGTCCGGTGGGGAGGGCTGCTGTTGATGTCCATGGCATGTTTGTTAACAGCCTGATTCCATCAAGTGGTGTAAAAGCAGAGCAGCCAAGTGTAAGGGCTGACCCTTGGCCCCTGCCTATTTTTAACAACACAGCGTTTCAGTCAAAGGTAGACAGTTCAGTCGAGCACTTGTGGAGTGTAAATGATGCTAATATTCATGCAGTTGTACATTTGGGAGAAAAAATAACAAGAGATGCAAAGCAAAAGAGCACAAGACTCCATCTGACTATCTACGGTTACTTTCGCTTATATGCCCTTTATCTTGAGGGCGAAGATCTAAAATGCTCTTTCAGTTTTCATCTCCATACTCCCACAACCCTTGTAAATGCATCAGAGGAGCGGAATACCACAAAATATTAAATACTCTTAAAGAGAAACGAAAAATGAAGCTCAAGGCATTTTCATTGGACATTCATTGGAAGAAAAAATATCAGAAAAATACAGCAAAACCAAAATGAGATAAAAGACTATTTTACATGAGGTTCTAGTGAACAAATCCTTTTCTCCTACTTGCCTGTCTTATGAGAATGAAAACAATCCTGAGAATAGTTGTGATTCATAGGAGGTAGCTATTGCACAGACACTACCCATATTTCATCATTTAGTACACTGCTAAAAAATGACTCTCAAGTAGTCCAAATAATGACAGGCAGGAGATAAGCAACGTGTGGCGGCTGGGTTCCATTCTTCACGGGTGTTTTACCTCCGTCATGTCGGGCCTATACATAAAACAGAGAGTTAAACTGTTTCTTCATCGCAGGGTCCTTCACGTTGACTTGGCCATATGGACACTAGAGGGGGAAATGAAATAATTAAATGGTGCTAAATGGCAGCATGTGGAGCAGAACTTCAGTCACACAGAGAACAAGACGCGGACATGTGTACAGAGCAACGCACGCCAGAGGAGCAACACTTAAAACAAAGGAGAACAGGATGAGGCCGAATCAAATCAGGATGGAACCGCAGATGAGGGGAAGACAGACTGGGGACTGGATCAGACAAGGAAGGACAGCAGATGAGACCAGACTGCATAGTATAGGACAGGACACAGAAGCAGAACGGGGCCCTAAATCCCAAAGTATCCTGAGGCTGATGAGCTCATGAAACCCATCCAGATTTATGTTGCAGCTGTATACTGTATGTACTCTGCCTGGGCAATATGTAACAGCAATGGACACTCCGTCAATAACATTAAGAAAAGTGTTCAGTAAAATATGAAAACAGCGAACATTTAACACGTGTGTTGTTCAGTTGCACCATTAACATGTGTACAGCTGCAAAGATTAGTCGACTGAAAGAAAACTAGCTGCCAACTATTATGATAATCAATTAATTGTTTCAGTAATTTTTCAAGCAAAAATGCCAAATATTTGCTGGCTCCACCTTCTTCAGTAATGCAAGGGTTTGCTGCTTTTCTTTGTCATTTGTGACACTAAATGAAGAGTCTTCGGAATTTGGACTGTTGGTTGGACAAAAGAAGCAATCTGAAGACATCACTTTGAGCTCTGGAAAATGAAATCACAATTTAGCTGGGGAAATTAGCTGTGAAATTCACAGGTATGAGCTTTTTTCACAAATTTCTGACATTTTACAGAGTGACTGGTTAACCAATAAACCATGAAAATAATTGTTAGCTGTAACCCTACACGTGTAAGTGAGAAAATGAGTGCAGACGGCGAGGAAATAGTTGTTTCTTCAAGTCTATTACTAGTGTGTCTTGATAAATAAAGTGGTTAAATTCAATTTCTTTTGGTCTCTTTCCTTTCTTTTATTAAAAAAGGGTCATACATTTTTTTTCAGTAGTTTTTTCAGTTGATCTTAGAGCCATTAATTCTGTCTGTTTGGGTCAACATAGTCTAAGTGATGCTTCTTATAGCCCTAATAATAAACAACAGATTAATATTTTAGCCCTTCAAAGGCTAAATCGGTAATATCAGCAAGTAAAACCACACAAGACTTTGTTTTCAATGAATAAAACATTTTTTGTCCAGGTCGTCTTTTATTGGACTTCATTAACAAGATGATCCAATTCTTTCCCATAGTGTCCTTGAAGTAAACAAGCTGTATTTTTACCTTCACTTTTAACATCACACTGGCCAACATCTGGCCAAAATACCTCTTTTCTTGATTTTTCAGCTCCCATTCCTGCTTTTCGTTTGTTCTAGTTGTGATGCTTTGCAAGAGAATTTCTTATAAAACTGACAATTTTGTGAACAGGGTGCTAATGCAGGAGGGTTAATTTGACAACAGGATGACAACACCTGCATGAGTAGGTGATGCTGCTCTCATTCAGGAATGTAAAGAATCCTCAATTTAAATTTTAAATTGTAATTTGTGCTTGTGGGCAACATCTGGTTTCAGCAGCAGCCAAATCTAACACTTACGTCCACCACATAGTAACATGTGTCATACAGACTGCAGCATGCTGGAAGCTCAGAGTGTTGACTAAATTAAATTATTATTAAATTAATGATAAATTATTAATTTAAACTAAAAATATACAGTGAAATTAGCTGTGTTACTTAATTAAATTAATTAGCAATCCTTCAGCACCATGGACAGCTGACTTTGAAGTAAAAGTCTTGAAGATCTCTGTTTCGTTCTTTTTGCTTGCACCTACGTTTGGCATAATTGCAGGTGTGTTTTTGGACTTCACTTCACAGAAGAACATCCGAAGTGTTTCAGTGTTGTTTTTTTCACCACCTGTGTTCATCGATCTTTGTTAGGGCCTAGTAAGCGTTTATTCGCAATGCTAGCAGAGACCGGAAAAAAAAAAACAAAAAAAAACTGCACGCCACTTCACACAAAAGTGAACTGAAGAGTGAGCCTGTTATGTTAGCTCCGCCTACCCTCTCAGGTGGACCAACCACTGCTGGGTGATGAAAAATGTGTCACTAACTGTGTGCGGCCTGTGATTTTTCCCAGGAACGCCACCACTGACACTCAGGTCATAACGCTACAACTGCAAGGGCTTTCGTCAGTGGGACTTCTGGTACCCCATTTGGTGACAGATAGCGACTTAACGGACATTTAATTAAGAAAATCTTGAGATTATTACTTTAAGAGGCAAGAAAGAACAAGAACATTTGTCACAATGCACCTAGAAAACAAAATCAACATTTAAGCAGGGCTGCACGATATGGTAAAAAGAATCATACTGTGCTTATTTTTACAGATATGGCAGTTTTGATAAGATTCATGATTAGTGGGAATAATCATTTTTGTATCACAATTTTCTTTTTCAATGAAAAAAAATATTGAAACCATGATGATGTGACATTTCTTGGTGTCTGTACCAAACAAACATGTTTTCAAACATATTTTACCTTTATCGAAAACTGCAGCTTCTGTGATTTGGATATTGCACCATGCCATATTGCAGTTTCGATAGTATTTCGATTAATTGTGCAGCCTTACATTTAATGTAAATCATCATTGGGAAAAAGGGCCTAGAACAGGAAAGAACTGGAGAAGACGGGACAGGACAAAACCAAAACAGCCAAGGCCAGATGAAAAGAAGAAACCAAAAAAACCAGAGGTGAAGTGGAGAAAAACACAACCTGGTGCAACAGAAAACAAAGAGCTCACATGTCTGCATGCGCTGCCACAGCATTTCCCTCTCTGAAGGTGGGCATACTCTGTGAACACCTTGTACCCACTGGAAGGGTCGACATACATCTGCTTCTTTGCCTGAACATAATGAAGATATTATTATTTAATTAGCATGACATACAAACACGTATGCTGGTGTGTGACCCCTGCATACATAACTATATACAGCACATATACACACCCAAACACAAAGGCACAGGCAAGCATAATACTTAATATGAACATATACGTAGAGACAGATTGCTTTGGGTCGAGGAGAAGAGGGAACGGATGACCTCTGTGCATAGAAACAGATGTAAGACTAAGTCTAACTCTTATGATGTTTCTAATTAATTAGTGCTGTCCTTTTGTGTGCAATTCAGTAGGTGAAAATCTGCAATGATTAATCAACTGGTAGCAGAGGAGGCAAAAGTAAACACAATCTTTGCTCAAGTAGAGATACAGACACTCGCGTAAAAAAAGACTCTGGTACTGATTCAACTTCTTTACTCAAGTAAAAGTGAAAAAAGTCCAGGCTATGAAATGTACTCAGAGTATAAAAGTAATAAGTCGCCCACTGGGGGACATTTCGACCAACTGCAAACTGAACCTCACCTTTTCTCTGCCATCAAGTCTCCCTCTCTGTTTCGCTTTGTCACATCTTGTACATAGTTTTGTCTTGTTACGTCTTTCACAGTTTTCGTCTTACGTGTTTTATGTAATTTTCATCAAACTCATCTCGTCTTTCAGTTGCTTTTATCTTCTTGCATCGTTTACATCATTTTCATCTTGTTACGTCTTTTTGGTCTTGTTGCGTCTTCCATGTTTTTTTCATCTTGTTATGTCTTTTACGTCATTTTCATCTTGTCACATCTTTTACCTAGTTTGCACCTTGTTACATATTTTACATCATTTTTGCCTTGTTATGTATTTTGCTTTTTTTCTGCTTGGTTACATCTTTCACATTGTTTTTGTCTTGTTATGTCTTTTATGTTGTTTTTTATGCCTTGTTATGTCTTTTTAAAGTCTTATATCATTTTCGTCATACTCTTCTTGTCACGTCTTTCAGTAATTTTGACCTTGTTACGTCTTTTACAGCGTCTTCACCTTGTTATGTCTTTTATGATGTTTTGTCATACTTGTATTTTTACGTCTTTTAGGTTATTTACCTTGTTTTTGTCTTGTTACATCTTTTACTACTTGTTAAGTCTTTCATGTCGTTTTTGTCATGCTCATCTTTTTATGTCTTTCGTTTTCCATCTTGTTGCATCTTTTACGTCATTTTCATAGTTACATTTGTTGTCCATGATATGCACTGATGGACACAGCGAGAAATTGTCTTTTTGTCTTATGGTCTCATCTATTTTGATTCAAATTGGTCATCACGTTGGGAAAGAGGGGCACAATCATGCAATATAAAAATAATTAATAATTCCATTCAAATGCATTAAAACTAAAATAACAAGCCTGTTTTGAAATTGTAAGAAGTAGAAAGTACAGATATTTGTGATATAATGGCAGGGGTAAAAGTAAAAAGAAATACTCCAGTAAAGCACAAATACCTTTAAAAAAACCCCACATATTTTATCTCGACCAATCGTTCATCTTGCACGGACACACAAACACCTTCTGTACGTGAAAAACACTGAACTCCTCTGCCGTCCCTCAGGAAGTTCGAAAATGTCATCTCTCAGTCTGTTTCAAACTGAGAGCCCACTAGTTGGTGAGCTTTGACAGGCCACAAAGGGAAAAAGGCCCGGGGCCCTTCGGTGACACGGCCTGTCATTTCACATGGCAGCGCAGGGGCACATAGTGAAGCTGGCATAGCTGGGCCCCCTCTGTATTGTGCTTTTCCCACCCAGGTCCTACCACTCTCCTCAGGTCGCGGCCAACTTGCCTCAATTTCATCCACACTCAGAAGCACAATATTTACAACAGATACGCCTAAAGGCACGCAGATGACACCCACTCACTCCTGTCATCAGCACAGAGCTCACTGGCTCTGTTTGATGGAAGAGCAGGGAAGATTTGGTCAATGTGACGGATCTGACAAACACAACAGTCATCTTTACTTATATGACATGGACTTTGTATATAAGACTATGCCTGTGAGTAACACTGGAAAGAAAACTGATAGAAAAAAGAGGAATCTTCCTAAAATATCTTCAGGCTACCATTTGGCATGTTTTTTTTGTTTTTTTTTTGCACCACATATGCCTAATCTACCCACAGTCTTTTTCATACTGACTTTTAGTAATTAAAATTATGATAAAATTTCACTCTGCCAAGGACCAACAGGGAACCCTGCCCTGGGGACAGGTGGGCTCTGGAGAAGCACCACAGCTGGCACATTATCACACTTTGTGATGAATATCAGCTCAAATAAACAACAGTCTTATTGGTTCAGTATACTCGACTGCACAATATAGTAAGAAAAAAAAATCATATTTTGATTATTAATAATAATCCTTTTTGTATCACAAGTTTCATTTTCGCTGTAAAGTCTATTAAACCACGAAGATGTGACATTTGTTGAGGTTTGTGCCAAACAAACATGTTTTCTTACATCTGGAGGACAGGATTTGTAGACCAGAGCATCACTGCAGCGCTACAGCACTTCATTATAAAGCTGTTTTGGTCCACATTTTCCTTCTTGGATATTGCACTTGGCCATACTGCAGTTTCGATCTTATTCTGATTAATTGTGCAGACCTGGGCAAAAACAATGGTTATCGTTACATATATATGACATGTATAATGTATGAAACACTGGGTAGGTACCTCGCAGTAAAACTGGAAGAAAAACTGTTTAAGAAATTGAATCTTCAGGCTACCATTTTAAGGTTTTGTTTTTTTGGGGGTTTTTTTGCACAAAATTTGCCAATCTACCCACACTGTCTTTGACGCTGACTTTTAGCAATTAAAATGACAGTAAAGTTTCACTCTGCCACACAGGGAGTCCTGCCCTGGGGACTGACAGGTGGGCTCTGGAGATGCACAACAGCTGGCATATTATCACACTATGAAGGATATCAGCCTAAATTAACAATGATCATATTGGTCCAGTATTATTTACACTATTGTGGACTTAACACTGACATTGGGCTTATTTTTTAAAGTAGCATGAAACTTGCTAGAAATGTAAATATAAATATGGCGGTCTTAAAAACACTTAATTACCTCAGTCATGTCAAAAATTGCTCTTAATCAAACATTAACAGTATATAATATTATATAATTAGGAATGCACTATATGGATTTTTTTTCAGCAGACATGATAACTTCATGATAATTTCACATTTTTGTATTTTAAAAAGAAGTTCATATAACCTGTAGTTTATGCACAAAGACAGACACAACACAATAACATATTTAGTTAGTTAAAGGCGATGTTGAATAAATTGGTGAACAAATTAACACATCAATAATTGTCATCGATCAGAGATTTTCAGGTATCTGTGCTTGAGTATTTTTTTTTCTTCACTTTTGCTCCTTGCATTTTAACAAAATTACCTGATCTTTCTACTCCTAGTTTTACTGCATCTGAAGGGAATTATTGATTAATTTTATTTTGCATTATTGTGCTCCGTCTTCCCAACATCAAGACTGATTTCAACCTAATTGATTGAACAATGACACATAAAAAGGTACGACAGATGTGACAAGATGAAAACAAATTAACAAGATGAAAACAGCGTGAAAAGACGTAACAAGACAAAAATGATGTAACAATACCTAAGATGAAAATGATGTGTGATGTAACAAGACATAAATGAAGTAATAATATATAAACAGATGAAAGTACTTGAAAAATGTAACAAGAACCAATATGAAGTAACATGACAAAATGACGTAAAAGCTATAACAGGATGAAAACGACATAACATGAAGAAAATCTCACAGCAACACATAAAGTAAAAATGACGGAACAAGATGTAACAAGAGAAAAAGTATGTAAAAGTTGAGACTCAGTTAGCTTTACTCAGAAACAGCAGGTAGTAATGTCCTTTACAGGGCGACTTTTTACTTTTATACTTTTTTTTTACATTTCAAGCCTGTACTGTTTCATTTGTACTTGAGTAAAGAAGTTCAATCAGTACTTCTGTTTTTACCAGAATCATTTTTTATCTGTATTATCTGTACTTGAGTACAGAGTAGGGCTGCATGATTTGGTAGAACAAGTCATATTGTGATTATTTTAACTGAAATTGATCACGATATGTGATACAATTAACGGAAATGATCAGTTTTACATAACAATTTTCATTTTCACTGAATTATCAAAATCATGAAGATGTGTTATTTATTGAGTCTGCAAAGGGGCTGAACAATTTTGAAAAAAATATCTAATTGCAATTATTTTGACTGGTATTGCAATGACTGATGCGATATGATTTGCGATATTAGAGGTGATGATAATTTTTTTAACATCATTATTCTCATTGTGATTGTAAAACATGTTAAAATTACTATAGTGTGGGTTTGTGGAGGAATCTGTACCAAATGTAGACGTTTTCTTAAGTCTGTAGAATCTGATGTGTGGGACAGGACATCTTTGCCTCATGACATTCAATAATTTAGAAGTTTTTTGACACACATTTTGTCTTTAACAAATATTGTACCTCATACCTGGAAAAATGCAGACAGCCATATTGTGATTTTGAAAAAAATTCAATTAATTCTGCAGCCCACATTGTTTCTTAGGCCAAGTCATTTTTCCTACCATTGTGGGTGCGTACTTGCCACCTCTAATTATAATCCAATAATACAGTTACTAAATATTAGATAGGTAGATATATTATATATAAATATATATCATATATTATAGATATAATATATTGTATATATAATATATATAAATATTAAACAGGTCACTCTTAGTACTTTTACTTTCCATACTTTGGGTACTGAAGTATTAAAAGCACTAGTTAGTTTTATTCAAGTAATATATCTGAATACTTCTTCCATCACTGCTTCAAAGGAAAGGATCTGGATACTTTCCCCATCCAACATAACAACAGTGTCATCGCCTGGTTGTAATTAATCATGCATAATTGCAGTAATCAGATTGAACAGGACATGATTTGATTTCAGATGTCTGGAGTGATCCATCTTTACCTCACACGCCTCTCTATGGATCCTGTGGATGGTCATCTCCTCCTCTGTGAACTTTCTCCCAGCCTGGTCGTTGTCACCTCCCATGTTGCTGCTGCTGTTCGTCATCACATCAGTAAAGTCTGTTTCACTGCCGTCTGCATTGATCCGTGAGCCGCTGCCTCTGCTCGTCTGTCGCTTCGAGCTCTCTTCTTCTGAAAGAGTCGCTATCGACATCGTTACGAGTCGTTTATTAAACCGAACATGCAGAAGAATCAATCTGCTGACAAATGATTTACTCAGGTACTCCTGAAGAAACATCCTCCTGTAAAACTTCTCTGGTATTTTTGTGCAAAAAGATCCAAGAGTCCGACTAAACAGACCATCTCTTCATTTAAACACAGTGAAGACAGACTGTACCATTAGTTCTTATCACAGACTGTCTGTGCTGCATGTTTACTTTTTTGTGACCGCCTGTCAGTTTTCCCTGCACAGACATGTGTTGCACTTCCTGCTTTGCGTCGTCACAGTGGTGACACGTGACCAGTCCGGCGCGCTGATCCCCCGGCGCGCGCGCGCACACACACACACACACACACACACACAACACAGCGCCCCTGCTGTCACACAACAACACAGGAGCCGCTGCTGATGTGAGGGTATCTACATTTTACTGAGAGAGATATATATGGATAAATATTATGTAAGATTCATTATTACTGTTTTATTATCATTTTTATTATGCGACTAAAGTGATAGAATAAAATGAATTGTGACCATCAGTTACTGATCAGCAAAAATCAAACTGCTAAAAGATACAGACAAAAATACAGATACAGATACAGAATTAATGGCTGTTATTTTCCTCTGAAATTAAATATTACACCACTTTGACACTAATTAAAGGGTCAGTTCACCCAAAATGAGGAAAAAAAACATGTCATCTTGTCATGCAGATAGCGTTGGTTTTATTTGTTCTGTGTGTGTGGTTATGAATTAAATTATTTTTGGGGACACATTTCCGACTCAAGGCCAGTTAACTAGGGACAGCTGGTCCATTTGGGACCAAAAGCCGTTTCCCCTATCGGAAAAACTGTTTTTTGAGTCACCGGTTAAAGGGGTAGTTCAGTCAGTTATTATCCACTCACCTCATGCCAACTGAAGGCCAGGTTTATTTTTTTAGTCCACAAATCACTGCTGGAGTTTCACAATTAGACCAGTTTTCAAACGTAAAACATAAAATGCCTCCATACTATTTGTCTCCTAAAGCACAAGCCAAGCTGACTTAAAAGCCATCATTCACACCATGTTTTCAGCCTAAATCTTCTCTGCAGATCCTTAGCTTGGAGCCATGTTCATGTGTACACCGTCTGAATTGGGTGTGTGTGGTGTGACAATGTGTGTGCCCAAGTGAACAGCATGTTGGGTTTTTACAAGTCTTGGGTTTTGCGAGATAAACAGTATGGAGGTATTTATGTTTGGTTTTTTTTCAGTGTTTTTTTTTTCCCCCTTTGAAAACTGGTCACCATTCACTTATACTGTTTGGGAGATTCTACAACACTGTTTGCCTGTGAAACTCCAGCAGTGTTTTGTGGACTAAAAAAACTAAACGGACCTTCAATCAGCATGAGGGCGAGTAGATAATGACTGTATTTTCGATTTTGGGTGAACTATAGGCCTACCTTTAAGGGTAGATTAAGGTAAGGGTTAGGGAAATATGGTTATAGTTATAGTTATGGTTTAGGACAAGTTTCCAGGAAATTAATATAAGTCCATGTAATGTCCTGGAAATAACATAAGTAAACATGTGTGCATGTGTGTAGAAAAAACATATACAGGCCCAGAATGTATAGATTTATACTGGCATCACTGTTTCTACAGATTTTCTAGAATGTTAGTTTTTTCTGCTGTATATAACCCTTATGCACTTCTGACCACATGAATTCCCTCTTTTGGTTAAATCTGATTAGATTACAGTATGTATGTAATATTACGTATGTAATTTTAAGGTCCATTATGTACAATTTATGGGGATTTATTGGCAGAATATAGCAAAAATGGAATATAACTATTGCAGTTTTTGCTGAATTTAAGTTTTGAGTTTTGCAGCCACCGTAGTTTCTCCTACACACTTGGAAGGGGAGGGTGAGGTTAGATGTTTGCAATCTGCAAGCTCACTGGTAGACTCCACTGAAACCTACTCAATCTTTAATAGTCATATAATCCTATAATTGCACATGTGGCTAAATTACACTACCCCCTTAAATGCCTGCAGCTTTGCTCTCCTTGGCTGCAGTGACACTGTAGCACACAAAGACACTTTCCTGTAACATTAAAGTAATATAGTGACTTGGCCGAAGCACTGAAAGGTTGATGAGTGGACATTAATGAGTCCTTTCAAGGTTATTCACCGCTGTAAGCCACCTCTGATGATGTGTCTACTGCAGAATTCTGGGTAATGAAACCTGACAAGTGTCTTTTGACTGACATTGTGGGGTCAATTTACCCACAGACAAATTACACATCACTGGTAAAAATATATGTACGCCTAATGTGAGAAACACTGTGCATGGAAACAGAGCTACATTTATAAAAGATTTATTCTCTAAAAAATAATGAAATACTGCAAAAGCAACCTGGAAATGTAAGATAACGCAGATGTATCGCAGATTTACAGTTTACTTTACTGCCTGCAGTATTTTCTCAAGCTAAAAAAAACACAGGGAGCCTTTGTTGTATACTGTCTTGGGAGTGACATTTCAATTTGATAAGACAAATCATTTGCACCAGTCAAATGTTTGAAGCCATTCATAGATATATTGTCAAGGCCTCAGAAGGACACTGGGACACTGTATTCTTCTTATTTCAGTGCTACGTTCTCTTAAATGAACATAATCTGGGACTGTTTACTGTTTACATTTCTCTGAAATGTGAAACCTCACTGGTTCCCAGTGCCCACGACTCACCAGAGCTTTGTGTATGTGTCTCTTTGTGTTCGTGTGTCTTATCGCTTCTTCTTTTTTTTTTTTCATGTTAAGGCAGCAGCCCTGCCATTATCATTTCATACGGATGCCTGAAACAGCATGCCCCAGTCTGCTGCCACTTAATTACCTTCCAGTCAGCCTGAAGAAATCTGGCTCTGATCCAGACAGACTCTCTGGAGAGGGGAGAGAAGTACATCTAAGCCATTGGTTTCAATTTACCATGGGACAAATACTGCTTAAACATGCAAACAATAAAAGGAAAGTCCATCCTAAAACTGAGTGTACATTGCACTGAATAACCATGATTTGTGCCAGTGAAATCATCATCTACTAAAAGACAAGTATTCCCATTGAAAAGGAGATAAAGAGCATTGTGGTACTAATTGATTATGTCATCAGGTGTCACTTTAGGGAGCTGTTACATCCACAATTAATTTGTTACTGACTCCGAGGGCTCATATAATCTGTGGTTGCAGTACTACACCTAAAAAGGGTTGAACATAATGAAGGTTTACATCAGTATCAGAAGGGCTGGTCCTCAGCCATGGAGGCCACCATGTTGCACCACCGTGTTCCTACAGTAGCCCAGAAAGGACAATCAAAACACTTGCCCTAGAGGGCTTTTCACAATTTTTATGAGTTTCACAGCCTCTGTATGTTCTTTTACACGCTAGGAAGTGGAGGATGAGGCGATGTGTTTACACTCTGAACTTATATGCATCCATCCATCCATCCATCTATCCATATACTGTAAATAGATATATATATATATATTTATATATATAAAGTAAAATGCACTACTATTTCTGATTTATATTGTTGAAACTGCACTTAGTTTTATGCATTATTACAAAAAAGGGGAAAATTATTATATATAGGTTATAATGCAATGGTTTGACACCCTGATATAGATGCTGCTTTGACCACTTTGGCCAATTTCTACAATATGTCAGCGTCACCACCATGTTGGACTGGACAAGACAAATACATGCAAACAAGGGGTTGGACATTTTTCTGGACTATAACATTTACATTTCTCAACCGATTTCAATGTATCATGTTAAATCAAGTTTATGCACACAAACTGCAGCTCAGTCATTTACTTGTATGTGTTTACAGGCAGTCTTGCCTTGTCCAATATGGTGGCAGTGTTGACAAACAATCCAAAGGCCAACGGTGTCTACATAAAATATGTATACATATCTATGCCCTGAAAAGGTCTAAATTAGATCCCTGAGAACAAAATTTTGTAAATCATTTTATTTTGGGGTGTATTTCCCATTTAGGAGGCTGGTGACTCAGCTGATTCATCAGTAGTGTGAGTGAGTCCTGAAGCGGATTATAGTAGTCACATACAATAAGCTCATTCTATACGTGTTTGTGTGTATGACACAGACAGTTTATCTAAAAGCTTATGTAACTGAGTTGTGTATTGCAATTTCAGCATTTATTTCATGCATGGACTACTGTTGCCTAACGTGGTTACTCTAAGTAGCATTTACACATGACACACTGCAATTATGCAGGATAAAGTCAAAAAAATGTGGCCAGTCTTTCCACCTCAGTCTGATCTGTTGGCTGCACTGAAGCACTGTAGCTTTGCTCAAAGGTATTTCAAACAGGCAAACGTCACTCTTTCACTTTCCCCCACACAGATCAAGTCAACAACCCTCTAGTCATAAACCCGACTCTCAGATTTTCAGGCCAGGGGTTCCCAAACTTTTTCATGTCAAGGACCCCCACAATAGATGAATACTAGACTGTGGACTCACAATTAAAGATGATTTTGTCTTAAGCAATGCCTATGTTTTATTTCTAAGGTTTGGAGATAAAAAAAAAGATCTAGGGTTGCACAAGTAATCAAAATATTATTGAAATCACAATATAAGTGTGTGATCCATATTGCAGAAGTTCATTTTTTTTAATAAAATAATCGCAATATGGTTCACCAAATTGTGCAGCCCTACTAGGATCACTTTAAAATTACAGTCAATCAAAACACTCAATCAATTCCTTTTTGTTCCAACTTCCAAAAAATGTGATAAAAATTAAACTGTTTTATTCCTCTTTTTGGTGGGGACCCCCTATTGCCCACTCAAGGGTCCTTGTTGGTGCCCGAACCCCAGTTTGAAAATACTACTTTAGGCCACCAGTTGGAGATAAAGTGCCTTGCTCAAGTGCAACTTGATGCTGTTTAAGAAAACCATCCATCCATCATAACCTCTTATCATTTGCTGAGGTTACATGGAGCCAATCCCAGCTGACAGTGGGCGGGAGGTGAGATACAGCCTGGACAGGTTGCCAGTTCATCACAGGACTGATACAGATTCACTCCTGCAGCAGGTTTGTCTAATATTACCAATTAACCTGCATATCTTTGGGCTGTGGGAGGAAGCTGGAGCACTCGGAACATGTGTGGCGACAGTGCTAACTACTGCATCACCATGCCACCCTGGTCAAGAAATATGAGAGCATTTATATCAGTATCCTAAATCCTCTCATTAGGGGTTTTTAACCAACTCTGTGGCCAAAAGTCTGTCTCCACAAGCTCAGTGCTTGTTTTTGTGGCTCATGTTTGATAAGCTGTGTGGTCATGGCTGGCTTAATCTGTGACCAGAAATTAATTTGCTGTTGGGCTTCTATTGACCACCCAAACCCAAATACTGCCCTCTGTGCATTGTGTATGTACCCTGTCACCTCACACAGCAGACAACACATGGCAGCTTCACTGTTTGCTGAGAGACCCAGAGGACTGCTGTGCTGGAACAAAACTACAAGCTTGTCTTCGTGTCTGTTTGTGCTAATTTAATTAAACACACCTTTAGTCAGCAATATGCTGTCAACATGAGACTGCACAATACACTTAAAATTAAATTAAAGACACTGTAACAGGTAACATTTCCAAATTAAAATGTCTAAAAACAAACTGGACCTATGTTGTAAGTTTTGTTGAGTTGTGTACTTACATTATCACAAGAGAAACTGCAAATTTTATTCAAAGTAAAAGTAGTAGCAGTAACTTCCGGGAGACACCCGGTGATACGTCAGAGACTGAAGACTAGCCACTCTATTGTTTAATATTTTTAATATTCTGTATTGCTCATGTGTGACGGAGCACCATTATCCACTGCTATTTGTTGCTATTCTGTTTAACAGTGAAGACAACAACTCCCATGATCCCAGCTACTTGACGATGTCATCAGATGTCTTTTTTATTGTTTTGATTCAGGGATCGCACACAGTTTGTGCTGAATGTCCTATAACATTGTCACATATGCTTCATATCTTCACTCATGGACTCAGTCCTGTGGAATATTTTTATAATAACAATGGATTAAATAACTGTTTTGTGTGAAAGTTAATTATCAGCCAACCCCACAGGTCTATAGATTGTTTTAGCTTCATTCAGCTCATTGTCAGCTGGTGGTTTTCACGGCCTAAAACTACTGTTTTGGTTCACCCTCACCTCTGTCATCAGCTTTGTTCCCAGAGGCAGCAGGCAGCTTATAAACACAACCTGCCAAACAACAAGCAGCAGACAAGGTTAGTGACTCGCTGGTGAACACAAGTTGGTGAAGCTCAGCATAGGGCTAAAAAGAGAGCAAATATTGAGCTTTTTGTCAAGTGACCAGAAACATGAGTCAAAATGAATTCTAATGTTGCTTGATATATTCTGCAGTGATCACAGAAGAATTCAGATCCATTACTGAAGTCACATACTGTAAAAATAGAAGTCCGTACTGAAGTAAAGGCATTAACTATCAGCAAAATGTACATGATGTTTGAAAAGTAAAAGCAGCCATTGTGCAGTAAAATGTCAGCGTTTTAATTGTTGTTTATTGTATGATGTTTCTGGATTAATATTACTGCTGCATTAATGTGTACATTGTATTGTGCTGCTGTTTAAGGTTGAGCTTATTTCAAACTCACTGTACAGGTGTGTCCCCTGCTGCTGATTGAGCTGTTAATTAGGTCTGCGGAGGAGAAAGCACAGCCACAGTGGGGACCAGCAGAGAAACACTCAGAGGGACCGTCTCACTGAATTTTGGAGATATTGAGCATAGAGATGTCTGCCTTCCTTTGAACAGACGAGAGGTTACCGCTCAGCCAAGGACGCTATTAATGTTTACATCCTGCGGGTTCACGAGCACAAGCCTCCTGTCCATGAGTAGATACATACTTTGTTCCTTTGGCGATACCGTTGTTAGTCTGTAATTCATGATTTCTGAAAAGGGACATTGCTATTGAGTTTTTAAATTCATTTTTTGGGGCTTTGAGCACCATAATCGGAATTCCATCTAGTCCCATTATATTTGAGAGAAGGCTGACAATTTTACAGCTTATACCTCCAAAATTTGGCAACTCCCACCAAAACAATCTAGATGGATAAATAGCACTACATGTAAGAAGAAAAATATGTTTTTGACTTTTGGGTTAACCGTCCCTTTAAGTGCAGTACTTAGGTTAATGCACTCAGTCATATTCCATCACTGATCGTCTGGATGTATAAACAGCCAACTGTTTACTATCAAGTTCACCATAACAACTTTATAAGGTGATGATATGTCGTGTTATGATGCGTTCAGCCGGCAAGCGGCCAAAAAGATCTATTAATTCTGGTTTAAACCACGTCTCGTTTTGGAAGCCCTCACAAGGACCCCTGATGGTTCCAGGACCCCACTTTGGGAGCCACAGCTGAAGGCTACTGCTGCCACAATTATTGAACTAATAATGCAGTCTCATAGGGATACAGGTTTTTCATCAGAAGCATGAATCACACGGCTCAGGTCTGGTGTGTTACTCATCTGAAGTGGAAGAAGAAGAAAGATGCTCGCAGGCAGAAGCAGCAACATTTCTTTCTTTCTTTTTTTTTTTAACTTTATTTACAAATATTGTTATACATACAAACATTGCAGACATGTACTCAAAATAATGATATCCAGAAAAAAAGTGGCAAAGCATTTAGATAAACAACCAAATAAAATAAATATAATAAATACATAATATAAAAAAGTGTATTAATATTATATATTAACTACATTGATGTAAAATTATAATTAAAGAAAGAAGGAAAGAAAAAGATAAACAGACATTAATGTCCATTAGGAGTTCACTGTCCAGTTGGATATTGGTAATTGCTGTTTTAGTCTCTATAAGTAGTAGTGTCTTAATATAGTCTTTAAATTCACTTAAAAAATCAGTTGAAGTTGCAGGTAATCCCATCTTACATTTATGTCTGTGAAACTAGACAGAAACTAGGCAGAATCAGTAAGCTTGCCGTGAAGTCAGTTTATTGTTGCATTTTTTTTCTTTATTGATCAAATAGCACGTCAAACATTTCAACAATAAAAGTCAAAACAAAACATGGTACGAAATTCATACATTCAAACAAACAAGCCAGAGGGGGAACTGCAAATGAAGTATGTAAAAAAGTAAAGAAGTAGTAAGTAAAAAAAGTAAGCAAAAAAGTAAATAAATAAAAAAAAAGAGAAAGGGGGAATATTAAAGGCACAATTTGTAAATTCATAGCCTAATTTACGTATACATTTTACAGGCACACACATACCTTTACAGTTTTTATGGCCTTGTTATTACATCTTTTAATAGTTTTTTATACAGGCCTGTGGTTCAAAATCTTTGTAAATGACAGGATGACTGGGCTTTTGCCAAGTAAATGTCTATAATCAATAAATTTATGACATATGCTTTTAACACAATAATAATAAATGCAAAATCTACAATACAAAAAGTCAATAATAAATTAAGAAACATGTTTCCACAGTTTTTAGCCTACTACAGTGCAAGGAAAGATTGGGCACGGTCTCAAGCTGAGCGGTGCAAAAGTACAATTTATATCATCCTTAAATTTCTTGAGGAAATGCTTTGCAGGAAGAAATGTGTATAACTGGAAGTCAATGACCAAACTTTTATCCGAGGAATATTTTTAGCAAAGTTACTCCAGTATGTTGGCTAATTACACAAGGGTCAGTGGCAACTTAGCTCTAAAACAGAGTCCGAATATCTCTTTCACACCGATGCATGGTAAGAAAAGTCATATTGTGTGATTGCAATATGTGATACTATTATTGGGAATGCTAATTTTTGCATTACCATTTTTCATTTTCTCTGAAAAGAAAACCAATAAAATCATGATGATGTGATTTTTTTGGAGGTCAAACATGTTTTCTGACATCTAGAAAATAAAGATTTTTAGGCCAGGGCATTTCTGCAGCAATACAGCACTTCATTATAATATGGTTTTGTCACACATTTTTCCTATTAAAATCCCTATCAAACATTGCAGGGTTCTGCGATTTGGATATTGCACATGGCCATATTACGTAAGGGATAAAAAGTACAATGAGCAGATCATTATTGTGAAATAAGTCCCAAGAGGGAGATGCAGGATCCTGACATGAAGCAGAGGCGTCCTGAATCAACCTGAAGGGGTTTATTTCACAATAATGACCTGCTGGCTGAACATGATCCTGCTTATTACATGGTTACTAATATTTGGCACACATTATGTGGCACAAAATATAAATTTTAAAATGATTTTATGGCTTTATTTCACAATGGTGACCTACTCATTGTATATTATCCTGCTTGTTACATGGTTATGTTTTTTAAAAAAGTCAAATATTAGACAGAAAATATTCATTTTAAAGTGATTATAGAGGTTTAACAATCCTCCACAGTCCATGATCAGAACTGTGTCCATAGCAACGATCTGTTTTTACATAGCAACGGTCTGCTATACAGAAATAACAGACTTGAATGCTGTAATTGACCAATCAGAATAAAGTATTGAACAAAGTCATGTACTAAGATGAAACAAATGCGCCCACAAGGGGTGTCAGCAGGATCAAACAAAGAAACTTCAGCTTTATATGAGCTGCCTTTACTCAAAATCGCAGAGCCATTAGGAACAGATCCTGTAACCAGAGCAACTTCCTTAGCAGTGACAGGAAGATTTAAATGAAAAATTAATTCATGATAGTTCATAAAATAACCTTCACTTTAAAATGTTAATACCATTTATCATCAAAAGAGGCTGTTTTATTCTCAGTACTGGCAGCAGCAGCAAGGTGCTCATCATCTGACGCGCTGACGTCACCAAATCTTTGACAGCACTTCCTGGAGTGGTGCGTGTGTGTGTGTGTGTGTGTGTTTGTTGTGGGAAATAAACGCTGTGCTGCTGCACTGAACCGGGGGGTACACGGGCTACATTAACGGACACGGACACAAACTACGACACCATCCCAGCTCCAAGCATGCGGTCGCGGCAGCAGCTCGCGACCGGTATCAGATAACAGAAGAAGAAGAAGAAGAAGAAAAGAAGAAGAAGAAGAAGAAGTGACGGAAGGAGGACGCGGTGGAAATATATTCTCGGAGCAGAGCAGGAGCAGAGCCGCCGACAGCACGGAGTTGTCGCGATGTTGTAGCTTAAACCATGGACAGCAGAATAAAGTAAGACCTCTGAGTTTCCTTCGTATATGTGTGCAGGCACGTTAGCGTAAACTCTGAGCTGAATGCGAAATACGCAGGAATGTTTGGCGTAATTCGAGCCATCGTCTCCAGCAGCGGATTTAACAGCCAGGCCAGCTGGCTCGACAGCATTTGGGTCAGTCTGTTGCTCTGTCTGCTAGCTGACCACCAATTAGCGGCTCCGCTGGCCAAGCAGGCAGATTTAAACAGGTTACATGTGGACACGACGCCCAAGTTAGTCCAGATATGTTGCCACAGACAGGAAAACTTCCCATTCTTACACACAGGCTGAATCAGCTTTAGCTAACCTGCTGTTACTCACACTGCTGGGTACTGACAGTGTGACTCATGTGAAGCAGGACACGTCCACTATGTGATTGACGACAAATGTTATACTAAGGTGCATGTAATGGAATTTAACACAGTTGGTATGTGTGCAGATAACGTGGGGTACACACTTGTTGCCCATGATTGTGTGTAATAACACAGCTGGCCTTGTTTTTGCCCTGAGTTTAAACAGTGTTTTGTGCTTTTTCAGGGAGAATCCAGAAAGAACATTTGATCTGGTTCTACAGGTGGCATGTCCAACATCTGAAAATGAGGGTAGGTGATGTTCTTTAAGGGGTATAATGCTACATCAGTCAGGATCAATGCTTTTTGTTTGTTGACATGAGTGTAACAAATGGACCTATAATATTGTCTATCAATCGCATACCCCTGTATCATAAATTGTATTGCTGTCCAAGGAATTTATATAATGTTGTATTGTGATTTACACTCTGAGTGCAGATAATGTCAGTCTGCAATATGCTTAGTGTAGACAGGTAAAACAAGTAAGTTTCTGACATGCATAATTAATAGAGCTACAGTTGAAAAGATTAGTCCATGGACGTCAAACTCAATTTCATCCTGGGCTCCACCAGCGTTGTGGTTGCTCTCAAAGGGCCAGTTGTAAATGTATCTACTTGTTATCATATTACATAATTGCCTCTGCATTTGATGATTGATTTTAGTAATAACATAATGATAAATACCTAGCTCTGAAAGCAGGAGTCTAGGATAAATAATGGCCGACATTAAAGTGAAGAACTATTATATAATTTATTTAAAACAATGAAATATTCAAAGAAAGTAAAAGTAATAAAGTCAAGGGTTGTTTCAGTTTGTGTTGCCTACAAACACAGTTTTAAATCCAAGATGTATATTTGCTTAAAAATGAAATGTGCCAGCTTGAGACGGCTATATGATATTGAGATGCTAAACAGCATATACTGTACTTACCAGTAAGTAAGAATATGCTATGTAGCGTCTCAATGTCATACAGCTGTTTCCACTAGCTGGTTAGCAGATGCTTTCAGTGCATGGATAACAAAATCGGGATGCATTCTGGGACATGAAGTTTATAGATGGCATACTTTGGTATCACATCATAGAATTGTATTTGCACAAATTATTTCTTTGCAAACTCTTGCAGGCCACATACAGTGAGGTTCTGGGCTGGACTGAGGTTGACACATTGATTAGTTGATTAATTGATTATTTAGACAGGACATTGTTGGCACCAGTTTTAATAATCGCATTACTCATGACCAAAAATGGCCAAATTTAATTAATTCCATCATTATATCATTGTAAATTGTAAATTAAATATCATTTGGCTTTTGGACTGAACAAGATATTTGAAGACGTCGCCTTAGGCTCTGTGAAAGTGTGATGGGCATTTTTCACTGTTGTCTGACATTTTGTAGAGCAAAAGTAGAAGTGCATATTAGTTTAAATGATTAAATGATTTATCAGTGCTGAAATGATTAGTTCATAAAATGAATTGTCAGTAATTTTAATAATGGGCATGTAAGCCATTAATCATATAAGTCATTCTTGCATGATTAATGTACTTAAATGAAGATTTTCTGCTTTTCTCAGTTTCTCTGTAAATTTAATATCTTTGGGCTTTTGGCTGTTGGATCAGCAAAATGTGACACGTGTTCTCAAATTTCTCACATTTTATAGACCAAACAATTAAAAAAAAAAGCGTCAGGGTGTTTGACAATGAAAGTAATTCTTAGTCGTGACTGTAATATCCGTCTTGATGAAGATGTTTATGTGCGTTTTCCAGTTGTGTCTCTTTGTATGTGAGCCATGTGTTTGCAAAAATGATTGTTTGTCGTGTAATTACAGTAATTGTAAGGCTGCACAGCCAAGACGTCATGTAACGTCGGCAGCAGTGTTTACCAGATGCACTTGCACAGTATTTTAAGTCAGACAGCGAGCGTCACCGAACTGCAGTGCATGACTGAGTTCAGTCTTGCACAATGAGAGCAATCATTATGTGTGTGGTGTCATTATGTGTGCTCCACAGTGTACGCACAGGACCAGAGAGGGTCAACACTGAGTTCAGCTGTAAAATTGACAGAGATGTTAGCTGCTGTAAGATATTTGTTCATGTTGTACATTCTTCATTTGTTTGACAGATTTTCCCAGTCTGCACTTTTCTCTTATAAAGCCTGACCATAAGTTAACCAGTGTGGGCATTTCTCTTGTAGCCGTGACCCCACAAAGATTGCTTTAGAAAGATCACGCTTGGGTCAGCAAGCTGCATTAGCTGTTCTGCTGTTTGCAGTGGTCAAACATTCCAGCAGTGGTGGCCAGGACAAAAAGTGTTCAGACTAGCCCAGGAAATGACTGTGGCCAATGAAGAATAACAGCATGTTCTACCTTTTATGAATATGGGAAATACAGTAACCTATATTTCACATCAATATCCAGTGTCGCCCATAAGTCAAATATCATGTAAAAACATTTTCGCTGCACATTACACCAGCTGTCTTATTTTGCCCACTCAGTTTTGACGTTAAAGAGGTGTTATGTGGACGGTTCACTTGTGCAGCTGCTGAGCTGACCAGAGTAGACTGAAAGTTGTCCTTGGATGTAATTCTGATATTGGATTTTAAACCAAACTCATAAACCGCCGGCCTGCGCTGTAATAACTGACTTCCCCCACGTATGATCCAGGGTCAGACTCATATCCGGACTCCTGCTCCCTGGAGCACAGCTACAGAGCAATGTTTGCACACCCTTCAGGTCAAGTGGAACATACACATTCTGCTCAAATCATTGAAGTGCTCACTTTGCTCTGTGCGAGTCCTGATTGGACAGAGGAATGTCCCTTTTGAGGACGTTTTTATGATGTAGATGTGTACTGTCTGCCAGTAGGGGATAAGGGTTGTGGTGAATTGTTTTTTAAAGTAGTGGTTTCAGTTAACCTAACCATTTGAGGGAAGAATCACTTCTCTCTGAATCTGGTGAATTTCCTTTTCTTTAACTTGGCTGTAGCTGATGTCTGTATCAAAGGAAGTGCTTCCTCAACTGTGCTGAATGGACTGTTACAGCATATTAAGCCCAAATGGATCAATTGTGTGCAAGTATTATATATGTATACATGTGTTAAAGGGATAGTTTGGATTATTTAAAGTGGCATTGTAGGTACTTATCAATAGACAGTGTGCCACCCACAGTAGATGGCGTCAGCATGCCCCCAGTTTGAAGAAGCAGAGAGGAGCACCTAAAACAAAAAACAATATCAGCGATTGCAAGCTACATTTTCACTGCTTTACTTTCCGTTAGACAGCCAGGAAACTGCCATCATATAAGCCAATGTATACCCCTGTGATGCATCACCTTTTCTTTTAACAATGCCCAGTAAGTGTTTGGGAACTAAGTGAAAGTCTTTCATATTTTGCTTGATATACAACTTCAGGTGCTCAACTGTCCAGGGTCTCTGTTGTCGTGTTTTGTGCTTCATAATGCAACACAATTTTCAATGGGAAACAGGTCTGGACTGCAGACAGGCCAGTTTAGCACCTGAACTCTTTTACTACGAAGCCACGCTGCTGTAACATGCAGAATGTGCCTTTGCATTGTCTTGCTTAAATAAGCAGGGACATTCCTGAAAATGAATGTCAGCATATGTTGCTTCAAAACCTGTGTGCACCTTGTAGCATTAATGGAGCCTTCACAGATGTGACTGTTACCCATGATGCCATGGGCACTAACACATCCCCATACTATCACAGTCAGCGTTGGTAACAATCTGGATGGTCCTTTTCCTCTTCTGGAGGATACAACGTCCGTGATTTCCAAACACAATTTGAAATGTGGACTCGTCAGACCACAGCACACTTTTCCACTTTGCATCAGTCCATCTCAGATGAGCTTGGGCCCCAGAGAAGTCAAGAGGGTTTCTGGATAATGTTGATATGTGGATTTCTCTTTGCATGGTAGAGTCTTAACTTGTATTTGTAGATACAGGGACAGCAGTTTATTCCTTAGCTTCTGTGGTTAATGCTGACTATGGATTAGCACCTTACACAACCCCATTTGAAATAGGACTATCCCTTTAACCCTTAAAACGTGACCTGTCTTATTGTAATGCATGTAGTTTTCTCAGTTCTGTGGTGCTTACTTTTATTAGGAACTGAAAAGGTTAATGTTATGAGTCATAACAGAGCCGCTTTGGTCAGCTATGAAACCTCCACACTCAGTCACCGCAAACTAGAGCTGTTTCTTTCTCCTACAGCCAAACATTAGGTGCTTGGCCAAAAAGCACCACTTCACATTCACACATTATCTTCCCACTACCTCACAGAGGCAAACAAACACGAGTGCAACCATGATAGACTATAATTAAATTGTCATAGCAACATGGTGTAGGACATTTGAGCATTTGGAGAAGTGGCGGAAGGTTTCGCCTTGCTCATATTTCTCATATCTCCTCCTCACAGTTTAGGGAATACAAGTTTAATTTTAGTTTGATTTTGGCTGCATTTCAGTTGTTGTGTACGCCCTCTACCAGCCATCCAGTTTTCAGTAGCGTGCTTTAAAGTGACTGAAAGGGTGTCCTCTTTGAGTGACTGCTGGGAAGCTTGGTGTTTGCAGGGTTTTGCTGATGCCGCGCTACTGTTTTGCCACCCTCACCACATCCTGGTCCTGCAGGTCTGAAACTAGATCCATGTGTGACAGCATGACATGATACCATTGTAGTATAAAGGGTAGTTTCCCTTCATGATCTTGATCAAATAGTAGAGAAAGCTGCACTGTTGTCAGACAGTAATACCTAAGCCCTTTATAGATGCCCAGCTCACCTGTCCCTCAGTTTCCTGTGTTAACCCCGGTTTCACACCTTCTACTCAGCGCTATGTGTGCAGACGACGCCCACATGTTTGCAGACAGGCCTGCACTAAGCCTGTTTTTTATTAAGTTGTTTCACAGTGACCTTTTTAAACCGGCGGTCTCAGAATAGATTGCTCACTCATTATAAAGTTAACGTTTTGGCATAGAAACTGTCCACAACTTCATATAGGTTCTCTTAAGCCTACACCAAGTGCTGAATTAAGTCAATAATACTAATGTTAATAATGAGTCAATAAATAATCACGTTGAAGATTTGACTCAAAAATATGTCAACTGACAAAGAGCAAAATTGGTGCAGAAAACCAGTTTCATTTGTGGGGGGTTGGTTTCAGTGACTGGAGCTGTGCTGGCTGCACCGTTTGCACCATTAGAAACCATTATCTGAACCAGTGATGCAGGCATGGTGTGACAGCAGGGTGAAAGGTGTTGCTTACCTGGATGACTTGTTGGACTTTGACTTGACCCCAGACTGAAGTGACCCCTGCAGCTTTTCAATTAGCCTGACCAGGCAAGTGGTAAAAAAGGATTAAACTATTAAAACTATTTTGATTATTGATAAATCTTTAACAATTTCTCAATTATCAGTTAATTTCTAATGCAAAACGGCAGAAAATGCTGTTTTCAGCCTCTTAAATGTGGAGATATGGAATATGGTTTTCTTAATTTATTATCATATTAAAATGAATAACTTTGGTTTTAGACTGACAGTCATTGCAGCCCTAGATTAAACATGACAATTAACTTTAATAATTTAATAATTAACTCTTTGCTATTATTTATTGACCACTAATAAAACAATTTGTACAGGAAAAAGTAAAAGTTGACTGAGGTAGATTTGTGACCCACTTGCCCCATCGAGCCAGTGGAAAAAAAAAAAACATCAACGATGAACCCTGGATATGCACATATTTTAAAATAAAAACCACTGACTGATGTCTGGGGATTGGGGAACTTTTTTATGTATTCATTTGTAGGGTACAGGCCTTTAATTTGTGTTTTTCAAATATTTTGCAAGTTGTGCTTGAGCTTTTTTAGTCTCTAATGATTAATCAGTTGTAATTAATAGTGATTATTGTGGTGGGCAATTGCTTAAAAGTTCCCTATCAAGTCTGAGACTGCTAGTCTATGTTGTCTTTCTATGAATGTGTCACCATTTTGTTTATGTTGCGCACAAGAATGTGCAACATAAATGATATGAATGCACATGATACGCAGTCCTAACAATGGTGTTTTAATCTTTCAGTCAGTTATCATGAGACATGAGACTAGATGTTGTCTCATATTTTTAATATCGTGATATGGCATAAGTGTTGTCTTTTCATAGTTATAAAGGCTGCATTACAGTAAAGTGATGTAATTTTCTGAACTCTCCATAGTGTTCTAGCCGTTCTATTATTTGCCTTCACCCACTTAGTCACTATGTCCACATTACTGCTAATTATTTATCAAAAATCTCATTGTGTTAATATTTTGTGAAAACACCCACAGCCATTACTCCAATGATATCGCCCAGCCCTGCTGTTGGGAAGTTTAATCCACAGCAATTCTATAAGATCATCATATGTTTTCAGTATTTGAGAATGTAGGCCTGGGCGATAGAGCTGAAAAACCTATCACGATAGTAAGTTTAATATCGTTTGATATCGATAATTATTGATCATGCAGGTTGTGACTAACTACATGTTGCGTAGTTGAGGGGGTGGAGGCAGCTAAGGTGATAAAATGAGTGAAAATCACAATATTTTTGACCAAGAACCAGTAATGTGTATCAGTATCAGTAATGTGTGTATATAATGAGAAGAAAATTATATCACTTTACTGCAATGCAGCCTTTCAAACCAAGAAAAGACAACGCTTATGCCATATCACGATAGAACAATATCCAAATATAATATCGATATATTGCCCAGCTCTATGAGAATGCACAGTATGTTACGTTAGAGAACATGTGTATATCGAGATATGTATTGTCTATAATTATATAGCATAAGTATCTAGATATTGATGATAAGCCATGCTGTCCAGGGAAGAAGAAGATAGCAAGCTAGGGATCATGGATGTAAACCGTGCTGAATTTAAAATACTGTTTAAAAAAAGGCATTGCAAATGCATTCAACACATTTGTTAGGCCTGAAGCTTTTTGCTGAGTACGCTGAATGTACACTTAAGTTTTGTTTGTTTACAAGAAAACTCTACAGGGGGCCTTTATGGAACCTGCTTAAAATTTACATCCATAACTAAGCATTGTTGTCTAAATATGCAGTTGCAATTCATCACATTTTATCACTTAGTATTTCCAGTAATAAAAACCTGACAATGGTCCAATCTGAAATCAGTTCCACTAAAATAAACTCTGTCTATCTGGTCTTTGTACTTTGTTGTGAAGTGCCCACACTGTACAGATTTGACTGTTCGGTACACTGCTGTTAGCAAGGTCTCACAAGATTCTTGAAGATCTGTGATGTTCAGCCAAGAGGGCCATTCATCTACTCTGAATGACACGGGCTTTGCTGCTATTGATGTGTGACCTTTTAGCCTTAACATCAAACCCTAACACTCACAGGCATCCAGATCAAGTTTTTGTCTTACTGTGGTCGAGGAGAATACTATTTGTAAGAGTGTAGCTAAAAGCATTTCATTTAGAGTAGTCAACTCTGCCAGTGTTCTGAGTTTGGACAAAGTCCCAATTATTGCTCCCATGGGTAGTTTTGATTTTTCCTGTCTTTTGGCAAACACTTTTGTGGTAACAACATAACATCAGTGGTGCAGGTAAGAACAGAAAAGTCCATCACCTCACAGATTTGATAATAGTACAGGAGAGATTGAGATTTGACAGGAGCATCAGCATTCCACAACAGAAGTGTTGTTGGGGAGAAAAAACAAGAAAATAAAGCTCACAGCTACACTGGTGGCTGTGTTCATATCTGGACTTGGCCCCACATTTCTAACTGTGGATGTGTGCATAGATGACAGACACTGGCCCTTTTTCCTCATGCAGGTCCACGGAGACCTGGCCTCCCTGTTCAGCCCGAGCTCAGTTCCGCTTAGCTCTGTTGGCTCAGTGCTCTGTGGATGCTCAGGCTGCGAGTGAGTGTTGCCTGAGAGCGTGACTGGCATGCTAGCTACTAGCGGCCCTGGCTACATAAAGCCATATTGATGTGCTTCCAAGATGCTGCCAAAGCTAGCAGATGACGCTAACGCTGCCAAGGCAGTAGGTGGGGACAGATGCTACCTGTCCTCGCCCGCTCCCTCCAGCCAGATTGTTCCCAGTAACAAAGCAATAAACTTAATAGATCAGCATATCAATTTTATAGCAACATTCATGCTGCAATTAGGGGGAACGATTTACTGTTTATAAATTAAAAAAATTCATTGAGGGCAGCTTGGTTAGCACTGATGCATCACAGGATTATGGTCTTGGGTTTGAAACCTGGCCCTCTTCTCCTCTGTGTGGTTTGCTTTGCATGCTCTTTTGCATTCCTCCCTCAGTTCAGACAGACTGCAGGTCAGATAAACTGGGAGCTATAATTCGTGTTCTCTCCATGTCTGACTCCAAGACTGACATTCTTTACCAGGGTTTCCAAGGACCCTTAAAAAGTTTAACATCCAATAATCAGAATTTTGGGCTTTAAAGTGTCTTAAATTTGAATATGACATATAAAATGGATTGGATTATGATGTTAAGTTTGCTTTTATAAAGGTGCCTTAATTTCAGTCTTGCTTTTTAATGCGCTTTGTGTATTTGTATTGATCACGCTGTAAGAACTACCCGCACAGAACCAACTTGGAATCAATAACCACTATTGCAAAGTGTGCAGCCTGGTCAGAATTTATCAGAGCACACCCACCTAGTGTGGCATCTGCTCTCATCAAAAATAGAAGAAGTCAAAATTGTCTCCGTTTTGTTACTTTCATCTAATATGAGTAAATGGAAGTTCAGTAAGATCTGGCCCAGTGCATTTTGTACTTCTTTGAAGCTTGTTGAAAATAAAGAATTTGAAACTTGTGCAACTTGTTCAAGAAAATGCACAAATAACTAACTTTGGCTAAATAAGAGAAGCATTAGGCTGCTGTAAAAAGACACCAGCAAACACCTGCTATCACCCAATTTGTAGCTCCAATAAACGACCTCCAGACTGTTTGGGCCCGACTGATATTGTATTTTTGGGGTAGATGCTGATATTAGGTATTTAAAAAAAATTATGCTATCAATATATCGGCCAATTTTCTTTATAAAGACTATAATATAATGAACGAATATAGTACAGTTGTACAGGATATTTTACAGTTTTACAGTTTAACAATAAACTCTATATTCATTCTATATATTACTCTGTTCTGGGGACGGAAACTGTAAACTTTCACTGGTATTTTTGATAATACAAATGACTATAAAGAAAAAGACACAAATAGAGCAAAATATGCTCTATATATTAAACCTGAATTAAGATAAGGATCAAAGGATAAAATGCTGCCTATAATCCTAACAAATAAAAACAATCTGCATTGTGTTCTGTAATTTTTTATTTTCATATGGATGCATAGTGGACGACATAGGTATATGTCAATATTAGTTTTTTATTATTATTAGTATATTATTAATTTATAGACTGATATAGCTATGATTGGTCAGTATTGGGCCACTGATGTTGGCTGACCAATATGTTTGTCAGACTTTAACATTCCCATATAATAATCCTACAATTCAACCCTGTCAGTCAGTTGAATGTGACTAAATTTATTTACTTTGCAAGTAATTCTGTGACTTTTTTTTTTTTTTTTACCAGTTTGGATGTGAAATAGGCCTTAAATTACATTAATAATGGTCTTCAAAAAGTCTTAAATGTAACTTTTTGAAACCTACAGAAACCCTGTTTACAATATGCACAACATATAAAACTCTGTAGTCTTAGCGGATGGATGAAAACACTTGATGTTATCTTATTTCCATCTCATGCTTGTGCGTGTCAGTTGTATACCACTGAACACGCATCTATTTTGATTGAGATAAGTGTCAGGTTAATCGCCTGCTTCAGTATTTCATGAAAGCTTCTAGTATTAGAATACACATCAGGAGGTTTAACTGTTAAAATATGACTGCGTTTGCAGAGGTTCTGGCTCCTCCTTCAGTTATAGTGACCAGAAAGCAAAAGTAGAAACATTCTTCCCTTTGTGTCTCGTGCCCTTATCGTTTCACTTTGTCCAACTATGAACAGTTACTTTTGTTCTGTAACAAGATGAGAATATTTTCACTGAGACCCGGAGGTCTCACAGTGTCACAGACTGTTCGCTGTATTAGTCATCAATCTGCTTCCTTCTCCACTGTACCCCCCCCCCCCCCCATAGCAGCGGTGTGATGCTCCATTTTTTTCCCTTTGGCTTTCACACCTTCTCATTTCCACCCGTCGTATTCGTAGAGCAAAACTCCTGTGTAGCAGAACTTTTAGAAGAGGTTGAACGTTGACATTCTGCAAAATGTCAGAATTGCTCCTTGACCCGAGCTTTGCCAGTTCTGCAGTCTGATTGGATTCCGGCTGTGTGTTGAGTTCACGGCGAGCTCACACTCAGACGGGAGGCCATTGGAGTACTAACAGATGCCATGGCAGCAAGGAGGGTGTTGATTGGTCATTAGAGAGGCCACACTCCTCCACTCACACTCCTGAGAGGACCCCAGGGTCTCACACTTTGTTTATCTCACAACCCTTCTGCCTTTCTCTTTTGTCTCACACATATGACTTCGCTAAATTGGCTCTTTTACACAGAATCAGATATCACCCAAGTCTTTGTTGTCTTTTATCTGTTTCCTCTGAAGTGAATTGAGGAAGTCTCTTAACTTCCCTGCTATGGCACGGTAATGGCCACAGTGTGAGTGAACTTTGAGAAGTCCCCTCCCACTCTGTGTCCTCAGACTGACTATAAGATCATGTCTGACCCTCGCCTCAACTATTAACAGCATAACCTCTTTTTTTTGCGTGTAATCTGGGTGGAGTTTGGTGGATATTTGGGGCAGTTTGTTTGAGTGCTGACTTTTCTTTTGTTAACACCGTTACTGACATGCGTACTGAAGCATTAGATATTTGGTAAGGACTTGTGTTCAAAGTGCCCTGCCAATGTGATTACAGATGAAACGGTATGAATATTTAATATTACGATTATCAGTATTATTGTGTTGTAAACGTTCAAAAAGCCCTGATACACACTCATAAATCATTTTACCTAGTTTTATATCGAAGACCTCAGTGATTTGAAATGTCATCATGTCCTCAATGTTTTCACTGACACCAAACAAACCTGCATTGCTTCTGCACATCTGCATCTGGGAGACAGTTGTTAACTTTGGTTGATGCTTGACAGTATTTACTGTGAAAATTATTCACATTTAATCCCTGTTGGAATCAGAGAATTAATTAGAATTTAAAAAAAAAATACTCAAACTGATTAATCGAATATCAAAATGGTTGGCAATCGATTAACCGTTGCTGCCCTCATGTGAATATTTTCTGGTTTCTTTAGTCCCCTGTGACAGTAAACTGAATATCTTTGGTTTGTGGACAAAACAGGACGTTTAACGATGACATCATGGGCTTTATGGAAACACTGATCAACATTTTTCACCATTTTCTGACATTTTATGGACCAAACAATGAATCGATTACTCAGTAAAATAAACGGCAGATTAATCGATAATGAAAATAATCAATAGTTGCAGCCTTAGTGTAAATAAACACACAGTGGGACACAGCTGAGACCGGAGCCTGCATGGAGCTGCAGACACAGACAGGACAGGAATAACTGGAATACCTTTTACTTCAAGTGTTGCAATATAGGGGCATGTACAGGAATACCACTATGACACATTATCCTCTTCCATTTTATAATGACTTGTGGTACTTCTGTGTTATTTTGGTGAAAGTAATGCAAAAGTAGTATAACACGTTACTCTACACAGGCAGTGATATTGTAAGGTAACTTATTACTTTCAAATGACAGTAACTAGTAATATGTAATACATCACAATTTAAAAGTAACTTGCCCGACACAGTTGACAGTACATTTGAAATATGGTTGACTTCTGTGGAATAGTTGCATAATATCACAAATCAAGACTAGACTTGTTTTGTTTTTCCACAGTTTCATTTTTTTTTCTCGTGTACTGCACAATGAGATGTAACCTAAGACTTTGTTTTGTATTTCCATTTTGGTTATTCAGAGGACAAAGTTGGCCGGCTAATGTTCTCAGTGATCTACAGCCTTGGTCTTTTGTTGGTGTCTGGAGTCATTTGTAGCTCCCTACTCACAGGCACTCGTCCATTCAGTAAGTGTGTAGTGGCCTGCTGCTTACTGGGTTTAGTTCCAGCTCTTTTCTTATTTAAAAGAGATGGAAACAAGTGTTGTCCTCACATTTCACCCTGGCCTGTTTTGTTTCAGATTATATGGTGAAGCTCAAACTTACAATATATAACTTTCAGCATTGTTACCTCTGCCAAGGAGGTTATGATTTCGATGCCGTATGTTTGTTTTGTGAGCAGGATTACAGAAAAACTACTGGCCTGATTTTCATGCAGTTTGGTGGAAGAGTGTAGCATGGGCCAAGCAAGAACCCATTAAATTTTGGAGCATATCCGAATCACGGGATGGATACTCGAATTATTTTTCACTTTTGTTAACATTGCAAGACATGCCCTGGTGGAGCTCTGCGCTCTCAGAGAGCCCTTCCACTTTGAGTTGGCTTTTGGCCAGTGCAGACACATAGTTGGTGAGTTGTTATCCAGGTAAGGGCTAACAATGAAATTCTAAGCCAGAAGTATAGATTTTTTTTTTTCCCAATCTCTATATTTTACCTAACCTACAAATATAACAATGTTTTTTTTTTTTATCATTTCCTCCACTTTTAAAGGAGTAATATGTAATAATTACATGTCCAGAAATCATATTTAATAAATGATCTGTGGTTGGAGCAAGTTGTTTCCCCTGCTTCCTCGTTCCCAAACTCGAGGAAGCTCAGGCAGGAGTGCAAGACGTGTCTCTGAAAAAACACACTCTGAAATTTGAGTTCAGTGACTGCCTGCCTTCTGCCTGCCAGACTCCATTAACATATTGCTTAATTTAACTGTTACAAACATCTACTCCTTCTAAAAGATTATTAATGATTTCTCATGACTCATGAACAGACAATAACACATTCAGAGAAATTTGACATTAATTTGAACTGGAATTTACAATGGAGGATACTGGGGCTGTGGCGTTGTTGTCAGAGTAGGTTGTATTTCAGCATGTTTCCTTCATTTCTGCTGACCCATTATCGTCATTTCATGATTTATTACAGTAAACATGTATAAGATTTCTCCTTTAATGCAGGAGAATTCAACATTTTCTGCAAAAATTGAAAGTGTAATGTGCACACATTAATCTGGTTTTGTTGGTCTGGCAGCAGAGATTGTGCGGACACAAAACTCACTGTTGTTGTTACTCTATGTTCACTCATTCTGCCCCGGAACAGCTGCTTTTTTCACACATCTGTGTTTTACGCCCATCTTGTGTCTCCTCCTGTCTCTGCCCGTTCTTCCTCTTGCATGTCAACTTTTTATGTGTGGTCACACGTTGTTTGCACAGTTGCAAACGAGGTGCAATACTTCTCGTGCCCCTTTCTGATTATCACTCGTTATGACAGGGACAGACGGGCCCTACAGGGAGAGCGGAGAGAGCAAACAGGTCACTGGGACTTTTCAGGTGGTGCCATGTGACCTTGCTACAGTCGTGTTTTGGCAACATGCATCCACCACCTTCAGGACAGCTGTGAGCGGACTTCTCTGTTGTTTCTTCAGAGCACAGTATTATTGGCCAAACCTCGAAGAACTGGAGCAAAATGAGATGGGGTGGGGCAGGGAGGAAGGGAGGATGAAGGGGGTTGTGGATATGCTGATGGCAGTAGTCTACAAACTGAGAGGTGAGATACCGTGGGGGTTGCTGGCTGAGCTTTCCCACTGACGCAGTCTTAAACTCCAGGGGTAGGAGGTACATGTTTAAACGTATAGTGTGTGTTGTGCATATATGACTCTGTGTGTGTGTGTGTGTGTGTGTGTGTGAGCATGGCTGTGTGTGTGAGATTGTGCATGAGAAAAAGACAGAAGCTGTGAGAGCTGCAGGAGGCTCATCTGAATTCACTAATGCTGCCAGACTGGGAGAACATGGAAAGACTTCTAGGCACTGACGCTCACAGGCTATTTTTAGACTTCCCCTTTCCACGGCGAAAAAGTGGGGGAAAAGTAGGGACCCGATCAATGATTTAAAATGAGATGATTTTGATGAATGCAGAGGAGTTTCATCACATCACCCTCACTCCTCACTTGCAGCTCACAGCATTGTTGTCGGTGGCTTGTTTTTTTTTTGGTTTTTTTTGTGTGTGTGTGCTATGCATCTTTGTGTGATGGCAGATGAATTTATTCCCTTGTGACCACTCTTAAGTTATGCTCCAGAGAGCTGTGGGAATTTTATGTGTTTAAAAATAAAACCCACGAAGCAAAGGCTAGGATAACGTCCAGCTGCATTTAGCTTCCAAAAACCAGCAGTGTCATCTTGATGCTAAGCTCTTCGTCCCGTGTGTCCTGTCAAAGGATGACGGTAGATGTCCAGGAGTCTATATGTTTAGCTCAGCAGATGGTACAAGCATGTACAAGCAAACACACATATATGCACACCCCCCACAAATACACACAACCAATTACTGTGACTCAAAGAACAATGATTGGCTGGTTCTTATGCATGTAATACCAATGTGGCCTAGTTTAGCCCACAAATGAACAGGATTAGTGCAGCTCCTGCTTTAATGTAGCTTTGGTGATGCTAATCTCTCCTAGTCTGGCAAATTGGATTTCATAAAAAAAGCTGTGCTTAAAAATATGTTGACTATCCTGACTGTCATGTTGAGCAGATTTTTATGATGATGGGATTTTAACAGGATTTGGGGTTGATTCACTTCTCATGACTACATCAACAGGCCCACTTGTCTTGTCATGATGTGCAGCGGGAACAATACCCATAAAGCTCATAAAGCTTTTCTTGTGAAGGATTCCAACCGTATTAAACAAGACACCACATTCTCTGAGATTTTCCCACAGGAAGCGTTGATGTGGAATATTAGAGCTGTGAATTGGCAAGAATCTGGTGACGTGTATCACAGTACAAGTGTTACAAATCAATCAATATATTGTGATTTACTGCAACACTGTAAGCAAGGTGATATATTGCTGTTTTTAATCTAATTTTGGAAAACTGTCATAAAGAACACACCACCTTATGAATAAAATCTGAGTTTAAAAACTTACTTTTTCATGTAATCAGAAAAGTGAAGACAGATGACAGCACAACACAAAATGAACCACTTCCATGAATCTTGAATGTATCAAGAAACAGTGTTTTTCAGAATCAGCACAGTAACATAAACATACTAAGGTGATACTCAAGTGTATCTATATTTTCTTACACCGCTTACAAATATGCATACATTGACTGTCTTCTGGCTTTTGTAGATGTGCCTTATTTGTGTTTTATTGTCAGCATAGAACATATGATGTAAAACTATGAGTTTTCATTTTGCATGGGAGCATCTGCAGTTGGGCTGTGAGGAATGAACAAATTCTCATATCACAATATAGCACATTTTCTCTAAATTCAATAAATAAGTAGTTTATGTAAAATAACCACATGAAAATTATACTAATACTAATGATATTATTACATTTTAAATTATACACTCGCAAATAAAAGGTACTTAGTTGTGTTTGATTATTTTTCTCCTTTTATTTAGAACCTTTGTGCAAATTTCCAATTAAGCGTGTAGCAAATCATAAAATATTAATGTATAAAATATAAGGCTTTTCATTATTGATTAATCTGTTGATTGTTTTCTCGATTTGTTGATCAGTCGTTTGGTACATAAAGTGTCAGAAAAATGCTGATCACTGTTTCCCAAATCTTTAAGTCACAGAGGACCAAAGAGAACAGAAATTATTGACATTTGGGAAACTTAAATCAGATAATCTGGACATTTTCTCTTTAAAAAATGACTCAAAACCATTAATTGATTATCAAAATAGCTGGCGATTAATTTGACAGTTGACAACCAATCGATTAATAGGCTAATCGTTGCAGCTCTAATAAAATATAGAAGCCGTATAGAGAGCGCTTTTCATCAGTGGACTCTCTCCATTCATGCATAAAAAGAGGTTAGTGGTGTTTGTGGGGAACGGTCTGCAGCATCATTTGCAAAGTATGGTTTTCTGGACCATGTCAATCATTTCATCCTCAAACAACGTCCAAGCAACAACAACAGTCCTTCTCCTGTTCAAAATTACTTCATTCTTTGTCATGTTCACTCTCCTCCATGTTTATTTGTGTTGCCTTCATACAAATTTCCTGCCTGCATCTGAGCTGTGTGAAAGAATGCAAAGCGCTGTCCAGATGAACAAAAATAAAGAGTGTGATTTGTGACACGGTGAAATAAAAATGATAGATGTTTTTTTTTTATCATTATATGATATGTGGTCATATCACACAGCCATAATCTGCAGCATTCTGCAAACCCCACTTTTAGACAAATGGACCAGCAGATAAAGGCAGAGATTGTTACGGATGCAGCCTCAGTGTTTGTGTTCTGGTCTCGCGGGGCTGCTGACACGTAGACTGATGTAAAATGATCTAAAAGATGAACGATGAAAGGACAGAAGTGTATTTTCCCCGGCAATTAAGGAAATCAACCTAGTTATTGACATGATATGAGTACTGGTATCCTGACATCTAGACTGTTGTCCTTTAGACCTTAATTTTGTGGTCAAGGCCAAACCCAAGTCAAGCAGAACTACTAGTACAAGCCCACTGTCTGTGCTGTCATCTCAGCTTCTAGCCTCACTATTTACATGTCAACAGCTATGCCCTGAGGCTACGTCTCTCCAGTCGAGGCTGCTCCCGTGTTGCCTAACACCACACAATTACAGTGAGGACGATGCCGTTTACATGCGTGTAGTGGCCCTGCTGGCCCTTAATTTGGGTTCTGGCCTATTTTTCAAGACAGGCAATATAGGTCAGTCTTGAAGTCTTTGTCAATGTCTCAGACCATTTATCGTTGCAAATCATGTAATTTATCCACAGTGTCTTTGTTTTCATGGAGATGGACACACACACACACACACACACACACACCCACACACACACACACACACACACACACACACACACTTATGTCTCCCTCACCTTCCAAACCTTCATGTGCTGACTTCTGTTGTTGAGTTTATTCCTAAATGTGGAATAATTTCTGATTATCTCGCTCCACTGGAATGTTTAGATGAGGAGTTGAATAAACATGAGGAGTTGTATAATCATTTAATACTATTTCAGACGGACAAAATAATGCAGGATTAACCTATGTTTGTGATCAGAGTAAATAGGTTAACATGCTTTATCCAACCAGGCCTTAGGAACTGCTTCTAACCAGGGTTTAACTGGTCTGGTGCTACAGCTTTTAAATCTAGTCACTTTTATTTATATAGTCCACAATCCCAAGTCCCAAAATTGCTTCAAAGGGCTTTACAATCTGTGCAGCCAGGGCCAGAGTGGGACTCATTTTCAGCCCGGGAATTTCATGCCTCAGACCAGCCCACTTTTGTTTTATGACCTATTATACTGGACATATATGTGGTTTGTAGGCATTATATGTTATTTTGTTTTGCATGCTCGACATCTTCGCACTAGACATCTCAGCCTAAGCAAGCTGCAAACTTGTTTTTATTGTAAACAAGTTGCTGGGTTTGGCATCTTTGGCCCCATTAGCTTTTTTAAAAAATTCTTTTTATTCTGGCCTTTTCAGCTTCCCCTTTTCTCTTTTTATTCTCCGTCTTGTCTTTTGTGTGTCTTATTCACATCCTCTACCAAGTACCCCTCACTGCAGTGTGCAGTTCGAGGCATTCAATGTGAGTGGAGTCAAAGGTCAAGCGTCATAAATCAGGTGACCTGGGCTTCTGTGAGTGTAGCCTGCATGATCTTTTCATAAAATTATTGTGTTTAACAACAACCAGCCCAGCCCACTGGGAATCCTCCCATTTCTCCAGATTAGCCACTCTGTGTACAGGATATGATGCCCTCTATCCTTAGACCTTGGACTTTGGTATGGAAACTTACGTGTGTTTCTGTGAAAAGTAGGAATAGACCTTTTTCACGGCAACATTATTGATTTGAGATAGTAGGGTAAACCTAAGTGTTACCAAAGCTGCTGATTGAGGTCTCATTCCATTTAGTGTAGCAGAGCCTTTCCAGTGAGCCAACATGCACAATAGCAGCACCCTGAGTCTGTTGATCTGAAAGGAACCGATCATTGCTAACACTTGTGTTTACACTGTTTCATGTCAAAATGTCTGCTGTTTAAAGGGTCTATTACTGCAGGATTATGTTTAAACCTTATAATAGATTCATAATCTTCAGTATAAAACAGCAAGAACCACTGTCAATAAACTGACTCCACACACATCACTGACAAATATACAGTTTGTATTACATCTGGGTCGCAAATATTTTGTCTGTTTATTTGTTGGCCTATTACCATGAATCTAATTGACAAAAAATGTAGATGACTGATCCATTTTTAGGATCATTTATCAAGCAAAAATACCAAATGTTCTTTGGCTCTAGCTTCTCAAATGTGAGGATTTGCTCATTCTCTTTGATTACCGCATTGTAAATTGACTGTCTTTTGTTTTTTTCTGGCTGTTGGTTGGATAAAACAAGCAGGTTGAAGGTGCCACCTTCTACTGTATGAAATTATGGCCAGATTATCAGCAGTTTTCTGATATTTTATACCCGTGTTTCCCAACCCTGGTCCATGGGGCAAACTTCCCTTCATTTTTTAGACGTCTCTGTCTTCCAACACACTAGATTCAAATGATCAGCTCGTCATCCAGCCTCTGCAGAAGCCTGATAACAACCGCTTCATTTGAATCAGGTTTGTTAGGGAGGGAAACAGTTAAAACAAGCAGGGCAGTTAGTCCCAAGGACCAGGGTTGGGAAACACTGTTTTATACACGATTAGTTAAAAAGAATAGTAAAAATCATTAAAAAATCAGTTCCAGCTCTAATTAGGTCTATTGTAATTTTACTGGTTTAGCAGTGATCTCTATGGAGCTCCAGTAGATCTGGGTCCTGTGTGAATGTTGCTGACAAGGAATTAAAGCTGTGAAAACAGTCTGATATTAATGAGTCCAATGCGGGTGGAATGTGTGTTTATTAACCCACATCAAACACGGGTTTGTGTGTGTTGAAAGTGGGTGTAGTTCTGTTGACGTGTCTTAGCCTAGTCCTGTCTGCTGAATCACTCGCTGGCTAAACCCATTTTTCAGATTCCTTTGTGATTCAGTGAACTCATGCTGATGAAGCAAAGTGAAATGACAATGCCTTGCCTGGTTCCACGATAACAGAGAATCCCATAACTTGGTCACAAAGTTGTTTCACCATGTTCTTGGTATGCACTGAAAATAACCAGCTTATGTGAACATACTGAAATATTATTGCTGACCATGTTGGGGCTTTCAAGTTTTGAGATAGAACTTGCATATATTTGAAGCTTTGACTTAACTCAAACTTGTGGTTGTTATTTATTAAAATACGTTGTAAGAGATGAGGACAGGAGTGGAGACATCAGCCGGTGTCCGTTCCATCTCCCCTCAAAAGTCTCAAAAGTCAACTCAGTGAGCAAGTGTCTGTTGAGCATTTGCGAGCGCAAAGGGAGGGTCGAGCCCACGCTCATCACAACCCTGTGCTCGTGGGATGCCATTTCTTTTTCTCTTGGATGGCAAAGTCATGACCAGCCCTATTCTGACTCTGATTGGCTAGTACTTACTGCCTTTGTTGGTTAGGTTTAGGAATGAGGAGTGAGATTGGTTGGGGTTAGGGTAGGAATATGAGGGTAGATGAGTCATTCCTTCACTATCCTAGGAAAACAAATATTGCTCGTAGAACCACATTTGTGCATGTGGAGCAGAAAAAATGTATTTATTTATTTTTTTGAAATGCTCCCGCAGATGGTTGCACACTTGTGAGCGTTTTTTAAGACAAATCAAACGCCAGCTCCATTTCTTCGCCTTTAACAGTCTTTTGCCTCGTTTTTGGTGCAGCAGATGCAACATCTCCAAACATCTTAACAAAGCAGCATTTGATTACTGATTTGGACATCGATTACCATGGCAACGTCAGAAGCTTTAAAGCTTTTGGGTCAGTCCTAGCAGATTTATCATTATAAATTTAAGGCAGTTTGTCCAACAACTTGCAACACTGACTTCATTTAAAGATAAAACTGGGAATTACAAAGTGGGCTTGAAGATAGGATAATGGCTGCATTATCTATTAATGACTGCAAAGGTCATTTTCCTCCAAATGGCCATCCCAGATAATTCCTTTAGAAGTTATAGTTTTCCACTACCTGACATCCTCTACTTTTCCTGCTGAAGCCAGTTAAATTTTGGGCACGGTTGTGTTTAAGTTTCTGTGGTTCGACAGTGTTTGCCCTGTATGTTTTCTGTCAGTATTTCATCTGTCAGTCCTACAGAGCATTCAGACCCCTGTGAATGTGTTTAGGATTAGGCACTGTTGTACGCTTTTAACAGATACAGATGTATTGTCATCCCTGTGGAAACATTGGCTGACTGACTGTCTGCCTGCCTGACTGAGAGCTGTCTGTCTGTCAGCCTTTGCATGTGAACTTCAAATCACAGCTAGGCAGCACCAAGCATGTAGCCGCCAAAGGCAAGGCTTTACACTGTCATCAGCACCACGCAGCTGCCTCTGGGTGCTGTGCCATATGACATTAACTGAGATCGATCCTCTCCCTACCTCAAGGAGCTGCTGTGCTACACAGTGTTTCCTCTGATGCCGCAACCACCACCTCAAAGACTAGAAAAGGAACTCTCCCCTAAGCATGTGTAATTGAGTGACAATGACCTGCTCACCAGAGTTCTTAAACTTTAGGAGTTGTTCATCCAAAAACTACATTTTGTCAGACTTATCAGACTCCCTTTTCTGTCACATGAGACCGCACGAAAAAACATGGATACCAACTTGTCAGTAAAACTTCCTTTACACTGTGTAAATTCAACCATAACCAACACTGGCCAGTGGAAAAAAACAACAAAATCAGTGGTTTATTTAATAATTTCAACATGGTTCATGGTAGGGCTGCAGAATTATGGCCAAAATGATAATCATGGAGATTTTGATCAGTATTGAGATCACATTTAGCTATCATGGTTATCACTCTCTGACTGAATAGTTTGCTTTTTAGATAAAGAAATAAAGTAAGTCAGAAAGCTTGATTGATGTAATGAATGAAGATGACGATGAGCTTAGCTTGCCACTCTGCATGTTTGGCGAAACCTTCAGCTTGATTCCACTGGGCATAGCTGCGTCGCGTTACTTGTGTATAATGGCAACCATCAGGTCCAGCTCCTGTGGTGCAGCCATTGTCTCTCCTCTCAGCGGAGAGTACACCGAGTCTATTTTTTACGGATGCCACATCAAGCTGCACAGAGTAGAATGAGCAGGCAGGAAGTCAGATACAGAAACAACATAGACAATCCCATCAATTTTCAAAATAATAGACCTTGTTCAGACTCACAATCATAAAAACAAGAAAGAGCGCTATTTAACTACGTAACCTTCTTAGCAATGGTAGAAGCACAAAAAGCACCAAATCAAGAAAATCTGAACAAGTCAACATTATCAGGCGAGAAAAACACTTCTCTTCTGAAACACTGCTGGTGGGGCATGAAACTGTGTGGAGGTCGGATCAAAACCACGTCGCAGACGTGATGTGCCCAGTGGAATCAAGGAGTTAGTGTGATCTGTCAGTTGATCTGGAGTGTGCCCTCTGATGGAACAGTAAGTGGGAGGCTAACAGACGACAACATGCCGGGAGGTTGCTGTTTCAGGGAGCGTTGGCTTGAAAACAAAACATAAAAAAAAAAAAGAAAAAGAAAAGGATTGTACTTGAAGTTGAAGTTATTTGTCAAGTAATTGCTAGAGTGATTGTTTTATATTGGCTCAGCCAGGTTGTTTCTCATGCCAAGTTTACTTACAGACAGGTGACACATTTTGATTTAATGTGATGAAGAAGTGAAATAGGGCCTAACCATTGTGAGCAGATATAACAGATTGACTCTGGAAAAGGTGTAACCCTGCATATCACTTCTCTACTGTGGACTGACTGTAACATTGAGGGAATTTTACACAAGCTGTCACTGCAGGGTGGATGGCTGTCAGTTTAGGAAGTGCTTAATTTGATGTGCAGCAGAGTTTTCTATGAGGAGAGGATGCATTTTAAATGTCAGTATCACAGTTGATCATGTTCATGTCATTGTGGGATTAATTATCAATTAAATATCCAGCCCTAGTTTGTGGTAAAGTTAAAGCTGTGCCACTTTGGAAATAAGTCACACTCTTTTTGCAGGTTTTTATTAATGTCTTTTTATGCTGATTAGCTTAATAATAATTATTAATTTGCTGTGCTTATATAGATATTGTTTTTTGACTGAGGCAGATGGTTGGACCATATGGAGAGAGGTATGCAATTATTTGAAGAACTTTTTAAGCCAACCGCCAACAACCAGAGATGAAATCATCAACATTAACTTGTGCTGTTACAACCAAAACTCTGCAGTCTACCCTCCTTTTCCTCCATCTAAATATCTGGGTCACGTCTCAGATTTCAGGTTATACCTCAGATTTTAGGGCACATTTCTGCTTTAATGTAAGCAGTTGATTTTTTATCATTCTGCAGCAACTGAGCATCGTGTAGTGTAGCAAGAGTTGCAGGGTAGTCTGTCTAGGGAGATACTGGTTTGTTTTTCTTAGCTTCGGAGGCTAACACCCCCCCCCCCCCCCCCCGCAACAAACACACTGTCTGTGTGTTGTGTTGGAAATGCAGTCATGCGGAGCCGGTGTTTGACATAATGTTGGACCAGTATGGAATCTGACTCGGAATATCAACGCTGATATGTGGTGATACACAGAGGCTGTCACAAAGGTTGCATCCATATGCTGTGCCACTCATTCGTGAAGCTGTGAAATTGGGTTGCATCCCAACTAGCCTGGAGACAGTATCGCTTTCACTTCTCTCTTTCTGTCTCTCTCCCTCCACCTCCTCTCTCCCTCTCCCAGCTCATCCCACTGAAGCATTTTTCTGGGAAGACGGAACAACTAATGTGGCATTAATAGGGTCACATCATCTCCATGCAGCTCTTTCTTTCTTCTTCTTCCAGTGGCTCGGGCTGTTGTTTATCTTTTTCAGATGAAGCTGTAGAAATGGCTTAGAAATCCCCCAGGCCAGCATCTCTCACATGTGAAGCCTGCCAGTTGATGTTTTTGGCTGGTTAAGCAGGCTCTACCTTTAGAGGTTGTTCTCTTTTTGTTTTATTCAAATTTTCAACCATTGGAATGAAAGTGTATCTCTCCTGTGCAGATTTAGACCTATTTTAAACCTAATCTAGACCAATGTGATGATGCATTTGCTAGGGATGTGTGTGATTAGTTGACTAAGCGATTAAACGTTGCCTCCAACACTAGTCGGCACCAGAAATGCTAGTCAGTTAACCTACACCATTTGGGCTACAGCTCTGGCAGACCGCAGTCCCCCCATCTCCCTTCACTAATGCCAAGATGAAAGCCAGTGAGGACAGATACCATCTCTTAAAACCAGTGTGGTTTGGCAGGATTTTGATGTAGAAAATGAAAATAAGGTAAACTGGCGTATAATCATTCCATTGGAGCAAACATTCAGCACTGGACCTTAACCTGCAAGGAGAGCAGGCTGCTGCTGGCACTGCTAATGTTGCCACACTGTGTGGTAGCTAACGTTATGACATGCTTTGTTTACCGTCAGCAGCTATGATCCCTCTTGGTATGAAAAGATGTGCATGTGCGTTGAGTGAGTTGTCGTCATGTTTTGTAGGATAATGTGCAATATGTTCATAATGCACAACACAAAGTGGCATACATTTCAGCAGCTTTGAAAACTCAACATACATACAGTTTGATTATTGAACAGCTTCAAATGACTTTTAATACGCACAGTATGTTTTCAGACAGTGTTTAATCTTGTCAATTAATAAATTGAGCTCAATTTTGTAACAAGTTGAATAATCTTAATTAAAATTCCTGTTTAATCAACAGGGAAATTGGTTGCAGGGACCATTCCTAGCATTTGCTAGTGCCTTTTACAAGACATTAAAGGGTAACACTCATAATGGTGCATAAATACACTCTTTAGAGTGTTTAGTATCAGCGTTGTCTGTCACAGTTAAGTTCTACATACAAATTTGATATCAAACACAAATCTGTTCTAATTTAATCCAGGTAGTTTTTGACTAACTGCAGGCTTTCACATTTTCTGTCAGACCCCAGTCATCATTTGTAACAACTTGGTGTGACCAATCAGTATTAGTAAACTTAAGGACCATATCATCGTTTAAGAAGTTTCTCTTTTCTAAAAACCTCTGCTCACTAAATCAGCATGAAATGTAATACCATTTGCAGTAAGCAGCCTGAGACTTGATGGGCAAAATGGGGAAAAAAAAATGTTTTAAACGTCTGTGAGTGTGTTTTTCTTTCTGCTGGCCTTTGAAAGATGCCAGTTAATCTGCTTACTCCTTTAATTGTGAGTGTAGGGGTTGGGCCTCCTCCCGGCCAGAATAAGGCTACTGATCCAGAAGTAAAACGATGACCACCACAGTTATTCCTTCCTTTAGGTTGTGCAACCCCCCCAGTCTTCTTTAGCCACCCCTCGTCTCCTCCTCCTCCTCCACCGTACCCTCCCTCTGAGGGAAGAAAGCTCCTTGTTCTGACAATAGACATTTTTTGCCATATGTTGGCTTGACATCTTCATCAGGTTCACAGCAGGTTACCTTAGTTAACTTTCACTCCACTGCCTGATGGGATTTTCTCCCTCTGTTTCTCCAATCGGCCCAGGCTCAAAGTCTAGACGGCCTCCGAGGCAGGGTCCTTCCAGCCCTGTGTCCACAATGGCCGTATTGTGGATGCTTAGTAGCGGTAGCTTCCTCCCGTTACAGCGAACAGGCCAGTGCTAAAACAATGCTTTTGTCTGAGGGCATACAAGGGGGGCCTAATCCACTACATACTGTGAAATAAATCTCTCTCAAAGATGAGAGAGCGAGTGAGAGAAACGGAGTGAATGAAATCATTGCCAAGGAGGTTAGAGTGCAGCAGTTTAACCCCTGGCCAAGAAAGAGGGAGGAGAGGAGGCAAAGGGAGCGAGAGAAAGGAGGAACAAGGAGAGGCAGGCGCTACATCCCTTCATCTCCGGAGCACGGATGGAGGAGAGGGGCTGCCGGTGGCTTTCACAGCCTCTCTTCTCACCAGAGGAGCTGCTGTTCACCATATGGGATTTGGCCTCTCTTAACAAACAGGCCCCCTATTCACTCACAACACACATTCAGTCGTTCACGGAATAAGGTGAAAAAAGTGCATTTTTTATGCCTTTAGAACATTGGATGGCCATGAGGGCTCTAAGTCTGCGTTTGATTCACATAGTATAGAGAATTATAAACTAGAGGCTTTCATCTAAATGTGTATTCACACTGGATTTAGGGTTAGGTCTTTTTGTGTTTTACTGGAATCTCTCTCAGTCTAAAAGCCAGAACCATGCATTCAGGCCACTGTTATTGAGCTGCTAAGGTGATCCTATAGAAACGCAACCATAGGCCTGTGCGCTATGGGTGGATTTAATTTTTTTTTTTTATCATATCCTTTTCCAGATTGCAAAGCCTATTTTTATACAGCTTTATGTCAGAGTAAGTTGGGTTTTACTTTTGTAGTTTAGTGACAAAATGGGTGAAGTTGAATAACTTGCTGTGCAGCGCTGGGCAGTAAGAGGTTTCTGACACACTGGTGTTATGCGCCAACTTTTTCTTCCAGCCAGAAGCATTAGGGCAGCATTAGGAATGACAACCTCTGCCAACAGCTTCTTTTTAGCCTACTTGGAAATCCCAAGAAGCATAGATGTATGCCAAGATGAAGATGCCAGCATTTTTCATTTTTAGCCTACTTGGAAGCGCCAGTAGAGATAGATTTATGCAGAGAATAGAAGAAATAAGAGATGAAGGGGTAGGCTTATTTCTCTCATGTTTCAGCGCACATATATCTCACTAATTTATTCTGTTTAATCCCATCACATTTAATGATCCACCTGAGGAGGTAGGAAGGAAGTGGTGTCAGTCGAGAGAGGCCGAGGTCTACCTCCCACTCACAGGCAATCCATCCTTCTCTTCCCGCACCTCATCCTTCCTCCTCCCACTCCTTCCCTGTTGCCCCGCTCTCAGTTCCCAGCACCCTTCACCTATTAACCTTCCTTTCTCCTCGCTTACTCTCCTCCTCTGACTTTTAAAGACAGGTGTCTCAGGAATAGCCAAAACATTGATTTTTGACCATCTCTACCACCACCAGCCCCCTCTCCCCAGTATCTGTGTCATGGCTCAGGGGCTTCCTGCATGTTGCCCCCATCGTGACTGCTGGAGATCAGCCACGCTTGAAGCCCCCAGAGATCAATGGACATGCTACTGTACAGTAAATATTCACTCCTGAGCTTGTTATCTATCTGTAAACACACATGCACTTGCACAGTACACACATGCACTTTGCAGACGAAGACCAGTGGTCACTCCTTGAGCTTGTCGTCACATTTGCGCACCCCCATTTCCCGGGGTGTGAATCAAGGAATCTAACTCTGGATAGGTGATTTCAATTCAATTCTCACCCACTGGATCTGTTTACGCTCCACCAGGGTGAAATATGCTATAGGTGTTTTCCCCTTGTCACTCTACCTGCCACTGGTGTCACATCAAATGGGCTGTTTTCATACTGTTTGCAGCAGCTCTTTGTAGATTTTGTCAACTGTAAGAAATACAATAAACACATTTTGAATCCTTTGCATTCTTGGGTTTGATGGAGATAGGTGATGGTGATGGAGAAGCTGATGGCTAACAACTCAATGCATACTACAGGCAGGCCCAACAGAGCATGGTGTGCAGGACAGGTGCATGGACAAACAGGTAGCAGGCAGAAGGGCTGTGTATTGTTTAAAAAATTACAATACCGGAACAAATACCAATACCAATACCCTTAAAGTGATTCTGATACCAGTAGAGCCCTTTGATACACACATTTGATACCTTTTTTTTCTACTTCATTAAAAACTTATCATATGAATTGAAGCAGGTGTGTAGTATAGCCATATTTGGGAACATTTTGGTGGCACCTCAGAACGCTGACCTGGCAGCTACGTATAATACACAGTAAGTAGGGTTGGGTGACGTCTACCAAATTAGCCTAAGATGATGTCCACAAACAACACAATAGACGATGATATCATTACTGGTTCTCAAAGGGTCCCTGCACCACATGTCCATAACTTAGTCGTGCTTAAAAAGTAAATAATAATGGAGAAGTTTTGATACTGCTTGGTACTAGGTTATTTTAGTTGATACCTTGAGGGTGTTGAGTACTGATACTTGCCTCTAGCAGACAGTGTAAGCAGGTGTATTAAAGAGCAGGTAGTGGTTAATTAGTCTTACCAGGAATTAGTCCTGTTTGTAAGGTAAAATGGTAATATCTACAATGCAGCAGTTGCACTCAACTGCCTATGAAGGCACTGCGTTTCTGCCCTTTGATGGATTGCAGTTGTGTAGCTAGATTGTAATTGTGTGTTTGTGTGTGTGGCTGTGTGTGAGTGTTTTATGTGCTTGTGCTTGCATATGCCATTGCTGGTGTCCTCCAGAACCCCTGTGTCTCTAACTTTGTCATATTTTATTGCAACTGACAGCTACCATTGTCTGTTGCATGCGGAGAATCTTTTATGACCTTGTGAGCAAGCCAAAACATTTATACAATTCGCTTGTAAAATCCACAGCCTGTGTTTTTTAAAATGCCCCAGAAGTCCACAGAGACTGCAGACAGAAATGTATTTACTGAGGGCTCATGGCTGGGCAGAATCTCTGAGTTGCAAATCGAGTAATGAAAAATTTTGATGACATTTAAATGGAGAAAATTATGATCATGTCATTTGCACCTCAAATGTAGTTTATGTTCTGTGAAGAAAATGGTTCAGTACAAGCTTTTTTTTTTTTTTTGCAGAACTTACAGTTGACATTGGCATCACAGTTTTCAGAAATGAATTGTCTTATTTTTTTGGTCAGTGTCTTTGAGCTTGTGTGTGTGTGTGTGTGTGTAGAAGAAGGGGAGGGTGGATTAACCGGTGCAGGATCTGTCATGGTGACATTTGTGTCCCCTGGCGGAGCAGCGGGGGTCCTCTTCACCTCTGTAACCTTCAACTTTCAGCCTTAACCCCCTTCAGGCCCCCTCTTGTGTCCACCACACGCCCCGCACGTCCAAAGGGAGGGGTGTATGAACGCAAGAAGAGAGTGAGAAAAATAGAGGGGGGAGTACAGAAGTGAAGAGGACAGAGAGCTGCAGGGGGGGGCATGAAGAAAAAGAAAGGTTGTGGAAGAAATAAAAAAAATTAGGCAAGCATGGGAAACAGAGAGAGGCAAGAAGGAGGGCTGGAAGTGAGGCAGAAATGGGAAAAAACAAGAAAAGACTGAAAAAAAAAGAGAAGCAAGAGGCGAAATGATTGGCAGAGGAACGTGGAGGTGGAGCAGAACAGAAAGAAAAAGAGCCTGTAGGTTAGAAAGAAAAGTGCTCACAGGATGCAGAGGAAAGAGGAGCTATGAACAGTGAAGGAGGGTGTTTGGTACGGCTCTGAAGTTCTCACATGTCCTCACCTGCATGAAAAAAGTATTTGTGTGTGTGTTGTTACAGCGTGCTGTTTTCTGCCTCCTGTGCTTCTCTTTATTCATGCCTCTCTCGTGCGCTGCACCACTCTCCCTCTGTGTGACTCCATACCGATGTGAACGTACTGGAGTCCACACATACACAATGTTTGACTTTAAGTTTGTTTGATTGTGTGACGTGATTTCTTATCAGTCTACTTGCAGAGCTTTTATACATGACATCCACAAAGGAGAACTGTAAAAGGTTATGTCAGCCAAAACTGGTGTTATTGGATGGATGACCAGGGGAGAAATGTAGTGAGAAAAATAGAGACAAATGGAGTGAGATGAAGTTAAATGAATGTAAAATGAACACAATTTATGTAGGGGAAATAACAAACAATGTCGATGCTATAATGCTGACCTTTATTTCACTGAAATTTAACTTGGATTGTTTGAAGCGTGAACTTTTTTTGGGTTCTTGGTGGCTTGTCAGAATTTTTTTTGTAATAACTAACCAATAGTTATGCACAAACATACGTCGCTATGCTAAGCTATGTTGTGTGCTATTTTAGTATCCTTAGCATACTACCAATACTTAATGTTACCACAAGCTATCTTTGCAAAGTTGGCGACCAAGTTGGCGTCTTTTCCCTCACCATGACCAGGTCCACTTTTTCCTCCTTCTCCTCTTTGGATTTTTTTTTCCATGAACATAGATACCACTGTTGTATTCTTTTTTAATTTCATTGTTTGCCGCTGTAGCGGCGCAGATGAAAGACACATGCTGATGACGTTTTCTTTAACTTGCATCATAGCCTGCGAGTCAGCTCTGTGATCATCCTACAGTCTACTGTACATACTTGATGTTGTCCCCAAGTGTATTAGATACATGTAGCGCAGTGTGTCTTGCAATAAATACTTACACAATTGCTGAAATCTCACAACCTGTAGTTGGCTTAATATGGAGCGTTTTAGTTATAAAGCACCATATCAAAGTGATCAATTAGAGACTACAGAAACAAGTTTATATGTAGCAAACAGCTACATTTGTTGGTGTCAGATGAATGGACTGATGAATGGACTGTTCATAGATCTTTTTCACAGCAGACATTTCAGCATGTCATAGCCATTGACTATACATAAAATTTGGACAGATGGGACATCACCCATTGGTTTCTAAAACTCAGGGTACATTGGCTCTGGCTGTTAGTGACCGACTCTGTTAACTCACTGCTAATCCAAAAATGTGCAAAGAGGTGGACCATGGGTGCAGCTGAGGTGTGCCGAATGAAGTGGCTAGCCACCTGTGACAGTACATACTTGTCACTCAAAATAAGTACATTGATTATGTAAGTTAAGTTATGTTTGCAAGTCTGTAAGCAAAGGACGGATATTGTATAAAGAGTGATTTCCACGATCATCAAAAGAGATGGAAATGGGATCTACTGTGTGAAAAAGCCATCACAATGCGATCTTTTGCATAATAATTAGGTAGGGAGAACATGTTCTCACCCTGGAATCTGGCCACAACCATGGCTCCAGTTTTTGCAGTGCTGTTGAAGCACCCATGCACACCTGGCCAATCACTGTGGAAAGCAAACAGAGCTGCCAAAAGTTACAAACACTGGCCCCCCTGCCTTCTTCTCTTCCGTAACTCCTGTCCCTTTTCCTGTGTCCTGTATCACACTCCAGCAGCAGTTCCCATCCTCTCACCCAGTAAATCAGCATAAAATAGCCCTAACTGTGGCAGATCATAGGGTAGGGAGAAGGAGGGGGGTCGGAGTTGGAGTGTAGAGCTTTGAGCTCTGCTGCTTTTTTTTTTTCTGTGTCGCTCTTTTCAAGATGGGGCCCATGAAATTATCCAATAGGATTATGTAAGGCATGATGGATTCTGCTGCGTCCTGTCATCCGTTTGTCCATTGTACGCCTCGCTCTCTCAGGCAGCCTGGTGTGATAGCCATGAAGCTACTCTACACATTGTGTGTCATTGCATGTCCTCTTTACTAAAGTAGTGGTACTCTCCTCTGGATTCATGAACGTCTACATTAGTCTCAATAAAATAGTCCTACATCTTTCAGTAAAGGTACTTAATCAGCCTCAAAGTTTATACCTGTTGAAGTCACAGTTCTTGTTTTTTATCAAAAGGTTTGGTGTTTCCAGACAGACTTCCTCTCAGCCAGCTCTGTTTAGGCCGACACACACACACACGTGGGGGTGCGTTCATGAGCCTGTAGGCCTTTTGTATGTCCATGACAGTGAACCTGGCATGTGAGAGCTCGTCTCTTCAAACCCTCGCTGTTCCAGCCGAGGTCACAGGGTGACCTTGGAGCTGTGGAAGCCATGTTTAGCAGAGACCCCCGTGTTCAGGCTATGGCTCAATGGCTGCTTCCTTTCAACCACATGTTATAAGCCTGCAAGAAGCAAGGCTCACGTTTTAGCTTGGAAGCTAGGGTTTAAGAAAGATGCAAACATGCAGCTCATTAAGGTAAATTAAATGGTTATCTTGCACAGTTTGGTATATTTGATAAATAATTTACATTTTATTTACTATAATATAAAAATAACATCCTGACATATTTGTTGTACTCCATGTCTTTATTATTTGCAACCCTGATTCCAAAAAAGTTGGGATGCTGCCAACTATTTTGGAAAGTGTTGCAGGGGATGATGTATGTTTGCAAAAAACAAATTTTATCAGATCGAACTTTTCATATCTTGTCTTTGTACTGTGTTCAATAGAATGTGGGTCAAAAAGGATTTGCAAATCATTGCATTCTGTTTATATTTATGTTTTACAGTGTTATAACTCTTTTGGAATCAGGGTTGTATACATAACATTAACAACCTTTTTATAAATTCTGAATGTCTTTGAGGCACATTTTTTTTAAACAGGAATGCCCATTTTATGTTGTTCGGGACTACAACTAATGATTATTTTACTATTGATTAATCTATCAGTTCTTTTTTTGATTAATCAGTTAGTATGTAGCCTATAAAATGTCAAAAAGAATGAGAAATGCCTATCACTGCTTATCGAAGAAAGATGTTTTATCTTATGATTTCTTATTTAGTCTGATCCGCTGCCTAAAATCCCCAAATTATTCCATTTATAATTACATTTTTGAAGCTTTTAACCATCTTATGTTCTGTGTTTACAAGGCATTAGGGCTGGGGATTATTTTCATTATCATTTTCTCATTAAATCAATACGTTTTTTTCCATAAAATGTCAGAAAATAGTGAAAGATGTTGATCATTGTTTCTCAAAGCCAAAGCTGACATCCTTAAATGTCTTGGTTTGTCCACAACCCGAAGTTCTTCAGTTTACTGTCATAGAGGAGTAAAGAAACCGGAAACTATTCACATTTGAGAAGCTTAAATAAGAAAATGTTGACATTTTTTCTTAAAAAAATAACTCAAATCGATTATTCAATTATCTAAATAGCTGGTGATTAATTTAATAGGTGACAACTAATCGAGTAATTAACTAATTGTTGCAGCTCTACTAGGGATCTAACAATATTTTGAGTATTGCGATGTCTCATTGAAAAAATGTCTTGATACGTACCGGACTGTGCTGACAAAATCTACTGTGATATTACATGGGTAAATCTTTTATTGTATTTTTATTTTTTATTTTTTATAAAAGGAGTGCTACTGACTGCTGCACTGCTTTTGTTTTGAAACTGTACGTACATAATTCAAGTAATTTTTTTGCACTTGGTCATGGCTGCCTACTTTTATTTAGATATGGTAAAGAAGGAAAGTAGAAGGACTTTAAGTTAGGAAAAACAAACAATTTAAAAACAATTTATACAAACAAAAAATGCTGAACACATCTGGTTTATTATTTAATAAATGTCAGTTTTTCAAGTCATCATTTTTCTTTTTTAATATCATGAAAAATATTGTATGGTGGACTTTTTATCGTGATATTATTGTACCTTGAGTCTCATTACATCCCTACTGTTGATTAATCTATCAATTCTTTTTTTTTTCCTATAAAATGTCAAGAAGAAAGAGAAATTCCCATCACAGCTTGTCAAAGCAGACCATTTTAAGTTAAGATTTCTTATTTAGTCTTAGTTTCGATCAGTTGCCTAAACCTCCAAAGTATTCCATTTATCAGTATTGGTTGATTTTTTGTTAATTTCGATCAGTCAACTAGATGCTCAATGTTTAGTCAATTAAATGATAAGTCAATCGAAAGAAAATTTGATAATAGATTAATTGTTTGCTGTTTCAGTTAACAGTTTACTGCTTTTCTTTGTCATTTATCAGGGTATATGAAAAGTTTTTGGATTTTGGACTTGTTTAGACAAAAAAAAAAAAAAAAAACAATCTGAAGAAACAATTTGGAACTTGTCTCATAATTTTTTGATATTTTATAGACCAAACGATTAATTTTGAATATAGTCTGCAGATTAATTGATAATGAAAATACTCTTTAGTTGCAGCCCTACAGCTAACTTGGTTAATCTCTTAGCACTAATGTTATAATAAAAAAAATCACAAACCACTATTATAATGATAAACCTTTTAGTTTAGGTTTTACATGTCTCCAGCAAACAGCGGAGCTTGTATCAATGTAGGAATAATTAAGCAAATGAACCAGAGTATGTGTTGATATGACTCTCTTAAACGTGCGTGATTTGGTGTGTAATATAAGCTATCATATCTACACTGAGAGTATAGATTAGCATATTTACAGCACATACAGCCTAGACACTCTCTCTTGTCTTTCACTGTGCGCTGCTGTGTGTGTGTGTGTGTGTGTGTAACTGGGTATATAAGTGTAAGTGTGTGTGCGTGCGTGCACAGACTCGCAGCAGCCACCCTTGCCCCCACCCCTCTCATTAATATGTATGTGTTCTGAGGCAGCTAGCGAAGACGGTGTGTTTCTCACCCGCTGATTAATGCTGTCTGTCAATTACCTCTAGATCCAACCGTGCTGTGGAGCTTCCCCCAGGACCACACAGACCAGGTTGGAACACACTCCGCTTTTTCATTCTTCTCTCACTCTCTTCCTCTTTCTCTCACTCCTTCACTGTTACAGACAACCTCTACCTCCTCCTCCTCCTCCTCGCCCATCTCCCTTTCCTTGCCTAATGCCCTCACTCACCCTGCCATCCTGTGGTAACCTCCCCCAACACCTATCACCACCACCACCACCACTCTCCTCCTCATCCCTATCAGTGCCTCCTCTCCTCCTCCTCCTCCTCTTCCTCCTCTCTCTCTGTCTCATTGTACGTCTGTTGCTGGTAATGAAAAGCAGTGAGCAGGTCTTCAATAACCGACGAATCAGTAATTATCATGCAACCGTGACAGGAATGCACACCTCTGTTTTCCCCTTTCTCTCGTGCTTTTTCGCTCTCATTGTGCTCCTGCTTCCTATTGTTTCACGTTTAGGGCATTATTGGGTTCATTTTCAGTCTGAAAGCAAAATCTGCAGCTGTTTTGCACTACTTTTTGGCACACCATGTTCTTCCTAAACCAGTGAGAGGTAAGTATTGCAGAGTTACACAAACACCTCAGAGTCTCCTACTAGTCTGTATTGTTTAAGAATCACATATTTGATGAGAACATGGTGCAAAGGGTTATTCCAGTATAACTCCAGTATAACTCTTATGTCTTTTTTTGTACCTTTTGTCAACATTTCTATTGATTATAATCACTTACTTACACTCATCAAAGAAGTAGCTGAGATCAGGGAACATGGAAATATTGCTACAATAAAGAAAGGCTTTATGCCTTTTTTAATGATAGGACAGCTGAAGTGAGGACAGGAAAGGGGGAGAAAATGACAGCAAAGGGCCACAGCCAGGAGTTGAAATCCACAGCTGCTCCTGACTCACAGGCTCAGTACATGGGGCGCACGCTCGACCAACTGAGCTACCGGGCCACCAAACTAAAAATAAGACTAATCAAATATTTTCCACTGTGACACCTTATTGTGTGTGTGCACAATTGTGCAAAAGTTCAGTAGGTCAAAGTTTAACCAGGAGGTTTGTTTATAACCTGTAATGAATCTTTGCAACTTATATTTTATGATTTGCTGGGTTCAACATGAATATTTTGGGGGTTCAGGAATCTACTTGCCTAAAGTTTTCTTTTTTTTCTCTTGATTATGTTTTTGGGCCTTTTAAGTCTTTATTCTGATAGGACAGCTGAAGATGTGACAGGAAAGGAGGCGAGGAAGACGTGTGCAAAGGGCCACAGGCTGGAATCAAACCCATGGCTGCTGTAGAGGCCTCAGCCTCAGTACATGGGGCACATGCTCTAACAACTGTGCGATCAGGGTGCCCCAAAGTCAATTTTTACTTACCCCTGTACAAACTGTCATTTATTGGTAGTTAGCAAGTAGTAACAAAGACTAAATTTCATTTTCATGCTTAATCTGTGGCTGCAATGTATATGAAATGTCAGAAAATGAAAAATGTATATATTCAATTTGGCAGATTGGTATTGAGGCCACATAATCCACATTAAATACAGTTTTTGTCTTATAATATTCAGTGTTTTAGCTATTAGCTCAATTCATGCAGTCACAGTGGTCTACCAGCTAGATATGATTCCAATAAGTTCTATGCATTGAGGTAACCAGGGAACCAGATGAATCTGTCAAGCTCATGTTTTCATTTTTTCTCGCGGTTTGGTGATGCCAGGCCAGCATTGAGGCGTAAAGATTTTACATTTGGTTAAAAAACGAGCTCTCTTATCGTCCTGATTGATACCTTGATCGAAATAAGTATGAAAACGAGTGTCAGGAGATGAAGAGTAAGATCAGTGCATCCCCAGTTTTTGTCTTCCAAATAATTTTGCCCAACCTGGGGGTTCATTTTAACGTAGCTGTTATCAAAATGCTTGTTGAATGTTTATTGCTTCATCTGACTTCTCTCCAATGATGTCACTGCAATCAGTTTGCATGGTACAGTGATGTTGTTGCTGATAGAAATGATAGAAAGATGGCCAAAACTACAAAATAAGACACAAGTATAAACCCAAATGTTCATTTAAAGGTCCATTGTCTAAGATTTACATAGGTTTATAAGTAAAAGATGGCGGAACTTGAATATATGATGTTTTTGTTAAAAAGAACTGTCTTATATCTACAGAGGGCGTGGGTGCTCTTCCATGTAGGCTGCCATGTTTGCTTCGCCAAGAATTATCAAACCAAAACTTGCTCTAGTTACGGTCTTTTGTGTTTTTCACGAATTTCGCTTCCACCGTAGGTTCTCTTATATGCTTTGAAGGGGAGGGTGAGGCAAGGTGTTTGTAACCCATTAGATGCTACTAAATCCTACACACTGGTCCTTTAAGCCAATCCCAACAGCTGTCTCAGGGGGACAGCATGCACACACTTGTGCAAAAAAAAAAAAAAAAAAAAATCTTTGGGATAATTTAAATCGATTTAAAATTCCTTTTATTTAAAAGCCTTGCTCTTTACCCTTAGAAAAATACACCACCTCAGCAGGGTGTCTTTGTGTTTTCTCTCTGGCTTCACCTTCAAAGAACAACAGTCGAGACCCAACTTGATCAAAACGATCACACAGCCTGTAATAGTATGTGTATTAATCTCTATGTTGTGCACATCACGCTGTAAGTAGATCAGGTTGCGTCATTCTCCTGTTGTTGCTCCAACATGTGATGACTCCATGACTCCTGATCTCTGCTGCTGCTGTGGCTTCTCAGGCAGGGTGTGTGTGTTGTTGTGTGTGTGTGTGTGTGTGTGTGTGTGTGTGTGTGTGTGTGTGTGTGTGTGTGTGTGTGTGTGTGTGTGTGTGTGTGTGTGTGTGTGTGTGAGTGATTTTTTGTACTGTCAGTTAGTTAGTGTTAAGAATGACAGAAAACAGTGATTTGACTGGAAAAAAAACACGTCATGCCACATTGTTTCTGTTCCAAAAGTTGCCACATTGCAAAAAAGGTCCTAACTGAATGGACTGAGAGTGGAAAAATGACATTTTTTTAAAAAAGAAAGAGAGAAAAATGAAGAAGGACAACAATATGTGCATAGGCTAACTATCTCTCAACACAGCAGCCATGCCGGTGAGTTTAAACAGCTCTCCTGCCTCTCTGATCCACTTTGAGGAATAAACGGGCTTGTAGAAAGATGCTTGAGGCGATGTCTGCCTGCCCCACAAGAACCAGTGCGTGCTATCAGAGTAAGAGGTAGAGGGAGTGAGGGAACGAGAGTGTGAGCAAGAAATTACAGACTTGTGGAGGTAGGCACTGGAAATGGAAGTGAGGAAAAAGAGCAGCTGAATCCAAGAGAGATGAAATAAAAAAAAAAAAGAAGTAGTGTAAACATAGTGTATGTGTTGACATGGGCCTGTCTCATCCTTCTTCTCCAGCATGGCTCTCCTTTCAGCCCCCCCACAACCTCACTTTTCTTTCATTCTGTTGTCAACCAGATCGTTTGTGTGGATAAGATGGCCCTTAAGATGGCTAGTTAGCGTGCTGTGTACAGAGGGATTGGCCCTTTCGCCCGTATACATAAAGGCTGTATTCACGGGCCTCATTACCAGGATTAGGGCTCCTTTCCTCCTTTGTGGGGCTGAAGGCTGGAGTCCTCTGTAGCCACAGTCTCTGTCTCTTTCTGCGGCCCGAGCTGGCCAGCATATGGCAGCAGCAGCCAACAGTCTCCACCGAGGGGCTCAGAGCTCAGAGCAAGGCCTCCTTTTGTTTAGGCCGTTATTGTTGCTCAGCGTAATGACATTTGTAGGCCGTAGGATCGGGGTGGAGGGGTTAGTCTACCCCAGGGGAGAGGAGAGGGGGAGACAGAAAGAGAGAGGGAGAGGGATGGAGTGAGGGGGGGAGAGGCAAAGACATGTAGACAGACAGGAGTGTGGATTATGGAAATATGAATTGATTTTTTTTCTGTGCTGTGGTAGAATAGAAAGCTCAAAGGAGAACAGACTGCAGGCTGGCTGGCACGCCGGGGTGGTGCTGGGGAAATGTGAAGTGAGAGGCGCTTGCTCCCTCTTTCTCTTTCTCTTTCTCTCTCCTCTCTTTTTCTTTTCCCCCTCCTGCTCCCCCTATTTCTCCCTCAGCCCCTGAGACTCTTGATGCCCTGGTCATCCGCAGATGCCACTTGGATAGAGAAGGAGAGATGGAGAGATGGAAGAGAAAGAGGGAGGGCAAGAGAGAGGTGGCTAAAGCATATATTTGAATCGCAAGAAGGGCTTTTTTTTTTGCAAATGAAGCAGACAGATGGAAATCTGTCCGTTTCCTCTCAGATCTCATCCCAAAGTTGTGGAAAAAACACAGCAGACAGAACACACACACACACACACACACACACACATACATGCTGTCACACACACACACAAGCACACACGCTGTCACACACACACACACACACACACACACACACCACACACAATCACACACACACATACATAAAATGGTTCTGCCAGTTAATTCTAGCTAACCACAGTGTGGCGTATAGAAGGCCTGCTCCTCTGTAGAGAACAGAGGATAATATGATAAACACTCAGCAAGTTCCACAAACAGACGACCATTTGAAATCTTACAGAGACTGTGAGAAACTCTGCAGTATTTAAAAATGTGAAGTTTCTCACACAGATACACCCTTCTGCAAATTGCACAACTTCCTTGCCCAAAACTCTGCAGACAAAAACATATTTTTTTAAAGGTTGCAGGCTATCATTTTATTACTTCCACCGGGCAGGTTATGTTTTTGGCACCATTTGTTGCTTTGTCTGTCAGCAGAATTATGGAAAAAACTACTGGCCTAACTGTCATTAAATTTGGTGTAAGGATGTAGCACGGACTGAGGAAGAGCCCATTAAATTTTAGAGTGGATCCGAATCAGAGGACGGATACACAAATTATTTTTCACTTTGGTTGACATTGTGAGATGGGGAATTTGGCCTTGGCGGAGGTCTGTGCTCTCCATGTGCCTTTCTAGTTTATTATGCATTTTGATTATCTTTGATTTTCTAATATACATGTTATCTGTCTTTCTGTTTATTCATTTAGTTAGCTTTGGGCTGTAATGATGTCATTTCACAAAAGAGATGAGAATAGACACACCTGAGCCTGGGAAGCTCAGTGTGCTTGTACCTGCCAAGATATGTGTTAGAAAAAAACAGATTTATTTGTTTGTTTTAATAACGCCAAAGCAGAAATCCATATTAACTGGGAGCGCTCATGCTGGAGGGAGTGTGTGGATTACTGGTTGACCATGGCCACATATTTTGGTATTGTCTGTAAATTGAGCTTTTTTAAAAATAAGTGGGGCATTTAATGTCAAGGGTACTGAATTTTAACACTGATGTTTTGTTTCTGTTAAAACGGTATATTTTGTAAATATCCCTAAAAGTCTGTGTGAATTTTATATCTACGTCTTGAAGATCCTTATGTCTGCAAGTACAAAACTATGGACCTTTTAATATTAAAATAATCAGAATAACAGCCCATTTACAATCAAACAAAGTGCCTCATGTAAACACCTTAATTGAAAGAGATTGATCAGATCCAGCCTGATCAGAATGGATCTTCAGTCTGATTGCGACTCATTCATTTCCTCGCTTTCCCTTGTCTACTTCATGTGAGGGTAGGTGACGTGTCACAAACGAGTTTCTGGGAGGTACAGAAACATGGCACAAGCAAAACAGAAGTAGCAGTTACTACTTTTCTGTTAGGAACGTTTAAAGATTTAACAATGCAGATATTATTCCCAGGTTATGATGTGGGGTTTGTTTATTGGCAATTGGCTAATTGGAACCACTTCTTCATCTTCTGATATATTTTCCCGTTTGGTTAACACTTTGTGGCATGTAAACAAATCTGATCACTTTATTTAGTGTCCAAGTAAATAGTTAAATCCGAATTTATAATCAGAATTATTTCAGTCTAATTGAATAAGTATTGTCCATGTAAACAAAGACTGTCACCCATCTATACTCTGTAGAAGTGGATGAAATGAGATTGTTATTCTGCACCGATTACACCTCACTCTTACCTTACACTCTAGTTGTACACTTGACCTTCTGTTTATACTTCATCTTTTAGTAACCTTCTCCTCATCTCTTTCGCTCTCTGTTGTACCTTCTTGCACATTCCTTCCTTACAGTTTAGAGTTTACTTGCATATCATAAACGTACATGTACTCACATGCATACACAGAGAGATAACTGTGTTTGCTTTCTTGGCATATCACTGTTATGAGTCATTCTGGTTCAATCTCTTGGTGCTCCTGGTAATCTTTTCCCTATTTTTCACTCTCTGTCTCCAGTCCTGTCTTTTACTTTCTCCACCTTCATAGCTCAGTATCCCTCCATCCCTTCTGTCTGTCTCGCTCTGTCTCCGCCTCTCTGCCGCTTCATCAGCCTTCTAGTTTCCAAACACCTCATGTCATATTTCCCTTCAAAAGACGATGTTGCAGGAAATTGCAAATTACAAATAAACCACATTTTTTCCCGACAGCCTGGTTGCAGCATAATATCCAGAGAGAAATAAAAGAAATATTGAATTATGAATAGATTTTACTGCACGGCCTTCTCTCAGCTGTGAACTAAAGTTGATGTTAACTCTCTATGGCCATTCCACACATATTAATAGGGAACCTTTGATCTTCGTGCTGCATACTGCATGGAGTTGACCATATAACATGCTGTTTTTCATTTATGCCAAGGCTACAGTAGGTGTGATTTGATCCTAAAAGGAAACATCTACACTTTGATATGAACATATACATCGCTATGTATAATCAATTTGTGATATTTACTGCGTTCCAGGACTTGCGTTGTGAGAAATGTTGTAATGTATTTTCCTCCTCGACATGAGTAATTTTCTTGTGACTTCCTACATTTCCTTGTAGGCCTTTTTTTATGAGCTTGTTGCATTTGGAACATGTAGGTGGCGAAGAGAGCTGTCGCTGTAGCACAGAAAGAGTTTCCCCAGTTGAGAAAAACCGAGTCACACATCTTATTTAAAACATATCATGTGCTACATTGCATTTCGGACTAATTAACTTAGGTGGAATAACAGTGGTATCTTTTCTTCTTCTGTTGAAGGAGATTTCCTTGTGTAATTGTTACAATTTAGTGCAAAACAAGGAGCTTAGATGTTTAGCTGTGGTTCAGTTAGCCTGACACCATCACCTGATGTTTGCAGCTGGTGCTTTAGATTGTAAAAGTATTCCCTTTTATCACTCTTAACTGTAGCAGAGGGGCCTGTGTCACCTCATCTGCTTTTAGCAAATTAAACATGTGAATAAGGAAAATTCAGCAGAAATGTTATCATCCTATACGTAGCTGTGTTTTTAACATATTAAATAGTTTCTGGGGTGATTTTTTGTCTCTTTTCTAAATATGTTATTCAAATGTTCCTGTCTTATGTGCTGATTCCACTGGGCTTGGCTGCATCAACAGTGGCGTAGCCATCAGTGCTAAAAAACTTTTGAAAACAGATTGTGACCCTAAAATTGAAAAGGTAGCTGCGTCAAGCAAGTCAGATACAAGAATGGCATAGAGCAGCTTCTCAATTTTCAAAGTAAAACGCCCTGTGCAGACTCCTGATCAGAAAAAAAAGACAAATAAGGAAACTATTTAACCATGTGGCCTACTTACCCATGGTAGAAGCACAAAAAGCATGGAAAAATGACCAAATTAACAAAATGTAAGCGAGTTAATAAAATTGGGCAGGAGAAATTTCCACTTCTGAAACACCCTGGTGGTGTATGAAGTTGTGCAGAAACAAAACCACGTCAAAACGCAACTTCATAGACCTGTGCCCAGTGGAATCAAAGAGCTGGTGCTTATTTAGTCTAAACCACTGTCAACTTTTTTGAGATGCCATGAGTTCAGGCTGAACTTGACTTATTTTCTGTTCACGTAGTCCAGTACATCCATCTCTCCTCAAAGGCTCAGTGTGTCATCAGCCAGACAGGGAGAGAGGGAGGGACAGACAAAAAGAGAGAAGAAGAGAGGCGGAGGGTCTCTCGAGGCTTCAACCTCGGCAACTCTGAGTGTTGCTTTGACACCATGCTCCATCAGGACAGGCTGCCTGACATGCTGTGATTGGTGGTGGCCACAGCTCTGGACTGGCCCCCGGGTGGGGGAAGCAGGAAGGGGGCTCCTCAGAAGAGAGGTCGATTGGGTGGGTGAGGCAGCAGTGGTCTGAGGGATTGAGGTAACGGAGAGGCCTGGTGGACATGATTGGTGGTTTCAGCCTTGAGGGAGATGAGTGTTGACCCTGAGGAGAGGAGGAGATAGTGGGTGAGAGATGGTGTTGGAGGAGTCAAGGTGGGTGTGCAGAGGTTTGGTAGCAGGGGGCCAGACATGCTAACGTGAAAACAATGATATGTGGCTCTCAGCTGAGACCATATATAGCACCCAAAGGAGAGAGCGATATAGAAAAACAACAGTCATTTAGAAGAAAAAGTAGATGTAAGAAGATAGGAGGTGGAGAATGGGAAGTAGATGAGTTTAAAAGGAGATTTGTGGCAAAATAGGGTAACAGGGAAAGTTGGAAGGAGGTGAAGAAGTCATGAGATTTGAGGGATAGGGAGGTAGAGAGATGAAGGCAAGGTGAGAGGCGTGTGGAATGACAAGTGAGAAAGAAATTGAGAAAAGATGGAGGGCAATGAAAAGCAGAGAGAGTGAGTTAGTTTGGTTGTGTGAAAGTTTTAGGAATGCAATGCTGTGTTTGCAGAAATCCAAAAATGTACATTTTTTAAAGAAATGTTAAGTATACATTTTGTGGCCTCGGGGTCTACAAATCAGATGTGAAATTTTATCCTCGCTTCAGTGATAGAGTTGATTCTTTTTCCCCCAGCAAAGTTGTTAGGCCCAGTGGCAAGTGTCTTTTAACAGGGGCTGGCAGCCAAGTGCCTTTTTTGAGGCAGGGTCCTATAGTTTCTGTGATAACATAATCCTGGTGCAAATCAGTTATTTGAGAATTTAAAAAACACACATTTCATAGGGCTCTGCATTAAGTCAGTACTAATAGCTGACTGGAGATTTGAAAATTTTCAAAAATAATCCCCTGAAAATAATATTTAGTTTAGGGAGAAGGCCCTAAAAATGCCATTAAGTGATAGTAGGTGTTATCGTCAATGACAAAATAATGCACCACATGCTGAAGTTTTGTGGGCTGGGCTGAGAGCAGTTGACAGATGAATGTGAAGGACATGATGCTGAAGAGAAAAGTACAGCACCTCTGTCAGACCACAGTCTTTTCACAAGGACAAAGCCAGCGTCTCCACCCATCCTCCAGAAAGATAAAAGTGGTGATGTTTTGTGGAGAGCTGTTGAGAATGTGCGTATTTTGTCAGCTCTTTTGGTACAGCTACAGCAAGTTTTGTTAAGCTGTAACAGCACGGCGCAACGTGTGGGAAACTGAGAGATTAAAAAAAAAAACCGATGGAAATTCATACCTTTCTTGTGTTTGTGTGTGTGGAGAGGTATAGGCCTAAGTGTGTGTGTGTGTGCATGAATTTGTGTACATGTATGTGTGTGATGTCTCAGTGTGTCACCCGGTCTCGTCTTTCCCCTTCACTGCACCCTGACAGCAGTGTCAAACAAGGCCTCATATGATCTGTGTATGTCTTTGAGAATGTCTGTGTGTATGTGTCTGGGTTGATAGTGTTTTTATTCTTCTTCCTAACCCTTTTCACCTCAGATCCCCCGGGTGTTCCAGGGTCTTGCCTAATGGACAGTCTCGCCCCGCTAAGCTGGCCTTTGGCTCGGGCACTGAGCTGGACGCCTAACTAGGCCCCTTTGTTGCTCATGGGTCCTGATTGCGCTGACCTCTGGGCTGGCTTCCTGGGAGAAGCAGGGTGGTGGAGAGGGAAGGGGAGAGCAGGGGAAGTATTTTTACGCCCCGCTGCTCACATCTCTCCAGCATCGCCCAGTGACTGGTGAAAAGAAAGCGGTGGTGTGTTTTGGCAGTGGAGTAAAGAGCTGTTGGGCTGCTTGTGTTTCCCAAGCTGCAGGTGAACAGCAGTGGCTCAGCTACAGATGTATCCATTCTATGAGTCTTATGTGCTGGCTGCACTTTGGTTGTGCTGCCAGTCCACTCCCAGGACAGACTGTTTCAAAAGCAAAGTGCAGTAAATGGGTGGTGAAGGTGTGTTAAACTGGCTCCTGCCTGGTCAACAACTCATTAGAAACTTAATACTTAACAAAGCTTAACAAAAGCAAACCTTTCACTGGCAATCCCAAAATGCCATGGATCGAGTCTGTCGGCCAATCAGAGGCAGTGTTCCTGACTTGTGTGTGACAGCGCAAATTTATAGATGTATTCAGAGATCAATGTGCTGATCTCAACTTGAGATTGACTTTTCAAAATAAAATTTGCTGTCAATGAGGTCATGAGTTCAACTTCGGGTTAGGCATGACATGACTGCAATATGGCAGTAATGCGGTTATTATCACAAGCTGAGTACTGAGACCAAGACAGGACCAAGACTTTGAGGGATTGAGACCAAGTTAAGACCAAGCCAGGCAGGGCAAGACAGAGTCAAGACCAAGTGCTGCCACATCTCTCGCTCTCTAACCCAAGTGATGGAACCGGGGTGTAACCATGTCCAGTTTGCTTGACAAAAAACCATAACTTTGGTAGGTACCTTTCTTCCTGCACCCTTTCTAAGTACTGATCAGAGTTTGATATGGTCCAAGGCTTTTCAGTAAATAAACATCCTGCTGTGTGTTTGCTTTTGGATGCTGTTTCGCAGATGAACTCTTAATGGTTTAGGTAGCTAAACTGTATAACAAACGATTTGGCCCAGACAGCCACTGCTTCTTCTCCTGTGTCCCACATTCACTTTTTTGGAGTGGTAACAAAAATTTCAAATTAGAAATGGGCCAGTGAGTTTTACATCCAATCACAGTGATAATGTTAGCAAATAAATCAGACAGTGCACAGACAATTTATTGATATCCTCTTAGTTGTGGTCTAACTGGTCTTTAAATGAAATTCCTCTTTGTCTGAGGCTGAGACGGGGCCAAGTTAAAATGTGGTTCATTCCGAGACAAAACCGAGACCTTCAAAAAGTGTTCTTGAGACCGGTCTCTAGACCAAGACTGATCGTGAGTACTACAACACAAACACCAGGTAAAAAACAGTTCATAAATTAAACCTAAGCGTAATCTAGCTTTATCAATAGTATGTTTTGTTTATCAAATATTTTACAGGGCTCAACAATAAGGGTTGTCTGCTTGCACAGGGTAAATAAAATTCCATGTCAGCCAAGTAAATCTAGCAGTTCACTTACCAGACAGTATAATTGATTAGCCTAATTGTTTAAATGTTTCATGCAAAAACATCAGAAAAGGCTGTTTTCAACTTCTTAAATAGAGAGATTTCCTGCTTTTTTTGTTTGTTTTAATATAAAACTAAAGATCTTTGGGTTTTGTCACCTTGGACTTGGACTGGGATACATTTTCCACTGTTTTCTGGCATTTTATACAGGTTGCAGCACAAGATAAAACATGACAATCAACTTTAGCCTTTATTGTCATTAGATAACCGCTAATAAATAATACAATTTGTACAGGGGCAAGTAAAAATTGACTTTGGGCAAGTAGATTTCAGGCAAGTGACAAAAAACATTCATGTTAAACCCGGTTTTAGACATATATGTCACTACTGGAGTTTGAAACTGTTTTTCCACACATAGCTACAGTAAGAGAACAGAGACTTAAGAATAGGGAACAGGGAAATTGTTGGTCATGTGGTCAAACGTTGTTCCACATCGCTTTGTTTCATAATGAAATCTTGAATTCTATACCCATTTCTCAGAGCTCATTGTTGGTTTAACATTTGCAAAAAAGAAATGTACAGTGTAATATATTTTTTAAAATTCTTCCAGACTCCCTCAGTATTACGGCTGCACTCACAGATAAGATAGCATTTACACTTGGAAACAGGTTGTCCCTGTCAACCAGGAAACTCATATTTACGGTATCAGATGCCAGACTTACCCAAACCACATGCTGCTGTTGCCAACAGAGCTATCACACATATAACGATGTGGCTTAATTGGCGAGCATTTTTCCTTGACTACACTCGCGATACATGGCACAACCAGCAGCCACCAGCCAGAGACAGAGATAGAAGCAATGGCACAACAAACAGGGTGTTGTGTAAAGGATGGAGAGGAGGGAGGAAGAGGAGGGTGCAGCGATGACCTGACCCCCCCCCCCCCAGATTCCATGTACATCTGTCAATGAGACGTCCACAGCCAAATGTTTAGGAGCCAGTGTTGCACTGCTGCTCCCCTGCTGAGCTTCAATGTATACATTCTTTGTGTGTGTGTGGGGTGTGTGTGTGTGTGTGTGGTGAGTGTGTGACGCCATGTGTTTGAGGCAGGCCCACATCAGGGTTCATACAGTCGAGCTAAGCCCAGTGGGAGCTGAAAGCTTAAAGAAGGAAATCCCCCCCCCGGCTGCTTGGTGCGCGCACACACACACACACACACACACACACACACACGAAAACACACACGTGCGCTCTCTGCCTCTATCCCTCTCCCTCTCCTCCTGGCACGTCATTAATGAAGCCCATGCTTGTATGTTTGGGGCATATGCAGCTCTCTTGGCCCAACACTATAAGTGTGTGGTGTTGTGTGTGTTGTGTGTGTGTGTGTGTGTGTGTGTGTGTGTGGTGTGTGTGTGTGTGTTAGGGAGTGAGACATCTCCCCCTATCACATGGTAATATATTCAGTGGAAGATCTCTGCAGAGGCATAATACTGCCGCTCTCCCCTGTCTGAGCCCATCTGTGATACGTAGAAAGGACATCAGCAGGACAGGTTATTAGCACTAGAATAATGCACACTGTTATTGTTGACGCCACATACTTATTCTCCGAGCAATATGCCCCCTCACCCCATAACATAAATACATCCATTGTGGAAAAAGAATGAAATAAATGAGTGCATACAATGGATGGCATGTGTACTAGCCCAGTGGAATGTATTGGAGGTGACTCATTAACAGCTGATAGACGCGGAATCAGTTTGGGTCTGGACAGTGGGGGGTTAAGGGGATGTTATTTGTTAAAACAAACATTGAATTCATTCTGCATATGCATTATAGCCTAAAGAGAAAACAAAGAATCCAAGCAACATTTTACCTACGCTTATTAAACTTGAGCAAGGACAACTCTGAGGGTAAATGCAGTGGCTTCCGGGATGCTAATTTTCCAGTGACGTTTCCATCGAGGAGGGTGGTGGAAGAACGTGCTGTTGCAGTTCAGAGGAGCAACAAACTTAAGGCCTGTATTTTGTCCTTGATTTAGACATCTGTGATTAGGGTTGGGAAATGTTTGGATTTTAATGATTCTGATTCCGATTCTGATTCTGCTTATCAATTTTGGTTCTTAACGATTCTCGATTCTGATTCTTTGAGGGGCCGGGTCAAAACAGGTCACATGCTTATTTCATTTTTACAGACAGACAAAGTCACAGCCTTTTCAGTGGACCACCAGGGACCTTACTTCGGAAAAAATATGAGCCGCTGTCAAAGTTGAGAGACAAATTATTTTTTTGATCCCATTTGAATTATACCATGAATTTCACATATGATCTTTTAAAAGATTAAAAAGATAAATTTACAAGTCAAGAAAGTCACCATTTCTCATAAAACTGTCTGAAGTATCAGACTGTGAAGACAATTAGAAAGACTGTACACCCAGAAGTTGCATAAATGACGTCATGACTTTCTCCCTCTAAAAGCTAACGTTAGCCGCTGAAGCTAAGATACCCATGTGTTTTCATACTGGGATGTAGGCTCACAAGCAGCAGGTCTTATTCCTTTTTTTTCTTCCCGGCCTTTAAAAGGACCAGGAGTCGCTTACAAAGCACTTCAGGTAAGAAACAGGTGAAACACTGGAAGGGGAGTGACTTTGCCTCTCTAATGGTCTCTTTCATGCAAAAAATATAGTTCGTCCTGCATTTTTCACTGCACTCTTTTGTAGTTTCTTGAATATTTTGGGGTTTACTGAAGCTACTTCACTGTATTAATAGGGAGTATCCTGTACTTGTAATGCATTTTGTAGCATAATAAAGTTAATTGAGAATAATTTAATACACAATTTAATATATTTAATATGACAAATGCATTAGTAGATGGGAAGACAAGACAAGATATACAGTAGGTGTTTACAGTAATCTTAAACGGTTTAGTTTGAGTAAATGTGAGTGAAATTTGTTTGGGCACCAAGAAGCTGAATCAAAATTTCAATTTCTTAATGATTCCTTTGTAATAATCATTTTGGAAATGCTTAGAATTTGAACCTGTTTCTCAGTGTCCAACTCTATCTGTGATGTCCTTAAGGGACTGTAAGTGCAGATTTGAAAATGACAGGTATTTTTAGCAAACAGGATTTCTTCTTGCTATAGGTGGTGCATACATATATGAATATAAGTGCACATATACCTGTCAGGTGTTGGCAAGTGCTTGAAGAGGCCAGAAGATCAATCTGCCACCTTCAACACCTCCTGGAGAAGAGCTCTGGTAACACGGGCCGTTGTTAACCAAAATAACCTCCCTTAACACGGACACTCTGCAGCAGAGGGGTCACTGGGAACAGAAACTTGTGGAGGGGATTTAAAAAAAAAAAAAAAAAAAACCCAGAAAGACAAAACTCCCTCTTCTCCCCATCTCCCTCTCCTATCAGCCTGGGCAGAGTGAGCAAAAATGTGAAAATGTAACGCCCCCGTGTCAATTTGAAAGTGCACCTCATCGGCTCATGTGCCCCTCCACCTCTCTCCATCGCCCCCCCTCTGCACCTTCCCCCTCTCAAGCAGCTCTGTTGCTTTGGTCCGGCTTTGAAGGCCGTTCTTATTACTGGCACAGAGCGCAGGTCAGAATGGCAAGCCGGCAGCATACTATTAAAACCTAATGAAAGAAATCTCTGCAGGGTCTGCGGTCTGCAGCGGCCAGAGGAGGCTGTGTCTCTGCCCATTGTTCTTCTGCTCCTCTCCGCACTATTCTGTACGTTATTTTATTCCTACAGAATAGTGTCTCTATCTCCATGTCTAAATCTGGCTTCTGTCTCTGCCGTCTCCCCTGTCACTGTCTTTGTCTCTCTCTGTCATTTTATGAATTTTCCTTTGTCTCATTCTCTTTCTTACTCTGCATTTTGAAGTTTCACTTTACCTGCATCGGCTGCAGATTATTGTTTCTACTCCTATAAATTTGTTCTGTTGCCTCAAAAAAATAGGTGTGTACTCATAGAGAGAGTAAGACAAGGCTTAAAGGGATGGATCAGATTATTTAATGTGAGGTTGTATGAAGTCCTAACCAATAGTCAGAGTATTACACACAGGAGATGGTGGTCGGCACACAGCCTGTTTGGAGAAGCAGAAAGGAGAACCAGCATGGAAGCTAAGTACTGAACTGCTGTGGACAATGTCAGCAACAGATGGTATTGTAAAATTTGCGTACGCTATATTTAGAATATTATCACTGCTTTAGTTTGCAGAAAGATTTTTCTGATGGGAAACTGCCATTATATAAGCTAAATATTGCTCTCTCCAACCAAACTTCATTGGCAAAATCAGTAATAAACTGAAATTTTCACACAGTGCCTCAAACAGATCGAGGCAGAGGTAAAATTGCTGATTTCACCCATGGAGTTTGGAGAGAGAGCGATATTTGGCTAATATGATGTCGGTTTCCCATCAGGAGAGGCTGTCTGACAGCAAAATAGAGCGGTGAAAATATTCAAAATATAGAGCACACTTAAATAAATAATGATTGTTTTTAGGTGGACCTTTTTTAAGTGGCTGAAATATCTTTTGCTGTTGACCCTGTCCACAGCAGTTCATTGCATAGCTTCAGTGATGGTACTCCTCTTTTTCTCCAAACTGGTCGTGTGCCATCCAGCATCTACTGTGGATAATACACTGATTATGTATAAATACCTCATACAACCCCACATTAAATACTCCGAACTATCCCTTTAAGCCTTGTCTTACCTATATGAGCCCATAGCTAATCTTTATTTGGGCCTTGAAGCCTTTGAAATAAATAAATGTTCACTTTCTTCTTCAACATATGGTCCCAATTGACTGTCTTATAATCAACTATGCAGGAATCACCCTGATATTAATTGAAGAAAATGAATTTACCACATTAATACTCATCTAAGAGTTGTCTTCATTTATGCCTCCTAGGACAGGAAGGCTAGAGGTCAGGGTCACCTACAGAGGTCAGATCCAGGAGGGCGTCCTACTCAGGACACAGATATGTCCTGACGTTGGGGATTAAATCTTGTTTCCCACAATATCCAGTGTCCGTGAACTGCAGTAGCTCTGCTTGGTGCTCATGTTGCAAATCTCTAGCAAGAGTAGTTATGGCAGGAAAATTAGCATGTAGCATTGTCATTTCTGACATATATTTGCTTTGTTCAAGTGGGGTTTACATTAGCATGTGTGCCTTTCTGTGGTGAAGCAGTTCCTAACGTTGAATACAACTCATACAACACTTTCCAGTAACCACCAGACCTGCATCTTTTTCTTGGGCTTAGAAAATACTGATGATGTTCAGGAAGATGTAGTGGGCTTGTTAATATTATTGGATTAAGTTGCTCACATAGATTGCTTGATGCTTGTAAAGCGTTGAATTAATATGCTGTAGTCTATAATATGACAGTAGATAAATCTCTTGTGCCTTTTCCATATTTATTGGTTAAAATTTATTGATTTCACCACAAGAAATATCATTTAGACCCTTGTTTTGTTCGCCTGAGAGGAACAGAAACTGCTCATCATGGCATAACCAATGCTACATTTTCACAATTGTAATGTTTCTTTAAATGTTTCCAAAAGCTCTATTAAGGCATCGAACATTTATATTTACCCAGTTTATCTCTTCTCTCTCACCCTCTTGCTTTTCTGTCTTAATATCTTTGCCTCTGTGTTTCTCTCAGTCCTTTGCTCTCTGTCTTTCTTGTTAGTATCATATCACACCCAGCAACCTTTTGGTATCTGGTGCAGTTTGGAGATCACTAGAGAAGCAGGAAGTTGTTCAGGAAGTTTGTTGTTTATAGTATAGTAGATCACAGAGTAACTCACTCCCTTTTCCAAGTAAAAGTGCTGATAATGATCAGTTCATCAGTTATGTGTTGCCAAAAATGTACGAATCATTTGTTTGCGTTATTAGTTTTGAACCCAGTTTTAATCCACCCGTCTACCCAATCAAGGTTTCATACCATCATACATTTTTATTCTGCATTATTTATTTTTTCCCCCTCTCTGTCTAAAACCAAGGCTCAGCTGTCCTTGTGCCTTTACACATTGCAAATGAATGCATATCCATGCAAATTCTTAAAAAAGAAAGGCTGAGAATTTGAATATTTTGCTTAAAGCTGCACCCAGGTCGACCCTGCCATTCGGCATTTGAAAGCAGTGTGTCTGTTTGAATACTGAGGATCTCTCTTTGTCATGTTCGCCAGAGGGGCTGGGTGAGCGAACCAGCACCGGCAGGATGGGCAGAGATCGGCTGGGTAGCTGCACACAGACAGACTAATTGGGAAAAGGGGGGCAAGAGGGGGGACGAGGGGTGTTGGTAAGGGTGAGGAAAAGGTGGGGTGTGCAGGAAGGGGGGAATCCAAGATGACGACAGGGGGTTTAGGAGGGAGGTGAAAGAGGACGGAGAGTGGGGGATGGAGGGAATGCGAGAGAGGAAAAAGGAAGAGAGGAGGTGATGAAGAGGGCACGAGAGCGAGCGGGAGGAAGAGGTGAAGGAAGGGTGAGTGGAGACACTGTGGTTTCCAGTGCTGATGTGTTAGTAGCCCTGCTGACGATGTCATTATACTGTTGAAGCGCTGGCTGGATAACCAGGGTCCCTGCCTGCTGCTGCAAACCACTGTAGCTTTAAAACTCCATTATACTGCATGTTTGACACATATGGAAAAGAAAACTGTGCACAAACTGAGTTATTAAACATATTCAAAGAGGACTTACTCTCTCACAACTTTACCTCGAAGTCTTAAAGCATACTTTTCAAACAGAGCAGGCATCAGATGGGGAATACTCTAATATACATGTATACTTTGAGCAAAAATATATTAATTATTATATTTTAAATTATTAATGTATTTATGAAGTCAACCGCCCAGTGCACAGTGATAGAATTGCAATATGTAGTTGCCATTATATTGGATCATGATAATGAGTTGTGAGGAGGAAACAGCTGGAAACAGTGTGTTATGTGGAGTTCAACTACTGTGTGGTGCCTAAAAATAAGCAGTTTCTTCTCAAAAATCTTTTTATTGAGGTTTTCAAAAAAAAATTCCCAGGGTTTGGAGGACATAAAAATAAGGAGTTTGAAAAAAAAAACAAAAAAACAACTTTAACTCAAGATCCATGCTGTACCTTTCTCAGGCACTTTTAAGCTCATCCCAGGGTCTTCCTCAGTGGAGTTTGCTCAGTTGTTGTAATTTAGGGATTTTCAGTGGCGGATGCAGATCTTTAGAGAGCAGGGTGGCCGATAATTAATGCAGATATCAGAGCAAAGACAAGTCATGTATAATTTTATTATTCCATGCACATTGCAATCTAGTATACATGGTTATCTTTGCCATTAACATGTTGATTTAGATGGAATTCCTATTAATTAACGAAGCAGGAAATTAATTGGATTATGCTGTAGATTTCAGATTTTAATCAAAATGGGCTTTCAATTTCAATATTGAAAAACCAAAAGTAGAATAGGCAATTCTCACCGTATTTTTTTCCTTGTTGCCTCTGTCTACTTGTGTTTTCTGGCACGTGTTGGAAGAAAAAAAAACAACACTTAAAAGATGACACAGCGTAGCTTGCCAGCTGTTATCACACTTGATGCCATATAAACTTTCTAGACCAGAATTTGCAAAATGTAAATGACAATGATCTCTTTATCCTTACAAACCAAGACTAAATAGCCTAACAATGCGCCATTGCAGGGAAAAAAATCGAAAAATCGAACCAAAATGTGACCTTAAAATCTAAAGTAAAATCAAATCGTGGCTTTGTAGAATTGTGACACCCCTAATATTTAACTCTAGCGAGTAACTGTTTTAGATCAGATTTGCTGTCATTTTGGATGCATTTAACATTTCGGAAAGATGATGAATGAGGAAATTTAGGCAAAAGTTTACAGTGGGATGCATGAATGTTATAGTACAGGGCTCAAAACAAACTTTTTGTGCAAACTCACAAGTGGGAGCGCTAACATTGTTCTGCAGCAGCCACACAGACACGGCTGCCTGCAGATGTGTCTGCAGATAGTTATTGTTTATTGGTCTCAGACGTAGGCTGATATAGATTATTGCAAAGTGCCAAATAATCAACCACGTTAAGCAGCCAACCAATTAATCAATCTATTATTATTTCATGGGAGCCAAAATTTACCGTAATGGAAAATTATTCTGACCATGTGATGAAGTTCTTGGTAACTTTTTGCAGCCGTCTCCAAGTTATCTGATAACACATACTTATAACACGACAGAATCTTTATCTGGCCTAAGAAGTTTTGTATTTTTAAAAGGTTTTGCCCTGTTTGCAGTCATAAACATAAAACTTCCTGATAATTGTTGCAGTTTTATTTGTTTTGTTTTTTTTCCATAAAGGACCAGCAGTTGTTCACCAGATTTGTGCGTATAGGTCACCAGTTTGAATCAAGAACAAATGTGTAATTCTCTGACCTTATGCTTATAATATTATACACAGACAGTGAGTTAGAACTATTTACATGGCTTGACAGGGGTTGTTACCATGTAGAAAGACCAAAATAATTCAGAGTGGGTCTTGGTTGCCCAGTGCTTTGATGACTTGTAGCTGCCCACGATTGACACAGTGCTCCAGAGCTGAACATAGTTCACAGTTGAATCATCATGGAGATGTGCAGATGTGCAGCGTACCATGCTGTTTAAAATGCTTGAATGTGTTTTACTACCTTCCCAGCTTTAATTAATTTCTGTTCATTTCCATCTGGTATAAAAACTCATCTTGCAAAAACTTAACTTGAGTAAGGTATTCCATCACAGTGAACATCTTGTCCGCATTATTTTGAGTTATGTTATTTTTGTGTGGTAATGCAGCGCAGGCTTTTTAAATCAGTCTGCACTTACAATTGCATTACCAGGAAATAATAAATTAACTCTGACAAAAAAATAAAAGCAGGCACAATGTGCACTGTGATAGATTATACAGTAAAGAACATGTTCAGAAATCTAAAACAGTGCGTTGTGCTTTGAAAACAGCTGACAGTAATGTAAAGTACATGTGAATTGTAGTAATGGGCTAACACATGCAAAAACACTGATGCAGTCCTTTTTATATAGTCTGCTTCTAATATGGGTATACCAGTGGTGCATTTACAAATTTGCCTGCCACCAGCCTCCATCCCTCCTAAAACTACACCCTGTATAGAGGGCTCTGGGGGCCAGGCTGCACTGAACTGGGTTGAGTTACACAGGGTAGCTAGCTAGATTGATCTGGCTGCAGTAGCCAGGGGAATATAAAGCAGGGCAGGGGCTTAAAGTCTGAGTCCCCCCAGGGAGGAGTCCTCGCTGCATGGGGAGAGGGGCGTGAACCGAGCTGCTTCTCTCTGCCTCCCTTTCTTCCTCCCTCCCTCGCTCCTTCTGCTGTTGTGTCCGTCCATCGAATACCTTTTCCATCTCTCCCTCCTTATGACATTCACTCTTGTCAGTCTCTCTGTCTGCCTCTGTCTTTCTCTCCTTCTCTTTTTCTTGCCTTTTTTTTGCCTCATTCTTTCCCTCCTTGCATCCATTTGCAAGCATATGGTAAAATGAATATTGCTCATGAAGTTCACACCCAAAATGAAACACCATGGCTGATGCTGAGTTTAGCATTTAATCCGTTAATAAAAGACACTTTTTTTTCTAACTGGTTAACATCATTCTGTCCACTTGCTGTGATCTTAAAGGGACAGTTCACCACAAAATCGAAAATACATATTTTTCCTCTTACCTGTAGTGCTACTTATCCATCTTGGTAGTTTTGATGTGAGTTGCAGAGTTTTGGAGATGTCGGCTGAAGAGGCGTCTGCCTTCACTTGAATGTAATAGAACTAGATGGCACTCGACATGTGGTGCACAAAGTGCCAAATAAATACATATGGACATCTTAACAAGAATGTCTCTTTCCAGAAATCGTGACCGGGTTACTCAAGATAATCCACAGACCTTGCTGTGAGAAGTTTTATGCAGAGTTATTTTCTTTCCAGTAGAAAGAAAGTAGTTTTGGTGGATTCTAGTGTAGAAAGTTCTGTAGCACACAAATTAAAACAAACTATTTTTTCCCCCTTTTTTGTAAATTAACAACCTGCACACAGTTCTAGTACAGAAAAAGTCACTGTAAACTGGCTGGTTCTACTATGCTGCAAGCCAAACTTCAGGCAGAACAATAAAGCTGAAGTCATGAACGACCATGTAGACCATTATTTAATAGCCTTGGTACTTTTGATACTATTAAATGTTGGTATTGTATGGTTTTTAAACATGTGTTACTGAAAAGTATTAATACTTAGATACTTTGGACAACCTTGGTAGAAAGAATGTAGTTCCTACATCAAACTGCTTGCAACAAGGTCTGTTAATTATCTTGAGTAAGCGGGTTATAGTTTATGCAAAGAGACAATAGTGCACTATAAACTGAATGCCATTTAGTCCCTTTATACTGGAGAGAAGGCGGATATCTCTGTGGTCGATATCTCCAAAATGCTGCAACTCACACCAAAACCATCTAGGTGTATAAATAGCACTACAGGTAAGAGGAGGATTTTGGAGTGAACTGTCCCTTTAAAGTAGGTTTTCCCCTTTTTAATGATGGTGCATGGCCAAGAGGGGAGGTGCATGCATATACAGTATGTGGTAGAGACAGTGAAGTCTAGCCCACAGAGCATGATCTGTCACGTGTCAAATCCCCCCAGTACCGGCTGTACAGTGTGCCTCAACCAAATATAACGTAACCCGACACAATTACTTCTAAAAGAATCAGGGTAGAACAGGAATAAAAGTGAAGTTTAGGCCTATTTTTTAAGAGTAAAAAAAAAAGCAAGATTGTCGCCCTGTGCTGCAAAGTTTGTTGCTCCTCCCTGCTGTACCGTGCTATTCTGCAGGGGTACGGTGCAAAGCTGCACGGTGCTGCTGTGTGCTGTTGTACTGTTGTGGTGCAGTGATAGCAGGATCGTCCGCTGGGGGAACCCACAGTATTCTGTCTCGCTGAGTGATACCCCTGTCTCCACTCACGATAAACAGCACACACACACACACACACACACACACACACACACACAGACACACACACACATGCTCCTCTGTCTGCCAAGCCCAGCCTAGCAGCAGATTCCTCCCCACCCCTCCACCCCACCCCCTCTCCCTCGCAAAGCTGCAAATATATTAGCTGCCTCTTTTTCTTTTGTCTTGGGAAAATGGCAAGCAGGGGGAGTGTGTGTGTATGTGTGTGTGGTGGGGGGCTTACTGTACTAAGAAACTGTGGAAGAACACCCCCCTTTGTGCCATTCCTGTTTAGATATCCCCATGGCATAAGAGCCCAGTCATGGAGGGAGGGAAGTGGAAAGAGAGCTACAGATGTGAAGAAGAGTTATCAGTGATACAGGTATGATGTAGGAAACAGAAAACAGACTGACAGATGAAAAAAAGAAAGATTATGAGTTGCACATCTCATACAAGCAGTCTGTTTGGTTCGAACTGAAAGGAGTGCTGGAACAGGAATGCTGTTGAGTTCAGGATAAAGGGTCGATTCATCCAAATTACCAAAAGGCATATTTTCTCTCTTACCTCTAGTGGCTTGTAGCCATGCAGATAGTCTTGGTGTTATTTGCCCAGGTTTTGAGATATATGTACTTTTTTTAAAGATATATTTAGATGTTGGTTCACATCTCTTTGCATATGGAACTACTTTTGTTCTCTGTAGATTATCCAGAGTAATGGAGACACTGATTCCAGAAAAACATGCTGTGAATAAAATTCCATTTCCCCAATTTTATGACCACTATGAATTATATTGTTAGAATAGTTTGTCTGGAGATGGAGGCAGAAATCTCAGAGAGGGGTATCTCAAAACCTTGTTAGTATTTGCTCATAACAGAGCTTTATTGTACATTACAACAGTCAGTTTATACTTTGGGGTGTTTTTTTCTCTTCAGCAGTTTCCCCATCAAAGTTTATATTGCTTTTCTGTATACAAACAACATTATATTTCCTTTAGTGATTAGATAACCAGTCTCCATCCCAGAGCAGTTGTCATACTGATGCACGTATATTAGAGCTGAACCAATTTGTCTGTTCATCCGTTAGTCTGTTGACAGAAAGTTTGTCTGCAACTATTTTGACTCACATTTAATTGACATTTCTCAAGCAAATATACCAAACATTCACTGGTTCTTGTTCCCCGAATCTGAAAATTTGCAGCTTTTTTCTGCATTCTATCATTGTGAGGGGAATATCCTTAAGTTTTGGACTCTTAACAATGTTAAGACATCACTTTTGAGTCTTAGCATATTCTTATGATGGATGTTCTTACACTGCTTTTACTATTTTGTAAGCTAAAAATCAAACTGATTATTCCAGAATGATTGGAGAGAGATGCATGATGTAGGCTATATCAGGCCAATAATTTATTGCCCTGAAAATGTGACATTTATATTATTATGTGTCCAAAAATAGAATAATACCTGGTAAACAGAGCCTATAATATGTAGCCAAATTGCTTTCAAGTGCAGCATCTAAATACTCTGATACAGTAGTTTGGCGGTACGCACCTTTGAAAGTTGGTTTGTGATCTGCCGGTAAACGAAGAAGATAAGATAAGGCTGCAGATAAAAGTATTATCTGCAGACTTAGCAGCCATAGTCTTTTGCTTCTATAAAAACTTTTGAGTGAGTATTCAATACATTGACATATCTGATATGACAGATTATGCCAAAGGATTTTCTTTGAGTTCTGAGGCAAAATTCTCTTTAAAAGGCAGTGAAAGAATGTTTATGAAGTTTATTTGGTGTACTTTTTGAGGAAAACAAATGAGCATTTGAAGAATCAGAACTGTTCTTTGTTATAGTAGTAATAGTGATGTCAGTTAGATTTGGTTCGGTCAGAGCTGTGGAGTATTAAATCTTCCACCTTTGCGCTTTACATCTGAGCTTTTCTTACCTTCAGGTGTACATAAACTACAGGTTATATGAACTTCTTTTTAAAATACAAACATGACAAATTATCAGCTATCTTATCGTATCGGTCATGAGAAGAGGTAATTATCAGTTATCGTATTGATTGATAAAAATCCATATCGTACATCCCCATACAGTATATTGCTACAAACTGGTAGATAAAGATGAAGACAGATCTTGTCTGATCTCAGAAACAGAAAGAACCATTTTGTCTGTTTGATGGATAAAGACAAGAGATTAAAGATGTCTATAGACTGTGTGGTGTTAGTATACCTCAGGTACACAGACTGATGTATATATTGTTCTTAGGATGTATATATATAGAACATGTCTGCTGTTTCCATGTCACATTATAGACACACACAAACACATCACTTCCCACTGGTCCTGCATGAGATTAGAGTCTCTACAGCCCCGAGACTGTCACTCAAATACAGACAACTGATGTGGGCGGGGCTGTGACAACTCTCAAATCTGGCAAGTCAAATGTTTTTATTTGCAGGGAAAGCGAGTGCCTGCGTATGTGTGTGTTTGCGTGCGTGCGTGTGTGTCTGTTTGGGTTTGTGTGCCATATGTAGTGCGCCAGGGAGGGCTCTCTGGAACATATTGGTGTGCGTACATAGTGGTTAATAATAGTAGCAAACGCATACAGCGATGGCAGCTCTGATGTGTGTGACAGTTTTACAGCCGCACACGCCAAGACAGTCACACACGTGTGTACACACACACACACACACACACACTCCCACAGCAGAGACGGAGACCTCCTCTGCCACCGAGCCCTCCGTCTTTGTTGAGTTCTCAATTTTATCACAGATCCTGATAAGTAAAAACAACCTCTTCCCACCTACCCCGCCTCGCGCCCCACGCCCCTCCCGTATGCTCCATATGTGGGCACATGCACACACAAACATATAGCCGAGTCAAACTCAGCCACCCACCCACACGCAAACACACACAAACACACACACAAACACATACAAATGTACATGCTTAACCACCCTCTCACATTGAACGCACAAAGTCCTTGAAGCAGGCAGGCACTCACATACATCATACACTCAAATGCACACGCCACACACACACATATCCTCATCCCCCTTCTGTCACAGCTCATTGTTGCTGTTGCTTGCTTGTCTGTGGCGATGGTTGTGTTGTGCTGGGGTGGCAGCTTCAAGTTTTGATAAGGAGGGGCGGGGGCGGGGGGGAATCAGTGACTGCTCCCCGCGGCGAGGTCTTAGCAACAGTCGGCAGCAGCAGCAGCAGAAGACACCCAACCTGTCGTCCGGATCAGTCTCTGGGGGAGGCACGGAGAGGGAGGTAGACAGAGGGATCTGCGTTTACATGGACCCTAAATAATCAGGAAAAACAGCCCAATCAGAATAAAAGTACCTTATGTAAACACCTCGATCACAAGAGACCAGGCCTGGAATTTCATCATTTTAGGGATTTAGTGCTGTCAGTTTGAAATCATGAAGGCCAAATACCAGGGAAGCAAGGCTATCAAATAAAGTAATGATTTTAAATCTGCAGAAATACTGAATTTAACTTGAGGGTTAAGGATGGTTTTATTTGAAATGGATGAATGAAATTGATTTTATTTGATATAGGCCTACATAAATAAAAAAATGTTAATTTCACAAAATAATTTATGATTACCAATATTTCTACAAACTCCTGAGTCAATAATCACAGTCACCGGACTCGTTTACAGAAATGAATGTTACAAACATTAGGCTATAATATTCGTTCGGCTTGTAGCACTTTTTGTGGCCACTGGGTTGGCCAAGTCAGCATAGCGATATGTGAGCAATTGCACATTATATGTTGAGTCTCTTGTCTTATTTGTTCACTAATTTAACAAGCTGTAGTCATAAGTTGCCTGATTTTCCAGCGGTTCATCCTCTAGAAATCAAATGTACTACTGGTTATTTGTGTAGTTTTTCACTTGATGTTGCCCAATAACAGTTCAGAATCTGGTGTCTGAAAACTGTACTAATGGGAAAGAGGCAGAGGAGAAAATGGTAAAATCAGCTGGGGCAGTGAGGGCGGGTCATCGAGGCCACTGTGGCTTCAGGGAATATAATCTTTTGATGGGCGCAAGGCCAAACTGAGGGGTCACGGCAGGCATGGCCTTGATGGCCTCCAGGAAATAGCTGGCCTGGTAAAGACTGATTCGATCCGGCCTGATCGGAATGAATTTAATAGTCTGAATATAATATCTAAACACTTAATCTGATTGTTTCTCTCTGGTTGGATTAAATATATTCTTTCTGTGCATGTCAGCCCCATGTTGGAGTAGGACTGGGATCGAGCTTCAATACTTTTATGGCACTGACCGGAGTGTTTCAGTGCTCGAGGTGTCATTCAGTTTCGATACTTCAGGAGTAAATCTCATCAATGTCAGTGAGCAAATAAGCATGCAGCTTGTACCAAGATCTAATAATGCTGGTGATTGGCTTTCTAATGTTACATAGTGTAGAGGCATGCAGGAAAACCACTGTTGTGTCCAGAGACAAAGATCTTTGGTTTTTTTTGTTTTGTTTTTTTAACCACCAGGATTTTATACAGCCTTTTCCTTTAAAGATGCTACATTTGACATTTACCCTAAAGGTTGCAGTCGAGCAGCGTCGCAGACCAAAACAAATGCACGCTTTGTTTTTTCAATAAAGTCTGAACACACCTTGCTCACGACACTCATATAATCAAGATTTTGTAACTAAACTGCTTAATTCTCACTTAAAATCCTTTCAGAAGCATATTTTAGTGAGTTTTTAGTCAGAAAACGAGAAAGATTATAACCAGGCAGCCACCATTTTGGCTCTTGTTTCTAGAAGGGAACCCCAGACTTGTGAAAGACTTTGCAAGTGAAATCCAAACTATGATCTTTTCCTGACCCTAACCCTAAGTTTTTTGTCCCTAAACCTACCCAGATCTTAAACAAAGCGTCACTTTGTGAAACATGAAACATGATGTGCACAATTAACAAAAAATGTGTACGGGTGTTTTGGAAATCTAGTGTTTCCTTACAGACCCGACCATTTCCAAAAGAGTAAACTAAGTAAACTAAGCAAACTAAGCGCTGTTGATCAGAAATGGCTCGAGATTCTGTCATTGCGTCACCTATTTCTTACCTAAAATGTTTTCAGACGCACATTTTAGTTTACCGTTTGGCTGTAATATGATAAAGTTTCTCACCAGGCAGCCATGTTGAAAGCAAACACAGAGAAGGGACATGAGGGACATGAATATGAACACGCACATGCAGCTGTGCTGGCTAAACAGAGAAGACCGAATAACAACACTATCACAAGAAGTGTGACGTCATTCTCAGCTCAAGAAGGTGTTACTTCACTTTATGTTTGCATTGCAAGTAGTTGTTTGGCGACATCTAATGAAGCTGAATGTTGTATTTAGCTCCTTTAAAATTTGAAACAAAAAATAATCACCAGGAATTTTATTCCAGTTTATCATTAAACCAATTATCAATTCGTCCCTGCATCCATGTAAACAGTCAAGTAGGAATTTCTAATCAGAATGTTTTTTTTAAGAGGATTGGGGAAATATTGTCCATGTAAACATAGCTACACAGCTCGGAGGTCTCCCATCGGAAAGAAGAGACAGACCTTGGGCTCGGTGGCCGAGCTTGGCAGACAAACCAAGAGACGAAAGAGAGGCCAGAGCGGAGCAGACAGCCACCCAGTCCCCAGGATTAGTCTGTGAGGTTGGCAGAGCCTGGCCAGGACTGAGAGAGAGAGAGGTAGCTGAAAGACAGACGGCAAAAAAGGGACCTGGTGCCTGGTGCCTGGCGCCGACTCTGGGCCAGGTTAGCAGCCAGAGAGACGAGTAGGAGACAGCGAGACAGACAGACAGACAGACAGAGCAGGGACCTGGGACTCGGTGGCTGTGTGGCTGGTCTGGAGTGGCTCACCCATATGGTGCTCCGCTCTGTTCCTGCTCCCTGTCTAAATCCATATGCTGTTGGTGGAAAGGTGCCCCCCCTCTCCTCCCACCTCGCTTCAAGAGCATGCAGACCCTCACCCTCCTCCCCACACTCCCCTCAACCCACAAGGGAGGTGTTGGGAGGTAAAGCCCTGAAGGCTTGTACCCCCCTCCTACCTCTTAACCCCTCAGAGCTGCTTAGCCCATTGTCACTACAATCTGCCACCATAGCCTTGGTGTTGTGTGTCCCCCTCTCCTCCCTTCTCCCTCTTTCTTTCTCTCTCTTCCTTCTTCGTCTTTTCATCTCCCTTTGGCACCCGATAATCGATGAACTTATTAACTGCTAATTATTCAAGCTGTGGATCGAGGATCCCTCCCTATCCTTGGAAAAAAAAGGGGGAACCTTTCTACTCTGTTCTGCCAAATGAAGTGGTTTATATTGCCCATTCATTTGGATTAAGAGCATTTAGGCTGCAGTGTTTGGGATGTGAAGACTTTGTCAGATTGCTATCAGCAGCGTTTAACATTAATCCTCATTTTGTTCAGCCAGTTGATAGCACCCACTTAGAGGAAGCCCAAGAGATTTTTATTGTATTGAAATGAAATACACGGCTCTTATTTGTTTTCCCTGTGATGTGTGTTTTTCTAAAAAAGGTGTGTGTGTCTCTCTCTCTCTCTGTTCTGGTTTCTCAGGAGGTCCTTCAGACGATACCAAAGTTCTGCTTTCCCTTTGACGTGGAAAGGTACGATTCCTCTCTGCTTCCCTGTTTGTTAGCACTGCAGCTCACTTTCACCTCCTTCACACACGCACACGCACACACACACGCACACACACACGTACACATAGCCCTCCTCCCACCTACATACATGTATGCATTTGAAAAAGGAAATGAGATAATGTGCATTTTTGTGCATCACACCCTTGTGTTACCTTGAAATTACAATCATTCTTAGGTTTCAGTCACATGATGCTTTATTAACTGTCAGAGTGTAATAATGTAATGAGGTCATCAGTGACGTGCACTCTTCATATCTCATGCACAGTAGCATGTTTATAGCTTGTGTGCAAAATGGGGCTGCACCTAACGATAATTTTTTCACTTGATTATTTTGGCGATTATTCTCTTGATTAATTGATTAGTTGTTTAGTCTATAAATGTCAGAAAATGGTGAAAAATGTGTATCGGTATTCCCGAAAACCCACGGTGATGCCCTCAAATGTCTTACTTTATCCAGAAAGCAAAGATATTCAGTTTACACTTTTAAAGGGGTAAAGAACCAGAAATTTTCGAAGCTGGAATCTGGAGCTGCAGTGATTAATTGATGATTGATCGACTATTAAGTTACTCACCTATTTTGATGACCGATTAATCGTTTTGAGGTTTGTTTGTTTTTTTAAGAAAAAGAAAAAAAATCTGATTTCAACTTCTCAGATGTGAATATATTCTGTTTTCTTTACACCTTTATGCAACTTAAGTGAATACATTTTGGTTATGGACAAAAAAATACATTTGAGAACGTCACCTTGGGCTTTGGGAAACACTGATCAACATTTTTCACCATTTTCTGACATTTTATCGACCAAACAACTAAATGCTTGATCAAGAGAATAATCAAGAGATTAATTGATCGTGAAAATAATCATTAGTTGAAGCTACTGGAATCAGAGAATTTCTACTTTTTTTCTTAAGAAATTACTCAAACTGATTAATCGTCTATCAAAATAGTCGAGATTAGTTTAATCATTGATTCATAATCCATTAATTGTTGCAGCTGTTTTAAGATTCCTGAATTATATTGTTGATTTGTCAATTGATTTTTTTTTAATTAAATTATATTTATACATACATTATTATTTTTATATATAATATATATATATATATATATATATATATATATATATATATATATGTATATATATAAATTGTGTTTAGCCTGTTAGCTCAGTGGTAACTCAATGGGAATTATCAGGATAAAGATTATTTTCATTATCGATTAATCTGCTGATTATTTTCTTGATTAATGTCGGTCAGTGTTTCTCAAAACCCAAGAAGACGTCCTAAAACGTCTTGTTTTGCCCACAGACCAAAGATATTCAGTTTACTGTCACAGAGGACTAAAGAAACCAGAAAATATTCATGTTTAAGAAGCTGGAATCAGAGAATCTTGACTTTTTTCTTTCAGTTCAATTCATCAATCATCGAAATAGTTGTTAATTATTTTAATAATTGATTCATAATTGATTTATCCGTTGTCATTGCAGCTCTAGTGTGTAAAAGGTCTAAAGTCTAAGGAAGTGTGTCCTCTTCTACAAAATATTGATCCAATCAGGCCACCAGCTCAAAATATCAGTTCTCTTAAGTATTGTGATTCTTATTTTTTCAGTTCCTGAATTTATATTTTGATTGCTGAATCGATTTTTATACAAAAAATAAATAGCGCTTAATGCATTAGTCTAGCGTTAACACAGTGGGAGCTACTATTATGTAGTAACGAAAATTAGCATTGCAATCATGGTAATATTATCTGAACAAACATCCATTTTACTTCACATGCTTGACATAAACACACACAAAAATACTGTATGTACACCTCGCCCTCCTCCCACCTACAGAACCGCATGCATTTGAAAAAGGAAATGAGATGATGTGATTTTTGTTTGTTATGGTGAAATTCTCATCATTCCTAGGTTACGGTCAGATGATGATTTATTAAGTATCAAGGTGTAATGATGGGCGTAGTTGTAGGTGTGATTGCACGCAGCCTCTCTGGTCTTAAACCCGCACAAGTCCGACATTTTCCTGCTCACATCCTGTTCTGACTGTACCTGCAAAGAACACGGCTGTTTGCAAAATATTCCCCCAAAAATGTAAATGCTGCGATGGTGAGGCCACACTGATAATTACGATGATAATGAAAACAACAACTTCCATTAAGGATGATGTTGATGAGGTCACCAGTGACCTACCCACTCGATGTGTCGTGCACAGTAGCATGTTTATGAGTCTATGTGTGTCCTAAGGAAGTGCGTCTTCTTCTACATAATATAGGTCCGATCAGGCCGGCAGCTCTCTGAAAAGTAGCGGCCTCTTATTTTCAGCCTGGAAAATGACATGTTCAAATTCCCATTGTAAAGGCACAGAGAGAGAGAGGAGAGAGAGAGAGGGAGAGAGGGAGAGAGGGAGAGAGGGGAGAGAGGGAGAGAGGGAGAGAGGGAGAGAGGAGGGGTGGGAGGAGGGGGGGGCTGCACAGTTTTTTACTGAAGCTGAGCTGCTGCCATCTAGTGGTGCAGGGATGTACAGAGCTTCTGTGAAATTTACCTTGGGGTTAGAAAAGCTTTTTACAGTTTTTCAAGCAGCCATAGCGGAAATATGTGACATCAGATTTGGACCTTGACTAGAGATTTAGCTCATGGTGAGATTTTATCTGTTTCTGATCCAGCTAGGCCAAGTTCTGGTTTTTTTTTTTTTTTTTTAGTATTTTCAAGTTACAAGATTTCACAGATTTCCTGCACCCTATTGTATTCAATTGATTGTTAATTCATTATGTGTTTTTGGCCTTTTGTGAGTATGTATGTGTCTCCCTTATGTTTGGACTCAGGGTTTCCCACAATCAGGTGGGGCAGAACTTCACCTTTGTGCTGACGGACATTGACAGCAAACAGAGGTTTGGTTTCTGTCGACTCACTCAAGGCTGCCGGGTCTGCATATGTCTGCTCAGGTAACACACACACACACACACTTGCACACACAGAAGAGCTCACTAAATCTGGTGCTACTCTTTTGTTAAATTAATAGTCCAAATATTTCTTTTGTATTCTTCATTTAAAATCATGTTGTCCTAATGAACTGAATCTTACTGCAGTCTTTAACACTGGGTATCATCCTCTCTGTGATTTTTAGAATAATAAACATATCCAACTTCCATAAATTAAACTAATGTCAAAAGAGAAACTAAAAGTTATGCTGCACTTCACAAATCCAAACATATAAAAGTCAGCCTCTCACATTTTACTCTCTGAATCAGAATCAAGAGAAAAAGCCTTGTTCAAACACCAGTGTCTTTATTTACTCGTTCAAATAAGCAAGACTTGGTCTGTTCTGCCCTTTTCCAAATTATCTATGGATCAGTCTCAGAACTGTTTTTTTATATCTGCATTTATTTCTCAAGTGTGATGAAAAAAAAATTAATTTACCAGATCTTAGAAGTGAACACAGATTTTTTTGAGACAGCATTTCCATTCATTCTCACACTTCACACTGAGCTGCACTATGCCAGAAAACAAATTTATATTCTCATCTGCCCACACAAATATGTTAGTGATGTGCCTATAATTATCCAAAAGTTTAGCAGTTTTTTGATATTTCATAGGTGGATTTATCCTATCACCGCGTACATAAATGAGGACACCAAACCCAGGAAGATTGAATTTCCCTCGCATAATTACTCTCCAACAAAGGCTATTATCATTTAATTCCCATGTAATTGCATGTTGACACAATGTTTTTACAGATGTAATTACCTTACCATTACAAAGAAGGAGCACTCCAGTGCTAATCTCAGTGGACAGGCTGATGCACTTTACAAAAAACTGAGGGAAATGCACAAAATAAATCCAGGTTTAATTAATGTCAAAGCAGTTTAGCAAACAGCAAACTGGAAAAGGAGCACAAAGGCTTTTCTTTTTCTCTGTTAACACTCCTGTAAGTGCTGCTCTCGCCTCTGTACGTGTGTGTGTGTGTGTGTGTGTGTGGCTGGGTGTGTGTGGCTGTTGATGGACAGTCGTGGGTTTGTCGCTGCCCTGATGAGCTGCTGTGAAGAACGGTGTCCCTCCTCCCCACACCACCCACCCTTCCCGGCCAGCTTCCATGGCCTTTGTTTTTCCTTTCTCTCTCTTTCTCTTCCTCCCTCTGTCTTCCTCTCTCTGTCTCTCTCTCTCTGTCTCTCTTTTCTCCTCGTTATTCGGCTACTGCCACAGTGCGACAGCAAAGACGCTCGGCCCATAATTATGCATGAAGCTTCACTGCCAATTAGCAGAGGTTCCCCTGTCCCTCTCGCTGAGTTAGACATGCTAATTCATTTGACATATGATGTATAAAAATTCATTATGCATTCTGAGTAGTTTGCATGGCTTGCTTCATTTATAATAAAATAACGTATAGAAAGTTTTTTTTTTGCTAATTTGAAATTGTTTGTGTGCTCCCCCAGCTATGTTTTTCCTTCTTTTTATTTTCTATCCTGATCTTTTTTACTTTTCTTGTCTTAAGTAGTGGTGGGAGAAGATAAGTGAAACATTATTAAAGCATAAAAAAACATTTTAGATATCTCATCGAAGAAATGTGTGAATTAAGTTCCTGTGCTCAACGTCCTTGGTCAAGCGTTTATATTATTTGTTTATTATTCTTTAAACTGTTTTTCATTTGACCGTATTACTCATGCAAGACGGTATTAAGGAAGTTCTTGTGTTACAAAATAATAAAAAAGGAAAAACAGACAAAAATACAGATTAATCTAAGTTTTTTATCGTTAAAGAATTATCAGTTAAAATGTGTCTGGTTAAAATCTAAAGCAGGAAGGCCCAGGCCCACTGGTTTATTTTCATTTAATGTATAATTTCCATGGATATAAAAATAAAAGTAATTAAAACAGTTTGCGTCTCTGTGATTGTTGAAGTGCTGGGACTGTAAAATTGTCACCTCTGCTTACAGGAGGAAGTGCCTTAATGAGCAGGACAGTTTTATGTGGACAGACCTTTGTAGTCTTATTGCTGAAGCCGTGGCCGAAAGGGCCACGCGCCCTTCAGGCAAAACTTTGAGAGGAAAAAAAGAAGAAATAATACACAATAACTTGTTCTATTTTATACTGTTATTCCTTATTTTCTTTCATTCATCGTCTCTCACATTAGAAAGATTTTCATTCGAACACGTCAGTAATAATGTGGATTTCCTCAGTTTTATTTAATGGCTGGGGCTTTAGGATACATTTTCGGGACTGCGTTGCTCCACTTAGTGGTCACTTAGTGGGTCGCCGGAGGACACTTCCTTCCCTGTACTTAACCCTTAACCTGAGAAAGTAGAGGTGTAATGAAATCTTCCACTGAGCCGTCTACAAAGTGTAAGATGACTTACGATTACAGGAGCCTGTGCAATAAAGGAGATTTAAGACTCATCTAAGGAACAGGAATAAGTGTCGTGCTTTGCACCCAACAGGTAGTTTATGGCTGCAAAAAGGGGCTGGTATAAGTGCTCCAATTTGAAGAGCTAATCAAACACTGTAACTACTGTAGAGCTGCAACTAATGCAGCTTATTTTCTTGTCGATTAGTCTGTTGATTATTTTCTCAATTAATAGATTAGTTGTTTGGTTTATATAATGTGAGAAAATGGTGAAAAATGTCAATCAGCCCTATATGAGGTCCTCAAATGTCTTGTTTTGTCCATCAATCCAAATATAATCAGTTAACTGTCATAGAGGAACCACAAAATATTCACATTTGGAAAGCCGTAATGAGAGAATTTTGACTTTTTTTTCCCATAAAAATTACTCAATCGATTATTTGGTTACCAAAATAGTTGCTGGTTAGTTGTTTGGTGTATAAATTGCTAGAAGATGGTGAAAAATGTTGATCAGTGTTTCTGAAAACCCAAGGTGACATCCTCAGATATCTTGTTTTGCCTGAAAACCAAAGATATGCAGTGAAGTAAGCAGAAAATGTTCACTTTTAAGAAGCAGGAATATTGTCTTAAAAAAAAATGACACAAACTGATTGATCGGTTGTTCCAGTTGTTGGCGATTAATTTAATAGTTGACAGCTGATAGATTATTCGATGAAATGTTGCAGCTCTAAATTACTGACATGTGTAGATAAACTGTACCACAATTTTTTCAGATTTTGTAAACGGTCTGTTTTATTTCAGTCTAGATATTTTTCTTCACATTTTCGTCACATTTATGTCTGTGTGTGATCCTCTCCATAATAACATAATTGTAAGTTCCAAAGGCACTCCTTCCATGGCCCTGTCTCCTGTTAGATATTTCCCTTCTGTTAGGTGGTCTGAGTCTAGGATGGAGAGCACGACGGGCTGTGAGTGGGCCGCAGATTAACCGGTTCAATCTCTGAGTACATGGCACTTTGAGAAGACATGTGTTTAAAATGGCAGGAGAGATTGCGGGGCCCCCACGCACTGAGCACTGTGGTGATGGATGCCTCTCTCTCTATCGGAGGATTTGCGAAGCACAAACAGATCTGAGCAATGAACTGTGACGAGTAGGAGTATCTCTCTAAGCTTTCCAAACTTTAACTTTGCATCAACAGAGAGACACAGAGCGGGGGGTTGTGGGGGGGGATAAGTAGAACAAAACAATACATCTTTAAGTTATATTCATCCTCTTGCATTTAAATAAAAAAAACATTACCTATTGTAGGAAGATGTTAGAAGAATATTGATAATTTGTGGTTGGCTGCCTTCACCGGCGATCATGCGTTTTCCTCTAAAACAAAGGATTTACAGCACCTTGGTGTTGGAGTGTAATGACTGTGAGATCTGTGAGGCCTGACGGCTGCTCTGACAGCGAGAGTCCTATTTACATCCCCTTCAACTGTGAAAAATGAAGGATTAATGTCCAGAAGCCTGGCTTTTTAAACAGAAGGCAGATAATACAGAGGCTTTGTTCTCCCCCCACTCAGTCATTATATCAGGCTGAACTTTCTGTGTAATGCTTAAATGTAAACTGACCCCATATATGCATATATTTGGCTTGCATGTTGGCAGAAATAGGTCTTCAGGTTGATATCCGGTCAGCATGTGAATTAACATACGCGTGTTTGATTTAGTTTCTGACCTGATTGCTGTAAATCTTCGCACAGACGTCAAAATATTGGCATGCTAAGAGGCTGATTGTTTCAGACTAATGGTCACTCAACCTCTCTGATTGGTGCGCTTGGCTGCACTTCTCCGGGAACCCGGCCTGTCATTGGCCCCTTGCGGATTTAGCGATATGAAAATTTGCATTAGGTTCACTTTATTGTTTTCTTGTTGTCTGTTAATTCCAGTCTACAGAGCAGCCAGTGACCCATGGCCTGGAAGCTCCTCAGTCTCCAGCCAACTGCCTGAGCAGGACTTCACTGACTTATAAAGTCACACACTATTGAAGCTTCACTTATTTATCGCTTTTTATTATATAACTAAGAAACTGCATATTTAAACTCTTTGTCAGATTTTTAATTTAATTATTATCTTAACGACTTTTATTTAACACCGTGTATCACTCGTTTACTTGCTGAATTTGGAGACCAAATAAGAATCCATTTTTTTGATTGATTGGCTCATTTGGCCACTAATTTATTTTTCAACCCCTGCGTCCAGGCAAGTTAATGAAGCATTAATGGGAGTTTCTGTTTATTTCATTGCAATGCTAAGAAGTCCTTATCGAGAATCATTATTCATGCAGCATTCAAAACTGCATGTTAAAACCCCAAAACTAAATAAAAATTCAATACCTTGATAGGACACCATGTTTTTATTATTTGATTGCATAACATTAAATGAACTGAGTCCTCGCAGCTTTTATGCCAAAAGAAAAATGTTGGCCATCTTCCACCCAGAAAGCAAGTCGACTTGGCCAAGAAAATGTCAACTTTGTAAAGAAAGCCATGCTGCAGATGCTTTTAGCTTATGGTGGGTGTACTTAGTGATTAGCTTTAACACAAACACTGCAGTATAAATTACTGTGAGTGTGTGTGCCTGTTAATGAATTTATTTATTTTACATTAATTGCATAAGGCATAAGATTTTTTTTTTAAATGTGAAGGGCATAAAAAGAAGCACAGAGAGGGGGCAGAAGGAGGAGGTGGAGAAGGGGGGGGGGCAGGAGGCATCTTGGGGCTGCATTTTTGTTAAGCCTGTGCATCTGTGAGCAGCATGCTTGTAAACCATAGCATCCCTCCGCATCACATGAAAGCTGTGGTGGTTCTTTGTTAAAGAATCTAAAATCCATTGTTTTTTTTTTTTCTTCTACCTTACCTTCCTATTGGCTTAAAGAGCAGACATGTCAGGAATGCGTAGCATGTGCAGGGCCCCGGGTACGAAGAATGTCATAATAAGGACTAGATAGCATTTACTGCTTTTTTTTTCCAGCATAACAATGACTCTGTGGTTTGGAGGAGCTGTAGCTAGGAACACAATCCATTATCAATGTCCTGTATGCACTTGATCTTTCAGCATATAGGTCACTGACAATAGCCAGTAGATCCACACAGTAATATTGTAAGACTATAAATAACAAAGTCAGTGCTCTTTAAACTTTTACTGTCCAGCAGATGGTGAAAGTATTTATAGACATTGTGACGGGGAAAGAAAAAAAAGTTGTCAGGACACTGAATTTAACAACATTTGACATACTTTTAAACACAGAAGTGTTATTGTAGATGATGATAAAATGAATTAAAACTGCAACATAGTTAATTAACTTTAGCTAATAGTTATTTCATTGTTAACGAACAATATAATTTGTTAATGATTACCAAAGGATGTGTAAATCTTAAAGAAATCATTACAAAGAGAGATGGACCAGATATTTGTAACACTTTGTTAATGATTAGTTTGTAAACCATCTATAAACATTATTTGGATGCTATTATAGAGCTAATATACATGCAACTGGGTAATTATAATACTTGCATATGTGCGTATATGCTTCATTATGTACATGAACTGAACATAGTTATTTAAACCCAAAACATGATCTTTTCCAGAACCTACCAAAGTTGTTTTTTCCCCCTAAATCTAAGGAAGTAGTTTTGCTTCCTAAATCTACCCAAGTACTGTCTGCGCCTGTATTTTGAAAGTCTACCCAGACGTTGCATATTTATTATTGCTAACTTGACCATGGAGCCCTGCATGTGCAAAACTGACACTAGAGGAGTTATTATTTGAAGCAGCTGATCAAGCTGCCAAGCTTATAAAGCTTATAAAGCTGCAACTGATGTTTATAAAACTTTGAAAATGGTTAATAAACAGTATGTAGCACATCTGTAAACATTATTTGGATGTCCGTTACAAAGTTGCATCTGATGTTTATAATTGCTTGCAAGTAGTTAAAAAAATACTGTTCAGTGCATCTATAAACGTTTGGATGGTCATTATGAAGCTGCTGATGTTTATACAACTTCATAATGGCTCAATAAATGGTTTATAAAGCTTATATACACAATTGAATGTTTGTTCACTGTAAAATAACTATGAACTAAAGTTTAATTAACTATCAATTTTCTGTTTATTAATATTGTTTAAAAGTGTTATCATGAAAACTTTTCCATTAATACGTTTTTCTCTCTTTCTCTTGCAGTTATCTACCCTGGTTTGAAATCTACTACAAGTTGCTCAATACTCTGGCAGACTACCTAACAAAACAACAGGTAATCACCTCTTTCGGATGTATCAACTGTTTATAAGTATACGCTGCCGTGTTGTAAGTACATTACATGAAAAATAAGATATGGTGGTTTGATTTGACTGAGAAACAAGCACACAGTTTAGTGTTTTTGAAAGTGCACTGTGGTAAGATATTTTCCTCCATTCTGTTCTTCTTCTTCTTCTCCATGCTGCATGTTGTCTTTTGTGTGCAAGTTTTGTTCGCCGTCTTGGGCTCGACTTGGCTCCTGTTGTTAGCGGCAACAATGTTGACATTTCACAGACCAAACGCTGATCTGACACTGGAAGTTATTCCTGATGATTTACTGGAAAACAAATCGTTAAGAAAAAAAAAAAAAGAAACCACACACAAACACACACACACACCGAATGTTCGCGCTTCACAAAAGTCTTTTCCCCTGACTATTCACTGCATTGTGCTAGCAAAGGGAGGGAAATGTAAAATATGCAACAAACTGGGGAGATGTGCAGCGTCGAGCGCAGAGGGTGTAGGTGATGTTCCCATGTTTTGACTGAAGAGAGAGGAGAAGGAAGGGAGGGGAGGCAGAGCAAGGGAGAGATGCAGAGAGCTTTGGGACCGCTTTCAATTGTCATGTAGTCACTGCTTTTTTTTCTTCCAGGACCCTTAGAGAGCAATGATCAGGACAGAGAGCCTTACTAAAGTAGACAATCACAAACACATCACATAAACATTCAACGTACACACACTTCCCTGCAATTGAAATGCAGGACAGTCTAATATAGAGGGAGACAGATGAGCAGGAGAGGACATTTTGTGTGTGAGCAAGAGAGAGACAGAAAGATTGCTGGAAATCCTGGGTGACTGAAGTGTTAGTGTGCATGATTTGGTTTCTATTTACCCCGCTGTCCGTTCCAGGCGAGAGGGAGATGTTGACAGACGAGGGAAGACAGAAGAGCGATGAGGGTTTAAGGCGAGGGGTAAATGAACTGTTTCCCCAGGCCGTGTTGCTGACCATGCGTGTGAGCATTGAGCCTCTCATGACAGGAGGCTGTTCGATTGCACACACCCTAACACCCACCCCTCCCTCCCACCCTTCTCCTTCTCTTACTGTATATTGCCGCCCATTCCTCTCGAGTTTCTTTTTCTCCCTGGCTTGCTCACACACACACACACACACACACACACGCACATTTCCTCAAACAAGCAACGGCTCGTAGCCAAAACCAAAACAAAGTTCCCTGAGAGGGCAAGTAGAAAAAGAGTGGAAAAAACAAACAACAATGCCCAACCTCTGTGTTCACATTAGTAAGTTTAGTTTAAGTACAAGTTGCAAACTGTTGTCCCCATCAGAGGCCCGAGAGTGTAAATAGCAGTCTTGTCCTGGAGCTCATAAATGCTGCAAGAGTAATCTCGGGGCCTGTTCTGTGGTCAAGCTCGCTCTCCGACGGCTTCTTAAAGCCCCTGTCTTTGGAGCGGGGACCCCTGCTTAATTACTGACAGCCCGCTCTCGGCCGTAAATCAACGCCGCTGGATAATAAGCGTCTGCAGCCCTACGCTCAGCCGTCTTTTAACCTCACCATTGCTCGTTAAACATATGTCAGTCGGATGTTTTGGAGCCCTTCAGGCCTCGCTGCAGGATTGCCCTCTGGTCTGCAGCAGCGCCTGCCCCAGCACTGTTGTTAAGATTGACACATAACTCAGTGACATCAACAACAACAAAAAAACTAGTAAATAAAATTCATGTGTCCTATGTTTTCATGTTTTTTTTCCTTTTGTTGTTTGTTTCTCTCCCCCAGGAAAATGACTTGAATGACATGCTGAATTCTCTCTATGATCTGCCTGTGCCAAAGCCCTTCACGCCAGTCAACCTGAGTGTGGTAGGTATAGATCTCATATTCCCCCTTATCAGAGACAAGACAGCTGAGAGTAGAGGTAGAAAGAGGAAGGGAGAGGGACAGGTAGGCTGCTGCGCCAGTGTGTTGCATCAGGAAGGAGACTGCAGAAAAGAAGAAGAGGAGGTGATAACAGTCGGCTGAAGAAGTTAAAAGTAGAGCGAGAGACGCCAAAGACGAATTGTTTAATAGGAAAAAAGTGGAGACAAAGAGGGAGGAATAATGAGAAGTAAAATGAAATTGACACAGAGGCAAGAGGAGGAGACAAAGATGGCAGAAAAACAGACGGAAAGAAAATAGGGCAGACAGGCAGAAACTTGGAGAAATTGACAAACTACTGTGGCTGAAATGGACGATATAAATAAAGGAACGATGGAGCAGGAGGAAGATTAAGATACACAAGGTAGTAGTGTTGTCAAAAATATCGATTATCGATACGTATCAACTCTGAATGTTTGAAATTTTTACTTTACTTTTTACTTGTTTACTTTTTTCTTTTACTTTTACTTGCCCCTATACAATATTTGTCATGTGCAATCTTTATTTAAAGGGGAAATCTGTAATATATTTACTGTAATGAATAATAATTATAAAATGACCATGCCTTCAGAAATGAAGGAAACTAAGCGAAGTTTAAATACTCAGTTCGCTGGCAACAACACTAGAGCCAGCATGTTCTCCTTTGAAATTTCTCTTCCGGGCTGGAATAACTGTATTAGTTTGCCCATTTCAAATTAATTAGAGTTCAAATTATTGCTGAATTAGTTAGTGTCTGTTTATGAGTCATAAGAAATCAATAATCTTTTAGAAGGAGTAGATATTTATAACGGTTAAACTGGGCAATATGTTAATGGACTCTGGCAGGCAGCCACTTAACTCAAACTCCAGAGTGTATTTTCAGATTTGTTTTCTGGTTAACAGGCTTAACTTCACATTGACAGACAACTGACAGTTATAAACAGCTGATCAACTTATAGTGTAGGACTCGTCCTCGCTTATTACTGGCAAACTACAATGTTGCACTCATCTCACACTACTGCAGTGTCCCTGCAGCCTGTCTGAGCTTCCTTGAGTGTGAGGAGGAGGAACAACTCACTTCAACCATAGATTGTATATTTAATATACTGTCTGTGGCTCCAACTCACTATTTGGATGGCAGGACTCTTTTTTGGACGTGCAATTGCTACATATTCCTCCTTTAAGTAAATTAATCTGGACAAGGACACAGTGTGTCATCAATACAAAGCAACAGACATGCTTGCATATCAAAAATGTGATGACAACTGACCCCATGCTCCCCAGAGATGGACTCATTCATTGTAAAACAATGTGTTTAATTCTTTTTTTTATCATTTGCCTGATCAGGGAAGCACGTTATTAGATTTACTAGCCCAACGTGGCATTTTACTTGCCCCAGGAAAGTGGGCAATCCTTACTGTTGAGCCCTGACCAGTACCAGGTGCATTTCGTTGCTCACTCTTCTGTCCAACAACAAGTTAACACTATTAACTTAGTTATTTTTGAAGCCCTTATCTAACAACAAAACAAACAAATGTTTCTAAAAGGCTAAAAAGTTCCTCTTTGCTATTTTATAGCCTTGTTATATTTATTTTTTTAATGCAAATCAAAAAAAAATTATACCCTTACCTTAAAGGTTGTCAGTTTTTCCCCGTGTTATCAAAAATGGTATTGAATATTGACATTTTTTTAAGGTATTATAATGAAGTTAAAAGGATTTCACTATCGTGACAACACTGCTAGGCGGGACTGACACTCTGTTTGGAGACAAGAAGTGGCGCTAACAGGTTTTTGTGTGATAAGGCTGAGCTGGACATGTTTAAACTTGAAGGGTCCTTTCACAACTCGTCATGTCTCCTGCTTATCAAAACCTGAAATGGCTTAACGAGCCCGGGTCCCTCAAAGTCGGCCTGTGTTTGTGTTAACTCTCACACAGTGTCTCCTTGTGTGTTTCCAGCTCCTGCATAAAACGCTCACTCTTAAACAGTTTTCGCTCCCGTAAGTCTGGCCTATATAAGTAGGATGTAATGGTTTTCAGTGGGACTGCTGAACTCATAATGTTTTGTTCACTAAATATCTCTATTTTTGAGTTGCTCAGACTCCACACCGTAATGGGATCAAAAGAGTTTCAGCCTTTGTCCTTGAGGAGCACCGCTCCTTTTTTTGGACCAATTAAACAAGCAACTCTGGGTCTTTTCTGCGGCGTAGGTCTCCGAAGGATACGCATCTAATTACACAGATGAATTTACAACATAACAAGACTAATGTGAGGTAATCAATACATCTCTGCGAAGGTTAACAAGGTCAATTAAGATTCCTTGTGATTTATTTTTTTCTTTTGTGTCAGTTTTCTATCAGCTGCATATGTGAGCACAATCTTTTCATCTGAATCTCAGAGCTTCGTCGGAAAAGAAGCCCACGGAGAACAGAGGTGATAGCTTCATCTCTTTTCTGGAGAAGCCACTAGTTTGATATTTAATTGATGAAGCAGAATTATTCCCTAAAAGAGTGGTTTTTTGTTTTATCATGGCAGCCAAGAAGGATCATTGTCCCCTTTCATGTGTGAACCCTGTTTTGTTCTCTCTCCCTCTTCTCATTGTGCAAGAATGAGCAGTTGTATATTGCCACTGGGCAAGTACTGAGAGATCGGCGAAGCAAGGAGCCGGTGAGTGGAGGGGAATGAGTGAGCGGCAGAAACGGGAGGAGGGAAGGAGGCTGCTGTGAAATATGAAACCGCTGCTGTACTAATCGCATGGGAGCCACGGCTTTCCAATTTGGCCAAATAAGCTGCGCTATCTTTTTAAATATAACAAAAACAAACTATCCTGGGCCTTGGTGTATGTTTCTTCTCCTCTGGAAAACAATCAAACTTTGTAAATGATTAATGCCATTCCACACTGCTATATTCTCTCTCTGAATATCAAAAGTTTTTTTTCCCCCTCTCTATGTTTAAAGCAAAGGCAATTGTGCTCAAAAAATCTCCTTGATGCCTTTCCAGTTAACCCACTTTCAATGTTTTTATATAAACATGTCTTCGAAAGAACAAGAAAAAAGCAGATAAACAGCCAATGAAAGCCTGGGTTGAGTTGAGGAGCATGGCTTGTGATTATCACAATGCCATGAATTTGTAGACCAACGGGGAAACATTATTTAGCACACAGAGCACAAGAAAGAAAGACAGAGAGGTATACAATACTCTAGTTACTGTATATATAGTTATGGGAGGTTGTCCTGTGCCTCAAACGTGGTGCCTGAAGTCCCTGATCTTTGATTAGAATTTATTTGTTTAGTAACAATTTCTCTTTTATTTCATTTAAATTATTACTAGTTTTATTTTCAGTCGACTATGAACAGGCCTCCATTACCATAGCAATATTGTTTACACAGATAACTAAGACGTAAAGCTGTTCAAATCCTGATGAAAAAAGTAGCTAAAAGGTTGTCCACACAAAGAACAGTAACTATAACAGTAATAAACAGTAATATCTATTGTTTTAAAAATCATTCTTACTTACGTGGATGGTGAAGTCTGGACTGCAACTTTATAGTCGTGGTTTGGACAGAATAATGTTTCAGGAAAGAGCTACAATGCAAATTCCAGAAAGGAGGCAAAAGTAACTTAATTCAAGTGTAAATTATCTAAATTTACAAATTCAAATATGCTTTACCACACAAGCTTTTTTGGGTCAGTAGATATTCAGTTTAGGTATATTTTCAACAACTAACCATTAATATTAGCTAGCTGTCCAGCCATCTTGTGTGGTTGCTTGTGTACAAGGATTTATGTATTTGGATTATTTGTATAATAGCAGCAATTGTTTCATAGTAAACCATTAGCTATAATGCTAACTAGCCTACCTCCGCTTCTCAGTTGCAGTGTAACCACAAACTAATCTATCGTGTTTCCTTAAATAGAAAATAAAATGTGGTGCCGTGCATCAGAATTCACACTTGTCACCACCCAACCTTCAGTAATTCATCAGTGATCATAATAAACCCATTAAAAACATAAAATATTATTTCGCTATTTCCTTTGAACATCTTTTCAGAGCAGAAAATCCTGGTTGTTTTCTTTCTGTCTTGTTTATTGGCAAAATGTACAACACATAGATAAATAAAACCATTGGTTGGCTTCTGTTGGTTGTTTGTTTACTCTGCCAAAATACTCATATTTTTAAATGAATTTAAAACTTTTATATGTAGCTTGTTGGTGCTCAGTTTTAAAAAATTCTGACATTGCATGCGTGGAGTTTTCTTAATTTTCTTTAGTGCAAAGACTTTTTAACAGCCATGTTGTTTTTTGCAGATACTTTTTTATGGTTTAATGGTGCTTGTGCAAAATATGCACAAAAATATGTCTGTAGTAATTCAAACTTTTAAACAAAGTTACTGTAACATATAGAAGAGGGAGTAGGAGTTGAAATATCATCTGCTAATGCTCAGATTCTATATCTTTTGCCCATGAAAAAAACAGCAACTCTCAAACGGCAAAGCCTTGGATGTTGGTTCCAGTTTAGTGTTTGTTTGTGCCGTATATTCATCTCCTCCAAGCTTTGCTCGACTATAGCAATGACCCTCCTCTGGGAATATGACAATTGTTTACTCATGACAATTGTTTTCACATTTTTCACACTTAATACACATGCACTTAGGGAGAGGAATATTTTAGTTCGCTCAACATTAAATTAAATGTTTCCAGTGTCAAACCACAGACAAAATGAAAGTGGTTATTTGCTGCTGTTGCTTTGTATTTATCATTAAAGTCTGTTTTATTTGCTCAAATACTGTCACATAGGACTAATTAGCATCAATCATTTTACTGGTGGTAATGGGATTTTTAGTAGTTGATAGAAATTTGCCACTGCCAAATGAATATAACATGTAGGGGAATTTTAGTGTCAAGCACCAGAACAATACTGACCAGCAGTACTATGTAGTGAAATGTACTCATGGCTGCACATTGTAGTTTTTGGACAAGGTTTAATCACTTAGCTAAATAATGTCATGGGTTAGAGTTCACCCAGCATTGCTCAGAATGGCACAGAATCAAATCAAATATTTTGGACTTGAATCGTTTCACATAAACAGAAGTAAAAATATCAGCTTTATGTGTTGACCCTGCTTGACATACAAAGCTGCGTTTTTCCAATGTTATGATGTTTTCCAATTCCATATCTTTGCTCTCTGACTGAGATGGGCTTTCTCTCTTCTCATGTTCTCCTGTCTCTACAATCAGAGACATTTTTCTTTCTTGGTTGGGATACTTTTGCACGGGTTGCTGGTTGCATTGTGTTTGTTATGTAATGTTTTACTTTTAAAGGGACAGTTCAGCCTAAAATCAAAAATGCATATTTCTCCTCTTATCTGAAGTACTATTTATCCATCTAGATAGTTTTGGTATGAGCTGTAGAGTTTTGGAGATATCTGCTGTAGACATGTTTGGCTTTTCTCAAATATAATGGTTCTCGGTAGCGCACGGCTTGTGGTGCTCAAAGCACTAAAAAATAAATCAATAGCATGTCTCTTTCCAGAAATTATGACCCAATTGCTCAAAATAAGCCACACACATTGTGAGCCGTTTCATGTAGAAACTATTTTGTTTTATCAAATTGCACCCATCAACCGTATCATTGCACCAGTGTAGTTTGGTAGATAGTTCCTAAATGAAACTGCTCACAACAAGGCCTGAAGATTATCTTGAGTAACCAAGTCCTTATTTCTGGGAAATGGCATTGCTGTTGAGTTTCAAATGTATTTTTTGGCACTTAGAGCACCACAGACTGAGTGCCATCTAGTTCCGTTATAGTCGAGAGAAGGCAGACAACTCAACGTCCGATATCTCCAAAACTCATCAACTCAAGCCAAAACTATCGAGATAGATACATAACTAGAGATGGGACCAATTTAATCCAATATTGGTATCAGGTCCCGATACTGACAAAAGGCATTCATCAGGTATTGGACTCATGACACCAGTCTCCATTCTGATTTTAATTACACAACGCCACATGCCTTCCATTTGTAAACACAACCCTAAGCAGTGCAAATTGAGAGCTGAATAGCGCTTTTCACCTCTAATCTACATTTGCATGTAATATATGGGAAACACGTTCCAAATTATTGAGGTGAGCTGCAGCTGGAGTGAAGAAATGTGCTAGCCACCTCATTCAAGGTGGAGCAATAAACCATAAAAATGACAATTACCAGCACAAACCACCATGGTCTGAACAAACACAAGACAAACATTATTAAACAGTAACACTTGCATTTTGGAAAAGAATAACTCTTAAACTCTTAGCAATGCATCCTTCAAAATTATGCAAATTAGTGGTGTCTCTCACTCTACCCACTGCACATGTGAAAGTCACAATCCAGAATCCTGCAGCAGCCCAAAATGATTGAAGGACACCATTACACAAGTTACATTACACAAACTGCACATGCTTATGCTACCTTACCACTACTGCTACTAATAAACATCAGTATAGTTTCTTTATCAGCAGATATCCAAATTCAGATAAAATAATTAGATCGGAATTGAAAAAAGTGTACATTTTATCGGTACATCTCTATAAATAATGCTGCAGGAGAGAGGAAAAATGTGCATTTTTGATTTTTGTCCCTTTAGGTGGTCTTCAGTTTAAGGAATTTATTTGGGAGGACCGTTTTTTCTTTTCATTATTTCCTCCTTTCAAAGTGCAGATCTCTTGATGTCACTTAATCAGACTCTGGTCTTGAATATGATGGTCTTTTGCGTTACATTGCTCAGGTGTTAGGTATCATTCTTTCTGCCAGAGGCCACAAATCAATTAAATTCTCAACTGCTAGAGGAAACACCGACTGTGTAGTAGCTTGACATTAATAATTGATGATTTGCATAACAAGTAAATAGTAATCAAACACTGTGAAGCCTTAGAAGATTAAATGAACTTTCGTATTTTACTTAAAATACTGCGTTCACAGTGTCTACTGTAGATACTACAGTGGCTTTAAGCGAAGACCTGCAACAGATGGTCGAGTGAAGGCCTAGAGAAACGCAGGTGCACGAAGGATACAGGAGCATGTGTGTGTGTGAGAGTGTTGTGTGTGTGTGTTTCAGTTGGTGGTTTGTCTACCTGTCTCCAAACAGCACCTCTCTCAGGCCCCTTTGATCTGAACACTGAACCTGCCCTGCTCTCCCAAAGTGAGACAGGCAGCCTTGTGATCCTTTAAACAACCTGCATGTGTGTGTCTGTGTGGATGCACACGTGCGCTCACGTGCACGTATACTTTTGTCTGTGTGTTGGTGCTCCGCAGGCCTATTTAATGCTTAAATAAAGACTCAGTTTTCCACCGGAGACATCACCCCAGTCTGTGTCTTTGGGGAGCTGAGCTGCTACTGAGCTTTCTCTGTTCTGTAGGCCTGATAAAAGCATTGCCACAGTTCAGACACCAGCTCAGCAATTCATATAGACAGAGCTGAAGATGAGCCATAAATCATAGAACAAAGTGAACGGCCTTTCCCCCCCCCTTCCCCTCATTCTCTTCTGTGTGAGTGGTATGCTTCACTTGTGACCTTCTCTCTTCTTTCTCCTGCGTGTTTGTGTTTTTTTGCAGCACTCCTACTTCATCGCCCCGGATATCAATGGACTGCCAACTATCCCTGAGAGCGTAAGTATTCACGGAGAAAAGAAAGGGAAAAGAGACAGAAGGAGATAAAGAGAGATCCCTCTCTTCTAGAAACATGTCTGCCTCTAATCGTTTTTAATCAGATACACTTGTCACCTTTTGAAATTATTGCATCATCCTCTTGTTTCAGTTTTATCTCCTGTGGTGCTCGTACTTTTAATGTCGAAGTTCAGTGATTGTCACGGGTATTACGAAGATTCAAACTGAACACATGTTCTTTGTTGATTTTGTATTCAAATTGTAGCTCAAGTTGAGAACCGAGTCTTTATGGTAAGCTACATCGGATGAAAACAGTAATCAGTCAGACAAATTTAAAGGGACAGTTCACCCTAAAATCAAAAGTACATATTTTTCTTCTGGCCTGTAGTGCTGTTTATTAGAGATGCACTGACTGGTTTGGATTGGTTTTCAGCTTGACTGAAAACATCAGATATTTGATTCTGAGCTGATCAAATTTACATGCATGCACCAGATGGTCATTCACATCGTGGACAGAGCGGCACGGACAGTAACGCCACAAACATATTCAACGGTGCTGGTCACACACTAGCATATGTATTGGCATTAAGAGGAGCGACAGACTCCAAGAACAAGATAAAGAGACAAGAGGCAGTCTACATGGAGACAGAGCAACTGAGAAGCTGATGGTGTTACCAAAATTGGGTAGACTTTCTAGCCCTTCAGGCTAACATTTGCTAATGTGCTACCATTGACAGATAGTAAAACCTGACTGTTAAAATCTCACTTCCTGTTCTGGCTGAAGGATAAACAACCCATGTTGACTTCGTCCCCCCAAATATTTTCTCATCCAGACTTGTTTAGCCTTCTGCTCTGTTTTTTCTTTTTTAGTTCTTAGAAAAAAATAAAATTGGAATCAGCAGGCCAGGCTTTTTAAAAAAATCAGAAATTGGAATCGTCCTACAATATTGCAATTGGAGTATCTCTACTATTCATCCATCTAGTTTTAGTTTTGGTGTGAGTTGCTGAGTTTTGGACATATCAGCCGTAGAGATGTCTGCCTTCCCTCGAATATAATTGAACTAGATGGCACTCAGCTTGTGGTGCTCAAAGTGCCAAAAAATATATTTGAAAAACTTAACAGCAGTGTCTCGAAAGCACTGTCTCTTTCCAAAAATCGTGACCCGGTTACTCAAGATAGTCCACAGACAGTTGTTGTTGTGCGCAGTTTCATGTAGGAACTTTTTTCTTTGTATGGTATGAAGAAAGTAATTCCTACATTAAACAGCTCACAGCAACGTCTGTGAATTTTCTTGAGTTACCGTTTGAGCACCAAAAGCTGAGTGACATCTAGTAACATTATATTCCAGAGTAGGCAGACATCTCTACAGCCAATATCTCCAAACTCAGCAACTCGCACCAAAACAAACCAGGTGGATAAATAGCTCTACAGGCCAGAGTGAAGTATGTTTTTTGATTTTGGGGTAAACTGTCCCTTTAAACAACACTGATTGATGTTTCTTTCCAAACATGACGATATCAGAGAGTTTAAATCTGTGTTTCTCATCCATTTATTCGTACTGCAAAACAATAGTGCAGAGATGAAGTCCAAGTCCTTTTCCAGCCAGTACTGTATGTCTCTCTTTATGGCACACTCTGGCACTCACACAGTCGGTAGCATTGACACTTTACTGCAAACGAGTTGTGCAAGGACAGTTTGTTATGTACCTGCATATCCTTCTGTTTCTGTCTATCTCCAGAGGAACCTGACAGAGTACTTTGTGGCTGTGGACGTCAACAACATGCTCCAGCTCTACGCCAGTATGCTGCACGAGCGGCGCATCATCATTACCTCAAGCAAGCTTAGCACTGTGAGTCCGTTCTATCCAAGTCAGTCTCTGAGCCGCAGTCAGTTATCGGCTCTGCCCTGTCAGACACAAGAGGAAAAAATAAATAGGCTGGAAAACAGTTCAAATACTGCAGCCACTTGACGGAGGAGTTTTCCTAAACATTTAATTCAAGTTGAGGTGAAGCTTTTAGTCTTAAAATGTTAAGCTTTGTCTTTCACTGTCGATGTTTGATAATATACACTCAAGCTCTTTTGTATCTGCTCCTATCTTTCATGAGTTGAAGTAAAAAATCTAAGTGTTTTTGTTTTTTCTGTGCCCACAAAAGGTTTATTTCTTTCACATTTTGTTAACAAATTTGTTGAAATCGGTGTTAGTGAGCACCTCTCCTTTGCCAAGACGATCCAACCACAAATGTGCAACTTATTTTATTAGGTTCTCAACTATGGCTGTTTCTCATAGGACCACAGACGCTCTTTTCTCAGGAGGGGAAAGTGTTATGGTACTATTCTGCCTCTGACTGGCTAGTCCTCGTTGCCCTCATTATTTTACTTGTAGGGTTGTCACCATACCAGAATTTTAAACTTCAACACAGTACTAATATTTAAAACAAGATAAATGATACCTCTTTTGATTTTTGATAGGCACAAAAATAGGGTTATTTTTTCTCTTTTATAAATTAACAACCTGCACACAGAAAAGTGACTGAACATTGTCTGGTTTTGCCGTGTCTCAAGCCAAATCAAGCCAAAGGCAGGACAGTGAAGACTGAACTGAACTGTTGTCTTAAATGAGCAGAGACACCTTTGTACCTTTAAAGTCTATTTGTTTTTTGTTTTTTTCATTTATAGTTTTTTTATATAAATTTTAAAAGTACCAATGAAAGTTGATGTCATTTTGGATTTAAATATACATATATATAATTTATTTTTATAGCACCTTTCAAAACATAGATTTGAGTTGCTTTTGGAGTGCTTCACAACAGCAAAATAAAAACAGAATCTAAGAAAAATGTTTGGGTAAGAATATCAAGGTAGACCAATCAGAACAAGAGTAGGGCGGGTCATGACTCTGCCCTCCTGGGAAGAATTTTGGCATCTGTGTGAAATAGCCATAGTTCAGTGTCTATTAAATGATGTCTTTCATCAAACTGCACATTTTAGAGTGTCCTTTTGATGTTACCGGTCCAAGGCACACCTGTGCAATAATCCTGCTGTCGGCATCAGCATCTGTATATGCCACACCTGTCAGGTAGATGGATTATCTTTGCAAAGGAGAAGTTTTCACTAATACAGATTTTAACAAATTTGTCAGCAAACCTTTAGTGTACACAGAAGAAGAGAGAGGTCTTTTTTTACTCAAAATTATGAAAAATGGGAGCAAAAACAAAAGATTTGCTTTTATATTCATGATGACTGTAGGGTTTTGTGGGCTATGTTACTTACATTCAATTCAAAAATCCCCAAAATTTTTGCTAATTCACACTCAAAGAGAGTCCCGCTTGCTATTTTTGGCTTCATATCACATTCAGATGCTGATTTGTCCTCTTAAAAAAGTATATAAGTCAAATATTGGGACTGTTTCCTAGATTGAACATGATTCTCTTCATCAATATTCCAGCAGGATATCAAACCCTAAGTAGTGTGATGAGAATATTTATCTGACATGGCTTTGCTACTTGTACAGAGAGAGTTGGATTGATCTCTCTTCACCCCCCTCTTCCCCACCCACCCCTCTTTGCCCGGGCGGGTGTCCTGCGGTCGAGACAGCCACACTACCACCACACTCTGACAGGCTGTGAAATCCACACTAAAGCTGGATCACATTTGACTGTTTGTCTTATAACTGTAACATATTAATGACCGAAAAAGCCTTAAATTATCCGTTATTACATGTCTTAACTCTCTCACATAATTTAAAGTCCCTTCTGTCTGTCTGCATGAGGGAGGAAATCTCTCTGTGTCTTTCTCCCCCTCTTCCTCCCTCTGTTCCTCATTCCATCCTCCCCGCTCCTCGCCGTTATCTTTGTGGTTGATGAGGCAGAGCCAAATGTTTATGACAGATGAGATGGGGAGAGGGAAGTGATGTCATCCCGAGTCCTATCTGTATCTGTAGCGTAGCTGGTCCTGCCTTGGTATCTACAAGGCTGCAGAACACTGAACAGCCGGAGGGGCCTGTGGTGCTGATGGGTGCTGGAGGGAACGGTACCCAAGGGGTCTCCCATAGGAGCTATAATCAGGAAGAGCTGTAAAAAATTACCCAGCCCTCAGAGAATTTCACCTGTCTCCCCTCAGCTCTTCAGACCAGCAGCACCTCCGCTCAGGGTGTAGCGCTGTGTCGCAAGAGCTACACGATGTAAATTATCAGACTCGGGGGTGAGGGTGTTTTTCTTTTTAGCAGGAAGACGGGGGTGAAGGTGATTTTTGTCTGTGATTTACAGTTTTCTGCAGCTCAGGAGACTAATCTCGGCTTGTTTTTCTTTAACAAATTTATGCCAACAGGATTTTTTAAGAGCCTCCACGTCAGACCTTTACCTCTGTAAGCCTTTTATCCTCTGCAATCCTTCATCCGCTCATCTGTCTATCCATCCATCTTCCTCAGGGAGAGGTGTTTTGGTTTGGTAGCGATGTATGTCAGGCACTGCAGTACAAAGGTATTTTTCACATCTCCACTGGGATTACTCGCAGGCCTGATGATATTACCGCTCCTGTGATGTGATATTTTTTGCATTGACCTCCTAGTTCAAGTGGGAATGGCTGCCACGATTCTTGAAGCCAGCTATTTAAGTGTATATATATACTTAACAGCAAAGAGCAGAGCTCATTATCCACACCACTGTCTGGTGATCAAATATCTTTAAAGGCTGGGGAATATATAATAAATCTCAGACTCTGTCAAAATGTTTGTTTAAGGGAGTGTTAGCAGCGGAGGTGGCAAAAGTACCCACATTCTTTACTGAAGTACAAGTACAGATACTTGTAAAAAAACAAAAAAAAAACTCTGGTAAAACTAGAAGTACTGATGCAACTTCTTTACTCAAGTAAAAGAGGAAAAGTACAAACATTGAAGTGTACTTAAAGTATAAAGTGCATGTCATATTTTTTACGTGTTTTTTTGTCTTGTAAATCGTAAAGTTGTAAAGTTTTACGTCTTGTTACATCTTTTTAGTCTAGTCACATCTTGTTATGCCTTTTGCATCTTGTTACGTCTTTTTTCTCTTGCTGTGTCTTTTGTGTCTTGTTAGATTTATTGTCTTGTTACATATATCACATTTTGTTACGTCTTGTTACGTCTTTTTTGTCCTACGTCTTTTATATCTTGTTAGGTTTTTTACGTCTGGTTATGTCTTCTTTTTGTCTTATGTTTTGCATCTTTAGGTCTTTTATCTTGTTACGGCTTGTTACATTGTTTTTGTCTTTTTTGCATCGTTTTTCGCGTCTTGTTAGGTCATTTCACCCATTTTAGTTCCATTGTCTTTTTTGTCTTGTGTCGTTTACATCTTATTACCTCTTTTATGTTAATTTTCATCTTCTTGCATCTTTTTTGTCTTGTTATGTCCATCGTGTATCATATGCACCGATAGACACACCAAGGAATCGTTTTTTTTATGTCTGATTTTCCCATCCATTTAGGTTGAAATCAGTCTTGATGTTGGAAAGGCAGGGTGTAATGCTAAAGTCACAAACCAGTTTTGAAAATGTAAGGAGTAGAAAGTACAGCGATTTGTTGCCAGAAGGATAAATTCTCAAGTAAAGTACAGATACCTGAAAACTGTACTTAAGTACAGTAACAAAGTATTTGTACTTTGTAACTTGCCACCTCTGGTTTGCAGTCACTGCATGGACAGGTAATATTTCTATAGTCAGCTCACCACAGATAGAGAGAAGGTATTGTTAGTAACATCGTTAGTACCATCCAGCTGCTTTTCACCACCTCCGCCTGTCCAGCCTCTCAGCCAAGCAAAGAGAAACAGGGAATAGAAAGTGAAACACGGACACACACATACACATACACACACACACAGATATACTGCATTTATTCTGTCTGCTCTAGGTGCTGCCTGTGTTAAAGCCCCCGGTGAACCCAGTGTGTCAGTCTGCCGGTACATGGCCGGCGCGTCTCGCAAGCAGCCAACAGCAAAGGAATAAATCATGATCTTACAACAATGCGTCAGTTGACTTATTGCTGTTTCGTGACCGGAGGTGAATGGTACCACTGTTTTAAAAGGCCGTTCGGCGGTGGCGCAGGGGCGGGAGCCAGCCGAGCGTGCAGCCTTGTCATAGGGCCGTATAATAGGGCTGCATCGGCCCTTCCTCTAACTAGTCAGCTGGGAGGACCCCCACCACCACCATCGCCCCACCACCCTCCGCGTCTTTCATCTGCCGAGGCCCCCCAGCTCTCGAGCCCAGCCTCTGCCCTGCCTATCGCCCAAACTCACAGAGCCCGGCCGCGGCACTGGCTGACAGCAGCCCTCTCATCAGCCTGTCAGGCCTATGCTAACAAGGAGCTATCCATCCAGCGTGCCCTAGAGTGCCAGCTGTCTCTCTGTTTCCTGCCTCTCCTCTGTTGTTCTTCCCCGACTTCTCTCGACTTTTCTCTCTATCTTAGTTATTCTTCCTCGCTGACATATTATTTTCTGTCCATCTGTCTCTCATTCACCCTGCTCGCACCTCTCTTTCTCCCTGACTTTGCCTCCCTGTTCCTGGGTGTCTTAATGCGTCTCTCTGTTGTTGGGCATCTGCAGAACATCGGGACATCCTCCCTCCCTCCTTCCCCCTTCTTCCCCTCAATAGACTTATCTCAGCCCCGTGCCATGTGTCTGACTTAAACGGCGTGTCCGTGTATGTGCATATGTGCACGTTGTGGGTGTTTGTGTCTCTTTTGCATGCATCTGTTTGTGTGTCTCCAGCACTCACAGGTGTTTGTACCTTATGTCTTATGTCTTTCTGCGAGAGAGTCGGTGACTGTGTGTGCATGTGTGGGAGGCCTGGCGTTAGCTGTTACCCGTGTCGTCCTGTGTGCCCTCTCCCTCTCTCCCCGTGCCACCTACTTGTTTGTGGCACACCTGCGTCGTGCCGGGCCTGACACTGGTGTTTGTCAACAGAGGGAGAAGCAGAGCGCGGGTAATTGGTGACTTACTCTGTGCAGGGGAGGGCTAACACAGAGATAAACCAACAGGAGGAACGAGGGAGAGGTGGACAGACGGACAGCAGGAGGAAAACTGAATAAGAAATGACGATTTGGGATGAAAATGAGGCTGGGAGAGGAGAGGAGAGGATTGAATTTGAAGAGTGGGTAGGGACAGAGTTGGAAGGAAAGGCTTAGTGGAGGGGAAATGAGTGTTTGAGGCTGGTGTGAAGAGGTCAAGAGCGACTCTGTTGATACCATTCCTCCTGTCAAATTGAATCACGTTGCCTGCAGCAGCAGCTATTTGTCTCACACTCCGCTCTTACCATAGTCAACATGTACGATAGGTTCCCTCATCTGATAGCGTGTACGCAGAGGGAATGAGTGTTATATTTGGAGTTGCTAAATCTCCATTACACCGCCATTTAAAGGGGCAGTTGGATTATGTGATGTGGGGTTGTTTGAGGTACTTATCCATAGTCAGTGTATTAGCTACAGTAGATGCTGCTGGGCACACCTCCAGAGAGGAGTACGAGCACGGAAGCTCAGCACTGCTGTGGACAGGGTCAGCAACGAAAGGTATTTTAGAGCCACTGAAAAAGGTTCACCTAAAAACATCAATATTAATTTCAAGTGTATGTTATATTTAGGATATTTTCACTGCTTTACCTTGCTGTCAGACAGCTTTTTCTGACGGGAAATCAATGTTATTCATACCAAATATTGCTCTCTCCAACCTGACCAAACTCAACATAGGCAAAATCAGTCATTTTACCTTGCAGGACACAGGGGTTGCTGGTCTACAGCTGCCCTCGATCTGTTAGTTTGTTTGTGTTATTGTGTGACTTCAGTTAGTTTGGATTCACCAAAGTCACACATTAACACAAATAAACAAATTGAGGTAGTGGCAGACCAGCAACTCCTGAGTTTTGGGAGGTAAAATTACTTTTTTCACCTGTGGAGGTTTTTTTTGTTTGTTTGTTTGTTTTTTTTTTGTTTTTTTTTTTGACATTATTAAATTGGTTAAAACTACCTTTTGTTGTTGACTCTGTCCACAGCTTCCATGCTGGTACCCCTCTCTGCTTCTCCTAACTGGGGGCACAAGTCCTGATACAACCCCACATCAAATAATCAGAACTATCCCTTTAATATGTGGAAGAGGTGCATGTTGGCTCCCACAGTAGCAGTTTGTCAGTTTCCTGCCTGTTTCTCATCAACATGTCCAGTTGCTCAGGTGAAGAGGAACAGTGTGGGTGGAAACTCACTGTCTGTCTGACAGAGTCTGCAGAACTCGGAGTTGAGAAGTTCTGAGGTCGCGTGTTTCTTTAAGGAAACGTCACTGTCGAAGGGTTGTGTTGCTGTTCAGGCATGTAGAGGGACGCGCTCATCTGAATATGATCATGTATGAATATGAAGAGCTGTGTGATGGCTTGTGAGCGATTAGAAGAGTTTGGGGTAGCTGCCTACATGTAAACAACTTTTTTTTGTTAACAGTATTATTCTGCTTTTTGGTTAATTTCCTGCAGAAAAAAATGATTAGTTGTATCACCGTTCCATACTACATACTAATTCTAGACAGGTTTTGAGTATGTGGTGAGTTCATAGTGCAAAAGACTTTAAAACACTTTAAAAGTATTTAATAGTCTTAAATTCTGTTTGGGAAGGTCTTATAGCCAATGGCCATGGTCTTAAATGTAATTAAATGGAGGCATTAAAAAGCCTTTAAACATCTTCCATTTAACTTGCTCATACATGCAGACACCCTGGAAACAAAAACAACCACTTGATTTTTTTTATGTGTGCTGCTGATGGACGTTATTGTCCCACAATGCAATGCACAGAGGAAATAAAGGAGCTGCTCGCAGTTGGAAAATATTAGAACAAATTTCCCAGCGGCGGTAAAACAGCCTTGTGAACACAGCAGAAAACAAAAATTAACTATTAAATCTTTGAAAAAACATTTTAATGTCTATTTGTTTTCTGAAGTTTAATTGGTAGTGACATTCAAAGTCACTGCTTGATTGACATCAATTGCAAACACATTGTTTAATATCCTCTTGGTATAAAATGATTGTTCTTTTGTATACTAACCGCAAAAACAGTTTGCTAAGACATTTCCTCTGTGGCACTGCCTTCCAGGGGTGTCAAACATACGGCCCATGGGCCAGAGCAGGCCCAGTGAAGGGTCCAATCCGGCCCACTGGATGACTTAGCAGAGAGCAGTCATTAATTCTCTAAAGACTCTGAAAAACAATGAATACTTATTGTGGTCATATTTAAAGATATTGAACACTGTCCAAAAATCTTGTCAACCAGCAGCTGCAGTACAAAAGAATCAGACTTCGTTCTTAAAACAGTGTTGGTGGGACATTATTGCAAAGGCACTGCTGTAATTTTTGATTTGTTAATTGATTGTTAGACAGGGGATAACTTAACCTCCTTTGTCATTAGACATTTTGGGCTGCTTATCTTTTTTGTAAACAGATGGTTCATAAGTTGTGAACATAGACAGTGTTTTTAGAGAAATTTGTAGGTGTTGGCTGACTGGATTGGTCACTTACAGCCGTCTAAGGTCTGTTATTTCTGTATAGCAGACCGTTGCTTTGAATAAGAGACCGTTACCATGAAGAACAGATTGTTACTATGGACACAGTTTTGATCAAGACTGTGAAGGAGCAATACAATCATTTTTAAATTCGTATTTTCTGTCAAGTTATTGATTTTTCTAAGTAAGTAGCCATCTAACAAGTGGGATAATGTACATCGAGCAGGTCATTATTGCAGAATAAACCCCTTCAAGGTGATTCTACTTCCAGTCGGCATCCTCACCACCCTGTCGGTGTTTATTTTGTAATAATGACCTGCTAACTGTGTATCATCCCTTACTTATTATGCAGTGGTTTTACTGGTTCAGTCCACTTGATATGGAATTGGACTATACGTGGGGGATGGACACAGCAATTGACTCACTCTCAGACAACATTATTGACAAAACTGGTGTGTGACCTCTTGGCTCAAGTTTACGGCAACCTGCTTCAGAGTTGCAATGCAAATTGTCTCCACATTATCTCCTCACTCCACCCTTTCTTCTTCTCCCACTTTCACCTCCTCCCCTCCATCTCTTTATGTCTCTGTGTCTCTCTGTCTTTCAGTCTCCGCGTCCTTTAGTCCCGTTGAATGGATCTGGGGAAACCAGTGTTAGTGTGGACACTTTATGTCCCGGCCACGCCGCACTAAGAAAGCTCTCAGGGCAGAACCAAAGACCTTGACTGCTTTTTGAAGCAGGCTGTCGCTGTATAATCGGTTAGCTTCTCTCAGAGGAAGGGGCAACACACACACACACGCACGCACACACAGTGTGAGAGGCAGGCAGCCCCTCATTACCGGGCAGAGCCCTGGTCCCTAAGGACTGGACCCAGCACCTAATCCTGTATTTGTTCTTGGGGACTGTATCTGTGATTCTCCATTGAATGGAATATTAAGCACCCAGGTCTTTTGTGGAGCGTGTAAGCCATTTGGCTCCACTCATCTATTATTTATCAGCCTGGCAAATATTTTATCAGCCTTAGCCTCTCATGACCCACTCTCATGTGAAGCCCCCCCCCCCCCCGTAAATGAAGAAAAAAAAAAAGAGTGGTACGATTTCTCTTTTTTCCACTTATCTTCCTTTTACTTTTTGCCTCATTCGTTCTAAAACCTGAACAAGGACACAGGGATTTGTATTCAGCCGAATTAGAGAAGCAAATATGTGAACTATTCCTCTGGAGTTCCCTCCAAGTTGCCTTATCTCAGGCACACTGCCACCTCCATCGCTTTGGAGATAGCAAATAAAAGAAAACAGAAATCTAGATTTGCTTTATAAATCATTATCTTAGTTTCAGTAACCCCCCCTCCCCATCCCCTCCCCTCTCAGCCAACTCCCCTAAAGCCAGCCACCCAGCCTGAGAAGAAGAGAAGCAGGGAGAGAGACTCCTGTTTTCTCTTTCAACCTGAGAGTAAATCATGCCAGTTGGGGGGCTCACCTTGAGGCCTGGTGGAGATAATTGGAGTTGGTTAGCGAGGTGTTCTGTGCCATTACCTCCTGGTACCAGCGAATGGCTGGGGCTTGTCTGCACTCCCAGAGGAGGAATACACTCGCCTGTTGGCTCTCCACTTAGTGTGTGCGTACGCGCGCGTTTGACACATGCACATATGTGTGTATGTATATCCGCCGCCGGATCGCTGACCTCTCTTCATCACAATTTAATGGCCCCTTACCGTCACACCGCTTTGGAAAAAAGGGAGATGGTTTTGATAGTAGCTCTTCCACCAAGTGCTTCACTTTCACGCATTAATATTCATCGCATTGATTTATTTTCAGAATTAACAAAAAAACAAACTGTTTGCCAGGGAATTAATCCTGACAGGAGCGTGGCATTGTTGTGTTTTATTTGAAGACGGCAGGCAGCGGAAATATGCATATGCAGATACACAGAGCAAGACACCAATTAAATGTTGATTAAGTCCTAACTATTGTGGGACTGTGTGTGTGAGAGACTGCACGGAGACAATAAAAAAAGCGTTTTTTTCCAGCTGATATGAAAAATGAACGCAGTTAAAACAAACATGCAGAGAGGGAGGACACATGGACACACACACACTTTTTGTTGTGAGCTTTTCAGATGTCCAGGCTTGATGTTTGGGTGGATTCAGAGGGTGGGGCCCTCGTTTTCTCTTTCTCTGGGTTTCAGCCTGTTTTTTTTTTTTTTTTTTTTTTTCAAGCTCGCCCGCTTTTGGCCGGTCAATTGTGACACTGTGTGTGTCAGTGAGCAGGGGGTCTCCTGGTAGTTGCGCGCGTGTGTGTGATAGTGTGTGTCCGCTTCACACATTGACTGTGAAGCTGCAGCAGTATAACAGCGGCTGCTGCTCCGGGGTCCCGGCGGTATTGGCCTAGCCCGCGGTCTCTCTTGGCTAACTCATGTTTCATTCTTTGGCAATTTGCCCTAATGAAGTCCCGCAGGAGCCCCTCAGACCTCTGTTCTCTTTCCATATTTAATCATGTTATTTTAATCTGGGGGATGAGCTAACGCCTCTTTCTCCTGCCGTGCCTGTGTGTGTGTGTGTGTGTGTGTGTGTGTGTGTGTTGCAGGTCATTACTATAGCAGGGTTTTCATGAGATGGGATGTCAAGAGGGGGATGCTGGCTTTAAGACAATGGGAGACAATGACTTTAATTTTATGTGTAATGCTGGTTTGACAACATAGAGAGCTCCTTTGAAAGGGGATGTCATCTTCATGTGATTGCTTCTCATTATTTGCTAAAAAAGAGGTTATTTTCCCTTTAATTTCTAGGTCAGAGTAGTTGGGGTAATTTTGATTTTTATGGTTACTGTCAGCCCTGTTTTGAGCGTCTTTTGCTGCTTTTGTGCAGGTCGCAGCACAATTCTCACTTTGACATTGAACTGAAAAGCAGTTAATTGTGGATATTTGTATTTTGCCGTTCACTTTTATGTTCAAAACAGGTTAGGATCTGTACTTTAAGTTATTTTTTTTGTCTTGCCATGTGAAACAGTAGCAATCTTCCTGCAGTGATGACCCACCACAAATGAATCAATATGGAGGAAACACTGGTTTCATGTTTTCTGTGTGTAAAGCAAGTGTTGCCTTTCTTCATGTCAGTCTTTTCAGTGCTTTCCCTTTCACCTCCTAATCAATCTTTCTCTCCTCTGCTGTGTTTCTGTCATGTGTTTTAAGACAAGTGGTTGATCTGCGGCTTTCAGTCTGTTCTTCTCTTCCTCCAACAATAGCTTGCAGGTCGTGTGTTCATCACAACAGCACCAGACATGTCAGCGTACTATGTTCTGTCTGAGGGCTTTTGTTAGCAAGCAAGATTAAAGGCTAACTCGATGAAATCAAACATGCAGCACATCGACACATCAGCACAAAGCATTAGCACCTTGATCAGACTTTTAAAAACAGGATATTAACAGTAGATTGTTTGGAAGGGAATAGAGCTGAACTTCTTCTGTAGGCTTCAGCAGCATAGAAACTTAGTTGGAGAAGTTGGAGAAAATGTCATAGAAAAAAAGATGAGGGAGTAGGTATAGAAGAAAGTTATTTTACTGTTTTCTGATGTGTTGCAGTTCTTTCTTTTATTGAATAGTTTTTATTTAATGAATTTGAACATTTTTATAGACTACATAAGAAGAAAGGAAATCAGTAAGAACAGAAAAAACAAAGAACACAGTGCTGTGGCACATCAGCTTAACTAATCGTGGTATATCATGTCAGATGTCAATTTATATCCAAAGAAAATCACATGAGGTTAGTGTCCTCTTCCTCTGTGGTGTAGCTAGACCATTTCTCCCAGAAATCTATCCTTCCCATTGCAAAAATTTCTTGACTTTGTCCATCCACTGCTTGAGACTTAGAGGTTTGTACCAATTCTTGTGTGTTTGTTTTTCTACTAGAAATAAACATTTTTTGCACAGATAAGAGTATTTTCAATAATCACATCAAATCACTTCTCTTATTACACCAAGACACAGGACCTTACCATCATTAAGGATTTCATATCCCAAAATCTTGCTTAGAGTCAAACTTTTTTCCCTAAACATTTGAATTTTTGGGCATGTCCAAAAGATGTGGGCGTGATTGGCGTCGACGTGCCCACACTGTCTCCAGCTCTGCCGTTGTGACTTTGTTGTGACTGTGACTTTTAATGTGGTGTGTGATGGGGAAGTGGATCAAAATTTTCCATTCAAGTTCTCTCCGCTTCTTTGAGCTTTTGGACGAATGTTGTGCTGTCCAGTAGGGATGCGCCCGAATCTGAATGCGTCATTCAGAAAGCATAAATAATGCCATGGAAATTTCCTCCATCCCAAGTTGCCTGTTATTATGTGGAAAAACTCACTTCCATGACTACCTTGGCACAATGGAAAAAAATGTTGCATCTACCTTAATCGATAACTGTATAATATAACCCCCCCCCCCCCCCCAACCCCAACCCCAGCTGAAGGATTTGTACGTCTGATTTTTTATTATCCCCCAGTTAAAGGGCAGGATGTGCTGGGTTTCAGACAATTCATAAACTTAGTTTGGATAGGAAAGAGAGAAATAAAGATTAAAAACTACAGTATGAGGATGTAGTGTACATTGAGCTGGTTATGAAGACAAAATAAACCCAGACAAGCTGTGAGCTGCATATTATCCCACTTATTACATGGCTGCTTACTAAAAAAAATCAATAAGTTGACAAAAAATTAATTCAAATGTTTTAGATATTATTTTATTGCTCCTCCAGAACGTATGATCAGAACTGCGCCTATAGCAACAGTCTGTAATTCAGAAATAACAGACCTTAGAACGCCACCATTGACCAATCAGATTTGAGTATTTAACAAAGTGGTGTGTTAGATGCCAGTATTAAATCATTTTGATGCTTTTGAGGGACAAAAATTTTATTTGCAATGAATATTAGGTTAGAAAATACAGCATTTGTTCTATTTAATGTGACTTCCAAGATAAACCATGCCCACTCCTGCTCTTCTTTCCGAATACAGATACGGAGACACATAATTTTGTTGGTTGAACAGATACAGATGCAAACAATGATGTCTCTGTGCACCTCTTCTCCCCATCAAAGACCAGTCCTCGTGTGATATTTCTGTGTCCAGTTCTTTTTCCCAGTTTGCTGTAATATATCCAGTATTATCCCCTTTCTGCAGTTATTTCTTTGGGCGAATTCTTGAGACTGAAATCACACAAACCTTCAACAACAGACTACCAGTAAACAAACAGCAGTGTGTTTTTGCCTCGGAAAGTTGTGTTGAGATTGTCCTCTCGCTCCTTTCTCTCTCTGTAGTTAACTGCGTGTGTCCACGGTGCGGCTGCTCTGCTCTTTCCTATGTACTGGCAGCACATCTTCATCCCCGTGCTGCCCCCGCATCTTCTGGACTACTGTTGGTAAGGCTGACCACCTCTGAAACACACACACACACACACACTATACACACACACAGCATCAGGATCATCACAATAAATGTTTACACCCCCTCCTTTTCTCTCCTGCCACTTTCTCTCCTTCTTTCTTTCTTTCTCTCATTTTTCAGCCACCTTCCGGCTCACACACACACACACACCTGACACATAGATACGTAAACACACGCACACACACACACACACACCACGCCATGTGTGCCGGTCATGCACCGAGCTCTGCCGCTAAAACCTCGGTGTAAAAGTGCAGACACACGTGTTCACACATTCTCCCGCCCGTTCTCCGAGTTGTTCTCACGATTCCTCTCGTGGCGCGCCTTCTCCTGTGTGGCCCCTCAAATAATGAACGGCCCGGATCACCTTGCTCCATATTTCATGCCAGCGCTAGCACCACGCTCTCATCATGTTAGCCCTCTCAGGGGTTCATTACCACCCATCCAACACAAATCCAACAAATCTGAATGGACTTCATTGAAAACGAATGGAGAGCAGAAGTAACAGCTCATCTGCGGGTCAACTTCAGATCTGTACATATAAAAGGAAAAAAAAAACGCAGAGTGGGGACGTCAGCTTTTGTAAAAGGAGCTGTTTCTTGTCGAATCAGTGCTGATAGCTCGTACAGTACGGTGCTTTACCATAAGGGACACATCGGCTTCAAAAAGCTATTCATCACTGACAGCAAAATGTGATTTTCAACACTCTGTGAAGACTCATCATTATCTTATTTAATCACAGGGGTGTCCTCCGTGCACTGATTAGATAACCACATTATATGAGATGCTCTGTGTGCATGTATCTGCGTAAATGTTGATGAAACCTCGGTACTGTATATTCATGAAACGGAGAAGGCGGCGCTAAAGTGCACGGCTACAGGCCTGCTGTTTGTTTTGCTGTTGCTTTAAGTCGATTACAAGCCTGTGGCTTCTGAATCATTCTGGCCAGGAACACACTGACCCAAAGCTATCCGATTATTGCTGCCTCTGTAAACCTCATCATAAAAATGGTTTCTATTATTTGACTGTTTTGTTGATTTTATTCATCATGCTGGATGGGAAACATGCTCCATGATTCAACATTTCCATGCCACTAACTGTCAGTATGAAGATAAATATCACATAAAATGAGATTGACATGATTATAACCACGCAAAACATATTTTTGTAGGGGAAAAAGAAAACTTTTGACGCTTTTACCCTTTCGCTTTCTGGGAAGCGTTCCAAGTCTTTCTATACTTTCTGAGTCTGCCATCTTGTTAAAGGGAAAAACACCAGTAAATATCCTGCAAAAGCATTTATTGTTAATGTTACTTTTATCATTATAACAGATAGTGGTAGTAATAACAGTCGTAGCATTTATGTTCTCAGTATTCTGTAATGCCTTTCCGTATAGATTAATGCTTAGTTGAGTTTTAGAAATTTCAATAATTCAAAACAACAATTCAAAAAATTTCAATTTCATCTCTTATTTTTAGTCAATTCTGCAATAAATGGTCTGTATCTTGATATACACATTTTGTCTTAAACAACATGTTATAAATTCTCAAAAAGGTCTGGGCAATATGGACAAAATCAGATATCCTGATTTTTTTTTTAACCAAATATATGTAATAATATTACAAGAATATTGTAAGGACGACTGCTGGTGCTTTCACAAAATATCAACACGATGAGATTTCGGTAATGTGGATGTAAGGAGTACATGGGTAAGGAAAAATGATTGAACAGCTAGGACAGTCTGCGAAGTTCAGAAAATTACATCACTTTACTATAATGCAGCCCTTAAAACAAGGAGAAAACAGCAGTTATGTCATCCATATCAGGATGTAACAATATCCAAATTTAAGATGATATTCAGTCTCATATCGCGATATCGATATAATATTAAAATACTGCCTAGCACTGATTTTAACTCTTCAAGCAACAAGTCACTGCCTGAAAATCAAAACTACTCGGAGGCAGAATGAAGGAGAAACTTTTCTCTTTTTAAACTGGTATCTTAATTCTTTTTTTAAAAAACAGTCCAGTAGCTCCAGATCAGTTTGCTCATCTGGCTGCACGCACCAGTTAATCTAATGCTGTTTTCCATGATGGTTGTTGGGCGAAATAATTTTGAAGTCTGATTTTCAGCCAGCGGCCGTGCCCTGCATGTAATATTATTGGGTTAAAGAACAACATATGGATGCTAATCAGCTTTGCTGGACCCCTTCATGTATGTCTCTTAGAATAATTTGATGTAGACTATTTTTTATGCTTCTACTTAGTTATGTGAAAAAGCAACATGGGAAATGTATTAGAAAGATATTAGACATGTATTAAGATATTTTCACCATGTCAGCACAGAACATCCATGTAGAGAGAAACGGTTTTTTCACCGCTGATGGGTGACGTGTGGATGCTTGACTGGCAGGGGGAAGATTTCTATAAATGTTTATTAAGAGTTAAAGATTGCTAGATTAGAAAGTAATCTATGAACCATTTAGGATGTAAAAATAATCTTCGTTGAACTATCAGGAATTGGGGAAAAAGTTTTAATATCTTGATAATTTAAATGAATGAATCTAAAAACTTTTTTTCATGGACCCCCTGGCAGAGTGTCATGGAACCCTGGGGGTCCCCAAACCCCTGTTTGAGAACCACTGGCCTATGTTAAGATCCTGCAAATTAAAAGACACATTTCTGATTTGCTGCAATACATCCAATGCACATGTGTTGCATTACAGTGGTGTTTAAAGAAATTACTTTTACTTTTAAAATAGTCTTAGTTTTTATGATTTTTGGTTATTTAATTAATGATTCTTTTTTTTTTTTATTTGTAAATGATCTATTGAAATTTTGTTTCTTCAAATGAATAATTGAGTTTGTAAGATAAGACAGTCAGATCATTTCTTTAGATCGCTGATTTTGTCTGACCAACCTTAACAGCATTCAGTTTAAAATTATATAAGAAAAAGCAACAAATCCTCAAATATCTAAATAGTAATTAACACATTTCTGTAGACTGACTAATCTGTTAATCAAAGGATACCCTCAACATTAAGGTATTTACTTTTTCAGACGGGTGTGTGAAATGTGCCGTGCTCGTGCAGCCTCCATAAATCTTTCTTTACTTGTTGTAACTTTGTAATATTGATGTTGCTCACTGCTTTGTGTTCTTCTCTCCATCCACAGTGCCCCCATGCCATACTTTGTGGGAGTTCATCTCAGTCTGCTGGAGGTATGTTACTTGATCTTTTGGAGTGTGTATGCATATAAATGCGCATGTATATGAATGTACATCATTATACTGTATGTGCATAATTATATATGCAGCTGCAAATTGATGTATAGATGTGCAAACTCTGTTGTATATCAAAAGTTAAATGGTGATGTTTTCTAATTTGCATCAGATATATATTATGAATTTCATGCTGCTCATCAGTGGATTTTCTTCAGAAATTGCAGAAGATTTATATTGTTTATTTCTAGTTATTCTCTGTATACATGGTCAGCTAATACTGCACCTGGTGTGGTAAATTGTGAACTCAATTTTGGTGTAAAATATGTGAAATTTCTGCAAGATAATTTCTCACACATCCAACACGCTGAATCAAAACATATTGACAATATGTTTTTTTTCCTCTTTATCTCAAAAGTACAAAAGACAGAGGGAGGAAGGCAGAAAAGTATCTGCAAACAAAGAGCGTTTCCACTTCATTGTTAAACCCTGTGTGTTGGTTTGGGGGGCAGGCCGTCACCACCGGCGCTGCTGTTGTGTGTGAATGCATGTTGTTGCAAGCACGCGCACATTTGCACTTGTGTGTAAGTGTTAGTATATAAGTGTTTGTCTGTGTGCGCGTGTAATTGTGCAAATGCATATGTCGTGATGCACATGTGTGTTTGTGTGTGTGTGTGTTTGTGTGTGATATTTGTCTGACAGTTGCGGCAGTGGCAGTATTTATCACACTCTGCATCCGTGACAGACCCCCTTTCCGCCACTACATAATTAGTCCAGATCAGCATGTGAGCCTCCACTGCACAGGCTGTCACAAAAGTGACAAACTAGAAATTCACACACTATGCTGCCTCCCCCCCACACACACACCTGCCTGCATCCTGCACCACACTGAAATAATTGTTGAATTTGTCGCCATCAGGATGCACACAGCACAGCACAGCAGCACTGTGTTGTTGTTGATGCATGAGGTTTTGGTGCTGTGGAAAATCTTTGCGCAAACCAAATGTTTTCCTCAGTGCCATTCTTCATTTCCTGAGCGTGCGTGTGTGTTATAGTAAAGATGTTCTAATATTTTTTTTCCTACACGCCATTTGTCACCGTTAATCGTAAAGGAGTGTGATGACAGTGTGGTTTTAAATGTGACCGCTGTGTTTTCTCCTTCCTGGAGCTTCAGGACTGAAATGACTTTGTCTGCTGGGAAACACACCTGGGCCACACTTAGAATTTCAAATGTTAACTTTCAGCCCGCAACTAACCACTATTCTCATTATCAATTAATCTTTTAATTGTTTTCTACATGCGGAAAGGACACAGAGAGCAGGGTTTTGAGCGACGCAGTGCAAAAAGAATGTCATTTGGTATGTGGCACTATGTCTGAAAGGAAAATAAATATAAATACCTCATGTTTATTGTAAATTAATGAGGTTGAACAGTTTCTTGTCACTTAAATTATGGTTCAATAACCATTTGGTTTAGTTGAAATGATTTAGAGAGGTGCTGATTCAACTTGGTGGTCATTTTGGAGGCAGTTTTCTGTGGTGTTGTGTTGAATTGTGTTGCAGAGGGCTGCAACTAATAATTATTTTCATGATGTAAATGAATCAATTAGTTTTTTTGGTCCATAAAATGTTGATCAGGGTTTCCTGAAGTGCAAGTTGATGCAAATGTCTTGTTTTTGTCCAAAAACCAAAAATATTCAGTTTACTGTCACAGAGGAATAAAGAAACCAGAAAATATTCACATTTGAGAAGCTGAAATCAGAGAATATGGACATTTTTTCTTAAAAATGTCTCAAAACAATTAATTGATTATCAAAATAGTTGGTGATTAATTTAATAGTGGACAACAAATGGATTAATTGACTAATCATTGCAGCTCTAGTTAACTTAATGTCTTAATCACATTTATGATGCAAGACAAATACAATTATTTGTTATGAGACGTTGGATAACAAAAACAAAATATTTATACCTTTAGTAATAATGCCTCAATTAAACGTGCAACGATTAATCGACAACTTGTTAAATGCTGAATTAATTGACAACTATTTTGATAATTAGTTAATCAGGTTCAGTAATTTTAAAAGAAAAAATCTCTGATTTCAGCTTCTTAAATGTGAGTAGTTTTTGGTTTCTTTACTCCTCTTACAGTAACTGAATGGGGACGTCATCCTGTATGGGTGACCAGATGAGATGGGTGAAATTCGGGACAGAGCGTATCGGGTGGGTGTGTCACGTCAGAATCGGAAACAGAATCACTTTCTTCCAGCCAAAGTTAAACTTGGATGGTGCAGTGTACAGTAAATCTCAAAAACAGAATCACGTTGTCAGATTCTGAAGCAAATGAATGACATAATTATAAAGATCAGTTGCAGATTCTGAGGATGATGCACTTGTCACAGTGTCTTATGGTTATTTTAAACATCTTTTCAGCAGCTAAGAATGTCATCAAGCTGTATAGCTTGCAAACATACTTTTTAGATTTTTTTTTCTTTTCCTCCAACAGTTGCAGCTGCACTCTCCATCATCTGGTTTAAACAGGTCGAATAACATCAACGATCTGTATTTATGATGGCCTAATCAGTGCAACAGACAAATGAAAACACGTCAAAAATACTCTTAGATATTTTACAAAACTAAAAGAAGGAATTGTAGCCATTTAGCTCATTTGGATGATTTGGAATATTTTCACAAATTCATATGTTGTTCATATTATCTATCACTATATGGTTAATTTTCAAGACAAAAAGGAAAAACTGCTTGTAATTCAGGACTGTCCTGAATTTTTCAGGAGGTCTGGTCACTCTGTGTTGGACTGATTGACATTTTATCGACCAAAAACAAAAAAAAAACAAAAAACAAATCAGTTGATCAAGAAAATAACTAACAGTCAATCAAAAATTAAAATAATTATAATAATGATATTTTCAGTCGTAATGCAGAATCTGACATGTTGTAATCAATTTTACAGGTGGAGATTGGTTGAATATTGTGAGATAATTATTAAAATTTAAAATGTGGAACACTGACCGTTTCCTCCTTTAGAGAGTACGCAGTCGATCACTGGAGGACGTGGTCATTCTGAACGTGGACACCAACACCCTGGAGAGTCCCTTTGATGACCTGCACAACCTACCCAGTGACGTGGTGAGACACACACACACACACACACACAAATACACACACCTTCCAGCCTTCTCAACCTTTATTGTCTCATTACACGTGACACGCAGAAGGTTCATTTTTTCCTCTTTCACGCCAAGTCTATCTTATATAAACACACATTCTCTTGTCCTTCAGTGTACTCTCACACTCACGCCTACGTGCACACACACACACACACACCACGCACAGCACGCAGACAAACACACAGAGACCAGCACACACACATGCAGAAACTTGTCAAAGTATAGCTCTGTCCCCTCCCCACATCATTAATGACTGCAGTACTGGCTCCTCAGATTGTGGCTGTCTAAAGTAAACTCCCGTCGCGTCGTATGACGCTTGAAGGCAAACAGCATTCCCCGACCATCAGAGGCTTGTGGGAAAATGTGCAACTCCCTTCCCTTCATCTCCATCCATTCTAATCATTATTTCACAAAGTCTTGCATTTCTGCCTGCCCACTGGCACGTTTCTGAGAACGAGAGATAGGAGGAGGGAACGAGGCAGAGAAAAGAAAAGAAAAGGCAGAGATGGGTGATTTTCTAGGGGGAGAGAGTGGGAAGAAGGGGGCCAATTACCAGTGTGGGCAGTGAAGCCACCTGCCAGTGCAGCGTCTCTTTAATTAATGGAGCACTGACGCCGGTCAGTGCTACAGGAAGCATCACCACGGCGTCAGGGTCACTCGCACATTTATTCACACACACTCTTATATATATAGTCACACACAAGCCTGGAGAACAACACACGTGCTTGTCTTGCCGTCTTTGTCGAGGCAGGAATCTGTTTGTTAAGTTGTTTTGCTGGGTGTGTGTATTAAAGCTCCTCTGTGAGGCATTGAGGCCCCGCTGAGGCTGCGGACACACTATTACCCACACTGCTTAATCGTATATTCTCAGGTTCCACCGCCTACCGGACTCCTGTCCTACCAGCAGTATATAATTCAATCGACTGCAGACCTTCTCACACTCCCACACTCCTCTGTTCTCCTGATTTAACTGCTTGGCCTACATTAATGCCTCCTTACTACCTGCGATGATACCATCTTTCCTACATTTTATACAATTACCTGCCTGCTTTTCAGCCTGTTTGCCTGCCTGCCTTGCTGCCTGGCTGCTCGAGTTTCATGACACCTGTCTGCCTTCTCTCGCAGCACTTACCGCCAGCCTGGACGTTTCTTGCACCCGCTGTTTGCCTCTCATGCTTCTTTGCCTGCGTGCCTGTCTGGCTACAGTACCTTCTTCTCACTTCCTGCCTGCTTGCCTCTCTGCACCCAGGGACTTGAGTCCTAAATTAAATTGCAAACTGAGTTTGTCATAAAAAGGAGTCAGGGCTTTTGAAAAGCGACAGAAGCAGAGAGAAAAGCCTTTGTCTTTGCCGTGTGATAAATTAAGTGGCAGGCTCAGAGCCTTTTCGCTTTGATCCCCTACTCACCATTTTTCCTGACTAATGACAGAACATAGCCCGCATATCATGTCAAATTACACCACCTGAAACGGAAACTTCACTGGCATTAATATATTTATCGCAACAAATTGTTGTTGTTGTTTTTATTCCTATTCATATTTTTTTTTTTCCCTGTCTCCTCTCATCTTTTCACCGGGGCTAGTAGATTAATAAGGAAGCGAGCAGGTACTAATTGAGTGGAATTCCAGGTCTCTTGTTAGTTTGCTTGTTAGTGATGAGGACATGCCACATGGCATTTGATGTTTGTGTTTACACACAAGGAGATGTTTGAGGCATTGTGCAGTTTGTCAAACAGAGGCCTGAAATCTTGATTAATGCTGAGCGATTCTGTGCCTGGGCTGAGCTGCCGCACGTTGTTCCTGAGCTATTAAAACCGCTCTTCATTTCTCTCTAATTCTCACTGTAACACTGGCTACTTAACGCTCAGGCTTTATTCAGCGTGAAACCCAAGCCCTGAGACCTATGAAGTAATGATTATTCTCACTTTAAAAGCCCAGCATCACTTTGTATGAATATATAAAGCATGAAATGGATTAAAAGGTAAAGGCCACGGGCAATTTTAGTGCGTATTTTAAGTCTAACTAAGAGGGAAAACAAAGCGCTCTGATGTTGATTTAAGCAAACCTTTAGAGATCCGTCTAATTATGGCGACGCAGGCTGTGAGCACATGTGGACTCTATTACGTGGCTTGGCTGACCAGTGGCCGTGCTTTTAGCAGGTTCAGAGTTCACAGTTGTCCTGAATTAGCCGCCCTCTCTCAGACAGGACCCCTACGCCGGCTCCACCAGTGCCCGCCCCTTAATGGTCTTTCCCCGCAACTTCACACATAATATTTTAGATTTATTGACTATTACAAATGCTACCATGCCAGTAGCGGTTCCGTTTAGCAGAAAAAGGAAAGATCTGAATAAGAGAGTAATTGGTACCGGGTCAAAAAAGGATGCACCAATCTTTTGAGAATAAGTTTTGACATTTTCTAAATTGGAAACATCAAAGGTCCAACATTAATTGAACTTCTGTTCTGGATTTGTCTTTTTAAATGCATTTTGACAGTGGAAACAAATTAATCACATCAATCTTTTTTAATTTTTTGTTTTTCCCTTTTTTCAATTTTTAGTTGTAACTATTTATTAAAAGTCGATCTAAACATTAATCCTATTTTAACCAGCATATTTTGGTGTCTGTGTATAAAAAATGATGCAGATCAAGGAACTTTTTTGTTGCTTTATTTGAGTTTGTGCTTTCTTTTGTTTTCGTGATATTATTAGAGACGCAGATCGTCTTTTTTTATTTTACATTGGGAATTTTTAGCAGGATTCTGCATATTTTAAGATATTGCCCAACTTGAACTGAAAGTCTTGATAGTTTTTTACACATTAATAAATCATACTAATCTCCAAGAGACTGTGCTTGTGTCAGTAAAATCAATATGTTGACAAGCACACTGAAAAGAAATACTCAATAACAAAAAAAAAAAAAAAAAAAAATGTAGTTTTTCCCTGGAAGATCAAGGTTTTTTGTTTCTTTTTCTGAGATCCACAGCTCCTCTTCCACACAGATATTGTGCTGATAAAGTTATAATTGGCTTTTGGTTGGTGGAGCTGTTTACCGCGCTAGTCATTAAAAGTATCCAAGAATAGCAAATTAGAAGTCTGTTAATTCTGAAAACAAACAGTGTGTGACTGAATCAGATTTTTTTTTGATCCCGGCAATTGATCTCAAACCAATGACGGAAGAATTTTTTCATGTATTATTCTTTCTGTGCCACGTATTCAAGGTGAGGTGCTACAATGCAGCTTTACATCTTTATTTTCAGATGCTCTCTCACACATCACAGCCTAATTCCTTCTATTCTCCTCCTCTCTGCCTCTCGCTACTTTGCTGACACCGTGTACCCATACATTCCTAGCCCTCATACATTTGATCATTTGTATTCCCAATAAAGGGGGAAATTTACAGCGTACACTCCTACTTCCTGTATTTCAAGCCTGCATTTGGAGGTTTACAAATGAATGAGGGGGTTGTGGTTGTGTCTGCGCGCCTCTCCTGAGATCACCTGGCACACTTAATCAAACATCGCGGCTTTAATTTGGTGTTCAGTTTCCGATGCTCCCAGAAAACAACATCTACATCATCGTCTAGAAACAGAGTACAGCAGACAGACAGCAGGCAAACACTCGCACATGCAGATGCACAGACACACACACACACACACAGAGACACCTACACGTTATCGGCCAAGAAATGTTCATCAATGACATTCAGATCTAGTTCAGGAGTAAACTTCTGCTACTCACAGATTTTGTGGTTTGTCCACCAGACATCTTCATTTTCAGTTTAGACAGAGCCAACTGTGTCTCGTTTCACCGGTGTCTTCGCAGTATAGCGGAGCCACCTACAGTAAAGCCCCTCGCTTGCATGCTGTTCTAACTAGATTGTAGCTCGGTGCTGGGAATGTGGTTACTCCACCTCGGTTACATACTGTACTTTACCAGAAGCAGCCTCGGCGTCTACAACATAAAATTAAACAAGCAGGGCTGTAGCTGCTACTGAGGACAGCGAGGTCATGTCCTCCTCAGCGTCTGGGTGATTTTAACAGCACACATAGTTGTTTATTTTGTAAAGTTACTCACAAACTACACATGGTGTCTTTTTAGGGCTGATCCTGGTATTTATTTCATCTCAGTATCTTTCAATTCAACATTCTTACATTGCAAAAACTTTATTGTTGTCTTTGAGTCCAGTTTTCGTAAAACATCTAAAAACTGCTGATTTAACAGGAGTGTTTGAACCCGTTCCAATACAAATCAACTAGTTTCAAGTATTTTCTAAAATCATTCTTGACTCAGGCACAACAACTTGCATTATTTATCCTTTCTTTCTTTAGGATGCACACAGTTTAGGAATATTCTTGAGAAAAGTTGATTTCTCAGGAAAGAGGAAGAAATATTATTTGTTCGTAGGGACTTTTTTTTCCCAAGAAAATTTCTGTTTTATAGCTCAGGGCTCAACACTAAGGATTGCCTGCTTGACCAGGGCAAGTAAAATGCCATGTTGAGCAAGTAAATGTGACAAGAATTAAACTATTAAACTATTTGTATAATCATTTAATCATTTAAGTAATTTTTCATGCAAAAATGGCAGAAAATGCTGTTTTCATCCTCTCAAACATGGAGATTTCCTGCTTTTCTTCATTTATTAAAGTATTAAACTGAATATCTTTGGATTTTAGTTTTGCAAAACAAGACATTTAAAGACATCACCTCGGACCTTGGACTGAAACTGAGATGGACGTGTAGCAGCCCTGGATTAAACCTGACAATTAACTTTAGTCTCTGTTATTTGATAACCGCTAATAAATAAAACAGTTTGTACGGGGGCAAGTAAAAGTGGACTTCTGGCCCACTTGCCCAGCTGGGCATGTGGGAAAAAAAGTTGAACCCTGCAGCTCAATTTAGAAATAAATTATTTAATAACATTGAGATTTTTTGCAGTGTAGATGAGTAAATAAATAAAAAATAAAAAATATTTTAAAAGGTTTTGACACCCCATTTAGACCATTATACGGGCTGATTTTTTTTTTTTTTTTTTTTTTTATTTTTTTTTACACAGAAAATATAATTAAATATCAGCTAAAGGTCCAGTGTAGCCCAGAACAGACAAACCAAACACTGGCTCTTGATATGGCCTTTTACTAGTTTGGTGGCCACTGGAGGTTCTCCGACACACTTGGAAGGGGAGGGTAATGGGAGTGGGTTTGAAATTTGCAAGCTAACCGCAACATGCCACGGAGTCCTACACACTGGTCCTTTCATATTAATTAATATGAAAGAATTAATAAAATAATCATAATCAGAAACTTTGTTGTTTCTTTTTTGGGTCAAAAAGAGGAATTTTGGCTCTTGACCTCGGTGCATCTGAAATCCTGCCTTCGAGCTCCAAAGTATTTGTTTCTGCTGTTGTGTCTGTACTTCACCAACTGCAAATGCCGAGATCTTCTCATTTAAAACATGATTTTACAGGTTGCGATTGTTTTAAATGGCGCTGAACTGTGCATACACTCTCTCCGCAGTGTTAGCAGCCCTTCATTTACTCATGTGGAGTTTAAAAAGCTGCACTTCATTTTCACATACTCGGTCTGCCGGCGGTTCACTCCGGATTAGAAGTCAAAAAGGGAGAGCAGCATCACCCACTGCGTTAGTTATTGAAGTGAGAGATGACATTTAGCTGTAGTTAATTATGTATGCAAAACTCAGCCGCTCAGCTGCTATAAGAGGTCAGCTTGACAAAGTAACCCCACACCGGGGAGAGTCTCATGGCAATGAGATAGCCCTATTAAAACACACACACACACACACGCACACACAGACTTTTTCTCCCCGTTGCTTTTTCACTCTTTTTCATTTCGCCTGACTAATGTATTGTATTGCATTTACTTAACAGCAGATCAACGCACTTAATGACTAAGAATTATATCCCTCACTACGTGCTTTTATAGTTTATCTATTCCGGTCTTTCTCCATTTGTACATATTTATTTCATCACATCGCTTTGCTAATTTAATATTCACCAAAGTTAATTTTGCTATCATACCAAAGCGTCGAAGTTAATGATCTTATGTGGTTATTAGAGATTGCACTCATCAGCCCCATTATTGTGCAGCGTTACCGTAATGCTAAAAATAGAGGTTAATTTAAAAGAAACCATAAAATATCTAATATTTGCTTTAAATTGAATGAATGAATGAATTTCATAGATTCCAAGTACTCATTGTGTAGATGTGTGAGAGTATATGCCGGCTCTGCGTGTGTCTTTGTTCAGATTTGTGTGTGTGTGTGTGTGTTTGTGCGTACGTGTGTGTGTGTGTGTACAGTTCAGACTGCAGCACATCAAAAGAAAGTGGGAGATTTTCATAACTATTTTTTTTCTTTGTAGTTCTTTAATTGCGTCCCCATGGCTTTCTTTCCCTGGACAGAATCTTAAACAAAACATTCTTTTTTTGTGAGAAGAAAACCCAACTTTTTATTTATTTATTTTTTTAACAACAGACAAGTGTCAGGGTCGTTATTTGGTAGGGTTTTTTTAATGCTCTAGTGAAAATTTAGTGGAAAATTCTAAATATATATTCAGAGTTTTGTGATTAACTTACCATTTTTTCTTTTTTTTCAATTACTTAACAGTAAATATAACACTGTCAGCCCAGGCTTTTACCTTTTCTCATGTTTTGTTCTCGGTTTTTTGTTGTTAACTAAAAGTTGAAGACCATGATGTGGCCAGTATTTAAGTGACAGCAATGACCATGTTACATATGGTCAAGATAAGTCACATTTTACACTCTGCTTTACACTCTGTGCAGTGTGCAACAACCTTCGAAAGAGTAAGGAAACCTGAAAAATGCCTTGTTTTTCGATACCAAATTTAAAGACCTCAGGAGTAAATCTCCAAGTTGTGGTTTATTTTTTATGTTGTAAAACTGCTTTGAGTGAAAAAAGGCGAAGTTACTGAAACACAAAACTAACAAGTTGAAACAGACAACTGAAGTTTAACCACATTGTGGTAAATATGTTTATATTTTTATGTTATGCAAATACTTTGAGTGTGTCAAAAGAAGATGAAAATGAAACAGATTTGTACTGTAATGTGTAATGTAATTTTCATTTTGTTAAAGCTACTAAAAGGTACTTTAATATTTTGTTGATTATGGAGGCTCCGGTGTGTTTCCACTGTAATAACCACAAAATATCTAAATGGAAATCTCTTCCTGCTTCTTTTAACTTGCTTAATGTGCTACTCACTAACTTTGCCTGGACAAAATTTAAACACAGGCTCATTTTATCTGATTTTAAGGAGAATCCAACTTGGTGACAGCCATTAAGAACTATAATGGTCTCGTTATCTTATGTAGGTCATATAGAGACATCGATATTAAATTGAGACGTAGTTATAACCAGTTAAAAAGTCCCCGTAGTAGCTTTAAAACAAATTTTATAAAATTGGTATTGAAAAAAGTATCACTCAGAAACCAGTGTTGAAGTCAGTCTATTGACATGAACAATAGTCCTACTCAACACAACATAAAGGGACAGAATAATGTTCATTTTATCAGGTCGAGTTTCAAAATATAGTAAATGCAGTTGCTCCAGTTGCTGCAGTTACTTTTTGCTTTTAAAAAGAGAGGTGTATTTTTTTATTTTTAGTTTGAGCCTGTTTAGATGTAAATTAACAGTTAGACATTCAGTCAGGCTTGGGGAGTAATTGATTACATGCAACAGGATTACATAATCTGGTTACAAAAAGGTAACTGTCCATTACAGTTACAGATAAAAAAGACATAATCAGATTACAGATGAATTTAGTAAAAATGAGGATTATTAGCAGGATTACAATTATAATTATACTACATGGTGCAAACATTACAACCCTTCACAAGTCTCAAAACCACTCTGGGCTCAGTGAAAACATAGTTTACAGTTGCCATTTCATTACCATGGCCTGTGGTGAAAAGATGATTCACTGAGTGGACATTTCGCCATTTTATTTGTCTTTGCATTAATCAATCAATCAATAAATTGCACTCAGCAAAGGAAAGAATAGCTGGACAAACTAATAAACCCATAAAACATTTTATTAGGCTCAACAGTTTTACCATAAAGTAATCAAGTTACATTACTTAAAAACTGTGATAAGATTGTGATCAGGTCACTGACTACATTTCTTAACAGGTAATTTGTAACTGTATTAGGATCAGGGCTAGTCAGTATACTGATATTATAGCAATATCATGTTATTTTGAATATCATTATATCATGATATGGCATCAGTGTTTCTTTTCCTTGTTTTGAAGGCTGAATTAATGTAATTTTCTGAATTTACCAGACTGTTCTAGCTGCTCTATTATTTGACTTCACTCACTCAATCATTATATCCACATAATACTGAGAATTATTAAGCAAAAACAATTTTTAGGAACAAAAAATATTTAGAAAGCACCAGTAGTAATCCCTACAATGTCGCAATATTGAGGTTGTGGGGTTTTTTTTGGGCTATATTGTCCAGCCCTACTGGTAGTAATGGTTCATGTTTGTCCTATTTAAGATTTTATGGTATGTTGTTTCACAGAAAATCTGTATATTGAGATGTATATGTATATCACAGCAAAGCCAAATAATATTATTTATCTCCTAATCTGAATAGATTTTTAAAGTAATCCTCTCAGCTCTGCACACAGTAGCTTCATGTTCTGTATTCACATGTGAGTGTGATAGGAGTTGAGATCCCTGATGGATGTATGTGTTCGTATCAATGCATCGAAACATCGTTTGCGTCTGTGCACACCACACACACACACACACACAAACACGCCGACATTCACACAGATGCCTGGTGTCACCTACAGTGGTATCATCCCTTACAGTCAGGCAGGGATCATCATTGCACCTGCTAATTACCATCTCCAGCTGGAGAGTTAAATGGAGATCTGTTCTATGTCTGACCTTTGACCCTGTGCTCTTTATGTGACGCACTTCAAACCCTGTTTGGGCCTGGCTGGGCTGGGCCTTAATGAGGCCCCATGTCTGCCCTCTGTGGGCTGTGCGCTTTGGATGCCCCGCTTTCATCCCCGACCATCTTCCCTTGATGTAAATTGAAAAGATCACAGCTATGGGGAGAAGACCTGTACTGGAAAGGCCCCTCTGCATAGATTATGAATATCATAACTCAACAGTTTTTTTTTTCCTTCCTCCCTCCCTCTCCCCCAACCACCCACATCCCCTCTCTCCGTCTCTCCTCCTGCCACCCCTTCCCTGTACAATGCTATAGTTCTAATTGGACCCAATGGGGGACTCTCTGCCTTTGATCTCATCACCGCCACTGTGACTTTACACTAAAAAATGTCACTGCCAAATTGGGTTATCACCTGTAGAGCCTGGCCTTCCTCTGATGCCTGTACGCATCTCGTTAGCTTCACTCAAACTGTAGAAGTTAATTAGTTTGACAGAGCCATTACTGCGGAGGCATACCTGATGATTGTGGCGTAGGCGCCATATTCAAAACCCTACAACTAAACACACATTTATTTTTTGGCCTTGGATACGTCGAAGAGCTCACTTGCTTAATTTTTCTATTAGCAAAAACACTATTCTGATATTTGTCATGCGCTACCGCTATATTTGTTACATATGACGGTTTCATTAATCGCCACGTGTGACTAAAGGAAAATATTTTCCATCATGCTTAACCTTACTCGTGAATGAGCGTGAAACTTTGAACTTTATCGCTTTATCACCCATTTTTCTCTAACGCTGGGAAACAAAACGCGAGTGAAGTGGTGTCCCCACCTCATTAAAAAGTGTTTGCCACTGCAGTGCTCTCACCCGTTCAAAGCTGCCGTACAGAACTCTGTGTGCAGAGTAAACTCCGCTATCCCGTCGTCTCTGACAGTCTTTGGGGTATGCCTCCCCCACTTAGACTGACATTGTGTTCGCTTTGATTCCCCCCCACCCCCCCACCGAAAAAAAAGACAGTTTAATGATTTGCAAGGATGAAAAAAAATCAGTGAAAACGCACATAAACATGAAATATTAATTCCAGAAAGGGCTTTACATAAACATAAAAGCATTTAGCACAATGAGTGAATATGGAGATGACACTTGTTAATTTATCCGTGATAAACTTCCTGTTTGATGCCTGGGAGCATTTGCAATGGCAGCACGGGGACGTTGTGGAGAGTGAGAAAGCCCAGGGGAGAGGAATCGACGCTGTTCGTTTTGTCTTTGTCCCAGTTTAAGACTGCCACTCTCTCTGTCTCGCTTTCTCTCCTTCCCTCTCAGCCTCTCTTGTTTCTTTCTGCCCGTCCTTTGTACGAGCCGTGCTCACACTTTGCTTCTCCTCCCTGAAGTTTTCCACCGAGGCTAATTGCAGACACCAGACCACGATATCCCTCCGACGCTGCCGCTGCACAGCATGACATATTTGGCAACCTTCTGATTGAAATAGACCTGATCAAAATTTTATCACATTACAGAAGAGCTGGGGTCATTTAATGGTTGACAGGACCTCAAATTTTCTCCTGCTTTCATCTCTTCTTCCTTCTTTGTGCTGCGACCAATTAAAACTAATAATACCGATATATAGAATATGATGTAAATGCTCTGTGTTGCTTTACAGAGCTGGACAAGCCAGACAGTTAACACATGCAGGCCTGACACCTGCACTGAACACAAAGCCAGCAGAGCACACACTGCAAAATGTTGCACTGTAGAAGGAGCTGATTGAATGGACTGGTGAAATATGCAGCGCAGTGTTAAATGTAAGAGTCAGACTGCTAACTAAAAATGTTAATTAGTATGTTAATTACTTTATCAGCTCTACGGCCATGTGCAGTCAGTTTTTTCACACTGTATTCAGGCAGCAGAGTGGTGATGTCAGGTACAACATCCTTACCTGGAGAGCTGAGTTTTAAAGGGATAGTTTGGATTATTTGAAGTGGGGTTGTGTGAGGTACTCAATAGTCAGTGTAATACCTGCAGTAGATGGCGGTCGGCACGCCCTCAGTTTGGAAAAGCAGAGCGGAGCACCAGCACAGAAGCTAAGCAATGTACTGCTGTGGGCAGGGTCAGCAGCAAAATGTGTTTTAGCTGCTTAAAAAAGGTCCACTTAAAAAAATCAGTATCAGTTTAAGCGTATGTCATACTTTTCTGATCCATGAATCGATTTGTTTATTAGATATAAACTTTTTTTTAGCACTGACGGCTCTGCCATTGTTGGACTATTGAGTCTTGGTTTGTAAAGATCAACAAATCATTGGTTTTATGCCATGACAGCTGTCAACAATCTTTTAAATGTTATCAGTTGTGATATAATGGCCAGTAAGCTACGCTGTGTCATCTTTGAGGTGTTGTTTCACGCCAAAAAAAATTCTGTCCGACAGAGAGGTAAAGGGTTAAAATTCTCTAAATATTGCGTAAACTTAATCTGATACTGATTTTTGTAGGTGGACCTTTTTTTTAAGTGGCTAATCAACATTTTGCTGCCAACTCGGTCCACAGCAGTGCATTTTTAGCTTCCATGCCAGTACTCCTCGCTGTGGATGCGTCAACCACCATCAACTACAGGTAACTGACGATCGATAAGTACCTCATAAAACATCACATCAAATCTGAATTATCCCTTTAATCAGCCCTGTCGTTGTGCCCATTAGCAAGACACCAAATCCTTACCAGCCACAGCTGTGTAGGCGACAAACTTTTGAGTTCTATATAGAGTGATTAAGCATTGATTGTAGCATTTTTAGCTAATTATATGTTGGTTGACAGTATATAATATAAGGCAAAACAATTCAAACTTATTCAGTCAGGACTTATAAAATTAATCTGTTTGTCACTAATTGAGGTTGAAGGTTAAATTTATAGGTTTTTCTTTAAAATCTTGATTAAAATCGTACTCCTGCGAACAGCCCACACCAAACTGCATTACAGTAATCGAGACCTCCTGTGCAACCCAATCAAACGTTGTGCTTTTGTGCTAAGCTGGCACAACCCACACAGAGAGCAGCAGTCCCTCGCTATCTCTGCCTCCTCCTCCTCGCTCTGCCACAACACAGTCAGACTACTGCTGAGCAGGTGAGGAGAGCCTCTTGACAACTTCCTTCCCAGACTCCCCAGGGCCCGGTGGCCAGGGTGAATCTTTTGTCATCCTAAAACAAGCTCGGGCCTGCTGCTCCTCCACTCTCGCCTGGAGTCCTGGAGACAGAGCCAGGAGAGGGGAAAATAATTAAAGACATTTTATGTCAAGAGTCCCTTTCTGGAGGGAGTTCGGGGAGAGCCAACAGGGGAGGGGAAAACAGGAGGACTGGGGAAGAAAAGAGGAGGAGAGTAAGAAATGGAGGGAGAAGCGAAGAAGCAAGAAGGTGATGGGAGGAGAGCGGGGGTGGCGGTGTGGAGGGGAAGAGGGTGAGAGAGGAAGAGCAGGGATGTGAGTTTCCATTTCCTCTCTGCTGTCCCCTCCCTCTCACCGCCCCCCGTCCTCTGCTCAATTAGCAAAGCAGCAGGTGCTCTCAGCAGCACAACAGATAAGCTTGGAGGAAAGGCTGAAGCTTTTCCCTTTCTTTTCTTTCCTTTTTGAGATGACCTGCAAATGTGATACTTCACACCCAGAATGGGCTAGCTGTTTCCTCCACCAATTTCAGAGGTGATAATTTAACTTTTACCCCTCCATCTCTCCCTTTCCACCCCCTTCCCACCTCTCTTTCTGTCTCTTTCTTTCTCTCTCCCCACTTTCTCTCTTTATGTTTTCCACCAGGTGTCCTCTCTGAAGAGCAAGCTGAAGAAGCAGTCAACAGCCACAGGAAGTGGGGTGGCGAGGGCCTTCCTGAGAGCGCAGGCCGCTCTGTTTGGATCCTACAGAGATGCCCTCAGATATAAACCTGTAAGGATGCAGTCATTATTAATCCCCACAGATCATCTTGTATATAGTTTTTGCTGTGTCACATTTTATTAAATCATTTATAAATACTTTCCATCAAACCTACAGTGTGATACACACATCCAGTGTTTGAGCAAATCTTGTTTAAAGGGTCGGTTCGCCCAAATTACAAACTTTATTAATTTCCTCTAGTGGTATCAGCCATACTATTATGTAAATTCTGCTGCTAGGGGTCTCTCATATTAAAACAATAATAAAAGATATAGTTTGACAATGCTGTCAAGTAGCATGAGATAATGGGAGTTGTTGTATATGACATGATTCAGGAAGAAATGTTTATGGATGAGATAATGTATTAAGGATTTATTCATGTTGTGTTTAGTCACATTCACTAACTTCCTTCTGTCACAACTGTCAAGCGAGGTAACCTAACAGAGAACTGGACCCAGATGCACAGACTGGTGCAGTTCAGTCCAAAGGCAAACAAATGCAAAGCCCAAAGTCCATGAAATCCAAAGAAAGTCCAAAAACCACAAGGAAATACGGGGAAAACGCTTGACACAAAGGAACAAAGATGAACTCGCAACTAAGGAGGGAAAGACACAAAACTAAATACTAGGGGGGGGGATATCTGGACCTGAGTTAAAGTGTTTTCTTTCTGTAATTTGGCTTGAGTGACCGTTTAAGCTCATGTCAGCCTGATCTCTGTGCTGAACAGCAAAGAAACCAATTTATAACCACCATGTTTCAACAATGGTCTTGCTCTTAATGAAGAAAAAATAGGGAGTGCTGCACTGCATCAAAAAGTATTGTGGGTAATAATTAAAAATTAAAAACCAGGTGTTGTTCAAGGATAGGGCCAGTAGTTAGATAAAATTATTAATGACTTTCACGCCTACTAGTAATGGAAGTGTTGGTTGGCAGTCTAGAAAAATCAAAGGCGTGAGTATGAAAATATAGAAATTATTATTATTAACTCATCTGATTGTGAATGTAAAAATCCTTTACTAACTCACACAGTTTTATATGTTGCATTGCATGTAAAAACAAGAAAACTTGTTGATGAGATATTGAGTATATTGACCACAGGTTGTAGTTTCATTCATAAGCAGAAACATTCACAGGCATGAATACGATATATTTGCTCTTCAGCATGTGTGGCACGCAGTAGCTTCATCTCAGTGTGGTTGAGTTGAGTCAAATTTCAGTCTGGTTAGACTGGGGCAGTTTTGACTGGAAGTAAAAGGTGTGTTTTCAGCTGGAGCTCGGAGCTGAGGTGGGCCTGTCTGAGGCAGTGAAATGTCAGAGGAGCTGATAAGAGTCAGGACGTTCCCTTTGAAGATCCCTTTTAGCCACCTTTGGTGTTTTACTCTCCTTTACTAAGCCCCCCTAACATTTCTTTTCTGGATCTTTTCTGCTTATCAAGTCTGAGTCAGAGCACAGCAAACTACAGCATGTCCTGTTTGTCAAATAGCGAAGCCTTTGTTCCTTTGGCTTTGAGATTAATTGGACTTTGTGGACTCCCGGAGTCAAGATGCTACATTATTGATGCTGTCTCTCTTTTCTCTGTATACAGACAGTATACGAACAAACTGCCTCCCCTCTGACACAAGCACTCAGACTCAGTGTGTGTGTGTGTTTGTGTGTGTGTGTGTGTGTGTGTGTGTGTGTGTGTGTGAGTACAACATGCAGTAATTTCTCAGTTCTCTCACGCTCACACAGTGTTATCTTTTAGACAGGATCCGTGGACTTAACATACATGCACACACATAAGCATGCACAAATCTGCCTTCATGGAGTTTCTGATATCTGTGCTCTGATATTTGTGGAATATCACTCTGCTAGTTTTTGTTCTGAGCCGAGGAAAAAGATCTTCCTAGACGGAGCTGAGCCGAGCGCCGTGGTTCACGGGCCCATATGCCTTGACAGAAGGAGGGGTGTGGATGCTTGGTGGGAGTCTTGCTGAGTTGTAAATGAAACAATACTGGAAAATGATAATGAGTTGAAAAGCAATCAGCTGATTAGAACAGCATTTCTTAGGTCATCAGTTTCAGCTGAACGTTGATGCTCCCCCAGGTGCTTCTCACCAGCTCAGAGCGGCACACGTGTCGGGCAGAAAGAACCTGAAATAGCAACTCAAATTAGTTTTTACCACCACTGATGGAGCTAAGTCGGGTAGGTGTGTGTGCGTATTCTGTGGCTGTGTGCTGATACTATTTGAGGCAGGATTAGCTGAACTTCTACTCAAGCAGGCAAGTAACCAGTTCATATCACCCAATCGGATGTGAAAACTGTGTGGTGGGCGAGGTCGGGGTGCCATCACATGTAGTGAAGACTATTTTAGACACATTGCATGTTCTCATTAAAAGCAAATCGATGTCTGTGCTCACATACTGTAAGAGTCCTGCACAAGAACACGCAGGTCTACATCAAAGTGCAATTTGTTTTTGGAAACATCTATTTAAAACATTAAAGCAGGTGCCGTATATTCAAATACACTGTTAAAAACAGCTTGAGCTCTGAATAAACGGCTCGATTGGGTTTGGTTTTATTCATTTGTAAAACTACCTACACATATCACCAAAATATCATTTTCATTGATTTCCACTTACTGCAATATCAGTTCCTCCTACAGTAAATCACAACATTCATCCATAGATAACGTCCCACTTTTCTCTTTTTGTTTAAATGACTCAGAATTTCGTCCGTTGAGTTGGATTTGGCTGTTCGATACGAAGATTTGACCATTTGATCCTTTTTCAGTTCAGGCACTGAACTCTTATCAGCCTACAAAAGTATGGTTCACCATCAAGACTCGTGTTTTAATAACTTTCTTCGTCATCTGTGACGTGAGAACATCAGTTTTCCACACAGTCAGAGAACATAAAAGTGTGCGTTCTCCTGCTCATAGTCCATCTATAAAATCCCAGCGCACCATGGAGCATCTGTTCTGACAGCCACTAGAGCACGTCACCTGAGCTCCGTTTCTATCACTCCTCTCTGCTCCTGTTACAGTTCGTTTTGTAGTTTGTGGTGATTTAGAGACTCTGTTTGTAAAGTTTACAGCCTGTCAAGCTGTTGCACTGCTGAATACAAAGACACCGCAAAGAAACAACAGATGAAACTTGTTTTATCAGCCACTTGTTTCAGCTTCTCTCATCAGTTCACCACCAGTGCACGTTGTCACATGGATTTTTTTAATAAGTGCGCAAGTTAATATAAAAATATATCTATAATTTCTCATATCAATATGTTCTCTCTGTGCATTTTTGTAAGCTTCTGTTTTATCCTGTCACTGACAAAAACAGAAGAATCTCAGTCAACTGTGGGGTCTCTGACTGATGACTGGGATCTTCTCTCTAAGTAAAGAAGCAATCTTATAATCCTTCATATATAGAGGGATGTACAGACACATGAGAGGTTTTTGTCAGGCTAAAATGAAACATACAACCCCAGTTACAATCATTTGCAAACAAATTGTGTTTACAAGCAACAGTTTTACAAAGTGTTCCCAAGCCCGTGTTGTGACATCCCTTATATCCCAACTTGTTTGAAACGTGCTGCTAGCATCAAATTCAGAATAGACATAAATTTGCAAAATATCCATGAAGTTGATGAGGTAAAACATTTGATATATTGCTGTTATGCTGTTTCCAATTGAGTGTAGGTCAAAATGGAAACTGCAAATCATCAAATTCTCTTTATTTATGTTTTACACAGTGTCCCAACATTTTTCTGTAATCAGGGTTGTGGTTGTCTTCATAGTCTTCTCTATGGCCCAGTAATATTTTATCAATTCTTTCTATCACGGATGCACCGATTCTTAAATTCTGATGTTAAAATATGAATTTGGCTCATAGCCAAAAGCAATGTTTTTGTTGTTATTTATCCCCCAGTTTTATGCCATGGAAACAAACATATCTTCATTATTTAAAAAAAAACAACTTAACTTTTTAAAAGTTATTGAACTCTTCATTACACTATCTTTGAATGAACACATCGTACATCATGTCAGAGTTGTGTCCAGCCTGCAGCTTCTCTGAATCAGCTGTGCTACTGTCGTTTGAGTCCAACCAAATAACCAACACAACATATCATCATTATTTCATAATATCACAATATTTCAGGCTATTCTGCGATAATCAATATTCTTGACGATATGACAAAATAAATAAGAATATTTTTTGGTTTTGTGATAAAAGCTGTTGACATCTCCTTGTGGGATTTTTGTCTCAGCTGGGTGCTTCTGCTTTTGAGGAGGTTAAATCAGTTTGTTGTGTTGCCTGCTTCTGCTGTTACAGTCTCCTCACACTTCTTACATATTACTGTGGTTTATTGTACATCTGATATTTTCTAACCAAACCACTTCCGCACTACAGAAGTCACTTCCCTTTTTTGAATGATCTCCTCCACTGTGGAGCCGGTATCACTGTTACTTTAGCTTTTAGCCATGCTTGTTGTTGCTGTGTGTAACACTGTGACATCATTACATCAAGTCGATATGATTTTTTATCATATTAAAAATTATGTTGATATTATTGTGAATTATATGATATGGCACATCCCCACTACATCGTAGTTAACAAGGTGAATATCAGCCCAATACATCGGTGCATCTCTACTTTTCATTTCTGTTAAAGAGGATCTTCTGTTGTTTTTTTTTTTTATTATTATTTTATTTTATTACCCAGCATTTTAAAATGAGTTTTTTATCAACTCTGCAACAAAACGAGTTTCAGCCTTGGAAGGCACTAAACCCTCAAGTTTTAATAAAATGTGCAGCCACATGTTGTTTCTCTAAATAAATTTCGCTTCACTAAATCAACTTTATTGGCTACATATGGTTTAGACATTTTTTTTTTATGCTTAAACTGGATTTTGTCTCAGTCTTTCTTGTGCTGGGCGTCCTTGGTAAAAAATAGTTCCTTCAGTCTTTTTAAAGTAGTTTAAAGACTAGTTTTAACTACTAGTTGATTCCAGCAGCAGCAGTGGCAGTTGGCATCCGCTGCAGGCCTGTGTGAACCAAAGGATTTTGCTGCATACTGATGTAAACACACAGAGCCAATCTTAAAGTTGACTTTGGATGTTTTCTTTTTTTTTTTCAGTAGCAGCTAGTTGTTAGTCTCAGCATGCGATTCAGTTTTGTTTGCTGCAGCGTGGTCCGAGGCTGTAGCAGCCAGATGGAGGCTGCAAAGCTGATTAAACTACAACAAGCTACTCTCGGCTTTTACGAGAGAATACGCCTTAAAAACTTTTAGTGATGTAAGTGGAGCAGTATTCCTGTGATGTAATTTGGGCCACTGGTATCATCCACCCATCTTTGACAATGGGGTTAGTCTCCGGTGTTGTTAAGTTGTTTTTATGTGCCACGCTGTGCTCACAGCCCCGAACAGACAAAGCACATTGTTTTACACTAGAAGAATTTAGAGCATCACTGAAATATGTGAGAATTATGTTAATTATGAGAAAACATGAATTGGAAATGACTGTGGGGCTGTTTGTGATTGGCCTGCAGTGGTTCTGTTGTCATCCTCCGTGTCTATAGCTCACAGGCCAACAGACATGATGTAAGAAATAGTAATAATGTGATAATATTTTCATGTGGAGTACTGGGGAGTTTACTGGGACACTTCACGTCTTCTGGTCGGGGAGATCGACTGTGCTCTGCCAGGGGAACTGTTTTCTGTTTTTTTTTGTTGTTGTTTTTTTTTTTTTTTTTTCCAGTACTCTTCCTCCTCCTTCTTCCTCTTCCTTCCTCTTTCCTTCCTGTCTCTTTTTTAGAGTCGTTTTCTGTTTTCACACCCATTTAGCTCACTAATGAAGAAATCAGTTGAAATACTCCTCAGTTAGAGACGACTTTTTGCAGTGAAATAATGATAATAGACATGTGCGCGTCTTAGTGCTGTGAATCATATTGTAAACAACACTGTTTAGTTTAGACCCCCTGCCTTTCAAGGCACCAAACGCATCTGCCTCCGCTCCTGTGGCTCATTTCAGAACTAAGTAAACATGGTGAAAAACAGATTGGCACAAAGAGAAGTGAGCCAAAATTAATTAGTATTAATTGTTTATTTTAATTTTTGCCAATAATGTCTCTGTGGACTCCTCAGGGGGAGCCAATCACTTTCTGTGAGGAGAGCTTTGTGAACCATCGCTCGAGCACCATGAGGAACTTCCTGTCTATGGCTGTCAACCTGCAGCTCTTCAAACAGGTACAAACAGCTACAAACAGCTGTCTACATGTGTGTGTGTGTGTGATTGTGTGTGTCAGAATTTCTTTTAACAAACATTAACTACTCATTTTGGCTGTAACCAGTAAAAAATGTTTGAAGTCTGGACATGATATTTAACTCTGTGTGTCAAGATGGATGCCGTGCAAACCAAATCTACCTACTGTAGTCAAGACCACCTAAACTGAGACCAAGTCATGACCAGGGAGTACTGAGACTGAGACAAGAAAAAGACTTGAAGTAGAGATGGTCCAATATCATTTTTTTCCTTCCCGATACTGATTCCAATATCTGAATTTGGAGTGAGATATGATTGCTATCATTGTTGTATGGCCTATCTCAAGTTAAATCCTTAAATACACACACAGAATGAATGCTACAGATTGGAAATGACTTTGCCATCCAAAGAAAAAAAATAACTGGTACACCGCTGGGAAATACCAGGGTCCCGTTTTGGGGTGAATAAATTCTGTGATATTAGACCAGTACTGGTATCAAAACAGCCCTACTTTAAGGGGTTGAGATCAAGTCAAGACTAGAACCAGACCAACTCCAGTCACTCGCTGCATGACACGTTTACAATACAATGTGGAACATGCAGTCCATTGGAACTCCTCAAACTGATCTGATCTGAACAATCCACATTCTTGTTGAAATGTCCGCAGAAAACAAATGAAGATTGCTCATCATCCACCAGTGTTATTGACGTGTATGTATGCATCATACTTAACAACCTTCCCAATTTTCCCGTGAGACTCTTGTTTTTCATTTCCCTCTCCTGGTTTCCTCCTGGGGTCACAATTTCTCCTGCATTTCTCTCAATTTACAACAAATTTCACGCCCTTTTTTCCCTTTCGTTGTCACCTGTTTCTGGCACTGTACAGCATACAGTGACACCAAATGCCGTTTCCTGGCGTGCTTGTGATGCGGAAGAGAGCTGCTCACGCGCCCGCTTTATCCAGTCCTCCTCAATACATCCATGCATTTCGCATTTCATTCTCTTCAGTGAGTGAGAGATGGACAGAGAAGTGGAGAATACTAAGAGAAAGAAATACAGAAGCAAATTTCAGACATCCTGGAAAGAAATTCCCTTTCTTACGGAAAGTCCTAAAGGAAATGGGCACAGCCTAACTAGCATACCCTAAGAAAATTGGATGTAAAATATTCCTTTTCTGCGTTATTGTAATCAAATTTGACTAGGTAAGGCTAAACATTTGGTCACCATTGTATTTTCAGTTAGTAAGTGTCAGTTATACGTCATCTGCAGGCATCTGTGTACAAAAAATATGCTCTTTATGTAATTTCCATTCTTTAAAAGATACCAGAAATCAGGAAACAAACTATGAAACCTGTCTTTTCTTAAACACTATAGTCCAGCCACAGCAAAAATGTTAACAAATACATGCACAGTGATAGTGATATCTCCGCAGCTGTGATCTTGAAATAAAAATAAAATTCAGCGTCTTCTTTCTCTGCGAGACAAGACTGAGTAGAAATGTGGTTGATCCCGAGACCACGACCGATCTCAGCTGCCACACTACCTACAGGTGCACATAAAGTCACCTGAACATGAACTTAATGCATAAAAAAACAGAACTTTTACTCATCCTGAGATCATAATTATGTGTAACAAATCTGCTGTCACTTACGTGGGTACAGTGACAGATGCACAGCTCTATCCTGAAAGCTATAGACAAGCACAAACAGAAAAGGATGACAGAGTGCTTATATGGTAGGTTACTCTGTCCTCTCCCATCAATGTCAGGTTATTTTTGAGCTGTTTATTTTTTGAGCTGATTTTTTATTTAGAAGGGTGAAAGTCTTCATTTTTACACATGAAAGTTTTCTCTCAGCACCACTTGTGCTCAACAAACTGTCAGCTGGGTAAAGTTAGCATTTAGTATCTTGACAGTTCAGTTATTCAGAGCGAGGAGAATGGAGAAAAGAGAGGCCTGGGATTATAGTCGGTTATTGACCCCTACGAACTGTTTACTGTGGTTATCTCTCAACACACATCTTTATGTCTCTCTGTATGCGTTTTTGCCTCATGCACCAACAAAACCATGATAAATGAGGTCTGTTATTTTTGCTCTTCTGCTATTTTTGCAGGCCTTTTGTCAGGCCTGTTGTTTTTGCTTTTCAAAACCATATTGCATTCTGTTTTTAACATGGAAGCACAAGCCTGTTCAAATCATGGCTTAACTTTAAATTATGTTCCAAGCTTTTAAACAAGCTCAAAATTGAGAAGGATTAAATTTAAATTCCAGTTTAGTTTTCATTCTAAACTTAGATAAAGTTTAATTATGTTGCTCTAAAATTTTAAATGCCAATTAAAAATGTCATCTAGTCGTAGAGAAATTTAAGTTAGTTGTGAGTTTTATGATGCACCTCTTCTTTTTTTTTCACTCCAGTTGATAATTGATATTGATAATTAATTCCGAGCCATCATGAGTAGGCTAACTAGGCTAACTAACTTTTTAGCTAGCTAGCAAACAATGCAATGTTTTCTTGATTTGTTAGCTTGCTAGAAACAATGCAACATTTTAACTTTTAGCTAGCAAGCAGACAATGTAACATTTTATTTATTTTTGAGCTAGCTAGCAAACAATATAATGTTTAGGCAAACATAGCAGCTTAATAGCAGATGATGTAAAGTTTTGAACTTTTTTGCTAGCTAGCAAACAATATAATGTGTTTTGTAGGTCCTGAAAGCACTCATATTTGTTGTTTATATATCGATTTATTTTAATTTGGTTAAGCAAGAGTCTCCATATTGATTAAATTATTTCACTTTGGTTTACTCAGTACACTTGGATTTACTAAAGTGGGTTTAGTTTTTAATTGTGCAGCAAAGCTCTGCTTCATTTTAAATCTGGACTAGTTTAGCTAAACTTGGATTAGAACTACTCTTGGATTAAATTAATCTTTGTTGGTGCAATTCAGGCTAAAAGCAAAAAAAATGTGGTCTGAATTTTAACTTGGTCCTCAGACAATGAATATCTTTCACTAGTAGATACGATATCATCAACTCCATTGTGGTGATGTGTGTATTTATGTGTTGTGTATCTAGTGAATGTGTGTGTGTGTGTGTGTGTTTGTGTCTGAGTGTGTGAGCAGGTATCCTTTATTCATGTGTGGTTACACGAGTTTCCCTTAAAATCGTTCATGTATACTTAATATGTTTTTCCCCCCAAATCCCTTCAGCAATACTAAACTTAGCCGAGTGCAGAGACACCTCTGGCTCCGAAGAAAATTTCCTCTCACCCCTTGAATTTTTCTTTGCGCTCTCTGACCCGTGATAGTAGTGTGATTTACCCCCGAGAGCTGCAGCACAGCGGCCCTCAATCAGCCTTTTGTTTCTCTGGACACTCTGCCCCGTTTATAATTTTCCCAGGCAGAGCAGATAGTGAGCAGCAGTTCAAAGCATCCTCCCGGCTGGCTCCTGCCTCAGCGGTAGCATTGGGAAACAGGCCCTTATCTTCCTCCTCCTCTCCTCTTCCAGGACGGGGGATGGGGTGAGCTTATCTCCTCCATTTCCTCTTTCGACTAAAGTGAGAGAGGCCAGCGGTCCGCCCGAGCTCTGCTCTGGCCATGACCCACATCCGCTCGACAAACAACACTCAACTTGCATGGCCACACACGCACACACAATCATTTTTATATGCATAAGTACACAATGGAATTTTTTCCAGTACGTCTGCTGCTTGTTTTTGCGATTGTTGTCACATAAACTTATTATAACTTAAGCTTTTTGACCTGTTATACATCTATAATCAAATATATATATAACAATATATTGTCTTTATTGTCAATATATTGCACGTTATTTATAGGCCTGTAAGGAGGAGGACTGCTGTCTTATTAGTTTTCTCACTAATTAAAAAACATAAATAGCATTTGGCCACATACAGTGAGTAATTAACTTTGGCTGCAGTGTATTTGTTATGTGCACAAAATAGATTTAAATCCACAAATGTCGCATTGGTGATATTTAGGGTTGCAAGTAACAATTATTTTCAGTGTTGATCAATGTGTTGATTCTTTTCTTGATTAACTGATTAGTTGTTTGGTTTATAAAATGTCAGAAAATGGTGAAAAATGTTGATCGTTGTTTCCCAGAGCCCAAGACGACATCCACAAGAGGAATAAAGAAACTATTCATAGAAAATATTTACATTTAAAGGGACATTTCACCCCAAAATCAAAATTCCCAGTCTGTAGTTTGTACATGAAACCGCTCACAACAAGGTCAGTAACCAGGTCATGATTTTTTGGAAAGAGACACTGGTTTTAAATTTTCCCAAATGTTTTTTTTTTTTTTTTTTTTTTTTTGGTGCTTCGAGCATCAGAAGCCATTTAGAGCTATTGAGTCCCATTATACTGGAGAGAAGGCAGACATCTCTATGACTGATATCTCCAAAACTCTGCAAGTCACAACAAAACACTCTAGATGGATAAATAGCACTATAGGCCAGGAGAAAAATATGTATTTTTCAGTTTTGGGATCAACTGTCCCTTTAAAAAGCTTGAATCAAAGGACTTTGACCTTCTTTAAAAAAATACATATACTAAACCTATTTTCAGAATATTTGGTGATTAATAGTTGACAACTAATCGATTAATTATTGCAGCGCTGCTGATTTTACAATAGAAGCAGGGATCAACCATTTACACTAGATTTTTTTAAAACTTGTTATTTAGCTAATTATTATGCTTGTTTGTTTTCCCTATTCTCCAACTAAAGTAAACATGTTGTGCCTTATTTCCCGATGGGGTTGTTGTCAGGGGGTAAACACAGGGCAGCACACAGTTGCTAGTGTAAACAAACAGGTGGGATTGTTTCAATTATCAAGCAACCAATCATTAGTGCTCGACTAGACTGAAACAACATGTCTGATACGATACGTTCAATGATATAGATCATCTATTCACTTGCACACGGTGGCCTGAGTGCAGGGTTTGTCACTGCCACGTGTTCATCAACAATATTAGGTCAAACTTGAGCCAAATTCAAACCACATTTCTGGAATTGCTTGACCACAGCACACATTAACACCACACACACCCCGTGGCGAAACACACACAGCATAATGCTGAGGTGTTACCTGAGATTGAGGTGTCGCCATCTCAGCAGGAAATTGCTTTTCTACAGGTGATGTTGATTTCGTTCCTTGTAAAGCAGCACTTTAGCTTCATAATCAGCCACAAGTAATTCCAGTTTTATAGGGGGAACAGGATGGAGTTGTTCATGCAAATTCAGGAAAACATTATTAATACTCTGGGAGCTGAGTGGCCTCATAGACAGAGAGACTATTGTGTGCCGACATGACATATAAACCATCAATCACTTTCAATACCCCTGCTGCAATGTGTTATTGTTACGAATTACTTAATATAAGTTGCTTCAGAAAGCGACATTTCACCCCAAAATCAAAAATACATATTTTTCTTCTTACCTGTAGACCTATTTATCCATCTTTTTATTTATTCATTTTTTCCTTTCTGTAGACAGGGAAAACCCATTGAGATCAAAGTCTCATTTTCAGTGGTGTCCTGGTTACATGCAGTTAATTTAAAATCATAAAACAATAGTAAGACAATAAAAATAAAATTAAAACAAAACAAAAAGTAAAAATATCAACCATCAGTAGGCTTATTGTATATATTTTAAAGTCATGAAACAATACAAAAACACCAACCATCAATAGTCAATTGAAGTGTATCAATAATTACAATTAAAAGACATTATATTATAACTAGGCACACAATAGTTAAAAGCTGTTTTTCCTTGTTCAGTTTTGATTTTTGGGATTTCAAGAACAAACCAATCCTGAGATCTTGTCTATAGATTGGTATTGGTTAGAACATCATGTAAAGAGGTAATTGGGTAGTTTTTGTAGACAGTTTTATAAGAAAAACAGGAGCAAATGATGACTTCACCTAGCGGCCAGAGATGGCTAAACAACTGCCTGGTAAATGATTGGAATGATGTGTTGTTAAAGTGTCATGAGTAAAAAAACAAAGTGTGGTAGAGGCTCATTTGCACGTGGTATGAAGGACCATTTTTCATCAGTTAATACCCCAAGGTACTTGAATAAAGAGACACTCTCAATTTCAGAGCCATCCAAATTGCAGATGTTTAAATCAATGTCCTCCAAAGAGCAGGATCTAGAGAACTGCATATAGTTGTCTTTTCTTTCCTTTTTACTTCATTTAATGCAAGTTTAAGTTCTCAAAGTGAGCACTGGAATGAGTCAAAAACTGTCTGCAAAATAGATAATGCTTCTATTAATGTAAAAGCAGATAAATAAAGCAAGTGTCGTCAGCATAAAAATGCAGCCTGCAGCCATTATTAAAAGAGACGATGTTATTGATAAGCAAGATGAAAAGTAATGGGCCTAAAATTGAACCCTGCAGGAAACCATCTGCATTGTTTAAGTTCCTGAGTTTTAGAAATACCAGCGATAGAGATGTCTCATATATAATTAAAGTAGGTGGCTGTTGGCTTGTAAAAAAAAAACAATAAATAAATAAATAACTCGTTACTCAAGATAATCCACAGCCCTTGTTGTGAGCAGTTTCATGTAGGAACTATCCTCTGTGCAGAAGCAAGTATGCATCTACTCATGGATGAGAGGTTACAGCTCAGCAGAGCTCACAACAAGGTTTATGGCTGATATCTCCAAAATTTGGCAACTCATACCAAAAACAATCTAGATGGACGAATAGCACTGCAGGCCAGAGGACAAATATGTATGTTTGATTTGGGTGTGAACTGTTCCTTTAAAATATTCTTTTCTAATCCACACTGATATAAGGTGTTGAGTGCATCTGAGTTGTATTATACACTGAGTCAACCTTAAAATGAATATACACATGGACACCTCTTAAAATTGTCACAGTCTCACCCTCTAACACTCTTCTGGTGTGTTCCTGGATGTTGTCCTCTCCGCTCGGTCCTCCAGCCCATCCTGAGTTCAGAACAGAACAAGTGGGAGAAGTCTTCCAAAAGAATGCGGGGGAAAGCCTGTCGACATTAAACTGCTTCCTATCAACCATCCTCAGCTCCTACACACTTTGCACACACACACATGCTGTCATATGTGTGTGTTTTGTGCTTTCAGAGACTGATTCAATGAAGTCTCTTCCTCTTATTGACCAAACTAAGCCATACACCGTTTTATTGAGTCTGTAGAGGGGACGTGTACTCTGATGATTTACTGCCAGTAGCCTTTGTAGACAATGTGCGTCCCATCAATCAATAATCATCCGTCATTCTCGGAGCAGATGAATTCAATAGCTGCCCCGTTTTTTGAAAGGGAGAATGTGTGGCCTTGCAAAACCAAATTATTTGATTTTAAATATCACTGTGGTTGCTGTGTCCACTCCATTTAGTCCACAAGACTCCATATTGTAAGAGTCACAGAAAGCTGGAAAACTAAACTTTATTATAACCAATAGGAATAATGGATAAAACTAGCTGCCAACTCCATGGCCAAAAGTGTAAGTAAATGTGAAATGCTTTAAAATAGTGTTAATGGCTGCTAGGGGCTGGCTCCAAAAACTCCCTTATTTTAAAGAGTTAAGTCAAGATTTTTCCAACTTCTGTCTTAAAATAAAAAAAGTCAATTTTCCTACAATGGTTTGGAGGTTATTTAAAGTCTTATGATGTGTGTCTCTGTGGCAAGTTTGAGAGTGATTGACTGATTTATAGATTTTAAAGCTTAAAAAGAAGCTTGTTGCTAAGCATTGCTCTGTTGATGTTTGACTGACATTCGTCTCGGCCTGTCAAGCAGGGATAGTGGTTGCCACTCTACATTATCGATTAATCTGCTGATTATTTGGACAATAATTGATTAATCGTTTATTCTACAACACATCAAAAAAATGTGAAAAATTATCTTCTCAATTTCCCGACCCCAAAGTGATGTCTTCAGATTGCTTCTTTTGTCCAACCCAACAGTTCCAAACCCAAACACTCTTCATTTACTCTTATAAATCACACAGAAAAGCAGCAATTACTCGCACTTAAGAAGCTGCAAATGCTTGACATTTTAGCTTAAAAAATGACCAGAACATCTAATTGTTTATCAAAACAGTTGGCAAGTAATTTTCTTTCCATCGATTGATCAATTAAACCTGGAATATTTAACATTTCTGCATTAAAATGTCTAAAAACATGTTTGTTTTTTTTAACGTATATTTTGATCAATTGTATATTTACATTATCCCAAATGTTATGTTCAAACACAGAGAAATACATTATTCATTCAAGGTGATGGTACGTTTCCTTCTTGCCATTGCTCGCTAGTTGGTAGCTATATTAACTTACGGGAAAACGCAAGATAAACTGGATACGTCAAGAGTGAGGAAGAAAGTCGGTGCACGTGACTAAATGTAACATGAATAAAACTTTGGTAGTTGTTTAAAAGTGAAGATAACCACTCCCATTAGCTCACAGCATCATCAATCTTCTTTAATGTGAGAGAGACCCCTAGTGGCAGAATTTTCATATCGCATGTTTAATTGAGTAACTATTGCAGATGTATTTGCCACTTGCTCTCCTTCCTTTTGGCCCGTTTTGGATTTCCATGCTCTAGCAACTACCAAAGATGGCTGTGAGCTGTAAAATCCAACCGCCAAAACTCCCCCTCAGAAACCTTTGAGTGACGTGATTTCCGTTATATCCCTGAGTATCTACAGTTTATGGGCTAAAATTCCACAAATGAGTCCCAGGTTGCAAAAAAAAATTACATTTCCTTTAGGCTTTCCATGTATATATCTCTGTAAATGAACCCCTGTAGAGTCTTAATCCCGATTTCTGGCTCCACAATACCAGAGTTTAAATAAATCTAGACCACTGTGACCGACCCATGAGTGAGTCAATGTGCTGCTGGTAGCCAGATGGAATAACTCTCCACTGTCTGCAACTAAAACATCAACAGGAAACAAGATGACATGTAGACAAGGAGACAAGGAGCAGGATTCATGTCCAAGTGTGGACCTCTGTGTGCTTGAATCTGTTCCGTGTTTTTTGGCTTGACCTTAATTACACATAAAGTTTGGGTTGAATTTATTTAGGAAAAGTCCAAAACTATTTAAGCAAAATAATTGGAGTATTAATTTAGTAAATCTGTTTTTCATATGCATGTATTTAAACTGGATTACACTGACAAAGACTGATTTAATCTAAGATTAGTTTTAAGAGTTTTTTAAAACTAGGTTTAAAATGAGGAATTCTATGTTTAAAATTTGGCAGAGCTCTAGCTTTAGTAAATCTAAGTGATTTAAACTTAAATTACTGGATTTTAATCAATATGGAGGTGCTTGTTTACCAAATTTAAAACAAATAAACAAAAGATAGTAACAGTCGGCACCTTGTAAGCATAAAAGAGGAGGAAATTAACTTAAGGCTGCTCTGTATTCCTTAACAAAATGTGAAATTGTTCACTGGCTGGCTAAAAAGTTAACAAAATGTTAGTTTTTTTGACAGCTGACTAAAGAGTAAAAAACGTTACGTTGTTTGCTAGCTAGCTAAAAAGTTAAAATATTAAACTGTCTGCTAACTAGCTAAAACATTAACAAAATGTTTGCTGGCTCACTATAAAATAAGGAAAATGTTACATTCTTTGCTCACCAGCTAAAAAGTCATTTAGCAGAGTAAGCCTATTTATGATGGTTCGGCACAGAAGCTCTAATTTCCTGTCGGCTGAATTATCAACTGAAGTGAAAGAAAGAAGAGGCAGAACACACAACTTAATTGGGTTGAGTTTGTCTCTTTACTTTCTTCAAGGATTGATTTAAAAAATTTTAAAAAGTTAAACTTCCTCAAGTGTAAGTTTAAAGTTGATACTGGATCACATTTTAACATCGAGTTTAAAGTTTTGGTGCAACAGAATTAAATTTAATCTCGGTTTAGAGTAAAAACTAAACTGAGGTTTAAAGAGAGGTTTAAATTTAATCGTTTCCCGTTTTAAGTAGTTTAAAAGTTTAGTGCAACATAATTTCAAGTTAAACCATGATTTCCTCTGTTTTAAAGATTAATTTTTGTTGGTGAAACCGTTTTTGTTTGTATGAAGCTGGTCCTGATTTGGTCGTAACCTTCTTTGAGGGAGTTACTCTTTCTCTATTTTTTGTTGTCTTGCTCTCAAAACAAAGAAAATGAGCCCTTGTGTTGTGTTTGTGTGTTTGTGCATGTGCACACTTGCTTGCACACGTGCACGAGCAAGTGTTTTTTAAGTGCTGGTTTGCATGTGTGTGAGAGTGTGGTGATCACAGTCTGCCATTGTTGAGTAATGTCTAATTAAGGCCCACAGTGAGGCAGGTAATCTGGCCGGGTGTGTGTGTGTGTGTGTGTGCAGGGAGACGGGGGAGGGAGATGGGAGGGTGCTGGGGGGATAAGTGGAGGCTTTGGCTAGGTGATGATTTGGGTTGATTATGTGCACTAATTGGGCCAGCAAAGTAGCGGAGCAGTGGTTGGAACCTGCAGTCTCACCTCTCATTAAAATGATCTAATGATGAGTTTCCAGCTCTTCTGACCAGAGGAGCGGGTGGCCGTGTCGGTCGCTAGTTAGCAGGCTGTCCCTGAGGACACGCACCCTAAAACAACCTACACTGTTGTAACACTTTGGACACACTTGCAGAGGTGGGAGTGGGCTTGCCACAGTTAGGAAATTATCTGACAATATGTTGTTGTCAAGTATTTGTATAAAAAAAAGAACAGTGCACCATTTGTTGTTTTTCTTAAAAATACAAAAGAGTGCTTGAAAGGTAGGAGGTGTTGATTGTTAATTAATGCGATCGTAAGGCAAAGTGAATTTAGCTTTAAATCCAAATAATCCTAATTATGTTGAATGACACCATTACTGATTATTGGCTGCTTTTCCCTCCTACCTTTACACAAATAAACTGAAGAGGTTAGAAAAATTTAGAGTGTAAGTTTGAACACAAAGATTTAGGGAAACAAAGCACACAAACTAATAGAAAGTAAGTTTTTTCAGAACCTTAGCAAACCTTTGCCCCATATCCTGAATATGAAAGAAAAGTAGTGTTTTGCAGCTGCTTGGTTTTTTTTTGTTTTTTGTTTTTTTTTTTACACCAAAAACTTGACAAAGCGTTCACTGCAGAGGATTATTTCCATGCAGAGATTTGCTAATATTATAAGTGATTGGACAGGAACTTTGGGGTCAGTGTGGTTGGATTTAGCTAATAGAAAACAGCCCATCGTGTGTGTGACTGAGTGATCTACATTCACATAAAATCAATTTGCAATGATTGCAATTGTCAATCACATAACCAGCCTGTTAAACTGCTCAGAGGAGGCACCAGAGCTCTTACAATGGGCCAAAAGTGACAAGAAATGTGTTTAAAACTGTTGACATCATTGTGTTTTTTCATCCTCTTCATCCTCTTTTTTATTTGGTTATAGTCTATAAAAAATTCACAAGATATTTCTCACATCTTCATGTCCAAAGAATGCTGTTGGTTTTTTTTTATTGTTTTAATCACAAATGCTGAAATATGTGTGTGATTACTTTTCTCGGTTTAGTGAATCCAAGTTTGGTGATGTAAACCGAAATTAAGAGTTAATAAAGATGGAGATGTTTGCTTTCCCAAATTAAAATACATCAATAAATAAACATTTAGTTGAGTGTTGTTGGGACCTAGTAAGTATAACAAAAGTTAACAAAAAATTGTATCATGTGCTAACTAGCTAAAAGGTAACAAAGCATTGCATTGTGTGCTAACTAGTTGAAAAGTGAGAAAAAATTGCATTTTGTGCTAGCTAACTACAAAGTTAGAAAACTTTGCATTGTGAGTTAGTTAAAAAGTTAACAAAGTATTGCATTGTCTGCTAGTTAGCTAAAAAGTTAGTTAGCCTAATGAACTCAGAGGAACTCAAATTTCTCCTCCTTTTTAGAACAAACTTTATAGTTGAATTATCAGCTGGAGTGAAAGAAAGAAGTGATGGATCATAAAACCAAAGTGGTTTGAGTTTGTCCTTTAACGTTCTTTAAGGAACTTGATTACTTTTCTCAATCCATCTCAAAAAGGCAGCCGATATAAGAGTTTAATCTCCTAATACTGAATCACATTTTAAATTGGAGTATAAAGTTTTGGTGCAACAGAATTAAATTTAAAATTAATTAAACTTAATCTTCTTCAATTTTAAGAGTTTAAAAGTTTGGTGCAAAATAACTTAAAAGTTAAGCCGTGATTTATTCGGCTTTAAATTAATCCTTGTTGGTGCGACCCAGCCATAGTGCGCTAAATTTTGTTTTTTCCTTTCCTTCCCCTCTCACTTCTGTTTTTATTTGATTATAGCTTGTAAAAACTTGCAAGATATTTCTCATGCTTTAACGTCTAAAGAATGTTTGTTTGTTTTTTTATTGTGTTAATCACAAATGTTGAGATATGTGTGTGATAGCTTGTACCTGCGTAATATATTTATGTGCCTTTGCGACTGCTCATGAAATGTATAGCTGTCTTGGCTATTAGCTCCATGTTTATGAGATGGAGTTTTATGCGCTGCACATTACAAAGGGAGGAAATGAAACTTCCTCATGTCTCAGACAGTGTGCAGCATGTCGTCTGCTGCCCTAATCCCTCACCTGCTCCACATTACCAAATCCCTATTACCTGCAACCCACCTAATCTTGGGATGTAGTTTCTGTCAGGTAGGATTAATAACACCCCACTGTGGCCTGAGTGTTTGAATCTGTGGGTAAGTGTATGTGTATCTGTTTAACACACACTCCTCCTCCTTTCTTTAATAAGCACATTGTAATTTATGGTTGCAGTTCATCGACGGACGGCTGGCCAAATTGAACGCAGGCCGCGGCTTCTCTGACGTGTTTGAAGAAGAGATCACAGAGGGGGGCTTCTGTGGAAGTGAGTAGTGCTGCTGGACCTGTCTATCAATTAGTCACATTGTATTTATTTGCCATATTTCATGCAGTAGGCGGTGGTTAGAGTGCTTTAAGATGAAAAAAAAAACAAGAAGAAAGTTATGAAATCAAAAGACAAACACTAAGAGTCTTCCACTGTCCAAATAAAATCTAAAACAATGACATGTACAAAGAGTCTTCTGAATAAGAAAAGTCTATGCACACAAATTTGTGCAGAAGTCCAAAGATTTTCTGTGCAGATTTGCACAGATTTGAGTTTGTGTTTTTTTGCATTCAGTTTGATAGTATATGCCTTTTTTCACTATTTAAGAAGTGTTCTTAAAATGATCAGATGATTTAAATTATTCAGTATGCTGTAGCATTCTTGTATATGTTTAATTATATGTTAAATTTAAAACATTTCTGGTCCTTAACCACTTATTGTTTGAGTTAAGTTTAAAGGCAGTTGTGAAATTTCTCATGATCACACTTGTGACCACATAAAACCCTTTAATGCACTAAAATACTGAACTGTCTTTGGAAGAACTGAATTTAATTGATTAAAAATGACAACATTATGCTTTGAATTGTGCCTTTAAGTGACTCTTAGCCCTTTTAAAATCTGTAAAAACAAAAGCAAACAAACAAACAAACAAAAAAATCAGCATTTCAAGGTACATTTTTTATACTTGACATAAAGGTTACTTGTAAATCTGATGTAATGTGGCAAAAGAAGATTGACGGAAGAATTACCCTAATAATGTTTTGGCAGGATTGAGCATTATTACATGTGAATACTGCGCACAAGACATCAGAAGTTTGAAATCCCACGTGAGCGTTCAGACAAATTTGATCACAACACTTATCAAGTTTGAGTCACATTTGCAGGACCAGAAAAGAGACAGAAATGTCATCCAGATGTTTCAGCTAAATATCCATCATATTATTGAGCTTATCAGTTCTGATCCTGACCCAAACCCACACTGTCATCTGTAATTCTGTTCTCTTAACATTTGAGAGCAAAGTCACAACTCAATATAGATTTGTGAATTTTGTCTGCAGTTTAATGTGTCACAGTGTAATATACACCGTTACCTTCAGGTCTGGGTCGTATTGACAGGACAAGAGAAAAGAAATGTCATCCAAATGTTGCAGCTAAATCTCCATCATATAATCAGGCTCATCAATTCTGATCCTGGCTGAAACTCACACTGTCATCTGAAATTCTGTTTCTCTAAATACTTGAGAGTTAACCCTGGATGATAACCACGAAAAATCTCAGCTATAACATTCTGCACTCACAAGTCCATTATATCCACCTAGTAATGTTATATTTACTTTCAACAATTGTTATTGATTATTTGACAAGAGGGACACAAGAAGAAAGCAAATAGCTCCAAAGACTTAAAGACTGGGTTGTACCAACAAAGATGAATTCTAATCAGAGTTTAGAAAAACTAGGTTTAAAATATGAAAATCCAGATTTAAAATTAAGCAGAGCTCTGCTGCGGAATTTAAAAACTAATCTCAGTTTAGTAAATCCAAATTTAGTGATGTAAACTGACTGATTAACAGTTTAATCAATATAGAGATGCTTTCTTTCCCAAATTAAAATAAATCAATCAACGAAATTAAATTCAAGTGCTGTCGAGACCAAGAAAGTATAGAAGAGCAGTGAAAACCGTTATCTTTAAGCTGCTCTGTATTTCTTAACGACACATTACATTGTCTAGTTAGCTAAAAAGTTCAAAACTAAAAACATTAACTTGTTAGCTACCTAGCTAAAAAGTTAATAAAACATTACATTGTTTGCTAGCTAGGTATAAAGTTCACAAAACATTGTTTGTTAGCTAGCTATTAAGTTCACAAAAGGGTACATAGTTTAGTAGCTAGCTAAAAATTAAAAAGAAAAAAGTTAAATTGTTTGCTAGCTAGCTAAAAAGTCTGCCTTGTTAGCCTTGTTATCAACTGGAATGAAAGAAAAAGAGATGCATCAAAAAACTCTATTTGGTTGAATTTATTTCTTACTTTTCTTTGAGGAATTTGATTATTTTGCTCAACTGAGCTCAAAAAGGCGGCCATTTTAAAAGTTAAACCTCCTCAAGTTTACGTTTATCATTAAAACCGGATCACAGTTTAAATTGAAGTATAGAGTCTTGGTGCAACAGAATTAAAGTTAATCTAAGTTTAGAGTAAAAACTAAACTGAGGTTTAAATTCAGTCTTTATTAATTTATTTTAAGGTAGTTTTTAAAGTTTGGTGCAACATAATTTAAAGTTAAACCCTGCTTATAGGCGTTTAAAAATGAATTCGTGTTGGTGCAACCCAGCCTTTGTGCACTAAATGTATTTATATTTTACAGTTTTTTATCAACCACATTACCTGACACTGTTACCGTCGCTATAATTCTTCTGTTCAATATAGAAATAGTTTTGTCTACAATTTAAAAATGTGTCACAGTGTAATACACATAGTTACCCCTGCTTTGCAATGTTAATACAATGCTATCGAGTGCAAAATGATTAATTCATATTTCCTGTTTTTATACGTCCCTCCAGGTAATTCAAGGTCTTACCAGCAGTGGATGCACACTGTAAAGGTATTCAGTCCTGCACATCAAACCTAAAAGCTTTTATCTGTACCTTTTTCTTATGTTTCACTCATTTTATTCCAGAGTTATATTTAATTGAAAGCGTGATTGACACGACTCAGTGTTTGAAGTCCTGCTGTTGCTTTTGGAATGAAGAGGGGGGCTGAATGTACAGATCCAGATAGCGAGTGCAGTTTGGTGTGTGAAGCGGCGCGTGCAGCAGGACAGTGGAGACAGACAGGGAGGGAGACAGAAGTGATTTGACGTGACAAGACGTCCTCCGACATGACATGTTGATCTGGCAGCAAACACAGGCGTTACTCCGCTGAACCGACCCAAGAACATAGATCTCTCCCTCCTTCTTCATCTCCTGTCTCTTTTCCTCCTCTCCTTTTCTTCTACCATCTATCTCTCTTTATCTTCCTCCTCTCATCTCTGTCACAGCCCCCCCCCTTTCTCCATCTCCCTCCCCCTCTCAGTGAGCATCTCTCCTCACCCTCCCTTTTTCTCCCCACGCCGTCAGCTAAGGCTGAATTAGTTCTCTAGAGTGCTCTTCAAAGGTTTGTTAAAGTTCACATTTCCTGACTGACAGGGATCTATAAGAGGGGCCTTCACCTCGGCCCCTCTCCTCCTCTCCCTCTGCCGACTTCTGAAACGCCGTCTGCCATTTACTCTGTTTAGCCGTTTAGCCGACGCTTTGTGCTTACACTAAAGACCAAACAGAGAAAGAGAGTGAGACGCAGCAACTCAGAGAGAGAGAGAACAGAAGACACGCACACACAGAGATATTGGGTGCCATAATGTCAGTCTGCACAACTCAAAGTAGAAATCAATCACACACAGTCCTTTCCATCGCTCTCAGGCTGCTTCTAAATAAAAACCTGAATGCTGTGAATCATGCAGTTTATCATGGCTCAGCGATATGATGCTTCATCTTCTGTCACCTTATTTGTACTGGAGTTGTATTTACTGTACTGTTTTTAGGGCTGCAACTAATGATTGTTTTCATTATTGATTAATTGTTTTGTATATAAAATATCAAAAAATAGTGACAAATGCTTATCACAATTTCCCAGAGCCCAACGTGACGTCTTTAAATTGCTTGTTTTGTCCAACCAACAGTCCAAAACTGAAAGAATCTTCATTTACTGTCATAAATCACAAAGAAAAGCTGCAAATTCTTACTTTTAAAGCTATAATATGTCACATTTAGGCATTAAAATGTCTAAAAAACACGTATTTTGTTGAGTAATGTACTTACTTCACCCCAAATGTTTCCAGCAATGGTCAAACCCAGAAAAATCCATAATTTATTCAAGGTAATGGTGCGTTTCCTACTAGCCACTAGTTGCTATAACCTGTGGGAAAACATGGGATACGTTGGATACGTGAGGAAGGAAGCTGGCGAATGAGATTAAACGTAATGTGAATAAAACTTCAACACGTTACCTCGCCTATAAACATAATTTATGCCTGAGTCATTTCAGATAGATTTTCAATCGGCAATCATGTTTTTTTAACAATGAAGATTAAAACTCCCATGATCCCACTGTGCTTCATGATCTAATAAAACTAAGTCCTATATTATTGTTTTAATGTGAGAGAGAGTAACTAATTAGTAACTAATTTTCTTTCAAGTCGACTAATTGTAGCAGCTCTGTGCTAGATACAGCTGCAGAGGGAGTTTTGGTCATGTTTTGATATTGAAAATGAGTCCTGTGTGACCACTGTGATGTAGCAGAAATAATTATCACAATATTAACAAGGATACTGTACAAAAAATATGCAAAAAATATGCAAAAATCACATAAAATAATCAAACTGATTGTTAAAGCAATTCATAATATTTTAGAGTGTGAGACAAAACTCAACCAAGATAGTCGATAGATAAACAGACAGACATGATAAATAGATAAGATAGATACTGTTGACTTTATTGATCTCAAATTGGGAAATTCTTGTGTTACATCAGCAAGTAACAATAAATTACAATACTTCAATACACAAAAGAAGAAAACATCTTAGTCATACCTCATGGATATTAAGATATATGTCTATATAATACACATAATATAAAGAATACACTAGAATAAACTGCAAATATGCAAAAATATGGAATATAAACATATCTCAGGAAAGATTAAATCGAAAGCAACCGGATTTGTTTAAAAGTCTTTTTTGAAGACGTTTCGCCTCTCATCCAAGAAGCTTCATCAGTTCATGCCTGCCAGACTAGTCTGAGCTAGTCAGTTTTATCTGATTTCAAGGTGACTCCAACCTGTTGGCAGCCATTAAGGATAACTATATAGAAATAGGCCGTTCTTCTTGCTGATGGTCTTGTTAACTGGTCTTGTTTATATAGAGGCATCAGTAATAAATTGAAAGTTTCATAACCAGTTAATAAACTCTTTGTAGTAGCTTTAATATTAGAAAATAATTAGGTGAAATGTGTGCAAACCGTGTCTGACTAATGATTTTCTGTGTCTATTACAGAGAGGAGGAGCACTCTTCAACACAGCTGTGACAAAGGTACGTTCTCCTGCAACACTGCAGTGTAGCTCAATGCAGTGATTCCTTCAAAATCCCACCGAAACAGACCTCAGGTGACAGTTTGCAGGTTATTTTGTGAAGACGAATCCGTCCGTGTGAATATACAACAAATTAATTTAAAAGTCTGTCTGTTTGGGGAACTGACAGTGGAAGGAATGGGAGCATTGTTCGTGTTTGATGAGCGGTGCCTCGTCGTTATGTGCTGTACAATAGGTGGTCAGGGTGCCCTTTCATGTTATCGCCTCCTGTTAGTGTGCGAGGCTCTCTTATCCAGCCTTTTGTCTGCGTGTTTTTGCCACAGGGATCAAAGCATTTCTTGATGTTACATGAAACCAGAACAGAATGTTAATGCAACATGTTTTGATTAGTAATCTGTGTGTGTGTGTGAATGTGTGTGCGTTGTTTTTCCCTCCTAGGCCAAGAGTCATGCCAGGAGGGGCATCCGGGACATTAAGGGCAGACTTAAAGCAAGGGTGAGCAGCACGGACCTTCACGCCTCTCCGACACACACTCATAGCAGCATGCGTTCACACACTCATACACATAATTCTGTTCGGAGGCTCGCAGATAGACACACGCCCCCCTCATAGAAACAGACAGGAAGGCTGCTTTACATGGGGAGTGTGATTCTGACGCAGCGGCCTTTAATGACTGTTGAAGCCTGCTTAGCGCTTTGTTCAGGGCTGTACATTTTTAACCAACGCCCCTCTGGCTATGGCCTGTCATGTCATCCGAGCCCCGGCCCCTCTTTCTCTTTTATTGTCTGCATATTTCATCAGTGAGCCTGTGATTTCCTCAAAGCTAATGTAACGAGGTGTATGTTTCCATAAGCCTGATGGATTTGATAAGGCAATAGCAGTTTGATCTGTCAGTGGGAAACTGAGGAGAGAGGGCACTGATGATGAACAAGACGAGTACGCAATGTTCTGCTATGTGTATGCACACACACACACGCACACACACACACATGGTAGAGGCAATAGAGGTGTTGAAATCTGTTTGATTTTGAAGTTAAACAGATTTTATGTGCATTCATAAATGAATTTACAAACACAAATGATTTAATTCAAGTTTTACAGAATTATTCATATTTTGCATTGTATTTATTTTGCTTACAGCCACAAACAAAGACCTCTGTGTACAAACATGTTAAAACTGACCTCATCAGAGGTGTAACCCTGAATATAATTGTTGTAATCTGTTAGAGAAGGAGGCTCGTGATATTCTGTGTCTTTTGCTGTCAAACAACAGGTTGGTTGCTTTTTTTTGTCACATTAAACCTGGGCAAAATCCCAGACAAACTCATAAGAGGATGAATCTCTTTATAAAATTCTTTTGGTTGTGAGCAAGAAAGCCATCACATGGAAACCTGACATCTAGAATGCATTCTATTAAGAACTGGACCTTTTCTTTATGACTACAGCCTGAACAATATATGAAATACTTTTAAAAAATGGATTACATACTCCATGGGTCGTAACCTACTGATGGGTAATTGAAAAACCCGGTTTTGTGCTGATGTATGGTCCATACCAAAGCTTGTTCTTTTCTTTTTTTTTAACCTGAAACCAGCTCTAAAAAGACAATTCCAAAAAAGCACCAAAAGCAAAAGTGCGTTAGTTCTTCTCACAGCACTTTCCAGCTTTCAATGCCACGTCCTTGGCTCAGAAATCCAGACACTTTCTCTCCTACTGAAGATTTACATCTTTAAAAATGGGTCATGAATAGGGCTGCAACTAACGATCATTTTCCCTAATCAATTAATCAGCTGATTATTTTTTCACGATTAATTGTTTAGTCTAAAGAATAATAAAAATTCTAAGAAGTCACTATTTCTTAGGGCCCAAAGTGCTTCTGTTGTCCAACCAACAGTCCAAACCCCAAAGATTCTTCATTATTTTATTCATTTACTAATCATACATGACAAAGAAAAGCAGCAAATCCTCACATTTAAGAAGCTGAAACCAGCAAATGTTTGACACTTTTCCTTTAAAAAGGACTGAAATGATTAATGGATTATCAAAACAGTTGCCAACTGATTTTCTCGCCTAATCATTTAATCAACTACTTGTTGCAGTTTTAGTCATGAATATCTATCTATCTTTCATTTTTATAAAGCCTCTGTGATTTCCTAAAGCAATTGGCTACTCTAGTTTTCAGCAAACATTACTCAAACACAAGTAAATAATGCGTTTGTTAGGATCTGTTTTTTAGCTGTGGATTTTGAGTTTACAGTAACGGTTCGGTGTATGTGGGATTGACTCAGGTGAACTCCGGCACTGGGCTGCACCAGCGACGTGTAAGTTCAGGTGTAAAGTCGACTCTAGAGGCTCAGTAACTTCTAGTTAGTTTGTAACTAAATCAGCTACTAAAATTTGTTGCCCCACGATTACTTTGGGCATAACCTAACCAGTCTGGATGTGAAGTCATAACTAAGGCAAGGAGCCAATCATGATCAAGATAGTGATAGTTTAATCGTCATGGTTAAACGTGTGCATAGTTTTCCAAGCTCGATTGATATTTATTGATATTGAATATCTCCATAAATTAGGTCTCTACTGGATAACTGTATGGCAAAATGGCTGCAGTTAATTAAAAAAATCATGCTGTGTGGCAGAATAACTGCTGTTTTACCATTAGTGAGTATAATTGTGTGACATTTTATAATTTACACCTACCGTAGGAGTGTGTTTAACTATTTAGTTGTTACTTAAAGATGTGCTGTAACCTAAGACTCCTTGTGCAAATGCAAAGATTTGCTAAATTAATTTGATATTGAGGTGCTTGAATGCTTTACATAGTGATACCATAATGCAATCGATGATTGATCTCTTGTGTTTTTGTATAAACACCATGTATGATGTGTCTGTTGATGGGATGGTTTAAATGTCTGGTATGTATGATATGTACCAGGGCACCATTGAAAATGGCCTCAATGGTTACCTGGCTGAATGAAGGTTAAATAAAATAAAATAACCTTTGTGCTGCGACCACTTTTATTTTAGTGATGCGTAAATCACTACAAGAAATAATTTACGTCATAACTCAGCTAAGTTTGAACTTACTCACGCTCGATGCAACAGGCTGCACCACCTTTGTTCTTTGTAATGAAGGAGTCGGTCACCAAAAGCTACGGTGTGGCTCACTGATGTGTTTTATAGTTTGGGTCTATGACACAGATGAATAAGCTTTATCAGAAAGGATTTAAATACACAGTTCTTCTTGGTAGGATCAATTAATCATTTCATGGGATTTGTTGGCAGTAAGAAAAATACAGAACGGGGTGCCCAAACTTTTTTTGTTTCCCTTGGAGGGCCAAAACTGAAACTTAATGGTCGGCCACGGGCCAAAAGCAAACACTTACTGTACTGTATTAGTAAGAAGCAAAGTGCCGTGCTCAGATTATTAATAATTAGAGATTCTACATATTTTAAAAAAAGAGCATTTTTACCTCACAAAAAAAATAAAGCAACATTAGCAATGATTTACATGATGATTTGTTTGCTTGAAACATCTGGCGGGCCAAAAACAAACCTTATGGTGGACCAACTTTGGGCAGCCCTCATATAGAATATGTCACTGAGAGACCAGCTGATTTATAAATTTCAAGATATTGGATTGCACAATACTTTTATTTGTATGCTCAAATGAAAACCCAGTAAATATTAAAGTTTTAAAGAAAATGTCACTGAGAAACAGCAACAAACTGGACAAAGAGCATCATTGCTTTAGTTCAGTAATCTGTTTCATTCTTTAATTTGACTGAAATGAGGGAGATAAATGCATCGGCTGTATTAATGCAGATACACATCATTCTCCAACTAACACATATTTAAGTTTGTTTATTTAACTTCTATCGCAAGTCGTCTGAGATTTACATTCTCCGTTTCTCTCTCAGGAAGAAGAAGAAGAGGGGATGCCGGTCTGTGCAGGGTCTCCCACCAGCACCAAGAGCCTGTCTCCAAGGAGACTGCAGAAGATGAGACGGGTATGACACACACACACACCACACACCACACACACACACACACACACACACACACACACACAGATGCACATCAGTAAATGAGTTAACTACATGTACACTGACTGATCATACCAGAGCTCAGCTTTCACTTGACCGACATGGATGCAGTCTTCCACTTCAGTTCTCTCTTCGTCCACTTTTTGTTCTCATTTTTTTCTCTCTCCTCCTCCCCTCCATCCCCATATCTTTCTCTCCTTTTATTCCAACCCCCTTTTTGTCTCCCTTACTCCCCCCCTCCACTTTCCTCTCTCCTGTAAAGCTCTCGGAAGTACGGTAGTTTGTCAAGGTGCCAAATGTAATGATAAGCATTTTTTTTTCTTTCAACGCACTCATGTTGTACATTCAGTATTTTTCTCTGAACAGCACGGACAGTAGAAGCAACTCATCTGCTGGTCAGCATTTCCTCTGAAGAATTCGCTTGTGCACCATAAGTGGATTTTTTTTTTCTTTGTTGTGTGCAGAGCTGGCATACAATGTGCAAGAGCATGCACACTCACAAAACACACATTCATCAATTCATTTATCGAGACAGACATGAGAAAAATTGTAAGACACTATAGTGCAGTTTAAATGAAAATGTGCATGTATAATTGTTGGTGTAGGAAGTGTAGTTTTATGTCACTAAAATTGCACACATCTGTACAGTATGCATACAAGGATGCAGCTAACAGTTGTTTTCATTATCATTTTCTTGATTAATCGACTACTTGTTTGGTGAGAAAATGGTGAAAAATGTAGATCCTTGTCTCCCTAAGTCCAAGATGATGCACTTAAATGTCCTGTTTTGTCCACAACCCAAAAATATTCAGTTTACTGTCATAGAGGACTCAAGAAAGCAGAAAATATTTGGATTTGAGAAGCTGAAATCAGAGAATTTGGACATTTTTTCTTAATAAATCAATTAAAATGATTAACTGATTATGGAAAAAGATAGAAATTAATTTAATAGTTAACAACAAATCAGCTAATCGTTGCAGATCTAAGACAGTCTCAAGGTTACTAGTTATATCTCCCACCTCATGTCTCTCCCTCTGTCCTCTCAGCTTGAGCTTTCCCACCTCTTATTGCTGTGGAATTGAAGTTGACTCCCAATTCAGTTTAAAGAAACACACACAAAAGGTTTAGTTTCATTTGACACATCTGTGCACTATTACACACATGCATACAGTCTAGGGCTGCAACCAACAATTATTTTCATTATCGATTAATCTGTCGATCATTTCCTTGATTAATTAATTACTTGTTTGGTCCATAAGAAGTCAGAAAATAGTGAAAAATGTTGTCCTTAAATGTCTTGGTTTGTTCACAACCCAAAGATATTCAGTTTACTGTACTTTAGAGGAGTAAAGAAACCAGAAAACATCAGAGAATTCTGATGTATTGTATTGTATGTATGAAAAATTACTCTAACTGATTAATTAATTATCAAAATGTAATCATTGATTAATAATCGATTGCAGCTCTTGTAGGAAGTTTAGTTTCATGTAAATACAATGACACACATCTGTACATTATGAAACACATGCATACAGCCTCGAGGTTACTTCAGAGCTGCAGTGATTAATTGATTAATCCATTGGTTGTCACTATTAAATTAATCGCCAACTATTTTGATAATCGATTAATTGGTTTAAGTATTTTCTTAAGAAAACAAAGTAAAAAATCTCTGATTCCAGCTTCTTAAACATGAATATTTTCTGGTTTCTTTACTAACAAGTAAACAGAGTATCTGTGGGTTATGGACAAAACAAGACATTTGAAGACGTCAAGTCAGGGTTCAGTGTTGATGTTTGTCAGAAATCTACTCACCCAAAGGCAATTTTTACTTGCCCTTGTACAAATTGTTTCATTTATTAGGGGTTATCAAAAAAACAGCAGAGACTAAAGTTAATTGTCATTTTAATCCAGGGCTGCGATGTCAGAAAATAGTGAAAAAAGTCCAAACTAGTTCATCAAAGCCTGAGGTGACGTCTTTAAATGTGTCGTTTTCTTAGTCTAAAATCCAAAGATGTTCAGTTCGATGTGATAAATAACAAATCAAAGCAGAAAATCTTCATATTTTAGAGGCTGAAAATCAGCATTTTCTGCCATTTGTGCACGAAAATGAATTTTAATGATTAATCGATTGTTAGAATTGTTTAATTCCTTTTTATCACTTGTCCAGTGAGGCAAGTTAGTTGCCTATTATGGCTTTTAACTTGCAGTTGGCAAACAGACGATCCTTTTAGTTGAGGCCTGCATGTTTGGCTTTGGGGAAACACTGACTGACATTTTTCACCATTTTCTGACATTTTATGAACCAAACAACTAATCAATTAATCAAAAACATAATCAACAGATTAATCAACATGAAAATGTTTGTTAGTTGCAGCTCTAGCCACCTCATATCTCTACCTCTCTCCTCTCAGCTGGAGCTTTTCCACCTCTTATTGCTAAATAAAAACCAGCAAGTGGACTCCCAATTCTGTCTAAAGAAAACACACACACACACACAAAAAAAAAACATGCCTGCAATGCACACACTGACATTTTGGTCACAGTCATGTAAGAGTGTGATTAGGAGAGGTTGTGCTGTCTCTAATTAGCGTTGTGTTTCCTGTGTGTGTGTGATGAGGCTGGAAAGTCTTGAGCGCAGAGGAAGGTGTGACGGCCAGGGAGAGGAGAGGAACGGCAATTAGGGGCTTTTCTAAAGGCCTCCTCGGACACCCTCCCCCCAGCTAGTGCACACAAAATCACCACACACACACACACACACACACAAAGACGAGGCTAAACCGACACACACGCACACACAGATTAACAGTTAACATGCAATTGATGTGAGCACACACCCACAAACACGCACACACACTCACACCGTATTTAGGATATACGCACGCTCACACCCCTGTCCCTGCCACTGAGGCCTGTTCATTGCCACAGTAACGGGTCCCTGGAGACCGCTGGAGGAGGGACACACAGGACACAGGATAGCATGTCCCACAGTACTGGTTTGTGTGTGTTTGTGTTTCTATAGAGTCCACAATGCTCTTCCCATTCTGCTCTTTTCCATAGCATTACTTATAGTTCACAACCCAGGTATATTATTGTATTACCCGGGCGCTACACGTTAAAGACACAAAACCCAGGAGGAGAGCGCAAGATTTTTCTTCTGTCGCCTGAAACTACGACTGAAAATTGAGAAGCCAAGAAAGCCTTGATAATTTATGGCCTGTCAGTGTGCAGTAACCCCTGAAAGATTGAAACTTTTAGAAGGAAATTGTACTGGAAATGATTGGTTCTTTTTATTTTTTGTCATTTTTTCAGGATAGGTTTATGTCAGTGTATACACATATTAAAGCACGTTACTTAAAATCTCACAAAGGAAGCTGAAAGAATAACTCATTCTCGCACAAAAAGTTTTTACCCCGGTTGAGTAAGAATGTTTTTCTGTTTATAAAGTACCACTGAGAAATCATTTGGCAAGTACATAATGAAATAAAGACTCTTTTTAGGTTTCTGATGGATTTTTTTCCTCCGTGCAAGCCATTTATTTACTTCCACTCGACTGTTTAAAGGACACCATATTTACATTTCAGTTCCAGTTCAAAAGAACGTCGGAGAAAAACATACCTATTGTTCCTACTCTCTCTTATCTTTCCATCTCTCACCGTTCTATGTTTTTTTCCTCCCTTTTTTTTTTTTTTTTTTGAGGTTGTTTCCTATGAAATCTTGATACTGCGTTCTGCCCACAACTGTCTTGACCAGGTGTTCCTTGCAGGAGAAATTGCTCTCAGTGGGACTAACCTGGTTAAATAAAGGTTAAGTAAAATGAAAAAAATAAAAAAACGTACCTTTATCCTTATACCTCCCCCACTTCTGGTGCCCACACACAGACACGAACAGCAGCACCTTGGCTAACCCTTATTCTTAACTCTTCACTCTGTCAAAGATGTCCCACTCCCTCTCTGAAGACAAACTACAGTCCTGTCTTTGTCCATACAATGACTTGTCTTCATGTTCTAAAATAACACATAATATATAATTGAAAGTATTACTATAATAGAGATAATAGAAAATATTGTTTTCCTAAAATAAAATAAAAAATCATACTTTTTTGTATTGATATTGCACTCTGTGTATGTCATATAGACTAATAATCACTAACTATTTTGATAATCGATTAATCGTTTTGAGTCATTTTTAAGAAAAAAACACCCAGAATTCTCTGATTTCAGCTCTCAGATGTGAATGTTTTCTGGTTTCTTGAGTCGTCTATGACCTTAGGAGGTTTAGTTTCATGTCATTACAATTGCATACACATGTAAAAATATTAAACACATGAATACAACCTCAAGGTTACTAGTTAGATCTGCACCCTCCAGAGCTGAAACGTTAAGTCGATTGATCAATTGGTTATCACCTATTAAATTAATTGCAAACCATTTTAATAACTGATTAATCGATTTGAGTAATTTTTTTAAAGGAAAAAAAGTCAAAATACTTCGATTTCAGCTTCTTAAATGTGAATATTTCCTGATTTCTTTGCTCCTCTGTGACAGTAAACTGAATAGCTTTGGGTTGTTGACAAAACAAGACATTTGAGGGCATCATTTTAGGCTCTGGAACACAGTAATCAATGGTTTTCACCATTCGATTAATCTAGAAAATTATCGACAGATTAATCGACAGTATAAATGATTGTTAGGTGCAGCCCTACCTCTCAGTATAATGCAATATAATTCAACACAACAGCCTCCAAAATGACCACCAGCACCTCTCTAAATCACTTCAACAATTAATTTATTACCCTCATAAAGGTAGCATTGCGGTGCAATACTTTCAGCTACTGTAGGTGTACCTAATAAACTGGCAACTGAGTGTATATTGAAGCTAGTACATTAGTAATTGAAACATAATTTGTGCCTAAGTGAAACTAATCTGTTACCTCATTTAATTTGCAATAAACAAAGTATTTATATTTATTTTCCTTCCAGACGCAGTACCACAAACACCAAATTACATTTTTTTGCATTGTGTTCCTCCAAAACCTCCTCTCTGTGTCCTTTCCACATGTCCGTACCTCTGACCAACAAAGCTGCTTTTCAAATTCAGAAACATGTTGCCATCCGACGCTCCAAAAATGTGATCTGATTAAAGACATTCCATCCGAGCTGTATGAAAGAAAAAGCCTGATACATTTTTATCATTCATCATATTTTTTTTTTTTTTTGCAAACCCCTCCATGTTTGTCCTTGAAAACAAAATGAATGATCCTGGAGTAGCTCCTTTAATTAATCATAGCAAAATAATCAGAGTTATGAAATTCAGATTCTATTTGATCAGCCAACACATGCACCAAAGTGAAAGTGCTGCTGTCATTTTGCGTACATATTTCAGCCGTATCTGGCGATGTGGGTGATTTGTTGTGTTTGGTGGGCTTGTTGATTAAGAATGTAGGAGTAATCCTTTCGTTTGACAAAAACAAGACGGAATTGGACTGCTGACTTCTCGTCTGATACAACAAACAACAACCATTGTTATGGCTCCTGTATGGTTTCGTGTGTGAGTGCCACATCTGTTTTTGAGATTCTGTTTAAGATTTTGTATATCTGCTGGTGTGTGTGTGTGTGTGTGTGTGTGTGTGTATTGTGAGTGAATTTTGCTGTAAGCATCTGCAAAGAGAAAGTGTGTCTTACCTCAGGTGTTTTGTACATGAGCATGTGTTGTCAGTGTGTGTACTGTATGTATTCACAAACATGCATGCATTTATCAGTTTGCCTCAGGTTGGAGACAGCGGAGTGACAGCTGTTAAGAGAGCAGAGGACAGTAGAGGTTGGGACAGCGTTATGGACAATGACAGCCAGCAGGCGTGAGGCCGGGCTCAGCCCCAGGCTCCGGACTCTTCACCTGGTGAGGCAGGAGAGCTGCCAGGCCGGAAAACACCACACAGCTCAGCTCAGGGTGGAGGAGAAGCAGGGAGCTAACAAAGATGTAGAGCAGGAACAAAGTCACATGGATACTTCAGTGTGTACATGCTGCTGTGTGTGTTTGTGTTTGTGTGTTTGTATGCTCCATCAGTGGAGACAGCTCATGTGTTCATGGCCAGTGGACACTTATGTCCACTGTACACATTACCAGTGAAGTGTTATAACGGGGGACAATGTGCATTTGTGTGGTTTAGAGCTGCAGCAGTTATTTAAAGGAAGTTAGTTTCAAACTGTTTTGATAATCAATTAATCGTTTCAGTCATTTTTCAAGCAGAAATTTCAAACGTTTGTTGGCTCCAACTTCCTTTTTTTGCTACTTTTCTTTATCCTTTATGATAGTAAATGAAGAGTCTTTGGACAGAGCCTGACCGATACTGGATTTTTGAGGCCAATGCTGATAACGATATTAGAGAGAGAAAATTCAGGTATGAAAAGGTCGGCTGATATTATAATGATCCCAACAATGTGGTTATTAAACTCTTGTGACAAAGATACGTAGAGACCGAATATCTTACAGTTTACACTTTATTGTCCAAAATGACATCAAGCCGCTGAAACAGTAAACTTTCACTGGTATTTTTAAAAATTATCAATAACAAGAAATTAAAAAACACAAATAGACGAAAATAAATCTATATATAAAACTTAAATTAATTTAAGAGTGAAATATACACAAAATACTGCCTATTAAACTAAAAAAATAAATACAACAATTATAATCAATAACAATTTACATTATCCTGTCAAAAAAAAGTTTTCAAATTGGTGCCTATCAGTCAAGATATATGCTGATACCAATATAGATCAATATAGCTGTGGTAGGCCAATATTGGGTCAATAATATCGGCCAACCGATCTATCGGTCTGGCTCTAGTTTTGGACTGTTAGTTGGACAAAAAAGCAATTTGAAGACGTTAGTTTGAAATTGTGATGAGCAATTTTCACAATTTTTGGGGGGATTATTTAGACTAAACAATTTATTGATTAATGATTAAAATAGTTGACAGATTAATTAATAATGAAAATAATGGTTATTGTTTGTTCCAAACATGTTGATACTAGTATGTATTTTTAATACAGTAGCACTTAGCTTGAAGTGTTGTCTCATAAAGCACTGCATCGACTCTGTGTGGACTTTATGTTCAGTGCATACTTATGAAGTGTTTTCTGTTATAACAGTACATGTACATTTGTGTGGTTTAGAGTGGAACGATTAGTTTATTAATCGATTAGCTGATCGAAAGAAAATTAGTTGCCAGCTGTCTTGATAATCAAGTAAACGTTTCAGTTTCTTAAATGTAAGGATTTGCTTTTCTTTGTCATTTATGATCATAAATGAAAACTTTGGACTGTTGCCTGGATAAAAGAAGCAATTTAAAGATGTTACTTTGGACTCTGAAAAGCATTTTCAACATTTTTTGGAACATTTTAATCAATTAATCATAAAAAATAATGGGCAGATCAGTCGATAATGAAAATAATCATTAGTTGCAGCCCTAGTGGGGTCATGATTCAGGATGAAGGACGATCATTTGTCTCCGAGCTCAAACATGCTTACACAAATATGCATTTTTAATTCAGTAACACTTAACTTGAAGTATTACTCTGAAGCACCACATAGACTGTGTGTGTATTATGTTCAGGACATGATTGAAAATGCTATAATCTGAACAGTATGCTGAAGTAATACTTTCTGGGTAAACTGAATAGCTAATAACTTATTTCATAGAGCACACACTGTATGTGTTATAATTCATAATAATGAAATTTTTTATGTATTTGTAAATGGAAAAAAGCTCAGATATGCTCTTAATATTCAGTGTAAGATTAATATTGTGGATAAATATTGTTAGATGAGTAGTGAAGATGCATCACAATGAACTTTAAGCACAGTGGTTGTATCCTCAGTTCTGTGTCTGTGTGTGTGTGTGCGTGCGTGTGTGTGTGTTTACATGGTTATTTGTATGCGTTTGTAGTCTCCACTTCGCTTAGTTTCTCCCCACTTCAGAGACCCGACCGGCTTCCTGGCTGAAACCAAAGTGCCATCTCCTGGCACCCTCACAGTACTGCACCGCACCCATTCACACAGAAAGACACCTGGTGATTTCATTGGATGAGTTTAGTTTAGTGTAACAGAATGAGCATAATGCACATTTTTCCGTCTTTTATATGGCTCCTGTTTTTAGTGAGAGGGAAGTGGGCTTTCAGCAACAGCCAGTTGGACAGACGAGTAGTGGATCTTGCCTCAAACGCTGTTTTTTTTGGTTTTTTTTTTCTCTCCCCCTCTTTCGAGTGAGCAGCTCTTAAACAGGCAGACACAGACTTGGCCGTACTTCTGCAAAGGCTCTGCCTCTCCCCAAGGTTTGTTTGCATTTTACCGGCATCTCTTTACATACACTGCCAAGCTGTGAGATCAGTGCCCACTCAGAAATACCATATGAAATGTATAATGTAAGACCGGCTATTAAAGTCCGCTAGCGTTTGGCCCTGTCACAGAGAGGCATAGTTGTTCCGCATAACCGGTCATGCAGGGAAGGAAGGCAAGAGGAGGGGAAAGTTTGTTTCTCCAAATGCAGCTACTAAAATGGATGGTGATGACTATTTTCCCCTCATAACCACAGAAATGAGATGTAATTTGTTGTATCAAATCTGTTTTTTGAGGCCCCTGAGATATATTTCATACCTTTTGCTTATTGCATTAGCAACCCCAGAGCATGAAGGGTCAGAGTAAAGGATAGGTTAGTCATTTTTACCCTCATTTACTCTCAATCCACAACTGTAAAGGCTTGTAAACGATACTGAAGATGGGAGGTTTGTGTCACTTTTTATGTCTGAATCCTAAAGTGGACTCAAGGATTCTTTAACCCCTTTTAGCCACATACTCAGGAACTTGGATCAAAGTAAAGAATATACAGAATAACATAAAAATAATTAATTAGCTGCCAACTACTGTGATAATAGATTCGTTTCAGTCATTTTTCAAGCAAAAATGTCAAATGTTTGCAGGTTCCAGCTGCTTAAATAAAGGATTTGCTGCTTTTTGAGAACTCAGATCAAAGGAAAAAATACAAAATAGCATAAAAAATAATTAAGATATGTTTCCCTCAGAGTCGAGCTACAATGATTAATCAATTAGTCGATCAAAAGAAAATTAGTTTTGATAATCACTTAACTGTTTCAGTCACAAATTTCCTGGTTCCAGCTTCTTAATTGTGAGGATTTCCTGCTTTTCTTCATCTTATTTGCTGTTTTTATTGTGGTATGACAGTAAAGAAGGTCTTTGTTAATCTGGATTCTTTTTACCTCTTTAGCCCAGTACTCAGGAACTCAGATAAAGTGAAAAATATAACATAGCGTACAAATAATCAAGACGTTTCCTCCATGTAGAGCTGCAATGATACAATCAATTAACCAAAAGAAACTAGTTTAATTTCAGTCATTTTTCAAGCAAAAATGTCAAACTTTTTCTCTTAAATGTGAGGATTTGCTGCCTTATTTTGTCATTTATGACAGTAAATGAAGACTCTTTGGGTTTTGGACTGTTAGTTGGATAAAAGTAGTAATTTGAAGATGTCTCTTTGGGCTATTTTTTTGACATTTTATAGACTAAATAATCAATTAATCATGAATCAGTAATGAAAAATAACAGTTAGTTGCAGCCCTCAGAGTGAGTTCAGTGAGATTACTGTTCAAGAGAAGCTCAGATGTAAACTCTTATTCTTGATTTGAGGAACACACGAGAATTTTCTCCTCTTGCACAATGGATTGAGCCGCAGTAGTTTTTCTGAAATAACCTGACCATTTTTATTATTTTCATGACTCCTGCTCCTCTGCTGTATCTCCTCCTGACTCTTTCGTTCTGTACGGTCTCACTTGTGGCGACGTGAAGCGAGAGCCAGAAGACAGACAGAAACTGTGACATCTGTCACTGACAGCAGAGTGACGGAGGGAGAAAATGGGAGACAGGGAAGGCACGGAGGGGAGAATCACTTTTTCATTTTCACCTTTCAGCTTCCCATTAGCCGACAGCGAGAAGCTAATGAAGGAGCGGTATGATAATCTGTTGTTCTGCTATATTTCATGCGTTCCGCTGTCCTGTCGCTGGGGAGGTACGGGATGGTGCAAGCTGTCACAGCTTTAACACGGGACCTGTTTGCATCAGTTGAGAATTTCTCATTGTGAATGTCTAAATTTGAAGAGTCTCTCCATATTTTTGTTGTTGTTGTTGTTTTTTACATTGACACACAGTACATCTAATTTTAGATCTCAGTTTTAACTGCTGTTGTTGGTTTTGACAGCTGTTGAGGAGGAGAATATTATGTTCAAGCACACTTTGTGTCACACATTACCAATAAAATGCATGCAATGTGTCGGCCATTTTAAAAGCACAATATGTAAGTTCTGCCGCTAAGGGTCTTTCTCATATTAAACTACTGCAGGAGTTTTCAACTGATTATGAGACAGTCTCAACTTAATACTGATGCCTCCATATGACCTACATAAGCAAACAAGACCATCAGCAAGAGGATTGGCTGTTTCTGTACAGTTATTTTAATGCACGCCACCGGGTCAGATTATCTGTGAAATCAGATGCAACATGTCTGTGTTTACATTTTCCAGGCAAAAGTTACAGTGAGTTGAACATTAGCCGGTTAACAGGAAGCAGGAGGACATTTCTATTGAGATAAATATTTTTTACGTTTTATTTTGAGGTTGTTGTTGTGGAAATAGTACTGATTTTGTCCACAGGGGCCTCCGAAATCAGCAAAATAGAAAAGTTCCTTGTAGTAGCTTTAAAACAAGCACAGAAGACATGGTTTGGTGACATAGTGAAGGATCATAGGAGTTGTTATCTCCAGTGTTAAACAACCACCATCGCTAATTACAAGCTATCTGAGGTGACTCAGGCAGAAGTCATGTTCATTGATGAGGTTAAGGTAATATTACTTAACTTATTACTTTGTATGAAAAGTAACGTTACTCATTTTTTTATCTGTATTACTTCAGTACCTTGTTGGCGGCCTTGTTGTGCTCCAAAGTTAAACTGTTGTTCCAGTGAACTGTTCTAATCCAGAAAGCTTTTGTTGTTAACTGTCCAGATGTCAGGGAGACAAAAGACCTAGGACGAAAAACAAATTGCGTAATGCAGTATTACTTGAATTAGAAACTGTAAAATAATTACTGTTTAGAAAATTGTAATTCGTTTCACTACCGGCAATTTTTCATTTATTTTCCACATGAAAATAAATGAAACAACTCACTTCAACCACAGACGGTATATTAAATAGGATTTCAACCTATTTAATATACCATCTATGGCTCCAATTCACTATTTGGACTGCAGGGCTCATTTTTGGACATTTTGTCCCATATTGCTCCTTTAATCAACATTACTGTAAATGTGCCAGTGTTAGCCAGCTCGCTAATTACTTAATAGGAAAAATAATAGTATTACAATCGTGAGTTACTGACTGTTAATAAATTACAGATTTCTCTGTTTGAACATTGTTGGAGGCATTTGGGATAATATAAGTACACAACTCATCCAAACATGTAACACATGTCCAGGATTTTCAGACCTTTTAATGCTAAAATGTTCCATATTATAGCTTTAAAAAAAGTGTGATAAACTCCACTCCTGCGCCAAATTTGGCGCTTCTATCGTAAAATGCTCGGTTGTTGTAAATAGTTTCATCTTAACTGCTGCACTAAAGGGTCACAGTGAAGAGAGGGAATGACAAATTGATAAAGCCGTGAAGTGAGGTACCATCCATTTACTGCTCCCTATGGAACTTCCTTTCGTAGACGGCACCAGAGCTGTAACAGAGATCAGAGGGCCAGGCTTCATGACCTGTGTCTGGTTGTGTTTGGGTTCACCTTGCTTTAATAAACACCTAGACGCACAGAGAGGCCCCGCTTCCCTAAACACAGCCACTCTCACACAAACACACTGTCCAAATAACTGCACACACTGTGAACATGGCAGCGCGTGTGTTTTGTAGTGTTTGTGTGTAGCCGTTTCTGTCCGAACCCCACCCTCGCCGAGTGTCTCACAGGTGCATCTCCGCTCTGCCGGCCCGCTCTGGCTGGCTGGCATGTCGGCCTGGCCCCAGATTTACTGCCCTGACACAGGAATCCATTAAAGGCTGTTTAGGGATCCCAGGCCTGAGCCCCTCTGAAATCTCTTTCATTATAGCTCCAAGCTACCATGGAAGGGGAGCGGCTCGGCCAATCAGCAGTGCCACCACATGTGTTCGTGTTTAGCCCGATGGCTGAGAGGCTTAAGTGGCTACTGCACACATCTCCTCCGCTGACTTTTATGGAGAAAATGGCACTTTAACTCTTTGTGTTTTTTTGTAATAGGGTGCGTATGTGACTGAGTGTGTGTGTATATGTGAGTGTGTTATGTCCTCGCTGGCCGAACACAGGCCCTAAATGAGGCCAGGCCAGCCACACGTTACATTCCGCCTGTCTGGCTGGCACAGCGTCGGCTAATCAGGACCGGCTTGGTTCACGGTTCCAATACTGACCCCCCCCACTCCCCTCCTCCCCCCTTCTTCCCCCATTCCCATCATTCTTTGGGGCTTTGAGGAATCATTCCTCACCTCTCAATATTTCCTTCCTTCCTTTTTTCATTCATTCTCTTCCTCCTTCGTTCTTTTGGTCTTGTGTCAGGTTTTTTTTTTCTTACTACTCTTCACCTTTGTATCTCTGATTTCCCTCTTAACACAACCACAACATGAACACGCAAACATTACTGTCTTCACTTCTAAAGCAACCCCCCTTTGCTCTGCTCACTTTTAAGGTTGCAAAAATCCTTTTTCTCAGCGCTGGCCTTTGATAATGTGGCTAAAGTGAGTTTACAGAGACAAAAGCCAAGAAAAAAACACTAGGACAACATTGCCGTGCCACCCAATGCTAACGCACTCTGGTTTTAAGCGGTGCTGGCATGTTAACTGTACCCAGGGGTTGAAGTAACTAATATTTAAAGCTACGATAAGGAGTTTTTGACTGGTTATGAAGCAGTCTCAGATTAATACTGATGCCTCTATATGACCTATGTAAGCAGGAGGAGATTTTTCTTCACATATTTTTATTTTTGATGTTATATTTTGTGGTTATTACGGTGAAAACACTCCCACTTTTGTCCGCAGGGTCCTCCAAACTCAACAAAATATGAAAGTTTCTTCTAGTAGCTCTAAGTATGCATCACACAATGTAATCTGCTTAGTTACTTCTAAATCATTATTGAGATCTGAGTACAATTTGATTTAATATCCAGACCTAAGCTAATAAGGCTGTCAGATAGCAAACAGGACAAAGAAAACTATGAGAGAGGTGAGAGGTGACCCAGTGCTAATGCAGGCTGGTTGTTAGCAGTGCTAGCGTGTTAACTGTACCCTGTGAGTGCTTGTGTGTGCATGTATAAGAAATCACAGAGACTGATGGACAATTTGGACAAAAAAAAATAGACACAGAAGGTTTGCAGCGATATGTAAGAAGGTAAATGGTAAAAAATGCAAAGATTGTAAATTGGAAAGTGAGATAGTGTTGACATAAGTGAACATTTTCCTTGCCTTTTCATTACATGTGTTTCTTCCTACTCTTCACCTTTGTGTCTCTGATTTCCCTCTACCACAACCACAACACAAGCACGCAAACACGACTGTCTTCACTTCTTAAACCCCCCCGTGCGCCGCTCACTTTTAGACTTGTAAAGAACCTTTTTTTCCTCAGTGCTGGCCTTTGATAATGTGGCTAACGTGAGTTTAGCAGAGAAATCAGAGAGGCGGAGCCAAGCCAGAGTTAAAAAAAACAAACAAAACAAAACAAGGAAAACATTGCAGTGCCCTCTAATGCTAACACAGACTGGTTGTTAGCAGTGCTAGCATGTTAACTGTACCCCATGAGTGCTTGTGCGTCTACAAGTAGAGGGACAAGTTTTCCTTCCTTCCTTTTATTCATTCCTTTCCTCCTTCATGCCTTTCATTAAGTGTTTTTTCCTCTTCTTCACCTTTGTGTCTCTGATTTGCCCTCTACCACAACCACAACACAAGTGCACAAACACGACTGTCTTCACTTCCCCTGTGCTCCGCTCACTTTTAGGGTTGTAAAAAACCTTTTTCTCAGTGTTGGCCTTTGATAGTGTAGCTAATGTGAGTTTAGCAGAGAAATCAGAGAGGTGGAACAAAGCCAGTATGAAAAAACAAAACAAAACAAGGAAAACATTACAGTGCTCCTTAAAGCTAATGCACACTGGCTGTTAGCAGCACTAGCATGTTAACTGTACTCAGTGAGCGCTTGTGTGCACCGAGACTGAAGGACAATTTGAGATATTACTGTGTGCAGCAATATGTAAGAGGGTAAATGGACTAAAATGCAAAGAGTGTAAATGAGAAAGTGAGATAGTGTTAACATAAGTGAACATGCACATGCAGTAGGGAGGAACATGTGCGTCGTAGTGGAAGGCATGTTAATAAGTGGCCTGGGGCAGATTTGGGCTCCCATGGGGAGAGTCCTGCCCTGCTCTGTGAAGCTTCTGTCTCTTCTTTAACCCGCCCATTAAATATGGTACACAGGTGGCTTATTAAACCCACTGTGTCAGACAACTACAGTACACACTGATCATTCAACTCTCTGCAATGACAAACACAATCACATGCACTGGTGTGCGTAATGCAAATGATTAATGTAGTTGCCCACGTCTTAACTCAGCAGAGCGCAAGTAGCTTTTAGTTCGCTTATAATGCTGAGTTTGATAAAATACTGCAGGGGATCTTAAAGATTTTTATCCCTAGACCCAAATTTGACAAATTTAGTCTCAACCCTGAGGGTCCGGGCTTATTAAAACAAGCAAGTACTCCTGTCTTCTGGGGACCCACCAGACACAGACCTGCATCTTTTCTCTATCGCGTTCCAAGTCGTTGTTTTATGAAAAGCTACACCTCAGCAGAACACCATATTTGTCTAGAATCCATGTTTAGAGAGAACCCCCTCTTGGGTCCACTTTTATTGTTTTATGTTATTCTTTAAGTCTTAACTACATCCAATTTTCTGTGTTGTTCTCATTAACAGCACAACTTCAACAAGTCTCCCATGAGCATGGGCCCTCGAGATCTCGGATACGGGCTTGATGATGATGAGCTGGACAGTGCAAGCAAGTAAGTACTCTTGTTTTTATGACCTATGACCTCACAACATTTTGTCACTGAAGACACTTTGATGTTGTTTCAAGTATATATGTCATGATATGAAAACTTTGCTCATGACTGGATTTGTTTTTTATGGAGGAAAAAGTTGATGGCAGGTTCAAGGTTGCTTTTCCATGCAGATTCAATCTGTTTTTACTCATGATAATACTGCCCCCAAGTGGAGATTTAAAGCAACAGCATTAGTTGACAGAAATGTCAGCCACTTTAACCTCTGCTACTCAAAGGAGTAATCATTGTGTAATTATTGGCTTGTTTTCACTAATATTCACAGTAATACACAATATATATAAAAATGTTTGAAATTTCCCGCCATAGTTACATTTATTAACCCGTCTCTGTGCAGGATCTCGTCAGAGGACAGCGGGGACGTCCCTTCTTACATCGAGGACAGCGATGATTCCTACTCACTAGACCTCGACATCGACTCCTCCCGCTCGAGGCCAGATGAACCTGCTGGAGGAGATCCTCGACTCTCTGAACACCACGACGGTGGAGAGCGGCAAACTCAGCGCTGCCAAGAGCCTGGACTTCTTCAGGTCCATGGAGGATTTAGACTACAAGCCCACGGTACGAAAGAGAGGCTGGAAGAAGATTGGATCATGAGAAGGCCTGTCTTTATTTACAAATTCAGAATTTAAGGAAAGAGGGCAGAGAGATGCAACAGACAGAGTTTATGTTAAGAAATACCTGAATTGTTGCTGCCAAGTTTTATGGTGAATTGTTTACTTGTAGGTCCAACTACAAAAATTATGTGCTAAAATACATTTTTAACACAATTCCTAAGAATTGTGTTCTGGAGACAGAAGAGTAATGCAGTTGATAGGTGAAGTCTGTGAGGTTTTTGGTTCAGCACACTGATACAAACAGTCTCTATAGTAGAATGTTGTAGAATGAGACTCAACCAAACTTTAATGCTCACATGTTGCCTGATCGCCATAACAACATGCAATGAGGGTTTACAACCAAGCTTGATAACTCATTTTGCACATGAGGATAATGACAATTAATATGTCAAATTATAGTGAGATACACCAATCTGAGCATGTGCCAACCTTACTTAAACAGTGTTCATAACGCTGGTGTTGATTCCACCCACAGACTACAGGAAGGCAGATATTTGATGACATTTTTGTCGTGTATATGGGTGGAAGAAGTATTTAGATCCTTAACTTAAGTAAAAGTTGTAATACTATAATGTTGGAATCTTTGTTGCAAGTAAAAGCGCTGCATTCGAAATTCAAAAGTAGTAGCATCAAAATATACTTCAAGTACTAAAAGTAAAAGTACTCATTATGCAGGTCCATTTCAAAATCATATTCCAGTCATATCCAGTTATATTACTGGATTATAATTATTGATTCATTTATGACAATATAGGGAGGGCAGTAGCTCAGTCCATAAAGACTTGGCTTGGGAACCAAAGGGTCACCAAAGGGTAAATTTGCAAAGTAACTAGTGACTAAAGCTTTAAAATACGTGTAAAAGTGCAATATTTGCCTCCAGAATGTGGTGGAGTAGAAGTAGTAATTAGCATAACACAGATATGCTTGAGTAAAGAACAAGTAAATCACAATTTTACTTGTCAGGTTCAGTACTTGTATAAAAGTTCTTAGTTACATTCCACCACTGGTTGTTTAATGGTACTTCCTTGTTTCTTGTTGTTCCAGAACAAGCCCACAACTTCCAGTGACTCCAAACCTGCAGATGACGGCAGCAGTGGTGGAGACGAGGATCAGGGCGGCTGGAACATGGGCCAGGACGACAGCGCCGTCCACGGGAAACACCTCCCTCCATCGCCACGCCGACAGCCCAACAAGAGCAGCCTGAAGAAACCGATGACAGCTCCTCCTCCGGTGCCCATCATCACAGCTTCATCTCCAGCCCAGGACACCAACGTCTCCAAGTCACTTCCTCATCATTACAACTCCGACCCTCGCCCTCTACCTCCAGGACGACAACCAGGAGACCGCTTCTCCTACTCGCCCTCAACGTCCCACAGAATTACAGCCGCACCGCCATCTCCCACTCTGTCTCACACCTACAGTTCTCCACCGAACTATTCTCCGGTACTGACCGGCCGCTCTCGGACCATCTCAGACCCTCAGGCCAGCACAGAGCCTCCTCCTCCTCAGAACCAGAACCAGACTGCCTCCACCAGCGTCCTGAGGAGGAAGGTGCTGTCCAAGGAGACAGTGAGGCACTACCAGGAGAAGGCCCTGCAGAGGCAGGGCAGCAAGAACCAGCAGGAGGGTCAGGGGAGCCCGTCGAGGAACAGCCAGTCAGCTATGCAGGTCCCGTGGGAGAAAGAGGTGTCCAAGGAGGGGCTCCTGGGGCTCGGCCTGTGTCTGGGTCAGGGGAAAGGCTCGGGGGCGGCCGTGGTGCAGGATCAGGGCCTCCTCGAGGAGATTGAGTCCATGTGTTGCCTCAGCCCGGTCCTGCACACCAGCCTGCAGCTCTCACAGGTTCACTGCAACAACAGCCACCACCAGGTCCAGGGCAAAGCCACAGATGAGTCGTAGGGACGTCAGAGACTCTGTGTCTGTAAAATGCCATAGTTCTACTGAAATATATTCAATTCTTCTGTTACAATTAGCCACAGTCTCAGAGAAATTCTGACCTTTTTTTATCTCAGCACTCAGCTATCAGGAACAATTCTGAACAAATTTGATGTCATACAGGCAGGAAACAGGAAGAGATGAATTGGTGCGCTGCATAACTCTCCATCTTTAAATACATTTCTGTGCTACATAAAGCCCTAAAAACCTTGTTTTTTAAGAAAACAAACCAAAATATCTGCCAGTGTAGTAAAAATATTTCAACCTGTTTACAGGAATTTTAATCAAGTGAATATCTGTATCTCGAAGCAAAAAAATCATTTAAAAAAACAGCCATAAACGATAGTTGCTGGGTTCAAACCCAGCTCAGTCGAGCAGAAACAAGCAGGTTTCAGGCTTCGCATTGCTGAGCAAAGTCACCTCAGCTGGTTACGTTATGTTTACAAAGGAAGAGTTGTTTGATTTTGCTCATTTATATTAGAAATGCGTATCTTCGTCCTCAGTACTAAATAACCGATGTGGCGTTGATACGGTCAAAATTTAATAGAATTCTATTCATATTACTGTTTTTCACTTTATGCTAATTACCAAAAAATGTGTCGGGTGGACTTCAATGTTCCAAGGCTTTTTTTTGTAGAGCACTTTGAGCCACACTTTTGTGTCCAATTTCAAGTCAATCAGATTTCCGGTGTGAAGGGCGTGGCCTGTCCAAAATTGTGTTTTGGGGCCTTAATTGTAGGGCTACTATTTGGCCAGTTGGGCTTCTGTTTCTTGGGAAGCACACGTGCATCATTTCCAGCTATCGGCTGTTCTTGGCTTCCATAGATTTGTGGTGGAAACTAGTTAAAATAATCTTGCTGCAGTGGCAGATTTTTTCACTTCCAATGTAAGATAACTGCTTTTCCTTTGAGTGAATTTGATTCTCTGCTGAAGTGACAAGTTGTGAGTTTATAAGGTTTTAATTTCTTAAAATAAGTTAATTATCTTGTGAGAGAGGCATTTAAACTGAGGCCATAGTACTGAATTATTTTTATTTTGAAGTGCCGCAAAATCAGATTTTAAGAAAATAGAACTTTACAAACTCAGTTACAAACAGAAGACCTGATAAGAAGGAGAATTCTGCAGTGTTTTTACTGCTCATCGTTGTATTTCTGTCTGTAATCATCTAAATTTATGGATAACACATAGTTTCCTGTGTTGTATTTCTCATCTTGTAACATATTCACAATGTAATACCTGAAAAAAAGACCCATGAATTAGATTTTGGGTGAAATATAAGTAGCCAACAGGTGATGGAGGAACTTTCCATCTTCACTTAAAGGAATTTAGAAAAGTCTCAGTAGTTTTTTCAGGATTAAGAAGGGATTATATCTCCTCAACACACCACTGTGTCTGTCTTTTACTCACTGTGTTCCGAGCATTTCACAAGATCGAATTAAATTTGCACTTGTAGGTTAAATAATAAATAATACTCAGTCTTGACCACCTGGTACTAAAACATTTGAGCAAAAAACAACAAAGTGAGACAGATTGTCCAGACACAAAGTCCACTCGGGCCTTTGAAATGAATTATACACTGTGTTCAGTTACATGTTTTTTATCACCATGCCTTAAACGGACATGTGATTTGTTTTTAATACTCTGGTGTCTTAATCTATAGATACCACAACAGGTACTTTGTAATCAGAATCTCAGATCTTTAGTGCAACAGTTAATAGTTCTTAAACAGCACTGTATTTCTCTGGATTAATAGAATAGTTAATATATATATATATAAATAATAAGATGTGCTTTAAGCTGCTGTTTTAAATTGCATCCAGATAATGAGATGTGCATGTAGAGACCTCTCTGTCTGTCTCTCTCCTCTTCCTGCATTCCTCAGGACACTTCTGTCCCTCTGAAGAGACAACAATACAGTCAAAAGTGAATCATCTTTAAATGCCAGTGTCAATGCTTCATGTCCTCTCCTTTCTCTTTTTCCACCATCATCGCTCTTCCCCTCGTGCTGTGTCTCCTAATTTCTTCTGTCTTTTAGTCCTTTCAGCACATCTAACTTTCACTCTTGACCTTAACAGTGGTGGCCAGTTGTTGCAGAGCTCGTGTGATTTGGAGCTGATGTGAACTTGAAAGGATGAGGCTGGTGATACTCTGTGTTTTTTCTTGTTATGACAAGATATTTTCCCATCTCATACAAACATGACATACAAACTTATCACATTGTAGCAAGAAACTTTTCTTGTTATAACAATTTGCCATAACTAATTAAATGTCTCATGTTACAACTTGATAAGTCAGTGCAGCGTTTCCCAAACTTTTCATGTCAAGGACTCCCACAGGAGATGCACATTAGATCATGGATCCCCAGTTTGAGAAGATTTTGTCTTACAAATCCCCTCTAAGTATTTTTTTTAAGGTTTTAAAATAATAAAGTCTACCAGAGCTGCAACATTAGTGAGTTAATTGATATGTTGAAAGAAACAGTTGCCAACTACTTTTCTTTGTCATTTATTATAGTTAATGAAGAGTCTTTGGGATTTGGACAGTTGTTGGACAAAAAGAGCATTTTGAAGATGTCACTTTGGGCTCTGGGAAAATTATCGAAAGATTTATTGATAATGAAAATATTTGTGAGTTCCTGCCCTAAAGTCTTCATAGTTAATAAATGATCAAACTAGGATCACCATAAATTACAATGAAAACAGCCAAAACCATTTCCTGTGTTGTTCCAGTTTCCAAAAAATGTGATAAACATTCAAATATTCTGTTCCTCTTTTTGCTGGAGACCCCTTGCAATCCACTCAAGGACCCCTGTTGGTCCCCAAACCCCAAAACCACTGACTTAGTGCTTCACTTATATTGTCAGAATATGATGTCATAAAAATATAAGTTATCAAGTTAGGACATGTAACATTTAACATTATAATAAGATAAGTAGTATGTAGTTATAACAAGAAAAGTGTGCTGTGATCACATGAGCTGCAGATTAACTGTAAGTGGGATAAATATTATTAATTATTTATTTTATTTGTTGAAATTAAGAAAAACAAGCGATATCACCAGACTTATCAGAGAACTCAGTCTTTTCTTTCTTTCTTCTCTGTCTCTCTCTTTGTTTGCTCACAGGAGGAAATGCAAACTCTGTCCTCGTAGGTTCGAGTCACACACTGTACCGCGCTGCAGTGGTTGATGATTGTACTGTAATGAAGCAATACGGTTCTCCTCAGAGAGTAGCTACGTGGATGTAATGTGCACAGACAAAGTATTTCTATAACAGACTCTCCTGTGGAGAGACGCGCCCACGTCCAGAAGTTGTGGGTTCCCATCGTTCTCTGCGCAGCCACAAACCCAGAGAAAAGAAGAAAGCTTTTTCATGTGCTTGTGTTGGGATTATTACATTTATGGTTCGTTGTTCTCATGATTTATGCCAGACGCCAGTCGGTGTGGCAGTTTAATAGCAGCTATTTCTCCGCTTTTCGAGTGCTGCTCTGCGTTAACGATTTGCTCATAAAGTCTTTGGCGTGCTTCTAAAAGCCCAGGAATCAGTCTTAGTAATTCCAAAAAAGGGGAAAAAAAAAACAGACTCCAGAACAATCTCTCCACCGGCCTTAGTCATTGTAAACACTTTTAAAAAACTTATGTACTATGCAAATATTTTAAAATGATCCAAAAGGTCAGTTTTCTTTAACAGTAATGTAAAGTTATAATGCACGATTCTACTTGAAGAATAATCACAATCAGACTAGTTTATAGTGGGAGTGCGCCTCACGTGTCCCCAAAGAAAAAAAAATAAATGTCAAAGTCTATATAACTGTGTGTGAGCTGAGGTGTGTCTGTGAGTGTTAATGACAGAGGTGTGTGTATGTTGTGCCTTATGCAGGAAGAGTACCACCCAGTTTAATCACAACAAGGTACAGTATTACAGAAGGGAGGTGTATGCAATGTTTTCAGACCACCTTAAATCAGGAACATTATGGTATTTGTATAATAAACAGTCCTTAGAAACTGACCTGAAATGAACTTGGGTACTCGTGTTGTTTTTATAGCCGTTTAGCTCTTGAGTTTCGGCTTCAGTCCAGCTGGAGTTGCTCAGTGTTTTTTTTTTTTTCTTTGCTGCGGTGGTCGGTGGGAATCTTCCTGCCTGCATTTAAGAGAGGATCTCTGAATTTCTCCGGGTTATTTGACTTTTTGTAAATTAGGTACTTTCTTCAGTTGTACTAATAGGTGATTCTAACTTGTATAGTTTTTGCTCTCTTTTTGTTTCCTCTCTTCTTTTTTTCTTAATGAAAAAAAAACGTGAACACTCATTCTGAGCTAACTATTGGAAAAAAAAAAAGTGTTTCTCAGAGGAGTTTCTCTAGTTGATTTCATATTGATGAGAAATTATTTTCAACTGAATAGACGTGTATTTTTGCTGGCTTGAGTTTATTTTACATGGATAATATATGATCGGTGTTGTATGTTGTAGAACACCTAATATTTGAATGTTTTAGATTTTATTTTTGGAAGAAAAAAAAAACAATAGAGAGAGAATATTAACATTAACGTCCCATGTAGCCATTCATGTTCAGAAGCATTTGACACCTTCTAATGAAAATAAGCAGAGACTGACGCTTGCTTGTACACGGTACAAAGCTTATTGTTGTATCTGCATGTATGTACCTGTATGTGTTGTATACTATGATTTTGTTTTGTTTAGTTTTACAGACGTGCTCTCTTCTGTTCTGTTGGTATTAATTATTATTTCAGTATTTAGCACTTCCATCGAATCGAGAACGATGGAGTTAACGTTTGGTCTGGTACAGTACACTCATTCTGCCTTGCATTTTGGGTCTTGTAGAGTTAAATGTCATCTGCCTTGCATTTTATGTAGAAGGAAACATTTCTACTTCGGTTACAGGCTACTGTAAATCTAACCGGAGAGGTTTGCGGGGAGAAATACTTGAGCAGTCAGCTGCTGTTAAGGGTGATGTGAAAAGCTTTAGTATCTCTGGTCCTGTTTACACTAATGTTGTACAACAATGAAGAAATATTGTCCAGGGATTTGCATTTCAATGATACCATATTACTCTGCTAACAATACATTTATATAATTATAAGTATGACTGTCCTGAAATTACAAATTTGGAGTGAGTGGGAGGTGTCAGATTATGTAGCAGCTTTTACTGAGGTACTTTGGAGTGAGAACTTAACAAAAATATTAACATCACTTCCCCTTTTAACCACACATTCAAGAGGTGTGTGTGTGTGTGTGTGTTCAGTGTAGTGAAAACTTTGGACAAGTTACAGTTAGCAGCTTTTTTTTTTTTTTTTTTCCAGTTTGTTTTTTGGGTATCGTAATGATGATGATGATGATTAACTCTTCGGTATGCCATTTACAGATTTTCTTGATTCTGTGCACACTTGCATGTTCTCATTGCAGAGAAAACAACTGTCTTAAACAACTGAGGTCAATCTAACGTGCTGTTCATGAGTAACTTGGTACAACTGCACATAATGTATGCACTGTGAACTGAAAATAAATTATACTGTTTCATGCTCATGCATCTTGACTCATTTTTGTTGAATAGCAAAGAACAAAATTCTGTATTAAAGGGACAGTTCACCCCAAAATCAAAACTACACATTCTTCCTCTTACCTGTAGTGCTATTAATTTATCTAGATAGTTTTGGTGTGAATTTCTTGTGAGCCTCAAAACTGCACCAGACTGACAAAATCTACCATAATATTGCATGTTTCATTATTGTATTTTATTTTATTTTATAAAAGGACTGCTGCTGACTGGTGCATTGTTTTTGTTTTGCAGTCGTGCGTACATAATTAAAGCATTAGTTGCCAAGAATAATTCATGCCAATTTTTTGCACATGCTTAGGTCATGGCTGGCTATTTTATTTTATTTTATTAGAGAAATAAAGCAGAAACACTTTTTTTTTTTTTTTTTTCAAAAAATTATAAGGAAAAGCAAATTTTATACAAATCAAAAATGCTGTACACATCTGATTTATTATTTAATAACTTTATATCATTGTATTGTTGTACCATGAGTTTTTGTCATTACATCCCTAAAGCATTACAGAACATAGGAATAATATGTATTTTTGATTTTTGGGTGACCTGTCCCTTTAATAGAGAAAGAAACGGCGTTGTTTGGTATTTTGTGTATTCAATATTCACAGTTTACACAGCAAATACAAGGAGACTGCTGGGTTATTGAGTAGGAGAGTGTAGTTGTGTGGTGTGTGTGTGAATATCAGTGGCTTATTGATTTGGCAGACACCACATTGTTCCTAAATAAACCTATAATAGTTTGCTGACATAAAATAAATTAACACAAATACATTCACTTTAATTTACCGGCACATTTTCTATGTACATTTGTCAACAATTTAAGGCAGAAATTAAATTCACAGTTTAAAAAACAATGAACAAAATCATCATTAAAGTATATACAGTTCTACTGCAGTCTATAGACAGTTCTTGTTTCTAACAACATGCCGTTCAGCCTGGAGAAACCTAAGAAACTATTCTTGTCTGGTGCAACTGATCCTGAAACGTGACTCTTTAAGGACATTATTCTGTCAGTGAGGAGCTACAGTATGAAAAGTCCAGTGGGAATGTTCACTGAACACGAGACATAAATCAACACTGACAGCAGAGGCAAAGGCATTTTTCCTGTACAATAATAAATACACATGGATGAAATTTCATCAGTTTGAGTGATGAGTCTGGTGATCTTATACATTTGTCTTATAGTCAACAAATCCAATGAAAAGATAAAAACTAATGAACAATGATCCTACTTACAAGTGTTGTCTGTGTGGCCAAAGCTTGTCCAACTGTCCAAAAACTGTTAAAAACACATCAGTCAGCGACACTGTTACACTGGTCAGCATGTTCCTTCTCTACAATGACTCTGAAGTTTATTTCCAGACAACCACACACACACTTTCCAGCTGCAGTAAACACTCACTTGTGTATTAATCCATGTCTGAAAATAGTCCCCAACAAAATGTTTGAGTAACATTTGCTAAAAAAAACTACAAAACTACTTTAAAGAAATTACTGAGAAAAAAGATGAGCGTTTGTGAACCATTTTTAAAAATTTGTCTTCAGTAGGTAGCAGTGGCTTTTTGAGCAACTAACTATTGTTGGTTTTGATCTTTTAATGGGATTTGTTGACAATACAGAAAAATATACACTAATGCTAATGCTTTATTCTTTAAAGGACCAGTGTGTAGAATTTAGTGGCATAGAGGTTGTAGATTGCAATCAATTGAATACTGCTCGCCTCACCATCTCTCCACAAGCATGTAGGAGAAACTACTGTGGCCATGAAACTACCAGTGTTTTGTTTGTCCGTTCTGGGCTACTGTAGAAACATGGTGGTTCAACATGGTGACGTCCACCCACGGGGGAGGACCCACAGCTTCTGTAGCTATAAACAGCTTTTTCTAAGGTAACAAAAACACAACAATTCTTATTTTCAGATGATAAAACGCCAATGAAAACCGGTTTATGGACATTATATTCCATCACAGCCATTTTCTGCAAATAGATCCTCATAAATCTCACACACTGGACCTTTAAATGAGGACCATTATGACTCAATCCGCTTGTCTCCGGATGAGGCTTTAAGACAATGTCTCTGTGTGTCCCCAGTTTTGATCAGATGTTCCTTTGATTGCTCAAAGGTCCATCAATCCTAAAAAAAAAAAAAAAATATGGATCAGACACAAAGATGTGACAGAATCGATAAATTCTGACCTCAAATCTTTTCATTTAGATGGATGTACTGCGGGATAGTGAAGCCAGGTGCAAAACATTGCAGGAAGATGGATGAAGCACCGGAATATAGAATTACAGAGAAATGGTGTCACTAGATCTCATACAGTTTTCCAGCATGTGCATATGCAAATGAAGACAGACAGCTGTAATTTAAAATGGAGGTATTACAAGAGGGAAGATCATGTTTACATGCAGGCTGCAGATATTCTTCTGCAGAGTTCAGCAGATGTCCTCACTTATGATTTTTTAAAGGTCCAGTGTGTAAGATTTATGTGGATCTTTTGGCAGAATATGGCAGAGATGGAAAGTAATATTATAATATTAATATCTTTTCATTAGTGTATAATCACCTGGAAATAAGAACCGACCCTTCTTAAGTCCAGCCTCTTTTCACTCTGTGCTACAGTGACAGTTTTTTATATATTTAATTGCTGTTATGCCTTTAATGGATAGGACAGCTGAAGTGAGGACAGGAAAGGAGGAGAGAGGGAGATTGGGGGATGACATGCAGCAAAGGGCTGCAGGTGGGAGTTGAACCCACAGCTTATGGGACGCACGCTTTACCAACTGATACAGTTGAGCAGGTTTTCAGCTGTCTCCTTTCCTGTTTCCTGTACTAAGATATGCTAGGTGTTGAGCTAATCTATGCTGAAAAGTAAAACAAATTTCGAAAATGCTTGAAAGACGCTGCTGGGAGACTTTTAAAAGCGAAACATCTTAAGTTAGTTAATGGTTAGTTAATGGTTAGTTAACTACCTAGCTAATCTACATCGATCATTAACTGGCAAGTGAGCTAACTTTTTGCTAATACTAGCTTGCTAGTTAGCTAGCATTTTGCTAACATTTGCTAATTCAAGATGTGACAGGAAAAGGAGAAAGTTGTCCAAGGTACCAAGTTTGCTCAACTGCTATTGGAGCACAGAGCAAAAGGGGGTGGGGCTTAGTAAGATATAAGATCAATTCATTTATCATTATACAACAGCGTTGTATAGCATAGAGAGGTTCAATTGTATTTTTGTTAGAATATTGAACTAGTTACCAGGCTTTACAGGGTTTACTTTGGTGATATACGGTCCTCTGAATACACACAGTAGCGTTTCGACTGTTGGCCCCGCCCATGAGTTCCCGCTCAGCCCGCAGACTTAACACTGTGATGACGTCGCAGATTCTTAAATCACTTTTCTCAGCTCGAGGAAAGTTTAACCAACATAAAACCTGGATAGAAAGAGTCATAACTGAACTTGTTTGCAGCAATAGTTTTACAAATGTCTCTTTAGGGGAAAATGCTTTGTGGCCACAAGCAAATTTTTCGCTGCTATCAGCAAGCAGCAACACCCTATCTGTTTTATCTGTTTCTACAGAGGCCCAGAACGGACAAACAAAACACTGGCTTTAAGATACGGCCATTTTTCACAAGTTTTGTGGTTTTCCTACACACTTGGAAGGGGAGGGTGAGGCAAAGGTCACTGCTAGATGCCACTAAATCTTACACACTGGTCCACATTATCTATGTGTTATCAGGTGTATTTTGAGCATCAGCTTCTTCATTGCTACAGTAACCACATTATCACCCTGCATGTAAACACAGTCCTCGCCTGTGTCTCATATGAGTCTCTCCATCGGCGGCGGCTGGGTGATGCTCCACATCTCCACCCGTGATCCCTCCTTCTCCTGCCTGCTGGGGCTGTAGGTGCCATGGGTGGCGCGGCGATTCAGCGCAACCACCAGGCCGATGGAGGTGAGGATGAGAACCAGCAGCAGGATGACAGACACCAGACTGACGGACAGCAAGAGATCAGAGGTCAAACCCTCAGAGGTCAACTGGGGAGAAGGAGGGACAGAGACAGAATCAAGAAATGATGCTTACTGGGGATTTTAAACAAATGTTTTGGTTTACAGACGCTCACACACAGGAAACAATGTTTATTTCTGTCTCTCTCACACACTCCTCTCCTCTCTTCACTGCTTTACACTACACCAGGCGCTCCACGCGCGCTGCCAAAGTGCTGATGGATGTGTTTCCCATCTCAGCAGGTGGGTTGCGACCACCAGGAGCCTCAAGTTGCTGCGGACTGAAACCCCCCTCCGTCTGCCGCCTCTCTCGCAGTTTGGCTACAGCCAGCGCCAGCCCCAGCATCACCACTATCGCCAAGCCAACCAGACACGGTGCCAGCACGGCAGCCACCCGCGAGCTGTATGGAGCACGCTCCGTCTGTGGAGGATCACACACACAAACACACAGACACACACACACGGGCAAGATGCTGCCTGATGATCCCATTAGCACATACACAGCAAACACCACCAGAAACACACCAAAAATAGCCACTACACACACACACACACACACACACACTGTAAAAATAAACTATTTGTTTTAACTTTAAAAGGTTACAGTCCAGGCTTCTTTAAAATTTAAGTTGACTGAATTTGAAAAGACAAGTAATTTTGTAATGATTCTAAACAAATAAACTTGATATTAATTCAGTTGTACTTGAGAAAACATGTTCAACAAGTTTAAGATGTTAAGTTGAACCCACAACTGTTTGAATTTGAATTCCTTTTACATTTACTCAGTTTGAAGGAACACACAGCAAGTTTCCATCATGTATGTTTTCATCAAACTATTAAAAAGAAGACTGCAGTGAGTTTTAACTCTCACACAATGCCTGCTGAGAAGTCTGCTAATATACTGATCATGTTCCTTTAGAAACTTGATTTAATGAGTTGACTGAACTCAACAATAAAGACCGCCCACTTGCCAGGGGTGAGTTAAGATGCCATGTTGGACCAGTAAATCTAGGAACTCACTGGGCCAACTGGGCATGTATTAAAGAAGAATTAGACTAATAAATTATTTTCAATATTGATTGATCTTTGGTAATTTTTCATGCAGAAAAGGCAGAAAATGTTTTTGGCATCTTGAATGTGGTGATTTCATACCTTTCTCACTTTATTATCTTATTAAACTGAAATTTGGGTTTTGGGCTGACAAAACAAGACATTTAAAGACATCATGTTGGACTTTGATTTAATCTTTGTTGTTATTTGCTCACCACTAATAAATAAAACAATGCGTATAGGGGCAAGTAAAAATCACTTTGGGCAAGTAGATTTCTGACCCACTTGCTCGACCAGGTGAAAAAAAAGACATTAACATTGAGCCCTGTACAGTACATTCATTCTAGAGCTGCAACAATAACTCGATTATCAATTTATTATTAAATTAATCACCGACGTTTTGTTAATTAATTAATTGGTTTGATTAATTAAAAAAAGAATATTTTAGTTTCTTCACTCCTCTATGACAGTAAACTGAATATCTTTGGGTTGTGAGCAAAACAAGATATTTTAGGATGTCATCTTGGCCTTTGGGTGACATTTTCCACCATTTTCTGACATTTTGTAGACCAAACAACTTATTGATTAATAAAGAAAGTAATCAACGAATTTATCGATAATGAAAGTAATAATTAGTTGCAGCCCTAATTCATTCAACTCATTATTTCAGGTTAAAAGACTTCAAGTCAGATGAACTCATCTTTATAAGTTCTGAAGTGAAGTGTTCTGAAAATAAATAACATATTTAAAATTTATTTAACTCAAATGAATGAAACTTGTATATTTATGTTAAGTTAATGAGAAAAGATGCATTGATTCTGCTAAAGTCCTGTATGTTTTTTAAGTGCATGATTCTTTTCTAGCAGGAAGAAAAGCTGCTTTTCATGGAGCGTCTGAAGGCGTTTTAATGACTTGTGAAAACCGCTAAGATTCATTTTTAACTCACAGCCCTGTGGCCCTTTGATCATCTCACACCAAACACACACACACACACACAAGCAGCTTCACTACCAACCAGAAACCACAGTCACCTGCATGCAAACACACAGATATCTGACAAACCCAGTGAATCAAGGTGAATCAAAGCCTCCAGCACAGCAGGTGAGTGATTGTTAACATTTATTAACCAGCAGATGATGCACTTACATCAGTAGTTCTGGTTGGTGTGATAGTCGTGACACTCTGAGCGGCTGCTACAACAGCACAACAGCTGTAAGTATCACTCCATTAAACTGACACCATCCTTATAACTAAAGCTTCTTCTTACTGAACTTGTCAGGTTGCACAAGACTATGAAAAAAAAATCTCAGAAGTCAGCAAACTTTACACCGAGCAATCAACATGGAAACATAATTCTAATAAAAATACAACCATCCATATCCTGAGGCAAAAAATAACTTATGCACTCATGCTCGACGGTGCAGACATCACACTTTCTTTCCCCCGCTACAGGTTCTTTGTTGACTCCTGGAAAGTGCTTACCTGTCACTGCAGCACAGTTGGCTGTCATAGTGAGTGTGACACAAGCGAGCCGGAGCAGCCTGCAGCCAGGACCCGCCATCAGTCACCGGCTGCCACACACACCGACACCGAGATGTCTAACTAACCAGTCTCTAAGGTACACGGCAAGGCCACCCTGAAGCCTCGGCAGAGCAGCTACACACACAGAGACGGTAGCAATGCTTCCCTGCTGTCAGCACTATAAACCTGCTCTGTGTGTGTGTGTTTTGTGTATATGTGTGTGTCTGCCAGATAAGCTGCCCTCATACGTTTCTGTGAAGCAGACCGAACTTCTGTGAATGCCACCAGCTCTCTGCTGAAACTGCACTTCAGCACCAGATGCTGTTTTTTTGCTGGCGAAGCACATTTCTCCCTCTCTGCTCCTCTCGCTCTCAAAGGATGGCCACATCAGTGCAGACACTGAAAAACTGCTTCCCATTTCCCCCCCTCCTTCCTCACCATTAGGCCTACCTGTGCTTCCAAAGAACACACACACACACACACAACACACACTACACGCTCACACAGGCTTGAAAAATACAAGATGGAAGCAAGGAGGCAGGTGTATGACAGAGGAGTGCAACTGCATATTGACTGCATGGCCAAAAGTATGTGGACATCTGAACCTGTCAAAGGCATTACACCTGGTAAAAAAAAAGAAAGGCTCAGAAATGACAAGTTCTTGTAAATAGAAAGTATCTTGACTGGAAACATCACAACCTGGCATGGGATGTGCACGGCACAGGACCGGAGGACTCTACAGCAGATCATTAAAACTGCCCAGAACTCCACTGGTACCCATCTATCAAGCATCAGTGATACCGGGGAGGTGAGTTGCCTGTGCAGAGCTCGGAGGATACTGAAGACAACACCCACCCCAGCCACAGCCTGTTCACCCTACTGCCATCTGGCAAGAGATACAGAAGTATCCACTGCCCTACCACCAGACTACAGAGCTGTGAGACTGCTTAATTCAGTCTCAGCACTCCATCGTGTAAAATAGTTTGTAGTTTATTGAGTTTATTTTAATTTTGATGTCTTCCCATGCCATATTCTTATTAAGTTTTACAGACGAGCAGCCTGTAAGGCTGCAGGGAGACCCTTCTCTATCTGCTGGATACTTTGGAAACCCTGAAACATGACCATTAACCATTGCCCCCAGGGTAAAACATCATCATCCCCAACTTTGAGAAGATCAAAGACTTCTTCTCCAAGCAGTAAAAGTGAAGGTCTTCTGGACCGACTTCTTAACTTCAGCACTTGACTTCAGATAAGAGGTCTCTCTGCAGAGCAGTATCTCATCCAATCTGAGAACTTCAGAACTTGTTAGATAAATCCTTTATTGCAAATCTTATCTTTGCATGCTCAGTGTATAATTGGTGGGGCAACCTCATAGTCTAAAGCGGTGAAAGAATACTTTTTTTCCCCTTTTCTCATAAAAGCATCAGACTCAGAAAACCATTTCTTTTTATCAAATGATAGGTTTGCCTTTTTTCAAGTTTGTTTTAAAACAATAGTCAGGTGCCCGTGTAAACACTGAAACAGGTTTTTGCTTGTCGTAATCTTTCCTCCTGCTCATGCTGGTCATTAAAAGATCCTGTCCTAATGTAGCTCTGCAGCCCTCGTCTCATACAAAAATGTATTCAAAAGCTTATCTGAGGCTAACGAGACTTCAGCCATCCAAGTCAAACAAATCAAGTAGATATATTCCAAAGTTAGTCATTTTTGTATAAATTATTTTTTAGAATCTCACAAAAGCTTCGGATAAACTTTGAATGAATTTTTGCACACAAGGACTATAGACTTTGACCCCCATCACCTCATTGAAAGTGAATTAAGAAGAGATCGTTTAATGGCCAATATGAGCAGAAGACATAATAACAGCAAGCATAACCTGCTTCAGTGTTCATTTAAGCACCTGACTATTGTTTTAAGACAGACTTGACAAGACTTTGCCTTTGTGCACAGGGGGAGTGTTGTCATGCCCTTCACCTCTGCAGTGTCCACTCTCTCTGTGTGTGTCTGTGATTGTCTGAGTGGAGACAGGTGTGGCAGAGCTGGAGCAGAGCCTCACCAGCTGCATCCCATCCTGCAATTAAGACTCAGCTCTGCCACATCCACACTGCCAGATCATAGTTCCTGCTCAGATAGTCTGTGTTTCAAGCCATTCTTCAATATTTTTGCTCTTTCCTTGTTTCCTTTACCTATCCCTGTTTTTCTCCTTTTCCTGCAGTCTCTGCTCAGCTACTCCCCGGATTATAGTCTGAACTTGCATGGCTCACTTTCTATACTCAACAAAAGTACAAACACAACATTTTTTTCTTTGCTCCCCTTGTTGTGGTTAAAGTAAAACTAGTCTCAATAAAAGGACGCTCTAAAATGTGCAGTTCAATCTTAAGAAAAGACATTTATTAGACACTGAACTACACATATGGTTACAGACACCATTTTTTTCCCAGGAGGGCAAAGTCATGACCCTCCTTACTCTGCCTCTGATTGGCTGGCACTCGTTGCTGTCATTGATTAGGTTTAAGCATGAGCAGTGACTAGTTAGGGTTAAGGTAAGAATATCAGGGGAAGCTAATCAGAGGCAGAGCAGGGCGTATCATGACTTTGCCCTCCTGGGAAAAACAAATTGGTATCTGTAGCTTTAAAAACAATCCAAGACACACTGTAAAGTGTGTACCAAATTTAAATACCTTTATTTACATGGAAAAAAGTGTTAAAAGTGACCGACGTGTTGCAAACAGCACAGGTCTTCATCAGGATCAGTCAGCAGTAACTTTATCTTGTGAAAGACAGAAAGACCAAGCAGTGCTTACACTCTGTTGTCTTCATTTATTTCATTATTTATGATTTACCCCTGCTTCCCCCCTGCTCAGCACAACCTGCCATCAGCCCAGTTCCCCAGGAATCCCGTCAGTTCAGCTCATCCTTTGCTCATATTCATTCCCTTCAAGCCCCACATTAAACCTTATTTTGGTCAAACTCCAGTCTCCTAGCTTTCCTTTGTCTCATAGTTGGGTTCGATAAGTTTTAATAAATGTCATGTTAAAACAGGAAAGAACCATCCATAAACAGTAAAAAAAATACCCTCCATCCAGTTGCACAAAAAAGTATACGGACCGAGGTGTCCAAATACTGTAACTGTAGCATTGTGCCTTCACTATGTATGTTTGTGACTGTGTGTCTGTAAACTTGAGCTATTCTGGGAACTACTCGTGCTACATCTTGTTAAGAGAGATTAAGTTTCTATGTTTGGTGTCACGGTAGCCACCGGACTTGAGCATGCCTGCTCCTTTACTCACAAACACACACAGATGCACAGTTCAGTTAGGAAATCAATGAAAGGATTCAGACTGTAGTTAAATTGACTGTTTGTCTTGTGGAGAAAATGGAGGAAAGAAACTGGAAAGGAAACCAAATATGTGGTGATGGAAGAGAAAAATTAGTAAGGAAAGATGAAAAGAGGACAGAAGACAGACAAAAGCTGATGTGATTGTCTTTTTTTATTTGACAAGAACAAAGACAGAAATTGGATTTAAACCATGACAAGACACGAGGACAGAATGTGAAGAAGAAAAGACAGACAAACAAGAAGTTATGGTCATACATGGATCATCCAGCATGATGTCAGCACAACAAGACTAAAAGACAGACAAAAACCAGGAGGAACAGACGAGTGCAATTATTCAGAGAGTTATGAAATGTTGACCACAACAGCAGAGCTGCAGAGAATTTAGGCTTAAAAATATCTTTTGCCTCACTCAGGAAGGTTTAGAGACAGAAACTTGTTCTTTGGTACAAAACAACACACAGCAGTCAGTCAGTCAGTCAGTCAGCCAGCACAGTGCTCTGAATGCACATCAAGAACAAAGCGAGACATCTTGTCGTCTTCCAGCCCCTCTAGGCGCCTTTCTAACTACAACACTGTTTTTGATAGTTCATACATTCATCCTGCAGAGCTCCCAAAATCCAGTTCAGACAAGACTGACAGGATATCTTCAATGAGAGACATTATAAATAACACATATTTTATAATGTTCCTCACTTGCATCAAAAAAATGCTTCAGACTATCCTTCCCTTTAGACCACAGTAACTGTCCTACACAGTTTTGTGCTGAAATGATTATTTGACTAATCCAAAAATTAATTTTCAACAAGTTTATAGGTAGGTCAAAACCATTGAGATAAATAAAGATGGAGGACATGATGTAATGACATGTGCTGATGGTGCCTGTAGATTGAAGTGAATCAGAAAAGACTCTTGTTATTATGAAAAATTTTGATCCTATCATAAAACACCTGCTTTTAGAAAAAAGTCTGGTTCAACAGGCACCCACTTGAAAGACCTCCAGGAGCAGAGGGTATTTTAACGTCACATAAATTGACCTGAGCTACTGTTTAATAACAAACCTTGTAAACAGCATAACTTAATGTAGGAAGTGGGGCTGAAACCAACTAAATTTCAAGATTGTCTCCCAAAATTGTAATGAGATCTGTGCCCTTGGGGATCTTGATAACGCAGCTCCAACCTCGATCACTACAGCACTGACTCTGGCTCCAAATGACGTTACCGCCACAAGACAGCAGCGGTCTGAAGTTGAGACGTATTGTCCATCTTTATATACAGTCAATGATCAAAACAAGCCACTTGGTGCCCTGAGAACCTATCATGGGCATTTTTCAACATGTTGTCACATTTTTGAGATTAAAAGATTAGTCAAATAATCAACAGATTTGATTAGATAAAAATGACCCTCAGTTGCAGCCCTAAGGTATATTTTGTCTGTGTTGGTTTTACAAGAGATTATTGCATCTGTGATCTATAGCTACTGAAAAAAGTACATTAAATTAAATGAAATAAATAACTATATTGAATAAGGTGCATCTGATTTCCAGAGTCTCAATTAAGGCACAGAAACAGCTCTGTGATACCGTTAGCCTGACATCAAACTAGAGAAAAGTCAAATGTGTGCAGCGTGCCGTCATGAAAACCTGCTGATCCCCTGTGCTTTGTGTGGGAAACCAATGGTCAATCACCTATACCCCTGCACTGTCAAACTCCCCACTGCACCCACTTTCTCAAACAGTCCTGAAGACAAGTGCAGACACACACACCTCCATGCACACACACACACACACACACACTCAGTCGTTGCCTCCCCAGTCTATTTCTGGCTCATCGTCCAGCCTGAGGATGAGGTAGGAGAGCAGCTGGAACAGGTTCTGCCACAGCAGCACGGCCACGTAAAAGTAAATGTCGCTTACGTCCGTCTGGCACATGTCTCCGGCGAAGCTCATGTCACACACGCAGATGAATTTGTTGATGAGGTTGCGGCAGTAGCCTCCGTTCTGACAAGGATTGGACTTGCACTCGTCGACCTCCTGCTCACACCTGCAGACACACAATCTCAGTTCAGCCGGAGACACTTTTGTCAGGGAGGTGACTACTCACATCAAATAGTTATACAGTTCTAGCAAAGAAAGGAAAGATTCTGCTCTTTGAAGGAGCTCTCAAAGAATGTTCCCTTAAGGCAAAAATATTGTTTTTTCATGTGCTTGTCAATTTTACTTCCAAACACGTCTTCTTTCAGACTAGTAGAAGGAAAACATCCGAAATACCCACATTAAATATTATACACAAATACCTATTTGATTCTGTAGATTTCTCCTAAATTTACCGAAAGTAAAGATAGAGCCTAATTTGCATATGTATACATTAAAACAAAAACAAGATTTTCAGAAAACTTGTAATACAAACAGTAATTGTCTTAAGGTAAATAATAAACTGGGGAATTTTTACTGTGATAAATTGTTATCCTATTCACCTGTAAAACAATGTATAGACTCATAAGACATAATCCCTTTCAATCATCACTTATGACCCACTAGATGTTTGTGGTGGCCGTATGTGCAGAGATCCTGCCCTCTGCCTGTATTTCCTTATTTTTTTCTTATTGTTTTGCTGTGCTTGGGATGTTTCATCAACCGAACACGTTAGTATTTCACGTCCTGGTGCACTTAAAAAAAGCTCAAACAAATCCTACTCCATCTTTAATAAACATCAATAAACAATAAATCTTATTTCAGTCAACGATTGAAGAAAGAAAAAATATATAGCAATATATATAGCACATAAGGAGAGGTTGAGGTGGTGGAGGTAGCAGAATACTGAACACCTAAATATGACTGGATGTTACATTTTACTCATTTACAGGTTTTATTTAATAACACTGACGTCTTTTTCTTTCCTACCGGTGTCCAATGAAGCCAGGTGGACAGTCACAGGACAGCTCTCGGTCAGTGCAGTTGCCTCCATTGAAGCAGGTGTAGTTTCTATTGTCATCGCCGCACACAGAAACAGGCAGCTTAGGCCGTCTGAAAGAAGACAGTCAAGACATGTGAAGTGTTAAATACGCGTCTTGCTTCTGCTAAAGGACCAGCGTGTAAAATTCAGGTGCATCTAGCAGTGAGATTTCAGACTGCAACCAACTTGTCTCTCCCCTTCCAAGCATGTAAAAGACCCTACAGTGGCTGTAAAATTTGCAAAGAACGTGAAAGGCCGGATCTAGAGTCAGTGTTTGGTTTGTCTGTTGTAGGCTACTGTAGAAACAATGGCGATGCAACATGGTGGCCTCCATGGAGTAGGACCCATGCGCTCTGTTTTTCATAAGGTAACAAAAACACAATTCTTATTTTTAGGTGATTATACACTAATGAAAACCTACTTATGAGTAGGCTATTATACTCCATTTCTGCCATATTCTGCCAATAAATCTGTGTAAATCTTACACACTGGACCTTTAAAGCTGTGGTATCAGAGGTATTGAGGTGATCAGCAGGTCATGTGCAGCAGAGTTTGACGTCTTTACGTCTGCCGGAAAGCGGAGGAATCAGCCAGGCAGGAGCTGCATTGTTCAGCTTCCTGCAGCTCCCCACGGGGGGCACAAAGAGGCTTAGGAGGGGAACAGGATAATAAGATTAAAGACCTCTGGCAACTATTTACCAGCAGGACGTCAAATCACATGTACAGGAATGAAAAAGCCAACCATTTCTCTTTGGCCTGTCTAACCTTGTATTTGCCTGAAGCTATGGTTACAAAATACAGGCTGTTTTATTTTGGAAAGTGTGCAATTTTGGGTCGGTGAAGTTTTAATTTAGATGCCAGGAATCATTTTGAACTACAGCTGTCACTCATTTTAAGACAAACAATGTCACAGGGAGCGTTAATATTAGCTTTGCTTGGCATTTTGTTGCACGCAGTTGAACAAAAAACCAGGAGACATCGTACATGACATTTGAGAGACGAATATCTAACAGGAAACAAATAGCGCACACCTGAGAAATAGAGAAAAAAAAAGCAACTTACACATTTCTGACAACAATGTACCACGGAATTTCTTCAATGCGCTCACTGGAGAGGAACAGAAGGAAATACGGGGAAAGGGGGTAGAAAGAGACACAAACAGGAGACACAAACAAAAAAAGAAGTCATTTTGATGAAAACTTTGCAGCGTCGATGTTCCCAGTAAAGGGAGATGTGCAGCTTGTCTGGTGTCTTGCTTAGCAAGACACTTGCAAAGGTTTTCCTTGTGCAAAAGATGAGGCAAAATGCAAGAGGCTGTGTGTTTACAGGATAAATGGTTGGAGGCGTTCCCCTGCTGGTTCTCCGAGGCAAACGGTAGATGACAGAGGAAAGAAACTGGCGCTGAACCAGAGAGCCTTGTGTAGTGAGACACCACAGCAGACTGAGGCCTTTTCTGGCTGACACTAGAATAGAAATGCAGCATCTGAGACGCTCGCTGCAGGCGTGGTTGAAATGCTGAACAGAGGCAGAGATGTGCAGACATTTACAGTGAAGGGTTTTGTTTGTGTTGTTTGCATGGTCCCTTGTTTCTGCAATTTGGAGCATTTATTTGTTTACTTTGGGTTTAGTAACTAACTAAGTAGTCAAAACTGTTCACAGGAGAGCAAAGTCATCTTCAGAGCATGAAATATTTATATTGAGATTGACTGACACAGAGCAACTGACACTACTTTTCTCATCTTGCAGAGCAAAACAACTTTTTGGCCGTTAGTTTTTCTCATTGAAACATACTGAAACATATGTTTACTTGAAACAGAAAAAAATGAAGTAAAACAGTGCTAAGACAGTGGACTAAAAATGTGTCAAAGCAACACAAGATGAGCCACATGGAATAAACAAGTTAGCCATTAGCAATCGTTAGCTACAGTTAGCTAACACTAACATTAGCTAGTTGGTAAGTAAGCTACTTCTACTGATAGAAAAGTTAGGGTTAGGGTTAAGTTAAGACAGCTTAACAGTTATCCTTAAATTAGAAGAGTTTAAGATTTCTGGAAGTTAGGGTAGGATCATAAGATCATTAATGCTAAGACTGATTAGGTCAGGCTTTGGTAACATCTGTAGAGAAATCCAAAGATGTTCTTTTTGGGAAATTTACAACAATGCTAATTCGGGAGATTGAATGGATTGATATGGATTAATGGATTAAACACGTTGGCTAACACTAAAATACCAGTATCTACCATTTTATACCACGACTGTAAGCTACCACCACCATTACCTTTAGCTAACACTACTGTTAGCCAATTAGTAAGTTAGCTACCACTACAGGAAAAGTGAAAATTAGGACAGCTTCATAGCTTCATAGGACAGTTTATTGAAGATTTTGGGAATGGATTTGTGAAATACACTTTTCCTATCATAAGTTAGGATAGGATCATTGGCTTAGGAACTGTTCTTAGAACTGTAATGGCTTTTTTCCAAACCCTAATTACCATAGTTACCAAACAGTTAGGATAGGATCTGCAAGTTAATAAGTTTCTGTGATAGAGCGCTGCTGGAATGAGTCCTAAAACCCAATAATGAGAAAGCATATTAGCTTCCATTTCCATTGTTTTGAAGTCAAAGGGTATTTTGGATTGGCTATTTGTTATTTGCCTCGAACAAGGTCTGTGGTTAGCACAAGTTTCACATTTTGTTTCGATGACACAAAATTGATCTGTAAATACTCTACTCGTACATTTTTTATGCTTAATCTTAAAAGAGGCGGTTGCTAACAAGTGGCTAAATAAGACTATGGTGGTGATGTTGTAGTCATGCGACCACTGTGTAGTTCGTGTATAGACAAAAATGACATTAGCTTTTCTGCACTAATCCAAATTCCACTGGAAAAATCCCACCGCCTTTTGTGGAGGGAACCAGTGCGATGCAAACTTCCAGCTTGCCAACAAAATATGTCATCACTGCAGCACTCTATACAGTCCCTCGTCTATATTTTCCACAAGCCCCACTACAAACAGACCATTCTACTTCAGTTCTGTTTTATTTTCCTGCTTTTCTGTTTATTCAGCAAACACCTCAACTTACTTGCAGAGGGGTCCAGTGTAGTTCTCGGGGCAGAGGCAGGCGTACCTGTCTGGTCCATGCAGACAGGTGCCTCCGTGGGCACACAGGTGGTTTTCACACATATCCACCTCTTCATCGCAGTCCACACCTGCGTAGCCAAACTCACAGGTGCATTCGTAGGTCAGCCCGGTCACGGTGCAGTTGCCATGAACACAGGGACTGGAGGCGCAGGTGTTAGTGAAGAAGTCGCAGCGTCTCCCGACCCAGCCCTCAGCACAGCTGCAGTTGTAGGTGTTGAAGAAGTCGTGACACTCCCCTCCGTTCAGGCAGGGGTTAGGTTCACACACAGGGGCTCCGCTGCAGCCAAGGAGTGGTGGTTGAGGGGATGTCAGGGAGAACTGTTCCTCTTGTAGGCGTGGGAGGTTCACATCAGAAGAGCTGAGGTAAGGCAGGGCGATGCCGCCAAGCTCTACTGTGCCCAGGCACCCAGCCAGGGACCACCCAGCATCAGGGGCCAAGCCCCCTAAGAAGATGTCCACCTCCTCCCTGAGGAAGTCCAGGTTTCCTCCTTGGCTTCTGGAGGTGCTGGCCTCCTCTATTTCTTCATCCAGCACCAAGAGTCCAGCGGGAGGTCTGTGCCCATGGCGTTGCCATGAACAGGTGGACGCTGTGCCACTCGCCATCACTAATGCTTGTCCTGCTGCTCAGACTGACTGTAGACACACCCTCCTCCTCCTCCTCCTCCTCTTCCTCTTCTGTGTCCTCCTCAGTGATGCTCTGAAGCTCCATGATGAGGAAACCGTCCTGTACAGACAGTGTGATGAATGCAGAGCCCTTCTCTGCGTGCAGTATGGCCGCGTTACGCTTTCGAGTGCGAAGGTTCAGGGAGAGGTTAGTTAGATTGCGGAATATGTGTCCATTTCCCCGGTAGGACAACACGGTGCTGTCATTCAGGAAGGTCGCATTGGAGTAGCCTGAGAGATCAGAGAAAATATCTGTTGTACCTATTTCTTCACACATTTACACATTCACTTTATCGCACTATGTAGAATTTATCAGCATCTGGTGGTGAGATTGCAGGTCCTCTTCCTACATGGAAGTTTATCCCATTTAAGTTAACACAGGCTAAACTGGAAATTATTTTAATTGTAATAAAAATGCAGAAGCAAATGAGGAAGCGCTGACACCAAAGTTGGCGTCATCCACCACTGAGCAGCTTGAGGGGGCATGTCTCCAAAGCTGTATCCAGTTCTCTACAATACATCCATGACCTGTGCCCTCTGTAAATATAAACGCTCATTCTCCGGTAACGAAACAACAATTCAATGCCATATTCTGCTAATAAATCCCCAGAAACCTTAAACACTGGACCTTTAAAGATTACAAATACAACAGGCATTATTACAGCATGGCTTTTACCTGTTTGATAACACAACAATCTTTTAAGGCAGGGGTCTCAAACATACAGCCTGCCAAAGGATCCAATCAAGGATCAATCCAGTTCCACTTTTCCCTACGCTTGACAGTGACACAACTGTCAAGTATAGGCTACTGTTCATGCAGGAACCACTGGTAGGAAATGTCTTTGTCAAAAAGAGAAAAGTGGACACAGTTTCAGATTGAGCGTCACTATCAGACTTATCACGGTGAAGACAGAAAAGATAAAGAATTTGTTGGCAGGTTTGCAGAAACCGTTTATCCTGACAAACAGGTGGTTGATTAATTGTGACCATTTTCAGAAGTAACTGTGCTTCTTTACATTAAAAGAAAGGGAAATATTTGGTGGTGCTGTTATTTATGGGTCCTTATGCAATGGTTTTACTGGTCCAAATGAGATGTATGTGGCTCATGAACTAAAATGAGTTTGACATCCCTGCTTTAAGGCACCAGATGAGGTCATTCGTCAGAAATATCCGTAAGGTATCCGTAAGTTAATTACTGAACGTGGGGTGGCTTTCAGGACAGACTAATCACTAATCCAAGCAAAAACAAACAAAAAAAAAAAAAGATAAGCTGGCCTCAGGCCAATCCTGCTTTACGGACTACATACAGTATACTGTGTGAGTGGATTGAGACCAGTATATAATCAAGCACGTTGTATCACTCAGTTACATAGAGGCAAATTAGGTCAATAACAAACAAGGTTAAGGATTAGGTAACTTACATATACTGTAAGTCAAGACAAGAGATAAACCTAGATTTGGAATTGTTTATCCCTTACAGTATATTAAGTCAAGAGATAAACAATTCCAATTCTAGGTTTAAGGCCCTTTATTTAACTTAAGAAGTATATTATGGAGAGGAAGTCAATAACATGACAAAAAGTAACCTCAGTGTAAAGGTGCTCTGGGGAAATCTTACCATACAGTGATAAAATGATAAAAAGGTCTATGTAAATGAGTTGAAAAGGTAATTACTAAACAATGTTAAAATTTTCAGCCCTTACTGAGGGACATTTTATTATATGCTGGCAAGTTCTGACAGTTATTACAATATCAGATGTTGGACCATTTTCTAAATTCTGATTAAAGGTTTCTCATAGCCAAAGCTGTTGACTTGAAATTGAGTCTGACTCCCTAAAGACTTAAATTGAGGCTTGAAATAATCAAGGGTCAGGTTTGGAGCTCGTAAAATCTCAGAATAATGGCAAACAAAAACAAATAAGACAGTGTAGGACATCCTGAATATCTAATTATTAGGCCTATGCACTGAACTTGGTCTCAGCTATGAAAAAAAATATTATTTCTACAAATTTGAAAAGAAGACGTTAAAATGATCATTGTCATTTTAATGCTATTGTTTGTCTGAACATGACCTTAAAACTTGCAGCTTGACCTTCAATTTGCCTATGAAAATTTGTTACTTAAAGGTCCAGTGTGTAAGATTTATTTATTGGTAGAAGGTGGCAGAAATGGAATATAATACTCAAAAGTTTGTTTTCATTAGTATATAATAACCTGAAAATAAAAAAATGTTGTTTTTGTTACCTTAGAATGAACCAATTATATCCAGAGGTGGGACGTAATGAAGTACTATACTTAGAGTTTTCAGGTATCTGTACTTTCTACTCCTTGCATTTTCAAAATAATCTTGTTACTTTAGTGTCAATACAGCTGAGAAATTATTGATTATTTTTATTTTGCATCACTTAACAACAAGACTGATTTACAGTAAATGTGTGAGACAATAACACATAGAAAAGATGATTCATGTGTATCCATCAGTGCAAATCACACACGACAGCCATAACAAGATGAAAATGACAAAAAAGACGTAACAATACAAAACAGATCAGACAGGGAGACTCAACCGTGGAGAGATGTGAGGTTCAGTTAGCTTTGCACAGAAACAGTCAGTAGAAATGTCCTTCAGAGGGTGACTTTTTACTTTTCTAATTTGAGCCTATACTTATTCACTTTTACTTGAGTAAAGAAGTTGAATTGGTACTTTTACTTTCGTCACGGTCTTTTTTTTTTTTACACATGTACTTCATCTTAAGAGAAAAATGTGGGTACTTTTGCCACCTCTGATTACATCTACAGTGGGTGTGGGTCCTCTTCCATGGAGGCCACTATGTTGCACCGCCATGTTTCTACAGGAGCCCAGAACAGACAAACCAAACAGTCTGTCTACAATCTGCATACTCACCACTAGATGCCACTAAATCCTACACACTGGTCCTTTATCTTATATGTAACTGGTTTCCAGTGACTTAAGAAAGAATCTGAATAAGTCCCAAATTACTTAAAAATAACTCTGCTTGCAGCTCTTGTAATCTTACATTCATATCCCTGGTTCAGCATCCTGCACTCTGAGTCTGCGGGGCAGGGCGACAGCTCGCACCACCTGACATCTTCACAGTGACGCCCTGCTGTCCTGGGAGGGCAGGTGCAGGTGAAGTCATCCCACGTGGAGAAGCACATCCCACCGTTTAGACAAGGGTTCCTCTGAGGACGAGAAATTGATACAAGGGCTTACTTTTACAAAATGCCATATATTTGTCTGATTTCATATTTGTCTGATACGGAACTATACTGCCTGTGACTGCTTTCATAGGTCTCGTTTTAAACTGAATTTGAAGTTTTAATCCAGCTCAGCATGTACTAAACAACTAAAGAGATGATAACTGAAAATAAAATGTTAACAAATATTAATGAAAGTAAACAGTATAAACATGATTTTACTCACACTGCAGGCGTTGTCCCCTGAGCATCCAGCAGTCACGTTTTCCATGAGCTCCAGAGGAAAAGAGCTGACTGAGGTGTCCAACCCAAAGAACTGCAGCCTCCTGTCATTGATCCTCAGGTCCTGAATACAGCCTTTAAAATATCCACCAAACACTGAAGTCATCCTTCCAAACAGACCTCCCACGTACACGGTGTCTCCTGCTTGGACACTGAATGCCCTGACTTCCACTTCTGCTTGTTTCTGAGATGCTACATACAGTGCCATATGATCCTTCTCCATCTCTACACTCACGAAGTGGATTTCCCCGTCGTTAATCACAGTCTCTGACTTCAGGCTCTCAAAGTCATTGAGCTGAACGGTGACCCTCCCGTCCTCCAGCCACATGTGCAGGTACTGGCTGCTGCTGTTGGCAAGCACCAGGAGGAGTCCATTGTGCCTCCGTGTACGCAGGAAGAGGGAGATGGAGAGGTCGTGACCCAGATCGTCTGTGATAGTGAACACCGCATGACTCTGAGAGTCCTCGTTCCCAAAGCGCGCAGTCACGTGTTCTGAAAAAAGGGGGAAAAAGGTAAAGGAGGTGAGATAAGAAAATGTTTTGACGAGTTTCAGATGAGAGAAAAGTGAGTTGGCTAGGTGTCAACATCAGAAAAAACACTGTCAAAACTTCAGAGCAGCCAGTATGCACTATGATTCATTTCTGGGGTTCAAAAGACTTTTAAAAGTCTGAGAATTCAGTTATTTGCAGTCTTTTGTAGTGATGATGAAGGTAGAAGAAAACAACACTGTGCTCAACCAAAGACAAAAAGAGAGCCGAGGTGCATGTAATCAAATGTCAGCGTAAACCAAGTACAAAGCTCCCCCAGATCTATTAGACCAGTGTTTTAAATTTAGTGCCATCTAGTGGCAGTCTTGGGCAAGTTACTGAAATTTCATAGTTACAGTTAGTGGCTTCTCTCAAAAGTAACTGAATTAATTACTAGGGAAAGTAACTTTTGAGTGCCTGATTTAAGTCTATTGTTAAAACACACATAGGTATGTAATTTTAGTGATTTAGTGATTTAGTTATTAATTAACACTAGAGGGCAGAAACGACTAACATTCCCACATGTAAGCTACACTTATTGCCTGTGGTTTAGACAGTAGTAGTAGCTAGTAGTCGTAGCAGTAGGCTTGAATGACACAATTTCATGATTTTTTTTTTTTTTTTTTCAAATTATGACCTTTAGTTTCAAATTTACACATATTGCCCTTTTAGGGTATAAGTTAATCTTATGCTAACATCATCCTCCACTGTCTTGCGCCACCGTATGATCGGGTCATGTTAGCTCATAGATTGAGGAATATGCTGCATTTGTCTGCTACGTCTGTTGTTGTCCACTATTTTCCGGCAAAACAAAAGTAATAAGTAACAGTTGTAAAATTACAGTTACTCCTTACTTGCTTGTCTCACCCTCCCCTTCAAGGCATCTAGGAAAACCTACACAAATTTGAAAGGCCGCATTTAGACCCAGCGTTTGTTTTGCCCACTCTGGGCTACTGTAGAAACATGGCGGTACAACATGGCAACCTTCGTGGAAGAGGACCACGCCCTCTGTAGATATAAATGGCTCATTCTTAGGTAACAAAAACGTAACAGTTCTTATTTTCAGGTGATTATACACTGATGAACATAATTATGAATATTATTTTCCATTTCTTACATATTCTGCCAATAGACCCCCCTAAATCTTTAACATTGGACCTTAAATGCTATTTATTGAGTTTTTATCTTCAGCACAGTGGTGTAAAATAAGTTTGTTTTTATCATCTTTAATATTTTCTATTAAAAGAGCATCGGGATTTGGAGCTAACTAACTGGAGGAAAAGACATTTAAGCAGTTTATGATTCTGAGAGGAGCAGGGACAGGAAGAGGAAATTTAAGCAGCCACCAGCCCTCATGTTTTGTATGTTCTGTGTCCTCTGTCAGCACTTTCCACTGTGGTTTTGTCACTTTATAAAGCAGACAGGACATTGAAAACACAGAGCTACAGCAGAGAGGACATACAGTGTATTTCAGGTCATATAAAAACCTTATGAAAGCTGTGTGTTGTTTTTTGAGTGTGTGCATTTGTGTGCGTGTGTGCCAGTATCCCATCAGACACTGTGATCAGTAATCTGCTTTGATAGACTCAACAGGCTATAGATATCCTCAGTGGAAAACCACATCTATTCAATATCTTAAAGGGAGGCTTAAGTGAAAAATTCAAACTGCAACTTTTTCATTTTACTGATCACTTTGTTTAGGATGTATTGATTACAGTACTCAACAGTCTACTGAATGCTGTGACATCTCCTTGCATGTTCTCTGTATTTCCAGAATAGAATCTCTTGTATCCTTAATCCAGTGCGTCAGATAAGAGGATCTCTGCCTCTGTCCTCTACTGTACTGTGGCTTTTGATTGGCCTCATCTCTACTCCCTTATCTTATGCTACACATCAGCTGTTGAGAATGTTATCTTATTACCCACTTAAGAAATTTGGTGAGAATGACCTGGTACACTTTCCTCCAATCTTGATTAATCAGGTTAGCTTGAAGCTTAAAGACTCAGGTGAGTCTCATATCTGCTTTTGGTGCTTATCCCAAACCTTTCGTTTCTACATTTGATGGGACTGGTAGAGTTAGGGTTAAGGTTCATTTTCACAGTGTGTTGCTGAGATTAGACTGTCAAATTTCTCCACCTGTTGTTGGACTGTTATTTCACAGCTGTAAACATACCCTCCTCACAGTCCTGCCCCTCGTAAGGCCTTGGACATCGGCACTGGTAGCTCTGCCACAGGTTGACACACTGTCCTCTGTTTTGGCAAGGCACGTCCAGGCAGCGGTCCCTGTGGCTGCAGCCTGGGGACACGTTAACAGCAGAGTCGCTCAGCCATTCCTCAGGGACGATGAGCTGCCAGTCCACAAAAACATCCCGCATGCAGCCAATGAATGCTGGAAGTGGAGGGTCCTTATTGGGGCCATTTGAGTCCTGAAGCACTCCTCCAATGAAAGTGTTCTGAGGAGGTGACGCCAGCCCGGCCAGGGTGCTTTGGACTGGGGCCACCTTGTGGCACAGCTGGCTCCCACAGCTCCCAGCATCATCCAAGAGTTTCAGACTGAGCACCCAGTTATGGAGCACAGCCTCTACAGAGTGCCACTCTCCATCTGTGACATTGTGAGGAAGCTCCAGGACCAAGCGTGGACGTTCTGCTTCAGCCCCAGCAGAAGCCTCCTTACTCAGCGTGAGACGAAGCAGCCCTTCGTCCAGCTCCAGGCTCAGTAACAGCCCCCTGCTGTTCCTCTGGAACAACACCGCTCTGGGCAGGACAGTCTTGAAGCTGAGGGTGATGTTGCAGGACGGCTCGGCATCCACCAGGGGGCTCTGTAGCAGCAGGTAGCCTCTGCGTTCAAAGGAGAAGGTGGTGGGGGTCCTACAAAGGGGTCTAGTGTACCCAGGCGAGCAGGAACAGGTGTATCCGTGAGTGCCATCCAACAGGAAAGGAGAGCAGGAGCCTTGGTTCTGGCATTCATGCCCCTCACAGCCCACCAGCTTCTCATCACAGTTTACACCTCCATAGAGGAAGCCATCATGACTCTGTTGAGGCAGTGGCAAACATAGCCTCCAACATGGCTCTCACACCTGCCCCCATTCTGGCAGGGACTGGAGTCACACTGATTTATCACCTCCTGGCAGAGGGAGCCTGTCAGCAGAAGAATACAATAAAGTCACATAACTCTTTATAGTTAGTCTTTTTATAACGAGAAAACTCAAACGCTCTTAAATGTTGTTACTACTGTCATTAAAACATGATCTTAGGTGTAAATTATGCATTTCTGTTGCTTCTTTTAAATCACAATTGAACACCCACCTTTTTATATTAGCTTTTCCTGGTGTTTCTTAATGTGTTTATTGTGAATGTGCTCTTTTATCTGTATATGTACTTCATTACTGTTGTTATTATCATTATTGTATTATTTTGTTTATTATGTACTGACTGTCTTGTCTACTGTAAAGTGTCCTTATGTATCTTGAAAGGCCCTTATAAATAAAATACCTTAATATTATCTTTTTACTGTTCCCGTTTTTTAACTAAAAATAATTTTGTTTGCTGAAGAGTGAATTATTGATGCTTTGTGAGTCCTGTCCAGTTTTGCTCTGTGCTCCAAAAACTGCCTGACGAACCTCAGTCAACTTACTCCTTTCCAGTTTTTCTTAAGTTAGATAATGCTAGCAAAACATTAGCTATCTAGCAATATCACTATTGATGTAGATTAGCTAGCTAGTTAAATTGTGTTTTGCTAACATTAGCTAACTTAGGTTTTATTGCTAACATTTTTATATAAAGGAATAATTTAAAAAAATACTATAATACATCCATAATTTTGTTTATCTCCATATATGATGAGTTCTTCAACCCAATCACAAACATCTTGGGTGGAGCTAAGCTCAGGATGTAGCAACAGTGCTGCTGAGGAGGAACTTGTTTTGGTGGAACTTTTGCGCATCAGGAGGCCAGCCCTGGCATAAAATCGCTAACCACAAGAAAAGAAAAGGCAACAGCTGCTAGCTTGTTTACGTTTGTGTACCTTAACGCTATTTTGCCATTTTCAACGTGTAGGTTGCAGCTTGGAGGTTGTTGTTATTTACCGGCTTATACCCACAGAGTGCATGGAATGGGGCAGGGGAGTGTGACTTTCAGCGGCTGAATGTTATGAATGTTATCAATAGCAACTTTAAGATTGTGTCGTTACAGGTCGCCCAGCAACATCTTTGAGCCACCTTTAAAATGTGGTTTTCTTTTCAACTCAGATAGGCCCAGCACATAGTATCTAAGTACAGCAAACAGGAAACAAGAAGGCTGACTGGGGTTCTGCTGGGTACTAAGCTTGTTCAACTATTATTGGAGCACAGAGAAAAAGGGGCAGGACTTTGGAAAGGTCAATTGTCATTATTCCTTGTTCAGTGGTCTTGTAAGCATTACATGTCACTGCTGCTGTTTGTTTACTAGAAACACGTCATATTCATACACTTGTACCAGGGTATTATGTGGGCAAGTTACATAATCACGGCAAGTGAGGAAAACATTGGACGTGTGCCTGTTTTTTTTTTTTCTCTTACATTTTCCTCCGTATTTTGTCATGGTTCTGTTTTTTCAAATTTCTGACATGTTTCTCCTCAGATAACACATGTCAGTCAAGTCAACTCCACCTGAAGCCAAACTGTCAGTAATAATCCCAGTTCTCTATCCTGGTGGTATACTTCTTATCTATATATTATCCTCCAACATTATTTATTTGTTTGTGTTTGTCTCTAGAAATCTTTGTATGTGTTGTTATGTTATAGACGCTATCAATATTTGAAATTTTTATCATAGACAGACAGTTTCAATGAGTACACTTTGTCATATGAAGCAACAACTATATGTTCAATAGCTCAACACCACACATGGTAGGAAAATACTGTAACAACAGTATCAATGCACTTTGGTCAACTGTTAACTAATTGTATTATATCGGTAGGAAGAAAATATAAAAGAACACGTGAATTAAATACCTATTATGTAATACCTAATGCTAAGAATCTATTTACACAAGAATGTCTTCTGACCTGTTCCAAGCAACAAAATCCCCCAGATCCATGGTGCAGGTGTCCACATCATGCCGTCACTTTTCCCTCCAGGATAGCCCCAAACTTGTCTAACTGCACCATATTAGTTTGTGTATGTACAGGTCACCCCGGTGGAGGTTCTGCTGCTCCTTGTCTACTTCTCTACAACCACGTAGGGCTGAGTGGCTCCAGTCAGGAGACCGGCAAAGCCAGATCCTGGGGATTAAACTAATGCTATTTGGCCACCTTACTGAGTCAGTGCCACTGCAGCTGGCAGAGAGTCAATTTTTAGAACACAACTCTCAGCAGGCAACAGCTCACAGTCTTACCTATGAGGCTAGATCAAGTCTTGTGTAAGGAGGAAAGCTGGAATTTTCTGCTTTCGCAACTGAAAAGTGTAATTTTATGTAACATCCCTGCAACAATACAACGTTTCTCTGGATATCAGTGCACCAACAATATACTACACTGTAAAAAAACACAGTGGGAAAACTCATAATTTCAAGGCAACAGCCTTCACTAGATTTTTGAGTTTTGACTCTAACTCTTTTTTTTTAGTTTTGAAATAAAAATAAGCTTTTTCTGACCTCTTTGAGATAATTTACTTTTCTATTTTCTCTTCTTTAAACAACTTGAATATTTGAGTTTTAGACACACCCAAAAATTTGTATTTCAAATTTTTTTCACAGTCAGCTGTAAACCTAATGTGTTTTATTTGGGTGCTTGAAAATAAAATGGTTGCAATTGAAAATATTAAATTATTAACCATTGATCACTTTCACTTCAATGAGTTTACTCATTTTTGAAATACATTTTTGGGGAGTTTCTAAAACTCACATTTTAAAGTTTCTTTAAAGAAGAAAAGTAAATCATCTCAACAAAACATTCTTGACTCTCTATGACTGTGGGGGGTGACAAAATCAGAAAATGTTGAATATGATAAATAGTACCGTTTAAGTCCATTCGAAACAGCATTTCGAGACTATCTGGCGTCTGTATCATGATGTATGTCTGAGTGAAACAGGATACATAACAGGTGGGACATAACATTGGGAGGAATTTGATTCACACATTGTAAAATGAGTGTGTCATAACCCAACATACCATGCTGTTGCTAGCTAGTAAGCACACAGCCACATCATTTTTGTTTTACAGTTTTTTAGGGGGTTCACTTATTATTTTATGCTTTTATTGCTGTTTTTTTTAATGTACTTTTATGGTATGTTTTGTGTTCTTTGCTTGCTGTTACTCTGTTTCGATAAGTGCTATCCAAATCAAAATATTATTATTATTATTACTAAATAGAGCGTGGACTAAATCTTATAACTCCACTGAATCCTCAAATTCAAACAAAATCTCATAGGTCCGCTCAACCTCCATTTTGAATGAAGAGCTGTTCACAGGAGAGAAGTTAGCTTAGCTAGTTTGCTAAAGGTTTTGGACATACAAGGTTTTGTCCCAGCAGCGACAACATGCATGCAATATGTGCAGGATAGTTTTACCTCCGAGGTCATGTTTTCAGTGCTGTTTGTTTGTTGGTTTGACTGTCAGCAGGATTATGGGAAAACTGTTGGCCCGATTTTCATGAAACTCGGTTGAAGGGAGTAGCATTGGCCAAGGCAGAACACATTAAATTTTGGAGTGGATCCAAATCAAAGGTGGGATACACAAATTATTTTTCACTTTCGTAAACACTTGAGATAATGCAGTTAGTCTTGGCATAGGTCTGCGCTCTCTGAGTGCCTCTGTAGTTCTAATATATTTTGAGTCATAGCAAAACATTTCCTTTTAAATGTACCCTTTCACCCTGCTGTTGTTCCACCTGATCAGACATCTATACACACTGTTGTAGTCCTATTATAATACAACACAACTTTGAATTTTTGTCAGTATATCAATGTGAACAACACAAGTCCCCACTTACTTCAGAATGTACTGGAAGACTACCCAAACCAGTATAACCATTATTGCAGACCTGTGTAAGACATAACGTATTCCACTTGGTGAATCAGAATAAATTACCTGTTGTTCCTCGAGGCAGCTGCAGATGTAGCCTGCAGCCTGCTGCTGGTCGTAGTGTTCAGGCAACAGAGGCTCGCTGCCATACAGAGCCTGCCAAGACCTCTCGATGCAGCGGCCTCCGTGCATGCAGGGGCTGCTGCCACACTCACTGATGTCGATCTCACACTGAGCCCCTCAAACCCTGGAATGTCAAACCAGACAGTGTTTCTGATGGGGATAATGTATATGATGGACAGCACACATGATATCCTGTGTAGACTGAAGAGACAGAATTCTAGTTTTGTTACCTGCTTTGTACATTCTCATAAATGTCTGTTTAGTGTTGTGAATGAGGTTACATGCACAAACACATTAACGCAAACAGTTCGAAAGATATGATACCACAGTGAGTACACAAATTTGTAGTAACTTCATGCAGCTACGAGCTTGAGCACCATTCCTGCTTTTTTTTTAAACCAGGAGACGGATTGTGCCTGATTACATCATGCTTTGTAGAAAATCTGACAGAGTTAATGGAAATCTGGAACACAACTTTAAAGGGACAACATTTTCATAAAAAATGTATCTTAAAACAAGATGATTATAATAGCATATCGTTACATATTGTTTTGTTATCAGTGGGTTTTGCTGCTTTAGATTTTGAAGGCTTTCACACATTTTTTAAGTGTTTGAAGTTGTGAGGACCAGGGTGTTTTCTGGAACTTAGCAAATCTAGAAATTAAGATAATTAAAACAGGCCAAAACATTTCAGAAATTACATATATTTCATATATCTAAATCCTTAAAGGGTGAACTGGTCCCAAAACTTGGATTTAGGGTGTAAGTATTAATTATTATATTATATTATATTATTTTTAAGTTATTTTATTTACTTACTTATGTATTTAGTTAGTTGTTTATTTATTCTTGAACATAATTTGTCCCAGTTCTCAAGAATGAATGAGCTACTTAAAGTAACATGAAAGAGAGAGAAATATCATTTAGACAAGGCTTAATGTAATTATTTGAGTTATGTTTATATTATTATGTATTTATGTAAATGTAATTTATGCACCGAATTGTCTGTTCAACCTGGACTGTGAATGACCTCTCCAATAAAACTTAAAATAAATATCAAGTGCATTATTTTTTGTTAACTGAGCCAGAAAGTGCTTCTCATACCTGGCCAGCATTTGCAGGTGTAGTTACCCTGGATGTCCTCACAGATGGCGCTGTTGAAGCAGGGTTCGGAGTGGCACGCTGGCAATGGCGTCTCACAGTGTCTGCCAGTGAAGGCTGTGTGAGAGCAGTCACAGCTGTAGCTGAGACGATCAAAGATTCAGAAATCACAAGAATGAGATTATTTTCTGAATTTCCTCCGTCTGTCTTTACAGGTGTAAAATTCTAAAAATCACACAAATCAAAATCTATCAGGAATCTGTACAGTACAAAACAATATCGCTTTTCTGAACTTGGGCAATAATCTTCTTTTGAAAGACCGCAGCAGGGCTACTTACTCATTCACCCCATCTATACACAGAGCCCCGTTTTGGCACGGCTCCTCTTGGCACTCGTCGATGTTGATTTCGCATCGGTGTCCTTGGAAACCGGACGGGCAGGTGCAAGTGAAGCCACCAATGTAGTCATGGCAACTGCCGCCATTGAGACATGGCTGTGATTGACACTCATCAATCTGGACCTCACAAGTGTCCCCTGTGAACATCAAAGCAGGACGGATGTCAGAGGGCGAGCAGCTGCTACATAGAGAGAGGGCAGGGGGCAAAAATGAAGTGAAGCTTTTATGTGTGGCGGCTGTGATCATGTGTGGGCTGATCTTTTATCTCACAGCAAAGCCTCAGAAGTTGTTTGCAATTCTAAAAACAGTAGACATTGTATACAACGTAGCTTATAAATGTATCCCTGCACTTCTGGGGTCCTCATAAAATTACACATAACAAATATTATACAAACACTGACAGCACACAGACATAACAAAAGACTCAGACACTCACTACAGTCAGTCCAGCGTGAAATTACATATTAAAAGTTGAAGCAATCAAAATATCAGATAATTTAAACTATGCATGTACTATTTGTTACCCAACAAGCTAGTTAATTAAATCCCATACACAACAACATACAAACATCAGGTGGCATTATTCCTGTTTTGTGGTCTCTCTCATTAGTTTTTGTTAAGTGATTTTCTATTTGCTTCTGATTTGTTTAACATGTGTGGGTCATGCATTCAACTGACTAGAGGTTGATTTGTTTATGGTTTGGGAACTTAGAAACATGCTGATGTGAAGCAGGTATAATATTTACCATGTTCATAATCATAGTTTGGTTAATGTTTGCTAATTAGCCATAAACACAAAGAACTGCTGTCATTCGTACTGATGCCATTAGTTCTGATGGTATCAGACAAACTGAAATTTAATCTCGTTAATGATGGTGCTAGATGAAGAAGATCATCATAATCAGATCATCAGCTATTCATCCTGAGGGTGAAGTGAATTTGTCAGACAAATTTCATTGCGTCCAACAGTTGTGAAGGCGTTTCACGCAAAACCACAAAGGTGAACTTCATGGTAGCGCCAGAGGAAATGCCAGTGAATCACTAAAGATGGTCTGATTCATCCTCTGTCGATCATGAATATGTGTACCCAATTTCATGCCATTTTAGCGATGTTTCAGTCTGGACCAAAGTGATGGACCAACCAAGTGACCAACCAAGGCTTTGGTCAACATGTAAGACCCATGTTAAATGCCATTCTACATTTTACACACTTTTTTAATGAATCCAAACAGAAGTTAGACATTTACACATGTAAGGGCTGTAGTTTTCTCTATTAATTAAAAATTACTAGGAATCCCTTGATCACACAATTATCTTATCACAAAGCCATCTGTTGTTTTAGGATTGAAATGTAATGTGGTCTCACTGTCACAATGCTCTTGGGGGACTCAGCATCGTTCTGTCCACTCACCGGTGAACCCAGGGGAACACAGGCAGGAGAACCTGCCCACTCTGTCCACACAGGTGGCTCCGTTCCTGCAGGGCTGTGAAACACACTCGTTTACATCAATCTGACAGTGAGCACCCTGAAAGCCCGGCACACAGAAGCACGAGTAGCCGTCCCCGCGGACTCTGCATATCGCCCTGTTCTGGCACGGGTTTGGAGAGCACTGGTCCACTGCTGAAGGCGGCCCGTCAGGGGATGCACCTATGGACAGAGCACATTTTGAAATGTTAATATCGCAGAACATCATTATTCTTGGTGCTTAGCCTGTACAGATAAACATACTATACTTCATACATACTATAAAGATACTTCTCATATTGATTGTTTTGGTCTTGGAGCATAAAATAGTTTGTTACAAATGAAAATGCATTTGTGACTTATGATAAAATGTACTTTATAACATCTGGTTGTACTACAGTACAGTAAATATTACTTAAGTATTTTATTAGGAAAGTTGCTCTCCATCAGCAGGTCAAACTCCTCAAGAAGCTATGAGACTGTTACTAAAGAATTCAGTCAAAACAAGCTCTCGAATGACTCCGTTTATGTCTGCAGTACGTAAATTGCTTGCATCAATGTGAGCCGACACGCTCTAAGTGGCTATTTAGTTTGATCGTGTCTGGCATGGAGCTCTTTTATGTCTGTTAAGCTTTAATAAAAACACTCTGTCTGGCAGTTGTCAGTACAAGGGCTTGAAATTTAAGGGCCTCTCAAGGCGTCATGGCTGGCTGCCATGGTAACCAATTCCACTGTTTGGCTTCAGCATTTAATCTATTTCCATGGTGACCGCATCTGACCGAACATTTGAGGCATTTACTCCTTTACACTTCGTGGTGTGTTTTAATCAGCGGGACATTAATGCCACGCCGTCAGGACACATGCTATACATACTAATCAGAGGATCAGCACCTCATTCTCCCCAGTAACAACAATGAAAAGCAATAATTGTCAGACTGTGTATGACTTAATTGCGTGTCTGACAGTGTTTTTTTTTTTTTTATATGAAGACTTAAAAAAAAAGACTAAAAAATATTCATGTTAAGTTCACTCAAGTTAAATTGTTGGAAATTTTGTGTTTTGGGTTATTTTATTTTGAACCTTTTCATGATCATAAATTTAATCACACATTTGCAAAAGAAACTGCATTTCAAGGACTCTCATCTCATCGTTAATAAAACTAATGCACCATATCTTTCATATGAATACAAACAGAAATGTGTTTTAGGAGACTAAGCACACTAAATGAACAGAGTTAGCCCAGAAAATCCTACCTTTAAAAAGAGTTTTGTACTTCACTTTAAATGCCGACTCCACCGAATTAAGCTTGTAAAATATCTGATTGTGATTACCTCTACAAAATAGCTGATGCTGTTAATTTCTAAGAAAAAGAAGATACCAAATCTAACTCAGCATCAACTCAGGCAATGGAATCAAGTTTGTGTTATTGTGCGACTTTGGTGTTTCAAGAGTTAGTTCGGATTTACTAAAGTCACAAAATAACACAAACATGCCAACCAATTCAGGCAGCCATAGGCTTTAGAGAGAGCAATATGTTTCTCATATAATGGCTGCTGATGGAAAAATTTTAAATATAGCATAGCTAATATTAATTTTTTGGTGGCTAAATATGTGTTGCTGCTAACCCTGTCCACAGCAATACAATGCTTGGCTTCCTACACGGGTACTCCTGCTGCTTCTCCAAACTGGGGTTGTGGCGACTTCTGTGGATGATACACTGACTATGGATAAATACCTCAAAAAACACAACTTCAAAAAATCCAAACTGCCCCTTTCAGCAGTTTCACTGTTACCTCAAAACCTCTTTTTGAGAACCTGAAACCTGCATTGATGCATGACTTATTCCTTCCCTCTTCCTGACTCCCAAATCGCATCATGTCTACCCTGAGACTTGCCCCCTGCAGCTCTTACACATGCAAGAAAACATCAAAGACAAATAGCTACCATTGAGGCATCTCAAAATTGCCGTACTCCAGGCAGAACAAATGGGACCAGCTCAGAGGCAATGATCCTCGTAATCCGTGGAATGTGCATAAGGGGACACAGAGGCATGATGCCACAAAAAGGAGGCTTCAAATCAGCTGAAGTCTTGTTCCTATTTGATGATAATAACACTGCACAACATTTCTAAAAGCCCTGAAAGCATTATATAGATAATGGATGGATGTGTCAGTATACTTGAAAGTGCATTTTGCATGATGGGTGCAAGAAAGATTCAACATCATTATGAAGCAACACAACTGAGATACTCCAATAATATTGCTCACAGATGATAACCAGGCGCAGTAATCATGCCTCAAGAGCGCAATCAGGCTGAGTACGGACTATAAAGACGCAGAAGAGTGCAATCACATTTGGTGCTCCATCTTCACCAACTCGTGCAACAATCTTGTGTCATTGGTGGAGGTCAATCAATCTCAGACAGTTGGCAGGGGTCTCCAGGAGCAGCTTACACATGTCTAGACTTGGACTTCGAGGTATGGGCCGAGTGTCCTGGGGGTGTGATGGAGATCAAGGGTGGCTGGTGCTACGACCATATGCCTATATTATCTCTCATTACAGTGAGGATCAGCCGGTAAATTCAGACCAGATTAGAGGCACATGCTGCAGCAGTGTTTCATATGTTTACAAAAACACACACAGACTCTTAAAGGTGCTAACTAGAACCATAAAACGTTCTTCAGCTTGTCCTCCTTGGTGAACCCATTTTGATTCCTGGGAGAACCTTTTCCATTTAGAAACCTTTCAGAGAGTTCTATCTAGAACCCAACATAAAGGATTATACCCAGAACCATCTGTGAGAGGTTCTACAGAGAACCCTTCTGTGGTGTAATGGTTCTACTCAGAACCCTTCTGAGGGGGGGGGGGGGGGGGGGGGGGGGGGGGGGGGGGGGGGGGGGGGGGGTCTCTAAGTATGCTAACAAGAACCCACCTACAGGGTTTTACTGAGAACCCTTTTAAATTCCAAGGGTTTCCAACTAAAACCCACCCAGGGGTTCTACCAAGAACCCATTTATATTCCAGGATTTTTATCAAGAACCCACCCAAGGGGTTCTACTGAAAACCCTTTTGTATTCTAAGGTTTTCAACTAGAACCCACACAGGGGTTTCTACCAAAAACCCTTTCATATTCCAGGGGTTTAATCTAGAACCCACCCTGGGGGTTCTACCAAGAACCCTCTTATATTCAAGGAGTTTTATCTACATCAGTGTTTCCCAAAGCACAACATGACCTTTGTTTAAAGATTATTTTGGGCTTTGGGAAACACTGATCAACATTTTTCACCATTTTCTGACATTTTATAGACCAAACAACTAATTGATTAATCCAGAAAATAACTGATAAGTGATAGATTAATCGACACTATTAAAAAACATTATTGGTCATTATTGGTCGTGCTCCAGTTTGATACAATTTTTGGATGATTAACATTTGATGAACATCATAATAAAAAATCATAATACATTATAAAACTTTTTATAATGCATTATAATCACATTATAGTGCATCATAAAAGTGATTAGAATTTATCAGAAAAACTTATAATGTATTACAACTATGAGAATTATATAATATAAGCCTTGCTAAAAATGTCTTTGAGTGATGTCAGCAATTGACATTATAAGTCATTATAAAATGCTGTATAGTGTGTTATTGTTGTTGCTATAAAGCATTATTGTTCAAAAATGCTACCAAAGAAACTGCCTGTGACTATCCATGTAATTTCTGGGAAACCCTAACAGGTGGTGTCTCTTGTAAGACTGGCTCTTTACTGAATCCACTGCTCTTTGAGGCTGTAGAGTTCAGAGGATTCATAGCCAGGCCTGTTGTTGCCTATTTCAGACACAGCTCCAGCCAACCTCACATCCCCTCCCACAGCATGTAAGGCTTTTTCATATGCAGATTACTTCTGAGGGTCTTTGTTTGGTCCTATCTGGAGGCCCTCAAATGGCACATGTGGGGCACCTGACATCTCCTGCAGACTGATGCATGTTGCCGGCGCATCTGTCTCTGTGTTTGTTTCACTGGTGATAAGAAGACATCTGATTATTGGCTGTTTTGTGCAGCCATAGACACATATAGTTCCTCCCCCCTTTTGTCCCATCACTTGTCCACCAACCACCCCCCCACTCAATCTTCACACCCCCTCATGAGTCACTCCGCTGGCCCCCATTGTTAGATCTCTTTTTGTCATCTTTCAGTGCTTAGAAAATGTGTAGAGAACACTATAGGCAATGATGTCAGCTTGCATTCTTAATTGATATTCCAAGCATGGACTGGTTAAAATGCAAGCCAATTACTAGAATCAAATTCAAAAACACACATTGTGTACACTCTACTTAATTTCAAGGTTTAAGGAAACGTGTGGGGGGAAAAAAGTGTTAATAAAAATGTTTTGAATGGGATACAACACCAACTCAGTCCAAGTTTTGAAAATGGTCAAATGCAAAAAAAGCACACTGAGTCTATTCCTACAAATTACATAGCCTAGCAATGATTATGAGTTAACAAAAGGAACTGAAAAAGAAGGAAGGGATATTACATCACAATAAAACAGTGCTTTGCTTGGTGCAAACTTTGGTACCAGTTCTATGGGAGATGCATAGAAGCACACGAAGGCAAGGATTAATCTTTAAACCTGATTAAATTATGGTTTAACTTTGTTGCACCAAACTTTCAAACTAGCCTGAGAAAGATTCAATTTACACCTCAGTTTAGTCTTAAATTGAAACTGAGATAAAAAAATTGAATTCTGTCACACCAAAACTTCAATTAAAACTGCAAGCCAGTATTAACCTTAAACTTCCACTTGAGGAAGTTGAACTTTTAAAATAACTGCCTTTTTTGAGGTGGACTGACCAAAATTATTCTCTGCTGAGCCATCATGAGTAGGCTAACAAAAAGAAAGAAAGAATACACTTAAGAGAAAACCATATTGACTTTTTTTCTAAATGTGATCCTTCATTTATTTCTTGTTCTTCAAATAGCACGATTGACATTGCTTTTCCCATAAGCTTCTGAACTGGCAAGCGCATAAAATGATCTGTCGTGATGTAATGTCTCTTCTCTCTATTTTATTTTCCTTGGAGTTAACTAGTAAATAGTGATAATGAGATAGCTGCAGTTTCGGAACATTAAACCAGCACACATGGTAAACAATAACTGAAAACTGAAAGAGAGTAGTGGACACTTACCATCTATCACAACCAGTGATGAGATGAGAATTACGCGTGCAAGTAATTCAAAATTATGACAACGAATTAAATCCATAATCGGGACAGGGCATCATCCTGCTCGCTGTGTTTCTCCACTCTGCTCCTGCTGCTGCCTGCTGCGACTCATCTGTTGTCAACTCCAGATCCACTTGATGCTCACTTCTCTCCTGGCTGGAGCACCATCAGGAGCCTCCATCACACACTAGAGAAAGAAAGACGTAGCGTGGCGCTCAACGTGCTACACACACGCACACGCACACGCGCACACACACACTGACACACACACACACACACCCGGATCACATGGGAGGGAGTTACAGCAATCTCACTGCCAAAAGACACTGGCAAAGACAGAAAGGACAGAAAGCTGACTGATGTTAAGGAATAAAATTTAAATATCACAGCTAATGGACAATGAATTTACACATATGGCTTTGTCTTGAACAATGGTAACATTTTTAACATTTTTCTTCATATGTCACAAACTACTTCTATCTCTTGCTATAACAATATATATATATATATGTGCAATACAATTGATATATATAGAATTGATAAAGTAATGATAAAAGACAGCCATGATAAAATTTCTTTTGCTAGTTAGCAACACCTATATTAGCATAGTTTGTTCATGTTTAATTCTTCACCAATAACCTCAAAATAAAACTAAACTTCAGACAGCAAAAGAAAAATACTGTATATCCAAAGCGTGACTTTCATGCACTAAAATGAGCTTTTTGTTGAAAACCCCTACTGAGGTGAATAAAAACTAATAATAATACAACAACAACAACAACAAACACAACAAACAAACATTAATATAATAATAATAATATAATAATAATAATATAACCAACAAACAACAACACACATAATAATAATAATAATAATATACTAAAATAATATAATAAAATAAAATAATGCTTGGCATTGAATATATTTATTTTTTACATCAAACAAAATTGATGAAATAGCTTAAATCAATTATTAAATAGTTGATGTTAAGTATATAATCTTACCACAGTGCACTACACATAAGAGGAAGGTTTATGAATTTTTGATTCTGGGGTGAAGTATCCCTTTATAATAATAATAATATGTATTTTAATCTTTGATATCTATTTTCTGATAGCAAAAACTAAATTGTTCATATTAAGCATTTAAACTCTGATATCACACAATAAGTGCAAGCAAATATTAAAAACAATATTAAAAACTAAAACACCTTAAATAGGATTTGTGTTGGTCTTCAAAATTACATTTTCCTGTAAATATTATTTGATCTGTACCGGATGTGCATATTACTCTGTCCTGTTGAGACCCCAGTAAATGTACGGTAATCTACATAGGAAATAATGTAGAATATAATATAAAAAACGTAGAATTTTTGTATATTGTATGGTAGTTTTAACAATGTTCAGTAATTAATGGTGTTAAAATGAACAAACGTCCGTGCCCGATGAGAGCGTTAAGCGTTTCCACGGCAACGGAACCAGGAAGTTGAAGCTCAGGGGAGAGTGGAATAGACGGTTCTCTTTTTAAATTTAGAAAATAAAACTAACTTGTCGCCCACGTGACTTTGTCAAAGGTTCGGGCATTTTATTTTCAAAACGTTACTGTAACTCTCCACCGTGAGCGCACGATGTCTGCGTCCATGAGAGCCAGTTCAGCGCCAAGTTCATCGAGGCCGGAGCAAAGCCTGGACAGCAGAGGTGACGGTACTGTGCAGTCAGTCAGTGGGGGGGAGCTAGCGTGTGTCATCACTTCACACACACACACACACACACACCACCCAAGTTACAGTAACAGCTACAAACTTTTGCACTGACGATAAAAAGTCTCACTTTACCACTTAAACTTGTCAAACAATGATGGAAGCTGAAAGTTACAAAATGAAAGGGAAAAAAAAAAAAACAAGAACAGTTTAAAAAATGAACGTAAAAACTTGAATAGTAAACGAGGAGGGTAAACACAGGTGTTGTCAATTATCTAATTATAGTATAAAATAGGCTGCTTGTATAAGACATTAGAAAATGGCCTGAAAAAAACATTTTATTGCAAAAAACGCACCAAATTGTTGGCTAGGTGTAACCTGACCCTCCAGTATTAACAAAACCCATTTTCACCTTGGAAAAAAAGCATGTTCCACCAAATCCATGAAGATATACTTTTAATGTATGATGCAGGAGGGTATTAGCATCAGTAAAAATTATGCAACATTGCTATGACAGTTTCTCTTGGGTTAGGCCCCTCTTCTGAGTTAGACTGACTGGACTACGAAGGCCTGTTCCATTTAGTGTAGCAGAGTCTCTCTAGTGGACAAACATGCACTATAGCTGCACCCTGACTCTTTGATCTGAATAAAACGGAACTTAATTAGTATCTTTGGTAACACTTGTCTTTATATACTATTTCATGTCAATCCAGCTGCTGTTGTGTGACTACTTGTTTTTTTGTTTTGTAATTTTAAAGATTTTGGAAAAATATATTTTTGAGGGAAACTAATAAACACACTTGAGGTACCTAACAGATTGTCTTATGATTCCAATTCCTCCTCTTTCAGCTGGAACAAAAAAATTCTATCACATGCACAGTATTTTTTTCCCAAAGTTGTGATAAACCAAAAAACTATGGGAAGCCTGAAGTGCCTGGAATATGAACACATTATTATATAAACCTAGAAACTAGGGCTGCAATGATCATGATCCGTCGATCATGAATTGGTTATTAAATTAGTTGCCAACTATTCTAATAGTCAGTTAATTGGTTTGATTAATTTTTTTAAAGAAACATATGTCAAAATTCTTCTGATTTTATGATTTTTCTTGAATTTCTTTACTCCTTTATGACAGTAAAACTGAATGTCTCTGGCTTATAGCATAGGTTATGGACCAAACAAGTAATCGATTAATTGAGAAAATACTTAACAGATCAATGAAAATGATTGTTAGTTGCAGCTATGATTGAAACATGACACATAAATGCACATACATATAGGATGGGTGTTGAGAACCTGTACTAAACCAGGACCAGATCCTGACTGGTCAGTACTGAAATATTAATAAGCTCCTGGACAAACGATACTGCTCTTAGTGTTTATGTAACATTATGTAAACAGCTGACAGGGCAAAGTGTTCAAAAGTGTGGGCTCACTTTCCTAAATTTAATGAAAATGTAGTCTTAATGCAATAACTTCAGGAAACTTATTTCTGCAAAAAAGTAAAAAAAATAACTGCTGAATCATTTTCAAGTCATGTCTTTATTTTTTTTGCACCAAATTATGGTGAGTAGTATCAATAAGAGAATAGATATATATTAAGTATCAATATCAGCATCAATAAAATCCTGCATACATAACATCCCCTCACACAAAGATGAGAGTCTGAGTTATGCTCCCACTGCTTTGTTTGAGTTTTGATTTTTTTTTTTCTCAGTGGCAGAACTGAAATTTGAAGTCCCAGTGGAGAGCAGAAAGGCACCACTTCCTCCTGTCAACAGTCAGATCATCCCAGATGAACTGCTGGTCAGCCTTACCTCCACTGTCTGCAACGGGAGCACACTGGGGCACACTGCACACCATCGGCACTGTAAGGTACATTCAAGCCCCGTTCATATCTAAAAGATTTTTATTTCTGTGTGGCTGAAATCAGTTCACACCAGTGTCCCTAAGATGACTTTGTATACAGGACTGTGGAGTCAGACGGCCGGATGCAGTCTGGCATCACCAGCTCGGACGCACGAAATACAAATACTTTCTGGAGCAGCCAACATCCTTAACTGGAGCCGGCAGGTCAGCTTGACCAAGAAGATGAATATTCTCAAAAGATCTAGTCAAACATTACTACCAGTATTTACAGCAACACATTTATGCATTGTACTCTTGACACTAATACATGACAGTATTAATACAAAAAGAGCAAGATTTTTCCATTTTCATAACCTGACACCAAGCAAATATCAATTATCTTTGACCAGATAATAAAATAAATGCTAGAATGGCAGCATTAATTGTCAAGTCTTCTATTTGCTATTCTGTAATTTGCAGATGACTTAAGGAGACTATATGTGCATGTTTTTTTCTTTTCTGTCCTAACGGTATCCATAAAGAGATATTTCGTTCCTGTGTGATGCTACGATAACCCAGAGGAAGACAAAACCCCTCCCACCTCTGGCTGACAGGAGTGGGTTGGTGACACACAGGTGACCTGCCTCAGCTTTTTAATTTCTGGCCATTTTAAAAAATATTTTATTTGAGTTTTTCCAATATGCAAAATATAAAAATATTTATTATAGTACATAGAGTCCATTTCATTATGGTGAGTATATTGTGCATGTGTACCAAAATAAACTGAATAGGCAACACCCACTGCTAATGCCACAAAAAGTCCAGCAGAGTGTCCAGGAGCCAGAGGAAACCAAAATCTATCACCAGCAGGAGGCAGCAATAATGAGCAGAAATACATAACATAACAAAACAAAACATACCAAAATTAACTAGATGTGACAAATGAACAAGAAAAATGTACGAGGATATCATGTACATTCAAACTAGAGTGTGTCTGTACTTTGAGATCAGTATATTAGTAACTTGAAATTGTGTTTATAAGTTTAAAACACGCTACTGTTTTCATCTCTAAACATCTACTTTGACATGTATTACCCTTCGTAAAGGAACAGCTACCTCAGAGAGAAATTCAAGTGTATTTTTCATATTCGGTAGAGGAATGTTTTACACATGGCTTAAAAAAATAATGTTTACTGTAATAGTTTTGACTTCAAATTCACATCTAATGCCATGCACTATGCTTGTACATAAGTTGACAGTATGAGGTGATAATTAGGGCTCCTGTCTTTTCAGAACTTGAGTGTCTCAGAAAGTCTGATCCCAGAAGAATATCACATTGTGAAAAACAAAGGGTTGGAGAGCCTTAAGTTCTATGAAGAGTAAGTCTGCTTCATTCGTTCATCCACTTTATTCATGTTAACTTTGCACCCTCATATCATCACTGTCTAAATGGAATTCAGTTTTCCTATCAACGCTCATGTTGCCTCTATTCCTCAGTGCATTCACAGTGCAGCTGCAGGATGATAAGCAGAAGCTACGGGTCTTCCCTTCGCTGTGAGTTCAAAAATATGAATTAATCTCATTTACAGATAAACTTTACTCAAGTAGTATTTGCTCGGAGATTTTGTTGTAATAGTAATAGCACTGTACACCATTAGATAGGCAAAGTTCTGGTAAAATATGGGATGAATGTTAAGAAAAGTGCAGAAATAACGATTTGTGTGTATATTCTGTGTCCAGGAAGCCCAGTGGCAGACAGGAAGTGGTCCAGTTGATGAGGATGATGGATGACATGCTGGTGAAGGCCGGTGTGGATCAGTACAGTGAGGAGCTGACAGAGATCTCCCAGGTAAGACAGACAGACAAACAGAAAGTACACAGGCTGCTGAAAACACAATGTGCAGAGTTTGAGTGAGTTGCTCTCTGCTGGTAACATTCCTCTCATAACCACAACAAATTTAGAGACTTTCATATAGAAGTATAGCCCTCTATACATATTAGAAACAGTGCAATGAAATGTCTTACAGATGGAGGGTCTGCTGGAGCTGGTGCAGGTGGAGCAGAATATCTACAACATTGTTTTCCATGAACTGATCAGGCAGGTCAGCGTGAACTGTGCTGAGAGAGGACAGCTGCTTGCCAAACTCAGGTTAGCAGCCAACAGCACCTGAAAGTTAAACTTCACAACTTGTTGAGAGACTTTTATGAGCGTTAGGAACCAGTTGAAACCAGATTGTGAAAATATGGACAAAACATAAATGAAGCACAATTCTGCAACTGCATTACGTTTTTGTTTTTTTTTTAATCTCAAATTAATTCTGAAACATATTTTGACAGGTAATTCGGGAGAAAATAGTTTTTCAAAAAGTCTCTCCCAATGATGATCCCAGGAAGCCTTTTTTCCCAGCAGCTCTTGTATTTGTGTATCCAGACAGCGCTACCAGTCCCTGCTTGAGCGAGTCCCGCGACGTCTGAAGGCTCTGCACACTGAGGCAGTGGCCCAGCGGGCTCTGGACCGCCGGCTCACTGAAGAGATCCACCGCATCAAGACATCCATCCAGAAGCTCAGCACGTACGTAGGTGTTAAGAAGTGTCAAAATTAAACAAGGCAGGTGGACCCAAAAGCAGACTTGGAATGCAGATAGCAGAGTTCAAAATGATTTAATCACAAAAGAAAAGTAACAAAAGGGCAGGCTGACATGGAGTTGAATTTCAGAACACAAAACAAAACAGGAAAAATCCAAAACCATAAAAGTCCAAAAAACACAGAAGGGCACACAGACAAGACTCCAAAAACACAGAAAATACTGACCAGGATCAGGAACTAACACCAAGACACAAAATAATCCATAAGGGCAAAAAGCAAAAGGTCCAAGAAAACAGAGCAGGTCCACAAAAGCAAAACGCAAAAACAGGTCCAACAGAGACAGGATGACACATAGGGCAACAACAAACAAACTGACAAAGAAACAGAGAAACACAGGGACTAAATGCACAGAGAACTAATCAAACACAGGTGGACAAACAGGTGAAACAAATGACAATCAAATGGGCGGGAAAAGGACAAAGACAGGAAGTAAAGACAAGACACATGAAGGAGGACCAAGACTACAAAATAAAACAGGAAATGACCAACAAAATCCAAAACCATGACAGTAGGTCAGGTGTCAGGCTACTGGGTCATGATGAATGAAATTACTGTGTGCTGTTATAGAATTATTCTGTTTTAAGAGGAAATAGTAAAAGCAAGACATGAAAATAATAGCACTTATTACAACCTATATGAATATGAGAAATGTGCTCATGTGTATATCTGTGTGTGTGTGCGTGTGTATGTATGGTGCATGTCCTTTCACAGGGATCTGTCCAGGGTTACAGCGCACGATGACTTTGTTTCCCAGCAGGCAGAGCGTGCTCAGAAGCAGTTGGCTGGGGCACTCAAACAAACTCACACCAACTCAGAGTCAGTCCCTCACAGGACTGAAGTGAACTACTGTTCATTCAGTTCAGAGTCACAATCTCATCAAGTTGATTCATTTGAAAATTCACCAGTGTGAACGTAAAAAACCTTATTCATTTGATGGATATGAGCTAAATTTAGCTTAAAGCTAAATTTATCCTAAATTATTACCTAGATAAATAGATTTGATAGACTCAAATAAGTGTTACAAGAGAGCAAAGAAAAGTACAAAATGCGACCAGGTGTTCTCTCTCACATGTTCTCTTCTTAGTGTGGTCCAGGGTTACCACGAGCTGTATGAGCTGCAGAGAGGTCGCCTTGAGGCTCAGCTGCTCCAGATGACTGAGGAGAGAGACTACTGGAGCCAGATCACCTTCTGCCTTGCCCTCAAGGTATCATGTGATAATGATGTGCTGTTAAGCAGAATATATAATAGACTAAGTGACTTTGGTTGTGGAATCACAGTAAGCGAGAAATGTATTAATATGTATTGTTTTAGTATACAGAAAAAGAGGGCCTGCTTTGTTGGAGGCCCCAGCTAACAAAGTAAAGTGTTGAAGCTGATAGTATGACAAATATTTTGCTGTTATCATCACATTTATCAATTTCACAATATGCTTAACCTTTTTAATGATAAAATGTATTCACTTTTTGTTTGTAAGGATTAAACTTCTGCTCACAGATGCTCAGCAGAAACAATATGTATTGAAGTTGATTCAAGCAAGTTAAGTGGGGCTGACAGAATTTCCCCTGAAGTTATTTAGGTTGGCTGAACATCCACGCTTCTTGAAGTGGCTTCTTGTAGTGGTTTTTGCAACTGCTTGCTATCCCCTGCGGTTGGCTTGTCACTAGTGCGGTATTTCAAAATTGCGCCTATTGTGACACCCCTAAAATTAAGTATGCTTTTCTGTGAAGGTGATTAGTGTGAGGAAGCTGCAGCTGATCGGTCAGCTGCATGTTGCTGAGCAGAGCTGGTCCAAGACAGCAGAACACTGCAGCCTTTACCTTATCTCAAAGGTAACACTGCCGTTCCTTAACATTTTCTGTACTGATCCTCCTGGCAAAAACACAAGGGGCCATAGATTATCTTTTGTAAGTATCGCTGGTGGTTCAATTGCACTCTGACTATGACAGTGACCATCCTACTGTAGGAGACAGAGGACCTAAATATCATCATGGAGCTTTCTGACTACTGGAAGGAGCAGCTGACTGCTTTCATGTCCCAGCTGAAGGAGACTGATCATGCTCAGTGTGAACAACTCAGTAACATCCTGCAGGGCATCGCCAAGTGGCTCAACTTCTGCTCCACACAGAACAAGTAAGGACAAACTAAGATACCAGAGAAGATTATTTAATACTGGATGATTTAAGGTGCCATTAATTAAAGACAGCTTAATGTAATTCTCTGCAGAACGTAAATGATATAATTTAGTACTTTTACTGAGTCTTTACACCCAGTATAGTTTTGACAATCCGCTAAGTCTTTGAGAGCAGTGTATGGAAGAGGAGATTGATGTGTGTATGATGTTTTTTCTCTATTTCAAGGTGTCCTGACCCAAAATATGAGAAAGCTTCATTGGAAAAGATTCATGCTGATTTGAAGCAGTGGTCAAATGTAAGACAGCACATTTACTTCCTCTCTGTGTGTTTTTTCACATTGTGATATTGATTTTATCTATTTGATGTAATCTCATCTTCATTACCCGTCTCATGTCTCTTATCCCCTTTACACTTTAAAATATGTCTTGGATCCAGATTGTATCTAGATATGATTTAACCTGATTACTTTTACACCTGGTATAAATATGTAGTATTAATATGTAGCACGAGGTCCAAAAGTTGCTAAAAATCAGATGCCAGATGACATCAGACACTCATCATTGTACATTAATTTGCATAAAGCTTAGTGGTTGTGTTGGTTGCAGCAAAAGAAAGCTTGCCTTAAGCCATACACAAGGTAGATAGAGAAATCTTTAGACAAGAGACATTTTGTATACATTTCTAAAGAAAAGTTTAGAAAAAAATCTACAAATGGAGGGAGATGATCAAAAGAACTATTCAAATATTTTCAAGATCAAACTAACTATTTATATTTCCACATTTATTTTCTTGTTCTTTTACAGATTAATTCTTTTTTATGGCACTCGTGTGACTCCATAAGGACATACCCCAATACAAAGATCTGCTGAGAATCAGGAAGCGAGAAGCTCAAACATACTATTTATATATTTTTACATGATCAAACAAACTATTTACATATTTACAAGCTACATTAACATCATGATCCAGAGAGAAAGGGTGAGTCAGAAGCTCACTCACATGATAAAAAGTTCCAATCCAAAGGTTTCAGAGAAAAAGTGTCAGTGTAACCATAGAAACTCACTTCAACTGAACTTGTACTTGTGCCGTGAGCAGTGTCCTCCTGACACACATGCTACACTGACTGCCTGCACATGGTACAACAGGAGATGGAGAGCCTGGCACTGTTGGTAAATTTGTCACTAGTAGCCTTTTCAAAATAAAGTCGTTAGGAGGTGTTGCTAAATCTAGTAACAAAGTCACCAAGTTTCCAACCACGTAGTCTTGTATACGGACTGAAAACGCAAGTGCATTTACACTTGCACTTAATGTGGTCACAATGCATCTCTGACCACCTGGAAGAGGTTTGGCCAATCGATCATAATCAGTCCTCAATTACATTTCATTTACACCTGTACTTTCATGTAGTCAAGCTCTATCTGATTGTAATGTGATCACCCAAAATGCATTTTATTGTAAGGCAGTAATCACTGACAATAATCCAATTTCCATCACGTATTTGATCATATTTGTGATTCAGTCACATCATCTCGCAAAATCATCATCACTTGTCACATCTGATCTGTGTCATGCTTGTCATGGTGTCACCTGTCTGCTGTGTCTCACCTCCGTCATCTGTCTCTTTCATTTCATATATCTCATATCTGTCCACCACTGACTGCTCATTACTCATCTGTGTCATCTGTTTCAAAATCTTTTACTAAGCGGAAATGAAGTAACCAAAAGGTTATCTGCAGTGATCTTTGCTGAGCATTGAAGAGTTGAGTAAGCATGTATTTTACTGTCTTATAAGGTGGTGTCTATTTTGGCAGCCTCCCCATCTAGTGGACATGTTGAAATGTGGGTCTAGTCAACAGAAGATGTTCCGCTGTTGTCCTAATGTCTTCCTCTGTGTTCTGTTCCTCTGCAGACTTGGCCCTCCAATGTGAGCGCTACCAAGGCGAGAACCTGCTTTGCTGCCAGCAGACACTGGGCAACCTTGGTCATGCCCAGGAAAGATGGCTGTATATGAGCAAAGAGCTATTCAGAAGACACCCTTCTGCTGATGGTGAACCACCTGGAGGCCAGCGAGACTTAAGAGAGCTGGACACGGTCCTGTCTGATCTCCTCAAGCAACTGGACACGCAAGTCAGTGGAGAGAGTGGTGAGGGCTGATTGTGATGCAATTTTGAATAGATTTTGGGAAATTATTAAAGAGCTAAAAACTGATTTTGTGGCATACAGACAGGTAAGTGAAGTGTACACTTTCATTTGGCACTGCTTTAGTTTTTGCTTGACTGTAGTCCAAATGGATCTGAATAAACAGGAACTGCTGACAGCTGCAAAGCAGGACCTTTGTGAGTTTCACAGTTTGTGGTCATGAGACACATAAACACTCACTAGCTATTGTCACAGAATCTTCACATATCTGTTTCTTGTTTTTTCTTATTTTATTTTAATGGCTCTCCTTGTGCTGTTTATCCATCTAGATTGTTTTAGCGCTAAGTGCTGAGTTTTAGAGATATGGGCCGTAAAGGTGTCTCCTTTGTCTTGAGTATTATGGAACGAGATGGCACTTGGCTTGTGGTGCTCGAGGTGCCAAAAAAATACAACACCAGTGTCTCTTTCCAGAAATTATGACCTAGTTACTTAAGATAATCCACACTTAAGATTGTTGGAACAGACCTTGGAACTCCTTTTTTTAATAGTAGAATTTACCAGAACTACTTTCTCCCTCCTACATTAAACTGCTCACAACAAGCTTTGTGGATTATCTTGAGTAACCAGGTCATGATTTTCAATGAAAGAGGCATTGCTGCTGAGTTTTTCAAACATATTTTTTTGTTTTGAGCACCACAAGTCAATGTCCAAAACTCAGCAACTTGCTCCAGAAAAATCGAATAGATGAATAGCACCATATGTAAGAGGAAAAATACGTACTTTTGATTTTGGGGTGAACTGCACCTTTAAGATATGGACTAAAGTGATGAGACTGATTCTGACCATGCTGTTTCAGGGATTCACGGACAGATCACGTCACTGCTTGGGTTTATGGAGTCCTGGATTTCCAAGCTTGACACAGTGATTGGTCGGCCAGAAATGATGCCCGTCTCTGATTGGCTGAAACTGGAGAAGGCACTGCGCAGTTGGCAGAGTTTGGCTGAAAAAGCCTTGCAAAAACATCCCCAGCGTGCAAACAGAGAACAAAAAGGATAAAGTCAAGCCTGATATCTAGTATGTTTTTCATTTAGTGGCATTTCTAGTTAACCTGAATTCACACACTTGCTTTATCTCGTCAGGGTTTAAATTTATATACTAATCTGCCAAAATAATTACTTAAAACAATGGATGCAATGAAAAGACAGATGCCTCATTTATCACCATTTTGTGGATAAGTTGTAGAAAACTTTCTTCAATACAAGAATTTTTTTTTCTGTTTGTGAATCAAATGTTTGCATGTTTTAATGTGCATATTCTAGTTTTGTAAACATTGAAAATGTGTGTGTGTGTGTGTGTGTGAAACTGTGTTAATACCAAAATTTAAATATTTGTCATTTTATGTTTTTGTTGTGTGTATTTGTTCAAACAGTACAGAGACACAAAAAGTGATAGACGATGTGCAGGAGTACATAACCAACCTGTCCAACTTCACTGATGGTGAGAACCAGAGACTCAGAGACTCAGTGAGTACCGACCAGGTTCAAACAAGCTGCTGCACACATGTTGAAAATGTTGCAATTGTCCTTTAGTGTCACTTAAGTACAATTCAGTGTTTTAGAACAACCCACCTCATCTCCATGAATGTGTTGCTCAAACATTGCACAGGCAATACGACCAAAACCTCTCCTGAGATGTTTTGTCTCAGCAGCTCATATAGGTGACCAAAAATTCGAGAGTATGTATTTATATTCAATATATCAAATATGTTATGAATGTTGTGTTTTTCTTGATTTTGCAGAATTATTCATCAACAACAAATGAGTGCAAAAGTGTTGTGTAATATATTGGTGTTTTCTTCCAAATGATGCCATTTTCATTTCACATTTCCAGAATATAAATGTTTTAAATTGCCAGTTAGAGTTGGAAATAGGTCACCTGTCAGTAATCAGTTCTTCCCTCCTTCTGTCTTGTTCTGTATAATGTCAGCTTCACTTGCAGATCTCTTTTGCAGCAAATAGAGCTAAACCACATTTCTTTTGTGGGTCTTTGCTATTTACTCCACATAATACCAGGTACCCTCTGACTTACTTAGTGCTTCATTGTTTTTCTCAGTGATTTCTGTTTTTTTTTTCTTTGTATAAGATATTTGTTGTTTTGTTGTTAAACTCTACCAGAGCAGTTGTGGTTATAGTCCTTCTGGTTCCTTGATCAGAGACAGTCCACAGTGGTTGCTGAGGGAGAAGAAACTGATACTCTCAAGATTTTTGTTTTCATTTGAGTTGCCTTTTAAATGCTCAAAAGATTTTCTGTGACGTTACAAGGTGCCGTCTTGAGTTTCAGTATGTCATCTCCTATCAGGTCAGTTCTATTCACATGGCTCAGACACGCTGGATGCTGGATCTGTTGCTCCTCACAGCACCTGATCATGGCGAGGACCAGAACTACGAACAGGACCACCACCACAAGACAGACATCTCACTACAGACACTCGAAGATGATGCCAACATGCTGGCTGAGAAACTGGATCATTTTTCCAGCTACGTCACAAGGTACCAGAACTTTTTATCCATTTTTACATTTACAGTGAGACAGCTGCTGTTAACCCAAATAATTAACAATTAGTGCATAGTACAATGAGTAAATTTTCTTGTTTTACACAACAACAGACACACCAAAATGAAATGATGGCTACAGATTGAGAGTAACTTCGACACAAAATGCCTGACTGGAAGGTGAGCAGCAGAGGATGATTTTCTCCAGGATTTACTCATCAGAAAATGTTTGTTTTTGACTCCAGGTCTTGTGAGCTGATTCTGGAGGAGCAGAGTCGGCAGAATCCACATGAAGTTGAGGGTGAAAATGAGAAAAATGAGTGCATAAAACTGCAGGTAAACAATGTTCTGATGCAGACTTTAATAAATAGCAAAGATTGATAGTTAAGTCAGTCATTTTATTACTAACATTACAATACTCCAGAGGAAGGAGATATAGTGCAGTTACACACTGGAGTGAGGTAAGATAAGTGTCTTTTGTGGTGTGTGTGTGCCTGTTGTTGTGTCCATCCTCAGAGCGAGTGCGCTGATTGGGTGGAGACCTGTATAATCCTGCTCTCGGGTGTGAAAGGTGGTCCTGTGGAGCTGCCTGTGAGACAGGCCGACACCGCCTCCAGCAGCGATGTTTCTCCAGCAGACAGCACCGAGAGTCTGGTGAGGAGTCAATTAAAATACGACCCATAAGGTTAGATCTAATTTATTCTAATTAATGAATGATTTAATTATGACTTTAAAACAGATTTGCTGAAGGTGAACATGGCAGTGTTGCTTTCTTATCTCTTAATTATCTGGTGTCAGGTGACAAACAGTGATGTTGATACTACAGTGGAGTAGAGCTGACATCAGTAGAGAGTTTGCCATTGATTGATCATGTGTCAGATTTTACTGTAATCAAGGTGTTACACTGGCATTAGTTAGCCATGAAATTGTGATTCAGCACAAAGTTTTTCATCTGGAAATGATGACAGACATGAATGGGACACCAGAGCATAATTTCGTTTTGTCAGGATCAAAAATCAGTGTGGTTTTGATGATGGCTTTGTGTGTGTGTGCATGTTTACAGGTGAACAAAGTGGTTTCAGCGGAGCCTACAGCAAACAGCAAGGTCCAAGACGAGCCTGAGACAGAGCAGAGAGAGGTGAGTTGTATTAACAGCTGTGGAGTACAAGTGAAAGCTCAGTGACACGTGCAACCATTGAGACTATTAACAGTGATTTCCCAATTTTTTCCTTAAGGGATCACTTTTCTATCATTGGCTAAATACCCAAATAGTAAACTCAACTACAGGAAGTGGAAACAAGTGATTAGGAGTTTTGAGCAGATTATTCTCCGACCATCACCTCAGAGATCAGTTTTTATGATATATTTTTTAATTAAATCAATTCTACGTCTGTAATATGTATTTTTTCACATTCATATATACTTTATAGGCTTTTTTGGAGAAATTCAATGTTTTCTTCTCCCTGAGGTTTGGCCATTGAGTGAGGAAATCTCCGGAGTATGTAGAAATTTGGAATTTGTATGTGTTGAAAACAGTTTTAAGGAATTTAAAAAAAAACTCTAGAGTAATATTGGATTTTATCAAAAGAGCACAGCTTGTTTCACACATTTGTTGTACAATAATAACCAGACCATCTTTCTAAAAATGAGCATCGTTGCTGTTGTCCTGCAGGGGGAGCTAACGGTTTGTGAGAACCCAGTGGTGAAGCTGATTGGCTATGATGGACACATCACACACAGAAAGCTGGGAGAGAGCAGTGTCCACCTGAATGGGGTCAGACAACTAGTATCATGCTTTTCACTGAGTATAGAGCTGAGCAAACTGCCTGTCTACCTCTGATCATCTGTCTGTCTGTCTCTTTCTGACAGACTGAGGACCTGGTTGTTTCTCCAGCAACTGATGAAGCCCAGAAAGCTTTTAGTGATCTGACCACAGTTGGATTACTGCAGCAGGAACTGCAGTAAGTTAACTTTCTTATCATGGAGTGGAACATGTGCATACTGTGATAATATACACACAGCTAGTTGCAAATTAAGCCCCACACACTGTCTGACTTGCAAGATAAATTTATTTGGGACATTTCAGACCTTCATCAGACCAAGTTTAAATGGGAAATAGTTGGTAACCTGCAACCAATCACATTCCCCGGGTGCAAAAAGTAGACATAAATAACAACTTACTGCACTCTGTATAGTAACATTCATATGAATCCCAAAATGCTTTCATTAAATAGGTAAATGAATGCTTATGGTCTGAAATTCTCAAAAAAAATATAACAAATACATTCCCAAATATTGCAGGTTATGTTTGTAAATAAACTTGTAGGGATACATTTGCATGACATGAAATGTCACAAATAAGTTTAATATTAGACCCTGTGTAGGACAATGTGCAGGAGTTCATTTGCAACTTTCTGGTTCCTTTGTTCTCAAAATACACTTTTGTTTTTGTTTTTCATGGCCTGAAGTGAAAGAAGTCCACAGATGTCATAGACATCAAATTTTGAGGGAGCGCGCAATTGGCGTGCTGACTGCAGGAATGTCAAGCAGAGCTGTGCCTGCGAAATGAATGTTCCTTTCAGAATTTGGCTGTACATCAGGAATCTTCTGTCAGTTCAGGCCAATCTCCGCATGCACAACAGACGACATACAGTATACTGTGAGCATTTTGTCACATTTAGCTTTTGCCCAATCTGGAAAAGTCAGTTTAGTGCCTAATATATGTCTTTTTCAAGATAAAAGTGCACCTTTTAGATTTATTGTGACCAGTCCAAGTCACACCTGTGCAATAACTTCTATATGCCACATGTGTCAGGTGGATAGATTGTCTTGGCAAAGGAAAAGTGTTCACTAACACAGATTTGAACAAATATGTGGACAGAATTTGAGAGAAATAAACCTTTTATGTGGACAGAAGATGTTCAACTCATGAAAAGTGTGAGTAAAAACAAAAGTGTTGTGTTTATACTTTTGTTGAGTGTATATGAAATACATCACCTTTTAATGTGAAACTGTTTTAGACACTTGTTGGCTATTAGCTCTTTTGTGCCAAACAGGAATGTTTCTTTTTTGTTTTAAGTAGGAACTGGGAAGCCAGCATGAGCAGCAGTTACCACCGTGGCTGAACATCCATGCTTTTCTTTTGCCTCTGAACGTTAATAAACATAATTGAACAGCATTATCTGTGGTGGTACTTTGTTGTTGGTTAGCCTTAGAGTTCTTGAGTGTTCAAGACCTGAGTTTTGGGTTTTTATATGGTCTGGTCGAGTCCTGCTTGCAGTTGACTAACTTAGAAATATTGACTCACAACCTGACGAAAATATTGTGAGGCACTGATCTTTTTGCACCCCGAGCAACCAGTCATACTGTCCATGTGTTTGTCAGTGATTCAGAGCTGCGGCTTCAGAGTGCCGAGCAGCGAGCCCTGAAGGCTGAAGAAGCCCTGCAGGCGGCATTGGAGAAGATTCAGGACCTGGAGAGACAACTGCAGGGTCGACCCAGTCTGGAGCCCAAAAGTACCGAAGGTGCGGACTAAAGAAAAACTTCTGTAAACTTATAACTGAGGCAGAGAGACAGTGACATAGTATTGAAGTGTATTTTTTGTGTTGCAGAGAAAAAGAAAACACCACCACCTTCCCCACCACAAGTAACACCTCCAGCTCCCCCGAAGAAAACTACAGCTGAAGCCAAACCAACAAGCAGCACCAAAAGGACAAAGAAGCGGTGATCTGACGTGTGATCAGGAGGTGTTACAGCTCTATACGTATATATGAGACTGTCCAGTTAATGTTGGGTGAACTGTTTTAAAAATCACTTTTAGGGTTTTATGTTTCATGTATTTTCTCTGTCAAAACGAGGTCAGAGACGAACTGCTGCATCAACACCTGCTCTCCATCACAGTCACACCTGTAAAACCAGTAAAACCAAGGAAAACCATTCAGGGTACTATGACTTCTTGTGTACATTACCAACACATGTACTGTCTCAGAGGTTAAAAAAGTAGTGTAGCACACAAGAACAAAGAACAAGAATATACAAGAACCATCATTTACCAGTGCTGCCATCCAAGTCTAAAATATTTCCAGTATCGGGAGGTTGTCCAATATTAAACTGCTTGGCTGTTGTATGAGAATAAATATAGTTATGTTACTATTTATTTAATTGCTTTCTGTGGCTTTGTCTAACCTTGTGATGTGTTTTTGACTTCATGTAAAGTCAATTTAGTTTTTGTTCCCTTCCAAAAAATAAAGTTTCTGCAGACATTACATTTAAGAAAAGTTAGGCTTTCCTGGAGCTTTATTTTCAAGAAATAGAAATTGTCAAATTGTTACACAAACCCAGTGTGCCTGGATCATAACTAGTACAATAAATTTTATTTCCTAGAGTTTCCAAATGCATCACAAATGTAGCAATTTAACAAACATTTCAAAATCTGTAGCAGGGAACCAGGGGGCTCTCTGATTAGCATCAGATAAAGTCTGACCTACTTGGTAATATATTCAACCCAATTTTCCCAGATTCTATTACATTTGTCCAACAAACAATTTATCTCGTATCAGTCTGTCACATCATTGGTGAGTCTGTCTCTGGATCCTCCTCTGTCATCCCTCCGTCTCCCTCCACAGCAGGTGGAGGAGGAGGTGGTGGTAGGGATGAGAGGTCAGGAGTCACGCTGAGGAGATCCGGGGGCAGTGGAAGGACCAGGGCCGGGTGGAGGAGACGGAGGGAAGCCCTGAACCCCTCCCAGGTATCTCTGTCCCCCTCTGCTGCTTTTGCCTAGAGGAGAGAACAGGTCCTTAAAAAGTATTAAAATGTCTAAAATTCACATTCACTAATAAAAGGCCTGAAATAGTCTTAAATTCTGTTTGGTGAGGTCTTAAATATTTATTCATTACTGTTTTTACCAATAAAAATATTTGGACAACTGTTCTTTAACTGTAATAGTTACTGTACTTTTTCCTTCCTGGAACTGACGTGTATTTATGCAGAAGAATATGTCTTTGTTTTCACATTTGATGTTTGGTCTCATTGCAAAATTACCCTTAAATTTGATTAAACGGTGGCATTAAAACATCCTATCCTTATCCTCATGTAACTTGCTGATACATGTAGGCGCTGTGGAGGACTGCTGTTTGAAATGTGTTTGCTTTACAATTACTGCTGAGAAAAGATCCCACTGGCAGAGGTAAACGTCAGTTGGCAGGGCTAAACGACCATTGTTTTGCACACTAAACTGAGGCTCTGCCCTGGGCCGGAAAAAACAGAGCAAAATGGTTTGAAATAGAAACAGAAACAATGGTGCATTGAGTGTTAAAAGGTATTGGAAGAAAGACTGGCCACTGGCTTTTATGAATAATACTGATACTGTTCATGAGTTTGATTAATCTTTAGTCAAATTACATATTTGATTTAAAAAACTGAAAATCAAGGAGCATAATCATTTAAAATGCCAAAAACAAAATATAAAACAATAAACATTAGATTATAAGACGGTGGTACAGTTACTCACTCTGACCTGCTGTTGTCTCTTGGCCTCAGCCTCAGCAGCCAGGCTCTGCTGTAACTCCACAGGAAAACTGAGCTCGTCTCTGACAGAAAATCAAAGCCTCGTCAGCAGGAAGATCACAGCACACTACAAATCTCTACGTTCCTCTTTGCTGTTTACCTGGAAAAATCACTGCGTGCAGAGGAAAAATCCTTTGCACACAGAAAGTGATGCATTTTTGAGAGCTCCGCCGCTCCTTTATATTGTACAAATCAGCTTCTTTTTTCTTTCGGCCTGCTAATTATTTAGATTCTCTTTACTCATTTAAAGGGACAGTTCACCCCAAAATCAAGATACATATTTTTCCTCTCACCCATAGCGGTATCTATCCATCTAGATTGTTCTGGTTTGAGTTGAGTTGAGTTGTTTTGCAGATCAGCCATAGAGATGTCTGTCTTTTCTAGAATATAATGGGAGTAGATGGCTCTCAGCTTAGGGTGCTCAAAGCACCAAAAAATGCATTTGAAAAGCTCAAATGACAATGAAAATAATCGTTAGTTGCCCTAATAGAAACAATCAGTGGGACGCAGATATATAAATATGTTTAAATATGTATTGTACTATATTCAACTTAATGCCACCATCCCCATTTGTTTGTTTGCTTGTTTGTTTTCATTGATATTAGACTGATTTGTTATCCAGGCTAATACTAACATTTCTTTGTTAATTCTCATTCTTATTGTTAAAATCACATTTAAATTTTACTAACAACAATACAGTCATACTTACAGTATCGCTTATATATGTATAATTTATCTATCCATTTTATTACTTATTTTATTTGATTAATTATTTCTATTCACATTATTATTGTTAATTTTTTTTTTTTTTTTTTTTTTGCATGTCTTTTTCGCATTGTCTTTAATATTGTAATTGTGCATTGGCCAGTGAAGCTACTGAAATCGAAAACTGAAATTGAATTAATCCACAAACCATGTTGTGAGCAATTTCATATAGAAACTACTTTTCCAAAGAAAGGTGGAACTACTTTCTTCAAGGAAAGTAGGAGACTTTGCTTTTGAAGACAGACGCCACAGCAAAAAAAACTTGGAAAGTCAGCTTAGATGGATAAATATCACTACTGGCCAGATGAAAAATATGTAAATTTGATTTTGGGGTGAACTGTCCCTTTAAAGCATCAGCAGGTTTTGATGCCAAGCCCTCAGAATCAAAGTGAAAGAGTTTCTTTCTGCAGCAGCTGCTGTTTAGCACTAGTATTCAACAGTTATAAATGCTCACCCAGTGTATGAGGAGCATCAAGATCAGTCTACCCCACACTAACTAAAAAACCAGAATGCATTGCTGCCAGAGGATGTACAGCGCTTTGTGATCTTTAGTTTTCAGTGTAGTTACTCACTAACTGAAATAGATGCATCTGATTAATATAGTACAAGATAAATGACAACAAGTCTTACATGTCTGCTCTCTCCACCCTGATGCCCCAGCGGCAGGCGACAGAGTCAGCAGCTGCTTGTATCTTCTCTCCGATCTTCCTCCTGTGCAGCAGGATGTGGCTGAATGTGTGTTGGGCCAGAACGTCTCTGACCACCGCCTGGACCAGAGTCTGCAGCACTGTGGTCAGACTGGACAGAGCTGCGCTGCACAAAGCCACGTTCTCTATCTGGTAATAACACACCGCACTCAGCTCCGGCCTCACCAAGTCCTTCGTCACCACCTCGGTACAGATGTGGGAGGAAAATCAGTCAGCAGTCTGATGCAATTAAACCCTCGTCACTGGGAAATTAGTTCAGTGGGGGAGCACTTTGTACACACTCTGTAATAAAGATGGAATCTCACTTGAATATTAAAATCTGTGAAGGTGTTGTAGTGAAAGTGGCTGTTGAAGTTTACCAGCCGGTCACAAATTAAGTGTGACTCATTATTTGATTTTTACATAATAGTCAGTTGTGGTTTTGCTTGTTGTTCTGTACCGTGTGAGGAGGAACCTTCAGCATTTTCAGTCGGATGTCAACCTTATGACACACATCAAGGACTGGAAGGTAGAAAAGGAGGCCTGGAGAGAGGAGGGAGAAGGTTTTGATCTAAGGACAGATTTCTAGCATAAATTATGAAAGCCTATTTCTGCCAATGTGGTGAAAAAAAGAGAAAGAAATCATTAGGAAAAAAATTAGTGAAATAATGAGTATCTCAAAATATTGACTTAGTATCTCAAAATATTGCGAAGCCTTCTCAAAATTATCACAAAATTATTATTATTATATATCTAAAATTAATGAGTTAGTGTCTCAAAAATGACTTAAAATCTCAAAATGTTGACGAAAGTATCAAAAAATAATGACTAAGTTTCTAAAAATAATGACAAAACATCTCAAAATAATGACTAAGTATCAAAAAATAATGAGTTAGTATCTCAAAACAGTGACAAAGAATCGAAAAAACGAGTTAATATCTCAAAACGAAGTCAAAGTATCAAAAAATAATGACTAAATAATGAGTTAGTATTTCAAAATAAAAGCCAGTAAATAATCTTTTTTCAAAAAACGTTTCTTATCATAATTACTTGCGGAATCCTCTTCTTTTCATCACATTGTCAGGAATGAGCTTCCATATATTGGAATGAATTTTGTGTGATAGAGTTCATGCAGGCTCAGACTAAAAAAACTAATTGTGGGTTCAAATTTTTCATGGCTCATGTCTGTATCTGTATGATCAGTAGTCAAAACCAACAGTAATTCCAGCACTGACACACATTCTCAGAAATGGAAAGTCAACTGTTTTGGCACATTCTTAAAATAAAAAAAAAAAATAAAAAGTATCCACAGTTTTTAAATCACTGCTGACAGATGAGCATATAAGATTAGAGTACTCTGTGACAACCTGGTCCTCTGGGTCTTCCACGCAGCAAGTGACCCAGTCTGAAGATCACAGCTCTCTCATGCTCCCTCACCACCTGTCAATCACAGTAACAGACATCAGTCAGTCCGATAGAACATGGATGTTGGAGTGTCCAAATGACACAACACAAGTAAATCTGCTTTTTCAAAGTTTTTGTACAAGAACATGAGTGTAGTCAGTAAGTAGAGGGACACTGACACATTTTGTTGTGATGGCTGTGTACTATAGTGTTTGGATTATAAATAAAATAATGGATATGAGGTGAAAATGCTGGCTGACTCTCGTTTTCATGCTAATTCTCAGTATTCACTAATTTCTCCATATATTTTACTTTTTGTCAAAGTGAAAATGTGGAAACAGCATTATGACCATCAAGAGACATCTCAGATGAAACTGAACATCAAAATTCTTTGAGTCCTGTACATAATTTCTGTGGTGTAGTTCGTACTTTGACACAGAACCAGATGGACAGAGGGAGGAAGAGAAGAACCAGAGCCAGGACGAAGACCATCAGCAGCCACTCAAACACTCCCAGGTTCTTACGCTTCAGACCTGCAGAGGTACACAGTAGTTTGTATAAAAGATAAAGTCTTTTTATAAAGTAAATAGAAAAACTAAACAACCCATGACAGAAATAAAGCCATTGTTATTCCTTCAGATTTCCACTCACCGTCCTCCTGCTCCGCTGCCTCCAGGAGCCCCAGGTTCTCCTCTTTGACCTCATCCTCTCTCACGCTGTCTATGTCCACCACAGTAGATTTCACCTTCATGTCTGTCTCATGCTCCACCGTCCCCTCATTTTTCTCTGGCTTCTCCTCTTTTCTCACTGATGATGCCTTTGGGACCTGGGCTGTCTTCGATGGCCTCTGTCGGTGACCTCTGGGAGGCACCATGGCTCCCCTCTCCCTCTCCTTCCTTGGCGTCGTTCTGGATCTCGGAGGGTGACTGGTGTAGACGCTGGAGGACTTGTCCATACTGGCTGGAAGCTCTGCAGTAAAGATCATAGGAGTGATGGCTGTAGGATGTCTCTGCTCGATGGTTTAGTGGAGGGTTTTCTTTCTTTTCTTCTTTTGTGGGGTTTTCTGCTGTGAGTTGCTTCCTCCGGCTGGAGGTCTGTAACTGGAGTCAGTGGTGCTGCCGTCTACTGTGGTGATCAGACAGAATCCATGGATGGTAAATTAGGTTGACTGTGGGACCGTGGGAGGACAGCAGTGGGAGTGCCACTTACCACCCGCTCTGTTTTTCAAATAAATTCAGGTCAGTGAACGTTTGTTAGCATGATATTCAGTGTCTTGCTATCAGCAGGAAACCAAAATAAAAGAAAATGTTCAAATAACATGGAAAACATCAAAATATCAGGGTTCTTATGGGTGCTAGAAATTCTTGAGAATGCTTCAATTTTAATGTGGTGTTTTCAAGGTTTGAAAAGTGCTTTGATTTTGGATAAAGTGCTTATAAAGTGCCTGAAATTATTATTGCATTACTTTCATAATAACTTACTGTCTGAATAGTTCACTTTTTTACATATATATTTTTGTTTTACTTCAGAGAGAGTCTAACTTAGTGAAGAAACTGGAAAATATTCAGATACTACCTCATTCAGTGAACAATCAGCATTAATTTGAACTCTGATTAATGTGAAACAGGCAAACAAAACAGTGAAACAGTCTTGAAAACAACAGAAGAGGCAGAATTAATTTGTTCAAAAAACTTTAGTGAGAATGAAAAACGTTTCTTAAAACAAATTGTCTCAAACCATCCAGTTATAACAAACTCATCTGGCCTCTTTAGTGCCTGTTGGTGTTTATTTAGATCAGGGCATTTAGTACCAAAGTTGGCCCACCATAATGTTTGATTTGGCTCACCAGATGTTTCTAGCTTTAATTGAAAAAAAAAATAAAAATAAAAAAAGATATGAATTGTTATTTATGCTTTTATTTTTGTTTGTTTGTTTGTCTCCTTTCTCTCTCACTTTTCCTGTCTATCTTCACCTGTTTTGTCCAACAGAGGCAAAAGCCCCAAAAATAATCTGAAAAACTCATTAAATAGGATCCCTAATTATTAATTATTTTCATTTTTTGTTTGTCAATCTGAGCAGATGGGTGGAGTGACTCTTTGTGCAAGAAGTTAAGATAACCTGGATCGTAGTATCATTTTGCTTCTTAACTATACAACACCTAAGCTGTGCGCTTTTGGCTCAAGGCCCAACATTTAGTTTCAGTTTTGGCTTTTGGAGTTTAAAAAGTTTGTCAACCCCTGATTTAGATATTCCAAACAGCCCACGTTTTCTCACAAACAGCAGTAAGCACAAGTTAAACCTGCCTGTTGGAAGTCCTGGAGCAGCTCTAATCCTCCATCTCACAATCCAGAACAGAGTAAACGTGACTATTGTAAAATAAAATCATTAAGTCACTTTGAATTAAGACAGTTTAAAAAAGGCGTTTAGTTTGGGAGGAGTTATGGGCCTCTTATTGTTTATTCATTGTATCTGATAAATAATGTTATTATTAATGCTTGTTTATTAACTGGCCCTTGGCCTCCTGTCATTTTGCAAAAGTGGCTCTCGGGAAAAACCAGTTGAGTCCCTGTTTTACAGAATATTAAGACTGCTTCTAAGACGAAGCCAAAGTGATTGAGAAAAGCTGGAAATAATTAGCTATTATTTTGTAGTTGTTCATTCGTGAAGATGCGCAAGTGATTAGTCAGCTAAAATGTGTCCGGCTGGCGTCTGATGGGCGCCCGACCTCGCCGTGACGGTCGCGGGCTCGGCTGGCGCCTCCTGTGTCCGGCTGGCGTCTGACGGGCGCCCGACCTCGCCGCAACGAGTTTTTGGGGGGCGTGGCTATGGCGTGGCATGCATTTTTTATGTCAGTCCGTGAAACATGAAATTGCTATAACTTTAGTATAAATGATCCGATCTGCACCAAACTTCACATATTTGATAACAGTCCTGCACTTAACATATCTACATGACAATATTGCGTAATAATCATAGCGGCACCTCCTGGCAACGGGAAATGACATGTTTTACATGTATTTGAAAGAGGTCACATGACTCCACCCGTTTGTTGCATGGTTGTACGAAAGAATATTAGCTGGGATTACATAAATACATATTGTTAAGGACAAATTTGACAATTTCTTGTATTTTAAACAAATGCAGATTAAGTCCGGGACTGCATTTTTTTATGTAGATAAAAACACATTTTTTTCTTGTTAACATCATAGATTTAATAGTATCACATTTACATCCTCCCCTAATCATTTTTTTCAGTGTATAGTCTGTTCCAGTCTCTTTGCACACCCCACTTACCACAGCTTATAGTCAGTAAAATGTGACCTGCATGGCAAACAACACACACAAGTTAATGATTTTCTTTTTTTTTTTTTAAAGGACCAGTGTGTGGGATTTAGTGGCATCCATTGGTGAGATTGTATATTGCAACTAAATGAGCAAGCACTTGCCCAAGGCTGTCACTTTGTGTTGAAAAGCTGTGGGGATTGAAGGGCTCAGATGAAAAAACACTTGTAACGGTTGGATAGGTATGGGGTAAAAGTCGGTAATTACAGCTGGTCTGGAAAAAATTCATTCATCATAACACCATGTCAATGACTTAAACAATACTAATATCATGGTAGAAACCACCAGTGCATGTCAGGCATCCCTGAAATTGAGATACTTGAAGGAATCACATTAGCTGAAGATGATAAATTACATTACATGTTAAGTTAAACTGTCTGCTGAATACTTTTCCATTAGAGAAACATATGAGCCAACAATCATGACTCATTGTATGTTTCCTTATTGTGCAGATAAACTATTCTCAATGTGTTTTCGTTTGTGAGTTAACAGAACATTTTTTATCAAATTATGCATTTTAAATAGTTATGGGGACAAAATCTTTCACCTCTAAAAGTGGTGGAGGCATGTTCCCAGCGTCCCTAATGTACAGTAATTGACACCTATACACTGACAGTGTGTTGGAGATTGTTTGGTGACTGTGTAAGTTGCCAAAAATGGTTTGTTTGGTTTGTCTGTTCTGGGCTAATTTAGAAAAATGATGGTTCAATGGTGGACCATGATGGAAGAGGATTCACACCCTCTGTAGATATAAAGGCTCATTCTAAGGTAACAAAAACACAACATTTCTTATTTTCAGGTGTTGGACACTAATGAAAACATAGTTATGAGTATCATATTTAATTTCTGCCAATAAATTCCTGTGAATCTTAAACACTGAACTTAAATGCTCTGTTTGCTACCAAGACCTAACATACTACAAATTTAGATATATCAAAAGTGTTGGTAAGATGAACAGCTAAAATAAATCAACACAACACAGCCAAATACATGAAATGAGAAATGTTAAATTTCAATCTCTTAATTGCATGAAAGGATTGGTTCATGACTTTCCAAGTCAGTCTTACCACAACAATAAGGTGCCCATATGAACAGTGCAGCAGGTTTTGCTTGCTGTTATCATTTCTCCTGTTCAGACCGGCCCTGAAGAGATCCAATCCCAAAGCAATTTAAACATGATGGGGGGACAAACTCCACAGTCTTCGAAAAAAAATTGTTTGGTGCAAAAATATATTCTGATGCCAGCTTGAGGCTTCAGCCATCTTCAGTAGTCAACTCAAGTGGCTATCTTGCACAGTTACAGTCTTTTTTAGAGCAAAATCCCTTCTTTGTATTATGGTGTACTTTCCCTCCACCTGAGCTCAATTAAGAAAAAGTCTGTCCAGGGAAAAACAAAGGGGAGATTTACATACTAAAACGACTGTAACTTGGAAATATTCAGTCTTGACAGACTGCTGAAGTCTCATATTATCATTAGATAAACTTGGAATATTGCACAGAATGAGGACTGTGGATATTGTACCCCACTGAAATCACATTATCAGAAAGAAATCTTTTAATGGAACAGGAGCCATGATTTCAGCCAGCAAAACCTGTTTCACTGTTCATACCTGACTATTGTTTTAAGACGGACTTCAAAAATGTGAACTTATTCTTTAATGTGTGCCAGCATATCCTGATTACAACAAGAATTATTACATTTCATATGCACTTTGAACTAACAATCAGTAGGGCACAAAGAAATATCAAACACATTCACTTCATTTAATGAATAAATTGGGTGCCATAGAAACACAAGGCAGCAAAATGAGCTATAAAATATATGTTAAACATTCATAACTGTTTACATTCATAATATTTTTTCCTTCTAAATACATATAACTACTGTATATGTCAAGTGAAGTATCAAAAAATAAAGTTACAATAGCACTTTATTTGAAAGAGTGTGCATAAGACTGTCATTACACTGTCATAACCATGACATGGCACCTGTGATGAACATGAAGGAGGCTCTTTAGGAATGTTTATCACTGTGGTCATAAGGTGTCACTAGGTGTTGACATTGCTTTTGATGTCTTTGTAATGACAACTCGACATTGACCAAGACAACACAAACTGTCACTAATATGTCATAGCAGGTCTAATTATCAACACTGTAATACAATTTAATGACGTCTTTATGACAAGTCCACGTAATTCCACTTGAGATGAGGTCAAGGGAATTATTCATCACACTGTTACAAAGACATTTTACAGTGTAATAACACTTAATGACATGTTTATATAAGTCCAAAATGTATCACTGTAGTTGAGAGCAAGGAAAATGTTCATAATACAATTATAATGGCGTCATGACAGCCAATGTCAAAACGAACTACATATGACAATATAATGTAATGTTAAACCACAGAGCAAAATAGTTTTAAAATTAGGCCTGCTGTGATATGCTTATGCAAGATTATGTTGTCTTGAGCAATGTCAAGTTGTCATAACAAAGGCATTATTGGTTTGATTAATGATTAATGTGAAGACTATTAATGCAGGTAGGGCTGCACGATTATGGCCAAAATGTTAATCATGATTATTTTTGATCAATATGAAATCACGATTATTAATCATGATTATTCATTATGTTAGGGAAAAATTTTTATTGCACTTTCTATTTTCTATCTAATCAGCACAACTGATTGATCACTGCTTGTCCCTGATTTATTCATCAAACAAAGCATTTAATATTACAGTAAATGTGATGACAGTGCAACTTTAAATTCTCAACAATAAATGACCAACAAACATGACATAATTAAAAAAAAAAAATTTATTTGTGATTTTTGATGTCCAGAAGTGATGTTATTTGTGTGGCTGATGGTGTTTTAAATTGGCCTTGCAGATCCAGCTCAGGAAGAGGAGCTCCCATGCTGGTGCTCCTCTCTGCTTCTCCAAACTGGGGGTGTGCCGACCGTCATCTACTGTAGGTAATACACTGACTGTGGATAAGTACCTCATACAGCTGGTAGGAACTACACCTTTAAGGGCACCTGAATTTGTACGGACCCACACAAAGCTGCCTGTGATATCGGCTAATGTTGATGATCAATGATCTAATATTACTGTTGGTGCATCCAGTGTTTGTTTTTGAGCAACGAATATGTTCCTGCTTTAATCTCAGGGCGTAGTTATAACCAAGAAGTGCACTGTTCCTCCTCAAGTGTGTGTAATTGTGCAGTGAACACATGAAGAACCGATGTATTTACTGCACAATTACACAAAAGAACACATTTCAGACACCTGATAAACGTATGTTAATTTCAGTCATGTGACCCTGTTTTATCTGATATCTCATTACACAGTTTATTACAGACATTGCCAAAAATATGATCTTACTGGAATGTGTGTGCTCGCGATAAAAAGATAATGTTGATGCTGTTTGACGGTTTGGAAGCAATATGTTATGACTGATTCAAACTCAGGCAAGCTTTGGTTTTGACGCTACTGGACTGTTATTAGACACTAAATAGTATTCTGGCATACTCGGACTGATTGAAAGGGATGACTGAAAAGCTAATGCACTGGTAAATATTCACTGTTGTAATGGTCAAAGTTTGTTTAAAATCAAAAACACATTAAATTTAATAAAGATAGTTGTGCACAAGCACATTCTTGTGTATTTGTATTTTTCAGAAAGATATAAGTTGCACTGATCAGCATAGTTGTTTGGTGGCCTGTTTTAGATTTGATTTGATTTAGCATACATTAAAAAACATAAACAAAACAATATAAATAATAACAAGAATGTGCAAGGGAGACAAAAAGCCAAGAAGGCTTATCATGAGTTTCCCACAGTTATAAACTGAAATGCAATTACAATTACTGATCACAATTTGAGTCTAAATATTTAGATTCCGAATCTTTGGTCCCTTTTTATAGCATAGATCTCACACAGACAGTTAATATGAACAGAAAAATAGATAAAAATAAAGTATCAATAGAAGAAAAAAATGATACAGATAAAAAAACAAATATATCTACATAAAATAATACACAAATATCTAAAAAACCATAAAGCTTGTCCAGTAGTAGGATTTTCTAAAAAAGTGTTTTTTGAATTGATTGACATCTTTCCACAATATGGGTCCTATATATTTTATAGAAAACTGTCTGAGACGTGTTTTAACACGGGGAATGTGAAGATGATTTGACTGGTTTTATAGGAATAACGATCTGAATTGAAGTGAAAATAATTCATTTAAAAAAAATACACATTTACACACATATTTGAAGTCTATTAAAGTCAAATATGGACAAAATATTCAGCTCATGAAAGAGTGGGGCTGAGGGTGTCCTGGAATTAGAAAATGTTGCAGCTCTAATGTACCGTTTCTGAAGAAGAAAAAATGACTTGATGGATGAGAAATATGTGTTGTATTCATGTAAATGAATCAGTAATCAATCAGTAAAGTACCTTTTTTCATTATTTTTGTTGTTTCTGTGAAATGGGCTGCCCGCATTTTATGATGTAAATAAGTCCAAAATGGTTGAAACTCTGCATTAACACTAGTTTACTGAGATAATAAAATAATAAATTAATTAATTAAATAAATTGTGCACAACAAAGGAAGGAACAGTTGTAAAAACTAAACACTGAACATAAAACAACTAAAATTAATTGACTATTAAATTAATCTGCATCTATTTTCTGACAGTAAACTGAATATTTTGGAGTTGTGGACAAAACAAGACATTTGAGGACGTCATCTTGGACTTTGTCAACATTTTTCACCATTTTCTGACATTTTACAGACCAAAAAACTAATCAGTTGATTGAGAAAATAATTAGAATAATCATTTTTTGCAGGTAATTAGTAACTGTATTGGAATACATTTTTAAAGCATTTCTCCCAACCATGTTTTATAGAATAAGTTTTTTAAGTCACCCTCCCAACCCTGTTTATGTTTGTACAGAACTGTTCAGAACTGTAATGACCGTGTGCTGACGAGCATCTTTGAGATCTAATCAGCACAACTGACTGATCACTGCTTGTCCCCTGATTCATTCATTAAACAAAGCATTTAATATGAAACATGATCACAATGCAACTTTAAATTCTCAACAAAAATGACCAACAAACATGACATTATAATTTATTATTATTATTTATTTTTTTTATTTTTTTTGATGTCCAGAAGTGATGTTATCTGTGTGGCTGATAGTGTTTTGAAATTGGCTTTGCAGATCCAGCTCAGGAAGAGGAAGACAAAACCCACCTAGGCACGGGGGAGAACATGTGAACTCCATGCAGAAAGGCCCTGACCCAAGTGGGACTTGGAATCCAGGACCTTTTTGCGGTGAGGGGACAGTGCTAACCACCGTGCTGCACAAATGTAAAGTCAACTAAAGAGACTTGTAAAGTCTCTTTAGTTGACTTTAAAAAGTCAAGTCTTAAACCTCAAACAGCTGTTTTCAAAGTGCTGTTTGAGGGTTAAAACTGCAAGTTTACAGGAACGACTGCCTGTGTTTGTGTCCCTGTTCCTGAGCTGGAAGTCTGTGTCTGAGCTCGAGAAGAGTCCTCAGACGCCACACAGGAATATACTGTACCACTTCTTTTTCCTTTTCTTTTTAGCCAGCTGAGTCTCGAGAAGTGTCAGCTGGGAATTCAGGGCAGACTCCTCCTTCTCCCATTCCTGCTCCGTTTTCCTGGAGAGTCCTCTTGATGTCTTCGGTGGCCTGAAGGAGTGATGACCTTCTCCTTCTGCCACTCGGTACGATGACTCTCCAGCTGCTGTTCTGTCTTTTTTAGAGTGTCTGCAAGGTTGTTTTCTCCTTTTTCTGGATGTTAAGCTCTTCCTGAAGTGATGTTTTTTCCTGTTTCCAGCTGCATCGCTCAGTCTCGAGTAAATCCTCAGTCTTTTTTAGGGCAGATGAGACGATGATGGTCTCTGCTCTCTGTTCCTCCAGCTGGGCCTGATGTAGAGTCTTGGCATCTTCCATAGTCCTGGTCGCTTCCTGCTCTCTTTCCTGGATTGTCTTCTTCAGGTCTTCTGTGGCCTGGAGGAGAGCTGACTCTTCCTCCTGCCACATGACGTGATGACTTTCTAACTGCTGCTCAGCCTTCTGCAGAGCATCCACAAGAGTTTTCTTTTCTTGTGTCTGCTCGTCAAGCTGAGCAGCATAGAAAGCCTTCAATTGTTCATTCTCCTTCAGCAGGGAGGATCTCTCCTGCTGCCAGTGGAGTCGTTCGAGCTCCAGAAGATCCTCTGCATTCTTGAGGCCATGAGTTGTCGACTCCATGTTGTTTTCAGCTACAGTACGCAGCTGTTTTTCAACATGGACCTCTAACTTCATGGCCTCAATTTCTTTCTGAAGGTCCTCTTTTTCTTTTTGCATCAGCTCCAACTTTGCTTCCAGGTCTTTGCTGTAGGACGTCTTCTGCTCAAGGTCTCTCTGAGCTGTCCGCAGCATGAAGGAGATTTTCCTGAGATGTAATTTCCAGTCTCAGTATCTTCCTTGTTAGAATGGGTCATGTTTGGTTGGAGCATGCTCTAGCAGGCTTGCAGTCTTGATATTTCTCTCTGCATCTGCTCTTTGTTGTTCTTCTCTTCCTGCCCTGTCTTGGAGCTGATCCAGGAGAGCAGTCAGTCGAGTCCACTGGATATCCAAGTGGAGCCTCTACCTCAGATTGACCCCTGGTGAGTATCGCCTCACTGTCCTTAAACTCACACCTTATTTCCTCTTCGAGGGAACGGAGGTAGAAATCAAGCCTTCTGGATGCAAAATCCTTGGCTTGATTTGTCTGCCGTTGGCCCTCGGTGTGGTTTCTCCTTTGTCTCCTCTGTTTTCTCTGACGTTTTGTCGCTTCCATTGTAATTCGTGTTGGAAGTTGTGTGCTCGTACTTGTGACGGTGAAACGTGCTTCCGAACTCGTGACAGTGAAATTCGTGTCTGAATACTCGACGGTGAAAATCGTGTCTGATGCAGACTTGGCTCTGAGAAGCCTAGAAGCCTAGAACTGCCTCTGTGACATCATCAGTGACATCATCAGAGCTCTGTTCCATTCTGTTCTTTGATCTTTTTTTTGTTGTTGTTTACATTTGAATATATGAATATGGAATTTCCAAGATGGCTGCCTGATTAAAAAAAAACTTTATTTATAGAAAAAAACATTCACAATAATAAAGGCAAAAAACATTATGGAGTAATAATATACAAGGCACATTTTATAGAAAAATAACTTAAATTACAATGCACAGTCATCAATTCTGAAAAAAATAAACTAGAGAATTATTAAAAGGAAAATGTGAAAAGGCCAGTCCTGCAAGTCCTCCCAAAATGTCATAATAGAGTATGTACATTGAAAAAACAGATGAGCCATGGTTTCAATTTCAGTATCACAAAAGCAACAATCATTGTGATCACTGTTAAATCTCTTTCTTAGCAATTCACTGGATGGATAAATATTATATAATAGAATTTTAAAATGAATTACTTTGGCTTTGGGGCTTATAGGGCTGGCGCCTCCTGTGTCCAGCTGGCGTCTGATGGGCGACTGACCTCGCTGCGGCAGTCGCGGGCTTGGCCGGCGCCTCCTGTGTCGGCTGGCGTCTGATGGGCACCAACCTCGCTGCGACTGATTTCTGAGGGGGCGTGGTCATGGCTTGGCATGGCATCGCCATGAAACAGGAAATTGCTATAACTTTAGTATAAATGATCCAATCTTCACCAAACTTCACTGTTTGATAACAGTCCCGCCCTGACACATCTACGTGATAATATTCTGCAGTAGTCAAAGTGCCACCTACTGGCCACAGGAAATAACATGTTTTAGACTTTGACGTGCTCCTCCAAGCAGGGTGACCAAATCTAACTCAAATCTGGTCAGAAAGGCCTTAAGACCTTGCTAATGCTATATTGTGAAGACCTTGTTGTATTGTGAAAAAGTGTTGCCATGATGGCACAGTGAAGGTCAATGTTTCGCCAAAACACAGGGAGTTGTATTAACTTTCGTTTACTTGGTCGAATCTGCCCGAAACTTCACATGTTCAATAGTAGTCCAGGCCTGAACATATGATATGAGTTCTGCTGATGGGTGTGGCCAAATGCTTGGTCAGGCCCGTTAAAAGGCATCCCTGGTGGCACTTTCACAGACATGAACAAAAATCAGTACGCACATGTATCATGACCAGACGCACAAAAAAGTCTCCTTGATCCATAGGCTAAACCCAACAGGAACTCGGCCATTTTGAATATTATGGTCAATTTTGGTGTTTTACATGCGTCATGTTTTAACAAACTCCTCCTCCAGAAATAATCTGATTGACTCCAAAATCTTTTTGTGTCTTTGTGATCAAAAGTTACTAAAAGCCTTGGTCAGCGTTAAACAGTGTGGCTGTGGCGATGCATCAAGTTTTGATGTCTCAGCATGAAACATTAAATTGTTTAACCTTCGATTAAAACAGTGCACCTCTCTTGTTTGGTAAGAGTACCAGCCTGAACACATCTACATGACAATAAGGACACAGTCATAGCGCCACCTGGTGGAGACAGGCAGTGACATCGAATTCTTTCCTGCGGTGTCTGAAGTGTGTGAAAATTCAGCGCCTTGTAGACCAGATGGCGTCTGACACAGTCACAGTTGCAGCAGACCCTGACAGACGGGGCGGGGTTGTGAGGGCCTGTACAATGCTGCTTGCAGCCTTAATCTTTTTTTGAATTGTTAGTGAAAAAAAAAAATCCAATCAACACAATAACTAACACCTCCAGCACCTCCTGTGGCCGGCCAGTGCCCGACCTCGCTGCGACTGTCTTTTGGTATCCAAAAAGGTCAGAGGTCAAAAGTCTGCTTCACTGTGACATAATAATGTTCACTTCTGTTTCCTCTCTTTTTGGGACAGATTAGATAGGTAATTAATTGGCAGCTGTGTGTGCACTTTGCATGATAGTACGTCACTGTTTTTTTTTTTTTTAAAGTCCTTCTAATAATTCCCATTTTGTATCTGTAATCTGATTACATCTTTTTTTTAAATTGTAACTGTAATGGAAAACAGTCACCTTTCTTTACATGTAATCTGTTACTCCCCCAGCCAGGGGAAATTGTGTCAGTGGAGCTCAGGGAGTCAGTGTGTCTTCAGTGGGAATGTGCACACTCAGGACTCTCCTTTCCAAAGAGGTGATGCACTTTATTTCTGTTTTTGCAGGAAAAGACAAACACTGGCCTCCTCCTTAATGCGCCCTAATTAAAGTGAAAATTAAGTCTGTGTCCCACATGTTAATCAGTTTTGGAAATCTAATTGTGTTCAGACAAAGGTAGAGGGGCCTCTGATCCAGCAGTGTAAACCATGGCTGAACTGGGGGCCAGTTTGCATATACAAAAAATGTGAAGATAGGCACCTCTCTAACTTATACGCGTTTAAACATGTGTATGTGTAGCCTATTCTTCTAGATTCTTCTAGATTTTGAAGACAAATATACATCAATAGGTTTGTGCTTAAATAATTTCTCTAGCATGTGATTCACTGCAGCCAAGTACCTGCCTCTTCATCTGGCTCCCCGCTGGCATTTATTTGGTTATTTATGTGTATCTTTATACATTTGAACATTCCTATATTTATTTATTTATTCACATATTTATTTATTTGCTTATTCATACACTGCAGTAAAATAAATAAATCTGTTAGCTTCATCAATGACCTGTGATTTGTGGTTGAACCTGAATCTTCTGCTTTTGACTAATTTAAAACTCACTAAGGCTATTTGCATCATATTTCATAGACAAGTTTCTGAGACCTCTCCAACATCAGTATGATCAATTCTTTACTAAAAAAAAACTGTTTTATGCAATCTGAGAATGTCTTCTGCCCTCTGGTGGATTATCAGTGCCCTGCAGGCAGCAACCTGCATCTGAAAAATTGACTTTAATGAATGAAGCTGACAGATTTATTTATTTTGCTGGAGCTAAATGATAGTATATATGAGAGAGTAAATTAATTAATATACGACATGTTAAATAAATGTGTAAAATAAATGTTTATTACTAGTACAAGGAGTTTTTAACTGGTTATGAAACAGTCTTAATTTAATACTAATCAATATCAGTATATCAGCCATTCTTCATCTGGTGGACCTCATAGCGCCATCCAGTGGGCTTCAGAGGCAGTGGGAGACAAACCCTGCCCCATCAAAGCTCCAAAGTGTGTGGTGAGGAAATATGACCCCAATAACATTCAGTTTGTCTCAGTGTATTGATATGGTGAAACTGTGTCTACAGCCCAGTTGATTTTTTTCTCCTCCTTTGTTCATGTTATTTTTTTCATTTATTTGGAATGTGGTTCTTGATTGTTTTATCATTTATCATATATATACTTTATTAATTTATTTATGTTTCAATTATATATTTATTTCTGTATTTATATATGTAGTTTTGGCCGTAAAGGGATAGTCCACCCACCCTCATGCAAATTGAGGGTCATGTTTATTTTGTTAGTCCACAAAACACTGCTGGAGTTTCACAGGAGAACAGTGTTACAGAATCTGCCAAACAACTTAAGAGAATGGTGACCAGTTTTCAAAAGTAAAAGATTACTGGGAAGGGGGGAAAAAAAACATAAAATGCCTCTATATTACTTGTCTGGCATAATCCAAATCTCCATTTGCACACCGTCACAACGCACACGTCCAGTTCAGACAGTGTGCATGTGCATGTGAACGTCGCTCCAAGCTAAGGATCTACAGTGAAGACTGAAGCTAAAAACATGGTGTAAATCACATTTTTTAAATTAACTTGGCATGTTGGGGCTTTAGGAGACTTGGATTACACCAGACGAGCAGTATGGAGGCATTTTGTTTCATTCTGTTTGTACCTTTAAAAACCGGTCACCATTCACTTCCATTCCAGCAGTGTTTTGTGGACTAAAACAACTAAACATTCATGCTGCATGAGCGTGAGTAGATAATGACTGAATTTTCATTTTTGGGTGAACTATCCCTTTAAAACCCTCCACACACGCACAAGAGACGGAGGAGAGGCGCTCTCGGCCTCACGCTGCATCCGCCCTGAATTTTTAATTTAACCATGCATTTCATAGTGTTAGTGTTAGGATGAAGAGGAAAACAGAACTCTGAATTTGTGTTTTAATCAACATTTTAATTTATCTCAGGATGTTCGTACTGATTTGTTTAAACCTCGGTTCTTTATAAGGCTTGAAAGTTGTTTTTTTGGCCGTGTCTTTCCAGCTCTAGCATTCAATTTTACCGCACTGAACAGAAAAATAGCCTCAGCACATGGTGAGCTTGTTTTCCTTCAAGTCATCCTCTGATGCAATAAACGATCTTTGTTCGCGTAACGACGCTGCAGGAGTCCCGACAGCTAGCGTGACAAATTATTTTATTTTGGCCAGAAAGCAAACTGAAAGAAACTGCTTCGTGTTTTTATTCATTTTTAGCTGTTTTTTGTTTAACTGTTGCAAACAAAGCACGGTCCTTTTTTTTTTTTTTTTTTTTTACACTTTGCTGCAGCGGCACCTCGTGCACGGTGGTTCGTTAGCAACAACAGGTGTCGTTGACGAGGGGAGGCCGTGGGAGGATGCGTCTTGAGGACTTGAGGTAAGGTCCTGTCCAAAATACTTCATGGAACAATTCGACAAGAGTAATTAGTTCCATTTCTCTACTTAAAGACGCTGTTAAATTATGTTTGTAAAACTGCAGCAGCAGTGGGTTGCGTGTTTAACCTGGAGGCTAGCTTAACTTCTGCTAATTTAGCAGTTGAGCCACGGGCGGCGTTGCAGTGCGCCTGCGCAGAAAAGCGGTGTTCGGTGTCGCACGCGGAGGCAGAACAAGATGAGATGTAAGATTCAAGATGGCCGAGGATTTGACGTCATAACTCAAACTGCCACCATCACCTGACATTTTAATCATTTATTATTTTAAAAGATGATTTTTAAATGGATGAAATCCAATTTTCAAAATATATATAATAATTTTCTTGTGGAAGTAAGACTGAGTCAAAGCAATTAATTAGGACTGCAACTAGGGAGTGTTTTTAATTGTGATTGCTGTGTGGATTATCTCCTCCATTAATCTATAAATTATTCTGGTCACAGGCCTGTCTGATAAAAAAAATAGGTCCAGCCTTGGGAACTAATTTTCAAGTCTTTCCAGGTACAATTATTTTAATTTACAGTCAATCTGTCAAACATTTTCTTCACTAATTGATAAGTTGTTTGATCCATAAAATGTCAGACAATGTTGAAAAAGTCATCAATTTGTCAGGGTCAGTCATGTTTTTTTTTGATGCACCTGGATGGCTTTGAGGAGTGGAGTTGGAAATTAAACCGGGAAATTCCAACCTTCAATGTTGTCTTGAACAGCTGTCGCAAGCTGTAAAAGGGACAGTTCACCCCAAATAATTTTTTTTTACCCCCTGGCCTGTACTTAACCATCAGCCATAGAGATGTCTGCCCTCTCTCCAATATAATGGGATTAAATGGCACTTGGGTTTGTGGCGCTCAAAGCACCAAAAAAAAAAAAAAAGTTGAACTCTACTGCAGAGAGAAAGTAGTTCCTACAAGAAACTGCTCACAATAAGGTCTGTGAATTAGTCTTGAGTTACAGGTCATATTTTCAGAAAGAGACATTTGGTTTTGAATTTTTCAGTTCCAAGGATTGGCACATTTCTTTTTGAGCCACACTTTTTTTTTTTTTTTTTGTAAGACTCACATTTACTGTGTCACTTTATGTCGTTTTCCCCCCCAATCAAAACTAGAGCCAATCAATATGTGGGTTGTGGGACAAGTGATGAAAATGGGACACCTGGTCACCTTATAGCCAATCATGTGGTTTGTTCAAGATGTACAGTATGTTTTGTTCTATTTGTCCTCTTGCTGTGTTCCAGATGGCAGCAGGCACAATGAACCAGGAAGAAGTTTTGGCAAAGCTGAAGAAGGATGTTCGTTCCTTGCTCATCTCATCTAAGATGGGCTTGGACCCTGATCAGCTCAGGCGAGATTATGTCGCCATGTTGGGGCATCCCATGCCCCTGAAACAGTTGGGCTTCAGGAACGTCATGGATATGGTGAAGGACATGCCCGATGTGGTGTCAGTTGACTGGATGCCAGATGGCAGCACATACTTAAAGGGTAGAGCTACTTTTTTATTTGAGCATTTATTTGGATTTAACACTGCTCCAGTTAAAGGGATATTTTGGATTATTTTAAGTGGGTTTATATGAGTTTCCTAACTTCTTACCTCCTGCTCCTTCTCCAAAATGGGGGCGTGTCGACCGTCATCTACTGCAAGTAATACACTAACTATGGATAAATACCTCATACATCCCCACTTAAAATAGTCCATTGAGGGGAGAAAAAAAACAAAAACTAAAGCATAGTAGTGTTTGACGCACAAGTCCATGTTCTCACGTTTATATGTCCACCATCGCAGCTGTTGGCGACGAGACCACCCGAAACATCGAGGAGCTCGTAGCTAATCAGCGTATCTCTAAGACCGATAAGAGGGTCATGAGGGGAGGTGTCAGCTACTTCTCACCACGCTACTGTAGCCTATCCCCCCATGTGGTCCTTCCTAGAAGAGGGCGTGCTCCTCCGGCTCTGCCTGCCCAGCTGAGGGCACAGCTCCGCCTACTACTCTCTCAGGTATGACTTGAACATGCCCTGTGAAGTTTTTTTACGTTTTTTTTTTTTTTTTTTTCATATAAATATGTCTTGTGTGTATCTTCTATCATGAGGTTGATTCTTGGGGACAAATTTTTCAGCAGTTTGATTGAAAGCTGTTAAGAACCAGAATCACACTGTCTAAACCAGCCAGCTGTCCCTTTGAAATGGGACTAATATGATCAAAATGAGAGCCATTCTGAATCAGAGAAGAGCTGCAGAACAGGCATGGAAATGTTTTGAGTCCAGGTCCCCTCATTGAATATCTACGGGGATTATTTTGACTTTATAATTTTCAGAATTATTTTTGTTGTTGTTGTTGCTGCAGGAATCTGAACCAAATGAAGATTTTTTTAAAAGTCTATAATCTGATATGTAGGACAGGACATCTCTGCCTCAAGACATTCATTTATTTTAAAGTCTTTTGAAGTTACAAAAAACAGCATGCACATCCATAAACGATGAGTGCTGGACAGAAGAACAGATACAAATAGAGATGCACCCATTCCAATTTTCTTGTCTGATTCCGATTTTTTTAAGGGTCTGACCTGCCGATTCCGATTTTCAGTCTTTCCAAGAAATATAATTGACAGCATTCACAAAACATTTTTGCAACTTTTCTTGTAAAACTAAATCGGATGTTCATAATAAAACACTGACTATTAAATAACTTACATATTTTTTCCAAAAGTGCCCCAGATTTCAGCCAGGCCTTATTATAAGATTGAATTAATATGGCGGACGTTTAGCTCAGTTGGTAGAGCGTCCGACCCATGTATGGAGGCTGTTAGTCCTCTGCAGCGGCCGCTGGTTCGACTCCCGCCTTCGGCCCTTTGCTTCGTGTCATCCCCGCTCTCTCTGCCCCTTTCCTGTCTCCACTTCAGCTGTACTATCAAATAAAGGCAAAAATGGCCAAAAAAATAACTTTAAAAAAAAAAAAGATTAAATTAATATTATGTACTAGAGAAAACGCAATCTTGTGAGATTTCGTGGGACGCGATTTCACGTGATCTTGTGTAGAAGCCGATGTAAACAAATCGGAGACAGATGCGGTGCAACAGTTTGCTGTAGTAAAACTTTGCAGTGAGAAAAACAGAAGTTTAACGAGTCTGGATGAGAAAATGTTTGAGGAGACACATCAACACAGGTTGTTTATTCTTCAACCAGAACAGGAGGTGAGATTTTAACGGTCAGTCTGTGAACAGCAGTCTGCTGCTGGCTAACATTAGCATGAAGAGCTACAAAGTTTATACTGTCTGCTGTTCTGTCTCGTTGTAGACTGTCTGTCATCTCTTTATCCTGTTCTTGGAGTCTGTTGCTAACATTGACTTCATGCGAGCATGTGTCTGAGTGTGTGCTGCTATGATCAGCACTGTGGTGGGTGTGACATTACGGCCAGTGTGCACTGCACGCATGACGCGACCATCGTGCAGAGTATGTGTGCACATATGACTGGCACAGAATCGGATATGTGGCGCTGACTGGCCAGTCACCGGTCTCTGGCCGGTCAATCGGTGCATCCCTAGATACAAAAGTACAAAACAGTCCACACACCAGAAACTGCTCCTTTGAGGATTTTTTTTTATGTGGTGATACCATTAAAAAAAAAATCCTCAAAGGAGCAGTTTCTGGTGTGCAGACTTATGTTTTGTACTTTTAAAGTCTATTGACACACATTTTTTCTTTACCAAATATTGCGCCTCTCGCAATTTCAAAATTGCAGAAAGCTATATTGCGGCTTCCAAAAAATTTCCATCAGTTGTGCAGCCGTAGTTGCCATCTCCCTCTTCTTGCAGAAGACAATAGATACACGTTGTGCATACAACATGTAATGCATGCATGATGGAGGTCTTATTAAAAGCAGAAGAAAACGTGACAAAACTGAGTTTTAAGGAGTTTCTGCTGCTGGTTTTTACATTAACTATCCCATCCTCCATTCACCATGTTGGATATAATAGCAAACAATAGACCAGATAAAGTTACAAGGCAGCTGGCTATGTTGCTAGCTTGAAATCACTGAAACATTAGTGTTAAGGTTATCAGTTATTTAATTGCCAACTGTTTTGATCATGCATAAATTGGTTTGAGTATAATTTTAAGAAAAAAATTTGTTAGCTTCTTAAAAGTATATATTTCCTGGTTTCTTTACTCCCATGACAGCAAACTAAATATTGTAGCTTTGTGGACAAAACAGGACATTTAAGGATGCTTTAGGAAACACTGATCAACATTTTGACCGTTTTCTTACATTTTATAGATGAAACAGCTCATTTTTAATGGACAAAATAAACAACAGGTTAATCAACAATGAAAATAATCATTAGTTGCTGCCCTAGTTTGCCATCATCCTTAAAACTCCCATTTTCTTCTGCGTTTGAATAAGAGCTAGCTCATGCATGTGTGACAGGATGTAAACATAAAGTGTAATTATTATTTATTAATACTTGATACTTACTTAGTTAAATCTTATAATTCTATTCAGCACTAGAGTAATGTCACCAGAAATGAGCATTTAGTATCTTATCCACTTATTGTCCGTTTGTTCTGTATGTGTTGCTTATATGTTTGTTTTTCTAACATAATCATGTAGCCCTGTTACTGAAAAGTGTTGTCTTGTTTCAAGTAACGACGCAGCCGCTCTCTCAGGGTCCCCTCAGGTTATCTGACCTGGAGACCTGCTTCCTGCGCTGCTTTGGCCACCCTCTGCGTGTCCACAACTACGGCTTCTACTCCACTGGAGAAATGCTGCAGGCGGCGGCAGACCTGGTCATCATCAAGCAAACACGGCTGGGCTCAGTTCTGAGCCTGAGGGAACACATGCTGCCCAGGCCACTGGTCAGACCGTCCAGCACACCAAAGAGGACTGGACCGAAGTCAGTGTCGCCTAGAACTGACAAGTCACCCTCCAAAGTGCCAGAAACCAGAGCTCAGACACCAACAATATCCCCAGGTGTGTTTAAGATAAGAGAGGTGGAAAATTTATCAGTTTATGGAGACACTTTATGCATTTACACATTTTGAACATCTTGCAAGAATGTGTCTCAAATGTTTTTTTTGTTTGGGTTTTTTTGTCGGGGTATAACTAACAAAAACTTAAGGTACAATTTAGCAATATTAATCATGATATTTACAAAATATAAAATGAGAACTTTTATGTGTACAGCATTTTTGTTGGTTTAAAATTCACTTTAACATTAAGTGCTTCTGCTTTTCTTCTTAAATAAAATAAAAGTACCCAGCCATGACCTGAGCATGTGCAAAAAATTGGTATGATTTCAAATTCATTCAATGAATGTTCAAATTATGTATGCACAGTTGCAAAACAAAATAGTGCAGAAGTTTTTTTTTTTTTATAAAATAATACAAATTAAAACATAAAATAATTAACCATGTAATATCATGAAAGTAAACACCACAGCCCAGTACGGTATTGAGACATTTTTTTTATTGCGATCTCCTAATAAATAAACAGCTATTTAATCTTTCAGAGGTGCATGGATTGGCTAAATTTTAATGAGTTTATTGCATCAGTAATGAGTCTGAGTAACTCAATGTAAAACTCCAAATGTTAAAGTGAAGTAAAGTTGCACAGAATAGCCCTGAGCAGTGGCTTTTCATATTTTCTGGCCTTAATTTTTGAAATACTTTACTCCAACTGAAGCCCCAGTGAAGCAGAGTCCTCTGAGCCAGCCCTCTACTGAGACTACACTGGGCCCTGTCCATAAAGAGTCAGCAGCTGTCTGTAACAAGCCAGAGTTAGTTGAGAAGAACCAGGAAGCAGATCCAGAGGTCTGCCAGGAAGGTCGGCTCTTTCAGAAACGTGTACTCAAGGTTTGTTTCAAACAAGAAAACATTGCATCTGCATCTTGTTTCTTAGAACAAGGTATGAAAAGGAAAAAGAGACGAATTTGTGTACAATTATTAATTTGAAGTACTATTGTCTTTGATCTTCCTGCTTAAAATTTCCATCAGCTGGAGGAGGAGCTTCGCCAGCAAATTCTGGAAAATGGAGTTGCTGGTACCATCAGCCAGGAGCTGAAGGACAGACTACAAAAGGTCAGACTTCTTGCTACTTAATAAGCTCATGTTGTAGGCCTTGTTCAGACTGCCACCCCAAATTTGTCATATCTACATTGATATTAGAAAATCTGGACTGCAAAAAAACAAAAAACAAAACAAAACAAAACATGAAATGCAACTTTTGCAAATCGGATCCAAGTCACATTTGGAGGTTAAAATGCCATTTCAATCAGACAGATACACAGACAGTGAAATAAATTGTCTTCTTGCACTTGAGGAGGTTTCTCTGCAGGCCCTCTCCATTTCTCATGCTTCTGTGTTGGAAAGTGTCACCAGCGTATGTACTTACTGACGCCTACATCGTTACCACAGCAACCTGTGCAGATAAGCTGGTGATGTCTGGACACACAAATCTGATCAATTGAAAATAATTTACCAACTGTCCGAACAAAGCCTTTGTCACTAGTGACCACGAGGAATATAAGACGTGTGGTTACAAGTCATAAATGAACCCAGTCATATGTCTGTCTCTTTGCAGGTTGTAGCTCAGACCAGTGGTGGATTATCGGTGCACGAGCTGCCTGCTGAGTACAAGGTAAAAAAAAGCAAAGAAGAAAGTCATGCATGGCTCTTGTTCACCCTCATAGTGTCACATTGGAGTGTAAGTCAAATTAATTATGCAGTGTGGAGCCTATGAACTAATTCATTCAAGGAACTGGATTCAGTTTTTCCACATTCAGCTAAATAAAAAGCACTGGCTTCACTGTTTTGGTTTTGTTTCATAACTTGTTCAAATACCTTGCTGATCTAGAAAGTAACTTGTATTTAGTTTACAGTTTGAGGAAAAAGCTATTCCAGTGTAATTATGCAGATTTTATTTGACAAAGAAAGAAATGGTGTTGACGTTATTGGGAATCTCACCTGTGTTTTTGTTTTTTGTTTTTTTGTTTGGTTTTTTTTGCTCCTCAGAAGCTTTTTGGTGAGGACTTGCCGCTGCAACAGAGTGGCTTTGTCAGTGTCACTGAACTGGTCAGCGCCATGAGTGACACCTTCCACCTGAAACCTGCCAGGCGTGACAATGTGCAGAACTGGATAGTCATGGACGTACAGGACAGTGACGTAACGCAATCAGGTGTGTATGTGCACATGTTCAAATAGCAGGCATCAAGACTAATTACTTTATTAGGTGTAATCATAAGAAATTTGTGTAGGTTTGATATGGAAAAGGTTAGCTGAAAAATGGTGGGAAATAGTGGACACGGACAAGTGGACATGGACAAGTCATTGGACTGTGCTTTCACTGGTGTTTAATGTTGCTGCAAATATGAATGTCATGTTTATGGAGGTATTCTTGACTAGGAGTGTGCAATATAACAATATTAGATTGTGAATGATTAAAAGGTCTCCAAAGTTGTTTTCTCAGCCAAATTTTAAATCTCACAATTGTGCTAATTTGTGTTGTGCCTTCACTAGAGACACACCAATAAACCAATCATAGCGAACAGTAGGTAGTGCCTCGCATCCCCTTTTGACATTGCAGTACCGTTTTTTTTTTTTTCTCCTGTAGTTGTGTATCCGCTATAGTGTCTCACGAGGACGCCAGTCTGTGTTTATTTCTTCAAGCAGTGCTTTTTATTATCAATTATTCATTGTAATAAACAGTGGTTTGTGAGATATGATGTGACAAAGCATTCTTGTGGAATAATGTCTTTCAGCTAAGTACAAAATTTATTTCTCATTTATTTTGTAGGCTCAGAGGAGACTGAAAGTTTTGATAACGGTGTGAAGCGGCCATTTAGGAGCTACTACTTCAGCTGTGGAGAGTCTCCCTGGGAAGGAGACGATGAGAAACGGGAAGGAGACGATAATACCACAGCAGATGACGACAACGAGGAGCTAGAGACCAGTAACAATACCAAGACGCCCAAAATGGTTACTAAACAGTTTTCTTCATATTATTTCACATGATACATACTTGTCCATGTTTACATTAAGTAATTTAAGCATCATTGCAAATCATGAATTTTCACTGCACTTAACAAGCAAATGTCACTGCCCTGTACATGGTGTAAAATTGTGATTTTTGTCAACACTGAAACCTGTCAATTATTATTAGAAGTCCTGTAGAATAATACTGAATATAGACTAGTGCTGCATTCACATGCTCCTCAGATCGTCCAGTTTGCCAAGTTGGGGAGTCCTTCTGACTTCGGTGTGTTCATGAGCTTTGAAGTCGTAATGTGGAAACAACATGGATGCTACAAAGGGTTAGGGTGATGTTGTTGTACTTGTAGCACCTGCGGTGTGATTAGCATCCCAGTGAAGATTCATGTTGCTATCCAAGTATGTTGAAACAGTTTGAAGCTTTATATCACAAAGTGATTTTGTCCCAGACTTGTTGCTGCACCAGTACATTTCCAAAAACCACTAAAATATTGTTTAACCTAACTTGTTATCAGGGTTAATGCTAATAAATAGCTTTTCTAACCAATCCAGGTCACTCTATGTGGACAGCAGCCAACCGTTACAACCTATTAAGATATTACAAATTTCATGGGAGCAAAAATTGATCTGCAGGACATGAAATAAGTTTCTTACCATCAACTAAACATTTACTTTCATCTGCCATTTTTCTGTGTATATGACATCAAAAACTTGGCAAATTGTGTACCAAACTTTTTACAGAATTGTTCCGACTTCATGTGAATTTTCCCAGTTAGGAACAAATATTAGTCTGACACCACATGAATGCATGTTAACGCTGCCATGCACCACTCACCACTCTCACAGTGCTTCTTATGTGTCCACCTTTAGATGTCTGAGATCTACCCTGCCATTCAGGTGCACTCCAGCCCTGCGGTTCCCCTTGACGCCCTGCAGAGTCAACGTCTCAAACCGCCGACGCGCCATGGCTCTCGAGAGCTGGTACAAGTCCTGGTGGAACAGGTGGAATCGCCTGGATATTTCCACATCCGCTGGTAGGGCCAGCAGTGAGGAGGCCCGCGCGATGGAGGACATGATGATTGAGATGAGGTGGTGCACATGTTATTGGCAGCTTTGTCAGAAGATAATTCGCTCACCTGTACCCATATTGTGCCAGTTGCATTGTCAGGCATTTGCAGTATAATCAGTAATGACATTTATAATGTCTCTCAATGTGTTTACTATTTCATCATGCCTGGCAAACTATAATTCATGTGAAACCATATAGCTCTTTCTGATGGGCAGTTAAAATGTTTCTATATTTTCTGAAATTCTTAACTGCATCAATACTTGAACCAAAATACACTTCAAGAACAAAAGACCATATTTAATAGACGTAAAATCAAACGTAAATCAAAGAGCCACTTCTTTGCCAGGGGTGTGTAATGTAATCAGGCAAAAGAAGTCCACTGTTCATGCAAAATTTCTGTTTCTTATGGTTTATTTAGCCAAAAAACAAGCAAGCAAATGAAAGAACAAGTGATTCATGTTTCCTGCCTTCCTACTCATAGATTCATGCGCTCACAGCATTATCCAAATCACAGACAAAACAAAAATACATAATATATGAAAAACTAAATATGCCACACAAGAAAATAATTAAACTAAACAAATAACCAGCAAAGGAAAATGCCATCAAAATCCAATCTGAATAAAGCAAACATCTAGAATAATCAAACAATAGCACTTATTACTAAAACAACAACTAAATACTAACAAAAAATATCTACCATATGTAATTCTGTACATCTTTGAAATGTGTTCCCCCCCAATTTTTGTTCATTTTGAGACTTGATTTTTTAAAGACAGTAAAAAGAAGCAAAAAGAAGCTGAATAAGACCTAAAACTCACCCTCTTATTCAGTCTTCAAGTCATAAAAAGTATTTGAACAGGCCATTTTTTTAAGACAGCATAAAAGTTAGAAGCTGGGAACTATTTTGAAAATGAATCACCAAAATATTCTGTAAACATCAGAAAATTGAATCAGCTCTATGAGCAATAACATCTCATCTCTCCTATTTTATTTCTCTCTTTGTCTCCTCCCGTGTCCTCTAGACGATGTTACACCTGTCCTGAGGTGTCAGAGCGCTACCGCCTTCCTGAGCAGTTTATCCGACGGGGTCAGGTCTGCTGCATGTCACCCAAAGGAATGTGGTTCTACCGAGTGGTGATTCATCGGCTCGTCAGCCCCACTCAGGTCGAGGTGTACTATGTCGACTTTGGCGACATGACCGTGGTACAGAGCGCCAACCTCAAGTTCCTCAAGTAAGGGAATCTCAAACATTTCAGCACTTAAATAGTATAACTGCTGCTGCTAAGCTGATCGGTATCTGTACTTCATCTCTTTATTTGTCAGGTCCTGTTATTCAGATCTTCCAGCACAAGCTGTTCCATCATCTCTCACTGGAATTAAACCCACAACTGTGAGTCTGATAGTGTATCTAGAGTGTCAAAGTCCCTTCCAGTTTGCCCCATGGGATCTAAATTCAGCAAAAAATATGAACGGTTATCTATGGCAAGAGATTTGAACTGTGCTACAAATTACACATATGTTGTATGTCGATTTAAAACATAACTTCACAAGTTAAGAAAGTGTCAGTTTGTGGTGGTTTTGTTGTTTAGTTTTGTGTGAAACTGCTAAGTGAACACATCTCTCGTCTCACCGGATATACGTCATTAACACCAATCTTTTCCTTTGTAATGTTATCTTACCTGAAGTGTTTTGGTGACTCCTGGTCCTTTTATCGGCCCTGAAGAGAAAGACTGAGTTATAACCACTGTTGTTGTGACTACAACCCGGAGCAAAATCAGACAGGCATTGTACCTTCGGTGGCTAACTTCAGCTTTTGGAGGGAAGACGTTATGCCGTCACATGCACGACGTCTGTGTGTGTAGTCTTAATTGTGTTTCTGCACAGTCTGCTACTGTAACGCTTTTACTTCAAACAGTGACTTTCATAACTTGTAAATTTGTGTTTTAAATTGACAAACAACATATGTGTACTTTGTGGAACAACTCAAACGGGCTCAAAAGAAAAATTGTCATTTTTTATTGAACACAGTTCATATTTTTTCCTAATTTAAGCCACATGGTGGTCCACCGGTTAAAATGTTCCATAAGAAAAACAAAAGCACAATACAGTGGTCAGGTTTTATATTGTTAGAAAAAGTTTAGTAGTTAAATGTGTTTTGTACTTTCTTATTGATACTGCTACACAGTTTTTGCTCTTACATACTGTATGTGAATAAATTCAAACTGTCAAGCTGCAGATGTCGCAAAATATTCTTTACGTGGAGTTTGATGAATAACAGTGTTGTGCTTTGCCTCTTGCAGGGCAGCTGGACCGCTGAGGCCACGGCTTCTTTCAAGAAGCTGTGCTCTGATCGCACCCTGGTGGGCGCTTTAGATTGTTACACTGGAGATGTGCTTCAGCTCTACCTGTGTGACACACACACTGATAATGACATCTACGTCCACACTGTCCTCATGAGCCAGGGCCACGGGATAGCCTGCAGCGCTGCAGCCAGTGCAGCGGTGAGCCCCACACACACGCAGTTGTCTTTTAAAATATTTTAAAATATACGAGCACACCTCACATGTCTATGAATGTTGTCAACTGGTCAAAATCATTGCATTTTTTAAATCTTTATTTTATTTGTTTATTTGTCGAACACAGATTCTTAGCTGTACCAGAGTTAGCTATAAGCTAACTAGACATGTACCTGATGATAAAGAAGAGTAATAGCAAAAGTTTGCATCATTAAAGCCTCTGGAAATGTAGCTTTCATCAGTAAAAAGCATATATGATATCAAAGTTTAGTGTCTCATTTAGTATCCACAAAAACCTGAGTGAAAATAAATGTTCATAACTATTAGAAAACGTGCTTCACAGGCGGCTCATGATGGCTCAGCAGAGAAGCTCTCATAAAATAATGATAATAAATAATCATAAAAAACTGACGTTCTAAATCTGAGTTTAGAGTTTTGGTGCAACAGAAGTAAATTTAAACTAGCTTTGGAATAAAACCTAAACTGAGATCTAAAGAGAGGTTTAAATTTAATCTGTCTTGATTTTAAAGCTAGTTTAGTGATTTGTGCAACATAATTTTAAATTTAAACCATGATTTAAATGTGTTAAAAAATGAACCATTGTTCAAAAACTTACAAAGCGAGAAGGCTTTGGATTTGGGTTTCCAGTGGCTTTAATGATTTTAATATTTCAGAGTTCATTTCAAACTCTCTGTGGGTCAGCCTGACTATAGACGGATGTTTGTGTAGCCGTGGTATAAGTAGAATATTGAAGCAAAGTACTTGTTCTACACACTTGCTCTAAATAGTTGCCCCTATAATTACTTTTTCTTTCTTCAGCTTTGTGTCCAGGTCAACCCAGTGAGTCTCTACCTGGGGGAGGGAATGGTTGACCTGCCAGAGGTAGAAGAGGAGACCATTTCATCCAAGGCAGCAGACATGCTTGAACAGTCAGTGAGTCTGGTACTACACACGCACGCACGCATGCACAGACAGAGAGAGTGAACTAGCTGCTGCTGTTCCAAGTAAAAATCTTTGACATTCCAGTGCAGCCAAACAAAACATTTAGAGTCCATACTGGGTTACTTGGATGTTTGTGTTGGATTTGCAGCTTGATGTCTCAATTGCTTCTTATCTGTGAGTGCACTCTCTTTGTCTCTTCTCTCCCTCTCTGCCTCCCCTCTCTCCCACTTTCTCTTTCTCACCCAATCTTTTAATGTTGCTGTAAAGCTTTTATTCTCCACTGTCCATAGCTCTTATCTTACCGGCCATACAGTCTGTGCTGTGGGCCCACTGCAGCACCACGCACCGTCAACATACACTGGCATACGCACACACACACACAGTCGTTGTACACAGTTGCATCAAACACAAACACACATCCACTTGGAGAGGGGGGTTGCAGCCCAATGCTACTTAATGTATAGACACACTGTTGAGAAGGTCACAGCTTGTTGTTGGCCAATAAATAAGATGACAGCCAATCAGTGGGCTGTTTAATGGATATTGGATCACAAGATGTTGCCGCTCTTATGTTAATGAGTGGATGGTTGTTAAACTGAACATATACAGTTTTTACAATGTTACTGCCTGTGCCTGGCACTAGAAAGCACCATTTTTGTTTATTGTTTAATTTATTTGCATACTGACTAAAAGTTTACAAAATAAAAAACCTACTTTTACAAATACAGCTGCAACTAGACTGAATAAAATGCAGAACAAAGAAAGGGCACAAACTGAATAGGGCATTTTTCAAAAAAAATAAACATTCACTGAAAGAGACAGTTTTACACAAAGTTACATTAATCAAAAGGCATAGGAATGCATAATGGTACTGGTTTAAGTAACATACAAAATTGTGTAATTCTTATAACTTTTTATTAATCTTGTTATACTTTATCCTAATAAATTCACAGTGAAGTCAGGTCAGTGTGCGGTGGTTTATTTTGACATTTTTACCTGAGATGTTCCTGCGACCGACCAGCACCTGATCCCTACTACTGGCGGTGCAAGGGGAGTTCTGTTTACTAATAGATGTTGAAATATGTTTGTTTGCTGCATCAGCGTCTCTGGAGGGTTTTAGTCCAGTTTAGCACAGTACTGGAGGCAAGTAGTCCAGCTCAGTCTGCTGTGCTTTACAAGTTGCAGGGACACTGTTCATTAATGGAGAAGTTATTAATGTGTCACGGCTTCTAAAATTTAGATATCAGAAAGACTGCACAGACCAGGTGGGATGGCAGTGTGTTCTTTAGCTCCTCTCTAAAATAATCCTCTGATGGGAGGAATTGATCTCATCAGCATGGAGCTGATATTAGAATCCCGGCTGCTAAATATCAAACTTAAGCTAACTTGAGCCGGGCTGTATGTGAAAAGTGTGTCCAGCTGATGATTTTTTATTTTTTTTATTTTATTTTATTTGCCATCTTTGAGCAAATTTAAACAGTTTTATTAGCCTGTACTGCTTGTGCTTGTAAACATTATTCCTTTTTTTTTTTTTACATTTTTATTTCCAACAAGGGTACCATAAACCAGCACCAATATGTAATCAAAAGATCATAATAGAGTACACCGAGTTTCCTCATGTCCCTCATCCCTTCCCTCCACCCACATACATCCAAGTAAACAAAATAGACAGACAGCAACCAAAAGAGCAAATAAAAGAAAGGAAAAAAAATTAATGGGAACAGTAACTTAATAGTCCATCTATGATGTGTGTATATATAAGGCTCTAGGCCATAGAAGTCCAGTTCAAAAAAGTCCAGAAATGTCCGAGCCCATTATTGATCTCTTCTGATCAGTAAGAAAATAGTGGGGAGCAGAGATCTTAAAGAAGATGTCCCTGATTAGCTTTTTTCTGAGGTCGCTCTCTTTAATGGTAGGGATTGTGATAATGGTCCAGGAACAGCTGAAACGTGGGAGAGGATTTGTTTTTCCAAAATGAAAGTGTTATGGTAATTAATGTTTTGCATTTTTTGGTTTTAAATTTTATGCATTTTTATGGCAGTGAAATAAAACATTGTTCCTCACATACATATCTGCTGCAATCCAGAACAGGAGAAAAAGACATTTTCTCTTCTTTTAAACCTTGCTTCTCTGAATAATTACTTTGATGTGAACATTTAATGGGTAGGTCTGAAGCATTAATCTTTTTCACCTGCTAAGCCTGACAGAATAGCATATTTTCTATTGTTCATCTATACACGTATATCAAATAAAAGTGCAAAAAGTAGCGTCAGTGATGGTGTGACCTTTGCAATGAATATTTCTTCTGATAGTAATGGAGGCAGCCATTAATTTCAGGAAACCCTGCAGCTGTTCTGTATCTGAATTTACATGGTCATAAATCTTATTGTGATAAATTAACAACCTTTAAACAGGCCGGGGTGACAGACTTTCCAATTTTATTTTTATTTGGAAAATAATATATCACAGAGTGAACAGAGTCTGTGGTGTTTTTGTTCTTTCATATATTTGCATATGTACAGAAAGAGGTATGTATAAGTTGCAGTTCTTGTGAGCTGCAGCTCAAAGCTTAGAAAACTTGCAGTTCTCCTTCTTCTCTTCCTGAAGTGTACATTCAAGAATTCCTTTTGACACATACAGGTATTTCACATTATACATCATGTGCATCAGTATTCACATGCAAACCATCCTTCAAATCCATCTGTACTTCTACACTAATCTGCAAGCAGTTAGGTGTTTTTACCTACTTTCTTACATATGCTTTTCTCAGACTCTATTTAAAAATATAAGTACATACAACAGAACCAAGGGAGCTTACATTTATACTGTTCACATCACTTTAAGGAAGGGAGCTTGAAAGATTAGTGGTCATAGAAAGTCTGCGTGTACTGGGTTTACAAATTCTGTGGGTGACGGACTTTTTATGTTCATATATGAAAAGCCACCAGCTGAAATTGCTGACAATATGTCATGTTATCTGGGGATTAGTCAACCAAAGAATATCTGAAATTTTACTAAGTGGATGTGCAGATATTTTGACATGACAAGAGCACGTAAACCAACAACCCAGCAGGTGTCAGCCCTAAAATTACCAAATATGCAAGATAACATACAATTACAGGATATTAATTCTCTTAAGTATCATGGACTCTTTTTTTTTTTTTTCACGATTCCTGAATTGACTTTTAAATTCCTGATTTGATGTTTTTACACATATAAATAACCAGCGCTAGGTGCATTAGCTTGATGCTGACACATAATGGGAATTCCCACTGAATCACAAAATCACAATAAATGGTAATGTTGAATCTGACTCAGATATCGTGATAGTATCGAATCAGGAGAATAGTGTATCGTTCCACCCTAGTAAATACAACTTAAGATCAATGTACAGTTACATTTTGTTGATGGAACACGAATCTGAGGGAAACAGGAAGTGTCTTTGTGTCTCAGGTTGAAGAGGAAGAGCTGCCCGCCCTGGAGTTTATTGAGGACAGTGAGATCAGCCGTCACCTCCAGGTATGACCACCTGACACTGACCTTGTCCACATCCCCATCAAAAACATGGACGCTTTCCATTTCTGATTGGCACTTCAGCATGTTGTTGGTTTTTGTTTGACATCTGTGTTTCCAAACCAGCTGAAAAATCTGAAAATTGAGCATGAAGTTGTAAATTGGAAGATTGAGCAGAAATCTTGCTTACGAGTGGACATGCATTAAAGCTGTTTATGTAGTTTATTTGTGCAGTATATAATCATCTTAATCATTGATGTCTCACCTTAAGACTTCTCAGTGTTCATCATAACTTACCTGTGGATTTTAACTCAGGGTCTTGTGTTTGTTGTTTGTCTTGTCTTGTTTTTTTTCCCCACTGCAGTCACCTAATTTAAATGAAGGATAAATAGAGAAAAATAGATAATGGCAGATGGAGCTAATGTAGATGAAAAGATTTAGAAAAACAGAAAAGCGTCTGCAAACACTCCTGAGGTCTTGTTTATTGCTGTGTCTTGCTCAGGGCAAGGACACCAACCTGTTCAGTGCTCTGCTAAATGACCAAACCCTCAGCTGTAGTGAACTGGGCTTGGCCTTGAGCAACCCTTCCAGCCTCGCCTCCAGCCCGCTCGCCCCTCCAGATTTGATCCAGACTGAGTCGACCCCAGTTCACTGTAAAGCTGATGTTACGGTAAGAAGACAACTGTTCTGTTTATTTTATGGAAGCAAAATTATTTTGTATTTCTGTTTTTTTGTAAAACAGTTTAAGCCATAGTGGGGTTTTTTGTCCATGAAAGAAGTTTTACTCTGTTCACAGACACTGAGTATGACTCCTCCACCAACTCCATCCAGCATTAATCACAGCTCCGGCTGCCCGACATCAGAAGAAGAGAAGCCCCAGCCTGAGTTCGCTGCCCCCTTGTTGGTCAAGCCATCTCCAATCCTGAAGACGCTGAGCTTCCACACCCCTGACCTGGGCCAGGGTATGTTAGCATGCGTACCGATTTACTTTTTGAGAGAAGCACACAACGTGCCCTTAAGTTATGACCTAAAGAATCCAGTATTTAAAGTGTTGAGATACAAAGTGAGTTAACTGCAACAGATTTATATGAATATCAGGGCTGTAGAAAGCTAAAGAATATCTTGTTTGACAGAAATTCTACCCACTCTTTTGCAAAAATCAATATGAGTTTAGTGTACACTGTCTTTAGAATATTTTCACTGCTTTACTTTGCTTTCAGAAAGCTTTTTCTGACTGGAAACTGTTGTTATTTAAACCACAGATCACTCTCCAAACCAACCAGAATCCACAGGCCGAATCTATAATTTCTCCTCGCAGAACACGGGAGTTGCTGATCTATCACTGCCTTGATTTGTTAGTTTGTTATTGTGTGACTTTGGTGTTTTGAAAGGTTGGTTTGGATTCACAGAAGTCACACAGTAACAGTTCTGCAAGGTACTGTAGTTAATACACTAACTATTGACAAGTACCTCTTACAACCTCACTTCAAATAATCCAGACTGAGCAGAATTCTTTGTTACATAATACAGGACAAATATAAACATTTAAAGTCATCACATAGAGCTGAAGTCATTTGTAACAGTAGTCATCATTTCCTCCAAACTGTACAAAGATAGCACTGGATTGGAACTAAAGTCTATAGTATACGCGCAGGCTCCTCTCTCTTGCACACACCCTCTCATTTTCTAATAGGATTATACAATGACCTTCATTAACCTGCACATGTACACAGAGAGGGAGAGAAGCCTTCAATGAAATTAGACTGTGTCCGTGGATGCAGAGAGGACGTATTGATTTCCATCCTGCTGCTTGCAGTGGTGGATGTACCTGCACTGAGAACCTGACACAGATTCAATTAGACCTGTTACCAGAGCTATTTGACCCAACAAGCTGCTTTCATTGCATCGCATTTGTCCTGATATCGATGCACTGCTGCTCCACCGTGCCTCCACTTGCACAGTGTTAATGAAAAAAGCAAACAAAGTGGGTCAAGGCAGATTTATCTACAAATCGCTTTTTGTGAACTGTAGCGTTGCAAAGTGCTTTACACAGCTGCACAAACACAGATTAAAACACAAGATAGAAACAAGAGTTGGTACATGACAGATTATGAGATATGATAAGTGTGTGTGTATTAGTTGTGAAAACTTGTGTGACTACATACGGACAGCACATTTTGACAATCTGCTGACAATATTCCCTGTGGAAAGTAGCATTTCTTCCCCTCCTCACTTGAATCTCCTCTCTGCGTTGTGTCTCCCAGCATGCCCCGAGACTTGTATGCTGGTGTCCCTCGGAAACCTGACATCGCAGAAATTTGACTCAAATAAAAAAAAAAATCTACACAATCACTCACAAATGCAAAGTCGGCAGTTGTCCCTTGCCGCGTATCTCTCCTGATGCACCGACAGCTGAGTTTGTCTGCTCAGCATGTTTGTTACATACCAAAGGGTCAGTACTCAGCTTGTTGTTGAGCTGCTCCTCAGAGAAAACACACTATATGGAACACAACTGAAAATGACAAATTGCAGAGTTTTATTTATTTATTTATTTATTTAGTCTTTTTCCATGATAGGAAAATCTTGGGACTTTTAGACTAGCTCAACACCAGCTAAGAAACTTGCTTTTGCTGACCTCTAGTGGTTAAAGCTCTTACTTAACTTCTGTAATGTTGGAGAGTGTTCAGCCTGTGCTCAGTTCACCCTGAAATCACTGTGAGAGTTGTGGTCAGAGTTGTGCTCTTAGACCTGCAACCACAACTCACAGTAACATCACAAAACTCTCATTTAGTTTGGGACTTAATAAAAATGGCCCAGTCGGTGTTATGGTGGTGGTGCTAAATGATAGGATTGATTATGGTGTGCAACAGAAGACTTTGTTCAAACAGTTCTTAGTTGCACAACTGATGTGACACAAGAATAAAATAATGAGAGTTAACTAGTTAATGAGTTCTGTTTGATAATTCACAACTGATTTGTCACTCAAGTATTGGTAAAGTATTCATTTATGCAGTGGTGAACCTTGACTGACAAAAAAGCAGCAAAAGGGCCAATTATGTTGCTGGAATAAGCAGCAGGCAGCCAGGTAGCTTGTGACAGCAGCAGGTGTCTGTAGTGTGTAGTTGTCACATGTCCGATCCAGTAGAGGGCAGCAAACGCCACAGTGACAGCAGAATAAGTAATGTTTTTCTTTAGAGTTTTCTGTGCTTAAACTGGTATTGATCAGTAGATAACAGCCATTTACTCTGTTACTGACCATGTGGACAAGTTATAATTAAGTTTGTCTTTGATAGTAAGTAATAGCCTTTATACTTCATTCTGAGTTTCTCGTCATATTTCTCTTTCTCTGTTTTAGTGGCACACAGTTACATGTAGCTTATATCACCAGTAATATTGTTTTCTGTTTACCCAACATAGCTCTGTCTACTGTGCTGCACGATTGGAAGCAGCTTTAATAAAGAAGATTTAAAGAAATATCTAAAAATTGTTTTCTGAGAGACACAAGGACGAATGCAATTTCAGTCTTACAGTCCTTTTACGCATCCTCTGCTATGCTGCAAAAGCCAACCTTCCAAGGCAGCACCATCAAGTTAGCCACCCAGCAACAGCATCCGTCTCATCTGCTTCGTCTCTAGACCACAGGCAGGATAGTGCGGGCCTTGTGGAAGGCATAACGGGATGATTTTTGGTCCCGGCACAGTTTCCCTTTCATTTGTGAAGCAAACTTGATAGAAAATGTGGTTAAAGTTAGAATTGGAAAAGAATAGCCTAATAATTAAATGAAAGAAATCAAATATGATATATTTAAACTTAACTTGCTGATAAGTTTTGCCTTCTCTGAGGGCCTAGAGGGCACCAAGGATTCCCCTTGGCATATAATGATTTATGGTGAATGTGTTAACGCTGTAATATTTTGTAGAAATGGTAGATGAAGGAGGAAATCACTTTGCTGATTCAGATCACTTATAGTTCAGTTCAAAGATTGTCTCTCATAGGGTCGTTCTCAATGACAAATGTCCCTGTCGTTCATTCACTCTTTTTCGTACACTAAGCAATCATATCACCATTTGAAGGCACTTAAGTGAGTGAATTGGTGCTGAACAGCGCGACTGTGTGAACGATGATGAGGTCAGATAGTTTTCCAAAGTTTCGGATGTGCTTTCAAGTCACCTTTGAGGACCTCCAGTGCTGATTTGTTCAGTTAAAATGGTGATTCGGTATAGTCAGTTCACTTTGACAAATTCTTGATAAATATTAGTTTGTTCATGTGCTGAACATTTCTAATAGTCACGTCTTTCTATTGATAACTGATCATGTGTTTTATTCTGTTGTGCAGGTTCCCCGCTCCACCTGCGAAACTCTGGAATCATGTTTCCTCTGTTTGGGGCCAGATAGGTGTTCCTTCTACATCCACCCCAAACCAAATCCCAAACCAACACCTGAATGAGTCAAAACACAAACCAAGGAACATTTATTCCTCAATAACAAAATAACTGATAAAATATTTTCACAGCCTTGAGAGTCCAGTTCAGGAGTAATTTTGCAAGCACTTGAGTCATATACTAACTGTAAAAAGTGTTAATTTTCATGTCATTTTAATCTATTCTCGATTAGTTAAATTGTATGTTAGGCTCTGTTAATTTCATATCAGTGAAACTCTTGCACTTACCTAACAGTTTAGTCTTAGACAACAAAAATATAGGAAATGGATGGCTTTCCTTTTTTAAATGTGAATGTTTTTTGTTTGAAAAAAAACAGCTTTTCTTTGTGTGAAGCTTTTTGTTTTTCCTCAGAAGCCATCAAGATGTCTGTGGTGTGTTAAATGGTTTTGCTGTTCTGGATAGGGTTAAAACATTTCAAAATACTGTTATAATGAACATTACAGAAACATGAAAGTCATGACAAATGTAATTTTATTTTGGAAAATAAATCTTATTTGATAAAATATTTAACTATTTTAATTTGCGTTATGCGATTCTTAGCAGTGGATTTTTACTTGACACTCCTTAAGTAGTGTGCAGGAAAATGATCACAGCTAGAATATTAAACATTTCTATTTTCTCCAGGCCTCCTCTCACCCTGTCACGTATCTGTCTTGTTTAGCTGTAAATGAACAAGCATCCAAACAATCTCAACAGCTAAATGTGGAAGGCAGATACTGTGGTCAGATGCCACAAGTGTAAGCTACACGTGTGAAGTCTAATGAGATTCACCTCAGAGATTTTGTTTTTCATCAGAATGAAAATGCTGTTTGGAACTCCATGTGTGAAGAGGTCTCATGTTAATTTACAATATGCATTTATTATTTTGTCTTTTCACCGAGAAAAGGGATGGCATTGTTATGTTTTTATGTTGATACTATGAAGCAAAAGTGAACATCCTGTACTAAAGATGGTGAACATGGTAAACATACTGTACATTTGAAACTTCAGCATGTTAGCGTTGTCATTGTAATAATTTCAGCATCATGGATTGTATAAAGAGAAGTACAGCTCCATCACTTGCCACTCTGCTAATTTGTGCTGCAACGAAACGAAAGTCCTCTGCATCCTCATAAAGCATTTCACCTTTAGACCACCGTTATATAAGAGATATCTGTAAAACTTTTGACAGGATGCCTTGAAATGCAAACAAGGTCTAGAATGAGTCTTTCTGTTCTGAAGTTTTAGCAGGAAAAACTCATGCAGTGGACTGCACACTGTGGAAGTAAACCTGAAATCTAGAATACTTATGCACTTGGAGAGTAGTTTTTTTTTTTTTCATTCATATTATTAAAGATGGAGATGATGTGTCTCCACTTCCTCAAAAATGTGGCAAAGTGCTGCCGTCTCTCACTTGTGGCATCATTTGGAGCCAGAATCTGTGCATTACTGATCAGATTTGGAGCCCAGTATTGAGGATACTGCTCATACATCCGGCTGACTCATTTGGCAGCAGGACTCAGCTGTCAATCATGATGTGAAACTCTCTAATAACTAATAAAAACCAAAGTTATTGGAGCACTTACATCAGTGTGATAAAAACCAACTAAAATGACAGAAACTATCTTTGGGAAAAATTTATTTAACAAGTAGGTGTTTGATTTGACCCCTCTGCTAACATGGAGGGGGCAGCATATATGACTTATACTGCAGCCATCCACCGGGGGGTGATCAGATGTTATGTTATGTAGCCTTGTTTCTCTGCTGAACACTACAGTGTATTGGCTACATTTTACCACTGAAACAGAAAAAAATCAACACAAATACTGTATTTCAATATCTTCAAATTCATTGAGTGACTTAATTCTGTACTCCAGGCATCTTAAGAGCGTCAGAACAAGTTGTTACTGGTTACTTTTTGACCTTTGACCCTTAAAACTAATTTGAAAAAAAAGAAACTATTTTGTCCATGTAGAAAATTCAATCATCAGTTTTGTGATTTCAGTGTTGCCGATTCAGTAAATCTGCGGTTGCAGTGCCTGTCCTCTTCCCTGGCTCCACTTTCCTCAATGTGACCTTCAGCCAGGCAATTAATTCATACTTTGGCTCATCCTGCTGAGTCACTTACACTTCTTTTGATTTATACAAATGTGTTTCCCTGCATTTGACCTGCGTGACCCGGCTCTTCCAACGAGGCTGCACGCGAACAGCCGCACCTCAAAACCGCGTCCCAGAGAGAATATGAATGACTGACGAGACAAGATCAGTGTGCAGGAACAATGAATAAAACAAAAGACCGTCTCTAAACTGAATGACGCTCATTACAGCGAGTCAAGGCACTTTACTAAACAGAGCTGACAGTCATGGAGCTGAAATGTGTTATTTAGCAGAGCCGCCCACACTTCCCAATATAGATTCAAAGCCTCACCACGAGTCCAAAACCTGCCTCCTTCTCTTCATTTTCCAACAAGGATGGAGAAAAGCTAATGTATGCATCCCTCTGAAGCCAGGAGACAGAGAGGCTAAAACTTCCAGTAGTGTCAAAAGCAGACACATTCTTTACTCAAGTAGAAGTACAGATATGTGTGTGAAAAAAGACTACAAGTGAAAAAGTACAGGCTCTGGTAAAAGTAAAAGTCGTCCTCTGAAGGACATTTCTACCAGCTGTTTCTCACAAAAAGCTAACTGGACCTCACCTTTTCTCCACAGTCTGTCTGTTCTGTTGTTTCATCTTTTTTTCATCTTTTTACATAATTTTTGTTTTTTTCATCTTTTTTCTTCATTGTTCATCTTATTGTGAAATTTTTGTCTTGTTACATCATTTCATTTTGTTACAACTTTTTTGTCTTTTTGCATCTTTTGCGTTATTTGTTATTTTGTCACATCTGTCGGTGTGATATACATGGATGAACACACCAAGGAATCATCTTGTGTATGTGTCTCATTCATGGATTGAGGTCAGAGGTCAGGTTGAAATCGGCCCTAAAGTTGATGCTTTGATGATGCAAAATAAAAATAATAATTCCTCTGAAATGTATTAAAACTAAAGTAACAAGCCTGTTTTGAAACTAAGGAGTAGAAAGAGCAGACATGGGTGTTTGGATGTAGGGAGTAAAAATAAAAAAGTTTCAGTCAAGTAGATTTTTCAGTATGTGTACTTAAGTACAGAAACTATTTGTACTTAATAACTTCTCACCTCTGGAAAGCACATTTATAAAGGTTTAAGCAGAATGTGGAGTTGTGAGGCCTCACTACAGAAAAACTTGCTAACGTCTTCTCTTTTCTTAACTTAAATTTCAAAGATCGGAAAAATCTTTCTTTTCATTGTTGGGCAAGTTACTCAGGAGTTGTACTATGTTACTTTTTACATATTACTTCCTTAAAAAGTAACATTACTTATTACTTGGTATCAAAAGTACTTAAAAGGTTTTTCCTGACTCTTTCAAGAGTCTACAGGACAGGGTGTCGCACACTGTACAAATTGTAAAGTCCCTAGGGGCAAATTGTGATTTGTGATTTTGGCCTATACAAATAAAATTTGACTTAATTAGTTATGTTACTTGTCATATTACTAAATCACTTTCTTACCTTATTGTGCTCCAAACTTGACCTGCTGATCCAGTGAACTCAAACACCCAGAAAGCTTTTGTTGTGAGCTGTCTGGACATCGACTGTGGTGGAAACTAAAACGACCTCTAGAGTCTGACCTTCAAAACTAAATTTTATCATCCCTATTCTCTCTCGAGGTAGCCAGCACACGTCTTTATCTGTGGCAGCTTGACATTGCACTTTATGGTGATTTTTTTCTATAATAAGTCAAAATTAGGGCGAGACACCTGTGGAAATGGATAAAATCTCCTTTACGATATACCCAGCAGCAAGCTTCTTCAGATCTTGTCCACTTAAAGCAGGGGTCTGCAACTTTTATTCTCATCTTTATTCTTGGGCAAAGAAAGGAAAAAAAAATCTGTTGAGAGCTGCAAAAATTACACTCTATGTTTTCATCTGAGACTTCTTTTTTTTGGATTTGACATCAATAGCTAGCATAGGAATAAAGTGTGAAAAGGACAGGATATCTTTATTACACAATTTGGATTGGCAGGTTTCATGGAGAGATGAATCAGTGGTGATGAACTAATAAGAGATTAACACATTTTTTTTAGTATGAACATGAAACAGGTCTTATATTGCATTCATAATGGTCTTAAAAGTGTTAAATATAACTTGTTGAAACCTCAGAATAGTTCTGTAGTTCAATTCCTGTATTTAAAGACAAGGGAGGTTTTTTTTTTCCAGTTAGTAAACATGTTTCTGTAAAACTAAAACTCCTAAATGTCATCCTAAACTGAGGTAAGATAGAAACTCAGACTTAGGAAGTTTCTGTAATGAGGCCTCTGGATCATTAGTCTGCATCCTGCTGGGCTCCCTGACCTTTACTGGCTCAGCCAATTAGCTTTTTAAAAGGCTCCTGATGAGAATAGCTCCTCCTCTCACTCTAATACAACACAATGAACAACATTAACCTACATACTGTACACACAAGCATTTCCTGCTTTTACAACTCAGACATACAAAGACGCCGTGTAACCTACATTTCCTGCACAACACAGAAATATTACATGTACACACACACACACATCTTTGTTTTGCAACACAAACTCTATTGGTTTTTTGTAAGTTGAGTGCATGACAATCAAAACTTTACATTCACTCAGTCTTGCTTTTCAGGACACAAACTAAATGACAAACATTACATTACACAATGGTGATGCTTTAACAAGCATGCACATAATCGCACACACAGCACTAATGCCTCAACACTGAGACACAAGACAAAGCTTTTACAAATGCACACACACATTGCAAGGCATTGCATGATACAGGCTCCATTAGTGTGTGTGTGTGTGTGGAGGAGGAGGAGGAGGAGAGAGGGTGAGGTTGGTAAGGCAGACGCACAGTAAACCTTATTAAGCAGGAGAGTAATGTGGTTGCAGCTGATTAGCAGGCAGCAGCAGCAGAGCATCAGTGTGCTGAATGAAGCATGAAGATCTGATGGCTTTGATTTACAGTCGAGACCCTGAATCAGACTGTCAGAGGAGGACGAGCTTCGTTTCACAGGATTTAGTTCACCGACTAGTTGAGTAGATGATGGTACTATTGATCATCTGGATGTTTTTTCCCCACTGTTTTTACACTTACATCCATATTTTGGGCATTTGGTTGATGTCAGTAGTTTTTTTTGAAGGTAACCTTCAGTGCATGAGCAGGTAGAGGGTTGTGTTGAAAGAGATTAAAATACACGGTACACAGCTAAGTAGGAACAGGCAGCTCGGTACTTGAATACATGCCATACATATAGTATATCATCACATATCACTACATATAGAATGAAACTAGAGAAAAGTATTATGGCCAGTCATAAGAGTAAAAAAAGAGATGTTTTTTAGGAAGATTTATTATTATTATTACTATTATTATTAAAATAAAGTCGAAATTGTATTTCAGCTTTTTTTTTCTTGACATTTCAACTTTATTCTCAAAATGCAAAAAAAAAAAAAAAATCTACCTTAAAATTTATTTTTCTTAAGGCTGGCACTAATAATGAAAGTTTGGATTTCCACTTCCTATTCTCAAAATGCTAAATTTAAAGAAAGCTTCCTCCTCATTTTTTTCTCTTATGCCTTGCCCTCTGAAAAACACTAGTTAAAGGTTGTAAAAATGTAAGTGTTTGCACCAGTGATTATATTCTATCTCTAAGTGGAAAGAGACCCAGAATCGCACATCACAGAGTTGGACAGTCACTGTTTTTGGTATCCTTTTAATTAGGAAGGGTTCTATTCTATGTAAGGCATGCTTGCTTTTGTTTTGCTGTGACATCTTGCATTATTTTTACAGTTAAGCTGTAAGTGAGACTCATCTCTGTCCGTCACAGCCCTGGCCATATCACTAGTTATCCTCTGTTTCCCCTCCCCTTGTCTGTCTGTCTGTGTGTCTGTCTCTGTGTCTGTGCTGTGGGTGAGGCAGCTCCCTCACTCTCCTGGGTTCCTCATTACATTCATTCAACTAACCTGCTTCCTGCTGCTCACCTGAGGACCATCCAGTAATCAACCCTGCAGTGTAAAACACTGGCTCTCCTCTCCAGACCTCATCAGATCATTGTATCTATCATTGTGGTACAGTCACGCTTCAGGCTGCTTTTGAATTGTAAATTCAACCTAGACTTTTTATTTGTGTATTTTTTCATGGATACTTACCTTGTCTTTCCTCTGCCATACGATCACTGCCTACCTGCTCCTGCCTGCCTGCCTGTTTGTCCTTCTGCCACGCTCCCAGCCAGCCAAACCCCTCCAACCTTGTTTTGCTACCTGCCATCAGCCCTCAGCCTCCACCCCCTGGATTTTCCCCTACGGCCACATTCATTATCTGGGCAATAAAACCCCTTCTTACCACTCTTATTCTGAGTCTGTGTTCTGTGTTTGGGTTCACCATTGTCATTATTAGTTACATTTAGTGCTTTTCTGTATCACCTATTACTGTTTTCTGCTTTTATTTATAAGAAAATACTTAATGCAAACTTCTTACATTTAATTTGATTAGGAGGAGCACTTTTTTTTTTTTTTTTTTGATGTGCACTATAATTTCACCACTGATGATGATGTGCTGTGGGCTGCTTGTTGACATCTTATGATTACTGTGTATAACATAATCCCATCCTAACTTTCCGTAATAAATCACAAATTCTCCTCTATGCCTCTGAGAAAATGTTGCTGATTTAATGAAGCCTGAAAGCGTTGGTGAGTCCTTCAATACTTTCACCTGAGCGGAGGCTGTCAGACAGCTCAAAAGCTGTCATAGTCTAATCAGAAAATCAATCAATGGATCAGTGATGACATGATGAGTTCACAGTAAAACAGGAATTAACATGTTGTCTGCTCACTTTTGTTGAGGCAGTTATTGACCATCCAAGACTTTAAATATGGCCAGCAGAGAGCAGAGGTGGAGGCTAACTTAAGTACAATTTTAAGGCACAGGTACTGTACTAGAGTGATTCTACTTTCTGCTATTTTTTTTTTTTTTTTTATACTTTACTGCCTACATTTCAGAGGGAAATGTACTTTTATGTTTATCTGGCAGCTTTAACTACTAGTTATGTAAGATTTTTGGGAGAACACATTAGATTAGACAGGTTTATTGTCAAACTTCATAGAAATTTTCTTTGGCTTCTCCTAAAGAACAGCAAACACATGCATACAGGATATACAGTACACAGTATAACAGGACATTTCCCGTCTGAAGTTCTCACATGGATTTATTTGAATGAGAGTTTGAAGCTCAGAGAGGTAAAGTATCCAAAATTTTACAAAATTAGCAGGAAAGATAAGAATCAAATAAAACAAAACATCCCAAAAAAAGTGTGAAACAGAATTTAGTTTTTTCTTTCCTGCCTCCATGAATGATGTCATGACCTCTCAGGTCGATTTTGTGACTCTTTGGAGGGACCCAGCCCACATGTTGAGAACCACCGGACAAACCTGACTGAGTTTTGTAGTTTAGTCCAAAGGTTAAAACCTTCACCTCAACCAACTACGACAACCTGACAATCTTTTTTATGTCATTTATGTTACATGTCAGATGAAGGACATTTCTCTGTAGAACAAATACTTTTACTTTTGATTTTGCTGATGATACTTTTGTACTTTTACTTAAGCAGGATTTTAAATGCAGGACTCTAACTTGTACTCCTCTGAAAAAGATGTTGTATGGATGGCAGCATGTGTTGCTACAAATCCTATAGCATGTTAACAGATGTGACAGTTACCCATGATGCCATGGGCACTAACACACCCCCATACCATCATACATACGCACTTTTGAAGTCAGTTTTGATAGTAATCTGGATGCTCCTTCTCCTTTTTAGCCCGGAGGACACAATGTCCATGATTTCCAAAAATAATCTCAAATGTGGACTCATCAGACCACAGCACACTTTTCAACTTTGCATCAATCCATTTCAGATGAGCTTGGACCCCAGAGAAGTCTGCGCCATGTCCGGATGCTGTTGATATATGGCTTTTGCTCTGCATGGTAGAGTCTTAACTTGCATTTATAGATGGAGCGTTTTTCCAAAGTGTTCCCGAGACCATGTAGTAATATCTTTTATAGAATAATGTGGGTATAAAAATGCAGTTTTTAACATAGTGACATTTAAGGGATCAAAGGTCACAGCTATTCAATGTTGGTTTTCAGCCTTGTCCCTAACAGGAGTCTTGATTTTATGGACTGTAGATGGTGAATTTCCTAAATTCCTTGAAACTGTGTTGAAAAATGTTGTTCTTAAACTGTTAGACTATTTGCCTACAGTTTTTCACAAACTGGTGATCCTCGCCCCATCTATTCAAGGATGTCAGTGTCATACCCTATCATGATTCTGTCATCAGGTAACCTGTTTACCTGTCTAATGTTTTTTGAGCGTTCCACAACTTTCACAGTCTTTGGTTTTTTGAAACATGTTGCAGGCATCAAATTCAGAATGAGTGTATATTTATGAAAAACAATAAAAATCATCAGTTTAACATTAAATATTCACTTGAATACAAGTCAAAATGGATTTGCATTCTGTTTTTCTTCACGTTTTACACAACATCCCAACTTTTTTGGAATCAGGGTTGTATTACAGTGTTACTGATACTTTTAGAAGGTCTGAAAACTTGAAACATGGCATAGTGTTTTATTAAGATCCCTCTGAATCTGTGATGTAATCAGCGTTGGAGTTATTGTTAGTAGACTAATAATGATATTGGTGTTGTCCCATTTGAGACATCTGGAGGTAGTGCAGAATATTTCATGTCAACAGACATTGTTGTGATGTTTTTCTTCAGTCTCAGTTGTCCTGATGCAGTCTAATGTGTCGCCAAATCACTTCTTTTGTTCAACAGTTTTTTTATTTTCACTGAGGGATTTCTACAGTTTTGTATGGTTGTATTTGTCTGTGTTGGTGGTGGATTTTCAGCCTGCTCATTGGATCAGCTTTTTGAAATGTTTGGGAATGATTAGCCACATAATCTGGTCTTCCCTCTTTATTTTTTTCTTGTTTTCACTGCAGCCAGCTTCATTTTCAACAAGCTTTTTATTTGCTGTGGATTCTTGTCGGTTACTTTAGTGTTCTTGTGTGTCTTCAGTGTGTGTGCTTTTACACGGTGAGCAATTCTGGATGTTAATTTGTGCAAGTGCGTCCACGTGTACGTTCTGAGAGGGCGTGTTGGATTGTAGGAGGTTTGTGTGTGAGCGGCAGTGTGAATTCATTTGCTGCATGTAAATGAGGGTGTATTAAGTCACACTCATCCACTGAGAGATAATTTCTGGAAGAGAGGCGCCTTTATTTTTATCCCTGTGTCAAAATTCTTATCTGCTGTATTAATGTTGGTACAATTCGAAGAAGAGTGGAGAGAAGCTTCATTCTCCTGCTACAGTAATCCCTCAGGCCTCTAGTTCTGCTACTTCTACACACACACACAACACACACACCACACAAACAAACACGCACACCAGCAGAACCAGCACTCCTAATGAAGCTTTTCCACTCCACACACTGGATTTATATGTCATGCTTCATTAACAGTTTCATTGTTCCGTCTACTAACACTTTAATCACCACTACATGCACAAGAATTTGTCATGTTGATACACTGTTGTTATTGTTAAGGACCGATTATTTGTATATTTTAATAGTTTAAAAGGGTTTCACAGGCTCATATCGGCAATAATAACATTTCCCCTCAACTTCAAAGAAATGTTGGGAAATGTGCTCATTAGTTTTCTTGCAAGTTTTAGATGAAAAGGTTTATACCATCATCTGGTTAAAAAATCAGCCTCGCAACACTTCTAAGAAATTCACTAATTAACATGTTATATCTTGATCGTTTAAGTCACGCACAAACAAAAATGTTAGAGAATTTGTTGTAGGGCTGCACAATTAATCAAAATATTTAAATCACAATATGGCCAAGTGCAACATCCAAATCACAGAAGCTGCAATTTTTTGATGAAGGAAAAAACTGTGACAAAACTGCTCTATATTGAAGTACTGTCATGTTGTGGCCGACAGATCTCAGTCAGATCTTCTCTAGGTTTTAGTAAGCATGTTTGTTTGCTACAGAACCCAAAAAAATCACTTCGTGAAAATGAAAATTGTGATGCAAAACTTATCATTCGCACTAATTGTGAATGATGAAGCCTGTCAAAATAATCACAATCTGATTTTTTTTTTTACAATATCACACAACCCTAATATGTAGTTTTGCATGCTGTACATTTTTTGGCAACCAACAGCTGGGGTGGAGTGACTTCCTGGACACTTCACAGTCATGAATAGGAAGAAAAAGCTAAAATATGTAACATTTACACATGAAGATGTCTAAAAATGATGGGTCTATGTTATATATTTTGCTGAGTTGTGTGCTTACATTATCCCAAATGTTTCCAACAATCTTCAAATGCAAAGAAATCCATTATTTACATTATTTATTTAAGGTAACATTTCCCGCTAGCTGTTGCTAGCTAGCTTCTAGTTTCTATAACGTCTGGAAAAACACAGAGTATGTCGTTGTGAGGAAGGAAATTGGTGAACGATTCTCATGATCCTGCACCACTTCAATCAACCTGTGTTTTGTTATTACTTTAATGTGAGAGAGACTACTAGTGGCAGAGTTTACATATTGTGTGTGAAACTCAGTGTGACTGGGCAGATTTCCTTACTTTGACAGAGCTAGGCTAGCTCTTCCCACCCGCCTCCATTCTTTATGCTAAGCTAATCTAATCACCTCCTGGCTGTAGCCAGGACAGACAGAGTTGTATCGATCTAATTTAATTCTGTCCAAGAAAGCAAAAAAGCATATTTCCTAAAATATCAAACTGTTTTAGTGAACATATGACAAACAGGACATCAGGACCCTGATAAGCTACAGTTGTACATCAGTTTATATCCTAGAAATGTATGGTTTCAACTATAATTTGAACTATAAATAGAGCTGATACACTGATGATACTCCTCGTCTCAGCTGATTGTGTTTCTAAACAAAACAATAAACTGTATCTGTCTCTTTTTGACTGAATTGCATAGCCAGTGCTGCCAATGTTGAATTCACACTATGGTTAGCTCGCTAACAAACTGTTTCTTGTAATTTTTTAAATTCTTTATATGTTACATTTTTACTTTTTCAAATAAATAGCATCCTGCCACCTGCTGTGATGACCCCATCCTTATAGTTCCCCGCTCCGTCTCCAGTTGGTCTGAGAATTTATGGCTCTGTGAATTAATGGAGGCCTTGAAGAGACCCTGGGGGACAGAGGAGAGCTGCCTGTTGGAAGGACAGAGGGAAAGAAGGACTGATGGTCGAATCTCATTTGTCCTCGATGGTCTGTCTTATGACTGCATATTGTTTTTAAATGTTGCGGTTGTCCTAGTTTAAACTTTTGTCATGTGAAGTGACTGTTTAGCCTTCCTATCTGGTTTTCTGGAGCATCAGTTTGGGTAACTTGTATGTGTATCCTCACAGGAACTAATCTAAAACGCAGGGGCATAACATCCTGGAGCAAAACAACAGCTCGGAATAGGAGCAGTAAATTTTTCCTGTGAAGTTGTATTAAATACCACTTTTTCCTCAGAAAAGCTCTGCCACTTCTAACAAATTCATATGATACAAACAAACACGAGCACCGTCAACTTTACAGCCACACTGGAGTGGTGTTATCCTTTAGCTCGTACAGAGGAATGAAGGAGATGCTGCTGGCACTTCTATTTGTTGTTGGAGGACTCGGACTAACCACCATTAAAGGGACAGTTCACCCCCAAATCAAAAATACATTTTTCCCTGGCCTGTAGTATTGTTGATCTAGATTTTTTTGATGTGAGTTGCAGAGTTTTGGAGATATCAGCTATAGAGATGTCTGCCTTCTCTCCAGTATAAAGGGACTAAATGGCACTCGGTTTGTTGTGCTCAAAGCACCAAAAAATACTGTCAGTTTCTAAAAATCATGACCCACTTACTCAAGATAATCTACAGACCTTGTTTTGAGCAGTTTTATGTAAGAATTACTTTCTGTCTGCAGTAGAATCTACCAGAACTACTTTTTTTTCTACTAGAAAGAAAGTAGTTCCTACATGAAACTGTTCACAAAAAAGTCTCGGGATTATCTTAACTAATTAATGATTTCTAGAAAGAAACACTGGTTTTGAATTTTTCAAATGTGAGGAGGAGGATCTATTGGCAGAAATGGAATATAATATTCATATAAATAAGTTTTCATTGCTGTATAATCACCTGAAAACAAAAACTCCTCTTTTTGTTATCTTATAGCAAATTCCAAGGCAGCTTTGATATTCTTGTATTCAGCATGATGGAAATTTACTGCATGTCTTTTGAAATTCAATTATTATTGCATGATCACCTGATGAGTTGATCTTACACCCCCATTGTCCATATTCAAGTCAGTACAAGTTCCTCAGACCACCTGCTACGCTCCCTGCTGTTCTCCACCTGGATGCAGATGTGGCCAGTATTGTTTGGCAGCAGCATCCAGCTGCAGCTGAGCTCCAGGCTCAGTTAATATGCGATGGCACACACTGACAGTTCCATTAAACCATATTTATGGCAGCCACAAGTAATCGATATGCAGATAGCCAGGCTGTCCGCATTCGCACAATTGTCTTTGGTCCAGCAGTGCAATGCATCAAGCTGCCATGCTCAGTGACAACAGAGACAATATACACCATCACTGGGTATTGTTTGTCCCCATAGACCTCTCTCCCTCTCCCTCTCTCTGTCTGTCTCATATCCTGTCTTAACTCCTCCATCTTTTTCTCACCCCATCCTACCTCCATCTGTCTCTTGCTAGCCTTCTTTATTTTAACACTTTATTTGTTACTGAAAATCTTTAATTCTATACTGTCCCTGTAAGGAGTGTTTTCCCTTCAATAAGTCCTGTGAATCTGTGGCTGAATCCATCTGCTCTGCTCACTCTATTGTCAGTCCCTTTGGTGCATTAGACTGTGCTTGTATAACAAAAGACCCTCAGCTATACGACATATCTGGGATGAGCAGGATTAAACCCATTCATATAGACAACAACGTCACAAACCAGCAGTGTTCAGGCTTGCATACACAGCCGCAGAGCAGTAACTGTCAGCAGTGGGACTCACAGCAGCCCTTCACTTTGGACATTCATTACATCAAACTACAGTCTGCAGCTTTTGCACCAAAGACAGATCCCCTGGGCGGAACATTATTCAACACAACGCCTGTATAAAGAAGTGCAATGTGGGGTCAAGGTCAGAACTTTGATGTTGGATGACATTTTTGAATGCTCAGGTATCGGTTTCTACAACATCTGTGCACAGCAACTACAGTATTGTTGAGTTTATGGAAAGATTATGCTTATGACAAATATAAAATAGTCACAGTTATACAACCCCAATTCCAAAAAAGTTTGGACACTGTAAAATGTAAATAAAAACAGAATGTAATCATTTGCGAGACCTTTGTGACCTACATTTAGTTGAATACAGTACAAACACAAGATATTTAACGTTCAAACTGATTGTTGTTTCCAAGCAAAGATGGGGTGAGATTCACAAATTTGTGGAGAACTGTGAAGGCAAATTGTCCAACAGTTTAAGAGCAATATTTCTCGACACACAAATGCAAGGAATTTAGGGATTTCAGCATCTACAATCCACAATAGCATTAAAAGATTCAGAGAATCCGGAGAAATCAATGCATGTAGGGCTGCAAGGCTGAAAACCTTGAGGAAAAGAGACTGTTAGCGCTATATGATGGTATGGGGGAGTGTTTACTGCTCACGGTATGGCTAGCTGTCACATCTTTGAAGGCACCGTTAATGCTAAAGGCACATACAGGTTTTGGAGCAAAATTTGCTGCCATCCAGACGACATCTTTTTCAGGGACATCCCTGCTTTATTTTAGCACAACAATGCCAAGGCACATTCTGAACGCGAGTGGCCTTCCTGCTGTCCAAACCTGTCTCCCACTGAAAATGTGTGGTGCACTATGAAGTGTAAAATACAACAAAAGAAACCCTGGACTGCTGAGCAATTTAAGTCATATATCAAAACTTCAAACTTTGTGTCCTCAGCTACCAAACGATTACTGAATGTTTAAAAAAAAAAAAAAAAGATGATGGAACATGGTGGTAAACCTGTGACCCCGTCCCAACTTTTTTGGAACATGTTGCAGGCATCAAATTCAGAATGAGTGTATATTTACAAAAGACAATAAAGTTAATCAGTTTGAACATTAAATATCTTGTCTTTGTGCTGTATTCAACTGAATATATGTTGAGAAGCTTTTGCAAATCATCACATTCTGCTTTAGAGTTGGGGTTGTACAACTGAAACACAAGCCAACATTTGCTGATCTGTGATGGGGCACAAACTCTTTCTGCCGCACTACATTTAAGACATTATTTTCTGTTTTGACACTGAATATTATCATTGGAAATAAATCATGTGCTGCAGAATTGTCCAGTATGAACATAATGCCAAGGGCTGCTGGACCGGTCTATGAAGTCTGTGTTCATACAGGTATAAAAAGCACCCATCTTCCACAGTGACCCAGATTCACTTTCAAGACAATGGTGCTTCAAGCTGATCAGGCACCTTCTTAAACATGATGGTCAAAGTGTCTGAGGGATCCTGTCCTTGTCTGTGTTCTGGTGACCACTACTTTTTGGTTTGGGCATCTTATTCTAATTGTCCCAGATGGACATACTGGAAAGCTAAAAAAAGAGCGTGTGGGAAGATAATGTTCAGTTCTGAAGTGATTTATGCTGTACCAGGGAATTTAGGGTTGGGAACAAGTTACTGAATATGAGTACAGGATCGGGGACAAGGGTGGAGTCCAGCACCCTCCATAAATGTGCTTGACTTTGTGTCTCAAATGGGGTTTGAAGGTTTGAACAGAAAAAAAAGTTTGAGAACTACTGGGCTAACCCTTGAAAACAGGATGAAAAGCTTCAAGGAGTTTGGAGTTAAACTTGCTGAAAGAAACCAGTTGCTGTAACAGGACTCGTCCCTGTGCAGTTATTCTGAGCATGTCCAAAAAGCGGAGAAGACCTCAGCTGGAAGACATGTTTGGAGAAAAGGACATCTGGCTGCTTTTCTTATTAATGCGCCTCCACCATGTCCTTGACCCATAATGGCAGAATAAATAGATCGATGCAGACAGATCAATGGATGAATGTTTTAATAAACTGTTTACTTCAACGCAATGAGAATAATATGGATGAAAATGTTTTGTTTCTGATCTGTTCTTGCAGGGATGTTGTGGTTGTTTGTACAGTATAAATATCTCACTCAAAGGAAAAAAGTCATTTATTGTGATCTGAAAAGTTGCATATCTGCACTTGAGTTAATATAGATAAATACTGATGTTAACTGGCTGTGTGTAATCAATCTCAAACCGATGTTGTCTGTCTTCGGTTAAGTGATGAAACTTTGCATTAAGAGGAAGTAGCGCCGAATGAGGAGCAGACAGAGCAGAGGGTCACCTGATGAATGGCTTCACTTACAGCCAGCAGCATAATGCTTAGTCATGATCAATCATCACCCACATGCCTCCACTCCTCTCTCTTCTTCTTCTCACTTCCTGTCCTCTTCTAATTTGTCCTCTTTGCTCCTCTTTCTTCCTCTGTCCCCTGCTCATCTCCTGCTCTACTGTTTCTCCCCTACACTCTCCTCTTTTCTCCAATTTTTGTACCTCTTCTCCTGCCCTCTATTTTCTCACCCTCATTTCTCCTCTTCCACATATATCTTTGCAGAGACAGAGGAAAATGAAACGTCACCAGAAATGATTGCGTTCATTAAATTATATTTTAAAGTGATATTGACCAGCTGAAGTCCTGTATATAGGACATGATAACTAGAAATCCCCATCGGACATAATGTCAGCACCAATCTTAAGATCTTGCTCACTTAAAAGGTTGTGAGGGCAGAAACATCATCATTTTCTTGCCACATTTTCCCATGTGAGTGCATGTCGTCTGGAAAATCAAACTTAAGTACTATAAGGACGTGGCTCATTTTTAGGTTGATCAGATTGAAGTGAGGTGGTTAAATGTAGCATTTGGCGACTCCAGGAATAACAGAGGAAGCTCAAGACCTGTCCACATTGTCCCGAGTCCCACAGTGCATAGACAACTGGGATTTCCACATTGGGAGAAAATGGGGTAAACAGTCTCACATTAATGATCAAAAGGTTTTGAGTGCAGTATCACTCTGAAGCCCTTTAAGCAAAGGTTTTCAAAGTGGGAGGTGGGCCTCACTAGGGACGGCTCCAAACAGTTTAAGGGAAGGCTCAGTGAATGTAAGTGAAAAAATATTACATTAGTTATCAAAAGGAGATCTCATAGAACAGCCTAAATATGTGTGATTTGGTTAAAGAGTTACAATAGTTTTAGGGTATTTTATTGTTTTTCTTACTTTCCCAAAGTCAAAGACTAATAAATGCCTTTGGACAGACTTCTTTTATGTATTTTGTGCAGTCTGAAGTTATGTCAAGTAGCAATATTAGGCTATTTTAGCACAACTGTTGAGTGTATAAGGGATCAAATTACATAATCAATGAATTGTGAACCCATATAGCCAGAAACTGAGCAAAATAGGAAATTAAACTAAGGAGGTCATCTTTTACCAAGCTTGGTCTGTAGGGAGACTTGCAGTCTCCGGCTTTGAAAACCCCTTGCCTTAAAGGGATAGTTTGGATTATTTGAGGAAGGGTTGGATGAGGTACTTTTCTATAGTCAGTGTATTACCCACAGTAGATGGCTGTTGATACACCTCTAGTTTTGAGAAGCAGCAGGAATACCAGCATGGACACTAAGCAGTGCACTAATGTGGACAGGGTCAACAGCGAATTGTATTTTAGCTACCTAAAAAAATCAGCATACACTATGTTCAGAACATTTTCACTGCCTAACGTTGCCTTCAGACAACTTTTTCAATCAGGAGACTGCCGTTATGTAAGCCAAATATCACTCTCTCCAAGCAGCCAGGCTCCAAAAACAGACTTTTTTTTGGTTTGTGTAACTTTGGTGAATCAAAACTAACAATTTAAAACACCAAAGTTGCACGATAACAAAAGCAAACTAACTGATTTGGGCAGCGGTAGACCAGCAGCTCCTGTGTTCTTTAGGTAAAATTGCTGCTGGAGTCTGGTTGGTTTGGAGAGAGCGATATTTGGCTTATGTAAGAGCAGTTTCTCTTCAGAAAAGGTTGTCTGACAATGTGCAGCTTCCCACACTGAGACACCTGCTGTTCCTCAAACTGGGGGAGTGCCAACCATCATCTAGTGTAGGAAATACACTGGCTACTTCATCCATCCCCTTCATCCATCCCTACATCAAATAATCTGAGCTATCCTTTTAAGTCACCTAAATGACTCATTCACACACGTACATTTTTTACAATATATTTCTATGCCTGACAAAAGAAAAGTATTTTTGTATTGTGTATTTTTTTAGTGTGGATGCAAAAGTTTGGGAAGCTTTTGTAAAAAGTTTGGATGGAAAAAAATGGCACGCAAACTGATCTCTCCTCACATTAGTGTGGACACGACCAGAGAGACAACAGTCAGGATGCTTAAATCCAGGGATGGGCAAGTCCAGATAAGCATCAAGTCAGAGCTGCCTCCCAGCACAGGAAATAGCATTAGCCTTGTTGTCACTGACCTCTTCTTCCCCAGGTTGCCATAGAGATACGGCTCCCTCTTTACACACTCCCAATCAGCTGGTCGTGTGTGCGTGCATACGTGTGTGTAGTGCTTCCATCAAGTTTAATGGTTGTATGTTTGTACATGTCATATACATACAGTCCCAGATACACTGCTTTATTAGATTTTATAGAGGCTCCACCTTCAGTGCCAACAATCATTAGATGGTTGGATTTTCACATCAATCTCACATTGTCCTCCATGGAACAGCGTCTCCTGTTTTTCTTCTCCTGTCTCCACATTGAAGTTGACTGTGAGACTCAAACCTCCTGCTCGAGCTCATTGCCTGTGATGAATAGTTTGTCTGGGAAACCGATCGAACAGTTGCAACAAGCCACTGTTTAGCTCTTATTGAAATAAATGGTTAAATTCAGTTCCATTAATTCTCATTGCAAACTATTATCCTGCTCCCTGGCCAGTTGTTCCAGCCTCCAGTGTTAACCACCAAACCACCACTTTTGACTCCTCCTAATCAGGACTGGGGAGTAATGGATTACATGTAATGGGATTATGTAACCTTAAAACAAAAAAAGGTCACTGTTTTCCATTACTGTTACACATACAAAAGATGTAATCAGATTTCATATACATATAGTAAAAATGGGGATTATTAGTAGGATTACTATTGTAAAAAAGAGTATACTACCATGCACAGTGCACAAACAGCTGTCAATTCAGTATCATGGCCTCAAGTGAAAAAATGCTTCACTGGGTGAAAACTTCTTTAAATCAATCAACCAGTAAACTGCACACAACACAGGAAGGAACAAGGAACACAAGACACTTGTTGCGAAGATTAACTTTTCTAATTGTCATTAAATTCTATTTAATTAATCTGCAGTATTTAATCAATTTTAAGAAGAAAAAGTCAAAATTCTCTGATTTTAGCTTCTCAAATGTGAATATTCTATTTTGACATTTTATGGACCAAACAACTGATTGAATAATACAGAAAATGATTGACAAATTAATTGATGATGAAAATAGCCATTACAGGAAATACTTGACCTATTTTCAACTGACAAGATTGTGACAGGATTCACTGACTAATTAAACATTTTGAGTTATTTTTTTAACTAAAAAAAATATCAAAACTTTCTGATCTCAGCTTCTTTAATGTGAGTAAACTGAATATTTTTGAGTTGTGGACAAAACAAGACATTTGAGGACGTCATCTTGGACTTTGATCAACATTTTTCACCATTTTCTGACATTTCATGGACCAAACAACTGATCCATTAATTGATAAAATAACTGGCCGATTAATCGATTATGGAAATAGTGTTAGTTGCAGCCCTAAAAACACTATATTAAGGCTAAACAAGTTCACCCTATTTTATGTTAAGGTAATCCAAAAGTAACAGAAAGTCATCAAGTTACATTACTTTAATACTGTGATACTTGGATTACATTTCTGACTACACATCATTAGTAACTGTATCGGAATACATTTTTAAAGTAATTCTCCCAACTCTGCTCCTAACTTTAACTCCTAACTGGACCTTTACATTTTAAAAACCATGTTCTGGACGCTGTGACCTCTGACCCTTGAATCTATGATCCAGTAACTTGTGCATAAGTCACTGCCAGTCAGACTAAAATGTAATACTGCAGAAGTTTGGTCCTGGATGCAAAGAGGGAAGGTCATTGCTGACTGCCCCGGCAATTTGATGCCCAGATCCGGTGTCACACCTGGACAGTTCACTGCACTTCCCATCAGTTAAATCATATACACACCCCGAAATACTGACAATACCTCTGCTACAGCTGGCTCTGCACTGATGATTTGCTCTATCTAGGCGGTCTCTTGTCCAACATTTAGTTGTACTTCTTCTTTCAAATAAGATTTAAACATCCAGTGATCAAGATTTAGTAAGATCTGTTGTCATGAAACAACAGAGATGGAATCTAATATTCATAAGTATGTTTTCATTAGTTTATAATCACCTGGAAATAATAATTGTGTTTTCGTTACCTTAGAATGACACATTTCTGTCTAAGGAGGGTACAGGTCCTCTTTCATGGAGGCCTCCATGTTGTACCACCATGTCTCTACAGTAGTCCAGAACAGACAAACCAAACACTGGCTTTAGATAAGTCCTTTTGCATTTTTCGCAAATTTTGAGGCTACCGTAGTTTCCTCTACATGCTTGGAAGGGCAGGGTGAGGTCGACTTGGTTGCCATCTGTAAGCTTGCCACTAGATGCCACTAAATCCTACACACTGGTCCTTTACAAGAGTCATAGACAACTGTATATCAAATTCTTGAAATTAATCATATTTTATTGGACAAGCATCTTTAATTTCTTGACTACAGACTGTTTGTCCAGCACTTGTGGCTGTGGATGATGACTTTGGTTTTGGTTTAAAGGATTAGTTCCACATTTTGGGAACTTTACTCATTTGTCACTGCTCCATGCCAAGAAATAGTTTGGCACATAACCCCCCATAACACCACAACTTGTCATTTTTACAGATTTTTAAAAAACTTTTTGAATAGAATAATCAAACAAGATATAATGTGTTAATTAGTGAACTCCGGTGGTGGTGGGAATTGGATTTTTTTAACCTTTGTGTAGAGCCAGGATAGCTGTATCCAGTCTTTATGCTAAAGACATGAGACATGAGAGCGGTAATCTTCTCATATAACTCTCAGCTAGAAAGCAATTACTTGTATTGCTCAAAATGTCAAAATGTTCCTTTTAGTTTGGCTTCCATTGCAGTTAAAACTCATGTTCATGTTTTACAACATTAAAGCAGGGGTAGGCAGTTTATTTTTAGCATCACTGGGCAAACACTCCATAAAAACCTTTCAGAGTATTGTAGTTCAAGTGCTCAGACAGAAAACTAGTGTTCTGTTTCTCCTCTTAGCTCAGTTTCCAGGCTTTAGAACGTCTAGCCCGTGATGGGAGACTTTGGCTAATCACAGGTCGGTGCAGTTGATTGTTCAGTCAGACTTCAGAACATAATTCAACACACAATCTCTATGAGATGATTTAACCTCCACCAGCCTGCTTTGCTCTTCAATATTAAGTCCTTTCACGTCTTTTTTTAGTTGCTTAAACATGTCTCAGATTCTTCAAAATGTTGGAGGAACATTTATCCATGAAGACTATGAAACTTTTAAAATAAAGACAATTATACAAGGTCAGTTCTCAGTGTCTGCAGAGATTATGATTACAGGGTCATATGGCAGCTTTTCCCCGGCCGAAAACTGGGGTAGGCTGTTTATTTTTGGCGTCACTGGGCAAAAATTCCATAATAACCTTTAAGCATCATGTAATTTTAGTGGTCCGAGAGAAAAATAGACGTCTCCTCCTCCTCCTCTTGGCTCTGTTTTCAGGTTTTAGAAAATCTAACCCATGACGTGAGACTTTGGCCAATCACAGGTCAGTACCATAGTTGATTGTTGAGTCTCATTCCCAAAACTTCAGTATTTGACATCCTGGGAATGAGACTCAATAAAAAACTGTCTTTCCCGAGAATCACTTATTACACCTTAATGGGTGCCCGTTTCTGCCAGTTAAAGAAAAAATATCCCCATGGTAAGTCGCAATTATGAGATAAAAAGTCAAAATGATGAGATAAAAATTATAATTGTGAGATAAAACATGAAATCTATGAGATAAAAGTCAGAATTACGACATAAAAAGTCATATTATGTAATAAAAATATCATCTAATAAAAAGTCATAATTATTCATTTTTATCTCTTTTTTTTTGGCTTTTCATCTCTTAACTTTGACTTTTCATATCATAGTTTCAATTTATCTCATAATTTTGACTTTTTTAAATCTCACAATTGTGACACATAATTACTGTTGGGATATTTTTTATTTCACTGGCAGAAATGGGCCCCAGACACCTTTAATTATTGAGGTATAAATAAAAAGCTCCACTCTGCTTTCATAGTCATCCAGTTCCATGAAGTCTGGTAGCTGCCAGGACAGCCTGAGTCTACTGAGCAGCACCAGTGGGATGGTTGGAGGTGAGTGTCTTGCTCAGTGCAGACAGATCTGTTATCTGTTCGAGGACAGAACAGGCGAATGTGTTTTGTTCACTTTCTTTCCCCCCCAGATGTATCCAGCTGCTTTAACATTCATACCAGGGACTAATTTTAAAGATAACAAAGCCTCCTTTTTCTCATCTACCCAATCTTTGTCAGTGTTTTGGGCAACTAAGGGTAAAATCACTTTTCTGCAGCAGTGAAGGCAGTTTTCTAGCTGAATGAACACTGATGAAGTACGGAGCTGTACAAGCAGCACTCCCCGCAGCTTTATCTCTGCTGGGTAGCTGTAAACGATCATGTGCAAAAAGCTGCTGTTTCAGGGAAAGAGCTCTTACATTAACTTTTTAACTGTGTTGCCAAATAAGTGTTTCAGCTTTGGAGATGTTTATCTATTTACTGTGGGTGTGTCTCATGGGGTAATGGTCAGATGGGTGTGGTTGTGAATCCGAGGCCGGATGCCAAACAGTAGTAAGTCCCAGGAACAAGGAGCAGTGGGGGAAAAGATGAGCAGACAGATGTTCAGCATGCTCAACATCAGCCTCAGAACAGATGACAGCTCATTAAGATGAGTGGCAGTTGTTGCAGCAGGAATCTGAGGAGCTAGACTAGACTTTTTTTTTTGCCTCTGAAAAATGTCAAATCAGAATAAAATTCAGAATGTGCTTTTCCTTTCTTTCTTTTTGAATAAAACTGTCTAACATGTCTCATGTTCCCCAACTTGCTCCTGGATATTTTGAAAACAAAACAACATTAGCTTTGACAGTGAGCTAGACCTATTTATGATTACTTCTGTTTTACAAAGCAAACTTGGATGGACAGCAGACAAATTACAAGTGGTAACCTGTGCTTTCCTTTAAAGCTGTAATATGTAACACTTCTGCATTAAAATATCTAAAAATCGCACAATTTATGTTATATATTTTGTTGAGTCATGTACTTAGATTATCTCAAATGTTTCCAACAATATTCAAACCACGCCACCACGTCTACTGAACAAACACGAAGCCAAAATATCCCACATATGAGAGCTGCCATCTTGTGCTGGTGATATCATTTGGAGCCAGAGTCTGGGCAGTACTGACCAGCGTTGGAGCTGCCCTTTCGGGTTCCTGCCCACACAACCAGCTGACTCAATTGCAAGAACACCAGAACTTAGCTGTCAATCATGACATGAAACCCCCACTTTTATAGCATTTAATAACATATTAAAATCAAACTGATGAGAAAAATCAACACTTGAACATACATACCTACAAACCATCTATGGGAAAAGAATTATTTGACATATAGTTTGATGTTTTAGTTTGGCTCATGTCCTATCTATTAACATTGGTAGGCAGAATTTTTGACTTATACTGCAGCCAGGAACCAGAAGGCGATCAAGAGGATTTGGCTTCACTTTTGGGAAGCTCTCATGTTGTTGATTTCTATATGTCTCTTGTTCAAACCCAGAAAAATCTGTAATTTTATTAAAGGTAACAGTGAATTTCATTTGGTCCCCTTTTGTTCAAACTCCTTAGACAAGATAAGATATATACGCCACAGAGTGAGGAAGGATGTCAGAGAACGTGACTAAAACTTAAATGCATTACCTCATCTGTGAATGTGATTACTGAGTCATGCCAGATAGACTCCTCTTCTGCTTGGTGTTACAAAGTGTGGATATCAGATAGATTTTCATCCGCAATGATGGTTGTTTAAAATGAAGACAACAACTCCCATGATCCCATGCCATCAACAACAAGAAATCTATGTACGCAGACATTGCATTGACCACTAGTGCTTTTCATCCTAGTTTACGTGTATCATATATTGATATTTTTGACCAAACTCCAACTTATATTTGTCTATGGTCATCAAACTATGTCTTTTGCAACAGAACTTACACACTGTACATTTAACAACCAGTTTAAGGCAGCTATTCTGCTGTACTCTGTCACTGCAGCTCAGCATCATGAATGAAGACGTGTGTAAGCTGTTGCCTTTCGGGATTAAAAAAAAAAATCCCATCATGTATTCATGATCGTAAAATATTTTACATTTAAAGCAGTTTCAAATGTGAAATTACTGCTTAAACGAGGTAAAGATCAAATTAATAGCATGCATGTAAATGAACTCACTGAAATACTTGCTGTGTGCATTAACTTCAGCTGAGAAACTGCATTTTGGTTTATTCATTAGTTAAAGGTTTCAAAAGACACCACAAAGCTCAGTTGGCACAGAGCTCCTAATTAAGAAAAAGTTGCACATTTCAGCCCATCGGGTCAATTTCAGCGTAGAGATTCAAAAGTGAAACCATTTTAATTTCTCCTCTTTTGATAACTTCCTTTTCAACATGTCTTACTAAAGGTTTATTTGCTCTCTTACCTCTCACAACCTGATTGTTAAAACTTTAACTGCAGCATGTGAAGTTGTGTAAACCCTCAGACTAGATTCCTTTTTGACTTTCACCTCCCTCATCTACCCAGTTGGTCCTGGTCCTCGGTAGTATGAATCGGTGAGTGTCTCAGTTTTGTAGTGCAGCACGTCCCTGTTTGGTGAGCCAGGCCTTCCCTCTCTGTCGATATTTGCGTGGTCTTGGTTGCAACAGTAAGTAGATTAAGGGACCAGTGATTGAGGGCAAATCAATTACTGTAGCTCAGTGGTTTGTGTTTGGGGGGGTTACTGTAGCATTTACTTACTGTGTGCAGGGCACAAGTATAACGTCCTTTTATAATGGGAACATCCTGAACAAACCCTCACAATACTGTCATTTTGAGGTCATAATCCTAATAGGAACTTGTATCTATTATATCACTATAATATGTCCACATATTGACTTTTGGGTAATTTATTGTATATTATTATTTTTCTTAATTTAAATGTTTTTATAATACTTGTAGAAGCTGCCCATAGTAGTGCCACTGTATGTTTACAGCGACATTATTGTTCTTTATGACATTTATATTCTTAAAGGGACAGTTCACCCAAAATAAAAAGTATATATTTTTACTCATAACTGCTGTGCTATTTATCCATCTAGATTATTTTGGTATGCATTGCCAAATATTGGAGATATCAGCTGTAGAGCTGTCTGCCTTCTCTCAAGTACAATGGAACTACATGTAACTGGACTTATGGTGCTCAAAGCTCCAAAAATACATTTGAAAAACTAACTAACGGGTGTGTCTCTTTCCAGGAAGCATGACACAAGATTATCAATAGACTGCGTTGCACAGTCCGGCACAGATCCAGTTTTGCAAACCCGCATCAAGTTGCGTACCTGAACCAACCATTACCCACCATTATCTCAAAGTCAAGTCTGTCTGTTTGCTATACACAGACAAACCACTAACATTAGATACACAGACAAATCACTAACATTAGATACACAGACCAACTGCTAATGTTGATTAGTTGTTTTGTTAATAAAATGGCAGAAAATGGTGAAAAATGTTGATCAGTGTTTCCCAAAACTCAAGATGGTGTCCTCAAATGTCTTGTTTTGTCCACAGCCCAAATATGTTCAGTTTACTGTCAGAGAGGAGTAAAGAAAACAGAAAATATTCACATTTAAGAAGTTGAAACCAGAGAATTTTAACTTTTCTTCTTCGAAAATAACTTAAACCAGTTAATCAACTATCAAAATAGTTGGCGATTCATTTAGATATCGATTAATAATTGATTATTCTATCAACTGTTGCAGCTCTAGTATGTGCCCTTATGTAGCACCAGTGACAACCTTCTAATATATACGTCACTTCAGTTTACTTCTTATGATATCTTAGTACCCTTTCCTCTAAAATCAACCTTATATTTCCATGAATATTGTTACCCTGTCCTATCAGGTCTTGTAATAGGGAGGTACTTGTGTAGTGAGCTGCGGGGCGGCTTCTCTCCTCCCACCGCCTCCTCCCAGTCCGCCACAGCAGCAGCAGCAGCAGCAGCGGACTCCGTCATTCCTCCTCCTCGTCGCTCACTTGTTGGATGTGTCCGGTTGAATTTCTGTCTTTCCGAGCTTCCTGCTGGTTGTTTGTCCTCCTGGAGTCCTGAGAAGACCGCTGCTGTGTGAGAAGGTTAACGCGTTTTTACAGGTTAACCGCGCGTAAAAAGCGCTTATCCTCCCGAAGCGTCGCCTTCACCTGTTTGTCCGCGTACCGTGACTATGCTCCGTCTCTCGGTGTCTCCCCGTCGTGGCTGTCTCTGCTGCCGTCCCTCTGACCTCTAGTCTGCTGCTCCCACAGCGGGAGTGTTGGGTTTTCCCGGCGGCGTCGTGCGCTCTGGACTCGGGCTCATCCTTGGAGAAGTTCCGCCGCAGTCCCATGCTCACTGCTCCGCGCTCCTCTGCTCCTCTCCTCCTCCTCCTCCTGCTGCTGCGATAAGGATGCTGCTGGCTTTTCATGCTCAAACTCCACAGGATTAGTCTGAGTTGAACAAATGGACCATGTAACCAGATCAGGTGAGTGCAGTGATGAAAAATGGGGATAGGGGGGTCACATTTGATGTTTGCGGAAAATCTTTTTTTGAAATGCCTCAGGCTCTGGATTCAAGTGTCAGAGGTGGCAGTTAAACACTTCTTTGACTGTGACTCTTGATGTGAAGGACTCGCTCTCATTCAGTATCAGTGGTCTAAAATAAAGGTTCACATTGCCTGGCATAGAGACCTGTGACTTCAGTTAAATTTGAGGTAAAATGTGCCTTTGAGGCTGTCAGATGAGAGGAAGCACAGTGGAGCAGCTCAGTAGGAGCTGTTAGACTCTTGGGGTTTTGCCATTTTGCTGCTGCTGCTCTGATCTCCTCTCACACTGGTTCAGTCTGGTCTGGGTGGCCTGCTGCCGCTGGCATTTAGTAAGAAAAAGGCTGCTTCGTTTCTAATTAAAAAGATGATTGTGGAAAGTAAAGCAGTGACTGCCAGGGCAAGGCACTGAATATCCATTTTGTTAACCTGTGTCTAAATTCTGTTCAGTTAAGTATTTTGGACAGACAGAGGGACAAGTGAAGGTCCCAAGTCTCACACTTCTGCCGGGGTCAGAGGGGTTCAGCCCACACTGGAGCCACTCCTGTTGAAAATGCTTACGATGGAAGTGCGTCACTGTATTTTCCTCTGAATAGCTCCAAATGATGTGACAATATTTGATGAAGGGTTGCTTACATAAGATTAATGGGAACATAGTAACCAGACAAGCAGAGGTTATTTCATTCAGTTTTAAAACTCAGAAGTTCATAAGTTTAGAGAATTTGTAATGCAGCCTTTTAGAGCTGGAGAAGGCAAATCCCACCAAGGAGGAACTCGTGATTTGCCAATGATATCAAAAGCAAAAAGACTCCTACACACTGTCCTCTGTACTTGCAAATTCAAGATTTAATTAACATTTAGGAGTGATGACTTTCATCAGGTTCATTTAATGTTTCAATAATATCATCATATCTGTACTTCACCAAAACTGTGTTCTTCTGCTCCTGGTACTGTTTGAATCATACAAATACTGTATATCAGTATCACTGATGTTTATGTTTAACAACTAACAATTATTTTCCTTATCAAATAATCATTTAATTATTTTTATGGTTAATCATTCATTCATTCATTCATTGTCCCTACCTGCTTATCCTTGAAGTGGGCAGGGATCTGCTTCAAGAATAAGTGGGTAAAATGCTCAAAATTTCCCAAAACCCAAAGTGACATCTTGAAATTGTGTCTTTTGTCCAACCAACAGTTGTGAACCCAAAGATGTTTAATTTACTGTCATGAATGACACACAAAATCAGTAAATCCTCACATTTGATAAACTGGAACTAGCAAAAAAAAAATTTTTCTTGAGAAACGATTGACTGAAATGATTAATTGAATATCAAAATAGCTGGCCAATTTTCTGGCCACTTTTTCACCTCAAATTTTGTTTTGATCGATTAACTGGCTAATCAACTAATCATTTCAGCTCTGCATATGTGTACTTGTTGGCAGTTAGCAGGATGAGCTTCGTTGAGTTTTATTTTCCATTAATCAAGCAATTTTAATGATTGGTTTAAAGGAGCAGTGTGTAGGTTTTAGTGGCATCTAGTGGTGAGCTTGCAAATTACAAACAATCTGTTAAGCTGCTCATCTCTCAAGAATGTAGGAGAAACTGCTGTGGCTGCCAAACTCACAAAAGGCCTGTCTATGTTTGGTTTGTCCAAATATTGCAGCAGAAACATGGCAGGACAACATGGCAGCCTCTGTGGAAGAGGGCCTGGGCTCATTCTAAAGCCTCCTACAGACTGTGAGATTTCAGCAATCATGCTTTGTGACGTGGATCTACTAAACTTGGGTTCAACATCAAGTTGATGTACGTAGACTGTACGATGATCACACCTATTGAATCATCAGCGTGTGTCATCTGGACCATTATAGTGGTAAAGAATGAAGCTTAGCAAGGATCGAGTCCTTGCAGTAGTGGTATTTATGTGTATGGGGAAAAAATTCAAAGAGGATGAGGAGGAGGAGGAGCATGCTGACCCGGCCATGGTGAAGGAAAAGACACCAACTCGGGACACCAATTTTGCAAAGAGAACTTGAGGTGTTTGAAATATGCCAAAATAGCATACAAACATAACATGTTTGTGTATTCCTATTGGTTTACTAGTAGAAGATGTCACATTGTGAGATGGATATCCTAAATTTCTGACACTGTCTCAGGCCATCTTTGGTTGCAAGACTGTGAGAAGGACCACCAACCACCACAGGACCACCGTTTTAGAGCCATGACCAAAGAGTGCATATTTGGCTTAGGGTACCGAAAACACAACAATTCTTATTTTCTGATGATTATACTCAAAAGAAAGCATACTTTTGAATATTTTACTGTATTTCTGCCATAATCTGCCAATAAATCCCCATAAATCTTGCACTCTGGACCTTTGAACAACATGTTTCAAACCTCTCTGACTGCTTGCAGTTGCTCGTGCACTTGAGCTGTATGTGGCACTGTCACTGCATCTGCTGCCTGTCTGTTCTATGTTCATCTTAAACATATAAACAAAACCTTGACTGCCAAGTTAAACATCCCTTCACCATGCGCACAAAGCAACTGAAGTACAGTATGTGCAGCGTATTGATCTCCCACATCAACAGCCAGCAGCAGGTGCTGTGCTGCTCTGACCCATTTCTCACAGAGGAAGCTGGAAAATACAGCTTGACTAAATAACTGTTGAGCAGCTTCTCTATATCCTCCCGTCTCCACCCCGCCCCAAATGCGCACACAAACACACACGCACTCACATTTCTTAATTCCTCCACCTCCAGTGGCTATGATACAACAGGAAGTGGACTGATTTCCCAGAGGAGTCTGCAGTCAGAGCTGTCACAGCGAACGCAGCAGCAACAGACAAAATGTATTTAATACACGCGTTGTATAATGGTGTGCTGTGGCAACTGTTAAAAACACTGAGGGAAATTACAACAAGCTGTGAGAAACATTTGGTCTGTCAGTGCTGAGTTGTTCTGTAACAGCCTCTCTGGCTGGGAGACTAAATATTTGATAGACCTCAGTTAATTTAGGAAACATTTAGCCTAAGCTGCCTTGTTAACCTGGTAAATCCTCATGGCTCATCACTATCACTGTTGGGAGAGGATTTTTATCCCCAGTTTTGGTTATTTTTTTATGTCTTTTGGTTAAATTAAGGACTCTCTGGGACAGTTTGACCTTGTTTGGACTGATGAAACCTTTTCAAAACCTGTTGGACAAACTTACTGTCTGGTGTTGTGATTTCAGCCAAAAGCAGTGATATGTTGGTCACATAGATCGGAGTCCTCCATGGGTCCAGGTTTACAAATCTGCTGCCACAGGCACCTGCAAAGCTGAGATCCAGAACCGACCTGTTACCTGCAATTATCTTTAAGTTAAATCCACACAAAACCATGACTATAAGCCCTGCAACCCAGCTCGTACCTGTGATTAAACACACACACAAACACTCACTTGTCACCTACAACTTTTTACAAACATCAAAACATCATAGTCACTGGCAACATTATTCTCACAGTCTTTGAGCACACCAACATCCTCCCAAAGGTCAGACTTTGCCATCAGCAGATGTATTGCCCACAATTTGGTATTCCTCGCTGGTTAAGTTCGCCTTTATGTCATCCATTTTAGCCAGCAGCCAGCCTTCAATGCTGTCAGATCAAACAGTGATGTCTCATTGTTTGGCAAGATGTGGGGGTGAAAGTTGTGTCACAGCCTTTCACAATAAAATCCTGCCAGCTGAGTAGACTTGATACGACTGTACTGGCTTATGTTATTATATGTTATTGCTCATGCCTGCTGCCTGCCCGCAATTATTTATTTTTTTACTAGTGCCTGCACTCATGAATTTACATAAATATCTTTTTTACCTATTACACGTTTTTGCGGGTACCTGACCCAGTGTTGAAGTCTAACATAGATCCAGACCAGCCTGCAGATTTATTAAAGGGACAATTCATCCCAAATCAAAAATACGTATTTTTCTTCTGGCCTGAAGTGCTTTTTATCCACCTAAATAGTTTTGGTGTGAGTTGCAGAGATTTGGAGATACTGGCCTTGGAGATGTCTGCCTTCTTCTAAATATAATAGAACTAGATGACACTCAGCTTGTGGTGCTCAAAATGTGAAAAAACACATTGGACAGCACTCAACAGCAATGTGTCTTTCCAGAAATCATGACCTGGTAGGCCTGCCAATATAGCTGAAAAACCTTAAAATTCCTGCACAGTTCAGTGTTCTAATAGTTGATCCATCCATCCACCCTTTCCATCCATCCATTTTCTTCCGCTTATCCGCGGTCACGGTGGCAGCAGGCTGAGCATGACGCTGCTGGCTCCTTTGGACTGATGGGGGAGGAGTCTACTCCGAGCTCTCTCCAGAAGTCTAAGCTCCTCAACCTCTGATAGCTGTCCATACCAGTTACCTTACCAGCGACCCGTCTTGTCCTTTTTTATTCCCAATTTCCTCTCCGTCTGCACTCATTTGGCACTCTACGCTGTTTCTCACATGTCAGTGGTGCAACTGAACAACACACCTGTTAAATGACTGGCCGTTGTATGTATGTTGATGCCAGTTGTAGTAGTTAGGGAGCCAGGGAGGGAGCATATGTGGGGATTTATCTGTTAAATAATTGGTTGTTCATGTGTCATTCGGAGCATGCTTCATTATCAATGGATATGATAGGCTGTTTATGAGCTGGAATGTATTCATTTTGAAATTTAATGGTGCATTTAATACATTTAGTAAAACTATAAAACATTTTAACTACTTTCTTATTCCTAATGTTGGTGTGCCTATCACAATACATATCATTTTATCGCCCAGGTCTATGACTTGGTTACTAAAAATAATCAACAGTTTCATGTAGGAACTCTTTATGTTCTACCAAACTACACCAACCAACCAATCACTGAACTAGCTAGCTCGGTGGTGCTAATGTTACAGCTCAGCTAAGGAGAATGCCATCGTTGTTTACATCCTGCATTGTCACGAGCCTGAGCCTCTTGTCCACGAGTAGATGGATGCTTCCTTTTGTACTGTGATACAGTAAGTGGACAGTAGAAACAAAACTGCTCACAACAAGGTTGATTACCTTGAGTGACTGGGGTCATGGAAGAGACATTGCTGTTGAATTTTTCAGTTGTTTTTTGTTTTGTTTTTTTGCATTTGTTTTGTTGTCCTGGCCACAGCAGAGTGCTATCTAGTCCCATTATATTTGAGATAATGCAGACATCTCTTTGGCGATATCTCAGAAACTGCAGTTCACACCAAAACTATCTAGATACAAAGTAGAATACACAACTCTTTGTTAAGATAATCTGTGGTTATTCTTTGTATATTTGTTTGCTTTCACTTATGATCTCAAATGCAGTTTTAATTAATGTATTTCTATGATACTGTAAAGCTCTTTGAATATAATCAATAGCACTACAGGAAAGAGTAAAAATATATATTTATGTCCCTTTAAGAATTGGAAAAACTGGGATATGATCCTGTAGTCTCCACAGCACTCAGGAAAAAAGGTCAGGCTCCACACATGCAGATTTTGGTACAAAAGAAAAACACCTTACCTTCTTTGCATTTCTTTTAAACCAATCACACACATCTTGGGTGGTGCAGCGACAGTGCTGAGGCAAAATACTGTCAAGGGGGAACTTGTTTTGGTTGAACATTTGCACTTCATGGGGCGAGTCCAGGTGTTAAAATGACTATATCACTGCAAAAGAAAAGGCAACAGCTGCTGTTTTGTTTGCCTTCATACCATTAGTGCGTAGGTTGCAGCTCACACGTTGTTGTTTCCTGGGGGACTTGCAATGCAAATAGCAGGAGCCATGATGCAGATTACAACCAAGCAACCAATGGCAGGCTTTATACCCACAATGTGCATCTGATGATTCAGACTAATGATCCTGCAATCTTAATCTCTGCAGACACTGAGAACTGACCTTGTATGATCGTCTGCATTTTAAAAGTTTTATAGTCTTCATGGATAAATGTTCCTCCAACAGTCTGAAGTCATGTTCGGCCAACTAAAAAATACATTAAAGAACCTCAACTTGAAGAGCGAGGCAGTCTGGTCAAAATTTGGTTGATTTTTGCTGCTAAATATGGGCCCCAATATTCCATCATGTGCACACAAGATTGGCATGAACATCTGAAGGTTAGTGGGTTTTGTTTGTGACACAAGTCATACTTTAATTAAAATAAGAGTTCCAACATCATCACAGACTTAAATGAGCCTTTTTATATATCACAGTAGAGACACTCTTACTATAAGAAAGGAGTGTGAGTCATATGTCTTGTCTCTTTCTGGAGGCGGACTACAGTACTCTACCTACCTTTGATTGTAAAGTTATGTCTCGCTTCCTCCTGCTGACGCTCCACTTAATGTATTTTCTGGGACAACATGCATGAAAGAGTGTTTTTAAGTTGTGATGTTGGTGTATATACAGTATGTGTGTGTGTGTTTGGATGGGGTGGGTGGGGAGCGTCTCAAACTACCCTGGGAAAGTGTTTCAGTGTTTCAGGAGTGGTGTGTGAATTATTGAAAAGCCCTCCAGGTTTTTCGAGCTGCTGGATCAGTATTTCTTGCCATACAGTTCCGAGTCAAGCGTACTGTAGTCACACTAAAGGTGAGACGAGCTGTGTCCAAACTGCACTGCAGCATTACAGGGACAGGGAACATAACTCTGGCGGTGACAGTGGTACCAGCTCCTCGTCTTAAGGTCCAACATGATCGACCGGCTCTTATTGTAGAAAAGATTGGAATCTCCAGATGATGGCTGGTTTCTGGAAGATGAGTTTCAGAGCGAAAGATGTCTTATCAGCCACTGCCACTCATGGATGTGTTTAACAAAGAACGAGGAATCCATTTGTCCCAGTGACCCACCCAACACAACAAGTCTCCCACTTCCTACTTAGCTTCACCTAACAATTAGGGTTGGCTATTATAATAGAGGGGAGAGGGAGGTAATTACTATGTTGGTTCAAATATGAATGGCACCCGACCCTAGTGACAATTTATCATTAGTGTTTGTCTGGCCTTAACATAGGCCATTGCCTAAGAAAGGATGCTGACCCATCCAAATTCGTGTGAGCGTAACTTGTCTCCTGCGGTGTTGCTTCACTTGAACTGGGTGGTGCCTGGCGTTGCCTACAGCTCATTGTTGGTTTCAGTTAATTGGCGTTAACATATAAAAACAGACAGAAGCTTAAACCAAAGTACTTGAGGGACAAGGTTATTACTGATTCTATTCAATTCTAACTTTATTTTGGACTCACAAGAGGGCCCTTAGCAATAAAAAAGAAAATTTAGAGAAAGATCTTAAGAAAGGAGTTAGTTCCTCTTCGTTCACTCCAGCTGTCTTGCATTTCCGTCTCCTTCCTTGCCTCACTTTTCCCTTCAGAGCATCTTTTCTAAGTGATATGTGCAGCAAAAAACTATTTTCAGGACGGTCTAAGGATGTAATTTGTTCCATCTGAGGCTACTTTGCCAAAATCACTGGCACACATGGTGGCACCAGCAGTTTCTGCAACCATTTCTGATCGCAGATGATGTCTGGTCACTTGTGAAGAAATCATCAGTAAATAATGGACAGTACTGGGCAAGTTACTCAGTTACTTTGTACTTATTACTCCTTTAAAAGCAATAAAATTACTTTACTTATTACTTGGTATCAAAAGTGATTAGGTACATTACTCGTTACATTACTGTATTGCTTTCGTAGTTTGTTGGTGGCCTTGTTGGGCTCCAAAGTTGAACTGCTGATCCAGCGAACTGTTAACACTCAGCTGTCCAGATGTTGGCTGTGATGACAATACTTCTGTGACAGTATGTCTCTCCCTCTCCCTCACCCTCCTTTGTTGAGTTTTTTGGGGAGCAGGTTACGTGACCTGCTCTGATCAGCTACATATACATGTCATCATAAGAGCCTACAGAAGTCAAAAAGTAACTCAGTATCTCAGAGTTACTTGGCTCAGTAATTGTATTATTATTATAATACAATACTATAATATTACAGTAATATATATACAGCCCAACACTGATAATGGAGTAGCTGATAAATAATTGCTTAGTTAATTGCAATTTTAATTATTAGATGTTTTATTCATCAGTTAAAAAATACCACAAAGTTGTTGGTTACAGTTCATAAATGCTCAGATTACATTGATTTTTAGTGCTGGAAATTATAGCTCTTTGAAGGGAGGTGGATTTTATTGCTCCGTTCTTCTCTGAGAGCTGTTCAAAATAACAGCTTATCTTTTCTTTTGAGAGGATGGGGATTACCAGGTTTATCTAAGAAATAATCACTAATAAGATAAGAATCTGAATCTGATCCAGATAGTTTGGAATCAGATTCAAACTTGGACATCCCATCAATATGTCGTTTCACATATGTGGACAAGGTTTAACAACACGTTATTCCTTGTATTACCAGACCTAATGTCAGTGATCTACCCTGTAAACATTACACCAGATGATGCCATATCCCTCTGCTTTGTCACTGAATTTATTACTTTGAATATACCTTCTGTATGAAATGTCTTGAATGGGATTCATGCAGCACTTAACTGAAGACTTTTCTCACCTTGACCAACTGGCTCCACTCTCCTACTACGTCATGTGGTTTGTTGATCTGATTGGTTTAAATTAGCCTATGATAAAGAGCTGGTTCATGCAGTCACCTGACAAGTACTTTCTGGAAGTGCATGCCCTTTTCCAGTTTCCAAGGACAACTTCTCAGATGATTCTGTGTAAAAAAAACAACAACTTAGAATTTCAGGTTAGTGAAATTTGAGTTGTACCAAAGAGCCATTGAAAAGAAATGAATTGTTTGTGAATGTAACATCACTATTGCTTCTTTCCATTTCTTATCAAACTAAATATGGGCATGCACAATATATACTTTATTATTTTCACATCTGAGATTTTTACATATATGGTGATGATGAATATATGGTGATGATGAAAAAGGCCCCTGCTTTTATAAAAAATAAACTCAGCAGGCTGTTTAACACAACATACCACGTTTTTAAAGTCATTCACAGTCCTTATAGACCAGACCTGGGCAAAATGCGCCCGGGGGCTGGATGAGGCTCACTGAAAGGTTTCATGTGGCCTGCAAGGCCATCATGGAAATACCAAAAATGTAAATAGAAATAATCTATCAGACTTTTTTTTTAAAAGGGGTCAGTGTTGTGTTCATTGGTAATGATAATGTTCTTGCTGTTCTTCTTTTGCAGCTACTGTCGTATGCAGCATGCATGGTGTACACTGTAAAACATTAAGTTTTGGACATTGCCAAAAAAATATTATCCCACAATTCATCACATGGCAGTTCAGAGAGGGTGACCAACAGTAGAAGTGCTCTACAGTAGAGCACTTCTGACCACTCCATTATGAGAGATTTGGCCATTATTAGGACCTTCTATCATTTTGTCTGGCCCACAGCAGCCTGAACAATTTCTCATGTGGCCCCCCATGAAAAATAATTACCCACCCCTGCTATAGACCATCCTGGTAGTAAAATTACTACCCCCTCCTGTTACAATCAATCAGAACCTGAGCCAGTTTTACAGGAAGCAGGTGACCCGAACAAAAATGGCTTCCTGTCCTGAAGATCATCGCTTTAATTGTCCAGTTCATAGTAGTTCGTGATGAAAACAGAAGGAGTAAAAAGGATTCTGCGAATTAATATAAGCAGGTATTATTTGTTTTCAGTCCCTCGGGTGGCTGTTATCACAACTTGTGACTCTTACTCTGAGTTGCGTTGAGCAAGGTGAAGTTTGGCGTGTGGATGTGAGCGCAGCTCTGAAGCGCAGCCAGGCTGGGTGAGGATGAGGCCAGCGAGAGGAAGGCTTGTTGGCAGAGCCGGAGGCCTCTGGAACAGAAACGCTGTTATCTGCTAACGTAGCTCTACTGCTGCTGGCTGCTGTATCTGTGGTGACTCATCAAAAACACACACACAGACACACACACACACACATGCAGACATACACACTCATAGACACACTTCCAGACATAATTAGACTGACAAACATAAAATACTCTTTGACATGTACATACTCACACACAGTTAGATATGTGACATAAACACAGTCGACTACAATTGTCTGAATACTTACGAAGACACACATGGACACTGACAAACACAAACACCATATACACACTCTTTGTTTTTTTTGGTATTGTAAGCCAGAATGACATTTTATCCAAAGAAGTCACATAAAATTTTGTGCAATTTTGACTCTGAACTACAGATCTCCTGTAATAGAGATTGATTATAAGATTTTGTACAAGAACAAGATTTGGAAATGTGATACAAGCACATCACATTAAACACTTTTGTCCTTGTTAAGGGATTAAAGCTCGCGAGTGAGAGGGGCTTGGACCAGATTGAGGCAATGAATTAGATTATGTACCTGGGGCACAGGATCGGATATTTTCATCCTCCTTTCATGCCAGATAGCCTCTAAAACAATTCAAAATACTCCATCAGGTCTGTTGGTCCAGGGCCAAGATAATTGTCATATTGCACCCAATTGTGATCCTACCTGCAGTAGATGTAAGATTGAACCTCCTACTTTATACGACCAATTTTGGGCCTGCCATTCTGTCACAAAACTGGGACAGGATATTTAAATGTTTCACACCATGAATATTTAACCCTCCTCTTGCATTGTGTGATTCTATCAGTAGACCAAGGGCCTCATTTATAGGGATGCACTGATCGACCAGCCAGAGACTGGAACCGGACGGTTGTCAGCGTAACCGGCCCTAACTGGTGACTAGCTGGTCAATGCCGCATGTCCGATTCTGAACCGATCACATTCACACACGTGCTTCACACAATGATCATGTCATGTGCGCAGTGGTACAGACTCAGGCTAATGTTAGCCAGCAGCAGACTGCTGTTCACAGACTGACAGTTAAAATCTCACCTCCTGTTCTGGCTGAAGAATAAACAACCTGTGTTGATGCGTCTCCTCAAACATTTTCTCATTCAGACTCATTTAACTTCTAATGTTTTTTCTCACTACAAAGTTTTACTACAGCAAACTTGCACCGCGTCTGTGTCCGGTTTGTTTACATCTACGTCCACATGAGATCACATAAAAGGATGTCCTGTGAGATCTCGTGAGATTATTATGCAGAGATTGTGCTCCCTGTGGTACATAATCTTACTGAAATAATATATTAAGGCCTGGTTGTGACCTGGAGCACTTATGGAGAAAATATAAAAGTTATAGACATCACAAGCTATAGGCATCCCTTAGAAAGACTGAAAATCGGAATCAGCAGGTCAGACCCATAAAAAAATTGGAATCGGCCAAGAAGATTGAAATTGGTACATGTCTACTCATTTATAAAATGGATAATTTTTTATCTTATGTTTGACTTAAGCAGAAAACCATGTATATGTAGTTATTTATGAAATCTTACTTTGTCTTGCAAAAGGTCTTCTCTCTAAGCAAAGTCTGAACAATGTCATAGGATTTTTGACTTAAAGGTGTGAGGAATTAATAGCAACAGACTCCTAAGCCACTTTTACTCAATCTAATAATAAGCATTTTCTAGCTTCAGGCTCATCTTCCATCATTGTAATGTCGTCCTCTAAACAGTTTGCTTGTTTCTTGTGGTTCATGATTATTGATTAGGAGAAATCACTGATTGTATGGCCGGTGCCGTCAAGTTAATTTGAGATTTATACCTCACAGGTGCTTAAGTTACAAATTATGACAAATTGTTCAGTATCTTTTATGGATCGTACTTAAGCACACCATCAGAAATGATCTTAAGAATTAAGTTCAAGTATAAATCAAAGAATATTTTTAGAAATGAGGCCCCTGCCCTTGTCTGGACCCCAGCATGAGGTGGTGGCTTCTTGAAAGAGGGGTCATTCTTACTGATGCTTGGTTAGAAATCTGCTGTTGTCTCTGGGTTTAGAGAAAATCAGATATTACTTATTACAACATATTGATATTACAGAGAGAGTAAAGTACTGATAAAAAGTACCCTGGCCATGTGCTATCTATTTCTGTCCTCTTTGTATGTATATGTGCACTTCACCATTTGTAGCTTGTCTTTCTGCGTCTCTCTGACTGTATGTGTTTGTGTGTCTGTATAACTGACAGGCTGTGCTATTGATCTATGGGCTTGAATTGTTCTTGTTCTGTTTCTGTTCTTAACTACAAATAAAGCTGATTAAAAAGAGTTTAAAAATGAATAAAATCTTCCCTCCTAGTAAAAAAAAAAACCTGTCCTCATGAACTCACTTCATTTGAGCTCAATTTCTACACCTGTCCACCCCCTCATGACCTTTACAGCCAACTCTTTCAACTTCAGATTACCTCCTCTTTCTAGTCTAAACCTTTCCCGCTGAGGAAACACTCCTCTCTCAGTGTTCATGCACAGACCTTTTTATTCTTGTCTTCTTTCCTAAAATTTCAGCCCCTCAGTACACACCAGCTTTGTTTTATTCATCATAATTTGAAAAGCAAGAAACTGCTCCTGTAGCAATTGTCTTACACAGGCACTACTTGAAGCTTAAATCTAAACATTTACACTTGAAATAAGAAGTTTTTGTGAGTCTCTCACCCAGAGCGAGCTGCAGTACAGTCCCTGGATCACCAATATGCATGCAGTGAATGTCAAGAAGGAAAAAGGTCAGAGGTGACAGGAACCAGATAATATTTCTGTGACCTGAGGTGAACTTTGAGGAAATATGTGTTAAAATATACATTCAATATGAATAAAAACATGTCACACGGCTGAGCTTCAAATGTTCTCCTGCTGATGTCAAGAAATGTTAGCTGTTCATAATGTTATATGATTGTGTTCATTCACTCCACTCCACGGCTCTTAGCAGTTTTAACATCCACAATCCTCGTCTCGTTTGACTGTACATTGCATAAAATTTCTTTATAATCTGATAATATGGGATATAACAGGCTTCTGATGGAGCAGATGACGATTTTGGCTGCAAAATATCCATCTGTAAGGTTTGATGAAAGAAAATGCTGCAATACGAATATTTTATGAATAAGCTTAGCTAATAAGCTACTGGAATCTAACAAAATTATCTTAAAATTGCACTTGTACAACATGCATTTCATAAGATAAGCTTTATATGAGGAGACCTTTACATGCACATCAACAGTTCACTTTGGAAAATAAGATTTTCATGTGAGCACAGAGACAGATTTTAAATGAATCCATATAAAATGAGAAATATTTCAAACATGTAAACCTTTAATCTGAAAATTGCCTCGAGCTGATAGTTCCCATTGCTGTGCATGTAAAGGTGCTGATGTTGAAATGGATGAAATGGGTGTATGAGGGGGTTGTGAGATTTCTGCTCAGGCCGTTATCTCTTTTTGTCCAGGCTGGTTATGCAGGGAAACAGGGAGAGGACCCAAAACACAGACAGAGGAGGCGGCAGCAGGATGACTTCAGTGATTTATGATGCACCTTACAGGCAGGTTCAGGTGACAGAAACCTGAATACAAAAGCATAATGCAATGAACTGACAGAGTATGAGCGGGACTGGGCCAGGTGAAGTATCTGCATGGCTGATGAGGAAATGAGATGCAGGTGAGGAGGAGGGTGGGGTGGCAACTGCAGATGAGGAAAGTGGGAACAGGTATGGAAATGGTTGGGTCAGTCCGGTGATGGATGAGAGTAGCCGTGCATCACATCTCTGTCTTTAGGATAACCATGCCTAGGGTTCCCAAAACACGGTGCTGTGTTGGCCGGAACCCATGGGACTGAATCACAATGCAGATTACGGTGCCTCATTCTGGAGCCACACGTCTGAGTGGTCGATTTAAATAGTTGCCCTCCGGGGCCGGCGTTACAGACACATCACCAAATGTGTCTAGTTACTGGGCTTGTTCGAGATGAGCAAGGCTTGTGCAGAATCGATGACTGGAGAGCATCACGCAATGCATGCTGGTTAGGTATGTGTCCGACTTGACCCCAACTTGTTTGTGACGCTCTGGTGGCCACAGTTGCTCTCAACTGCAGATTACTGGTTGTCACCTGATCAATGAGCTGACAGGCTCTGATTGGCTCATCAGTTCAGACAACAGACTACACGTTTTGTATAAAATCCTAAATTAAGTTAAGTGCAATTGTAATATTTAATGCTGGATGTGTTAGTCTTATGTTGTGTAATATAATGTTAATCTGTTAATAAACACATTTTTTCGCTGATAACAATATAAAATACACACACACGTAGTATATATACATGACTTATCAGAAAAGGGTTTTAGTGATGGTGGAACTTAAGTTTTTACTGTGAAAGAATATGGAGTTCAACAGCACCAAAACAGCAAAATAAAGTGACAGATGTCTGAAATACGTTACCTGAAGACTTAGTCATGTAGTTGTATGTCAGGTTTGTCCACTTTGGTGGAGACAGACTAGAAGGACTCCTTTTTCTATATTTTTTCTATGTAACAACACTGATTGTTGATGCAAATAGCATAATTGCTCATTTGACTTGTCATTTGGGCTGGATTTGGGCTCCCAATAGCCAAAAATAATACATTTTTCTTAAACTGGTAAAGATCTTGGAATTTGTGTTTACCACCAATTCAATTAGAGTTGTTTCTTTCACCAAAAAGGGTTGAGGGCATGATGAAGGAATAAAGTACCCTAATGGGCTGCTGTCATCCATGTGGAAAGGAGGAAAAGTCAGAGGGCATACGATGGATGGATGAAAAATGGCAATGAAAGGACACAGGGAACTGGGAAAGTAGCTGAAGACAAGGGGCAGAGAGACAGACTGTGATAATTTTATCTGTTTCCTGCTGTTAACATTATCCTTGAGATTAAATCATTTCCCAAGCTGTGTCTCCATTTCTTGACACAAACAAAAGCAAGTGACAAAAATAGCTGCTTGCTTTCCAGCTGCCATCTTTGTTTCGGTCAAAGAATGGAGACATAATGAGCTAATAATTTACTCAGGAGAAAAGCTTTATGGCTGCATAAAAGAAAAGATTTTCATTATGGACGTGTCTTTAAATTACCTCCTAAGGCTCACTGATGTTTATTTTTTGACAAAACAGTGGATTATTGCAGTTACTTATATGAAATAAGCAGTGAGAGTCTGCTAAGAGATGAGAGGAGATCTGAGTGGTTGTTTGTCCTGGAAGCGTTTTCCCCTTCTGAGTGTCTGCCTGGCTGTTAGCAGGATGACACAGTGGATTCAGTTACAGTCCAGCAAGCTGAAGGTCATAGGTTCAGGTCTTTTTTTTTTTTTTTTTTGCACAGCCATGTGTTGAAGTGGCCTTGAGCGGCAGTCTGAAATCCACACCTGCTCATTCATTGTAAGGCTGGCGGCAAAGCTTACGGTTTTCAGGCCGGTTTATTTCCAATTTATTTATCCATTTTGACAGTTGTGGGAAAAGCTTAGCAGGGATTGAAGGTTGATGAAGACTTCAGTGGTAGTGTGACGGCTCTGTTGACAGACTCTTCAAGGCGGGCGCGTTTCATATTTCCAGAACCACCTCATATTTGACATCCCTCAGGATTGGATTGGAAACATAAAAGTGGAAGTACAGTAACATTTGTATGACCTAGACCTTAGAGAAGAAGTTGCACAAACTGCTGTCTACTGAGTAATATATTCTCTATAACTCTTAAGGTGATGGTTCAGATTATTTGAAGTGTGGTTATATGAGGTAAATGGTGGTGGACGGGCTGGGAATTGGTCCAGCATGGAAGCTATAAGCAATGAAGTGCTGTGGACAGGGTCAGCAAAAGTGTTTGAGATGCTTAAAAATAAGTCCAGCCAAAAATTCAATGTCAATTTAAGTGTACGCCATATTTAGAATATTTTCACCCTTTTACCTTTCCCTCAGACAACTTTTGTGATGGGAAACTGAAGTTATTTAAGCCAAATATCGCTCTCTCCAAAGCAACCAAACCAACCAACCAAACCAAACAACCTTTGGTAAAATCAGTCATTTTATCTTCAGAACACAGGAGTTGCTCGCTTACTGCTGCCTTAATCTGTTAGTGTTGTTGTGTTACTGTGTGACTTTAGTGTTACAAAAGGTTAGTTTCCACAGGCTTTGGCAATACAGCTGAAAAGTCTATCACTTCATCTGGCTTCTTTCAGCTCTCAGGAGCAGCGATTGCATTAAGAGCCCCCTCAGCATGTCCGAGCCCCTCAACCCCCACCCCAACAACAAAAACCATAGCACACTCCATTATGAAGGGATATAACAGGATGTTTATGAGCTGGGGCATTTTCAATGTGCACTTTCATGGCAATTTGCATTTAATGCACATTTTTATCAAACTACTTTCTCATTGCTATTGATGATGTGTCTATCGCCACTGCAGTTGTGTTTAGATTCACTGAAGTCACACAATAACACAAACACACTAACTGTCCGATGCAGCGGTAGAACAACAGTTCCCACTTTCTGCAAGGTAAAATTACTGTTTTTCCTTTAGGAGTCTGGTTGCTTTGGAGAGAGTGATAATTGGCTTACATAATTACAGTTTCTCGTTGGAAAAGACTGTCAGAAGGCAAAATAAAGCAGTGAAAATATTCTAAATATAGTGTAGTGTGTTGTTTTTTTTAGGTGGCTGAAATACGTATTGCTGCTGGCCCTTCATAGCAGTAAGTAATAAAAAAGATTATGGATAACTACCTCATACAACCCCACTTGAAATAATTGTTAAAAGTTTCAGTAGCATCACTTTCAGTGGATTCAAAATATTGGCCACAGCGGTAACAGTCCACAGGCTGGTTTCATTCCATAAGCAAGGATATCTACTGGTTCTTAGAGAAAGCCCACTGAACCCTAACCTCTACTCCTGCTCCTCTGCTCCTGAGCAAGGCATCTCAGCATCCCTGCCTTCATCCTGCCATCTGTGGCTGTGCTCCCTCGCTTTATTAACTGTCACAGATAAAATGTCCATGAGAATGTATGCTAATGTAATATTCGTGGTACATTACTCCCTCAAAGATAGAAGCTGGAACATTTCATTTCCTTTTATGAGACTGCCGTGCTGACCAGCAGAATGGAGGTACAGTAATTACAGCTTCCCCCGGCTGCCCGCTGCCCTGTACTGGGTGTGCGTTCAACAATGCTGCACCGCTGCCAAGTGTGAAAGAGAAGCTGGCATATCGCAGGACAGCAGAGGAGGAGCTGAGCGGCTATAATGAAACCTCTGCAAACCTCGTAAAGCAGGGAGATGCAGAGCCCCGTGCATGTTTAACGTCAAGTCCTTCTCCCGCTCAAGTTCTTCACTGTGAATCTGTCTGAACTGCACATAAATTAACTGGAAAATCAATTCAAGCCTTCCAGTTTGAAGAGCGAGGGAGTCAGTGGCTCAGTGGTTAGAACTACTCCCTCAGAGCCAGAGGCATGAGGTTGGTTCAGATTGTTTTTGCAGAATCTTAAAGAATAAGTTCATACCAGGGGCCTCATTTGTAAAAAATGTTCTTAGGTTTGTATTTGAAGTTAGTCTTAAGATTGTTTCAAATGGTTTTCTTATGTCCAGTTCATAAGATACTGAACACAAAAAAGCTTGCTATGTAGGTTCTAAGAAGCCTATTTCTAACCTGTGATCTAAAATCTTAAATTAACTTAATAAACTCAGAATTTAGTCAGGACGATCCATGGACCAAAAGAGAAAAGCAACCTTTTTGGAGGATGAGATCACAGTGATGGTAGAGGAGATTGAGGCCAGGCAACATGTATAATTGGATTTAGTTTAAGTGGATTTAGTCATGAGTTGACAAACATGTATAATTCTTTTTGTTCATAAAGCCAATGCAAACTTCTATACAGGTTTGGGCACATATGCATCCCAAACTGCAATATACCGACATAACCAGCAGGAAAATTACTTAGGTCAAGTCTAGATTTAGCAATGCTCAGTGATAAGATCATTTCCATGTCAAAGACTAACCATTTATACCGATTTTCTGTATGGCTGCCCCCCTGAAAGTTGAAGATTTGAATCATCAGTTTTTTTGGTTTTTTTTTTACAGTAACAGGATAAAACAGATAGGAGCTTACCAAAGTGCAGAATGAGGAATTATAAATAAGTAGAATCAAAGAGTTTTTTCTTCTAAATGCCTTATACATGTTAGAAAACAGTTGTTGAAAACGTGAAAAGACTGAGAATAATGTAGCACTGAACTGTGACGTTAGACTGTCTAACCATTGTCACGATGTCTGTGTCCAGGATTTTTTGGGCTGGTTGTTTCCTGCCTTGTACCAAAGGGATGCTGGGATAGAGACCCAGTGGGGATAATTTTGAAGTGCAGCTTTTAAGTGGACTGTGAACTGTGGTTTTAAGATTCATTATTATTACTGCCGATCAAATAAAGATAAGAGACGTGTTGTTAAGAATGATTAGTGTGTGAAAACTGATATTCCAATAACACTCTTCAATCTAATGTCTCAGTGGGTTTGACCTCGGACCTCATTATGTTATTCTTAATGAACTTGTTTCCACTGTTGCAGCCAGTCGTGCTGGATAAAAGCGTTCAGCACAATTTTGTTGGCTGAAATCGATACTATCACACAGTGCTCTCCTCACATTGTGTTTCTGCTCTGTGCTCCTCTTCTCCGTTTTCATTGGGTTGTTGTGTACAACTGCAGTGGTTCTGCTTTTTTTTTTTTTTTTTTTTTTTTTTAACCCCATTCAGTAAGCATTTAAAGGACGGGACGTACAGGATGTTCAGAACAGCATAAACCTAAATCAGCACAAAATTCTGCTAATATAATTTTATGGCATGGTAAAAAATAATCAATATCAGACAGATATAGGCCCAGACTGAACAAAACAAACAGTCAGCAGCCAGCAGTGCAGCTTCACCCTCCATGTTTTGCTGTGCATCGCTGCAGGCTGCTGTGCTGTTTAATATCTAAATGTGTTTGGGGATGTTTATCTGGGGGAAATGGGCTGAGCTCCATGTTCTTTTCTGCTCTACATTCATGCTGCTCCACATATATAAACCTGGGAGCTGAGTGGTGTGAACAAAATCCGCTACTAAGCTTTTGTTGCCTTATTGGAGGTTTTATTCACTGATTGCAGCACAGAGACTTTCACAGTCAGTGCAGTGTTTCTGTCAGTTGTTGTGACAGGCTCCAAAATCAGATCTACTCATTACTGTTATTAAGTGAACCGTGCTTGAGTAAAATGTTCTCATGCAGTAGTTTATTGGCTCTCTGCTGAAGGCTTTGTGCCCGTTGAGGTTTTTAATGGACTCAACAGAAAGTCCTAGCAGACACTTTGTCACTGATGTGATTTGAGCTGATAGATCTTGAGTAAATATTAAATAATGATGAAGTACTGTCATGTGTTTTGCATCATGTGTGTTGTCTGACCCCCCCATTCCCTACAGACATTTTATTCAGCTGGAATCTGCTGCTGTCATGCACTTACAGTCATCGTAAGCTACTTTACGTTAAATTATACATTGCAGTTTTCTCAAACAAATAACAATAAAACATTTTCTAAATATAGAAGAATGCATTGCTCTGAAACCCAGAAGCAATGAATAAATTAGTACAAGACAGGATAAAACTATAACTTAAATAATACACTTCAAGTTAAGAGAACTGTGAAAGCCAAGAAGGGCTGTTTGCAACGACATTATGTCAAAATCACAAGTTGATTATCTTGTTATCTTGAAATAAAAAAGCTTATTTTCTCATGATAATAGTTTATCTCAAGAAAACAAAAGACTGATTTTTTGAGATAACGAGAAAATGACTTTTGTTTTCTTGAGAGAAAATGAATGTCTGGTTTACAGGGTCACTGTTATTACTCTCAATTATCTTGAGATTACAAAGCTTGTTTTGTTGTTGGTTGTTTGTTTTCAAGATAACAAAATGATTAAGTCATGATCTTGAGATGATGGCATTCAAAAAATTGCAAGCTCAGCCGTTGCTGGCTTATATGCAACATTTGATAGAGTTAAAAAAACAACCACTGATATAGACAAAAACAATATAGACAATGCATTCACAGTAAACAACAGAGGAAAAAAAGAAAGCATTGTGAAAGCAAGGTTAATATATAAAAAGAGATATGAGAAGAAAGTAGTGGCAACAGAAACTGAAACCTGTTTTCCATAAACATGTGCTGGCCCGGCTTGACTTGGTTTGATTTAATGCATCAACCCAGCACGGCAGGAATCTGCATCTCACTTACAACAGGACTACAACAACTACTACTACTACTACTACAACAGGAGTTGTGTGACTGTTATTTTGTTATTTAAAAGCTTTTATTATGATGCAGCAAAACCAGGAAGTGTTGGGTTTTCATCTTCAGTAACTTCTACACGACTCCTCTACTCCTAGACATGAAAACAAAGCCAAAAAACAAACAGTAAAATAAAGCAGGTACCTGAAAGTAAAAAACATTGACGCAGAAGAGAGACTAAACTTCAAACCACAGAGATTCAGTTTGAAGCTACAAGAGTACTGTGAGCTGAATACAGAGCCTTTTAAAACTGCAGACATGAGTTGAGTCCTTGGGGTCTAGAAAATTTGAAGTGTCAAAAAATGATGCAGCCTTTATTCCTTTGGAGAAATCAGTCAGTTGCAAACATTCTGAGCAAAGCATCTTCAAACTTTCGAACCGTATTCGAAGTTGTTCTAGAATCGTAACAGTAGGACTTATGATCACAGAAGTTGCAGTATTAGTCACAATAGTAGTCGTACCAGCAGCAGCAGCAGCAGTATTCATGGTTGTGACAGCTGTAAAAGTGCAGTAGGACTGTAGAGGGTAGAACTCAGCAGGGAGACCCAGAGACATCCCACTGGCCTGGATATCTGGTGACAGGACTATATGGAAAGGGAGGAAATTGAATTTGACGTGTGTATAAAAATTACAGATGGACCGTGAGTAATGAATCTTTCACTTGCCATGTGAGTAAAGGTACTCACCACATCTTGAGTCACAGCGAGTGTGTGTAGAAAGGCTGAATCAGGAGCTGGCAGGCTGGAGTACAGTAGCCCGGAGAGCTGCATAACAGCATAATGTACACCAGTTATAAATCTGCCAGCAGCGTATACGGCATCAGAACATGGTCCAGATTGGACGGAGAAAAAGACTGAAACTGTGTTCCAACTCTCTGTCGTCCTATCTCTCTCCATCTTCACGGGGACGAAGGCGTTTTACCGCCTGTATTGATCATGTTCTTTTATAGGGCCAAGAGGATCATTCTGGGGAGTGGTTCTTTCACATTCATTGCATTCTTCGCCCCAAATGACCTCGAGCAAAATCAAGTAATTGAACTAAAATGTTCGGTGTCATCAATCTCTGCCTACTGGGCCGTAACTGCTGCGACAGCTTAAGAGGGACGATGGGATAACGGTTGGTTGAGCTCCTGTAGGTGCCTCCGTACACGAGGAAGGTTTCAAGGTCACATGTAGGTGTTTGCATCCGAAAAGTTAATCTTCATAAAATTTGGGCATCATTCTGTCAAAAACACGTAGTTGTAAAATAGTGAAAGGCAGTTTGTTATGCGATAGTCAATTTTAGCACTGTGGTGTGCAGACCTAAAAGTTTAAAATCATCCTTTTGTCTGTTATATCGCCTTTTTCGTTTTAATTCATTTGCTTGTGCAGGATGTTTTGCACTGACTCTGGCAGTACCACAAATGTGTGCTCCCATTGCAGGATTATTGAATAGCATGCAAAAATTAAATAAAACTACAGTTATAACAGCTGATGTCACGTTCACCAAGAAGAAAGGATTGCTTTGGTTGTTGCAGTCAGAGTAGCTGCCAGTACAGTCCTTTTTGTTTATATATCGAAGTCAGGAAATTCTTCATTTTCCTACTCCAGTGGCTCCCCTTCTTTTTTCTTTGTTATTATTGATCCATTTCCACTGTTTTCTGTGACCAGCTGATGTGCAGCATGAACCATTTAAGACTGGAGATGTTATTCTCTTCTATGAAAGAGTGCAGATCATTCCCTTTTCCATTATAATTAGATGCTGGGATATGTATATTAGCCCAGGCGGATTGGAGCTCTTGGTAAGGACCCCACTTAACCAAACACTTCACAATATTCAGTATTTAATTTGACTGGTAATAATGAACAGAATGCAAAGTATGCATACATATGTCCTTTTACCTCTGTAACACATTTAACTGATAAAGCGATTAAACACGAATAATATTTTATATTCTTACATTTTAAACATTCATATAAACTGCATATGGAGAAGGGTATTGATATATCATATAAATAAAGTCTGTGATACAGATAAAAATGCGATGGGGGGTAAAACTTAGTTACAAGCCCTCCCCTGGTTTATAAGCTCCTAAAATTATGTTTTTTCCCTATTTGATAACATTATATGGATGATTTTGAGGTTTTCAGCATCTGAGACTATGGGCCAGTTTGATCATTATTATGTTATTTGATCGGAGACACTCTTAACAGTTAAGCCAATATAGCATAATATTGTTGTTTTTACATAACTTTAGACACCAACAAATACATAATAATGTCCTGAGGCATTTATTAGATTCTGACTTTGGAAAGTGGAAAAAAAACCCAGTAAAATTCCCCAAAATTGAATTATCTCTTTGACCAAATCACACACATCACACACATTTACGCTATTCTGTGTGATCTCCTTTTGATAACTAATGTAATATTTTTTCACTTCCATTCACTGAGCCGCCCCTGAGACTGTTTGGAGCCGCCCCCCGGGGGGCTCCACTTTGAAAGCCTCTGATCTAACCCAAGAGGAATAAAAACAGTAATTCAAGCATTCATTTCATCTTGGTTGGATTACTGCAGTGCACTTTTCTCTTGCCTCACTCAATGAAACCTCAATAAAGTTTGGTTGATTCAAAATGCTGCAGCCAGACTCATAACCAGGTCTGACAGGAAAGAACACACTGGTTTTAAACTCACTTCACTGGCTTGCAGTCTGTCTTAGGATAAATTTTAAAATTTTAATGATCTTTTGATGGCTCATAGAGGGTTATTTAGCTGAAATCCTATGAGCCTAAATGCAACCCGAGATCCTCTTGTAGGTCAGTCCTGGCCAAGCCTCAGTAAAACCTTAAAACTAAAGGCCACCGTGTATATTTTGTTCAGGCCTTCAGTTGTGGAATGACCTTACCTCGCAAGGCAGCTGCATTTGCGAGGTCACATGAGAATCCACTTTGACAGACTTCAAGTTATCCATTTGTGTCCGCACCAAAAGTGGTGCAGCCAATCAGCATCCTAGGAGGGACTGCTGGCAGCTACAGGTGTGGTTTTAGGTGTGACGTCAGGGAGAAGCATCCATGAAAGCGATTCATCTTGAACAAACAATGGTGGCTCCTGAAGAGGTTAGAGCAGATCCTGCAATAGCATCAGTTATATTAGAAACGGAGAGTATTTCTTCATTGAAAGAAGAGCAAAGAACTTTTAATACAATTCTAGTGACTATTTTGTAACAAGTTTTGAAAAGCACTAACAGAGAGCGACACCCCACAATCCTCAGCCCTTCACACAATCACACAATCACACAATAATCCACAAAGTAGTCAGCCATACAGCTCAATCTATTAGGCCTCACAATTTAATAGATTTATTGGATGTAACAACATGGACAACATTACATCCACACATTAGGACAGAAAAAAAAATCCAGCATGTGCTTCCAGTAACATCACTTCAGCACCATGGACAGCGCACATCCCTACAGTAGAGAAGCTCCCCAGATATTTTACAGCTGGTTACATGTTTCCACTGAAAGACACAACATGTTTAGGTACAAAGTGGTTCATTTTCTTAATGTTACTGTTCATTTTCCCTGAGTTTACAACTAGAGCTGCACTGCAGCCACCAAACGTGAGCTGTGTACAATCTGCTGCTGTCACATTACAACAGGAACTAAAAATCAAAATGATCCAAACAGATATACAGTGATTTAATTTTGAGCTGCCACTGTGTGAAGTTTCTCATTGCAGCTTTAACAGATTAGAGTCTTTTTGTTGTGACATTTTACCCATGATTCTACTTTTACGGTATATAATCTTTTGAAAAGGAAATGCCACAATTTCTAAACCGACCCCCTAAATTGTGTTTACTTCACACCCACACACGCAAACAAACAAACATGTACACACGCATGCAAATACACACGCACACAGACGCCCACGCCGGGCCGCAACAGAGACGATACAGAGAGAAAACAGATAGAGGAAAGCCTTTGGAACGCCAGATAACAGGATTAGACAAATTACATTTCAACTGTGACCATGAATCCCGTTTGGATGTGCAACTTGTTTTCTCTGTGCTTACAACAGCAGCCATAGAGCTGTGGAGTTTAGATGACAAAATGGTGGTTTTCCAAAATAATAATGTGCTGAAATTTTGCATGAATTATTGCCTGGGTGGATTGGCTTTGGGTCTGAGCTGCTGCTGCTGAGACCAACACCTGCAGCTGTCAAGAATATAAAGAGTGTAAAAGGTCGGATACAGTTTTAAATACTCTCAAACACAGTCTTGTACTGTGTGGATTCACTGCATGGCTCAAGAACACTTTTCCGAAGCGACCCTGAACAGGACAAACAAGTAGAAAAAAAAAAACAAATGGATTGACATTGAGGGATGGAAGATTGTCTGTCTTCCACTTACCTCATCCACATTTTTGGAGACTCAGGTCAAATTAACCTTGCAAAGGCAGCCCACAATCTTCTATTCTGTCATTGTGGTCTGACAAGACCCTGGATGAGAATGCATTTCAAGTACAGACGATGACTGACAGCTCTCTCCTTCAATTGGACATCAGTATGAACTCTTCATACACCTGCAGTGATGCACAGTGCTGGGATGTCTGTCTGGTTTTTGCTTCAAGTTTTAGTGCAATACCACAAAACCATGGTGGCTGTCAGTTTTTTGTTTAAACTGTCAAGCAAAAATCATTTTCTGAGCAACACTGAGATGAGATAAAGGTCACATATTTGCTGAATCATTTGTCATTTTATGTTGATTAAACTTCATTGTGACACGCCCCCACCCTGAGTCTCAACCCCGATGTTCCTACCCACTCCAGCAAAACTATTAACCTAGCCAAACCCCAGTCTTCCCCATGTAATCACTCCCCTTGACCCCTATCATCTCTATGTACATGACCCTCATCCTATCCTCCCAGAATCCTGTTGCCAGTACGAAAAAACATCTTTTTATCCTGCACGTGTGGTGTGGACTTTGTTAGTGAAAACCTACTTTAAGTAGTTGTTTGTATGGTTGGTCAGTATCATCATCCGATCTCTCCCTTGTGTTCACTAATTTGATGCCTGGTTTGCACAATTGGTTCTTACCAGTTCTGAATTAAGACCCTTTTGGGCACAATGCAACATCGGCACCACCAGTGACGTGCTACGATGGTGAGTTTGCGAACTTACGAGTACCCTTGCGGCCAATAGAAAACTGGCAGCTAGCCAGGCACAAAAGGCAAAATAGAGGGAACACTAAAACTGTTTGCTAATTTTGTGTCCGAATTCCTTGAATTGTTTACGCTTGTATTGAGATCTCGCCTTACTGTCAATGAAAACCCAACCTTTCCTGATTTTGCTGCCTCAAAATAAGGCTTTTAGATGACAAAATATTTGGGGAACTTTTATTGTGAAAAATTAATAGGAAAATAAATGTTTATCCAGTCACTCAACTAAAGACGAGTGTGTCATCAGTTAACCTTCAAGCTAGTGCAAACGCCGCTGTGCTGGCCTGGCTCCCCAAGTTAAACCCAGTCAAACAAAGCAGCACATGTGTGTATGAAAAAGGAGCGAACGGAAGAGGCCGCCAATTGGAGCTGGAGCTGCTACTGCAGAGTCAAATTGACCTGGGACTGAATGCCAGTGAAGACAAACATGTTAGTGGATTTTGCTGGGTTTTTTGTCCAGTGTAAAAGGGCCTCTAGTTTTCCCGCTTAGCATGTCTACAGACGTATTAAAGTTTCTTTTCTGTGGTAAATATGTGTAATATATAAACAATATAAACAACAAAGTGACGCAGTCCCACCAGGAGTTTGGAAAACTCCACCTACTTTTTCTCCGGCCCCTGTGACTTTCCCATACACCGATGAGAGGTATGATGAACCCAGCGAGTGCAGCTCAAATCACATTGTTTTTGCAAGGGTTTCTACAGCTAGTTCCAAATTTTAAAACCAGGATTCAGTACGAACATGCTTTTTGATTCTGCTTATTGATTTCTGATGACATATATTTGGACCCACTGTGCTTTTGTCTATTTTTCCTAGTTTGTCAACAAAAGTGTTTAAAATATGTATAGAAATTAAAATCAATCTGCAAACCTGAGTCATTTTGCTAAAAATCTAAACAATACCAAATCCTAGAAACAACACATTGCCTTTAAGATGGAGTCTGGCTTTGCACCGCTTTGTCACACGCTCACTTCTTTAATCTTTGCTGCTCTTGAGAATGACATAACAAGAAATATTGTGTAAAACCCAGCTGTATGTTTTCAGAAATACATGGACATACATATATTAATTTCTGGAAATTTGACATTTGGAGTTAGTGATGCTGGTCTTGTGAAAAAGTATGAACAGTAAAAAACAGTCTTCCTTTTAGTTTGACTACAGTGCATTATTTTAGGATCCAGCAGGTTTTGAGGTGGCTTTACATACTGAAAGTTAATTTAGTAATCCTGTGAAATCATGTGAAATTACAATATCCTCAGATGATGATGACAGATTTTTATCGAACAAAAAGACGACTTGAACATTTCACCAATGAGTGAGCAGGCTGGCGTATTTCTCGAACATACTTTGTTTATCAGGACACATCGTGGGGATCAAACATGTGGCCTTTATGTTCCAAGTCCGGGTGGTGTTTGTAGTGTGTTTGGAGGAGGAGAGACTGACACTGGCTGACTGCTGGTCTGAGCAATTTAAGATCCAAAGAATCAATCTTGTAAAAATCCTCCAGGGCAGTCAAGGTCCTTCAGATGCTCCTGAAGACTGATGGCAGAGACTCCAGAGGGAGCACTCCATCAGAGGGAGGGGGAGAGAGGGAGGAAGGGAGGGAGGTGGCTCCAGAGATATTCTCATTACTCTGATTTGCCAAAAACAGCATATGGGTAACCTGTCGTTTCACAACACGAAGGCCTTTTATCCTACAAACAAAATCAGCTACAGGACAGAGGCAAAGGAAGGAAATAACGGAAGTGGGCACAAGCTGATGCAACAGGCTGATACAGTAAAACCCACAAAATATGAAAGACTGCAGGTGTTAAAGCTTTTAAACATCATCACAGTGTAGTGCATTGTATCACAGCATGGTATAATTTAACATAATGGAGTGTAGCACACGGCTTACAGTGTTTCAAAACAAAGTGACATGAATCATAAAACATAATGTAATATATCAGTGCGTATGGTCTTATAGCATAGCATGACATGTAGCAAGTCTAATGCAATGCAGTATAACTGTGTAGTGTGCCCTAATGCTCTCTGGAATAGCTCATGTAACATAATACTTAAATTAACTCATGATTTTTAAAGGCAGGGCAGCAATTTAAACAGATTTTCATCTTAATTTGGACTTATTTTGTCAAATGGACTAAATTGGCATTTGATTTCTCTTCATCGATTCACCTTGCCATCCTGCTTGAAGGTGATTTCTTTTTTGGAAGGGAGAGCTATTTTATTTTGTTTTCCCCCAACCAATCAATAGAAAGCAGTGTCTCTCTTCCATTTGATCTCTATAAACAGATAATATGCGAATGCAGAATCTGTAAGCAAGGGACAAGATTTTGGAATTGTACGTGTTCTGGATTTAGTTTGTAGGCCGAGCTGTATTGACCAATCACGTTTAAGCGGGCTTTGATTGCATGCAGGTAAAGAGTCTAACACATTAGCTAAAATGCAATCTGGAAACCCATCGGCTATTTTCTGATGACAGTTTAGCTTTTTATCTTTTTTAATTTATCTGCATTAACATGCAGAGATCTGTTTATAGAGATTTGTTCCCTAACTCGTGTCTCCAGTTGCTAATGAGACTGTAAACAATGACCTGCACATGGAACACAAGGTCTTGGCCTGGATGTCCGTTATCCGGAAATGTGCTGGCCCCACCATAAGACACAAAGCAGTGGCCATTGCCCCCAGAGACTAGATCATTGCCAGACAATAGCCAAAGGGTTCTGAGATGATCTTCCCTCCTGTGATTTGCAACCAAGAAAAACACAAATGAAGATGAAGACACCATCTACGCTTCATCAACATTTTTGTTCCATTTTTCTGTTGATTTTTTTTTTTTTTTTTCAATATGAAGGACTAGGAGAACCTTTAGCATGTGAGAGAAGGTTGCCTTCCTTTCTGGCAGAAATCCTGCTATTGTAACCCAAAACATGACTTGTTCCCTTATTATTATTGTTGACTGCAAAGCTCATTTGTTTCCTCAGGTGAGCTACCTCCAAGTAATTCAAAAGAATTCACCTGTTTCTATGTCTCCACACCAGCAACAACTGTTCATCCGTCTGTCAGTACATGTGTATGTCCGTCCCATTCTTGTGAATGTGATAAGAAGAATACCCGAAGGGAATTTCTCTTGGCACAAATGTCCACAAATGTGGCTGTGTGACATCATAATGTTCAGCTCTCTATCAGTCCTCCGTACTCCTCTGTAAAAAATAATCTCTGAGTGAAGACAGCATGTTTCTCACTAGAAATTAGTCTTCACTACATGTGTTATATGAGTCTGGACAGATATGACTGTAAACTGCCACTCGATTGGTCTGCAGAGGCATACAACTGCAAAGAATTCTAGTTTATTCACAAAATATACCAAAAACATAAATATCATTAATAAAGTGTAACAAGACATAATATAACAGATCACAATTTCTAAATGGCAGGATAGTTTACAGCCTCAGGATGCATAAAAGCCCATCAAGATGACTGACAGGTGTCAGTGTGGTAATTTCGACGGTGATGGAGGGTTAAAAAATGCATTTTCCGCCTGAAGCTAAAATGTGCAGATTCAAGCTTTGGGAAAAATAACAACTTGTCCAAAACTAATGTATTGTTGAAATGTGCTGAGCTCAGAATGCAGCTTCAGCTCGCAAAAAGGTGACACGGTGAATGGACTCATGATTGATGAATTCATCATCCATGTGGTACGATTCACCTGAGACACACCAAATTTTCATATTGTTATTATTATGCATTATTATGCATGCCACTTGATGGAAATAGATCTACAAACATGTTGCTTGTTCAGTGTATTTCTGACAGCTGTGAAGAGAAGCTGTGGGTCCTTGAAGACCTGAGCTGCTATTCTACTTAATGCATTATGTATGTACAGTACTATAAGCTGCTGCCGTAAATGTACTGGAATTAATAAGACTTTTTTAGGTCTGTCCCCTGATAGTCAAAGATTCGAATCATTAGTCACAGATCTCTCAGTCGACTGAGATTCGTGATTCGAACATTCGTTTTGTGCATTACAGCAACACAATTTAACAGATAAAAGCTTGCAAAAATGCACAGAGAGAGCATTTTAATGAGGAATTGCTGTTACACTCATTAAAGAGAAATCCTGCCACCATGCTCTGGTTGCTAATTGGTGAAACAGGGTGAAAGAGGGTGGTTGGTAAATGAGATTTAATTCTTGTTTTTCTGCGTCATTGAACACAGAGCAATGTAACAGCATGACAGGCTGTAAACTTTACAAACCAAGTCTCAAAATCACCACAAAGCACAAAACTAACTGTGATGGACGCAGAGAAAGGTGATGAAGCGGAGCGCAGGTGCTGTCAGATACTTCACTGGCAGAGCGCACAGGTCAGGTGACGCTCGTGTCTGACTGCATTATGGAAAGGATCACAACAGTAATGTTTTGTTTAACCAGAAACAGCTGTTTATCGCTCTTGTCAGACTACCCAGACATCTTTATCATCTTTATACTAAGCATCTCAAACTCGACTGAAACAAAATAAAACGTCTTGCTTCATCTTTCCACTGTTCCAACAATCACCAACTCTGGTCTGGTTGAAATGTAAATCTGTAATTCATGATGTGAAGGAGTGCAGAGTGTGCAGGGCAGGTGGCTCTAGACAGCAGCTACTGCTACTGGTGAAAATGTCTATCAGTGTTTCACAAAGTCCAAGGTGATGTCTTACCTTGTGAGACAGCTGGATTTGCGAGATCACATCCATCTTGCTGGGCTTCAAATTATTCGTTTGTGTCCACACCAAAAGTGGTGCAGCCAATCAGTATCGTAGGAGGGACTACCGGCAGCTACAAGTGTGGTTTTAGGTGTGATGACAGCTAAAAGCATCTATAGAAGGGACTTATCGTAGATACTGCAATAGCATCACATAAATCAGAACTGGAGTGTTTGTCTTCGTACTAAAGAGGAGCAAAGAACGGCACTGAAGGCTTCTCTCGATGCAAAAGATGTTTTCACTCTTCTCCTGACGAGCTTTGGCAAGAGTTTGATCTGATTGGTTGAAGTTAGCCTGTGTTAGACTTGATGAGACAAATGGTTCATCCCAATCACCTGCCAAGTGTTTTGTTTTTTTTTTAAAGTTCCTGTCCTTCTCCAAACAGTTTCTAAGGACGACTTCCTAGATGGTTCTGTGTAACAAACCATCTGGCGTGTCAGGTTTGGTGAAATCCTCAGAAATCAGAAAGCAGGAAGTACTCACATTGAAGAAGCTAGAATCTTTTTTTTTTAATTACTCAAACCAATTAATTGACAATCAAAATAGTTGCCAATTAATTTTAAAATAAATGAATAATCAATTATTTGATTAGTCGTTGCACCTATACCCAAACCATACGAGGATGCACACTTTCACTTGCTCTGACTCTGATGTTTTCACATCACAGATGACAATTAAATTAAAATCTAACTGGTAAAACATAAGAATTTAGGCATTTAGTGTGATGCACTGCACTGTAAAAAAAACAACAAAGTTAAATATTTGAATTGGACAGCCAAATCCGATTCAACTAAAAAAATAGGGGGCAGTCCTAGACTTTATATCTATTGTACTGCAGTATCAGCTCTTATTTGTCAGTTATATACTTATGGTGAGTGTTGAATTTCATTGGTGTTGTTTAGTAAATGAAACACTTGTGCACCGACTGCAGCTAAGTGCTATGAAGACTCTGCTGTCTGTTTTAATGGATGTTTTATTAGGATGTCCTGATTTATTTGGTAATTCATGAGTACATGTTTGCTTCAGTGAATTGTATGTGTGCAGTATGAGTGTGTGTGTGTGTGTGTGTGTGTGAGAGAGAGAGAGAGAGAGAGAGAGAGAGAGAGAAAGTCTTATCAGTATTGAAGGCTCTTCAGGCAGTATGGGGGATTGAGGACCACTCTAATCTGGACCCAGTGGTGACTGATCCAGCTCTCTTTCAGTCTGTGCTCAGCATGAGTGTGTGTGTGTATGTGTGTGTGCTGATTCAGATATCATTCCACTCTGTAGTTTGTCAAATGAAATAAACTCAGATTAATCTAACCAACAAGTTTGTCTCAAAGTGCTTGCAGAGCAACATGTAAACAGGGAGAAAAACAAATCTGTGTGTTATTTCGTGTCTGAGTAAAGGATGACGTGGTGACGGCGGTGACTCTATTTCCATTTCCTCCACGCAGTTCAAGTCACCGTGCTGGCATTAATTATGAAAAATAGTTTGGTGTACTGAGTCTGAGATTGCACGCACTGGAGAGAGTTATGATGAATGATGTTAAGAGGAATCTGTCAGCTGCCATCCCGTTTGGTCTCCACAAATAATTGAAAACTAGTGTACTTTGTGACAGAAACATGGTTTATGAGCTCGGTGCCAGTGTGTAGCGATTCAGATCGCAGCCTGTGGGAGCGGCACCGCCTCCTTTTCTTCTCCTCGGCGGAGAGTTTGACAGCGTTTCCAGCTCAATGTGTTCTTAATGAAGAAGCCCATTCAGCTTCTCTTAACACTGGTACTCATTGCCAGTTTGAGATGTTCAAGACATCTCAGGAGCTATTGTGTAACAAAGTTTGGTCCTTTAGTTTTTCTATAACCTAATTTTTCCTCATCTTGCCTCAGCGGCTTCTACTGCAGTTTTTTTGTCCATGTGTCCAAAGAAAACACAATGCAATTGTATTTGGACAACAGTATGCAACATACACTAACATTGATCCATATTTGACTGTCACAATAATGCACATAATCAGCCCACATTGCAATGAACATAAAAAGGACAAACAGCTGAAGAACATAGGAGTAGTAGAAGCATGAGTAGGCGTGCATATCACATAAAATAAAATTATTTTTGTTTCAAGTTTTTATATTTATAATCTAAAAGTTGTAGCTCAACATTGTAGGTAGGTTGGATCAGTGGATAGCTTATATTCAGCAACCCGACTTGCTGTACTGTCAATTATATTAAAGCCTGGATGATACTTTATGCATGTACAAGTGCTTGAGGGTCAGTGGAGGTCTGTGAAGGTCTGCCAGGGTCCACGTTAAGTAAATTTTGTAATTTTAGGGTGTACTTGTAGGCTCTGTACAGACAAAAGGCTTTTTTGAGTAACGGCTGTGAAACAATGGAAAACATTTTTTAGCTTGACAAACACTCTGAAACACCTGTATTTGTTTATATATTTATAATTCATTTGGTTGAATACAAACTCAAAAAGTGCTGAAACGTTGAATGGGTAAATTAATTAAATTCTGCAAATTCATGTGTGTGGGAAGCCTGAAAAAAAGTCTGTATGAGCTTGTTGGGATGAATGGGACACATGATCCAGTTCTCTTAAAGAGGAACTCCACCTGTTTTACACATACAGTATAAGTCTATTTACTGCGTATGGGAAAAAGTTGTATCAGGCCTTTTGCTACTTTAGAGGAATCTGTGCAACTTCTGATAAACTGCCCCAATTGATATCACTTGTGTCAGCATTGGTTGGGTCCATAGATTGTATAAAACATGGATTTATGCTGTGTCTCAGTTCACGTACTTCTGTACTTCTGTACTTACAAAACGAGGTGCACTGCGAGTACCCAGATGTGGCACTCAAAACAGCCGAAAAGTTGAATGTGGAACACTGGACACTTCTTGCCCTCAACGGACGGCATCTTGTTTATGTAGTGGAAGAGGCGGGGCTACCAAACTTGTGAACATGGCAACCCAAGTGGCCAAGGCAGCAGCTGTGATGACCACAGTGACTGCGGTGAACACCAAATTATGCAAATATAAGTCATGCATGCATTTTTATTAATAAGTAGCACCATACTGTTGTTGGATTGAAGCCACCAATACATTTATTTGGTTAAGTTTGTAAAGATTTGTTACCACAAATCAAATATAAATCAATATATAGGTGAGTTTGCAGCCAGTAGGAGGAGGGAGGGCCGGCCCGTCGTTTGCAGAGATAATTGCATTATTTTAACTTCCCGAGAAACAGGCAAATAAAATTAAAAGGACATTCATGTTGAATGAAGCGAAATAGAACACATGAATAAACACACCAGTAGATGTTTTTGCGGGTGGGAGTAAAGCTCCACCCAGCTTCAGTTTAACCATGAAAAAGAAGAAGAAGCTGCGATCAGCTATTCTGGTAAGGGCCCAACAGCTGTCTTTGATTTCAGACAGCACTACCCTGTCAAACTATGTGTGCTATGCAAGTGAGTGCATAGGTTTCTGAAGAGCCACTGTAAAGCTTAGTGTGGTGGCTTTGGTCTTTGCACCCTTGGCTGTACCAATAGTGACATTAAGCGGGTATCAACAATGGTCCTTGAGTGAGTTGTAGGAGGTCCCCAGAAAAAAACTTTATTCACATTTTTGTGGAAGTTGAAACAACAAGGTAAAAAATAGGTTTGGCCATTTTGATTGATTGTAATTTATAGTGATCCTAGTTTGATCACTGATTGACTATGAATCCTCCCAGATTGGAGATCTGCAGTTTAATGAGCGACTCTTGTTGGGGTTCCTGACGTGAAAAAGTTTGTGAACCCCTGGCCTATTGTACAGCTAAAAAAAAATCAAAGTTGTCCTACTTGTAATTGCCACCAAGGTACAGTTGAGAACAAATTTTCTCAGTAGACGTCTCATATATACTGTAAATGCAACATATACAGCAACAAATGCAGAGTCACGTGTTCTGAACTAGTCTCTGATTTTGTTTTATGGCTTTTCATGCATTGTTGTGTATTTATTGCACTTTTTAGCAGTAATCACAGTTACATGTACAGTTGTTCAGTACCACTGAGTGAAGGTTTGTGAACCGAGCATCTCTTTGGTGAGGAGACCAGATCTCATTAGACTGGTGTCTGATTAAATCTGGACTTCATTTTACTCTTTGCACCATGATGGACTGACAGACTTCATCTATCACATCACATGTACAGGACAAACTGCTCACACAGAAACACAACACACGCACATCAGTCTATTCAGACATCAGACAGCAGGAATCATAAGTGACAGGCTGAGAAATTAGCTCTGTGTGCTCATGCAGAAACCTGTGAATGTGTGTGAGTGTGAGTATATGTCAACCTCCATACAAGTCTACCATCCTGCTACTTCACTAATTCCTTCCTTTCTCTTCTTCCAGTTTCTTACTTCCCTCTCTCTTCTTCACCAGTCATGAGTTTGACATGTTTTTATCAGCAGTAATAGATTTCACTTCACCTCCACAAGCCTCAGCCTGCAGATTAAAACCCCTAACCAACTGAGCCCCTCGCTGCTGCTAAATCACTTTTACTGCTGCGCTGCCATCATGCTGTGTGTGTGTGTGTGTCTGTGTGTGTTTGTGTGTGTGTGTTTGATTGTAGACAAGACAGAGAGAGAGACACTGCTCAAGAATATGCACATCTGAAGATTTGGAAGCTTGGATGTGTACAATAAATATCTTTGATGTTTTAATTCAGCAGTGATCTGACCTGTTTCACTGATTATTTGTAGCAAAACTGAAAATTTATTTGGAGAGGAGCTGGACATTTAGCAAAACTAACTGATAACTATCATGGCTGAGCAGACAATGAAAGAGAGACTTCATCAACAGGAATCCAAGACTGAAGACATTGCATGCATTCAGTGAACACAATTAAAATATTTATTCACAGCAGGTCTATAACACAATCAATACAATCTAACATAATCTGGCAGCCCTCCAGTAAATATATATTAGTGATGATTGTAATGTTATTTTCCCTGCCATGTTTTTGATTTGTTGGTTCGTTTGTCTGTTTGTCAGCATGATTACAGAAAAACTACCGGCCCGGTTTTCATGAAATTTGGTGGAATGGTGTAGCATGGACCAAGAGAGAGACCATTAAACTTTTGAGCAGTTCCGCATCACAGGGTGGATATACAAGTTATTTTTGTTAACATTTTGACAAAGGTAAATTTGACTCAAGTAAAAATTTCTTCCTTGTGAACAGAGTTTTTCTGTTTTTAATAACAAGCTGCCATGTTCATGATGTTATTTATACTTATTTAAGTATCTGATATTTATACATATGTGTTTTTTGTAAAAACTGAGATGATGAGGCCCAACCAGGCACAGCCATATTTTGACATAATTATAATAATTTTAGAAATATATCTTTGTTTTCTTTACATATATTGTGATTGTGCTTGCAGATTTGCATACCACAGAAGTGTGCACTGTGTTTGTGAATGTGTCAGAAGTTGATTCAATCTATGTAATATTTAAAAAATATTTTTAAGCTCTTTTGAAGCTATGTTTTGGTAATAAAAGGGGACAAAGTACTGAAAGGCATTGCATTACACTGTAGGCACATGTATTATGTTGTCCACCCTCTATATGTATGTAATGCAACGTTAATTTGTGTGTGTGCCTTGTGTACATTTTCCAATGAAACACACTCACACCGTGTTTCAGATAAGACTTTCTTACCCTGCTTCAATCCTGTCGTTCTTCTTTCCTCCCTTTCCTCCTCCTCTTTTGCTAGTTTCCTTATCTTACCCCCTTCACTTCTTCATTCCCAGTCATCCTAGTCATTCCCAGGCATTATGTTGTGCCAGTATGTTGGTGTGTCTGGTCTGTTTGTGTGTCTGAGAGATATTTTTCTGTTCTCTCAGTGCCACCTTGTGGGAAAAAAGTTTATTATTATTACACCCTATTATTGTTAGTAATGTTGATACCCAGTTTTTGTAGATTAATTTAACATTTCTTTCCCCTCCTATCTAATATATTAGATTTTTTGAATGTAGGTCGTGCAGATTTTAATATGGAATGATGAATTTGATGTTATCATATGTTTGATATTATTGTCTAATAATGTTGAAGTATGGCTTTTGTAGTACTGTTTTTCTTTGTGTACCGTTTTCTTTGTAATTTACTGAATTGTTAATTTTTTTTTGGATGTTTATCACTCTGAGCAGGGTGGATGGTTAAAGGTGAAATCAGTAGGATTTGTTCAAAAGATAGCTGATTGTTGAGCCTCATTCCCTGAGTGTCAAATACATCCTGCTTGGTAAAAAGTCCAGAGCACAGTGAAATAATGAGAAAATAAGAAAATACAGGCAGAGGACAGGGTCTCTGCAGATAGAGACACTACCACACACTTCCAGTGGGACCTAAGTTATTATTAAAAGGGATTATGTTTATATGAGTCATTATATTGTTTGTTAGGAAATACTGCATATTATGCCTTTAATCAAACCTGCTGTCATAGAGCTTTTCAGCCGACTGAAGTGCATGATTTATAAATATGGTTGTTCAAACATTCTGACCTGACGAAGATCCAAGTGGGAACAAAACGATTATTAAACTTTTATGACAGGCAATTTTTCTGTAAAATCCATACTTCCTCATTTCTGTCAGTTCCTCACATTTATCGTGTCCTTCCTTCTCTTTCTCCTTTCTGTTTCTCCCCTCAGAAATGTTCATGCAGTGTGGCTCTTCATTGGTGTGACCTCTCACCTTTGACCTCTGATTTGACCTTTCTTCACCCTTACAACCTTCAAACACTCTTCTGATGTAAGTCTATCTATCTATCTATCTATCTATCTATCTATCTATCTATCTATCTATCTATCATCTATCTATCTATCTATCTATCTATCTATCTCAATGTAACTACCTCTGTTATTTCTCTGTTTTCAGGTGTTAAGCAACTTTGCAGAACGTGAGTAAAACAACAGTCACAACCATACTTAGTCCACTTTGCAAATTGATTAATATTTTGTTTTGCTAATTTATTATTTGCACCCTGCTTGTTAGTGAAGCTGAATGTGATTTCTATATGAATTTTGGAAAAACTGAATTCCATTCAGTTTGAAATTCATACTTTTCAAAGCTTGTTTTCCAGTAATCTTTGAAATAAAGTACCCCATCAGTTTTTATTCATACAAATTAAGATAAATATAATGTGGTCATTTCAGTTGCAGAAATTTAAATTGCAGTTTGGTGATTAGTTTCAGATTTCAGCTGTACTAACTCTCATAATGCATTCTTGTATTATTATATATAAATAATTTACACTGTGCTTGTTCTCTACCTAATTTTCTCAACATAATTACACAATGACCTTTTGAGTTTGCTGTCTTACCACGTTGCAGCACATTGCCTCTGTTTACTGTGGGACTGACCTTTGTGTGGTTTGATTAAACTCCATATTTGCTGTGTGGTGGGAGGGGCTCTTTTTAATGATGTCACTTCCTGTGCATGTGTCAGAGTTTGATGGAGAGCTGGTCGGATGACAGCTGGAACTGTTGTCATAACCGGAGGAATACTGGCCACAGTGATACTTCTGTGTATCATAGCTGTGCTCTGTTATTGTAGACTCCAGGTACGCCTCTTTGTCTGTGCTGTGTGTGAGTGGGCATGTGTTTGAAAGATGTTCATGAAAAATCCCACTTCAATATTAATCCCTCTGCCACATTGTATAATCATACGATTATACAGAAGAATGTCAGCTAGAAAAGAATAGTAATACATCAGTATTGGTTATCAAATATATGAAAATAATCATATAATTCTGACAGCAAAAAATTGAGTTTATTCCATTTAAAAGGAAATTGCATTTTAAATATTCAATAAATAAAAATGTTCACAGTTGTAATTTAGACAGTTTAAACAATTTACTGTATTATATTGCCTTGGGCTTCGTAACCTAAAAATCTCTCAGTTTCTCAGTTTCTTGGCTCATTTTTTTAAAAATTGTCTTAACATTCTGTAAATGTAGGAGAAACTGTCACAACTGGTTCAAAATGGTATGGTCAAATGTTCAGATGCAGAGTCTTCTATTGCCTCATTTTTAATTTTTTAAAAAATTTTTTGTATTGTTTTCGCACTGAGCTTTTGAAATTCAGATTCAACACAGGCATAATTTATGGGAAATGTTGTGCGTACAATACTGTTGAATCACAAAGAGACATGCAACATTTGTTGTACATATTAAACAGTACATTATTATTTGTATGCAAGTGTACTGTGACATATAATTTCACATTCCATTTTCTACATAATGACATCCATGTGATTCCTAGTTCATTATTGTCACTTTGCAGCTCATTTGCCAGTTTAGTAGACATCACAAATCATGACATGTCCGACAGATTCTGAGAATCAAATGGGTCATTTTACATGAGATGGCTCAAATGAAGGAAGTTTAGAAGTTGTGACATGCACAATTTATTTGAATGAATGAGAAATTCAAATGTGTTGTGAACAACAAACTAATTGTTCAGAGATTTGAACTTATTGGTTAGAAAAAAATAATTTTTATTCAAAAATTGACCCAAAGGAAATGAGGAAAACGGTGACTGTTACTGTAAAACATAAATGAAATGTTTTGGGTGAGTTACTACCTTTTGTAGACATGCAATAGTGGGATGTCCCATGAAACTCTTTGCACTAATGGTTTAGAGAATGTTATATCTCTATAAAATGAACCAAAACAACTGAGAAAACCGGTTTTTAGCCTTGAATACTTTTTTTTAAACAACAAAAACTGCCTGTTGGGGAAAACAAATCTACAAGTTCTCAGTGCAGCTTGTCTTGGAATGTTGTAGAAATTGGTGCAGATTTCTTCCTTTGTTTTAAAGGAAACAAGAATAATCACAATAAGGAATTCAATGTTGTAAAGCAGGAAGGATGGACAGATATGCCAGTTTTATATGATGAGATTAAGCTGTTACTAACAAAGGAGGCTGATCTCTGTGTGACGGCCTTTCAGGCTGTGCAGACTGAAGTAGGATCAGGCAAAGAGCTCTGCAGGTGAAGACATCTATTAGCTGAAGAGGAACAAATGTTAGGCAGAAATGAGGAAAATTCTGATGCCATAAATTTGAATAAAGGTTTTGTTTTACATGTACCGGACTTCTCTCCCTCTGTAGTACTACTGCTGTAAGAATAATGGGTCTGACAGCGCCTCCATCTCTCAGCAACACTTTGCCTGCAACGCCTGCAGTGTCTCCGGCCTGGACGGGTCGATTATCAACCCACTGTCCATGTCGCCACCAGAGCCGCCCGGATCCTCCGACCCCGGCAAACCCACAGGGGGGCAACGCAGTTACTGCCCACCTGCTCGCCCTATGACTCACCCTTCTACATCCGCACCACCGATGAGATGCGCAACGGTGGCGAGCGCATCACCTACATGCCCACACACTATGAGAACCAGGCGCTGGCGATGCCGCTGCCCGCCGTCCGAGGCTCCCTGCTGAGGGAGACCCTGCGAGGCCGGCCTCCTGATTTCTACACCAACACCCGAGCCATCAGCACCGAGGTGTGACCACCCTCCCCAAAAAAACCCTCCCAACACCACCCATACACACAGAGACCCTCCTCTCTTCACTTACACACACACACACACACACACACCAGCACCACCACTAACAAGACCACCTACTGCAGCTGCCAGTGAGGACCTGCTGGTCGTGAAGGTTACATTATCACATTTATTTAGGGTCTGGGGGGATTTAAGTGAGCATTGTTGAAGCTGTTTGCTCAAGACTCAAGTGTGTGACAAGGTGGGATCACTTTCAAACCTAGTCCCTCACTTTATACCCTTAAATTTTCTGTTTTCATGTTCACTGAGATAGTAATTCTGTAATTGACTGGTAGATAAAACTGTAGCTGTGAGGTTTCTTGTCCCTTTATGCTCCCACATGAAGAGTATGGGTGTAAACTTGTAAACTGTCTGTTGACTGTTACTGTGTCTTAACTGACTGAGGGCTATCTTAGGTAATTTATCATTTTCTCTTGCTAAACATCTTCCAAATGACTGCCAAAAGAACAAAAAAAAAAAAAAAAGAAAAAGGAGTACGATGAAGTCATGTATATGAAGGAGGATGGAGATATTTAAAAAAAGGAGGGGCAGAAGAAGGAGAAGTCAACATCATCTCTGCAGTTTTCTGGATCTTTGGAAGCATGCTTGAGCTACGGGAAATGTGGAGGTGAGTGGACGACTGGAGCTTTGTCTATGCAAGCTGTCGGGCTGCAGCTCTTCATCTCCGGTCATCTCCTTTCAGCAGTTTAATTCTATTGGTCTATATCACGGTGCGTACCCGGTGAGATATTACAAGGCTGCAAATATAGATAGACATGCGAGCATTTCAAAACTGCATCATGGATACAGCAGTTTGAAGCCTCTTGGGTTGCCAGATCCACACCGAACCCCCCACTTTCTCTGCTAAGGTGTAAACCTGTGAATGAGCCAGGACGCCTGAGCCCTTGAACGCAACAGTGGTGAACCTGAAATAAATGAAAGAGTGAATTTCTCTGTGACAGTGATGCAAAAAGTTTGATATGTAAATAATAACCAGAAAGCAATGAAACGCGTCTCTTGATCCTGTTGTGTTCTTGACATACAGTAGAGAGATGCACCCTGGGATTTGAACATGATGTATTTTGAATGAGGGAGTGTGATTTACTAGTTTGTGCTATTTTGTCTACACACTCCTCCTATACTCCTGTACTACTCTCATGTTGAATCTTTAAAATGCAAATAACCATGTCAAGTTTTTTTTTTTTGTCATATTGTGAGGAAGTCAGAATACACATTTATGTGATTGAAAACTATTTCACAGTGCCCCATTTTCTACATTACACTTACCCAGCATTGCTTGCCATTCACAATAATATTTCCAGTGATATTTGTCTTTATAGGCTATTTCTGTGTACGGCAGGATTCAGTGAGGCCAAACAAGCAATGCAAGAAACCTCATGGACTTGCATGTTGTGATAATGTTGGATAATTTTGCAAGATTTTTGGACAGGCCCGGTGTTAAGCAATCAAGCGTCAAACAAAAATGTACTTCCCACTCTCTTTTCAGCAGTGCAAATTACATAATTGACCCTCCCTAAGTCCCACCCATACTTGCTCTGTACACCAGTGCCATTTGAGCAAGCCTGGTACCCGGCAGAACGCTGTTCAACTTTCTGCTTTCCTGGACCACATCACAGAAGCTTCCTAACTCTCAGATGAACAGATGGCAAATAAATGGCAGAAGCCAGTACAGATGAACAGTTCAAGTTAATGTTGCTATTCCAATTTAAAATATGAAAATGTATCAGGAAGTGTATTACACAAGCATCCTAACTGTAAATAAAACCCGTATGGCTGCTTTTTCATTGCTTTTACACAACGGATGCTGGATGCAGTGGAGGCTGTGTCTGCTTTATAGCTCACTCTCTTTCTTTCAGGATATCTCCCAAGTTAGCATTGTTGTACATTTTCCAAAAAGGTTATTTTTGGATTTCTTTACAGATATTACCAAAACTTCTAACTCACCTGTCTTAAGTTGTTTTTTTTTTCTCTCCATTTTTGTAGGTTTCAACATATGTTTCACTATGTTTATGATAAGAAAACAACAGTTACAAAGTTGTTTAGCTTGGCAAGATTAGAAAAGTAGCGTTGGTTGCTGGGTACTAGACATAAATTATGTTGGATTGAATATTTCCTAACCTGAGATAAGATGGGATGAAGTAGCATTTAGTTAGGGTTTGCTTCTGTAATGCCAAATTTAGAAAAATCCTATCTTAGACTCTTCCTATCTAAGATTTACTGTACGTTCACCTTGCTGGTGACCCAGCTACAAAAAGTGGAATGTGGCCAGCAACATTGTCACCAAGCACAGAGAAAAGTTGAGGCTAGCTCAGCTTTGATTTGTAGTGTGTCACGCCCGACACATAACGACAAGTGTCGGCCATCAGTTTGTGGTTCCGTGTTGTCAGTTTCCATTGAAAATGACTTGTGGCCTGATGCTTTGACACTGGTAGTCTGAACATACTGTTCCGGCCCTTTAGCTGACTGGATGCTGTAGCTGACTGTGTTACGAAAGGTCCCTGGTTCAAATCTCAATCTTGAAGTTTTGTACTTTGGCTCTTCGGGGTGAGCTCTACCTAAGCTCAGACGTTACAATACGATTAAGATAGCAAGTTTCTGTAATATGACCTATTTCTCGATATGCTATGTGCTAGGCTGCTAGGCACATCTACATATGTGTATGTGTATGTGTAGGCTAGTCACGTCTAAAGCTTGCTAATTTTAGCTAGTTAACAATTGATCTAGATTATCTAGCAAGTTAGCTAGTATTTTTCTATTGTTAACTATCAGATGTAACTAGGTAGGTAATGATTGATGTAGGTTAGCTGGCTAGTTAGCTTGCGTTTTCTAACTTTCGCTATCAGATATAACTAGCTACCTAACAGTTGATGAAGATCAGCCAGCTAGTTAGCTGGTCTTTTGTTTTTTTTTCAACATAGATGAGCCTAGCACAAGCAAATCTAAGTACAGGAAACAGGAAAGGAGAAAGTTGACCAAGGTTCCACAAAAAGGGGTGGGACTTAGGAATGGCTACTTCATTTATTTCTCAATTACTTTGTCATTAAGGTCAAATAGATGCCTACTGCAGTGCCCTTACACTGTACAACCCCTCAAGACCATTTTTCAACAGAAATGTGCATTTTCTCTGGATTAATGTACTGCAAAAGGGCAAATAAATGTACAGAGGACCGGTTCATCACTCCAGGCTGACAGGTTTGATTTTTGGAAAACTGGTGAAATCTGTCCAGAAAAGTCTGGATTCAGTGAAATAAAACCAGTGTTTCTCCATGTTGTTGTCCACTACCACAAACAAGGATTCATTGTCATCATCCATTTATTTAGGTATTGTATTAACTATATATTTTACTACTTACTTAACTAGTTATCTTTGAAAACATGAAAAAAAAGAAGCTTTTTAGAAATGTCGGTAAAACAGATATCGTACATGATGAATACAGAAACAATAATATTTGACAGTGTTAACTTTTGACAATTAAAGATTTGTAACTGCTTGAAATGGCTCCTTGTGTGATGATTGACGAGTCTACACACACACTCACTCACTCACTCACTCATACACATGCACACACTATGACTATTTGATTTAAAATACATTCATGAGGTCTGAAGGCAGCATGAACTTTGATCTCCAGCTAATGATTGTCATGAGGCAAACAACCACTGTCACATGCTTAATTAAATTTCAAAACAAAGCATTCATTGAGCGTATTTTTCCTTAAAGAACCCTCTTATGGGTAAGACATAAGCCTTGATAGGTTTTCATAAGTTTTGATGGACCTATTTTCACAATTGAATTATTCAACAAGAAAGGAGGGACACTGAATGGAATCTGTCTTATGGAAAAGTAGGCTATGTTCCCACGCAAGTTCTACTTATGTAGAATAGTAAGGACGGAGTATTACAGCCAGGCATAAGGGGAAAAACAAGAGTAGAAAGATCTTGCTTATTTTGTTTTTTGAGAATAAAGTAAAAAATCTTGAGAATAAAGTAGAACTTTCAGTGTTAGTGTCAGGAATGTGTGTCAGTGTTAGTGTCAGGAATAAGAAGGGATCAATGAGCAATCAAAAGTGCAGAGGTATGCTTTGTGTAACTGTATCCTATCTTAGTCAAAATAACAGGACCAATTAAACGTTAAATGATGAATTTATTAACAGAAGGAGGAAAAGTACTTTCAATAAAAAGTCTTATTATTTTCTGATGTATTGTTTTCTTCTTCACCACGGCCTAAATATACCAGTAGGCTACATTACACGACTGACAGAGTTTATTTGCTGATGTGCACCTGTAAACCTTATGGAAAATATAATAAAAACTTGGTCCAAAAAAAAAAAAAAAAAGATAAAAAGAAAAAGGGTTTTGGCAAAGCCAAAATGGAATTTTCAACTTTTTTCTTGAAATTGTCATTCTATTTTCCACATTTTGACATTTAAAAAAACATCTTAATCTGTTTTATTTTTTTGTATGACATGCACTAATACTCTTCTGTAATAATACATACTTGTATAAAGGTCACAAAACAAATGTGTGCATTTGCATAGCATCCCTGAAGTGATAAAAATCCAAATTCCTACACAGAAATAATTGCCCAGTGGATTAAATACTGTGAGCCGGACAATCTGCAGGAGTACCGCGCATGCGTATGATTTCGCTCACATTCCAAACCGGAAGGCGTGTCACTTACTCCCGAGTGATTCATCTTCTTAAACATATACGATCTTCGCTGCAACTCCTCTGATTCTGACAGCTAGCAAAGCAGCAACTCCACAACGCTCCAAACAAGTAAGTTGACAGCTCTTTTGTAAACACTTGCGTGCATTTTAGTGTCATGCTTACATGCGGCGAGAAGAGAAACGTTCCGTTCCTTCTTCTTCACCGACATTTTCCTCCGGAGCCGGGCGGGGTGTTGCTGAGTGAGGTCGCTCCTCCAGATAGTGGTCCAACTGTTTTGGACTTCGAGCTGGTTAGCGTTAGCTAAACTTAGCTTTAGCTGGCAGCTGTAGCCTGGCACACACTGGTAACGTTACTTCCTGTTTAGCCTGTATTCACCTGTCCTGACAGCTAGCTCCTCGTCTACAGGCCTGCTTGTGACAAACCCGTGTTGTTATTACCGCGGCGAGGAAAAGACTGTGGTGACTGTACGGATAAGTTTGCTCGCCGCTAGCTAATTTCGCCTTCCCTGTCTGTGTGTTTGCATTAGCTAGCTGCTGTGAGAGGAGTGTGTCCGAAAATACAAGTATGCTGCTTTTGCGTGCATGACCACTCAGAAAATAATTTGAGATAGAATACCATGCCAGTTTTATTTCTCCTTCTAAATACCCGTTAAACAGCATTGTAAAGAGAACAGCTGCCATGATAAGCTAGCCTGCTGCTGATGCTGTGAGAGACTGTTATGTTCTCCATCCAGGCCTGCAGGTACCAGCATGAGCAGCAGCTTACTGCAGTAATTCATGTGAAAATCCACCCCAGCACCACATAAAACAGTATTTAATTGAGTTTTGAACCACAAAGGCATTAGCTGGAATTCATTGCATCAACATCTGAATTGATGAAGCCGTCAGGTGACTTTTTAAAACTGAACTATTTACACAACATTAGTGTAAAATTCAAAAAGTGCTCATAGAGCTTTTGTTTGACCCATTTGAGTGTGTTATGACCAGAGGGCTTACAGCTGTGCATTATATAAATGTACCCACACACCTCAGCAACCTCACTGCGGCTGCTGTCATAGTGTCACAGCATATTTCCCACTGTCTATGGATCAGATCCAGGATTTATCTCTGGATGAGATCATCACTTCTCTGTGTGTCTTTGCTGTCAACCTGAAGGAGAGACTTCGACTTCATAAACCGTAGCTTAAGTAGCATAATCGGGTGATATCAATAAGAAATCTTTCAGTTTTTTACCTTGAAATGAACAGTGTCTGACTGAGTATTTAATGGATGACATTAGAGCTGCAGCTAACAATTATTAACTAACCCTAATTTCTATATCAGTTATTCTGCAGGTCATTTCCTTGATAATCCATAAATTGTTTGGTCCACACCATGTCAGAAAGGGTTGAAATACTGTTTCCCAAATATCCAGTTTACTGTCACAGAGGAGTAAAGAAACCAGAAAATATTCACCATAATGCATTTTTACAGACTTATGACTAACGATTAATGAGTTTGTTGCAGCTCTAAGCTGATGTATTAAGAGATGGCATGGCTGTGTAGACTAACATGGAGAAATAATAATAATGCTAATGATAATAGTAATAATAATTTGACAACTATAGAGCCTCTGTGTGCAAGGTTGACTGCCAGTAGAACGAACATGAATAAACAGGTGTCTGATGTAGGCCAGGCTTTAGCACTGGCACTAAACCAAAGCGGCCTTTTGTTGTGTGTCTTGATGGAGACGTGCCTCTTTGTCATGAGGTAACATTACACAACCAGTCAGAAAAACTAACCAGTATATCAGGAATGACTTAGTTTGTGTTTGACATTGGTTTATTTGATTTATGGAACTGCATAGTGTACCCACAGTCTTGTATGTGGTGTTGTGTTGCTTTGTTGTGCAAAGGGGTAGTTTGTCACAACAGTTTACTTCAGGTTGAAACAGTGTACTTCATTCATGGTGGGAGTCATACATTTGAATATACTGTACCACAAAGAGAGAAAACAGATGAGAACATGTATTTGACTATAAAATAACTCAGATGGCTTTAGCGTCAGACCTAACGGGAAGTGATTTGATGATAAGATGTATAGTCACTAGAAAGCAGACACTGTTGTGTTCACATAAAAGTCTCAGTCTGGACTGGAAAATCACCTGGCTCAGTCTTTTTCACATGTTGCAACTGGCTGACGTTACTTGAAACATGATGGGTAATGAATGCTTTTGCACAGAGGGACTTCCAGGAACATTAAGCGCACGGGGAAATTAACTCTCAACCATGACAGTGCTAATGTCACAACCTAATCCCAGTATACTCACCCATCCAGACACCAAAGACACCATTGCGACAGATTGCCAGTAATTAGTGTGTTTAGTAAACTGTGATCTGATTGCCTCATAGTTAGAGACACGGTGGTGCAGCAGGGACAAAATCTGAAAAAGGAACAAAAACTGCATAAACTTTTGTAGTTGATTTTGTCTTACATGTGTAAGATCTTGGGGGATATATTTACACAATGAGGCAGAAATGGAATATAATATTCATTAGGCCTGTTATTTTTTCATTAGTGTATTATCACCTGAAAATAACAAATGTTTTCATTACCTTAGAACAGAGGTTCTCAATATTTTCTCAGCCAAGGACCCCCTCATGTACATACCTTGGAATAATTTGTCATAGCCTATTTCTTTTGCACTTGTATGACGTATGTGTATGCAAGAGAGACCCAATTTTCACCATTTATGGCTGATGTGTGGTGACGCATTCTTGGCTGGCAGGAGGAATATATATTTTGATTGTTAGATTAGATCATAATCTATTAATTTTTTTAGATTAAAAAATAAAATATTATTCATTGAACTTTGAAGCCTTTTCTAAAAAAAAAAAAAAAAGCTTATTTTTTTAATACACAGACCCCTGTTTAAGAGCCACTGCATGAGCCCTTTATATCTACAGAAGGAGTGCATCCTCTTCTATGAGGTTTGTCATGACAAACCTCCATGTTTCTACAGTAGCCCAGAGCTGACAAACTAAACACTGGCTCTAAAGAGAGCCTATCACATTTGTGGCAAGTTTCATGGCCAAGTGGAGGGTGAGACGAGTGGTGTTCAGTTGGTTGTAATCTGTAACCTCACTACTATATGTCATTAAATTCTACTCACTGGTCATTCCCAGTTTTCAGAGTCTAAGGTGATGTCTTTAAATGTCGTCAGTTGTCCTGTTTTGTTAGTCTAAAACTGAAACATATTCAGTTTAATATGAAAATAAATTGAGAAAAATTTGAAAGGCATTCTCTGGCATTTTTGTATAAAGAATTACTTTAAAGATTAATAGATTATCAAAATACTATAGCTTAATTCTTTTTTTCCACTTACCTGGTCAGACAAGTGAGCTGCCAGATTTACTTGCCTTATTGTTTAGCCCTGCAGGCAGCCTTATCTGTGCTCCTCACAGAAGATCAGCAGGTTCATAAAGCAGATAGCCGCCATTACCTTCAACCAAAAAGAGACATCAAGCCAAATGCATTGGCTATCACCAACTGAAGAATCGGTAGTAAAAAGCCTAGCCCTATCACACAACCCTCCAGTTACGTGTCATAAATTTTTCACTAATGCATCTTGCACAAAGGGTCATGTATAAAAATGGCATCAAATGCAGAGTGATATTGACGTTTTGGGTTGTTCCAGTTAACTTTCTTGTTGTCCATGGCTGTGAAGTTTACTGTCCAGATTCCCATGACAGGGATAACTGTATTCACTGTTGCATCTGTAACAAAACAGCGCATCAAGTCAACCGTTTAGAAACACACACACACACACCCTCACAGACGTAATGTGTCTGGTTAGCCCGGTGCCTGTGGGTGTTGTTCAGCCTGTCTACACCACTGGCCACTCACAGTTTCCATACAGGCAGTGGTCGGGTGGTAGCAAGGGAGCCAACTGGGATTGTACTGGAGGAGCGGGCTGGTAATGACTGGGTGCAAATTTGCTGCTGCGGCTACAGTTTCAGTTAGAGTCAGAGAGGAAGTGACTGTCCAGCCATGAATAGGAAGCAAGAGTGAGATAGGTTATAACAGTGTGATCTGGGTAAATACTGTTGTATTTATGATCTAATCAGGTCATCCTGGCAATGGATGCATGCCAGACAAATCAGTTGTTAAAGGATGAATTAGTCACCTACCACATTTTGTTTTGATGGTTTTGACATGTTTGCTTTTTGTTTTTGTTTCCTGGTAAAACATCAACTTTTTCAAATGCAGCTGATAGCTATAAGTTTGCCTTTTTCTGACACAAAATGCCATGTTACATATTGCCTTTGTGTACCAATCTGTTTGTGGCTGTTAGAGGGAGATTATGGGATGTTCTGTACTTGTGCAGTCATCATTAAGTAATTATAATTAATAACCAGTTCAGTAAGGCTGGAGTGTGTTTACCAAATACTTCAGACGCAGTCTGATTTCAGACAAAGAGACATGAAAACCAAACATAATAGTTTGCCAGCATGTCCTGTTACTGCTTCCTATCTGGGTTCCTTCCCATGGCAGCCTCCTCTGTAAGTGAATTGGTAGGAGTGTTCGCCTTTCTGCTTCACGCTGCTCTGTGTAATTGAATAAGTGTGATTGGAGCACATGACCCCGTTGCTTTCCTCATGTATGTCTGCGTGCGTGTACACATATGGGTATGAATATAATTTGTCAGAGTTAAATGTGAATGAATACCTTTTGTATGCACGTAATCACGTCACTGTCTGTGAATGAATGCCCCCTTCATGCATTTGTTTTCAACTGTGTGTATTTGCTTAATAGTGTGTGTTTCCCCCACTTGGGAAAAGACTTCAAGAAATGAATGTAAATCTGTCCCAAAATTCTGATATCTTTATGACATGACATATTTATTATTACTATTGTTATTATTATTATTAGTAGTAGTATTACATTAAAACAATTTAAATTAGTTAGTGCACCATGGATACATGCAGGGTTGCAAGTATTAATTGTTTTTATTAATCTGCTGTTTATTTTCACAATTAATCGATTAATCGTTTGGTCTATAATAGGGCTGTACAACTAATCACAATTGTAATAAAATCGCAGTATGGCCAAGTGTAATATCCAAATCGCAGAACCAGAACCAAATCACAATTTTTGAAAAAGGAAAAATGTATGAGAAAACAGCATTATAATGTAGCGCTGCGTAGATGATCTGGTCTAAAAATGTAATTCTACAGACAAAAGAAAACGATATCACATTATCAGGATTTTAATAGTTTTTTTTTGAATGAACATGAAAATTGTAATGCAGAATTGATCATTTCCACTGATCATATCACATATCGCAATATGACATTTTACCAAATCGTGCAGCCCTAGTCTATAAATTACCAGAAAATAGGAAATCATGTGATGTCTTGAAGTCTCTTGTTTTGTCTGACCGACAGTCCAAAACACATGATACACAAACCACACAAGATATTTAATTTGCAATTTCACGATTTAGAAGAGTGAATGAACCAATTAATTTTTGGTTTTGATTCAAAAGATATGTTGATTACTAAAATAATTGCATGATTTATTTTCCAGTTGATCAACGTATCTCTGGTATAGTGCATTTGTAAATGTGTTTAGTAGGACAAATATCATTTGTTAAAGCAGAAAGCAACTGTCACTTAAATGTTCCTGATCACTTGTTAATTTTCTGTTTTGAATGAAACAGCACTTGAGAACTGTTACAAAACACTTCTATAATTATATGTGTGTTTTATTTGTTTATCTTAGCTTGCTTACAGCCAGGATTAAGCCAGGTTTTCAGCTACCAAACATGACGACATGTTTGTTTGTAGTGTAGTCCAGCCCATCAGAATGCCAACAGCCAGCAGGATGTAACATGTAGAGACAATGAGCTGACACAGATGTGCACAAAGACTCTGTCAGTGCTTGTCTTTTGCTGCTGTGCTAGTAATCATAACACAGAGTCAGCCTCAGACAGCTAATATAATTGGCAGCTTAGTTAGCTGCTGTATTAAAGCGTGTTCCAAGTTGAAAATTGTGTCATTCAGAAAAGTCAGCTGTCGGTTTGGGCCTGTCAGACACTGTGACACACTTGCAGAGTGATCTGGAAGACACTGATCACACCCTAAGCACTGAAAACAATTCCAGGAATTGTACATCAGCAGATTTGTGGTTGGGTTTACAAATTGTGCTCATTTCTTGGCTGGTACCATTAACTCAGTGATGACAGGCTGCTTAGAATAGCTTTGGCCTGGACTTACTACCCTAAAATGTGGCCGACAAAGCCAGGAAGCTGTCCGCCAGTGTCTGGCATATCTTTGCTGTGTCCGAGTACTAGGTGTGTTGTAGTTTCACATTGCCTTGCACAGTGACAACGCTGTGTATTGTACCTTAATTGGGACCTAATGAAATTGTTTTATTAGTTTAATAGGTCCCAGACAGATGTGCCTACTCTGTGTATAGAAAGCACTCTCAATTACTAACTCTGTAATTGAGTTTCATAAATAAGATGATCAGCCACCTCAGCCACCTACATCTGTTATGTAAATGTCTCCAAAGCAAATACTCAACACCTGTATAATCTAATGCAGTGCATTTGTTGTGCATGCAGGCTGCCCTCCTACAGTGCTGGGTGGACAGAAGAGGGAAGGGGAGAGCTTTAACCCTGGTCTCCCCATCCGACTCTGAGTGAACCAGCCAGCCATGGATGACAGCTCCTCACTCGGAAAAGTCAGCAGCTCTACAGAGTCCGTGGCCACTGTCACCAGTGAGGAGTTCGTTCTGGTACAGACCAGTGCTGCCGGGTCACCGCAAGGATCTGGGGGTAAACCGAGACTCAAGGTCAGAACTGCACATGCTCAGACTTTTACACCTGATTTGAACAGTGAAATGTGCGCTGTTTATCCCCTCATACCACAACATGATCCAACATGGAGCCACTTAAAGGCCGCTGGTCTTTGCATTTGTAAGGTCAGACACAGCAGATAAAGCACCTTTTTTTCCCACCAGCCTCCTCCTAAATTTAGTAACCTACCGTTCTTGTTTCTTGTGTCCGTAGCTGATTAGATCATCAATGGATGTGTTTGTCCCTGGTTTTCATGTGGTTTTGTTGTGTGATTACAACCCAAAAGATGTTGACAGCAAATAAAAACAAGGTGATAGACACTGGAGCATTGACTCAGTCCAGGATCTGTCTTTATCCATCTTGATATGTGCTTATCTTCATCCTGTTTTATCTCTCTTTGTTTCTTCTTGCCCTCATTCACAATTTGTTCCTCTTTTCTTCAGATGTCTTGTAATGGGAATGAGCAGCTTGAGAAAGCTATGGAGGAGGTATTGGATGATGATGAAGAAGTGAAGGTGGAGAAGAGCAGTGTGGAAAAGATGGAGAAGCACAGCAACTCAGAGACCCAAGTCCCTGAGCCCCGACCTGCAGGTATAGACTCTGGACTTGTCAGGTCCATGTACAGTCATTGTGTGTACTTTCAGGCAGCTCGAAACTGTCTGCCAGCTGTTCTTTTATTCACCCAGCCGTGCATGGTAACTGAAATAGAAGCTGCATTGTCCCTAGTGCATACATGCTCCTTCCAGTTAAAAAAAATCAGATGACTTAATTGTAGGTCTTACTATTTAGCACTGTACACGCTGCAGCTCCTGAACTTTACTGGCAATTAACTAGTTAAATCAGAACATAGCAGTGTCACTGTGACAGTAGGCATACAGTTTGTAGTTTATCTTATATTACTGAGCTTGGATCACCTGTCATTCGCCATGTGGGACAAGGAATCACAACAAATAGAATACTTCATGGATCAGTTCAGGCAAAACTGAAGAGTCATGTTGCAAACAAAAGTGCAGTGTTTTTAAGGCAAGGTTGGTGTCTAAACTCTCTGACACTGGCTTAACTGCTCTGTATATCAGCAAGGACAGGTTTGTCTGGGCAGCTCAACAAACATCAGAGCAAAAACAACATGCTTACATTGGTTGATATACTGTGAGTAGGTGCAGGACATCACCAATACCAGGGATACACGATAAATATCAGGGCCAATAAATTATTGGCAGATAATGGAAAATTTATATTATTATTTAATATTCCACAAATAAAACTAATGCTGATGAATATATCAGGTACTTGACGAGAAAATAAATGATCTGAAGAGGCAGAACTGTTCTTTGTTTTGATGTGATAATGATGTCAATTCAATTTGGTTCAGAATATTAAATGATCCATCTTTGCTCACTACATCTTAGCCTCTCTTACCCCCAGTTGTGCATAAACTACTGGTCATAACTTATAACTTATTTTTTAAATATAAAGATATACCAAAATAATATTGGTTATCTTACATATCAGCCATGAGAAACAGGTAATTATCGGTTATGGGTATCGGATGAAAAAAAAAATCCATATCATGAAGCTCTAGTTACAGCTTACAGGTTTAAGTCCCACATGGGCCTCTGCTGTCATGTTGAGTCCTGGTGTTAAAGTTGAAGATATCTAGTACCAACTACACAAACATCAAATGTGTTTTTCTGGAGTGTGACTTAAACCCACCCTGTCAGCTTCAGCTCTTCAAACATGAAACAAAGGTACCTGTCAAGCTCAGGATCTGAGAAATTAAGTCTAATTGGATAGACAAGATGAAAACATTATGCCTCTAGGCACTGCTGTTGCTGCTGCCAAGACATCATGTTTTCAGGTTATCATTCTCATAAATGCAATACCCTTGTGGGAAGTTCTTCAAACTTTGCACAAATGTCCACTTTGATTCAAGGATTAGATTTTGGTGGTCAAAGGTCAAGGGCACGGTCACCTCACTTAACATATTTTGACCATAACTCAAGAATGAATATGTTAATTGTGACAAAAATTCACATTCACATCTGTTAAGATGAAATTATGTTTTATATCTAAAAGGTCAAAGGTCAACTTGCAGTGACATAATGTTCAGCTCTCTATCAGTCCTCTGTACTCCTTTGTAAAAATAGTCTTGAAGTGAGGGGAGCATGTCTCACACTGGAAATCATGCATGTCAGTATAGTAGTTACAGTTCATACTTTTTATTAAATTCCTTCAAAGTCTTCACTACATGCATTGTATGGTCTGGACCAACGTTGGTAAAAACTGCAACTTGACTGGTTGCTGGAGGCATGTAAGCGCGAGGCGGTAATGCTAGTTGAATAAAGTCTGTGCAGGATGATATATGAGTGTGACCCTCAAGCTTTCGGTGAAGCTTTTCACTTTCAGGTGAAATGAAAGAGCGAGTGATATCATGTGTCAAAGAGGAAGGAAGCACATGCTTGTATCTCTTTCACTCCATGCCTACAGTAGAGTCAGTGTTATCGTTACCAATGGGGTCTGTAGCACGACGAACAGCAAGAAATCAAGGTGTGTCAAAACTTTTGTATTGCACTTTATGATTATCTCTTTTAAAAATGCACATAGTAGTATTTGTTCTAAAGATGGGTCTGGCTAATGAATGCAGGGAAAAAAAAGCAGGTTTAAGTTAGAAAGCTGGAAAATGTATTTTCACTTTCAACTGCTCAACTGACTGCATTTTTTAAATTTTCAATAAGAATTAGGACTTTTAATTAATCGCAATAATAATATAATAAAACTGCATTATAATGAGGTACTGTAGTCCTGCAGAGATGCCCTGGTCTAAAAATCTTTCCAGATGAAAGAAAACAACAAATGTCAGATCATCAGGATTTTAGTAGGTTTTTTTTTTTTTCAGTAAAAATGAAAATTGTAGTGCAAAAATGATCATTCCCACTAATTGTATCATATATCACAATTATAATTTGACTGAAAATAATTACAATGTGACTTTTTTTTTTTTTTACCATATCATGTAGCCCTCACAAGAACAATAATGACAAATAATTTCATATTTGCTTTAGGTAGGGCAGTCATTAAACTTTTAGAATTCAAGGCAGCAACTCTTACATTAGTCTTTGTTTGCTTGCAGTTACTTCATTTTTCATATCTTGAGTGATGCCAATGTTTTGTGGTGCACCACTGCTGAGTGAACGTAGAGGAAACGGTTGAAGCACGGTGAAGAGTAAAAGCCAGTCAGCAGTGGAAGTCCAGCTGCTACTCTCATTGTTCTGCTTCCTGTTTGCAAAGTGTGAATGTACAAGGTCAAAGGTCATTTCAGAGAAGACACCTCAGCTTCCTGTGTGGTTCTCTTTTCTGCTTATCTTTACTTCTTCTCAGTTGTGTTTTTTGTGTTTTTGTCTCGTCTGTTTCTCTCCCCTCTGAAATGCACTAGTCTGTTGTAGAGTTGTTAGACTTATGCTCACAGGGTGTGAAAATCCAGAAAAAGTCATGTTCACATGATGCTTTAATGACACGCCTGGCTCATGGGATATCTTATTATCGGCAGTTAATAAAACAATTGTTATATTATCTTGGTTAAAATTTAACTGACAGTAGAGAAGTAGACGTCCATGTAAATTAGAATGAGGACAGAAGCCTCCATGTTTCAGCTTGCACGGTATAACAACATTATAACAACCTTTCTGTCTGTCCACAGAAGCATGTCCAGCACCAGCCAGCCCCACAGTGCTGGAGGAGGACAGCGTCCAGTTCAACAAGCTGTCTTACCTGGGCTGCACCTGGGTCAAAGCCCCCCGCAACGAGGCAGAGGCACAGAGGGCCATGGCCACCCTGCGGGCTGAAAGCGCCATCCCCATCCCCATCACCCTGCACGTCCCCTGTGGACCAGAAGGCTCTGTCAGGTCAGCCACACATTAAGGCAGAGACTCTGGATCTATTAAAATAGATAAAGTAGATACGTTTGTTAAGATAGTAAGACATTTAAACTACAGAACGGCAGGAAAGGAACTACAAGTGAGGGAGTATGATAATACAGTGGTGTGATGGACTTGATGTGAAACTAAAGGACATAGGTAATACTGTATAATTAGTATGGACAATACAGAAACCAGTGATAACTGTGTTAGAGGCAGATTAAAAAAAGGATAACACAGGAGATGTCTACTCTAGAAATACTCTACTGAGCCTGACCTCTGCCTCTGTTACTGTTTTGGTAAAACAGCTGTACATACAAGCTAAGAGATCAGTCAAGACCAGATCATCATGAATCATATATGTGTTAAAGTTCCCCATCATTTTACACAGCAGAAGAAGTGAATTTATGGAAGAAGTGGATATTCCAGGAGTTGAGAGAAACTTTGTAACCATCCTGAGTCATGAAATGAAAGGATGAAACGTTAGATACACCAGAGGAAATGACACATGTCTTTTTGTTACTATGTTGACATTTCTGCTCTGCTTGACACCAGTGACCAGTGACTCTTGACTGAATTGAAGCTTGTTTGAACAGCAAGGTTAATGCCACTTATTGAGGTAGAACATGACTATACAGAACTCATGTTAACCCAAAGTAATATACAGTATCTAATACCAATTTTGCATATAAAGCATAAATCATAAAAACATCTTAAATGTTTCAAAATGTTAGATATATGTTAGAAAACTTGGTAATAAATGTTAAGATATATTATTGACAAAAAAGATGAGTTCATCTGAAAGTGAAAATGCTCAAGCTTTTTGTTGCAACTTATCATTATGAAGTAAATGTTGATTGCACAATATAATGGCTATAGAATGACACCATCCCCATTTAGAGTGGTTCTCTAAAAGCCTCGCTTTCACTCTGCACATCTGTCTGCCACGGCACGATTTTTCCCAGCAGAATGATTTCTTCATTATACACTAAATCAATGAACAAACTCACATGTTTTCTCCTAATGTTATCTTTTCACGTGTCTCCCCTCCTTCCTCCGACAGCAGCTCAAACTATACTATTGCTATACAATGCGTAGCCAGTCATTACGATAGCTTATGCTTGCTCCCAGATTCAGTGTAAAATTGTGGCAGTTTCAGTGTACTTTCTCAGTTAACTTGCTTCTTTCTTCTGTCATTTTTAAAGTGGTGTTTCTTCACGGAGCTAAACACTGACTCTGAACTGTCTTCCCTTATCAGATAGTGTTTTCCTGTAGCGGTGCCTCTGCGATTGAGGTGTAGTTTATGATTAAGTATAGCAGGGTAAGGTAAGGGGGAGACAGATCTTGACAGAACACCTGTTGTCTTTGCCACAGTGACGCAACAGTAATACCACTTGGAAACACTAGTGTGCTGAAAAGTTGTCTGTTTCCACCTTAAGGCAATTTCTAAATTAAAGTTCAGTATCTTTAATCTACTGTTAAACTGATTGTGAGTCTGTACCAAAGCTTCATTTTCACATTTTAAAATAAAACGACTCTCCCCAGGATTGTGGATCAGGCCTCAGGTACAGAGATCGCCTCCTTTCCCATCTACAAGGTGTTGTTTTGCGCTCGTGGACGGGAGGGTTCGGTGGAAAGCGACTGTTTCTCCTTCACCGAGAGTTACCGGAGCTCTGAGGACTTTCAGATCCACGTCTTCTCCTGTCACATCAAGGAAGCTGTGAGTTGCATACATATATGTTGCACATGTCAACTGCAGCTCAATGTGGTTTTCACACTTGATCTAGGCTGTGTGAACCAGAAGCCCACTCGTTGACTTGATGTTCAGTGGCACAAAGTGTAAGACTTCATGTTGTGCAATTATACAAAAGACCGTCTAGAGTCTAGCACCAGAGCCTCTTCACAGGTATATTCAAAGACAAGCCAGCAACTCTGTGGGTGGTGAATTTCAGCTGTGAAATACCACATCGTAGATCTAAATTTGGACAATCAGCTTTCTTCATGTAGAACTGTCAACTCTGAAGCACTTTACCAACTGAAATCAAATTAAATTCACATATGAAGTATTTTACAACAAAGGTTTTGTGCTGGTGAAAAGAAAACCAAAGCTGTACCCATTTTTAGCTGATTGTACTTTAAATTACCAAGATGTATTGGTGCATTGTGGTCTGTGTATTTTGTTTTATTTCCACATCTATACTATGTAGTGGTTTAATGATACAGAAAGCTGCATATTTTAATTACACTGTACATGTAAAAGACCAACAAAGGACAGGAGTTGAAAATTAGCAAATAGCTCTAAACTCTCTGTGCAGCACATTAGTTTTATGCTCTGTGTTTTAACCCTGTTAAATTGGATCGTCCTTATCAAATGAATTCAGACAGAGAATGGAGACACTGCTGTCTGTGCCAGTTAAGCCAAACTTGATGCCTCCTTTTAAAAACATCTCATGTTAAGTAAGCAAAGTTAACACCATCGTGACATACCAGGAGAGCAGGCTGTGCAGGATCATCCATCCACTAACAGTAATGAATACGGTACACCTCCGTAATCAGTGTGTACGTGTATGAAGTGAATTCATTCTCAAAATGTTCTGTAGCCTTTTAAGTACTGACACTGATAAACCAGCTGAGGGTGCTGTTGTCTTCTGTTGTATTTCCTCACTAATCTCCAGTTGATTCTACTCGTCTTTATCACTATTCTTTTATTTTCAATTTCTGTTCAATTTTTGCTAATTTTCTTTTGCAACACATACTTTTATTTTTTCTTCTTGCTCATAATAAGAGTCTATTCCATTTAGATTTTGTTCTTTTTTTATTTTTTCTCCTCCCAACCTCCAAATTAGATTACTTTGCGTATTAATTTAATGATGCTTTTATCCAAAGCAACTAATTGCAAGAATCATGCAACCAAATCTTGCCTACTTCCATCTCTTGCTGTCTGTAAAGCTTCTGTTTTTTTTGTTTTTTTTTTCCCCTTTTCCATCTAGGTCAGTCGGATCCTATACAGTTTCTCCACAGCCTTTCGTCGTTCTTCGCGGCCGGCAGACATCAGGGACACGGCGCTGTCCAGTCCACCCGACAGCGACCTCTACACCTTCACTGTCTCATTGGAGATCAAAGAGGATGATGGCAAGGGCAACTACAGGTATTCAGTCCACACATACACACACATGCAGATACACACACTTCAAATAAATGATAAATTTACACAAGGTATGGTGCCTTCATATCTTTTACATTATATATGAAATGAAGGATGATGGTGCTGCTGTATTGTACAATCATGTTGTGCCATTATGCCACTTTTTATTGAAAGCCCTGTGATACATGTGAATCACTCGCACACAGACATATACTGTGCGTGTTTCTTATCTGTTCAGGACTGTTGGTATGACAGATATGCTGGTAGTTGTAAAGCTTTAATGTGCTGCTTCAGTACTGTTTTATCTGACTCTTATTGTTCATCCATAAAGAGCATAAAGCTTATCAGCACTGTGAGACAATTTTTCCATTTTCACAAGCCATCGTATATTGAGTGCTTGAGAGATAGGTTTTCATTTTCTGTTCTGCTCTGAAATAAAATGGCCCAATAGCTGCTCTGAAAGCACAGCAGATCCCCATAATATATAATAAACTCAGAAGACTTGAGGGAAGACAGGCCGTATTTTATCTTCAACTGGGTTAGTCATGCTGAGATAATGAATCTTTTTTCAAACAAGAGCCAGCAAATAAACTGGCACTAAGGCAGAACAATAATAACATCTTACAGCAATAGACAAAATCAAAATGGACTCACATCCCTAAGATCATGTACAATAACCCTCCACCCTTCTTCCTCTCTGCAGTTCAGTGCCGAAGGACAGAGATAAGTTCTACTTCAAGCTGCGACAGGGTGTTCAGAAGAAGGTTGTGGTTTCAGTTCAACAAATGTGCAACAAAGAGCTGGGCATCGAGAGGTGAGGATAACTGTAAAAAAAAAAAAAAAAAAAAAAAAAAAGATGATGCATGACAAGGTCCTAGTAACTTTCCACTGCGGCATCTTTGTTGGAGTCCGGGTCTGTACTCAGGTGTTCTACTGCATTTATTCTTCACCCTTCCTTTTCCTGAGGGATTTCATCTTATCTACTGCAGAGGTTCTCAATTTTTTCTCAGCCAAGGACTCCTTACAAGATATAAAATATACCAGGGATGTTCTCATAGATGTCACTTTGAATAATTTGACAAAGTTTTTTTTTAACACCTCTACTTAGTTATGTGAAAGAACAAAACAAGAGAAATGTATTAGAAAGAAAAATATTTTCACCATGTCACCACACAATAACCATAACATACTCACACATCAGGAGGGTGTTTGACTGTCTAGTGCATACATGAAATAATCACGTTCTGATTATTTGAAACAGGATATAATTTATAATCTAAAATATATAGAAAATATACAGTAGATATTAGAAAAACTGAAATAGGCATACTTAAAAACATTTAAAAAAAACTAGAGCTGCAATGATTAGTTAATTAAGAATCAATTATTAAATTAATCACCAACTATTTTGACAATTGATTTGGTAATTTGACTAAGAAAAACTCTCTAAGTTCTATGTGATTTCAGCTCCTTAAATTTGAACAAGACTGTTAATGACATCATCTTAGGCTTTGGGAAACACTGATTGACATTTTTCACCATTTTCTGACATTTTATAGACTACACAACTAATCAATTAATCGAGAAAACAACTGACAGATTAATTGACAATGAAAGTAATTGTTAGTTGCAGCCCTAAAAAAAGCAATAACAGGCCTGGCATGGAACGTGAACGTGATAGGCCTCTAAAATTGTTTGTGGAAAAAAAAAATAGTCGATTGCTAGTCATGAAATAAATGCAGGCTATAATGAAGCCTTTTGTAAAATGAATAAGTAAGTAAGACTTTTTTTTAAAAATATATCAAGATAGTTTAAATGAATTAATCTGAAAACTTTTCACAGACCCCCTGTCAGACCCTTATTTGAAAATCACTGATCCTTTCTAAAGTTGGAAATTGCAAGCCATCAAATATCAACATCTTCCCATCCTTCCTTCCACCGACCTTCTGCTTTTTGTGGTTGTTTTTTTGTACACGATTAGCTTAACTTACTTTGAAAAGAGGTTTGCCTTTTCAACACTCATGGTGCTGTACCACCAGAGTGTAGAAAGCAGCTGTCTCACCAGGACAAATGAGCTGAACTAAAGGAGGTAATGATGTAGAGCTCAAAAACACTGCTGTAAACATGCTGCGTATGCACACAGCATACAAAATCTATAGCCTTGTTCATTATGGTAAATTATACAATGACTTTCCAGATGAAAGCACCGGACTGCTTGCTCTCACAAGGACAGCGTGCACGCTCAATGGTCAAAATATTACAGAGGGAACGCAACAAGAACAACAAAAAAAAGTAAATGAGAGGAGCCACCCAAGAACTGCTGTACTTAAATCACTTTTGACTTCCTGCAGCGTCTCATTCTCATGTGTTAACATGCTCTAGCAGCATGGCAGCACTGAAGAACTAGGTCATCTTCATCACTCCGCCTTTTCTTCTTCACTCCCTCACCTCCTATTGTTATCAGAGGGAGACAGACACCTGCCCTGTCTTTTATTTTTAGTGTCACTGGAAACCCCTATTGTGCTCAGAACTCATCCTTTCTGAGGTGTTTGACAACACTTGATTTTGTTAACGTTCATTTTTGTAATAGCCTCAGTCTTCATGGTTGCATCATGAGTTATGTGGATGGAGTACATAATGAGCAGCAGCTGAATAATGCCTTCGTTTGGGGGGGAAGCTTTTTACCTGGAATTCTTTTTATTATCCATGCTTACAAATCCTGTTAAAATGTCACATTGTAAGGCACTTGACCCGTACCTTTCAAAGTCGGCGTGAGCCGTCCTGGGTTAACTGTAAATATATTCTTATGTAATGTATTTTTAAAATGGAGAGATTCCCATGCTGACCACTTGATGGCACCTCCAACCTAAAGCTGAATTTTAGATTTATACGAAGTGATTATGTTGGATCTGTATGATGAACTGGAAACAACGTAAACCATGATGCTTCAGTATACACTGGATGGAGAGTGTCTTAACTTATTGATGATGGAACAGACAGCTTTAGAATGTGAAGACCTGAGATATACGTTATAGAAACGCTGTAGTTTGCCTGTTTATCCTATTGTTTTTTTTTAACTTCCTGTGTGTCTATGCCGCCCTTTTCTATGTGACAGTTGGGCCATAACATGACCTGTCCAGGTCCTCTCCTGGCCGGCAGTGGACTTGGGTGTTTCATCCCCCTGCATGGGCTTTGACATGCTGGGTTACATTCTTTTGAGCTGCACAGCTTATCAAGATGGTTTTAATTTTAGACAAGATGATGTATTTTTTATGACTTTCAGCTCAATGCCTGAAAGATTATAATGCATAAACAATATTTATGATAGATAGTCTATTATAATTATTTGACTAAGTATTAAATTGAAAGAAAATTTGTTGCCAACTAAACTAACTAGAATGTTAAACATACAACTTCTTAAATGGGAGGATTTGCTGCTTTTTTATCATTTATGGCCGTAAATGAGGAGTCCTTGTTTTTTTTTTTGTATAGTGCAGTCAATTGTTTTTCAGTTTTCTTTCTCTAACAACTAATTTGACTCACTCTCCTGGAGAATGCAGACTGTAACTGCAGTGGAATTGGTGATTATTGATTTGCGATTGCACCGCCTGTGTCTTCCTTCTAGGTGTTTTGGGATGCTGCTGAGTGCAGGACAGAAAGTCTGCAACAGTGACATGCATCTACTAGACATGGTGAGCAGAACCCACCTTCACTTTACCAGCTTTTTTATTTTTGTGGTCAGAACTAAATTAGCATGTCCAGAGCTAACAGAACTGCAGGTGACCCACCTGTTATTGATCAAGTTTTATTCGTCCCAGTTGATATTTGGGAATCTGATCTATGAGCAGTTCAGTTGTTCAAAAACAAACATCTACCTGCATTTATAATTCAGATCCATAATTTTACAAAAATCTTAAATTTGTTGCAATTAATATAACAATAACATTTTTACAAGTACATAAGCCATACATTTATACCTTCACAGGAGTCGATGGGAAAGAGCTCTGATGGGAAGGCTTATGTGATCACAGGAACATGGAACCCCAACATGCCGGCCTTCCAGCCGCTGAATGAAGACACACCTAAAGGTGAGGCGGGTTATTGACCCCGTAACTGTTGCCACACAAATAACAGCCTCATCTTTATTCACAGTAGCTGTGAAACATTAAAGGGGATTTCTTGCGATTTCTTGTTCTGCAATTTGGATATTGCACTTGGCCATATTGCAGTTCTATCGCGATTGCGATTAATTGTGCACCCCTAAAATTAAGTTAGAACCATGCATAAAGACATGTGAGTAAAATGTTTTGATTTCAGATTTCCTTCTTTCCTAATGCTCGTGCAAACAGCAGCAATTTTGCGGGCTGCCTGTAAAATATTGTTTTTTGAGTAATTGTGCTGTTTTGCAACATTTATGATCTGAGTTAAACGGAGCCCAGCAGTGCCTGTTTACTGGCTGTTCCCATACACACGTGAAGTAGAAATTCTTTCCATACATTACTGTCACAAATGTGATGAGGGACTGCACAAAGCTCAAGGTCACGCCTGGGAATTATGCAATGCTTGCATTGGAACTTGTATGTGATAATTGCCTTCATCCATTCTCTAGCATAACACAGTCTTGTACCTGGCCTTGTGAGCCATTACTTGTCAAAGCTCTGCATGTTTTCACACACCGAAGCATGAACACATCGTCTCAGGCAGCAAAGCCAACAGAGCTGCGGACACTCGCTCATGTGAGAAATAGAATTAAAATAGCGGCATTTTGAGGAAATTATTCTTATGCAGTTCACTTCGCTGTCATGTGGCATTCTTATGTATTCTTACTGTAGCTGCAGGTCTTATACGCTTTGCTCTTTTTATTGGTTCTTTGTTTTGCATGATAAGGCTTATTATAACACAAGTTGATAACATAGACCATGATGGAAATGAGCACAGGGCTGTATCACACTTCCTTTTTTATCTTGACATGTATACACACTGTATGAGCTATTGGATTACAAACATTGGGAACATTAAATACTGTAATATGCAACATTGTTCTACTGCACACACAGTTAATATATTATGAAATAGTGCTGCATGATATGGTGAAAAAAATCATATTCTCATTATTTTGACAGTTTTGCAATATTAATTATGATTAGTGGGAATGATCATTTTTGCATCACAGTTTTCATTTTCACTGAAAAAACTTAAATTATGATGGTGTGACATTTGTTGGGGTCTGTATCAAACAAATCTGTTTTCTTACATCTGCAGAACAAGATTTGTAGGGGAGGGCATCTCTGCAGCACTATACTACTTAAATATAATGCTGATTTGACACTTAAAAAAACAAACAAACAAAAACCATTGTTGGCAAGTCATTAAAAACAAATTCTTATTTACACTGGCAGGCCTGGCAAAAGGCAAAAGCGGATAGGGGCTAAAAAAAAGGTATAAACACACATTACACACACATGAAATGTGTTCTGCGATTTGGATAATATTTCAATTAATTGTGCCCTAATTTATTATGATGATATACTCAGTTGATGTTATACTTCTAAATGTAGGTATTAAGTTAGAGAAAGAGGGAGCGTTTGTTGAGTTGGTCATAACTGTTTTATGAACATGAGCTTCTAGAACCTGATTTGAACAAGCACATAAAATGAAATATTCATGAATTAGCTACAAAGAAATATATAAAAAAATAAGAAAACAAGGTGAAGTGTTTTTCAAGTTTTCAAACAGACTTGCTGCCTGAAATGTATATGTGCTCTTACACCAGAGCAATTGTGGGCAAATATTTTTCATGGGGGGGTCACATGAAAAATCGATCAGGCTGCTGTGGGTCAGACACAAATGAATTGAGGTCCTAATAATGGCCAAATCTCTAATAATGGAATGGTCAGAAGTTTTCTATATTGGGGGCTTGTACTGTTTCTGAATTGCCATGTGATGAATTGTGGGCTAATATTTTGTTGGCAGTGTCCAAAACGTGATATTTGACAATATACAATGGATACTGCATGCAGGTTGGAGCGATGGTAGCAGCAAAAGTAGAAGAAGAACAACATAAACAGCTTTTTGATATAAAAGATACAGTTCATTATCATTACCAGTGAACACAGCACTGACCCATTTTAAAATAAAAGTCCAATAGTGATTTAATGGTTAGCAGAATACTATTGATTTTTCATTTTTGGTATTTCCATGACGGCCTTGCGGGCCAAATGAAACCTTTCAGTGGGCTGCATCCGCCCCCCCAGGCAGGATTTTGCTCAGGTCTGCACTAGAGTGTGCTCAGATGAGCATATTGGAATTGAACGAGTTGATTTATCAGTACGTACATGAGAAAAGACTAATGTTACTGTCTTTTTAACAGGGAAGCGTTTACATGTGTTCTGAGCAGATCACCCAGAGTGTATCCAGGCAGAGAGCTTGCCTCACCAAATCCCTTACAGCTAACAAATTAGACTACTTGGCAACTTGCTGACCTGAAGACTCTGAGAGTTTGACTTGAAGGTGGATGGCAGATCTGTCAAAGCGGTCTACCTCATGGGAGTCAGGCAGTATGAAGCCCAACTAGCTTCAACACAGACACACTTTGTGAAATTACACTTACAGTTAAGTTTTATTTATAAAAAAAGAAATGCAGACTCTATAGTAAAAATGGTATCATATGAACATGTTAGCTAGAGTCAGTGATGAATGTGAGAACTCAGAGAGGTAATGGGACCTCTTTTTCACTCGGAGCATTGCAGGGACACTGTGAAGGTTGGTTGTGTTCCCACAACTGCAAAATGTTTATTTTGGTTGTTCTCAGTATGTGCATTCATGGGCCTTCAGGTAACTTATAACTAAAGTTAATAATACTTTGTTTGTGTTTATTTAAATAAATAAATTACAGATAAAAGAGAAATACTGTTTAGATTAGATAGCTGAAGGTAAGATTTGAGCAAAGTATAAAGTATTAAAGTTGCTTTCTTTTTGTCATACATTATCAATATTCTTGGCGAGTATTTTTCTTCTGAGGAAGTAACTTTGCTAATGGATCAGTGATTGTTATGACATTAAAGCTCTGGTGATAAAAATGGAGCAAAATGAAGCTCATAGAGTCCTTTTTCCAAAAAAAATTCCTGGTTTTCAGGAAGTAGTGGTCGTTTGGTCTTTATAGTCTGAACTAACAAAAGACAACTTTTTTTAAATCAGTAAATGACAAACTATTTCAGCATCAGCAAGTCCCTTTTTGCCATTTTTTTTCCGTTAAACCAGGACAAAACAACATTTTCATAATTGCAGTGTGTATTAAAATGCTGGTAGTTACTTTTTGTCCCTCAGTAAGTTGATTAAAATAATAAAACCTCTGTACTGTGAGAGAGCTTCTTCAGCCCCTCTGTCTCATTTCTGTTTGTTTATACTTACTTTATAATTAGACTGTCCCCACAACAGAAGTATGACGTGGTTAGTTGGTTTGAGTCTCACATATCTTCTTGTTCTTGTTATATAAACCAAGTCCTCTGCTGTACTATGAAATGATTTTATAGACTTCAGTTGTGATGTTGGAGACACCAGTGTGAAGTCCTCATCCACTAGGGGGTGTGACATCCCCACAGGATACATGGTGTGGATTTTCTGCCTCACAGTAGAAGCCAATGAAATGAAAAGCAAAATATCTTCAGCTTACAGGTACATTTAGGGATTTTAAACTCATTGTAAAGTTAGATTGTTTTACTAGCTTCGAGTATGTTTTGAAAAAGAGAAAAATCACCATCATAAATGAAGGCTTTGGCTATTTTCTGCCAAACAGTTTGGTGCAGACTTGGTCATTTTTACCAGCATTTGACTGGTGGACAGTTCATAGCCTGGTTATACTTTCGATGCTCTGAAAGCTGCAGTGCACCTGAAGCTGTGAATCATGTGTACATAACACTGTAACCTTTTTTAAGGTATAGTCCTTAGATAAAAGGGCTTCACTGACTGAAATCAGTGCTCTCTTTTACTTAGATTGATTCATATGAAGTGAAAAGAAGAGAAACAAAGGACTCTTGCATAATGCCTCCACAGTAACCTTGCCTTTTCTCTCATTTTTCTTTCTCTCTCTGGCTTGCTCCAGATAAACAGGTCTACATGACAGTGGCAGCAGACCTGGTTGTCACCAGAGGTGGTGGAGCCAGTTCGCTTCCTGATGGAAACTCTGGTCAGGGTCTATCCATCAAACGAACGCTTCTGGTACTTCAGCCGCAAGACCTTCAGTGAGACCTTCTACCTCAGACTCAGACAGGTATCCCTACACAACTATTAAAACCCTCACAGAACCTGCACCCATTTTCATGCATATACCTGTATTTACATTTAAATCACTCTTTAAACTGCAGTCTGACTGTTTGACTAACTAACTATGAATTAAATGAAGAGGTTTGTGGGCTTCTGAGATTATGACAGTGGTACAATATTTGCCTTTATAGCTCATTTGATTGGTAGGTGAGCTCCTGAAACAATACCCATATGATATAAAGGTGTGAATAACATGCGGAGTGTAAAATGAGTGCACAACAGGGTGTAAAACTACACGCCAGTTAGTAGAAACGATAAAGATCACTGGCTAAGTGTCAGAACAGTTCATTTTCTGTCAGGTTATTATAGTACTAGATATCTTATGTCTTGGATGAATTCATATCAGTTTGTTGTTAAATTAGTTTTTGATTTAGTTCAGGGCAGGAATTATACCAGGGCCAAACAGCCACTGGTGTGGACGCCCTGGAGAGTAGCCGTTATACCCCTTCTACCCACACAGCCAGTTTGGCATGCCCCGTTCTGAACTGGCCTTTGTGCCTGTAAGAGAAAGTAGCAGATTTCCTTATTTAAAACCGCCAGGACACACTGCAGCACGTGCGTGTGGTGGTACCTCTTGCTTTTCATTCTGTCACCCATATTAACAGGTTAGAGCAGCATTTCAGTTGCCTGATAAAGAAAATGGTTTCATGTTTGCCATAAAGATGTTTTTGCTACAGCAGTTTGCATTTAATCTGATTTGTTTAAATTAGTTTGACTGATATCTTGAAATGATTGTGGTAATGATGTTATAATTAAGAAAATAACACGCTTTTGATATTATTTGTCATTGTATATAACAGTCAATCCATTCTATCACGATTTACCCAAAGTGCTCCCACCCACTGTCCTTATTGATGAGAGCAGCCGTACGTCACTTCCCTCGACCACGCCCCCTGTTGGATGAAAACAAGCTCTTTTAAAGTGCCAGCACCAATTGAAAAAGTTTGTCACTGATGTAATAAGTTTACTAGGAGATTCAACAAAGGCATTTGCCACTCTGAGGGGTTGTTCTTCCACTTTGAAAGAGACAGACACTCCTCAACCCCCTTTATTTATTCTTTATATTTTTCTAAGTAACATCACAGATTGTTGAACGGCAAAGACATAACATAATTGCTCCCCTGGCTGTGATATGTTTTCTTATTTTATGCATTTAACCTGGCAGACATCATGGAATCTATATTAATTGCCAGTCAAATTGGAGTGGTTGTTTTCACCCAAAAAGGGGCGGAAGCATGATGCAGGAGCAGAGTACCTGCATGGGTTGCTCTCATCCATAAAAACTCAAAATAGTCAAATATTAACGAAATGTGAAAATGCAGTGACATAAATAAATGAACTGAAGGAGTCTGAGTAGAGACCTCTGGCAGAGTGTCAGCCATATTTCTTTCACAAGGTTATTTAAGTCAAGTTTACTAATATAGTCCAACATCACACATGTCTCAAAGGGCTTTACAGCCCAAAACAGCATCACTTCCCAACTCAGCCCAAAGTCTTCACAAAGAGTCTCCACAAAAAGTGGAGCGAGTGGATGGGCTGCTTAGAGGATGTGTGGAGTGGAGGAGGAGGTCAGAGCAGGCAGCTTGGAGGCGTGGTGCCGTGTCAGTGACCAGTCAAATGCTGTACCCAAGAGAGCTCAAACACTTGGTTGTTGTAAGATCTGTGCTGAAAGATGCAAATGTCTCATCAACTGACTGCCGTTTCTCTTTTTCCATCTGTGCATCCTCCTCCTTTAGTCTGCCTGCCTCTCATTGTCAGGCTGATGCATCGATGTTCAACATGTTCTTCCCTCCCCGTCCTAAAACACAAAATCTGTGTCAGATCTCTTTGTACCCCTGTAATGTCCTCACACTGAAAAAAGCAATGACATTTCTTTTTGATGATGATGATGGTGATGATGTCAGAACGAGGCTGAAATTTGTCGACATAGCGGCTCTATTTGCAACATCACAATCATTAAGAGAAGAACAATCACAACAATAAAGAAAAGAGACAAAAATATATATATTTACCAACATAAACACAGTGGGTGTTCAGGCCTCTTTAAGGTACATTTGATCTGGAATGAAGCTCCATATTTGACTTTAGGACATCATATTAACTGTCTTTTTAAAAGAAGCGTTTGAAAATGCAAATGACAGTTGTCAGGGCATAAAACCTATGAACTGTTGATCTTTACAAATTAATATTCATCAGTCTAGCAATGGCGTAACTGTCAGTGCAAAATGAAAAAAAGATTTTTAAATCAGATTGAATTGGGACCTTAAAATCATGTATTTGGAGAATTTTGACACCCTTGTTCTGAAGATTTCATTTCCTACAACTGACTCTGGCTGGTTGTACGCAGATCCCATCAAAAACCCTTTTATATTCCAAGGATTTCATGTAGAACCCATGCAGAGAGCCCTAATATTAATATATTTTATAAGGGTTTAGTATAACCCTGTTGCCTTCTGAGGGTCCTCTGAAGAGCCATATCATATTCTACTAATGAGGCAGAGAACTACTGAACCCCATGGAGGGGTAATCATGCAGGGGTGTCAAACTCATTTAAGTTCATGGGCCACATACAACCAAATTTGATGTCAGGTGGGTTGGACCAGTAAAACCAGTGCATCTTAACCTATAAATAACAATACCAGGGCTGCAACTAATACTTATTTCCATTATCAATTAATCTGTCATTTTCTCAAATGTCCTCACAGTTTACTGTCATAGAGAACCACAGAAACCAGAAAATATTCACATTTGAGAAACTGAAATCAGAGAATTTTGATATTTTTTGTCATAAAAAATGACTGAAACTGATTAATGGATTAATTAACCCTGTTACAATTTTGTCAGTTGAAAAATGGATCCAATCATGTCTGGACCTAGTCTTTTCTGTAACAATTATTTTCATTATAAATTAATCTGTTGAATATTTTCTTGATTAATCAATAACTTATTTTGCCCTCAGCCCAAAGATTCAGTTTACTGTCAGAGGAGTGAAGGAACTAGAAAATATTCACATTTGAGAAGCTGAAATCAGACAATATGGATATTTTGGCCAAAAAAAAAAAAAAAAAAAGGCTCAAAATGATTAATTGATTATCAGAATGCTTGGCAATTAATTTAAAAGCTGACAACTAATCGATTAATCAACTAATTGCTGCAGCTCTGAACAACACCTCCAAATCTTCCCTTTTTTTCAGTATAAAGAAGTAAAACATTGTGAACACACTCACGGGGTTTGCACAGCCTGAGATAAGTGCATTTTCAGCTGTATAAATCATGACTAGCTGTGCTTTTTACTGAAAAAAATGGAATTCAGCTCTGTAATGTTCACATTTTTCTTTGCAAAGTCATCCAGTGGGCCAGATCGGACCCTTTGGTGGTTCTGGATCTGGCTCGCAGGCCGTGTGTTCGACACTCCTGCCATAGACTGTGTATTGTGGTCATCTATATTTACCCTTGATTCAAAACCTCTGTTAGCACTGATGCCTTCAACAATCCTCAAAGAGCTCTTTCTTCCAAGAAGGACCCTTTGGATTAAAAGGTTCTTAATGGAACCGCTACTCTTACAAAGAACCCTTAATGAACCCTTTCTTCAGAAAAGGTTTTCTCATGAGCAAATGGTTCTGCGTAGCACCTCAGACCTTCAGAAAGAACCCTTTTGTAACCCTTATTTTTAAGAGTGTATCTTACTGTTGATGTGTAATGACAAACATCACACACCCTGAAATGTTCGGCTTTTTGAATTTCCTCACGAGTTGTCTGATTAAAAAGTGCAGAGAAAGAGAGAGAGAGAGAGCGAAGAAAGCACATTCACTTTACCTCCCACCAACACAAGGACAGTCAGCCTGAGCAGTTGCTGCAGGTGCTTAGAAAAATACAGTTAAGCTGTAAGCCTCCGCTCCCCTGTTAAAAAGCAGATCTCCTTTAGTAGGCCGTGGGGAGCTGGCAAAGCAGTGGAGTGTGGGGAAGCTTTGGATTGTAGGGAGCTAATAAGAGGCTCTGTCTCATTATTGGCATGTGGGTAATTAACAGCGGCGGTCTGACTCGTCCGCCTGATTGCCTCTCTAGTTATCTCCTCAGTAAATGGAAGAGTGTTGGACTGGTGCTGTGGTTAAGAGCTAATTAAAAGATAATATTGTGTGGAGGTTTTTGTGGAAGATGGAAATCAGAGGTGATACACACACACACGCACGCACACACACACACACGCACACACACACACATATATATATAAAATATGTAGTCCTATTGTCTTATTTTGCCAAAAACCGTCATTAGCCAGCTGGAGTACCAGGATATAATTATCTTTGCCAACTTCGCTGAATGTTTTCGGTGTCTGCTTCACTGGAAAATGTGTTTGGCGTCTGCTTTACTGTTGAAGCAAACCTGCCAGGCCTGTAGGCTAGATCAGTGGTTTCCAAATGATGTACCGTGGAATTTTGTGACAACCATGCATTATTATTACAAGGTACAACTACACAAAAGTTTACTATATCGGTCCTTTGTATATACTTATTTCCCAGTACAGGGACATGCTATATACCCTAAAAAATCTTTTAAAAACCTTCTATCTCATTACAGTAAATCCAGGCTTAAACCCAAGGTGTGACTGTTGCTCTCTTCACCCGTAGATCTGACCCATATGTTTTGTTCATGTTGTGCTCTCCAGAATTATCGGTCTTTAATTTTCAAGACTCTTTCAGGTGATCTAGGAGTTGTTATTGAGACAAATTGCCATTTTTGGAGTACCAAATAATTTGTTCTTAGTCTTGAATACTAAACAAAAAAATGTTATTGCATTCACAAGTCTTTTGGCTGAAAATTTCCATCGTCACCTTCACATTCTGCTCGGTTAAAAGATATAATGTCATAGTTAACCTTAGAAAAAATTAAATAATAGATTGAGAGGATGCAGACCTGTCTGTATTGCCTTCGGGGTAGGAACTTGATGGTGTTGAAAGATATGCCCTGATTTCACCCATATTATGATAAATTTGTCGTCACTCAATTATATCTCCATGCTTCTGGCTGGCTGGTATAAATTTTAATTGTTTAATCCTCAGACCTATGAGACTTAATATGTGTGTACCTGTAAAACTATCTGCAAATGAGACCAGGACATGGTATTCTTTTTTTTTCCAAATTATTTTATTATTTTCAGTTTCATTGGCCAATGGCCATGCCTATGAGACTTAAGTGACGTCACTTTGTAACTTAATGTTAACAGAGGAGAATGGGACATAGTAATTTTCTTTTATCTTCCTGATACTCCTGTGGTTGGGGGAGGTTTTAGCTGTTGTTCTGTCTGATTTGTTTTGTTTTGTTTTACTTGAAAATATGAAACATGGAGAAATTTCTTAATTTCGGATGTTGTATTAGTACCTACATCTCCAGTAATAAAAATACATAAAACTCTGATTGGCTAGTACCCATTGGCCTCTGTTGATTAGGTTTGTTATCGAGGCTGTTTTGCATTGATATGAATACAGGTGTGCCTTCAGACTTTGGCTTGCCTTTTAGTTTGAAAACCACTGGGCCAGACTGTCTGTGTCGGGTCCTGTCAAGTTCAAGTCAAGACCAGATTTAGATAGAGGAGACTCAACCAAGACCAAACCACTCAACTGCAGTGTTAATTTTGACAGCAAATTTTGATTTAGTTTTAATAATAGTCTTTTGACTTAAATGCCATTTAGTTTTAGTCATCTGAATTGTTTATTATTTGAAAATCTAACTGGTTTCTTTAAAGTGTAATGCATTATTTAAATGTGTCTCTTGGGCGGACGTTTAGCTCAGTTGGTAGAGCGTCCAACCCATGTATGGAGGCTGTTAGTCCTCTGCAGCGGCCGCTCGTTCGACTCCTGCCTGCGGTCCTCTGCTGCGTGTCATCCCCTCTCTCTCTGCCCAGTTTCCTGTCTATTCTCTGGCTGTCCTATCAATTAAAGGCAAAAATGCCCCAAAAAATAACTAAAAAAAAAAAAAAAAAAAAAATTTCTCTAGAATTTCCAGTCTCGTACTACTTTAGGAAACCTCTATTTATCTGTTATTAACATACTACATTTGTGCTCCTTTTTCTCATTGTATGTCTAATGTTAAGTGTACTACATTTCTTTAAATGTGCATTCCTCTTTTTGTTACATATTTACACATTTAGTCATGTTTTTTTCCATCATAAATTACTTTTGTTGTTTAGTTATCATCTTGTCTTCGGCAGTAAAAAAATATCATTGATGAAAACTATGATCAAAATGACTAGCCAACAAAATTAACACTGTAGAACTGAAGAAAATGTTACTTACATCTCTTGTCAAATGCAATATTAAAGATTTTTTAGTTTCTGGAAGATTTGCAGATATGTAAATGTAAAATGTGTTCAGGAGCTGAACCCAACAAAAAATCCAGTGAGGTAAAATCCATCTCACAGAATAACATTTAACAGTGACATCTGTTCTTTCTTTATGTATCAGCAGACACTGTTGGGTAAACCTTCTTTCTCTGTTTTTCTTATTATAAGCATAGCAGATGATACTGTGTTTATACAGTGGGCCTCCTTTAGCCCACATCAATGTTAGTAATTCATTTGTTACCTAAGCCTCCTCGGATTTTCTCTAGAAAATGGCCAGGCTTCATATTCGCTCCCAATTTGTGCTCTCATCACCGACTTGAGTTAGTCATTAGACTCCATGCGAGTGGGAAGATCAATGCAGCTTATTGATCCATTCTGCCAGGTGGAGGAGAGAGGCAACAGCGTTACAGTAATTGAATAGACCAGAAATTAACATCAGCAGCTTATGGCACTCAAGGTCAAGTCTGCTTGTGTCTTTGTTCTCTTCAGCATTTCTTTAGTCCATTATGATGGATTTAAGGAGTAGTTAAAAGCTTTATTAGCTTTGTTAACCAATTTTTAAACTCTAAACTTCAAAACAAAGTTGCTGCGGTGAACTTTTTAAGTTCCTTTGGCTAATATGTTACCCAACACTTTCATAAAATATTTATGAGGTTTTTATTACTTCTTTTCACTATCTCCTGAGTGGAAATAATTGTTTTATTTTATTCATTTGACTGTATGGTCCATCAAAAAAAAAAAAAAAAGACACAAAATGCATTTCATTACTGAAAATGAGCCAGAATAAGAAAAATCTTCAGAATCAGAAGAAATACACAGATGGTCTGCAAAGTCTTTCAACAATTTTTGCTACAAAAATATAATCACATAGTGAAAACACAACCATATTCAATCAATAATAGTCGGTCGAATCACTTTACATCAAAGCTACTAATGTATTTTGTTGAATTTGAAGACCCCTGTGGTGGAACTGGAAGTGTTTCCTCCATCAAAACCACAACATATAATGTCAGAAATATATTTATTTTAACAAAAATCTCCTACTGCTTCTTTTTAACTGGCTAAAGTGCTCCTCACTGTAACTTTGCCTAGAAAAATATAAACTCAGGCTTGTTTCATCTGATTTGAAGGAGAATCCGACCCAGTGGCAAACATTATAAATGACTATATAGAAATAACCAGTTATGGCCATATAGAGGAATCAGTAACACATCGAAACTGTTTCATTATTAGTTAAAAACTTTTTGCAGTAGCTTTAACTGTATAAAGTTCTTCTGTACAATTTTTTAAATGTTTTTACATTTTTTTTTTTACTCTTTATACCTTATTATATGTCATCATTGTGCTGTGGGCAGATAGTGCGCAGTCAGCTTCTGTGAGCTTGTTAGCTGTCAGTGGCTGTCGGTGCTTTTATACGGCTTGTCTTGTTCACCCCTGTGACTTCTGCTCGGTTGACGGCTTAATTGAGAGGCTGGCCTGCAAACGCCTTGCATCCCATCCCAGTTGGGTGGCAGCAGACCCTCTGCTGCGATGGTGGTGGTTCCTCATTCCTGACTCGTTTTCTTTTATTAGTGTCATCTGATGGAACAGTGAGCTCTGGCTGGACAGATTGGTCAGTGTCAGGTCTAAGGGTGGCAATGCTAATTGCCCTGCTGAGGTTGACCCTCATGGATGGTGTACTGATTGGAGGAACTTTTTGCTTGTCCATGACTGGTGCTTCTTTGGCCGCCGTGATGTAGTCAATGTCATTAACGCAGCACATGAACACTTTCACACAAGCTGATTCTACTCCTCTTACTGTAGTTGTCCTGCCGTGATCAGTGATCTGCATATGTAAAAGCATCTAAAAATAAATTGAGCCTTTTGAGCCACTGTACATCAGATCGTCTCCTGGCTCTGATTTGTGTTGCTGTTTTGGTCAGTTCATCTATGAGTCACTGTGCCTCGTTGGGGGCTGCTCACATTCAGTATTTTAGGGATGAAACAATAATTAGACATTGACGTTGCAAAGGACATGATGCCATTTCAGTTGCTGAGAGTTTTTCAGTATAAAATTTGGTGAAATTATTTCAGCGTGTTTATCAATACTCTTGAGACATTCAGCACATTTTAACAAATCCATCTTAAGACTGATAACAGTGATAATTTTGGTCACTGTAATTGTGATATGAAATTTTCGTACAGTTTCATCTCTACGGTATTTAATGAATGCTTAAAAATACTACTGAAACAAACCTGTAAGCAACACAAAACATTGCTTGTTAAACCTGCTGATCTATTTGTAAATGATTCCAATTTTCTTTAATTTGTCAGGCCAATTTTGTGGTAACATTTTGATCCTAAGTAGAGCAGCACATGAACACCGGTGACAAGACAAGAGTTCAAATTCTCCTTTTTTTTATGATCAATGTGCTTGAATATTAATTAGCAAAACTGTGCATGGCAAATATCGGTCAGTCAGTCTGTCAGTGGAAACAGCAACATCGTATTTGCAGTTGCAACTCTAAGTTTGCTAATACTGTATATTGGCATCATTGACAAATTTTAAGCTGTAGGTTGGAATCCTGTTTAATATACAATCTAAGGTTGAAGCGAGTTGTTCCCTCCTGCCCCCTCCTCACCAAACTCGAGGAAGTTCAGGCCGGCTGCAGGAACACTGCAGGAGTGCAAGACAAGCACAACATTATAGTGTAACTATAACAAGCGACAGTTAGTCCTAAACCGTAATGTCATCAGCTGTTTATAACTGTTGATTGTCTGTCAATGTGAAGCTAAGCCCACCATCCTGAAAACAAAAACCCATTGCTCTGAAAAAACAGACAGTTTGAATTCAGTAACTACCTGCCTTACAGCCTGCCAGACTCCATTAATATGTTGCTCAATTAACCGTTAGAAACATCTACTCCTTTTAAAAGATTATTAATGATTTCTTACGACTCATAAACGGGCACTTTCTTATTTGGCGAACATTCTGCATTAATTTGAACTCTAATTAACGTGAAACAATAACACAAGTTATGAACTGGAATAGAAATTTCAGATTTCTCCTTTATGACTGATTTTCTAATTTTATTTATGCAGAATGAATTTTTCTAAATTCATTAAATCATTTCCTCTTCGGGATTAAAAAAAAAATCTGATCATGTGTGTCTGTCTGTGTCTGTGTCTGTGTCTGTGTCTGTGTGTGTATGTACAGCAGGCACCAGATAGGGTGGGTCAGAGCGACGCTGTGTATGAGGTGGTGAGTCTTCAGAGGGAGGCAGAGAGAAGCAATGAAGAAAGAGGACGACTGGCCTCGCCCACTGAGGAAGAGGAGGCAGATGAAGGTATGGAGGCTCTCTCCTCAGTTACTTGGTGTCTACCTTGTTACCTTAAGTTAATCATGCACAATATATATGAGCCATACCACATCACGTAATCACCAATAATGCAAATTCTGTTAATCTTTGAAAAACCAGTTAAGCTTTTTATGCTTAAACTATTAGCTTTTTACGTGTGTGTGTGTGTGAGTATGTGTGTGTACATACATACATACATACATACATACAGTATATATATGTATGTAAATGTGGTCTCACATTGCGCAGCACTGTACAAATCCCTCACAGCCTTTAATATCAGAGAAAAATGAGGTATTTCTATGACCCTTCACAGCTACCAAAAAAAAGCTTCTCGGGGGCAGCATTTACTTTACATTCCATATATCCAGTATTTTTTTTTCTGGGTGGCATGCGTACCTCATCTAAATGAGATGATACGTCCAGATATTCAGTCTGAAATAGAGGTTTACCGACACGCACACATAGACCGTGTTTTATTTGCAGAGAGGCCCTGTCACAAGCACACGTGTACTATTCATTGGCTGACATGAATCAACAGTGAAGTTTAATTTTGTTAAGACACATAAACATTGGCAGGGATGTATGTACGTGTGTGTGTTTGAACATGTGCTTATGTGGGTCGTGTGTAAGTGAGTGTGGCAAGACATGTGATAACAGGAATGTGGATGGATTGTGAGGACTGAGATTGAGTGTGTGTGTTTGCATATGTGTGCAAGAAAGGGTGTGTATTCTGTGTTTTACAACAGATTTTGTGTGAGTGTGTGTTTGTTACGCTGTGAAAAGCAATGACTGCAGTCAGAATCTCAGGGGTTTTGATAGCTATTTGTGTGATTATGCACGCTTGTGTGTGCTAGTGCGTCAAGCCTGAGTGGTTTTGTGTGGAGCCTGGTCCAATCCTGTTAGGGCTTGTTGGCTTATAGCACTACAGCACTGCAGTATCAAGCTACAATCATAACACCCCCCACACGCCCTTTGAGGGTGAAATGAACAGCCGTCTAAAGTCAAGCAGCACCAAGCACCACGGGTGGTTGTTCCATTAATAATCTTTCTAATTAGCTAAATATAGTGCCAGCTGTTTAAATGTATGAAAATGGCAACAATATTCAATTAAATTTTATTTGTATAGCGCCAAATAATAAAGTTTTCTCAGTGCACTTTTCAAATAGAGTAGGTCTAGACCGTATTCTTTATAATATGAAAGAAAAAAAAACTCAGTTGCTATGTCCAAACAGAGCTTTTGACTCCAGCATCTCTGCAAACAGTCCATTAGCACGCTATCAATCAGAACAGAGTCGCTCATCAAGCCATGTTGCTTGTCATATGAATTTCCTGCATAAGTGTCTGGATTGAGACGCTGAATCCATTAAATTTAAACCTGACCTGATATTTTCCCATCAATAATGGCAGCTATGCCGGAGGGATGGAGGCAAAACAGCAGTAACATTAAACGCACCAACACTGGCTGTTAGACTCCAGTGATTCCCAAACATGACCCAGTTTCAGCCCACTAATATAAACAGGACTGGCATTTCCACCTGACCACTGGCCCGGTTGTGCAGGTGTTGCAGATTAGACCTGGCCACAATTCAGGCTACATGCTTCATGATGTTGGTTTGGATAAAGGTGAACGTTTTTGTTTTCATTTAGCTGTTAGCCTGCTACATTTCAACAGGCTACAAACGCCCACAGTGTTTTGGCACAACAAAAAAATGCATCTCTTTTTTTCACTGCAAAAATGTTTCTCAAACTTGTTCAATTGTTCAATTATTCAATTGTGATACATGGAAATTTTTAACATTAGTGACTCATCAAGGCCTGGGCAATAAAACAAGACTGATATGTATCGGCAATAGATGCATCAATAGTATTAAGAAATTTGTACAATAAAATGTTTAGTTTCACTTAAATGCATTAAATGCAAACTCCCATGAAAGGATATAACAAATACGCCCTGGCTCATAAACAGCTTGTCATCCTTTGATAATGGAGCGTGCTACAAGTGACATGCAAACAGCCTCTCAAGAGATGTGTTGCAACTTTGCACCATCAACATGTGACACAACAACAGACACAGTGTGGATTGAACAAATAAGTGAAGACATGAGGAAATTGTTCATCTAAAAGGAGAGGTCAGCTAACCAGTATTTTAGTTTTTTTGTTTTTAGCAGATTAAAGGTCTTTATACATCAACAGTGACTTGAACAAACAGCACAGAATTGAGAATATTTCGGAGGCGAAATTTCGACCCACCTATTCTTGTCAAGCGTGACTCAATTATGCTAATAAATTAGTACGTTCCTAAAAATAAAATGCACCAAGGCAAAAAAGGTTCAGTCAACATCAAGTAAACATGACCCCAACATGCCTGGTTACAACCAATATAGAGAGAGGGAGGAGGACTTAGAGCAGGCATGTCCAAACTATTCCACAAAGGGCCGAGTGGCTGCGGGTTTTCGCTCCAACCAACCAACAGCACACCTGATTCAACTAATTAGCCGTTTGAAGGCTGAAATTAGTTCATTAAACGAGTCGAGCCTGGTGTGCTCCGGCTTGGTAGGAAGAAAAACCTGCAGCCACATGGCCCTTTGTGGAATAGTTTGGACATGCCTGACTTAGAGAGTTTCACTGCTTGGTTCAGGACATATTTCAGGATGGCACCAAGTTTGAACAAGCAGAGAAGTAATGTCAGATTGACCTGGAGCAGCAGCTATCAATAGGTATATGATTTGTGAAAAGTTCCAGCTGTGGTGTGCATTTGGTTCATTCATACTCCTGCAGGAGGTGGGGGTCACCCAGCTGCAAGTTTAAACAAAGACAAGAAACAAGTGATGCACCACGTTGGATGTTTTAGTTGTGGTGTTGTCAACAACATACAGTTTGATTGGTCAGATCTGAAAAAATAAAAGCCACAGTACTGTTCAGCAAAATTCTGTCATTGATGTGAAAGCTTGCATCGGATACATACAGGTAAAAAAAACAACAAAACATTAACGTGCAAATTAATTGTACAAAAAACCCTCCTCCGGTGTGAAAAGGCCTTACATCTATTACCTGGGGATCTTGATAAATAAAGTGATTAATTCACAATATGGTGTTTAAATTCAAAATAATATGGAAAAATTGTATCAACCCCTCAACTCTTTTTCATCTTATTCTGTCGCCTCTCTTTCTTCTTTGCCTCTGTTAGGATTCTTCTACTTTTTTCACCTTGAGGCACTAAAAGGTATTAACAGAGTGGGAGGCACAAGATGCCTCTCCGATGTCTAGCTGCAGACTTGCCCAAAGTCACGAGTCAGCCGCCAAGGCCGGAGCTGACGGCTTTCAACTGGCACTGTGGGAGCCATTCAGACGGCTTTTTCTTTAACGCCCCTCCACTCCCCCAGAGCTGAAAATTGGAGGCGCTCAGGGCCATAGAGCTGGAGGTCAGCTTCATTGTGTACAGAAATGAATACACTCCCAGTGTAGATGCCACCGCTGCGAGCACACACACATTCAATTCATGTGGATGTTTTTATTTTTTTTTCCCCCTTCTTGGAAGCTGCAATGTGGAAAATAGGCCTGAAGCTGACAATTCTCTTTTTTCGTAGCTTTCTCTTTCACAGCATGGTTTGTGATTGTTGCTTATTGTGTTTTTTGTTACTCATTTTATATATCCATGCAGCCACACACAAACAAATGCTATATTTTCCATTTTCACATACAATCACAGACTGATTATACATATATTGGGGCTGTGCATATGCTGTATTATTTATTACTGAAACCATTCTGTGTCAGCACATATAACACAATAAAACAAGAAATTAATTTCACTACACTGGTGTCAAATAAGAGATGAGGGTCAAAACATATGTGTACAAGTACATTAAAGAGTGAAGGTGATCAACATCTTTATGGCTCTAGTAGGGAGCACCAGCTCACTCTAATGTAGACAAAACCAATCCACTAGTGGCTTGAACATCAGAGAGATCCAATTTGAAAGTAATCCTACAGTGAATGCACAGCCCCCCTCCAGATTAAAAGGTAACAGTAATGGCCCTCGTCTTCACACTTTCTTTCATCACCTGGTAAGTTGGCTTGGAAGTGGCATTGGACTCACGCTTCCTTGCCACGTGGCTTTAGCCAATCTGAGGACAGAGGCAGCGGCTTTGTGCTGGGTCTGAACCATTTGAAAGGGCTCATCAAGCATTTATAAAGACCTGAAAAGCTCCCGCTGAGGCTGTAAGGATGTATAGGAACAGCAGTGCATTGAGCATAGTGGCTGCATGTTTTCTCGGATAAAATGTCTCGATTCATTATTTAATGCCAAGGCCTTAGTAGAGCGTTCAGTGGGAGAGAATGATGCCTTTTAACACTTTTGAGCGTGGTTTGTGTTGAATTGAGATGTCAGTGAAACCCAATATTATGCCCTTTTTTTCATATTTATGTGAAATGTCCACCTTTAAAAATGTAAAATTTGACTTGATGCATCTCGCCGTGTTTTAAAGTTGTGTAAACACCTACAGTAGTTTTTACATTAAGGTCATCTGCGTGTCATGACATAATTTATTCAAGCAAGCCTTTGTTTCCATTAAAGACAAGTGTAAGGGGCCATGATTTGTTTATGAATAATCACAGTGATCTAGGTCATAGGAAAGAAAATTACCACCCTGTGGCTGTTTGCCTCCACCAACCAAGACAGGTTCCAGTTTACATCCATATTTGTCCTGAGTCTTAGAATATACGTATGTAGTGAAGACTTGGATGTAACTTTATAAAAGGTATTAAGTGTATTTTTTAATCACTGTATTGACATGTATGATTCCAGTGAATAATTTCAGTCAAATTTTCAATTTGAGGAACCTGCTGTCTTCACTTGGAGACTGTTTTTACAGAGGAGGACAGAGGACTGATAGAGAGCTGAACATTATGATGTCACAGTGAAGCTGACCTTTGACCATTTGGATATAAAATATCCTCACTTCATTTTATCCTATTTGACATTTGTGTGAAATTTTGTCAGAATTAACGCATGAATTCTTGAGTTATGGTCAAAGACATGTTTTTAGAGGTCACTGTGACCTTTGAAATTCTGTTCAGGTGTTCCTGAGATATGAGAATGGTTTGGACAACTTCAGGTCACAGTGACCTTGAACATTTGACCACCAAAATCTAATCAGTTCATCCTTAAGTCCAAGTGGACTGCGTACCAAATTTGAAGTAATACCCTCCTGGTGTTCCTGAGTTATCGAGTTCATGAGAATGGGATGGACTGACAACCCAAAAACATAATGCCTCTGACCATGGTTGTTGCATGGGTAGAGGCATAAAAACTAAGCCAAACGGGACTGACATTTTTTTTTTCTTTGGCTTTACCTTCAGTTTGACTTGTTTATAGAATGAATTCAATATGTAAGATTCATGATCTATCATTATATTTGTTCTTAAATTCACTTGTTCTTTTCTATTTTTTGACTTTTTGAGTGTTTGAGGTTGTATCGAGGTTGCTTAAGATCACACAAAAACACACAATAAAAACCGCCATCCCTCAACAAAAATTGCCATTTACCAAGCTGCCTGATCCGATCTTTCTTCACATATAAGCTGCCTCCGGCGCATCCTGGGAATTACCTGGTGTGTGCCTCACATGGAAATACTTGCAAAGACCAACTAAGAAGTATTGAGGGCACGATCGCCCAGTGCCAGCTTCAGTAGCTGGGCCACATGATAAGGATGCCCCCATGCCGGTTACCCTGCAGAGTGCTATATGGTCAGTTACATCATGGTCACCACTTAGTGGGAGGGCCGAAGAAGTGCTATAAGGACAGGATGAAGAACACCTTGAGGAAGTGCAAGATCCGATCCTGGAGGACGTTGCTTCTGACTGTTCCACCTGGCGACGGCTGTGTAAGGATGTGGTTCGTATGCTGGAGATGGAGAGGACAACAGGCAGACAGCAGATGAGAGCCAGGAGAAATGCAGCCATGGTTGCCACCCTGCCACCACCAGCACCACCTCCACACACACACATGCCCCACCTGCAATAGAGCTTGTGGGTCCAGGATAGGGCTGTTCATCCATCAAAGAATTCACCATTAAAGAAGTGGTCGTGATGGTCGGACAGACTGAAAAGTTGGAATCAAATAAATATTTCAGCCGTAAGCGAGGCCGTGTGCAGGAGTTCTTCTCATTGTTTTCCAGTTGCACCTTCCTCCAGTGCATCTGGCACGCAGCCAGGTGTTCAGAGATTTTTTTTGAAAATGTTTCCAGTTTTTTTTCTTTCACTTAGCAACAATTTTCGGTTTGAAAGAGGACTATTCAAGCTACTCAAATCATGAATGTGTAACCATCTACATCATATACACTGTAGACAAACATGGCCCAACGTTCATGTTTGCATACTCTGAGTAAATATACATTACTTTCTATAGAAAGGTACCTGAGTTTTAAATGCTAATAATGAATCAACATAACAATACAGTATTAGAACAAGCAGATGCACCAGATTTATCTAAATTTAAATAAACATGAGGGGAATTTCAGAGGATCGGTGTATAGGATTAAGGGGGACTAGTTGAGAATGGGTGAAGTTTGGGACACGAGAAACATTATTTTCATTGAAGAGTACCTGTTTGGATGTGGAAGCCAGAATTAAGAGAAGAAAAAGCTTTGTCTGCATACATTTAAATATTGTAATTGAGGGAGAGGAACTCAGGGTTAACCTATGTGTGTGTGTGGTCACTCTAGCATACCACTTTTATATTAGTGTCTCAATTCTTTTATCCTCCCGGGTCTAATACATTTCTCCTCCTCTTTCTGCGTAGTATACTGTATACAATACATATATACACACGTAGTCTTATAAACTACACCTGATATCAGTATACGTGCTGGACATACGGTGTGAATCTGTGTGGACTGTGCGTGTGTTTGTTCCAGTGGGCGGTCTCTGTGTGGGGATCAGTTCATCTCTCCAGCAGCAGAGCAGGCCAGACAGTCAATTAGTGCTTCTGCATCTAAACACAAGTGGTTCACTGTGCTGATTGCCTCTTGTCTGCCTCACGAATCACCAGACAGGAGAACAGCAATAATGGAGAGTGTAGGCACTGCACAGGCACTCCTTCTTCCATTTGAGTGTGTGGCATCAATATTAACAGGTTTTTAAAATGTGCAGTACAGTTCCCTGACGTGTGTGTGTGTACATTGAGAAAGGCCCTGGAACAAGTGATGAAGGCCAAAAAATGTATCCTGATGTCTTTTGACTGTACATTCAATACCATGTGCAGCATTAAAACACAAAGTCAGCACAACACAGTTTTCAACAAGGTGTTGGTCTAGTCTCATGTTGACAAAGGTTATAAATACCAGGAGGGATCCATTTGTGCTGTAAATGTTAATAACTCTGTGTATTTATGTTTCCTGCAGATAGCGACAGCGAAATCTCCAGTGGGACAGGAGACGTTTCTAAAGACTGTCCTGAGAAAATCCTGGAGTCCTGGGGAGGAATTCTCAACAGATGGTAGGGCTTCACAAGAAAAATTTTGAAATTCAGAATGAATAAAATTTGGTGGAGGTGGACAGAGAGAGGTAGAAAGGGGTATTGTGTACAGCATAATGGCTGTATTTTGGTTAAATGTTTAAAACATTTGCACAAGACATCTAGAATATACAGTAAGTCAGTTTGTTGTAAAGAGCAAAATTGTAAATGCTAATAATAAATATCAGCGTTATAACAATACAGGATTAGAACAAGCAGATGCACCCCAAGAGAATCTGGCTGCAGACCTCCAGCGTGAGGCCGCTTTCGCTGCAGGCTCCTCTCTCAGGCTGCCTCCAGTGTCAGGACTGGGACACGAGAGTTGGGGATGAGCTAGTCATGTCAGATAAATTAAAATGAGTAGAATAATTTAGAGGAAAATCAGACATTAACTTTGATAATTTATGTTATTTAATATTATAAAGATCAGTTACAGATTCTCCTGATAATAGGAACAAGATGCACAAACCATTATGCACTGGTAAAAGGTGTGTTACAGTCATTTTAAGCATCTTTTCAGCAGCTAACGTTGTCATTAAGCTGTAGGAGCTTACAAACACACTTTTTAGATATTTTTTATCACCAATTCCTCCTGCAGTGGCAGCTGCACTCTCCATCATCTTGTTTAATACAAGTTGAATGACATCAATAAACCGTTGTTTGCAGGAATTATTGCTTACATTAGTAATTTAATACAGCATACAGACAGCTTTCAGTTTAGCTTGGTCATATTATCTGTTGCTGTAGGCTAACAGTTAATTCTAGGAACAAACAGGACAGGATTCAGGACAACTGCTTAAAATTTGGCACTGTTCTGAACTTTTCAGTGTATCTGGGCACCGTAGTAGAATTTAGTGGCATCTAGTGTTGAGCCTGCTGATTACAAATATGTCGCCTCACTCTCCTCTTCTTAGCATGTAGTAAAACTTAAAGTGGCCATGAAAACTGTGAGACACAGTATTTAGAGTCAGTGTTTGATTTGTCCTTTTTTGGCAACTGTGGAAGAGGACCCGAGCCCTCTGTAGATAAATGAAATAACGGGCTCATCTTATTCTAAGATAACAAAAACACAATGATTCTTGTTTATAGGTGATTATACTCTAATGAAAACATACTTATGAATATTACATTCAACTTAATTGAATAATGAATTAGTTGTCAGCTATTAAATTAATGGCCTGCTATTTTTTAAAAATGTGAATATTTTCTGTTTTCTTTAATTCCTCTACAGCAGGAAATTGAATGTCTTTGGGTTGTGAACAAAATAAAACATTTTAGGACTTCATCTTCAACAGTTATTGACATTTTTGACCATTTTCTGTGACATTTTATGGACCAAACTAATGGATTCATCCAGAAAATAATCAACAGATTAATTGACAATTAAAATAATTGTTAGTTGCGGCCCTGTTTCATTCCCTTTCTGACAATAAATCCCTATAAATCTTACACAGTGGAACTTTAAGAGGAAAACAATTGAGACTTTAAGAGGTGCTCTACATAAACATTGCATAAGAAGACCTAGAATTTATACAAGTAAGTTGTGAATCAATCACAATGCCAGCAGCATCTTAGAGGATATTGCAAAGAAAATGGAGGGCAGACTAGTGTAAATATAATATGATGGTCATAAACACAATTACATGAAACATGATTTTTAGCTTTTCATCTTGTGCAAAAGCACTGTGACACAAACATTAATGCTGAAAGGTGAACTGGGCCCACCTGTCTCATACAGACTGTGATTTACAGTGCACGAACGGAGATCCTGTCATCATTGTAGTTTTAATGTTTTATCATCCTGCTTTGTATGGAAAACAGTTCCCTTCAGATGGAGCTATTCATTTACTTGCTATAACACATACTGAAATGTCATTACTGTGATATTTTGTTCTTTTACAACAACCAGCATTGATACGCGGGGCTTTCGGTGCAGACACTGGCATGATTAACAGAATGAAAGATGGTTCTGGCTTTTCATTTGATTTCACAGTCTGTTTTCTTGCTGTTGCATCAGCACAATGAAGTGAAGTAGTTTATCGGGAAATTGCCTTCATATGGCCTCAATAGATGCATTATGATGAGATTTCAAGCATCATTAAAAAGAGCTGACAGTGTGTTTTCAAAAGCAAGATATTTCCTCATGTAGGAGAGATCTAACAGCCTGGCAGCACTGCGGTTAACACTCTACTCGACTACACTGCATTATTCTTCACACTGTCACTGCACAAATGTCACTGTTACGCACAAAGAACATAATAAAATAAAAACAATTATCAAACCTGTCCAGCTGCACTTCAAATTAATTTTTAAAGTGGTTGAATTGGATTAAGTGAGATTATAAAATAATGGATTACCCCTGCGTGTGTGTGTGTGTGTGTCGGTGTATGGGGAACCTGTCCACTCGTCCGAAGGGTTTGCCCTCGTTGGTTCGCAGTGGCATTCCTGAGCCACTCAGAGCTGAAGTCTGGCAGCTGCTGGCCGGTTGCCACGACAACCACGACCTGCTTGAGCACTACCGCATCCTCATCACCAAGGTAAAGGCACACACACACAGAAACCAGGGAGGGATGACTGCTGATAACGAGTTGCATTTACTGTACGCATTTCTCATGTGTAAGTAGGCGAGCTGATAAAAAACATGTTCAGAAAGTTTGCAAGCTGCTCACATACACAAATGGATGCGTGTACTTCAGTAACTTCAATTTCAAAACATTTTGTTACCATACCCTGATATTAGGGCTGGCTTGCAACAGGCTGTTGTTGGTTTCCACTGGAGTTCTTAGCATTAGATGAAAAAATTGACCCTTAACAAAAGTCAACAGTTACTTAAAGGTTGTTGTGTGCAGTTTTCTGTTAACTGTCTGTCTGTCTACAGTACATGGAGAAATAAGTGTTACCAGAGTTAGTGTTTATGCAGTTTAGAATTAGTGGGAAACATTTTATTATGCTAAGCTAGCTAATGCTACTGGTCATTTAGCAGAACAATATCAACAAAATTTAAATTGTAATTTAAGGTATATTCTTATTATGTTATTTTGTGAGATGTAATTAAAATTTTGTGTCAGATATTTTGCAGCAGTAACACTTGTCAGTTGAAACAGGTCATTAGCAAGCTAAAGTTAGCTTTGGCAGTTGGTTCAGTTAGCTACCCAACAGTTACACCTGGAAGTTGTCTAAATATTTTGTAATTACTAATGAGTATGGAAGAATTTGTTCGTGTGCTGCAAGCTGTTTTGATTTGGCGATGTGTAAATTTTCACTTCGTAAACATGTTATGAATAGCAGAGAGTGTTTGCACGTATGAAAAGCTGGATGGTACTTTGCTTATCTTCCCATTACTTTTACTTATTTGTAGAAATTACCCTTAAGCATACACACTGCATTATCTTTCCTTGCATGTAGATGTTTCTTACACTGTATACAATAATTAACAATTCATTGGTTCTCCCGGGTAAAGTGCAAGTCTGGGTTGTGTTTTGGTGGAAGCCAGATGAGTGTTGTGAATGGTTATGATATCATATCACTGTGGTGAAAATAAATCAGGGAATATTTTTCCTTATTATGTTTATTGTGCTTTGTCTGAGAGTACTAACATCACTGACGTTGCTGTTGTCATTACTGTTCCTCTGAACTGTGTGTCTTGTCGGAGGACACACTCATTTAGCGGTGACATTTAAAGGCATGTAGTGCTGTCTCAGGACTATTACAGCCTGTGTTCGCCCTTTGGCCTCCCAGAGAGCTTGTAAGAATTAAAAGTGAATTTTGGGACCTTTAGTATTTACCAGTTGGGTGTTTTTAGGCTGTGTTCATGTATAATGTACTTGGTGCAGTTTAAGGTTGCCTGTGTGGCTGGTTGAATTTAAGGTGGTGAAACTGTTGCCATACAGGTGTGACACCGACACTGCGTGAAAATCACATTTGTATCTTCTGCGACTGAGGTTGTTTTCACACCTGTACTTGGTTTCTTTTGGTCAGGACTAACGAAATAAAAAGATTCATTGTTCCCTTTTTACTTTTTTTACTTACCTTTTTTTTAAACAAGAGCTGCTCATATCAAGTTATATTAACTGACACGTAAATCACTGATTGGACAGTTTTGTCAACTGTCATCCTGCACGGTCTTTGCTATATGGATGCATGTGACAAAATCCAATGACAGCAAGTCACTTAAGCCCTTGACTGCACCATTTTAAATCAAGAATGTCTTTCAACTTTACTGTTATTGTTAGCTGTATCTTGTGTTTTACACAGTAAGACAATAAGAGAGCCCCCATGGTGCAAATCTCTACTGATGGACACATTTCTGCAATTGCATGGTATATAAAGTCATATTGCCCACCTAATTTGAACCAAACCAGATGGGAACGGTGTAAAAGTTAGCCTAAGACTGTTAACAACACAAATGGATTGCAGTTTACAGTTTACATGGTAAATGGACTGCATTTATGTAGGGCTTTTCTAGTGCTTCCACCATTCAAAGCGCTATACAACACATCACATTCACCCATTCTATTCATACAATAATGGCAGATGCTGCCATGCAAGGTGCCACACACACTCACACACTGAGGGCTATGCCTTTGAGGGCAATTTGAGGTTTAGTATCTTGTGGGCTCCAGGGAGCCGGAGATCAAACCACGGCTCTCCCGATTAGTGCACACAGCTGTGCCACTTTTTTTTTTTTTTTTTTTGTTCTCCTCCAAAATGACTTACAAGACTAGAACAAAGTAACAGTAAATCTGTCCCCTAAAATGGTGGCACCAACACCCAAATTGTCCTTAACAATATTTCAGGCAATCATCAGTAATGAGGTCACACTCAAGGTTAAAAGTCAAAGTTTCAAGGGATAATTCACCCAAAAATGAAAATTCATTCATTAGCTACTCACCCTCATGCTGATTGAAGGTCAGGTTTAGTTTTTTCCACAAAACAGTGCTGGAGTTTCACATGAAAACAGTGATACAAAATCTCCCAAACAATTTGAGTGAATGGTGACCAGTTTTCAAATGGAAAAAACAACTAAACCCTCCCGCCGTTCACTTGTGTGTGCACACAAGTGAACGGCGTTCTGCATTGCTGTTTTCCAGTGTTTTTTCAGTCAGCATTAGGATGAGTAGACATTGACATACATATTGAAGTGGAATTGGTTAGCTAGCAGCTAGCTATTAAACAGTTCTGAGTGTTCATCACTTCACATTTTCAAACAAATAAATGTGGGAGTATTACACACATAAAGACACTGCTGTTAATGAGTTGCACTGGTCTTTATGTGCATATGTCATGTGGAGGCACCTTTTATTCATTTAGTTACACATAAGGTTGCTTAATTACGATAAAGAAAATAAAGCCATTGTTGTGTAATCCAGTAAATATCTTTTTCTTTGCTTCATATATTGATATTTTGATGATTTCATGAGTAAATCATTAACACTATTGTTTTATTTTAATTCTAAAAAGTTGTTTCAACTGAAATTGCTATGCTAGTTTTCTATGATTATCAACCATAGTGAAACAAAATTTTCCAAATGTCATCGAGCAGTCAACCCAGGTCTGTAAGCCATCTTTGTATTTCTAGCAAGAGCTCTGTAAACCAGTAGGTAGAGTGACAAAGCCCCACTGGACCCACTGGACCAGACAGCAGCAGTGGGGGAGGTGATATAAACACGCAAAGCAGACAGAGATCCTCGCTTTTATGGATAATACAATAGTCTTTCTCTTTGCCGCACAGGAGTGGCTGAAACTACCTGCCTCGATCAATAAGCAGAGAGAGAGGGGGGATGGATGGAAAGAAGAAAAATGGAGAGAGAGAGAGGAATGTAGCCCATAAATATGAGGTTGTAGTCACTGAGGGGAGAATTGGAGAAAAGGAATGTGTGTAAACGTCGAGAACTGGCAGATTTCTCTTTCCCAAGTCACATATTTTTAGTTGTCTTTCACCCACTGTGTAAATTTCTCTTTGTCTTTTTCAATCTTTCTCTTCCTCTTACCATCTTTATCTGGTAAATTGGAACAGTTTTTCTTCTGCTCTTTATGTCCCAGTTCTCTACCTTGCTCTCTCTGCTCTTCTTTCATAATATCTTTCTTTTCCCTCTCACAGTCCCACACTTTTTTTGTCTTATGTGCCATCTCTCTTCACTGCGTACACTCACTTCTTCTTTCATATGAGCCATGTTTTTCTACGCCCGTCTCTCTCTCTCTCTCTCTCTCTGTCTCTCTCTTGTGTTACGTAAGACCAAGCTTCTGTAGTTCAGCTCATTTATTCTCATTCCACTGGCTGGGCCATGCCCACATCCTCTGTCTTGCTGGAGTAGTGATGGTATTGATAGGCGGGTGGCCGGGCTATTAATAGCTGCACCAAATGAATGGAACTGAGGGAAGATGGAGGAGGGAGGGAAAGAGGGAAGAGAGGCAAATGACAGCATTGGCGAGGGCGATGTGGAGCTTATTAATGTCTGTTGTCTGGGCTCAGTGACGACGTTAATGCTGATTGAATTTTAAGTAATTGGACTGTCGCCCTTATGGAAGAGGGTATCAGTGTCGTAAATCAGCACCACGTATCACCGGGGGTTCTGGACAGGGGTTATGTTAGTGACCCACAGCCGACGGGCGTAAAACCATGTGTGGTTTCTAGTTCTAAACCTACGTCACCAAAACAGGTTTCTGTTTTGTTATTGTACTTGGTGATTGAACTGATTTTAATTGTGATTTTTGAGTTGTGGATTCCATTTCATTTCGTTTCATTTTTATTTGTTCCACTATTTGTTCCATTTTTATTTGTTCCACTTGTTCCACTCAATCACCAACTATTTTGATGATCAAATAATTGGTTTGAGTAATTTTCTTTCAGAAAAAATGGAAAAATTCTCTGGTTCCAGCTTCTCAAATGTTTCTGTACTCTTTTATAACCGTAAACTGAATATCTTTGCCTTGTGAGGGAAAGAGGGTGTCATTGTTGGTTGTTATCAATATTTTTCTCCATTTTTTGACATTTTATAGACCAAACAACTAATCAATTAATCGAGAAAATAGTCAACAGATTAACTGACACTGAAAATAATCGTCAGTTGCAGCCCTAATTGAGAGAACATGGAAGCACTGATACCCCTGACAGCCAATGCTACTACACATTAACATGTAAAAAAACAAAAGAATCAAAAGCCACACGATAACTAATCAAGTTACTCATTACCTTCAAATAATCGTTATTTTTGTCTTTGTACACGTTATTAATCTGAAAGATGTTTAAATCATTCTGTAGAGTTTTACACCAAACACTGAGATACACATCACACATCTGTTTTAAAGTAGTCTGCGCACTCTGATGTTTAAAATCAAATTTATTTATGTTTTTGAAAACAAAACAAAATTTCCAGCAATCATCTTTTTAATTTCATGGTGCACTGCTTTTCTGCTGCAAACGAAAATTAGCCTCAGCATGGAGGCTCTATACCCAAAAATGTGGGGAAAAAGTGTATCTGCCTAAAACTGACAACTTTTTCTTAAAGCTGCCCCCAGATATCACCGTAAAGGTCTTATAAAGTCAGGGGTTTATCTTAATGAAACTACAGACACTCTGAATGAAATGTCCTTCGGCCGTCCTCCATATTTCACTGTGCACTTCTTCTCTAATATCATTTACTGTAGCAGCCTCATGTTAGTGACAGCGAAGAAGGTAGATTTGGATAGAACACAGAGAAAAGATGGCAGCATTTCTTATTAAACCCATCTAAGGTTTGTACTCTGTATGCTGGGATATGGTATGTACCTGGCTAGTCCAATTTACATAGACTGTAAAATTTGTCACTAATTTAGCATCTAAACCATTGTTTCCTACTGAATTTAGACTCCAGGAGGCTGATGTTTTTACATGGTGATACCATAAAATAAGGGTGGTGAAGCGTTCATTTACAAAATGATTTTCTGAGGTACAATAATTTATATTGTGGCTGTCATTATATCGATTTTATTACATGATTATCGTGGCTAGATTAAGTCTTGATAAAGATATTATCACGATATCTATAGAAAATATGACAAAAAAATGTGGAAAAGTGTTGGGAGTTGGAGAGAGCGTCTGTAACCATAACTGTAAAAAAATGCACAAAATGAGTGTACTGGTGTGTTTGTGGCGAGCGTTGGGGGAGGGAGACAAAGCGAGAACAGAAAGAAATTAATAGCATGTCAGTGTTTCATTTTGCAAAATATCACGGTTATTGTCAATATCGATATATCGTGACACCCCTATTTTATTTCTTTCCATATCTGCAGAGACTGAGAAATTAAACACTACTTCATATTTAATAGGGAAGAATATTATTGTGGAAACTTTGTGTGTATTATTTTTTGAGCTCTTAAATCTTGTTGCGAGCCTCCAAAGTGATCGTGCGATCTCTTGAGGGGTCAGTTCCCAAGGTGAGAACCACTTGGTTAGACCAACTTACTGAGCATTTAGCAGCATGTGGCCCGTGGCCAGTCTAGCTTGATATCATAGATCCTAAGTGTCATGTTCAGTGTTGTACTGCTCTCATTTACAGTCATCACACACAGAGTCACAAATACACACTCTGTCACACACACCATGGCCTTAGGGCATCTGAGACATTCACAAATAACTCTTTTCTCGGCTGGCGCAGTATTGTGTTTGGGGTCTGGGCTGGGGGGTTGCTAGTGACATTTGAACAACCTTTTCGTCTCCCTAGAGCCGAACAAGCCCAAGGTGTGCTGCCTCGCTTGAACCCACAGCTTAAAAAAGCCCAGCTAGCTATTTCCAGGCCTGCCTTTCGAAAGACCAATTTCACTGGCTGCACAGCCAGTGTATTACCAGAGGTCAGCATCTTTCCACAGGTACGACGGCTGTAATCAGAAGCCTGGAACAGTGGTTTCACCACAGCAGCCTGTAGAGAGCCTTGTACTGTATGAAACTGGAGATCCTCCAAGGGAATAGAGTTTTTTTTCTTTTTAACTTTCCTTATCAAACGCTTTCGGATAATATCCCACCCTCTTCTCCCTGGCTAAACATATACCATGGAGTGCGCTCAGAGAATTTTTATCTAATTATTAGCACTAGGTATTGTATGCACAGTGTACTGTATAAATGCTTATTCCAATTGCTCTGGAGTACCATACTGAAACACTGTACACTTGTATCATTCCATCCATCTCTGGCCATTTACATGGAGATGCAGTAAGTTAAATGGCAGTAAATTATAAATGGAATCAAAAACATGCTTCTTTATAAATCCCCAATATATAATATAGAAAAGTAACGCACACCAGGGGTTGTGGTGAGATGCACATCACTGGAAGAAGACTTAAAAGTAGGAAAAACACACTCTCACACTCCATCTCCATATGCATTTCTCTTTTATTAAGATAATGTATCAGCAATCAGGCCCTCATCGCTTCGTATCACACTGGAAGCAAGCAAACTTGAGTGGGCCGAGCGCGAAAAATTGTCCAGATCTACTACGAGTGATATCATAGCAGCACAGCTTGCAAATTCTGAATAAGTTGTTTCGTCATAATAAAGTAATTTCCAAAAGTGAACCACGTTTCTGTATAGCTGGGGAACAGTGTCCTTGCAACTTCCAACAACTCCCTGTTTTCCCTCCAAACCTCTTCCTTTTTTAGGACGTTCCCATTAAAAAGCTGCTATGGATCATGTAAAAGGTGCCGCTTCTCAAACTCTGTAACCTCCCAGACCCTCTGTTGACTGCTTTGATTTGGAGATACAGAAACGTCAAGATGTCAGCATTGATTTTAACCAGATAAAATAGGAAACTTTGCCAAAATGGAGCCATGACAAACGTTTTTTCCGACAAGCGTCACAGCCTGCTCGCTGATGCACGGAGCAGACTTGGGCATCCTCTTTGCAAAAAACTGAAACAATCACAAATACACAGAAACAATTCCTTGCTCACTTGTTCTCATGAGGGTCATCTAAATCAAGTTCAAGTAAACTTTATCATCCCAGATAGGAAAATTTGAGTGGCCAAGGTGTAAAAATAGACAAAACAATAATAAAAACAAGACAAATGCATATAGGTCTACATTAATCCCTGTCACTGTTAATTATGATCCCATTTCTTGATACTACTTGATACTAACTGTACTCTATACAATATTGTGCCGTCACTGTCATTTGGGTAATGTAGCTGTTACTACCAATACTGTGGCCCCAACCCATGTCCTTCATCCTATTGCTTACATGGGCACAGATAAATGTGAGGACACATTATGACCCCCTTATGATTATGTTTGATAGAGAAATGCTATTTCTAGCTACAGAAATAAGTGTAAAGTAAAAGTTTTAAAAGGTTATCGTATTTTAGCTGTAAAGATTTAATGTATCTATCATTTTCCATTTCTTTTCTGAACTTTGCCCCCATCCATGACTGGAGCCAGCTCACTTTAATTCATTACAAAGCATGTAATGAAATCTAAGGGGCAAATTAGAGCAGGGCTGTCAGGTGCTTTACATTTTGATGTTGAATCATATTCAGGCCCGGCGTCAGCTTAGCAATGACATTTAACGTCGTGTACAATCAAAGGTAGCATCAGCCATGCAGCCAGGCTGGAATAATACTACACCCACGCCTGATAACCCACATACAGATACATGGAGTACAATGTACATAAGATAGGCTGCCATGGTAACTGCGAGGGTCTAAGGACTTCTCTCCCCTTGAAGTTGTCTCCATGACAATTCTGTGTCTCCTTTCGCCTTTGTCTCTTAACTTCTGCTTTGGTTCATTAAGTACTTGATATTTGGATAATTGGAACCTGGGTAGGTGGCCAGCTACTTATGAATACACAAACTACTTTTTCAACCTTCTGGCAGCCACTGCCATCACGACTGTACAATGTGTGCACCTGAATGTGGTTTTAATCTGGAATAAAAACTGGACAGCTCTACCATCTAGAGAGCTGTAGAGGTGTTTGGGGTTGAGTGCGAGAGTACAAAGCATACTGGTCCTCATGTTCTTAACATTATATGGACAGAAGGGTGCTTGTTTCTCTGTAGATAAGAGGCACTGAAAATTGCATTGTCTCAATTGACAACAGCACACAAGCCCATGTTTTTTTCTCAATACAATGAAAGAAAAGTAGTTGAAATGTTTCTTTTCTAGTGCAATGTTGTGATTACTGTTTGTTTTGCTAAAGCATGGGTTCTCAAAGTCTTTATGGGTGCCAATTTAGGGAACCAGCATGTGATTGAGGGCTGCACAAAGGTAATTATAGAAAAGCAAACTAAAAATTAAAAACAAGGTGTGAAAAAGAGTTGGGAACTTCAATATTGTTTACTTACTAAACTAACTGTAATAACTTATACAGGAAATGTCTGTAATGTAATTTATGTTTAGTGTTTTTCAGTTTGTTCAGTTTTGACAACACAACAACATGAGGATGTTTATTGAGACCAAGATGCCTACATGACTTTGAATCAACCGTTTTTCCAAAGTGTTGCTGTTGTATTGTAATACTTATTCTGAATTTCTTAAATCTTGCCCCTGACAAATACCCATATATTATAATAAGAAAAGAGAGAGAAAAACAACTAAAACTAATACTGAAACTAAAGAAAACTAAATTAAACCAAATGTTTTTAAACAATAAGAAATTAACTGAAGCACACAAACCCACTCTGGAAACTAACTGGAACTAAATCAAATTGTTAAAAAGAATTAAAAACAAAAAAAATAAAAAACTAGTGAAAACTATAATAACTCGGCCATACAGGAAAAGCTATAAACTTCATTGACTACTGAGTTCTACCTGTTAAGGTAGATCACTTTATTTAGCCTCCAAGGTCAAATGGAGTTGATCCATTTAGCCTGAAATCTCATTTTACCCTCACCCATACAGCATTTTTTCTGTGGTGTGTCTTTCATTTCATTTCCACATTAAATTGCAGAGTCATCCTTCAGAATAAAGCACTGGCATTAATGATGTAATTCCTGTGACATTTGCAAGATGCTATTAGTTGTCATGCAACCAGTGGGTTTTCACAAATTGTCATTCCATAGCTGAGTAGTATATTAAATGTGGGTTATTGAAATGTAGTGATTAAAATATAATGCATGCATTTCATGTCATGTTCAGGGGGCCACAAACCCCCGTACTTAAAGGGATTGTTTGGATTATTTGATGTAGGATTGTATAAGGTACTTGTTGATAGTAAGTGTATTATCACAGTAGATGGCGGTCGGCATGCTCCCACTTCGGAGAAACTGCTGTTATAAAAGCCAAATTTGGCTCTCTCCAAACCAACCAAACTTCTGACAAAATCAGTAATTTTATCTTTCAGAACACTGAGGTTACTGGTCTGCCGCTTCCTCAATTTGTTAGTTTGTTTGTGTTATTGTGTGACTTTGGTATTTTGAAAGCTTAGTTCGGATTCACCAAAGTCACACAATAATACAAACTAACTAACAGATCGAGGCAGCGGTAGACCAGCAACTACTGTGTTCTGTGAGGTAAAATTTACTCATTTCACATACGGGGTTTGGTTGGCTTTTGAGAGAGTGATATTTGGCTTATATAACAGCGTTTGCCTGTCAGATCTGATGGCAAAGTAAAGCAGTGTAGACTTAAACTGATGTTGTTTTTTCTTTTTTTTTTTGCGTCTCCCTGCTTCTCTAAACTGAGGATGTGCCATCTGCTGTAGGTAATACCCTATCGATAAGTACCTCATACAGTCCTACATCAAATGTTAATATGAACTATCCCTATAAGTCTAAAATATGAATTTGTTTGATGATATTCACAGTAGGTATATATTGCTGTGCATATTTAAGGACACAGTTGATGTTTACACCTTGTCCGAACCTCATGGATCTCAAATATTGTTTAATAACCCATCAGTGTAGCTGAAAAACATGTCGTGTGATCAAAGCTAAACACAAAGTTGTTTTTCTTAGGTCTTCAAACGTTGACATTTTAGAGATACAAGGTTTTCACTCCTAGCTGGAAATACAGTATGCATGTATGCACAGTTGCACATTATGCACATACATAAACATAATTCCTCTGGCTTAGTTTTGTGCCCTGCCACTAGTTTGAGGTCTCCCATCATTCATGGATAAAAAAAAATCCCCTTGAGGGTCTAAAGTCTTGTCAATCACAGCCTCTCACGCACAAAGAAACACACACTCACTCCCCACTATCCCATCCTGCTTCATAGTATCTGTAGGGACCAGCTGCACTGCATGGCCACAAGACAGCCAAGCAACACCACTTCTTTTGCCCCTCCTTACAATATAGGTCTATTCACAGCAAGCCTCCCATTCCAGCTCTGTGTGTCTCCATAATGCAGCCCTTCAGCTCCCATTCACATATCCACAGCAGAAACCCAGTAGGCACCACAAAAGGACACACTGCCATTCTCCCACAGCTTCAGGAAAATCAATATCAGGCAAAGAAAAACAAAAATCAGATCTGTCGTTTCTGCAGTCTAATAATTTTGATTCTAGATAGAAATTGACACGCCATGCCAAAAGTCTGGTGAAATAATTTTATAAATAAGTGTGTTTGTTCTAGCTGTAATTGTGCTGCCATACAGTAGTGAGTGTATCTACTCTGTGTGTGTTAGCATAGCCTCCTAGCCATGCTGACACTGATATGACAGCTCGGATTAAGGAGATCCAGCCTCCAGCGTCTTCTCTGGTCACAATACGTGCATGTCTCAGTCCTCATACCAACTGTAGCCTCACAGCTAGAGTAGTGCTCTGCTTCTTCTTCTTCTTCCTCACTGCGGAGTCGCAACAGCTTGTATCTTCTAATTCAATAAACTAGACTGAATAATACACATAGAATATGAAATTGTTTTATTTGATACATATCGGCTGTGAAGGCAAATATATTATTCATGTACATGGATATTGATAGTTTGCCTTGTATGGCTGGAAGATACATGATATCAGAATACAAACCGCCTCCATCTGAGTAGATTCTTGGTGCTGGACATAATTGGACATAATCCATCCAAATATCAATATATTTTAGCAACTATTGTTATAAATATTTCCAGTATAATTTTATGTGGTCAATTTGAGAACTGATCAACAGTCAGGTAAAAGTTTGCAGCCGTGCCAGCTGTTCAAAGAGCAAAAATCTAAGTGTATCTATGTAAATCTATAAAAAAAATCGTCTGTGTTTGAAGTTACAATCAGGCTTTAGCTCTCTGTATATTTAATATCAGCGTTAAGGCAAAAATTAAGTTAATAAAACTACTTTTTATCCAAAAAGTGACAAGACAACCCAATGAAAGCCAATGAGAATACCCAACAGGCATACAACACCCTGTATAACTCAGGACCTAAGGCACCACCTTTTGAGGAAGTCCCTTCATCTTGAACATAATGCAAATGTCAATGTAACTGATCTTCTTCTTCTGTTATATTTCCAGTAGATTAGACACTTGTTCCAGGTGACAGTAGTTCTGGCTTTCAAAATAAAAGTCCAGATTTCACAATAAAGAATTCAAAAGCGAAAAGTAAGACTGCAGAGAATGTATTTAACCTAAAAATGAAATTAAATGATAAACACAAATAACAAACACCGTATATGCAGAGGTCGGCCCTTTGAACATTTTTATGGCAAGTTTGGAGAGGATTGGAGGAATGTGGGTTAGAAGCACAAACAAAAACCCAAACCGCTCCTCATTTAGATTAGTTGGATGTCCAAGAATCCTTATGAACAACAGAATTAGCATTTTCATTCAGGTGTCCAGTAAATTTTAGATTGGATTTGTCCAGAAAGGGTGTAGAAGTAATGTGATTTATTTGCTGCTTACGCAAGAAAAAGCTGCTCCAGTTTGGTTGAAAAGAGGAGATATTTTGTATAATCACCGAAATAGTACTGCCTTCTCTTGAACATACAGTAATGACACATACATAAAACAGGACAACAGAGCGTTGACAGACTTGGCAATTTCTCTGTAAAAAAAGTATTGCCTATTTGTTGTTTTGAAAATGAAAATGCAAAATGCAGCCATGACCTGCATTTTATACAATTCCATGTATTCAAAAAATATCTATTTATTTTTCCTTTGACAGAAAAAAAAAAATCAATTTCATGTGAAAGTACAAAGACTTATTGTTTACATTTAGCTTTTACAGATGACGGAAGAGATGCACATTACATCCTGACCTACATGGTGCAAGGACAATAGGAGCTACAGAATAATGAATATAAATATCTCAACCTGAGCGGTCAGACAGGTCTTCACCGCCATGTGGTGTGAGATTAAATGAAGATGATAGATGGTGATTTCAGTAGGCACCCTGTCTTTGACCTTTAGCTCCTCTTTACCATTCAACTGCAGCAGTCTCAGTGTACGCAGCATACATGCTGACATTGTGCTGGAGGTGAATATGGTAGAGATATGCATTCTGTTAAGGGTGCTGAACATAAATTGTTGTCGTGTGAAATGTGATAATAATAGCTGTTACTTTGTGTTCCACATGCCGTGAGCGAGCTCCTATCTTTATATTTGACGTTTTCCCCTTCCCACTGTGTCTGCTTCATACATTCTCTTTGTTATATTAACCAGTAATAGAAGGTGCCCTTACAAGCATTACTTCCTAAAACAATAATCATAACTTGCTATAAATTTATAACTGCCTTACAGGACTAATTTCACTTCGGCTGTTCGCAAGAGAGGTGACTGCATTACTTAAACATACAATGATGACATTTCAGTAAAGTCTGCAGAGTAATACTCAGGGATGGACGCTAATTTTCACCAGCCCCACAGGCCACCAAGCCCCTAAATTTGGTAGACAAAGTACATGTTTGGTGGCCTAAATGTAAACTTAGGTATACACAATACAGTGTATACATCAGCATCAGGATGCGATTAAATGTCTCCACCCTCACTAGCTGGCACCAGAAATACTAGTCGGTTACTAAACTTATTCATGTACAATCCCATTTAATTGTTGCCTGTAGGCTGTTACGCCTCTAACTGGTGCTGCAGCTCTATCAGACTGTCGCCCCTTGCACGAATGCCCCAATGGCCAGCGAGGTGGCTACGAGCACTGTTCACTTTTTTCATAGAAAGTTTCTGAAAGAAAGATTCTGGATGTTTGTGAAACTGTAACGTTATGTTGCCGAGGGCTTGCAGATAAAACTTTAAATATTTTAATAGTACCTTTTTGTGGCTATTGTTAACGTCAAACCCAGTGTGTTTTCCAAGTCAGTCTACTAGTCTTAGTCTACTTTATACTCAATAACACCAAAGAGCCAAAAGAGGCAGAAGGTCTAACAACAGTTTGGCTTTCAGTGTCCACATGGAAACCAGGATTTTATTTTTGGCAAATAATGTCAAGCTATGATATCTCAATTTCCAAAGCAGTTTTTATGAAGCTTAAGTACTGTAAAGTGACTACTAATGTTGTCAGCGTTACATTTTCTTCTTCAGGGAACTGAATCCAGACAAAGCTTGGCCCACTGTTGATAAATATAAATACTGGATTCTGCCTGCTAAGCTGGTTTAGTGTTGGTCCGTTGATGGTGCTGAATGTTTGTATCCAGGCAGTGAACCATCTCTAATCTGCCCCACTAACCACCTATCGCTCCATATCCCAACCCCCAGACTCTTGGACAAGAGGGTGGTCAATGATCAGAGCTAAAGAAGCAGCTACATTTACTTTATAACCGTTCAGGCAAATTAAATGACTTGAAATTCATTGATAACCAACCTCACATACAACAATTAATAAACCAGTCAGCCAGTCCTAGCTGAAGCACTTCATTCAGACAAGGAACAATAAAAAAGAAACACCTTCAGACTACCGTCACTCAATCCAGGGCTCAATAATAAGGAACCAGGCACGAGGTAAAAAAAAAGAATTGAACTTTTAAACTATTTTGATAATCAATTAATTGTGAAGGTAATTTTTTATGTAAAATGGCAGAAAATGCAATTTTTGGTCTCTCAAATATATAGATTTCCCTTTTCTTTTTCATTTATTAAGCTTAAACTGAATATCTTTGAGTTTTAGACAGTTTTCTGACATTTTATACACTTTGCAGACCTAGAATAAACATGAAAAATTAACTTCAGTTGTTGTCGAACCACTAATAAATAAAATTATTTGTACGGGGGAAGTAAAAATTGACTTTGAGAAAGTAGATTTCTTGCTCGACTGGGCACATAAAAAAACACGTTAATGTTGATCCCTGCAGTCCAATGAGTATCTAATCTGATGGTACTGGAGAGACTTCAGACATGACTGGGCAAACATCCCACAAGCTGCTGCATAAAAATTACTATTGGTGCGACAATAGACATCCGCTGGTCAATTGGATCATTGAACAAAGACTCGTGATATAATATCTCTGACAGAGGAGAAGCTATCTGCTTCACTTGTGCATTATTCCACACATTTACATAATTACTGCAGTTAGCTGTTGTCAAAAACTGTGCAGCAAAGCATTTCTCTTTCACCCTCCTGTCTTTTTTTTTTTTTTTTTTTGACCTGTTTCTCTGTAAGTTTCAATCCAGGAACCTGTGTGTGTCTTGTACAGACAGGACCTTATAACGTCATCTGACCAGGGCTTATAATGCTGGTCAGCATTCATGACTGACTGCTGTAAGCTTTACATGGTCACCAGGTTCTGTAATAACCTTTCTGTAGACATTAGCTCAGCAGTGTTGACTTGTTAAAACAGCATCTGACAGCTTATTTGTATAGACAGGCCTCGGATTGACGTTTTCGTGTTATCTTTGAGTGTGAAGTTTTTTCCATTTGTTTTGCTTTTATTGATTTTTTTGTATTGATTGATCACAATGTCATACTTGCTCCAACAAGGTGCTGTATATATAAACTTACTCACTTAATTACTTACTCACCCTGTCCTGGTATGTCCTTGAACAAGATGGTGAACTCCCTGCCACCTTACTGTAAGTTTCTGTAGATAAGCCCATCAGCTAAACACCTTTTAATGTGGCTGTAAACTCCCTACTTATGCTAACACATTGCTGTTTAGACTGGAATCAGCAGGAGCACAAGGGGTGGTGGAGGGTGGGATGCTGGGAAGCAGTGAAAGGTGAATCAGCCTCCACCTTTTTTTTTCCAAGTGGCCCCGCTGGCTTTGTTTTGGAGCAGAATGAATTATTAACGGTGGCCTTCTGGTCGTGTTTTTCATCAGTGTCCACCTCCAAAGGTAAAGAGCACTGTGCTGAGAGATCTCCATTGACTGGCTCTGTCCATAGTGACAGCAGAACTGTCTGTGTGAACTTTTTTTAGTCTTCACTTTGTCTCTTTTGTTTTTTAGTTTTCCCCTCGTTCTGACCCCTCTCTTCATTTTTTTCCATCACTGTTTCTCTTGAATGACCAAATTAACCGACACAGGTTCTGAAGAATATTTGGTCTCCATGGCAGCTCCATGGAGCCGTCCTTCTGAATAGCAGTACTCCAGTTCACAATTACATTGTATGAAACATGCTGTATTAAATCTTAAAGGGATATTGCACTCCACTTAAGTGGAGTATTATTAAATTTAGGCCTCATAAGCACTAGTTAACAGACAATAAACCTCCAGTGGATTAACCTCCATTGGTGTCTACAGTTACGTTATTGCTGTTTTTGGGTTACATTAACTTAACCTTTAGTCTTAATTTCATATTGTTTGACAAGCTGTAAAAATAACAAGTTATGAACAAATATGCCTGTATTCTATATTTAATTAATAAAACATTATTTCAGGTTGCCCGGACCTAACCATTTAGTGCAGACTGTGAGAAACATTGTTTCTGAATATAATACAATATAATCACATCAAGATGCAACTGGGCACTCTAACTGCCTCCATATTAAAAGTCAATAAGTCTTTGATTGGCTTGAATGCTCTGTCATAAACAGGTGGTGTGTCAAAGAATTGTGTTGGCTCCATGCCACCTTCTCCTCTACAATGTTCTCACATCGTAGTGCATCTTCCTCAAGGATACTCAATCAAGCCATTGTCTGCAAATGGCCCTTCCTCTGAAGGACACATTCCTTCGCTTTTGTTCAGATACCGCATTTGATTTTGCTAGTTTGAGGTGTGACTCTTTGCATGCATCTGACCAAGCACTAATGTAGATTTAATATTGCTTTGTCAAATTAGACACATTCACATTGGTGAATACTACGATGTTTTCCTTTGTCCATCTGCTGAAAGCATATTTTGCAGGCTGACAAGATGTCTATATTTTTCCATGAAGGACTGCAGAGTACAGCTTTAGTGGTCCCTCACTGACTCAAAATGTAAAACCCCACCTCCTGTGTGATTGGTTTAGTTCTTGTAATGTTTGCTCCTTTCAAACATTTATTTTTTTCCAAATAATCACACCACTTTACCCTTCCTGGAAGAGGCCAGGTGCAGTGTTGTTTTCCAAAGTAGCCATTTTCCATCCAACTTGCAGTGAGCCACTCCCCATCGCCTCCAATAAGCTCTAATGGTTCACAAAAAGAAAAAAAAAAAGCAACCGAGTTGCACTCAGTTTTCTTTTTGCCAGATTCTCCTGCCGGCCACAATGTTTGAAAGTTTCTTTCCATCCGTCCTTCTGCTCAGCCAGTTCACTGTCACTTGATCCTCTTTATCATCTGCTGGTCAGAGGATGCTCCCAACTGTCTGAAATGCCAGGCAACTGTAACTAAGGGGCAGGCATAACTGTGCTAAGCTTTTGGTTAAATAAAGAATAAATAAAGTATCCAGAAGAACCTGGATCCTGGCTGGATGAAGGAGGGGACTGATTTTACTAGGATATGCTGTCCATGGGATTATGGTTGTTGGATGTCATCCTGTACACATAATATGTTAATTTATGAAGGAAAGTGCAGGGTTTTCCTCAGATCGTTTTAAGACAAAGGTGGCAAAGTTTGAAGAATAATGTGGCATGCAGGGTGTAGACAGTGACTTTGATTTGACATACGAAAGTGTCCATAGGGATTTAAATTTTACGCTGAAACAAAGATTTATTTATTTTGGCACAGAAATAAAGAAGTGTCATATTTATCTGCACAATTAACTCCCCTAGCTATATTTTTATTTTATTTTTATTTTATTTTTGGCTTAAATAAAAGGGCTCACAGCGTGATGGAAAGGTGAAGACAAGAATTATGAGGGAAAAGAAATTTCCAACGTGACCAGTGAACATGTACCAATTGGTGGGTCAAAATAAGTGTGTCTTATTTGTCAAATGTAGTAATAATGCATTTATTTGGAGTAGCTGGGTCACAAGCTATAAGAGAACTGCAGTTATTTTCTAGTCAAATATTTTTGTAACATAAGTTAATTTCATAGTAGCAATCAAAATAGTTGTGGTACATGAGACCAATTTAGTACAATTTTTCCATAATTTCAAGTCAGCTCAGAGGTATTAGCATAAAAAAGACCAGCCATTAATACAAAGTGGCCCACCATTGAGTTTGATAGGCAGAGAAAAGTGGCAAGCTGAGGCTGATGACCACTGACATTAACATGCCTTGTCTTTCCTTCTTCCTCCGTAGTAGAGACAGTGTAAGGAGTGACTCATAAGGATGTTGGGAAATGTACATTTAGCTATTTTTTGCTAAGATACTTAATTTTAAATGCTCTTGGTTTTTATGTACAGAATGAATGAAATAGACCTGGGTTTTATAAACATGCTGGGGGTAGATAGATAGTATGGAGAAGGGTGTTGAAAGGGAGAAGGGAGTAGGGGGGTCTTTAGTTAACAGAGAGAGATGGTGAGATAAGTAATATGTAAATAGGCACTGTATCCAAATTTACCCTGTGGGAGAAAGCCAGTGTGAGAGACAGAATATTGTGGCAGGGAGCCTCAGGTGCAGCTGGGATGGGAGGAGGCGGGGCAATGAGCGAGAAGCTGAGGGAGAGAGAGAGCGAGAAAGAGGGAGGGTTCGTGTGTGTGTTTGTGTGTGTGTGTGTGTGTGTGGAAAGAGAGAGATTGAGTGTGCAAGCTAGAGAGATTGTGTGGAGAGGGAGGGAGGGAAGTGTAAGCCAGTCACAGCATCTCTCCTTCTCACTGCACCAGGGCTGAGGGACTCTTCGTCCCCTCGCTTCCCTCGCTGCAGATTTAACTCATTTCCATCAGCGCAGTCATCTTTTTTTCTTGCTTTTTACTTGCCGCTTTTGACAGATGCATTGCATTCATCTCTTTCTGTCTGCCAGGACCAGGATTTATTCATCAGAAACGTGGGTTGTCCTGTTTAACGGAATTAAAAGGGGGACGTTTGCAGAGGACAGTGCGTAAAACTGGGACTCCGACTGGGACTTGGTCTTTTCTTTATGTTGCTTGAGTGGATTCCCCTTTTGTTGCACTGCCAGTGTTTTGTTCAGGGCGACAGACACACTGAGTGAGGAGTTGTGGGACCCCATACCTCTACAACTAAACAGCGCATATTTCAAAGGACTAAGGCAAGTTAGAAAATCTATGGTTACATTAAGCACTTGTGGAGAAGGTGCTCCAGCCTCCCCTGCCAGTGTTTGACAATGTCACAACAAAAATGCAAGGAACAAGTTAATGGGATAAATAAGTGGATTGCTGATTGATCTCCACACCCCTCTCTGCAAGTGTCTGCCACAGGATTGCTGAGGAGTCAAAGTGAGTGGAGCGCTGAGTTATTCAGCTGGCCTCTCATTGCTCCAAGAGAGTCCTTCCACCTGCCTGCATGAGAGCCTAACATTCAACACTTTCATCTGCTACTGGACTTTTATTTGTTTGTCTTTCGCGACTTGCAGTCCAGAACACTGAGAGGCAAGTTTGCACATTTTGATTTAAAGTTTAAATCAGAACTCATCCAGACATTTTGACGCACTTAGTTTTTACCTCATTCTGCCTAGGGATGCCTTGTAAACACATTTTCCCCCCAGCGCCATGTGTGCTGAGAGAGCTGTGACATTATCTCCTGCGGAGATCCCCATGTTGTTCTAGCCTGTGTCTGTGTTTTGATTCAGACAATAGCTGGGCATACATGGGCTCCAGACACTGACCAGAGGACCACCAAAATAAGGGAAGCCTGCAGTTACATAGTAAACACTCTAGCACCAACGCACAGTGAAACTTTGGAGTGAACTGAAGGGTTGATTCACAGAGATGGATGTAATTTTCCTCTACAGACTTTGGTATACACCAAGAAAGACTCCTAAGAAGATTTTTTTCCCATCAATGGTTGCCTAAAATGTATTTTTTGAAAGGTAACTACACCTACTAAATTTAATCTGATCTGTAGGTGTGAAATGGGAACTATATGCTGCTTATATGATCTCCTATAAGGATACATCAAGAGAGAAGAGCATTGAGCTTTCCTTCATGCGTTAACCTCTTCATATGGTGTCCTCCCTCACATCTTCTGTGCTCTCTGCCCTTGTGAGGACAGCTTATGCCCTCAGCCTCCCGGTGGCAACCCTCATTAGAATCAGGGGATGAGGCCACAGACTGGCAGGCAAAAGCAGCAGGGAAATTTGCCTTTGGGATAGATGCTGGCCACAGCATTAATGCTACCCTGCTTTAGGTCTACTGAAGGAATACAGCATTTTTTTTCTCTCTACTCCTGACTGTTACCCACCCACTATTTTCACTAACCATGAGTGATTGGAAAAGGAGAGCTAAACGGGTTGTCCTATCCGCCCAGAGGCTGTATTGATTTTCCTCCAGTCAGTGTTCATTTGATTGAGACCCAGCTATGTGAGAGTAAGGTGAAAGAGAGAGTGAGTGTGCTAGAGAGAGAGTATTGAGCTCCATTAACTGAAGGAGGCTGCAGACACCCGGTGTAGAGTGGGTGGGGGGCAGACAGTTCTCCAGTTTCAGGCCAGCTGTCTTATGGGTGGCACACCACAAACCTGACCCACCTGGATAGCACCCAGAACAATGAACCAGTCTGAAGTGACAACGGACCCGGTGCTCACTGCCAACAGCAGCCATGGAGACCTCTTTCCTGGCAGGGCCTCCAACCACTCTTGTCCCCTGGGCTGGAGGCTGAATGAAGGCCTAGAGGCGTGCGTCCTGGAGACTGCTGTCATTGTACTTCTGACCGTGCTCATCATTGCAGGGAACCTGACGGTGATCTTTGTGTTCCACTGCGCCCCTCTGCTACACCACTACACCACCAGCTATTTCATCCAGACCATGGCCTATGCTGACCTGCTGGTGGGTCTTAGCTGCTTGGTGCCCACCCTGTCTCTGCTCCACTACCCAGCAGGCGTCCAGGAGCCCATCACATGCCAGGTCTTCAGCTACGTCATCTCCGTTCTGAAGAGTGTTTCAATGGCCTGCTTGGCTTGCATCAGTGTGGACCGCTACCTGGCCATAACTAAACCACTATCTTACAACCAGCTTGTGACGCCATGCCGGCTACGAGGCTGTATCACCCTAATCTGGGTCTACTCTAGCCTGGTTTTCTTGCCTTCCTTCTTTGGGTGGGGAAAGCCAGGCTATCATGGAGACATTTTTGAGTGGTGCGCTCAATCCTGGCCCACCTCAGCCCTCTTTACAGGCTTTGTGGTGTGTTTGCTCTATGCACCTGCTGCACTCGTGGTTTGCTTTACTTATTACCATATCTTTCGCATTTGCCAGCAGCACAACAGGGAGATCAGTGAACGGCGGGCACGTTTCCCCAGCCAGGAGATGGAAGCTGGTGAGGGAGGTGGCAGTGGGCATCATGGCGGGCACGGGCCAGATCGGCGCTATGCGATGGTGCTCTTCCGGATCACCAGTGTTTTCTATATGCTTTGGCTGCCCTACATAATCTACTTCCTGCTAGAGAGCTCCCATGTGCTTGATAGCCCTGCCCTCTCCTTCATCACCACCTGGCTGGCCATTAGCAACAGCTTTTGCAACTGTGTCATCTACAGCCTGTCTAATAGTGTGTTCCGCCTGGGCATGCGAAGGCTCTCGCAGACGATGTGCTCCTTCAGCCACTGTGCGGCAGATGACAGGGACTTTGGGGAGCCTAAACCAAGGAAGAGGGCAAACTCGTGCTCCATCTGAAGGGATGACTTTTACAGGACGAGGATACTCCTGGAACCTACGAATGGGAAACATGAATCTTAACAAGCTTAGCAGCTGGTTAACTTTCAGTTAAATTGGCAGGGCTTAACCAAACGGAAAACTATTTCTGTTGTATCAGTCTGTCAGCTGACACCAGTGACATTGCCTTGGTCTCAATAAACAATGGTTTATTGCATTACAAGCTTTTCAAGGAGATAGGCGCAGTGTCTAAACAGAGAGGTTTAATGAGATTGAGGCTCTGTGATGGCTTTTATTGTATGGTTTGTGACTTAGCCGTGGATCACATTAAAAAAAAAAAGTAGTCTCCTTGTGGCTTAGTCTTTATATTTCACTGTACATCATCAGCCAGGTCAGACATTAGTGAGCAGACAAAACTGTAAACTCACAAACATTTCCTCAGAAAACAAATGTGACCACACTATTTCATACCTGTTACATTTTATTAGTGGCTGTGAAATGGATCAACCTCATATCCGATGTCTCCGTACTTTCTGTGGCTGTCATTAGCACAGACAAGATAACCTACACTTACTTGTTCTCACAAACCTGTTTAAAGGTTCTGAATGGATATTTGATTTTTTAACTGTATAAACACACACAGTTACAATGATGACAGCCACTATGCTGATAAATAACAGATGGCGTATTGACTGTTTTTTTTTTTTGGTTTTTTTTTTAGAGGAAAGTGAGCAGTTTGTGCTGAGGTATTTCATGTTGAGTCTGTAAACATGATGTGGGCAGGTGAACTGGAGAGAGATGCAAAAAATAACGTACTGATGTAATCGTCAGGTGTTCTGTCACTTTTTTTTTTCTATTAATAGAGTGATTGGCCAAACACCGATCTGTTGCTTGAAATTTGGAGCAAGTTGTCTCTTCAGACCTTCTGCCAAAGCTGGTACATAATGTAACAGTTAAATGGCAAAACTCCAGTTTAGCAGTGTGTAGACAGTTATGCAGTCATATAAAACATACTAATACACAGCACAGCATTATACCAATGACTGCAAGACTATCTAAATTTATTAGAGAAGCGTTGAAGCCTTTAAATCCCCAAAACAGGAATAGATAAACTTTTCAGTTGACTTATCATGGTTACTAATCTATGTCAATCCAACACATTTAACAGGATGAGCTGTATCAGATTTGCCACAGATGACATGCTGCTTCCATTGTTTACAAATTTGAATATCAGCTGACTATGGTTGGTCACCAATTGATTGACACGCCCTTACTAAAAAGCACCTTATTTCATGGCTTGAGACGAAGGATGTGTCAAGTTGGCACTGGGGCCTCTATACTGAGGGCAGTAAAGTGATGCTTTTGAGAGATAACTATCCAGTACAGAGGTTTTTTTTTATTTGTTTGTTTTGCAGAAGGTAGCCCATTGTGCTTATGAAATGTGCCGGATTCCCACCATGGCATTCATGACATGGCTGTGTTATGAGTACTCTGCTAACAGTTTGATGCATGAGCGCTCATGACTGCCGTTTCTAACAAGCAAATAAATATTACATCCTACTTCCCCTGTATATGGAGGGCCATGTATACTGGATAGTGAACAAACAGAATTGGCAAAGTAAACTGCATTTCATACTAATTTTTTAGAATGCAAAAGGAATTAAATTTGTAATATTTTACTTTGGAGACAGATTCTGTAAATGAGCTCGCTTGAGGATATCGTCATTTTTAGATGCATCTCCTGTTGGTTGCTTTTACCCACTCACGAACTTGGCTGTGTCAGATATAGGTAAGAAAAGTGATAGTGGTGGCAGAGCAGACCTGGGGATGTAGCCTGTTTTTTGGTGTTTAACATCAGTGACACAATTATCTTTCTAGATTATAGTGGATTTTCTTTCCCAGCAGCACTGGATCGGGGCTCAGGTTAATGTGATCTGATCTGTCTAGAGGTTGCTGTAAGGTTAAAACTTAACTGATCTGAAATTACATGCTCAGTTGTGGTAAAGGTTTAAGGCTATCAGTGGCTTATCTTATGGTGGGTTGTTAGACTACTGGCCAGACAATCCTCATTACTTTTAATCTGTCCCACTCTTTTTCAGCTCTACAGATTCTTTTGCACTTCAACTACAGACCTGAATGTCTTACAGACTTCTCAATGCTTTGTGAATTAATACAGTATTTAGTGTGCATTTCTCACAGGGTCAAACCTAACTGGAAATCACACTGTAAATTCGGGGGGTAAATAACTGTGCATTGGTATTTGGGGTTGTTGAAATTTTCCTAATCGTTTTCCATGATGTTTGTGCCCAAGCAATAGATTATGATGCTGGGAGGGACCATGAATCTGTGTTAGAAATGGGGTCCTTAATGGATTGTTTGTGGGCCTCATAGGTCTCATGTCCACATAGCGCTTTTTTTTTTCTTCTTCTGGCCACCAGTGTCTTTTTCAGTTGTTACCAATTAGCAGAGCATGTATTCGGCCACCAAGGTGCTGTGCTCCGCATTTTTGTGCAGTCAGTTTGTGCGTTTCGAGTCGAGAATTTATCAGAAAGGCACTGGTGTCATCACCGTCACTTTTATTCAATCATATATTAGATGGGGACTTGTCACCCTGGTAACCAAGAAAATGGAGCCCTGCTCTTTTTTTTCTCACGTGAATTGGTGTGCTGAGACTCAACTCATGTCTGTGCAGGAGCCTAGTAGGGAAAACATTTTTAAAAATGTTTGTGCAGCTGTTGGTGCTTTTTAGCTTCTAATTGAATCTCTATGGTTTGACGTTTAGTTTCTTTCCTGTGTCGGTGTTTGTACTTTGACCTTTGACGTATCTGCTTTATTTTACAGCTTCATGTTCACTTTCAGCTGAGTCATGATTAGGGCTGGGGCAATTTGTCAACGTAATTGACATCATCAGTTACGAAAATATGTCGATTTGCTTATCATGCGTCGTTATGGTCTGCTACGCCTGGTCAGAGCATGGATTCACCCATAGAACAAGCTGCAGAGAGTCAGCCTCATCTTGGTCATCTAAAGTGTGTTCATATTTAAACAGAGATGCAACAGTTCGGCTCTCTTTTGCTCCACAAACTGGACGTAACAGGACAAACTGATCTGTACGAGTGCTGGAAGTGAAGCACCGAGCGACCTGTCCTCCTCCTGCAGCTGCAGCAGCATCGCCCTGTTTACTTTGTGTCAGCACCAAAGCACGACATATGAGGATTATCAACAGGTGGAACATGTTTGTTAGTAGAAGTTACTTAAGATAGATTTTCTAGAAGTCTCTTCATCACCCTCGTATTAAAAGTGGCATCTGCACCGCTGCTGTTAAGGTGCCATCATGTGTCATCTGACCGCGTTATTCTGCTGTTTTGTACTCGCTGTTCACTTTATCTGACACATATGAGACAGAAATGGCTAAAACTAACATTACAGACTGTGTAATTCTTTTCAGTCGGCAGAAAATTGCCAAAAAGTATTTTCTTTGGCTCACACTGATGCAAAAATACACTGCCAGTGATCGTGTTACCTGCAAGTGACTCCAGTGATGAAATACCTTCATGTCATAACCACTTTAAGTTTGAAGTTAAAATACAGAGTCAGTGAAGGGTTGGCAGTGATTAGTGATTAAATTAATATGCATCACAGCTCCTTTTGAATTTGAGGTCCAATATTTTTCTGATCAGACATCTCACATGGAGTCTATTAAACACTGTTGAAATTAGACAAATTTTTTGTGTCTATTTTTCAGGATTATAGTTGAATAAAATATTGAAATATTAATGAGACAAGATTTTGATATGTTATTTTAGGTTAATTAATTGTTCTATAATTGACTAACAACAAAAATAATCAACAGATTAATTGTTGACAAAAATAATTGTTAGGTGCAGCCCTAGTCATGTTAAGTTACTGCTGATGAAAGCGTTTCCTGATTTTGCTGCTTCATAATAAAAGCTTTTAGATAACAAAATATCGGGGGACCGTTATTGGAAAAAATTATAGGAAATGGAATATAGTTAACCGGCGTTTTACAGCCGCTTGACTTAAGACAAATGCGTATAAACACTTGTATCAACACGCGTATCAAACGCGTATGACGCACTTTCAAGGGGTTAGCTCAAATCCAGATCTCCGTCTCGCAATGCTGGACTGCGCAACAGTTACTTTCAAGATATTGTTGTCATAGAAACAAAACCTACGTGTTTTTTTTAAATGGCACAGACGCTTCATCACAGCACTCTGCAGAGCCCTGCCAGCGCTTTTCTAGCAGAAAAAAACACTATGTGGACACAGGACAGAGGAGACGGGTAGTTAACTCCATTCTTTTAAAATATTATACTTCTTTTGTTCTTTTACTGTGCACATTCCAGCTTGGTAAAATCTGAGGACTGTTCCCCAGTGTGGGGCTTTTGATATACAAAGTGCAGATGAAACGTGTTGTCAAAGAATCTAGAGACTGCCTTCGGTTATGATGATTCTCATCCTTTGCTACAGCACAGTCGTAAAATCATTCCAGTCAATTAACCTTGTACATTCCCTTGATCACTGGATCAGTGTCAAAGCGTAATTCATTTCACATGAATACAGCCACGTACTATAGCCAATGACTTATACTGATCTCCCAATTTGCTCATGTAGTAGTGTCATCTGTGGTTTAGGCCTTGCTTGTAGTGTATATACAGTATGTCCATGCTAGAAACCAAGTGACACAGCAAACCCAGCCCCTTGATATTTTAACTGCATTCTATGCTGCTTAACAGTACCCTGTGTAAGTCATTCCTCATTTTAAAGCTGCATGAAGTGATTTTTGACTACTAGGGGCAGAAAGACTCTAAAAAAACTAAGCCTTTAGCTTATCATATTTCAGTGGCATGTTCCAGATCCAGCCGAAACGGAGCTACATGAGCATTTCTTTCCAGGGTCTTTCTGGCCACCTGTTGAATGTAAGAATATTGTTTTGAAGCCAAGGTTTGGTAAATGAACAACTCCAACAGAAAAATATCTGTCTAGTCTACTTTCTTTACCCGGCTCTTTGCAGTTTCACATGAGGCAGGTAGCCTACAGTCAACTTGAAAAAATCATGTGCTGGGAGTGGCTGTCCATGGTTGATACTGTTCAGTGCTGGCATTGTTTTGTTTTGTCGGTTCAGACATGTAAGATAACCATCAGTGAGGTAAAAGCAGCTGTGTAAAGCTGCAGTATGGGCTGTTGATTCTTAGCAGGATCATCGCCATCATCACCCTTTAACCTAATCAGGAGTTGTTTGATTCAGTGTTAGAATAAAAGTATATTGCTTTATGCAGCTTTAATGCATTACAGATTGTTCTGTATACGTGCCTAAAGATGTATTTTGTAGGAAAAGTGAGAAAAAAAAAAGATGTTGAGAAGTAATTATTGTTACATGGACATGCTGCACTTTTTAAAAAAACACATTTTCCAGCTACATGAACATAACTCGTGACCATGTGCACATCTGAAGGTACATTGTCATTGGACAGTTTTCGATGACTTTGTGATAAGTTCAGAAGGGTTTCCATTTGAACTAAGAACGGGCCGAGTCATTCATTCATCACAGTCGATCTGACTTCTGCCTTCAAGTGAGTACATGTTCCACTATCTGACGTCTACATCATATCTGTAAGATAAGAGGCGACAGCAGATTTGTCTTGTGAATTCTCCTTCTATAGCCATATGACCTGGCTTATATGAGGAATAACAGTAGGGAACCACAGCATAGTCGTGTCAAATACTAGACTTATGATAATATTTTTTTAATTTTGATAGCTTGTGTTTTTGGTGCTCCTTTGGAGCATAGTGCAGTGGGGTAGTAGAGAAATTTATAGGATCTGAATTAGTGCTGTATTATCTTCACAACGTGGTGACAAACAACAACAACATATAAGACAAGACAAAGCAAAATTCTTTACTCGCCTAAAAAAACATAGCTCAGTTGTTACCATATAATGTACAAGTTGGAATATTCCACTCAAGTGGAGATTACAGTTTTTGGTCAGAAGTTACACAAATATTCATTCTTTGATGGGATTTTTTTTTTTCTAGCGGGTTTGTGTGAAATACATGTCCTGGCTCAAGATTTCAAAAATCCAAGAGCCACTGAATGAATATTTAGAAAATAAATTGTTGATATATGTCTGTATTACACTGACCAAACAGAAGTGGTAGAAAATCAAAACTGTTATCTTGTTCAAACAAGTCGTCTTATTTTCAAGTGCATTGATCGGGGCTTTTAGTAAAAAGAGTTTAATTAATTACAGAGTAATATGTATTTATTTATTAAGTTATGTTTAAACCTTTACACGATATACTGTATATGAGTATACTGTATATAAAGTGTGTGTGTCTGTTTTTAATCTGCTGTACAGCCAAAAAAATCAGACAAATTCTGACAAAGGTATGGCACACTCATTTGTGTTAAATCAACTAGGCTGCTGATGTTTTGAGTAGGAGGCAGAGTGTGTTAAATTACACAGTATCTATTTTTTTATTTTGAAATTTTGTCAAAGGCTATGGTTTTGTTGTTGCTGCCAACCCAATAAAGGTGAAAATAGTAGACATTAACATCTGTGTAGTTGCTTTTGTGAAATGTGTGTGTTTCTGTAGCAACAGTCAGCAGTTAGCCAACTTTCATTCATAGCCAGTAAAGCTCTCCAGAGTTACCCTCACATTTCCTCCACTTGGCACCTATTTCAAGGAGTAATGAAGAGCGTGGAGATGTAGGCTGGTGAGTGGCTGCCAGTTTGAATCCCTAGACTTGATTGTTTCAATACAGTTACCTAACGCCTGCCTCAGCAAACATTGTTAAGGTGCACTTGAGAAAGATTATCAGATATTGAGCAAGGGTGGTTTGATATACAGTACCAGTTGCTTCTGAAATGTAATAAATGTATAAAGTAATAATCTCAGACGTAAGATGGGCATGTGCGTGTGCATGAATAATGTTTATGTAGGTTTAGATGAAATTTATTTTGTTCTTCCCAGCTCAGTTATGACACATTTATGGTTACCTTTGGGGCTGATTTTCTTAAAATATTCTTATTTGATGATTCCTGAATCGATTTTTTGATTGCTGAATCCTTTTTTTTTTTTAAATATACAAATAACTAGTGCTTGGATTGATTCTACCATATGATTGGAGTTCCCGTTAACCTGCTAACAGAAATTAGCAATCACGCTAATCAGATCAACGCTTCCATGGACACCTCTCACTGTTGCCACACCTAAAACCACATCCATACCTGCCAGTAGTCCATTATTGGTGTGGACAAAAACGGATAAATTGAAGCCTGGCAAGATTGCTTCTCATGTGATTTCTTGATTTCACGAATCCAGCAAACCCTAGCCCTAAGCAAGTGATAAATAAAATGACCACTGCACAGTGGTGGAACGTAAATTCAGAGGAAAATATTGTAGGTTTCTCTCCACTAAATTTTACTAGTTACTTTAGATTAAAAAAATATGTCTTACATTAAGTCTAAACATCTGATAAGCTAATAAAATGCATAAAACATTTTTGGCTCGTGACTCCGTACTAAAAATCAGTGTTGGGGGCCCTTGTCATGTTTCAAATGTCCATCAATTGTTGTCTGTTGCATCAAAGAGACATTTCCTTGCTAAACTTTTCACATGGTTTCATTTAAATAACCTTGCGAGGCAAAAAGAGGCCAACATATCCAGTATTTCACAAAAAAGACTAGACAAACGTCTTAAGCAATGAAAATAGAGTTCAGTTGTTCTTTTATCTTTAATCGTTACACGATCTTTCAGATTTATCTAATGACCCTTTAAAGGTTCCCGACCCTACACCTAGTAGTAAAATTCAGTATTACTGGTATGGTATTTGGCTTAATATCAAACTTGTTTTAATTTTTTTACATCGGCCCAACCCTACTATATATTTGGTACATATGGTACATTCTTGGCCCCAGAGGATGAATCCTAATGAACTGATCTCTTGCAGACATTTAGCTAAAAGCACCAGTGTGCCTAAGTACAGCCCCGCAGAGCCACTAGAGTGGCTGTAGCCTCCGTCTTGTTAATGGATAAATAAATGTTTAAAAATGTTTAACACTGCACATTACATACTGTAAGACCACACAATCAGCTCCCCCTAGATCAACACCTGTCAGCGATTGGGCCACCGTCGCAGCCCAGCGTTTTCAAAGACTGACTGAGGCCATACAAGATGTATGAGGGTGTATTGGTGTGTGGGTGTATGAGTGTGTCCTCCTTATACCATTAAAGGCTTTGGTGGGCGCCGCAAGGCTCCACCATTAAGCACAAAGAGGCAGGAACTGGCTTCCCCTCCAATTATGACTTCCCCACCTCAAAAGAGGGTCAGGTGGTCCTTTCTCAATCAGGACGGAAAGAGGAGGAGGAAAGTGGCAGGGTGGAAAGGGAAAGAGGAAGTGAGGAGAGTGCTGCCATTTGTGGAAATAAAAGGGAATTCCTGATATAGTGTGGGCCATGAATATTGAGCAGGCCTGGACCGGGAAGCTGCTCTTCTTTTGGCTGAATAGTCGGTGCAGATGAAATGCTTTTTGGTAGGAAGAGCAGATACAAATTTTTGTTCCAAAACCAGATATCAAACATAAGAACAAAACTGGTACAGCGTCCAAAAACTGTCTCCTCTGCAACCTTTTTTGATTCAATGGGCATTTTTCATGCCAGTGTGCTTAAAGGTACAGTAAGCAATTCTGGAAAAAGATAGTTTACAATGCCATAAATAACAATTTTAGAATGACTTTCTTGTGCTGATATACATGTAACCTTTATGGTGATATAAAAAGCTGCTATGAACTGTGAAAATACAAAATGTGTCCATAGAGCCACATAAATAAATCAGGTGGCCTAGCACAGCTATATTTGCCTATATCAGTATCAGTGTATATGTTGTCTGATTTTTTTACAGAACTTAATTTAGATTTTAATCTAAAAGTTTTTAGGTTTATAGGCAGCATTTTATGTATATTTGATCCTTTTTCTTAATTCAAGTTGTTCTGTTTTTTATTTATAGATATATATAATTATACAAAAATACAAGTGATAGTTTACTATTTCAGTGATCTGATGTAATTTTAGATTTTACATACATAAATAATGAATATGGGCAAATATATCAATATCAGAATTTTTTACTCCCTAATACTGGCATTGGCATCAGCCCCAAAAATCTGTTATTGGTCAGGCTCTAGTCTTATATAAAGGTGTATAAATACATTGTGTTTTTGTTTGTTTGTTTCATTTTGTGTTGCAAATGTAATTTGTGTATGAAAATAAAACTATCCTCGACTAACAACTTTTGATAAACTTAAATAAAATGTTACTGAAATAGTTGTTAACGGCGTTTTAGAAAGGAGCGTGAAGCTGCTTATATCCTCTCATCTTTTCTCTCTTGCTCCCTATTTCTTTCCTTTCCTTAACCCTCCTTCTCCTACCACCTAAATAACCCCCTACCTCCCTCTCTCCCCTTCCTCCCTCCTGATCATCCTTTTCTCTATCATGTTGCTCTTCTCATTCAGGAAGTTTACCTAACCGCTTCACCTATGCAGCCATCTGTTCTTACATCTTACTTCATCCTTACTTTCAATCTTCCTCCAATACCTGCTCCATCTCCTCTTGTCCGTCTCTCCATTAAACTGCTCGGTGAGGACGATGGGGTTATGGCTGTTCGAAGCTCGTCTGCAATCTAAGTGAGTGCATGAATTTCAAAAGCCAATTTAAGACCAAGAACAAAGGATCGGGCTCTATAATGAGGATATTGTTCACAATGAGAGAGGAAATGATGATGTACATTAACTAAAGGAAAGGCTACCGGAGTTCTTACCCAGCAAATGCCACGTGGTCAGCCATCTGCTGAATCAAAGGAAACTTAAATCTCAAATTAAATTGCCTGTAACCATGTAACCTCAGGCTGGGATGATACACTTACCTGCTGATTTGATACTATCTCAATACTGGGGTGCCAGTTTGATATATATTGTGATTCTACAAGTATTGAGATTTGATATCATCTTATGTCTTTGCTTTTTTAAAACTATACCATGTGAAGCATCATTGCTATACTGCATATAAAAGTAGTAATGCAATTCTTTTTGAAGTAAAGTGCCACATCTAGCTGTTCCTGCTTATCAAGTAGTGAACAATAAATAAACTAGAAAATATAAATATAGGTGCTGCCCTCTCCTGGCACACAGTGTCGCGTCCAGGTGGTAGTAGCGCTTGGGAGTTGGGAATTTTGACTTTGAGTTTTGACCCTTTTAGGTAGCTGTAGCTGGTCAGTGTGGAGTGTTGAAGCCAGAGTAGCAGTTTGATTTAGCAAAGTGAAGTCAGCAGCTATTAGTTTTTATTTCCACAGAGAATAGGATATACTGTATGCTATATGCCTGATGGTATGAGCACACATGTTGTTTTAGCCAATTTTTATTTTGTTTTAACCATCTGAAGTGAAATGGAGCTGTTTGTTAAGATAATACAGGGCTGCCAACTCTTACTGAGCATCGAGATCACACGCTCTCGTGCCACACAAGCCTCACACTAATTGCGCTTCTTCTGATATGTGTTTTTTTTTTCCAAAGTTAAGACCATCTGAGGTGCAGAGCATAAAAGGTAAAGGCAACACTTTTCACCGAAAGCGTGCAACAACAAATCATTGTAACGCGCCTTCTGGTGGAGCAGCCAATAATGATTTTGTGTGTGAGCAACTACCCTGCAGAGCATTGGTAGAGCAAGGCTGAGAGACTGCACATTGTTCGCACTGTGTGTCTCACAACGTCTGCGTATCCAGCGGGTAAGCATCCTCATCACTGCATAACTTATCTCTGAGGGGCGAGTGTTGCCTTTTGTCATGGGTGTGTGTGGGCAGTAGGGGTGACTCATGGATTTCAATCACTGACTTCAGTCATGTTAATTTGATTGGTATGACATGGCAGCGGTGAAAGAAGTACTCAGATCCTTTACTTCAGTAAAATACCAATACCACAATGTAAAAATACTCTAAAAATACTAAGAGTAAAGTATCACCAGCTAAAGTTCTTAAAGCATCTAATACTCATTCTTAAAAACTGTCTCCTATGACTGACATGCATTATATTAAATTGCTCATAATGATGATACCTCGTTTGAGCAGTATTTTGCTGTTGTAGCTTAGAGTGAAGCTGGTTTAACTTATCTTTTTTAACTTAATATACAACTTGTTAAGTGTTTGTAATGAGTCTGCTCAGAAAGTGGTAGTTTATGTTGTTAATTGTCATTTTTGTACTGGTTTATAGTTGTAATCATGAGTGAGGTGGCAGTTACATTTCTTGATCCCAGCTATATTTTACAACGATGTTCTGGATCTGGGTCCAGCTTTGACCCATGTTTAAGTGTTCACATCATCAAGAGTTACTTTTTGTCTCTTAATAATTCATTCTAACATTTCATAAGGAGAAAAGACTGTTGTCACTAATATCCGGCTGATTTAAAGATTATTTTTTGGACATTTTAGCCTTTATTGGATTGGGACAGCCGAGAATACGATAGGAAAGTGGGTAGAGAGAGAGGAGACGAGACACAGCAAATGGGCTGCAGGAGGGAGTCGAATCAGCGGCCACTGCAGAGGACTGATAGCCTCAGTACATGGGGCACATGCTCTACCAACTGAGCCACAGGGGCGCCCCAGTGTCAAGCTGATTTAAGCTTGCACATTGGATCAACTTTGTTAAACCGGAAACTGACCCACCCCTAATATATAGGCCCAAATATTCAAAATATCATGGTAATCCATGTAATAGCTTTTGAGACATTTGACTACAAAACATGAACGTAAATCTCATGCTGGAACTAGAGAATAAAGTCAGTAGGATTTATCCTCTGGGGACCATAAATGTCATGGCGATTCATTTAATAGTTGGTGAGATATGTTTGTCTGGACCAAAGTGGTTGACCAACCAACTGACAGGCCATCATTGCCATCCCTTGAGCCTCTGGTATGGATAAAAAGTGAGCATGCTCGCTCTTCTTCAGTAACAGCACATGCTCACACTTTCATCATAGCCTTGCACTGGCTGTGTGGGTTTATAGTCTTTGTTGAAAACATAATGAAAGTAGTTGTTCTGGGAAGACAAGCTCTTATTTTCTCGTCTTTACCCAGTTTTCCTTGCTTGGTTAAGATGGATTTTCTGGTTACAGTACAGTTGGTGGTGGTGCTCTGGGATTTCTGCATGAAGCTCTAGAGTGTCCCACTGCTCAGTGTCTGATGCCATCTTTGCTGTGGTTTGAATGTGCAGAAAGTTGTCAGTTTAACCAAACACAAAAACTCACAGAATTTCAAATGTACTTTTGTGGAAAAAGTGTCCCAGAAGTTTCATTCATAATCAGAATTTCTAAACTTTGTCTGGATTTCAGTTGCACTCCACAGTTATGATGTGATGCAGTGCTTTCCTGGAAAAACGGTTCCTTATCATGGCATTTCACACACTTACGCGTAATCAAAATAAAAATTACAGAAAATACCTGTAGTTTCATGAGAATACTGTAAGAGGCTCTCAGCAGACTATAGACTTGAGATTTTATCACATCACAGTATCTTTCATTTTATAGATGTCACTGTCTTTCTAAGTGCCATTGTTGCTAAGAGGTTACATTGTCTGTCCAGTAGCAAAACGGCTGCAGGTTCAATTCACAGAATGGACCTGAATTGAATCCTGTCAAAGTGCCCCAGAACAATAACTGGAGCACTTACCCGCCCGCTCATTGCAGGGTGCCTTGGGTAGGAACATTGGACAATGCCTAAAATGTGGAATCACAGGAAGTCCTCATCAGCTGCTTTTCAGAGTTCAGTGTTTCCATTTCACCTTTGGACCTGATGATTGCCGTAGGTAGGCCTTCTATCCATCAGTGGCCACTTGACTGAGAGCTTTCTCTTCCATCTTTTCTCAGTACTTCGACTCTCCCAAATGAGCATATTGGTTTCACTGGTTTCAAGTAATGCTCAGCATTCCACTTTCAGTTTGAAAAGTCTGATTCTGCAAGTTTTCACTTATTGTCCTTTTAGTCTCTGTTGCATCATTGCTCTCTTTTTGTCTTGAGTAATGCTGACTCCACAACTGAGAAACCACTTTGTAAAATCCCACCTCGCCCTTGAGCACCATAGCATCTCTATGGCTAGCGGCAACTATGAAAACCAATTTAGGTCAGGGTTGTTATTTGTGATGGGACCACATTGGCTTTGTTGCTGATTTGGCTGTTAATGCCTCAATCTGCTTGGTCAGGAAAAAATTTCAGTGGTGATAAGGTTGCATGGGTTATTTTTAACCTAATAAGGAATATTTCTTGTATTTGCCCTTGACCTTTAAGGAAAACTCTGGTATATTTCAGCCTGGCCTATTTGAGTTGCAGAATAACTGTACAGTTTCTCTATATACTACATGGCTTTCTTGAGGTTTGACCTCTTCAATCTGGAATATTCCCCATAAATGTGGCCATTGTGACTCTAGAGGTCATGCTAACTTAGCACTCGCCACCTCCTTTGTAGATATTCAGGTAAATGAGGACAACGTATATCATAATGATCTGAACAGATCAGTCTCTCAGAGCTTTCTAACTTTTTAAACTCATGTCTTTGGGTTCGGACTGAAAGTAATCATTGAAAATAACCCCTGAAAAGCCACTTTTGATAACTGTATAGTGATTTAAAACTAGCTGCTGCATAGAGTCGCAATGGCCCCATTCATGGTAAATACATCAGCAAGGTGATTTAAGGTGAAAATGGCTCTTCATACATTAATCACTGTTTGTAGACCAGCTGCCAATGTTGAGGTGAACACCTGAAGGATTTTTTTGACTTGTCATACTGATGGGGAGCTAAAGGTCTCCTAAGTATTGCATATTTAAAAGCAGAAGTGAAATATTAAACAAGAATCTGACAGAACAGAAATATAGATTGACAGCACCCACATCAGGAGCAACTAGTTATTGATTTACTTGAACCACTGCAATGATCATTAAATCTGTAATTGATAAACTGCCAGCGGTGATCTACCTATCTTCCAATCTCTCCATGCCTTATGGTCAGAGGCATGAATATTTTAACGCCAGTAAAGCTGCTTTTTCATATGAACCCCATGACCTTTCACACATGTGGCCACAACAGGAAATTGTCACGTGTCAAATGTGTTCTCCCCTACTGGAAATACTCTATTTAGGCGAGTGTTGACACCTGGATGAAGTGTATAGGACGCAGAGCATGATGCAAAAACTATGCTGTGGAAATCGCAGTGTTTTGTTTTGTTGTTTGTACTCAGTAATTGAATGTTGCTAAAAAACACTTTTTTAATGGGAGACACATCTGGACTGCAGACAGGTCGGTCTAAAACCTGAACCCTTTTACTGCGAAGCCACACTGCTGTAACATGCAGAATGTGTCTTGACATTGTCTTGCTGAAATAAGGAGGGACGTCTCTGAAGACGTTGTCTGGATGGCAGCTTATGTTGCTCCAAAACCTGTATGTAACATTCAGCAGTAACAGGGCCCTCACGATGTGACCGTTAAACACGCCATGGGCACTTTCTGTCAGTCCGTCTCATATGATATATCTTATATATGATATCTTGATATATGGCTTTCGCTTTGCATGGCAGAGCATTAACTTACATTTGTAGATGCAGTGATAAGTGTGTTTACTGACAACAGTTTTCCAAAGAGTTTCAAAGCATATGTAGTAATATACTTTATACAATCATATAGGTTTGTAATTCAGTGATGCTGAGGGTGCGAAGTGTACAGGCATTCAATGTTGGTTTTCAGCTTTGCCCCTTACATCCAGAGATTTCTCTAGATTCTCTGAATCTTTTAATGATATTATGGATTGCAGATGGTAAAATCTTAAATTTCTTGAAATTGTGTGTCGAGAAACACTGTTGTTAAACTGTTGAAGCATAATCGGTCACAGTTTTTCACAAAGTGGTGAACCTCACCCCATCTTTGCTTGTCAAAGCCTGTCAAATGTTTTCTCAGCATTCCACACCTTTCCCAGTCTGTTGTTGGTGCTGTTCCAACTTTTTTGGAACACATGGCAGGCATCAAATTTAGAATGAGTGTACAATGTATATTTATTTATGTATATTCACAAAAAACAATGTGAACAAGTTTAAACATTAAACATGTTTTTTGTTCTGTTTCAGTGAATAGAGGTCAAAAACGCAAGTCATCACATTCCATTTTATTAGCATTTTAAACGGCATCACAACCTTTTTTCAAATTGGGGTTGTAATATACTAAGTAATCTCTTTATAATTAACTCATATCATTAAACATTTGTTGCAGCTTTTTAAGTAATGATGAATGACTTCTGTCAGTGTTTATAAATGCGAAGATGCCAAATTCTTTGCTTTCATGCTGAAAGCATTTGTTTTTTTTTTTTCAGTCTGCTTCAGACTGTGATTGATCTCCATCTCTTCTCTTCCATGGTCAACATTGTCAGACAACTGAGCTCGTAACAACTGGCACTTTGAACCGCTGACATTCTTTCTCCTGTTCGAAAATGATTTTATTGTGACAGAATGGAGCTCATTAAAGTGTTGGCTTTGGAGCTGCTTCAGTCCACTTTCCTGAATGCTGTACTAAAGGAACCTTTAAAGATTTTTTTTATTTTTTATTTCTTTTCTCTTCATCCTTTCAAATTTGATTTAGCACAATTTGCACTAATATTCTTGCTCTAGCTATTCATACATAGAGGACAAAGACAAGCACCTTGACAGACAGTGGAGGACAAACCTGTTTTTTACTGTTAACCTCCCTGCAGACCTCAGGTACTGAAGCTCTGCCAGCAGATGTACAGCCAGCTTCTCTAATTCTCTCTCAGGGCATTTTAGCTGAATTAAATACCATAAGACAGTCAAATTACCCCTTTGGCTCCTTAGCATATTTCCTCCCTCCTCCTACCTCCCCTCTTTTGCTCTCCCTTTCTCCCTCTCTCTGTCCTGAGGCAGTGTTTCCCATAGAAGCACACCAGGCCTGACTGTGTTCAGCAGTTATTTAGTAGTGATGGTCCAGCAGCTCGCCTCAGGCCATCGTTGATATGGCTAGTTCCTCCTCTGTGGCATTTAGCCTTGCTGCTGTTGCCAAGGCGGGAGGAGGGGAGTGAATGAATGAAAAAACAAAAATAAAAAATAGCTGCGTTGGGAGTTTGCTGGGCTGTTTGACCAGTGTGTCATTTTCTCTGTCAGTCAGTCAATCTGTCAGTTTTGTCAATTGGTAGATTCACCAGCCAGTCAAATAATATGCTGAGAAAAAAAGAAAAGAAAATGAAAATATTATTACTGAAACCACATCAAACCTCAGTAACCTATATGGGGCCCAAGCTAGTTGTTTCCACCAGCAGTTTTATCTGTACATCTAGTGTTAATCAGGGAAAAATCCTGACAACTCATTAACAGCTTGGTTCACAGTTAAATAAAAAAGCTTTTATTCTTTTTACAAGAGTTTAAACAGTATATACATAGCCAAGAGGTGGCCTGTCTTTGGACAAGATTCGCCTGTATTTCAGTTTATTAATTGTTTAGATTTGAGGTTGCACTGCGGGTTTCCAGCCTCAATATTTCTGTTTCTGTGTTAGAGACCACAATTACAAAGCCTAGCCTATCAAGTTACCATTTATAAAATGAAGGATTTGCAGTCAGCCCATATAAAGATATGCTTATACCCTGTACTTGAAGCAATGCTTCTGCTGTGTGTGTGCTGACGTGTGCTTCACCCTTTTCTCTTTGCAGGGGGGACTATTAACTGTTGAAATTGAAACTACTTCATTTTGCATTTGTTTGTAAAACATGACTTTATGAAGCACAAACAATTTAAACAGAATAGTAAAGAATGGCCGCTCTTGTCCACCTGGCTGTATATGCGACATGGCTTAGTTAAATAAAACTATGTCAAACGTGATGAAATCACTGCCCTGTCTAAACTAACAAAGCAGACCAAACCAAATCGTGAGAAAACCTGAGCCCGGGAGAAATTTCAGATAAAACGTACATTGTTGGTTAATACATTTTTAATCAGTTAAAGCTATAGACTCATTTTACATTATCCCTTTGAATCATCACATATGACCCACTGGAAGTACGTGGTGGTGGCTGAATCTGCAGAATGTGTGTACATATAATGCATGTTTAACCTTTGGTTGCATCTAAAATAAACTAAGATTCAGAATTTTCTCCACATTTTGTTTAATATTTGATTTCTGGTCAGCTGTACTCTCTCTTTGCATGTAATGATGAGACTGCCATCTCTCCAGTACCACATCCCTGGTTACAGTTGAGTGTCTCCATTGTCTCTCCGGTTCTTCCTAACCGAACATCAGGACTTAAGAGGCACAGTGTCGCTATGGAAACCCTGAGCTGACTCTGAGGAAGCAACAAGGTTTCAGAGAGTTTATTTGAAGTTTAAAAATAGGTCGCAATTAAAATGGATGTTAACATTGGCTCCAAAATAGCAGCCTCTTCATTATTCATTCATGTGCGCTTTTATTTTGAAGATGCAGGGAAGGAAAATGCAGGCAGAAAAGGAGGTCTAAATCCATGTGTGCTGATGTATATGTGTGTTGTGTCTGCACCTCTGTACTGTATTACAAGCTGTTTTTTTCACCCAAAAATAACAAGTGGATTGAAAAACACAAAGACCTGTCTACACATGCAACAATTCACATAACTTTATACACATCCCTGCACAAGTCTGTCCATCTCCTCTCATAGAGCAACCCGCCGAGTGTCTGACCCTCCACTCCCTCCACCTCTACCATCCCTCTGGGTCTTGTGTCCTCACATAACAGAGACTCAACTCATAACCTCCAGTAAAAACCACAACACACAGAAAATGTCAGATATCTGGGGGGATGCACTTTATCCACTGACCTCTCTGGATGATTGTGTTATGTGTGTGTGTGTGTGTGTGTGTGCGCATGTTTGTGTGTGTGTTTGCAAGAGAGTGGAGGGCATCTCATCCTGCTCCAGCACCAAATTGTTCCCTACCAAATGCAGACTGGAACAGTACAGCAAGTTTTTTGTGCAGCTTGGTATGCATATTTTTTTTTAATCATTTTGCAAAGGCAACCCAAATTTCAATTGGTGCTGCACTTAGCACACATAGTACTAATAAATATACTAGAAATACTGTCAGGTACGTTGTGTTATTTTCACAGTGAATAAATTGTAACACTGCACTCAAACAGAACACAAACATTTTCATTAATGCTGGAGAAGTCTGTTGATCAGAGAGAGAGTGGAACATGCTTGTCTGGATATCCAGGAACCCAAGCTGATGTCTTCAAATTTTTAGGTTGATCTGTTAATCTGTTGATCATTTCACAATTCGTCGATTGGTTGCTCGGTCCATAAAATGTTAGAAAATGATGAAAAATGATGATCACTGTTTCCTGTAGCCTATTGTGACATCCTCAGATGTCTTCTTTTGTCCATTACCCAAAGACACTGAGTTTACTGGCCTAAAGGAGTAAAGAAACCAGAAAATATTCACATTTGAGAAGCTGGGATCAGAGACTTTTTTCTTTAGGAAATGACCCAGAACAGTTAACTGATTAGTAGTTGAATAGTTGGCAATAAATTAATAGTTGACAACTGATTGATTGACTAATTGTTGCAGGTTGAATCAGCCAAACATAATCAGTTTCCAGATCAGATAATAGAGAGAAAAGCAGCAAAATTTCAGCAGCTGAAACCAGATATGAAAAATCACTGTGTAACACAAACTGACCTGTGTCAAAGGCCTTTTTTTCTAAACACGTTTGAGCATAGAGTGGTCCTGTCCAGTCAGGCAGGTAATGTTGCAGAGTCAGTATTTGGGTATCTAAACATCTAGTTCAGTGTTTCCCAATCAGGTTATCATCAAGACTCTGCAGAAGCCTGATAACGAGCTGATCATTTGAATCAGGTGTATTGCAGCAGGGAAACGTCTAAACCATGCAGGACAGGGGCCCCGGAGGACCAGGACTGGAAAACACTGATCTAGTTGACTAGTCAACCAATGACAGCATGCCCTCTTTTGACGAAGCTTTAACGAGCAAACAGTTGGCATTTTTGCTTGATAAATGACTTAATCCATTGTCAGTGTTGGGGGTAACATGTTACAAAGTAGTGCGTTAAAATACTGACATTACCTTTTTGTTGAAATGAACAACGTAATGTGTTGCTCTGTTATTTAGTTACATTTTCAAATATGCAGTTTGTTACGGTTACAATTTTACTGTATTTTCACCACTGCAAGAAGTACCAGGTACCTGGACCTGTCACCAGAGGAGACTTTTTTCATTTGACACAGAGGACAGACAAAACCTACAGTCTCAACAGACACTGAAATCGCAGAGTATCACAAATCAAGTGTCCAAGTCTTGAGATGGGTGTATTGAACAAGTTTCCCATGATTACAACTTTCTTTGAGCCAGTACAGCACCATCCAGTCCAGTGCGCCTGCGGAGAGGCTTTTTAGCATTGGAAGTCTCATCAGCTGTGTTGTGTCTCTGCCCAGTTTGCTGTCAGATTGTCAGGACAATATAAGCAGCATGCACAAGAAATTGCAAAAGGGTTCTCATTTTTGGTAACATAAAAGTACTTGAACAAGTTACTTTTAATCGTTTTAGCACTACTCAATTAATTTAAAAAGAGATATTAAAAAGATGTTGGGCAAAACTACTAATACTAGTAACAGCTCTGTTACCCCTCAGCTTTCTGGTGTGTCAAGTGTTTTCTCCAACCTGCTTTCTTGTCACCAATTTCACTGCAAGCAAAATGAGAATTTTTGCTTTCCATCTGAACACTGTGTCTGCACTTCCAACTCGGCTTATTGAAATGCAGAACCAGCCGGACCATTAAAATGCCACGGCAGCGATACAGAGACAGATGAATTTGCAATCTGCCAGGCGGGCCAGCTGTTGCCCCCCCACCACCCGCAACCCTCCAGGGAAGCCTCTAGAAACTTCCTCGCCAGCAACCAAGGACAAAGGCCTCAGGGGGAGCTGGTTTTTAATTACCGGGCTGCCGTCCTCAGAATATCACACCAGTAGATTATCTCGCTGTGTCCCACTGAAATGAAGAGAAATGAGGAGTGTTTTGGGGAGCCAGGTGTGTCAGCAGAGAGGGGTGGTGTCATCATAGTGTTGAGCTGTCTGACTTTGTTATGACTAGAGGCTAGACTTTAAAGTTGTAATACAGTCTTTGATTTGTGTCTGACATATTTTCAAAATTAGCACCTTTTGGTATCCAAAGCACAAGAGGACCAAAGCATTTTTCAGTTTCCTTCATTAAACTGGCATTTTGGGAGTTTCTTAAGACTCAGCCTTTTAATCCCAAGACCTGTAATGTTAAGAGCTGCAAACTTACCTAAATCCCCAAAGTGGGACTTTAATCTTATGTTTGAACAGATGTTAGACAAAACAGAGGACGCAGCTTAAATGAAGTTTAAAATTTTATTGGCAGATTAGCAACTTTATACTAGAAATTTTTATTCCTTCTGCAGCTTCAGGGTTTTTTTTTTCCTCAAACCATTAATTTTTTAAGGAAGCCACAAGGTGTCTTAGTGGAAAATAATGGCAGACCTTTGAATTGCCTAGAAAGCATTTTATATTTAAGGAAAGGAAAGGTTCGCTGAGCATGCATTTTTTCTCTTTAAAAGCACCTACCTTCATAGCCACACAATTCTACTGATCATCAACCTCACAGACAAGCCTAATTTTTTTCCCCTAATTATCATGTTTGCAAGAAGCAGATCAGAGCCATGTAGTAGTACAGGACTTGTTCCTAGTGATGCTCAAATCTGCAAAACATTCAGTAAACATTACAAATGTTTAAGGAAGGATGAAATACTAGTCAAAAAATACTGCTGACACTGGAAGGTCATTGCAAGACCAATATGGGTTTTTCACTGGCTTATGTCCATATTGCAAGAGCAGGGTGGCTGATGGCTGATAATGCTGAAACAAAGAAACGTTGTGCATAATTCCTTTATTCTGTGCACATTACAATGTAACATATATATTAATAGCCATTAACATGTCATTTTAGATGGATTTTTTTTTATTAATTAATGAACTATAAAAATACATTGGGCTATACTGTAAATTTCAGATGTGACTGGTATTTAAGAGAGAGCAGGGTACAGTATGTCAAAAGCAGTGTCATTCAACTGTGTTTTTCTGTATGATATAATTTAATATATATATTTAACTCTAGCCAGCAACTGTTTTAGATGAGATTTGCTGTGATTTAGGATGGAGCAGCATGTTAGTATTTTGACAGGTGATGGTGACTGAGGAAATTTTGGCAAACAAACAGACAAGGCAGCCTGCAGATGGTTGCAAACAGTTTTTGTTTTTTGGCCTTCAGAGTGCAGGCATTAGCCTGAGAATGCCAGATAATCGGATGTTTAATCGGCTGACCGATTAATCAGTCTATTACAAACAAGTACAGTATACATGCCTTTATCAGTACATTCAAAAACAAAAGCAATGCATCTTTTTTTTATACATCCTTCCTTCCTTCATCCCTCCTTTTCTGTTTTTTTGGAGGAATTTTCATAAGGTTTTTCTGATCCAAACACAGCCTGTTTGTCACTTTCAATACCGGCCTCCCTTTGAGGGAGCAGCCATCTATCCAAAAGATGAAGAGGCTAGCTAATATTCTGGCTGTCAGTCATTCTGCTACCAGTCTCATCTTGCTCTCCCCTTGTGCCATCCTGCCTCCTGCTACTCATATCTCCATCCTTTCATATTTGTACTTTACATTCTACTATCCCATCTGTTCTTTTTCGCTCTCTTTTCCCATTTTTATGCGTACCATTTTTTTCATGTCTTATCACTCAGTGTTTTTAATGTGTAAATGTGTTGGATGTCTGCAAATAAGAAACGATGGAGTTTCACATTGAAGCAGAAATTTTCTCCAACCAGTTTTGAGACTTCATGTGGACTCTTGCCTGGAGGAGCTGCAGGGTGCTGCCCTGTAACAGACGTGCTCTAATGCACCATCCTGCCGGTTCATCCCAGCCTCTGTTCTCTAACATGACCCGTAATGCACCGCTCCCCACTCGTGCTGAAGCCAGGCTCAGACGGCACAACGCTTGCTTTTGTTTCCTCATTCCCATCAGAAGGAACGGTGTTGAAGCTCATTGGATTTATCCAATTGATCCACTGCTCTGTCAGGGTGAGAAGCGGGATAAAAAGAGCCTTCTGACTGAGAATAGAATCAATAATGAGGTTTGACAGTGTATGGAGATGAGTAACACATAAACAGTACTGTAATGATTTCTCTCATTAGCATTAGAAGTGTGTGTTACTGTAAAACGTGCTGTGAAACCTGTCTGGAACTGTTTGGAACCTGTTTGATTTAATTGAGAATTTTAGTGACATGATGTTTGATACTGTTGAAAGCCTTTTTTTTTAACCCTGACAAAGTTAGGATCCAGTGAGAAAAAACATGGAATAATTTAATTTTAATGGGATGGCTATCTAAAATATTGAATTTTTGCCCAAACATTGTCTCTCAGTAGCTGAAGTCCAAAAACCTGCATGGGTTTAACACTGCTGTGACCCCTTCATGTGCTTTTTCCTTCATCTCTGACTGGCCACATGCCAGCAGGTTGCCTCCCAATATTGAGAATATTCTAGATAAAGAAATTCAGCTGGTGTACAGCTGAATGGATTTAGTGGTATTTGTTTGTTGTTGTCCAGAGATATACTGGACTAAATATAGTATTCATATTGACACAGTAAGCAATGCTGGGATGCCCTTTTAGTGGTGCGGTCCTTTGCAACGTCTCACCATGCCCATTCCTGTATTCATAGTAGGGACTGACAATAGGGATAAAAATCCTCTATCAGGGTGAAGGGTTGGGCGACGTCTACCAAATTGGCATGTGATGATGTCCACAGTCAGGGACAGCTTTTGGGTCCCAAGACAAACACAGGCATGGTGCCACATCCCTTGTTCTGAATTAAATAGTCTCACAGCCTCAGGAAAGAAGCTGTTCTCTAGTTTAGTCGTTGGGTATTGGATACTTCTGTATCTCTTGCCAGATGGCAGCAGGGTTAACAGGCTGTGGCTGGGATGGGTATTATCTTTTAGTTTTCTATTCCTTCCTCCTTTCTCAGCACTGCTGGTGTAGCTTTGCTTCATTCTGCAGTCTGTTCACCATGCTGACCATTTGTTTACACAAGTTGGCTACTGACTTTCTGAATGATTTCAGCAGTTGAGCAGTAAGATTATGGAATAGGCAAAGTTAGAGGAAAGGCCCTGAGGCACTCATGATCTTAAGCATACTGATGCCATTTTAGCAAATGGATTTTTAGAAAGGAGCTCAAGACAAGCATTGCTCAATTTAACTATTATAAACATCTACTCCTTCTGAAACTCTAATTAATGTGAAATGGCCAAACTACGGCCTGGAATAGAAATTTCAAAGGAGGACACTGCAGTTGTAGCATTGCTGTCAGAGGAGTGAGACATCAACTCAGCAATTCTCCCTCTGATCTCTGATTATATATCTTGGTTCATTTTATGATAATTTACAGTAAAAGGGATAGCTACCACACTAAAATATTATGGCAGAATCTCATGGTATATTTTTAAGATGTATTTTGAAGTGTTTTCTTATGGTAGTGAAAAGAGTAGCAGTCTGTTGTGTTAATAGTACACCTCAAATTCAAATGGTCCTCTATTTTTGTGCCACAACACTTTCTTTGCAGCTCTGGACTGGCTGTTTTATTCAGTGATCACTGTTTCCCTACAAGTGGCAGTTGCTGGAGTTGTTAAGTAAAACATTTAGGTTTTGTGACTAGCTGTGTTCCCTCTGTAATTATTCTGTACACACAGTTTGACTTTGTACGCAGCAATCTGTCTTCATGGCTGCCTCCAGCAGTTTAACGCTACCAGCATCCTCTCTGATTGGCTGGTCTGTCACTTCAGGACTTAGTGGGCTCTGAGTGTTCAGCTGTCTGAACCCGGCGTGTTTCACTCCAGCCTCATCGGTTTAGCAAAGCGTGGCTGCCTTTCTGTCGAGGGGCTCACCAGCCGGCACCCGTGGGCCCCTTCCACACCCGGGAGTTACATAACACTGTCAGAAGAGAAGGGTAACTTGAGAGCTCGCTGCTCTCTCCAGAATGATATAATAAGGAGGAAGAAGGAATTGCTTCTAAGATTCTGCATTTACATTTTTACATTTTAAGCGTTTAACTACCACTTTAATCCAGAGAGGCTGAGAATGTGAGAGCAGGTAGGTGGTTCATTATCTTGCTCAAGGACATTTTGACAGCATTCAGTGCTGTTGATGGACAGAGTGACTCATGCTTCTGAAGCAAAATGATGACATATTCACCTCGTGCTTTGAAGCACACATAAGTGTTGGCATATTTTTTTTTTGACCTTATTCCAGTTTGTGCATAACATACCTTATGTTAAAAATTGACCCTGGCCTTAATACATGCATAAAAACCCCAAAAAGTCAATTTATCTGTCGGCAGTATCAGATGTCTGACTCACTGGGTTGCTGACATCAGATAGAGATACAGATCCTCGCCACTTTTGGCCAGTCCAGTTCAACAGAACTGCCATAACATGTTTGAGAGAACAAAAGGGGCTGGAGTACTCTTAATAATTTACAGCCTTTAATTGTCCAAACAGACCAACGTTTCAACACTACTGTGTTATCAGAGTCAGACTGAACAAAGACATGAGGCAAGCAACATAAAGATCCAAAGAGATCTATGTTGTGTTGCTGACATGGTGTTGGGTGTGTGGTACTTGAACACTTACTGTGACTACTCCCACCTTTGGAGCCACTATCCAATGGACTCGAAATCCTGTTGAACCAATTTTCAACTGACAATTAGCACACATACAGCATGTTCAATTTTAAAACAGTGTGTACTGTTTTCCTTCGGTTTCTGGATTGAACAACGATCAAAACGGTGTGCGACAGGCATTGAGATGCGTTTTGTCTCATTTGGTGGGTGTGTCACAGGTGTTACCCAATAGGCAGCGACATGTATATAAACACTGTCATATTAAAAGGCGTTGTAGTGCAGTGTGGTTGCGTATACAGCAGGGTGACACACCACCATTTCTGTTAATATATGTTTTGTTATGTTTTGTTGGGGCTGAACATGGCCCTGGTCAAGATTGACTATAGACTGTTCTGGCAAAGTACCAGAAGGAAACACATCGCCATTGCTTCATTGTGCAGTATAGCTGTGATTAAATGCGAGCTTTCATAAGAAGTGTACGGTTTTCTACTTTTACATGTACTTTCTTTGTAACATTACTTTTGACAAAGATGCCAAAGATGTCAAGAAGAATCTGTGCAGTTTGGCTGCACCAACAGTAGAATCAAACTTGAAAACACACAAACCTTTAATTCATGGTTAGTGCTGCTGTCTAAGACAGCACACTCTGCATAGATTCACTGGGTGTTCGACAGAACTGGATCAAGAATATGAACAAAAAGGATTTTGTTCCCAATAATCTTGATTACCTATAAAATTTATGAATTAGGTTCCCTTCTAGTCACAAGCAGCACACCGAGTGACAGAACATGGTGGAACACAAAGTGGTCACCGGATTCATCTGTATGTTGCTTGCCTCATGTCTTTTTTCACTCTGACTCTCATGAGACACAGCAGTGTTGAAACGTTAGTCTGTTTGCACAATTAAAGGCTGTAAATTAATCAGTGTCCTCCAGCCCTCAAGCTGAGAAGCACCTGATTCAGCTGCATTTTGCTGGAGGATGTGCAGTGTTACTGCCATAACATCTGTCGTTAAGAAGCTCATAATGTTCCCTTTTTAGCTGGCATTTTTGGAAATGTGTAAATTCAATTACATGTTTATGATTGAGGTCATAGTTAAAGATGGTTTTGTACTGGACTACATTATAATGAAGGGTGTTCCTCTTTTTGTACCACCCATTTATAGACCTGCAGTCCAGTACAATTTAATTTATTAATGCACCACTGAAAAAAGTGATGTGAGGGTGTTACTGTACTCAAAGTATGTTTTTATATCTTGAAAAACACAAATGCCTCATCTCGTTTCTCCTGTTTAGGGACAAACTGGCTGAGTCCTGATACTGTACCACAGTGTACTGTAGTAGTAGATCCAGTGTAGCTCCAGCACGGTATTCTTTCACTGGAAAAACTCGACCTGTCTACCTGATACTGTGGACACTTGCAGGAGGACAGCATGACTAGACTTCTCCAAGGTCACTAGTCACCAATGTCAGGTAGCCCCAGATGAGTGACCAGTGGACCCTAAGGTCCCTGGTTTCATCTTTCCTCCCTATAGAGAAGACAGGAGGAAGACAGGAGGAAGCTAACAGAGCCTAATAACCAGCAAGGTAAACAGTAAGTGGACAGAGGACTTAAACTGTCAGCTGCAGGAGCAGACTCGACACGGAACAACTCCGGTGTCAGCTCAGCTGTTCCAACCTCTGAATGAAATGTTTTCATCATAAAATGACAGGTGTTTGCTCGTATTGCCTTCAAGCTTAATATGAATTAAGGCACAGTTCCCAAGGCAGTGATTAACATTTAAAATCTCCCCCATCAAGCATCTGCCCTTTTACTGCCTTTCTCTACTAGTATTGCAGCAGAAGCAGTTTGGTTTCGGCCATTTGAGCGTGTTCTTTCTCATATCTTTTAACTAGAACCGAAATTGTAACACAAATATTTAGCTGTTGACCTGAGACTTACCATCTGTAGTACTTTCATTTTATATACAATTTATGTAACTTATCATTATCACTTAATATTATTTTTTTCAATCTATTAGTCATTTGGTAGCTAAAATGTCAGAAAATTGTGAAAATCATCCTTCAGATTTTTTTTTTAGAAACAGAAAAAAACTGCCAAATCCTCTCATTTTAAAAGCTTGAACCAGCAATTAATAGGTATTTTCCTTGTTAAATGGCTTAGCCGTTGCTCAATTATCAAAATTGTTGATGATTCTTCAGTCAGTCAATAAACCAACGGTTTAATTGCTTCAACAATACTTCTGTTGCTGTAAGTCCAGCTTTTTATGCCTTCATGCTGGCAACAGCTGTGGCCAGAGGTGTTGGGTTGTCAGGTTCTCCATCCAAACGTTGATCCTGCTCTCGAAGAAGCGATATCTCACAAACACCTTGGGGGAATTTCTTCAAACTTTAATATAAATAAATGTTTTGGTGGTTAGAGGTTAAAGGTCGAGTTTACTGTGACCTTATCTTAGTCCCATTCTTGTGAATGCAATATCTCAGCAACACCCGGATGGAATTTCATTACATCTGGCACAAAAGTCCACTTGGACTCAAGGTCATTGTGACTTAGTGTCTGTTCCACACTTGTAAACGTTATAACTCAGACACACCTGGAGTGAATTTCTTCAAATTTGGCACAAAAGTTCACTCGGACTCGAGGATGAACTGATTAGAATTTCATGGTCAGAGGTCACTGTGACCTTACAAAACAAGTTTTTGTTCATAATTTAAGAATTCATAAGATAATTATGACACCATTTCACACAAATAAGATAAAATGATGAGGTGATGAAATTTTACAACCAAGAGGTTAAAGGTCAACTTCATTGTGACATCTTAATGTTTAGCTCTTTTCCAGTCCTCTGTACTCCTCTGTAAATTAGGTTCTAAGTAAATAGAGCTTGTTTCTCACTGGAAATTATTCATGGGAGTCATACATTTTAATATCCAACTTCCATTTCACTAACAAACACACTTAATTTCTGTATAAAATTCCTTCATAATCTTTACTCCATATTAAGTCTGGACAGACATGGATGTAAACTGTAACTATACTAATTAGCGGAGGAATACAACTGCAAGGTGGTACTTCAAGTTTCCTCTGTCCTTTTTGAGAAATGCTTTGAACTCCATCTGTATGAAAATGTGCAATACAAATAAAGTTGAACTTAAAGAGAAAAATAAAACACTGAGTTGAATAAAACACTCAAAACGGGGTTAGCAGCTTTGAAGTTCAAGCCATGCATTATACAAGCGTATAATCTAATGTACTCTTTAATACGCATTATGTGTTGCATAACAAATCATCATAAATGTAAAGCAGAGCCAAGAGTGATTTTATTAACCGTCAGTGATCTTTAAATAAGCCATGTTTGACGGTATGGACACAGGAGTGTTTCTGCTATATGGCTGCAGTGTTTCTCCAGTCAGTTCATTTGCAGGGGAAAACTTCTCGACTCTGTGAACCTGTGGCAGCTTTCACCAGTCAGGCCAGTATGGTTAAATGAAATGCTGTTGGATGTAGAGGGATGTGGAGGTGGAGTTCAGGTTTGGACACATCAGCAGTTTTTATTTTTAGCTGCGTGTGTTAAGTAGGTTACCTGTCGGTGAGGTCTGAGTAATGGACTGTCTGCCCAACAAGCCCCCTGGCTACAATTAGAGGAAGCCTCTCATTCCCCTCTTTGTACATATCTCTCTCCTCTCTCTTTACCTTCCTCTCTTCCCCAGCTTCTGTCTCAATCTGTCTCTCTTCCTTCTCTGTTATCTGTCTTGATCTGTCTCTGTCTCTCGCTCTTTGCTTCTCTCCACTCCTTCTCTCCTCATTTCCATCTCCTTTTCTGTCTTCTTTTTCCGCCTTCAGTCAGTCAGTTTAAAAGCCACCAGGGGATAAATCTAATGGGTACACACAATTCTGAAGAATACACACACACACACACAGTACGTTGGATTCAGACTGATGTTGGACAGTGTTGATGTAATCCCCCTGCCTGTGCTAATGCTTTTTTTTAATCTCGCCATATTTATTATGTCATCTTCAAAATGCTGAGGGAGTCTGTGCTCGCATGTAACATCCCTGCTTACATGTGCACAGGTGAAAGAGGGAAAGTGTGTGTTTGTGAGCCAACATTTGCATACATTTGTTTTACTTACTAATGACTACTTAATGACTTTACTGCACAACAATTGTAGGACTGTCCCTGACTAAAGATTTTCCTAGTCAACCAGTATCCGTTAGCTTAACTAGTCATTGCATGTTCATGATATTAATTTAATTATTTACATATGTATATTTTGAGGGCATGAAGCGAGCTGCTGAAAGACTAAAGGCAAAAAGGATAATGACCCTGAATGTGTCGGAACAACCAGCAAGGAGACTCAACGTTTTGTTACAAGGCATTTTTTTTTTTTTTCAAAACACAAGAATAAATAACCTCCAACTTTACAAAAGCAAATACGTGACATGATGTATACTTACATATTTACTTACTAGGTTACAAAATCACTCCTTAACTGCTTCACACCTCCTTTCCCCACCTGAACCCGCTATGTTTTCATAATTCTTGGAGTCACAGTCCTGGTCTGAGCTGCTGTAATGTTGAATCACTTTGGTACGACATTACTGGTCCTCAAACTGGCCTCTGTTGGTCTCTGAGGTTGTGTTTCAGCTCAGTAGGACGCTAACTGTGCTAATTAGTTAATGGCGGCTATAGCACAGTTAGCAGCAGCAGTGCACTGGTGACCTCTTGTTGCAAGAGTAAAGGTCCGTGTTGCAGCAATCTCCCAGGTCAAACGGTAAGGTGCAGCACCCAAATGGGACTAACAACTAATAAATAAATGACAACGTGGTCGACTAACGCCTTGGTTCAACCGGGCACAGCTGTGCCGTGTTAGGGCTGCACCACATCTGCTGGAGCTGATTGCCATTCCAGAAGCAGCTCTCCGCTCTGCTCCACTTCAAATGCGCTGTGTCAGTCTGCACAGAGCAGATCGAGTGGGCAAGAAGTCAGGTACAGAAACACCATCGAGAATCCAGTTGATTTTCAAAATAAAATACCCCATGCAGACTCACAATCATAAAAACAGACAAAAAGAAACGTTTTAACTATGTAGCCTGCTTATCCATAGGAGAAACACAAAAAGCAAGGAAAGAGGACCAAACCAACAATATCTGAGCAAGTAAACATAAACAGGTGGGCAAAATGCTCCGCTGCTGAAACGCTTCTGACACGCTGCTGGTGGGACATGGAGCTTTGTGTAGGATGCATCAAAACTGTGGTGCAGACATGCTGTGCCCAGTGGAATGAATGGGTGAGATGCTCCTCACGACTATTAGGGGGCGGTCCTGTCATGTATTCATGTATTCATCAATGTACATTTGTGTGCATGTATGCTGACTATAGTACATGCCCTCAGAAATATGTGTATATAGCCCTGTTTTACACAGGTTTTACAGCCTAACAGGCTCTATAGGCTTTCCTTTTCACTCCTGTGAAGCTGCTTACTGAAATTTGCATATACTGTACTGGTTTTGCCAATCAGGAAGGATCCAACAATCCCTCCTGTTACTGGTTGTGTAAATCATCACAACCCACACCACCATCCACTTTTTCCAGCAACTAAAAGATCAACATGAAAACTAAGAGGATTACCTTCAGTCAAATATAGCTTTGTCTTCTCTTCAGATATGATGCGGCCTCTCCTACCATGGTCTTATCGCAGCCACAGATCCCTCTGCCCTTCTCTTAACCCTGTCTGGAAATGGAACAAACACAACAAGCCGTCTGCATCCCTCTGACTGTCTGTTCCATTGATTCACCTGTGGCAGTGGTGGAAAGATTTTTCAGGCTGAAGATCCTTTGTATGCGAGGATGTTGAGCTCACTGCTTCTAGCTGTTCTGCACTCACATTGCAACATTATTGTTCTAAGCAACATTAGAACCTCAATATAACCTTAGTTATATGATTCTGAATGTTTGAAACAACTTAAATTTTAATTTTCTGCATTGTTGATACAACAGGACCTGCTGTGCTCTCTCTCTTTCTCTCTGACAGTAGCAGAAGAGAAGCTGCAAGGGGGAGGCAGGAGTTTTTGAAGCCAGCTGATAGCAGCGTTAACATAAAGCATTTAAGCTAAGGACTTTAAAATGAGATTGGCATAATCTGTGTGTGACTGTGAGAATACTAAGCATCAACTGTCGATAGTAACCACTGTTATATAATATCACACTGAAACCATGGTAACTATGTGGTCACGGTTATACGGAGAAAGCTAGATAGGCTAGCCAGTTAGCTTAACTCTTAGTGAGGCCAGTGAAACAAGTCTTCTCTAACATGACAGTGAATGCACTTAACATCAACTAGATAGTGCAGCAACATGAACAAATGAGAGAGAGTGCTCCATGAACCTTATACATTTATACAATTTATATTGTCAGTGATTTTTGTACCAATGTTGCATGCAGTCTATGCAACAGCTATTAGCTTGTTCTGAGCAGAAAGAGAAGGAAACAGAAACAGACTCATTCAAAATAAAGGACTGTCAACATAAGCAATAAGCGTTTATCTTTTAATAAAAATCAAAAAATTATAGTGGTGTCAATTTTTCCCTGTGGTATCCAAAATGGTACCAAATATTGATATTTTTCAAAGTATTCTATCAAAGTTAGAAATTCCAGTATTGTAACAACATCTATCCTGACAAGCTGAACGAGTACATGCAAATTTTCAGTGCGGGAGTGAGACCTATAGAGCCTATTGAACCTGTGCTCATAGAACTAGAGTTACAGGGTACAATGTAGAGTTTATTCTGTATATTTTTGTACTGGTACAAACAGTGTACAGCAGGGATGATGAACTGGGGCACTGTGACGGAGAACTGATGCTGCTGATGAGGCTGCAGTTCTTCCTGAACACCTCAACCTCCCCGCAGAGATCAAAGAGCTGCCAGCTTCAGCATACACGCACATCCACACATCCATCCAAATATGCAGCATATAACTCTTGTTTAGTTAGCAAAGAGAGGCGTGCACTAATCAGTTCAGGTCAGCAGTGAATTTAAGGAAGAGTTCAAGGTGAATCGAAATGTTCTCGAGAGACAGTGAGGGGGAAGATGACAGTGACTCTAGCTTTGTTGTTCCCTGAACAAACTTGTGTTGTCATTTTGAGTTGTGCACATAATTAGTACATAATTACTGCAGATAATACAAACTGGATGCTGTAGTGCAGAGTGTCATCTTCCAGGTGACATGGTTTTTGCTAAAAAATGACTTACAGGAACAACTTGTACATACAAAAATTGCAGTCCAGATAGCCAGTTGGAGCCAGAGATGCTATTAAATAGGTTGAAATCCTATTTAATATATGATCTATGGTTGAAGTGAGTTGTTTCCCCCCATGCCTTCCTACCCAAATTCGAGGAAACTCAGGCAGGCTGCAGGAGCACTATAGGAGTGCAATACGAGAGCAATAATGTAATTTGACAGTAAGAAGCAACAACACGTCCTCCACTGTAAACTGATCAGCTGTTCATGACTGTCAATTGTCTGTTGATGTAATATTAAGTCCGCTATCCTGAAAAAAAAAAGCACACTGCTCTGAAAATACACACTCTGGAGTTTGAGATCAGTGACTGCCTGGCTTCTGCCTGCTAGACTCCATTAACATATTGCTCAATTTAACCGCCATAAACATCTGCTCCTTCTAAAAGATTATTAATTCTTACAACTCATTAACAGACACTTACTCATCCAGCAAACATTGAGCATTAATTTGAACTCAAATTAATGTGAAACAGGCAAACAATAACACAAGTTACAGGCTGGAATGAGGACACCATGGCTGTAGTGTTATCAGAGAAGCGAGTATTTCAACTTAGCATGTTTCCTTGATCTCTGGTGACATATCATTATGGTCACTTTATTATTTTTTACAGTAAATATGTAACAGATTTCTCCTCTAATAATGCTTTTTTTTTTTTAGATATCAGAATCATTGTGAGAAATGGTACATTGCACTACACCTAGTAAACTCTACACACTATACACACTTATCTCTGTGTGCACAGTATGTGCTTTTTTTTCCTCTCAGCTTAGTGGGACTCCTGAACAAATTTTGGTGTTACAGATAAAACCAGCGTTCTTTTAATTTCATAGCAGGAAGAGAGCATTGCCGCATGAAATATGTAAGGAATCACTGTCAGAGAAAAGGCTGGTCTTGTAAGCCCGCACACTGAGACCACAGGGCTTAAACGTCTTTGCATGTTTGCTTTCTGCATTGGGAATGAGAGGAGATGAGGCAAATATTTTGGAGGACACATGGAGGTGTAAGGAGAGGAGGCGAAGGAAAGGGAAGGAAATGAAGTAGAAAAGAGAATAGAAGATGAAAGAGATCAGGGAAGTACATAACAGGGGAGAGAAGGAAATTGAGAAAGCAGCAGAAGAGATGGTACAGTAGCAGATGAAGCAGAAAGGAGGGAAGAATATGGAAGTATGAAAAAAAGGGAGGAGATAAGTGAGAAGAGGAATAAAAGAGATGGAGTAAAGAATTCAAGGAGAGAAGGAAATATGCAGGGGGAAAACTGAAGAGAAGAGGAAGAAAGGATGCAAGACAAGAAGGAAGGGGATTAAGTAGAGGACGTCCTCTCCTAATTTTTTTGTGGTGTTTTTTGAGTAATGAGGCTGTTAATTAGTAGAGGCATGCATGGTTTATTAAATCAAAGTGTTTACAACTTTCACTGTCAACCAGATTCTTGCTGGTCTTCACTGATGTTGCCATGGTAATTACAGTGTCACAAATGTGTTTGTGATTAATGGGCTAACTCATAAAAAGTAATGCATTAATCATTAGTTTATAATTATTCTAAAAGTAATGTTTGTACTCGCCAAGTAGTTAAATGTTTTTTTTGTGTGATCATCCTGTCCTCTCTGTTCTCTTGTAAATAACAAAGAGACCGCACCACGTTAATACTTAAAAGGCAGTAAAAAGTAGTCAGAAAACATCCACTAATTAACATTTTCACTGTTTCTCACCTTCACTATCATTGATCTTTGAAGATGAAAACAAATCTGTACAGAGGAGCAACCTGGAGTTTCAATCTTCAATCTACTGTGTTCATTTAAAGCACCATTATTTAAGATTTACTGTTTTTTGCGAATGATTGTGATGGTTGCAATTCACTTGCACACCACTGCTGTAAATATGGACAGCTGTACATGCAGAGTAATTACGTTACTCATGATCAAAAACTAGCAAGTTGACAACTTTCCAAACACAGCCAAACATTAAGCAAGTGAACACAAGACAGAACAATTCAGCTAATATTACTCTGTAGTCCAGCAACAAGAAGGCCAGCTCTGTGTCTGTCTTGCAGCCTTTTATTTCACAAAGCTCTCATCAACGACTAAAAGCCAGTCCAGCATTTAATCTTGTTCGGTGGCCTCTTGCTCCGTCAGTCTCTTTTTCTCTTCTTAGCTTCTGCCATGAATATCATCTTTGGACTCGTCACCTCTGCCATAATGTCCGTAGAGGCTACATTACCTGTTTGGCCAGCACCGATTGTGGCACGGCACCGGTACCGCTCTCTGGCAGCAGTCCCCCACTGGCACTGGCTCCAAAACCAGCCCCAGAACTGCTTTTGGTTGGAAAGGGGTGCTAGTGGTCCAAATCTCCTGTGCTGGCGGTGTAAACACCAGCACTCAACTGAAGTTTAGGCGAAGCAGCCGAAGGACATCAGAACGGAAAACCAGAAAACAGTTTATCCATAAAATATGATTCAGTTTCAGAGGAATCAGTGTCATAGTTGGTGGTGTGTGACTTACTGCCTTGAAGTCTGCTCTAAGGCAACAAAGGCAATGGATGCCAGCGACTATCCCAGCCGCCAAAGTTACATGGTGCGAGAACAGGACTATGGGGAGCAGAGTGGGAATGACAGAGACACAGTTCACCCTATTACAAGTCAATGTAGCATCAAGATAATGTTTTTGCGGTAGTATATTTAGATATTGTTGCTTTAATGGAAGGAGGGCTACAAATGACAATTATTCTCTTAATAGATCAATCATTAGGTCTAGTAAATGTCAGAAAAAAAAATAGACATCACAATTCACTAAAGCGCAATAAGTCATCAAATTGTTTGTTGTGTCCAACTACCGGTCTCAAAACCCAAAGATATTCAGTCCACAATCACAAAAGACAAAGAAAAGCAGCAAATATTTGCTATTTATCTATTATCAAAATAGTACCAATTAATTTTCTGTCCATCAAATATTTCCATGATGAATCTTTTAGCTCTAAATGAAAGATGACCCAAGTTAATACCTTTTCACATAGGAAACAACATATCCACAAATTTTGTATGTTAAATCCTTCAGATTTAAATATGATTTGTGTCCCATTTTGGAAATTAGTTTTACTGTCAGGTTAAGACAACCATGAGGGAAAAAAAAAATCTCACACAACACTTCCTTCATTCCTGAAGAGCTGCATCTTTTTCTTTTTTTTTGTGCCTCAGAAGGAACACAATGTAAAAACTGTTAGTTCAATTTCCAACACATAATACACAGAACGACACACCACCTCCACACTACAAATCTCATTAAAGCATTACACACAGTCGTGCCAGCAGCTTCTATCAAACACTTTGGTGTGTGTGTATGCGTGTGTGTGTGTGGTGGATACATGTAAAGCATGCATTTAAACCATATATTTACACAAAATAAGCACATTGTAGAAAACTGGCAACATGGTAAACAAGGAATTATATTTAGCTAATTGTTGACTGTCATATCAAAGTACAGTGCAGTAGTGATGAATTAAATGAAATGTGTGCATAATTACATTTGTGGTTATTTGCATACATTGGGAGCCGTCATATTTTTTTGAGAAGAAGGTGACATGAAGTGGGTGAATGTAAGTCAGGCCTTAACAGTCAATATTCTGTCTGTTCTGTCTGCTTTTGTTTGTGGCTGGGTTTCTTTTTATTTTAACTAGATTTGACTTCCCGTGTTCAGTTTACAAACAAAATAAAATAGTCCAAGATAACTGCAACAAAACAAAGTTAGAAATTGTCATGTAACATAAGTCACAAATACTGTATGTAGCACATGTTACAGTATATAACAAAAACATTAGCATGGGGCAATCTGGTGGCTGAGGGGGTTAAGGCATTTCACAATCCTCAGTTCATGTCTGGCTGGGAATTTTGTTGGATGTCATTCCCCATCTCACTCTCCCTTTAATGTCTGCTGCCTACTATTTAATGAGGGAACATAATGCCCCAGACATTTATTCATGCATCCATACAGTAAAATACAGAAATGTAGAAAAATAAATATAAATTAAATTGATTACAAAAACCTCAGGGGCTGCAGCTTGTATTTATTTTCATTATCCATTAATCTGTAGATTATATTTGATACATTGCTTTAATTAATTAGTTTCATAAAATATCCAATATTGAGTTCACAATAGTTAAATATTAAGAAAGGAAAGTGGAACCAAATAATTTTGGCTTATTTGGCTTGAGCTGGAATGTAATTGTTAAAACTCTAAAACCAACCCAAATTCAACAAATTAAGAAGCCAAATCAAAAGTCATACAATGATATGAATTTGTATTTGGGTCACTGATAGTCATTAGGGATGTTGTGTACTTCAAGTACATGTACATCAAGGTATCAAGTCTCTGTGACACATGGACACAACAGGCTCCCATTGCTTGCCCAGCCTGAGTCCCACTCTGTCCGTTTCCTTTTCCTGGCCGGACATTAACCAGAAGCAGCCTCAGTGGTTGATTCCACGGAGCACGGCACGTCTGCACCGTGGTTTTGATGTGTCCTCCACACGGCTGCATGTCCCCAACAGCAGTGTTTCAGAAGTGTTTCAGTGGCGGAGCATTTTGCCCACCTGATTATTTTGACATGCTCAGATTTTGTTGATTTGGTCCTTTCCTTGGTCTGCACGGGGTCTTTTATTTTGAGAATTGACCATATTCTGTCTGCCTGTTCTGTGACTTCCTCCCTGCTTGATCTCCTGTGTGTAGATTGATGCAGGATCTGTCAAAAATAAACTCTAGAGAGCCACTGTTGGTGGAATCACAAACATTGTGGTGAATGGCAGCGATCAGCTCCAGCTGACGTGGCGCAGCCATAACGCGAGGCAGCCATGCCTGATGTAATCAAGCCGTGTGGTCCAAGCTGGGTTTGCATGGCTCTTCTCCCGGCTCTCCTCCCTGCTCCTGGGGTGGTCCGCTGTGCTGCATCCAGCTGATTTGGCTGTGTGGTTGAAAGATGCCGTGTGTATTGTCACTTGTCTCAAGGTCTGCTGCTCTTAAATCCAAACCTCACTCTTTCTTTTCAAATGCCTATGATTGCATTTCTGTCATAGGTAATCATGTTTCAGCATTAAAGCCAAAAAAATAGTCAAACATAAATTTAGCAAAGTTTCAAGGAGCTACCGGGTGCAGCCTCTGCACTCACTGCTGTTGCCAGATAGATGCAATATATGACATGCAATAAAGCTTGAAACAGGGACATCAATTATGTGGTAATGTGTCCTACCTCTAGGCTGCCAGGACACCCCAGAAGGATATCTTTTCTTGGGCTGCAACCTTAGAGATCAAGTTATGCCAGTCTCTAAGTGATCACGGAAAAACTGACTTCCATTGTTGTACAAGCAATCTCCTGCCTAGCCTGAGCTGTTTTAATCCATTCAGTGAGCACTGCTGGACTTTTATCTTTTAGGGTGGAAGAATCTCCCTGCACAAAACCACTGGGGCAATAAGGGACCTCCCGACCAAGACTTTTAACCATATAAGCATGATACTCTGCGGTGTTTTCCAGCAGACTGCCTCTCCTCTCTGTGAAACGCTCCTAACTCGAATTCCTCCCTCTTTTCTCTCTACTGTCAGGAAACAAAGAGAGGAAAGACGCGAGAACGATGAAATTTCTCACTCACACTTGCTCTCGCACACATTCACACACATTTTCTCCCTGATACACACAAACACACATCAAGGCCAGTCAGGCTCAGGGTTGGTTTATCTGCAGCTTACAGTGAGTTGTTGGAGAACGCTGTGCTGCCAGTCTTCTCTCCGGTAGTGTTTGCAATGTGCGTGTGAAGGCGTGCGTCTGGCTGACTGTGTGTATGTGTGTGAGAAAAGAAAGTGAGGGGGAAATAGCAGAGTGCCTGTGTGTTTGTGAGTGAGACGCGCATAAGAAAACAAGCAGGCGTGTTTGGTATGTGTGTGTATGTGTGTGTGTACTCTGCAGTGGCTGTGGATTAGACAGCACAGACTAAGAGACTGAGGCCTGGGGAGTGCTGTTGCAGAAGGAATGGGACAAACACTAATGCAAACATAGTGACAGCAGTGTGTTGCTGCTTTGTATCATAGCTGTGTTCTGAGCTGAGCACAGTACACTGCCTTCTTTTCTACTGCATATAAACATCTACAAACAGAGAAAAGATATGTAAGAGCATGATCAGAGAAAATGTCAAAAGTTGTGCGTGCGGAGTTGCTGTTCTTGTCGTCGCATGAATCCAGTTAGAAACGAGCATAAATCAGGATAAGCAGTATCTTAACTTGCACTATCTTCAGCTGTGAACAGGATATCAAAACTAGCGGTGGGAATCTCTTGGCACCTTATGATTCAGTCTGATTCCAATTCAGAGAGCTGTGATGTGATTCTAAATTTATTTTGGATTCATCTTGATGCATCAAAGTTTTAATCTTTTAAGGAAGAGGGTGCTAGTCGATTGCAATTGCTCGAGCTCAGCCAAGTCACCAAAGCTCAAGAAGTAGCGTAGAATGGAAACACAACATGCATGTTTACATCTGTCGCGTTTCACCATCTCATTGGCTCAGCTATAAGGAACGTACTTATAATTTTGTTACAGGCAATCATAACATCGAAAATTGGGTTTTAAATACTCAATAGAGTGTTTGCACTGACACCACAGTTCATTAACCCCTATGTGTGGCCAAGATACAGGGATGCAAACAACTGACTGAATTACATGCTGAATATTCAGTTTAAGCGGACTAAAGGAGAGCTGGAAACCGTGTGGAAAACTTACCAAAAAGGACTTGGTCAACAGTTAGGCAGGGGACATTTTGAGAACTAAGGTTAATAGATGGTGAAGATCAGTACGAGCTGGCTAACTTGTCTTGGAATGACCCGACAATTTTGCTTTCTATTTGCTGTCCCAACTTTATGAACTAGCTTGTTTTTTGTTTTTTTTTGCCAAACCCAGAGACTGCTGAAGATCTTGAATGTTGCAAAGGTTTCAGAGTGTGTGGATAATGAGAGAGGCACAGTTTCAGCTCATCAGTGATGCATTTATTGTGAAAGCTAAGATAGGTGATAAACTGATCTTTACATTTTGGACATTCAACTAAATATCTAAATATACTACTACTAATAAAATCTAAATAGACTTTTAGAATTTCAAGTCTACTAGAACAACTTTTTGGATCAAAATGCTGGTCCATCATAAACATAAACCCATTAAAAATCCCTCTTAAACCAATTTATTAAAGGAATAATTAATTAAAAAAAATAGTCTATTATTCTTACAAGATTGTATTTGGTTGACCAAAATTGATGATTTTGTGCAATAATGCTTGATTCAAATGTTACACGTGAAGTCAGAGCATTCAATTTCCATTTATAAGGTCGTGAATGCCACAAGAGAGGGGTGTTGATATGAACTCTTCTCGTAAACACAGTAAATGTGATCCCATTTGAAGGCAGCAAATCATCAGGAATAGTTGTGAGAATTTATAATCTTGTGAGAGAATCATGACGCATTTAGGAATCAATTATTCCCTCCGCCCCTTATCAAAATTCAACACTTAAAACTTGGCTTTGGTTTCATCACATGTCTAAGTGTGTAATCCTTGTGTGTTGCAGGACTCGGCCCAGGAAGGTGTCATAACACGGGACATCCACCGCACCTTCCCGGCACACGACTACTTCAAGGACTCTGATGGAGATGGACAGGATTCACTGTATAAGATCTGCAAGGTGAGATATGACATTTTCTGTCATTGACATCCAGATTATTTAACTTTCATAGAATCAGCAGTGGATTATAGAGAGCTGCATGTTACCGCACTTTCTTTATGGCTCCATGGAACAGAAGTCAAATCTCGATACACATGCTTTCATGCTGTGTTTGAACATCTTTGAAAAACTTTCCTGCTGAGAATCAAGTGCTGTGAGATGAGAAGCTAATTCTGAAATGTGTGCTAAGCCTTGTAAAAAAAAATGTGCCTATTCCTATGAAGCCAGCCATTAGTTTTTTTTTCTCTCTCTCTCTTTGCGGTCTGGCAAGACTCAGTAGGAATTTGCTTGGCATTTCAAGTTGGCTCTACAATATATGACTGACAGTACCCACCTTTACTGAGACATCAACACGAACCCTTCCTACACATGACATACCGGACATACCCACCGCTCGGTGCACAGTCATTGATCTTCTCTTCCAATTTTCAAAGCGGAAGAACGTGGTGGTTGTTCTGTAGGTGGCAGATTTCTCTCAAATTACCTTCCTGAATATAAAGTTTTAGGCAAGAAGTGGGCCATTCAGTTACAGAATGCTTTTACTGTAACTCTCTATGGTGTACTTTAAAGCTACTACATAGAGTTTTTAATTGCTTATGAAACCGTCTCAGTTTCTTTATAGTTAACCTTAATGCCTGCCACCGGGTTGGATCCTCTGTCTACTCAGATGAAACAAGCTTATATTTGTATTTTCCAATGCAAAGTTACAGTGACTAGTATGTTAGCCAGTTAAAGGGAAGCAGGAGGAGATTTTTGTTTAAATAGGTTTAATGTTATATTTGCCATTTATGGTAGAGAAAACACTGTTGCTTTTGTCTACAAGGGCCTCCAAAATCAACAAAGTATAAAAGCTCTTTTAAAATTTAGCTTTGGGTGTTTTAGAGACCGAAGTAAGGTCTTCATTTTAATGAGTCAATAATTCTGTGGTTTGTCGTGGTTTGCTTTTTTCAGGCTGAACCTGAGTAGATGTCCTTGAGACTAAAATTTAGTAGCGAATAGTAGCTGGTGAGATGTATCCTGAGTTTGCAGGGATACTGGAGAGACTGTATACTGCATCCAAAACTATGTCCAAAATTCAGCCAGTTTTCTACTGTATTTTATGTTGTATTGCTTGTTATTATTTATAGGCTGTCAGTGGTGGTGGCAGCCAAATATATCTGCAAAAACAAGGCTAAAGGCACAATATCAACATAGTCACACAACAAAATATTTTAGGTTTTAGGCTGTTTAGTGACCAAAAGAGTGATGCTCTTTTGATTAGTGTAAATTGAAATACCTTTTAAGTCTTATGTACTGTCTTAAAGATATTAATATAAAGATGTGATTTGATAGATAGAAGACACTTACATAACCCAATGTTGATGCATCCTTACAAGAGGAACACTATATAAAACCCTCTAAACAATGGACAATATCAAATTAAAAATTATAAGCCATCCATACAAACTTACTCATACTCTATTGAACAATCTTTCCTGCTGACCTTTTGTGGGTCAGCCACAAGCCTGGTACCATAAAAAACGTACAGCAGTGCTTCCTTTCCATTAAAATGAATGAGGAAAGTAAGTGCTGTAAGGAGAGGGTCCCAGTGGACTCACATCCTGAGGTAATTATCTGTGAAGACACATGGTACATTTTATTCAGACAAAAGCCAAGGTCAGCACTACTGTACTGTATTAAAGCCAGTCTTAATCTCTGTCACTGTCCTCTTCTTAGCTTGACTTCAGCTGTGAACTCAACCAAGACAGTTTTCTATGCACAGTCATCTTTGCATTGCCCTACAGTATATCCAACAGCTCTGTCACAAACTGTAAAAACTGAACGTGAACACAGCATTAGATTTTTTTCTCTTTTTTTGAGGCAAGAAATTAGTCAAAAGGGATACTCATGTTAAGATTATATCAAGCATAGGTCTTAAAAAGAGTAGATTTCTCTCAAACGACAATGAAGTTTATTCAGTAATAGCAGAGGTTTGGCAGACATTCATCACTTTGTTGATTTAACTATCAGTGATAGACGTTTTCACAGCTCCGAACATTTGTGTCTGAATCCAGATAGACCTGCAAATGTACTACCTGGAAGTAAACCAGACCCATCTATTATTTGAGAGCACAGCTGATGGCTATTAACAAGTTAACATTAAGTTGTCAAGACAACTTTATTTCTTAGCTAATATAAAGTTTGCAGCCTTTTCCCCTGAGCTGTGACAAATATAATCCATCCTTCTGGCCAAGAAAGTTGGTAAAATACACCCAGGTTTTGTGTTCTTCTTCTCTTGCTGATTGAAACAGCATGGCTAATCCACTCATTATTTCAGCCACTTGCTGTCATGACGTACAATAAATGCTCGTTTAGAATCAGCTGTGCAGTTTTGCTGCATACAGCATACTAAAGATAACTTTGACTGTTTGCCCTTTTGAACTATGACAACAGTTGCTCGTTTGTTGCCACAAACCATCTGTGCTCTCCATCATGATCAGCGCTGTCTGATCACGGCCGGGTCTTCTCAGATCCACTCGGGTATTATGCTTGATGTTAAACAGTCTTTGGACTCGCAGTAATAGAATGGTACCTGACTGGGACCCAATTGACTGGAGAAAACATGGATCCAACCCTATATGGGTCCGCAAAAATCTTAACCAGCTATACAAACAAACATTTGACCATAGAGACAAACAATGCATAGAGCATGAAATAACTAAAAAGTCTAATAGCAACTTCAGAAGGAAGAAGAAGACATACTTTATTTAAACCTGGGGGGGATTACTTGTTTTCACTCTGTTTTTACTTCATACACACAGGCCCGAAATACCCACAAGCACAAACAGGACGTATAGACATCCATTAATGGAGACGTGTCACAGCGAGGGGGCTGCACACATACATATAGTCAGGTTCCCCAACCAGTTTGGGGTTTGGTTGGGTGCCTTGCCTCAAGGTCACCTCGACAGTGCCCAGGAGGTGAACTGGCACCTCTCCAGCTGCTAGTCCATGCTCTGTACTGACTGGTCTGTGCTGGACTTGAACTGGCGACCCTCTAGTTTCCAAGCCAAGTCCTTGTGGACTGAGCTACTGCCGCCCCAAAATAGCCTTGATTCTGAAACCAAACCGCCCAAAAACTTAAACAATTTCTTGAACAAAGGGAATTTGCTAAATATATCAATAATACAATGAAGAATAAAGATATAATAAAGTTTAACTCAACAAATTCTATTATAATCATGGAAAAAATGAATGAAACATCATGAAACTATCTAACATTGATTTATTACAGTCAACTTTGTGGAACTAGAAATCAACCTGTGTACAGAATAAATATTTTGGCCCTTCTAACCATTTTTACGCACTTTTGCTGGGCTCGAAATTACTCCCTTGTTTATTGATTCACTCATTATATGATAAACAGTCAGTACTTTACTTTGCAGTAGGCAGTAAATTGAGACATTTCATTGTCATTGCATCATCACTGGTAGAAAGTAGTGTCCATGGCACAGGGCTGTATTGAAAACTTAGAAGCTTAGAAGCTTTTTTCATAATGTTCAATGTTCAGATTTTCGGGTGGTACACGGATGTCTGCACAGAGCCTATGCATACACACTCAGATGACAAGTTTCCGTCACACAGACCCCAGTGGATTGTTGCGCATTCGCAGACACGGAAGGTGTAGTTTCACTTAAGATACCAAAAAGTTTTTATTCAGTAATTAAACACTGAACCAAAATCTGTGAGCACAAAGCAAAATCAGATGAAAGGAGTTTATAGAAAGTATATATTACACATAAATATGTATTTCACAGAAGTGTTTTGTTAATTCATTAAAATCAAAGGTAGTTTTAGAATGATGAAGTAGAACTTTTGCTCCTTTTGTATTTTCCTGGCGCTGCAGAAGTAGAGTACGGCCGGTCAGCGCTCTGGGAGAACCTGTCAGGAAGGGTTAGCATCCAGTCTGGACCCAACTAGGTCAGTGGCGAGCCAGCCTTCATTTGTATGCAAATCCATGTAGATTTGCTGCTGATAAGGTTGGTTGGATCTTGAGGCATGAGTGGGTTACAGGCACAGAGGATCCAGGACAAAGTTTATATTCATCTTCATATCCTACTCAGTAATAAGCCTGGAGTCTTTTATTTTCTAACCTTTACTCTCCGGGGAAGGTCACCTGAGCTCCGTGCTCTTTTTCAGTGATAATCTGCTTAATTCCTTTAATGTTCCACTCAGTCACACTTCAGCTAACCTGTACAACCACAGACGTGTACTGGTGGTCACTCAGAAGGCCTGCTGGAGCAGTCAGGGGGTTAACTGCCTCACTCAAGGGCACCCTGACAGTTGATTTTCAGGGAGAGGAGAACATTATTCTCCCAGCTGGAGTGGGGATTCAAAACCTGTGAAGCTCAGATAAATGGGTAAAGACAATACTTTCTATGTTTCCATGGAAACAGAATTTAAACAAGGTAGGAAGAAAAAAAGTAAACATGATAACGCCTCATCAACCAAGCTAATGTTGCGTATCCCAGTGATCACTGACAGTTTCCATGCACACATTATTCAGGATACTAGCTCATATCCTGGTGACCACCATCCTGATCAGATTTTTTGTATAAACTCTTAGAAATAAAGGTGCATACTAGGGGTTCTTCAGCTTGTCCCCATAGGAGAACCCTTTTTGGTTCCTGGTAGAACCTTTTATAAAGGTTCCACTCAAAACCCTTTCAGATAGGCCCTTTACACCAACAAGGAACCAGCCCCTTTCTAGTTCAAGCACCTAATTTTGAACTCTTCAGAGCATTTCCAACACAAAATAAACAGCTTTGGAACCTGAAAAGTTGGTTGTTATTGGGAACCAAAGTGGGCGGGTCATATTCTACAGGTTATTGTGCATTGTGCACAGCCCTCTGATGATGACATCCTTGATTACAATGGTTCTGCGAGCAGGTTCACTAGAGAGCACCAAGGTTCCAAGGATCTTGAACAGAACCAGTTTAAGAACCGGAGCTTATTTGGTGGAAAAGACCCCTCTGGTGGCTGTATCCAGAACCTTTTCACCCTCTAAGGGTGCCGGACCTTTTTATGATCCAAGGGTTTCATTAAGAACCCACCCAGGTGGTTCTATTGAGAAATCTTTTATATTCCAAGGGTTTTATCTTGAAACCACCCAGGAGATTTATTATGATGAACTGTTGACAAGAGTTCTGCAAAGATTTCAGAAACTTTTGAAGAATTTTTTCTTCCAAAAAGAGTTCTCAACGGAAACCATAGTCTTCTAAAGAACCCTTGACAACAGGTGCCTCAAAAAAAGGTTTCTTATGAAACAAATGGTTCTGGTAGAACCTACAGTAAGTCCATCAGGAAGAACCTTTTTGGAACCCTTATTTCTTGTCAACACAATGCCAGGAGGGTTTGTTAGAATTAAACTTTTCCCTGCCTCCTATTCTGAAGCTGACACTGACACCTGATTTCTAGAAGTGTGCAGCTCTTTCTACTGTATACTGAGAAAGTAATCTATCACAAAAAATATTACCATGGAAACAGAACTCAGGCTGCAGTGTAAAAACTTTAATATTCTTACATGTCTCATTATCTTATTCAGTACTTAATAGAAAGAAAGATTAGGAACCGGATCCCCTGGTGGCCCAGGGGTTAAAGCGTCAACCATGAACTGCCAGCCTGTCCAGCTGGGGACCTTTGCTGCATGTTGTGCTCTAATTTCCTTTTATCTCATTATTGTGGTCCATCAAATGAAGGCATAAAATACTAAATATTTTATTTAAAAAGAAATAAAGAGAAAGAAAATTGACTAAATCTATTTATTACATGAACCAAATCACAAAAGCAATACATGAGGTTACAGAACTATATCTGAATAACAAAGCACACACACTTTTTGCACCACAGTATTCAAACTGAGGTCTAAATGACCTCTTACACTTTTGTTACTAAGACCTGAAATTTCACTGCCACAGTATCCCTCTCAGCTTGTATTAATATATTTTAATCAATTCTGTAAAACACTTCTTTAGAGTGAAGAATTCAGATATTCATCGTTTTAGCTCACAGACACATTAAAGGCACTGATGACCATTGATATCATTGACAGATAGTCTCATTGGCTGTTTCAGGATCAACTTATGACCTATATATTATATTCAACGGGGTGTCCTGATTAGGACTGCAACTAATGATTATTTTTATTATCGATTAATCTGCTGATTGATGATTAATGGTGAAGTCTTTAAAATGTTAAAAAATTGTAAAAATGCTCGTCACAATTTCCCAGAGCCCAAAGTGACAAATTGTTTCTTTTGTCCAAACAGTCCAAACAAAGGCTCTTCATTTACTATCAAAAATTACAAAGAAAAGCAGCATATCCTTACATTTAAGAAGCTGGAGCCAGCAAATGATTTTTGCTTGAAAAATGACTGAAATGATCAATCAATTATCAAAATAGTTGGCAACTGATTTTCTTTCAGTTGACTAATTGATCAATAAACTACGGGCTGCAACTATTTTTCTTTAACTTTTGAAAGTTATAATATCTGCCATGAAATGTATTGGGATTGTATTGTGGGTGCAGTGGTTTACATTTGCTAGCATGGCTTTTAGTAAATAATGACCACATTTGTACTGTCCACAAGGTTTTCTCCAAAGTTATGCACATATAGAAGAATAAAAAATTGTGCTCATTGGTTATGCAAAACTCTGCATATAGATTGTAATAATCCACCCCTCTGAGCCTATTATGTGCTCAGGCTAACAAATTTAGATTTCACCCACCAGGACCTCCCCCATCCATCTGTCAGCATGCACTTCTCCCAGCCGAGTTGGGGACATGTGAATGCCACACTCCATCAAGCATGTCAGCTTGTAGATTACACTCCAGACAGCTCTGCAAGACTTCTCCATTACCTCCACATCAAACCCCAAATTAGCCGAACAGATCAGCAGTGGAGCTCTGGACGTCCACACTCATTTTTCAAGCATGGAAAGGGGGAGAGAATCTTTTACCTCAGTGTACGGAGGTTTGACTGCATCTGAAGTTAATGTGTCCATCAAAGCGTGAGCATCCTGCCAAAATATCTGCGAGGAAGATATTGAACCACTACCAGCTTAATCATTTCAAGTGGCTCTGGATACGGCTGCATTAAACACATGATATTTGAGGATGTTTAAGTTAAATAGTGTGTTTCATTAAACTCTGTGCACCGTCACACTCCATGATTACAGGATATCACTTACAACGGGTGTGTTCCCTGCTGCATTCAAGCAAGCTCGGGTCACCCCGCTGCTCAAAAAACCTACACTCAACCCAGCTCAGGTTGAAAACTACAGACTGGTTTCACTCCTCCCCTTCCTGTCTAAAATACTTTAGCACACAGTCTTTAATCAAGTGTCTGCATTCCTCTCCAAGAACAACCAGTATGACCCGAATCAAGAGGGTCACTCTACCGAGACTGCACTCCTGTCAGTAACAGAATCACTGCGTTCAGCTAGAGCTGCTGGTCAGTCCTCAGCTCTACCGCTGTTAGATCTGTCAGCTGCATTTGGCACAGCTAACCACCAAATCCTCCTTTCCACACTCACTGAGCTTGGTATCTCAGGATCTGCCCTCCGCTGGTTCATGTCCTACCTCTCAGGGAGATATTTTAGAGTATCTTGGAGGGGAGAAGTGTTCAAACTGCACAATTTATCCACAGGGGTTCCTCAAGGGTCAGTGCTTGACCTTCTTCTTTTCTCAATATACACTACCTCACATGGCGCAATAATCCACTCCCATGGTTTCTCATATCATTGCTATGCTGATAATACCCAGCTCTTCCTGTCATTCCCTCTGGAAGACCATGCAGTTTCTGTCTGCATCTTGTCATGCCTAGCTGATATTGCGACATGGATGAAAGAACATCACCTTCAGCTTAACCTCTCAAGGACTGAGCTCCTTATCATCCCAGCCAGTCCCTCTGTACAACAAGAGATCAGTCTTCAACTCGAATCCACCCAGCTCACACCTACAAGGTCTGCCCAAAACCTTGGTGTCTTGATTGATGACCGACTAACGTGGTCTCGATGGCTTGATCTTGCTGTTTTTCCCTGTAGAACATCAGGAAGATCAGACCCTACCTACCAGACCCTATCCTACTGCAACTCCTAACTGGCAGGCCTCCACGTATGCAAGTTCAAGCCTCTACACGTGATCCAGAATGCAGCGGCATGTCTGGTTTTCAATCAGCCAAAAACAGAACATGTCACTCCGCTGTTCAGATCACTCCACTGACTCCCAGTTGCTGTCCGCATCAAAGTCAAAACCCTCTACAAAACAGCGACTAAAACTGCTCCCGCCTGCCTGAACTCCCTCACCCAGGTCTACGCTCCCTCGCGTTCCCTGTGCTCTGCCAATGAAAGGTGCCTGAATCAACCACCACAACAGGTCGCTAGCTAGACTCTTCTGTTTTGTGGCTCCATGATGGTGGAATGAGCTACCAAACCATGTTCGATCAGCAGAGTGAAGTGAATATCACATTATATAAATGTAATATTGTACATGATTGTAACACATACTTGATTATAATAATGAGGAAAATTAATATTGCACACAAAAGTGAAGGTAATATGGCATGATATTAAACATAAAATTGTACCTGATACATGATAATAATAATGAAAAGTAATATTGCACATCATATTGAAAAAAGTAATACAGCATTAAAACTGCAGTAAAGTAATACTGCACAGAATATTGGTATGATTGTTCTGTTGGGCTGCTGGTTTACCCACCAGCTTATATGTGGAGGTCAGGTGAGGTGGGTTATGTTAGAATGGACTCTGGTCTCACCTGTGTGGTGCCCCACTTGCCGCTGATGCCTCCCACTTAGGCAGGCATTGGAATCACGATTTGCTCTTCAGTGTTAATGTGTTTCACTTCCAGCCTGTATGTCTTGCAAGGGTGCAGGCAGATAAGAGCTGAAGCTGTGTGTAATGGTCTTCACCTTCTCCCCCATTAAAAACAGAGTGTAGGTCGAATGGTTTTAGACACTTTTACCTCTCCCTGGATCCTTGTTTACACTGTGAAAAGGCCTGTCTGTTTGCTCATTAACATGATTTGTGGGGTGTGTCAACTGCCGACTGTTTTGAGACAGCAGCTCTCCTGAACGGTCATCTGAAGGTTACTCTCCTTGGTCGGTCTTCCATACTTCAATGATTGAAGCAGCCAGGTTTCTCACAGGGGGGACAGGCCCCCTCTTCTCTTACTACTGCAGTGAGAAGTTTTGTGTTGTGGTGTGACTTGAGTTTCCTCACTTTACTGTATAAAATCAATCAGGCTTTAACAGGGTCAGTGGATTAGGACTTCCTACCTCAGGCTAAGCTTGGTTTGTTAATGGCAGCTAGTCTCCACAGTAACTGATGCACATTTTTTTTATGTTGTATTGGTGCTATGATAGTGAATTCAGGGCTCTGATATTATAGCTGTTATAATCAGTATTTTTATAATAACTAGAGATGCACCAATCCACTTTTTTATTCTGATTATTATAATCATAATTATAACTGGTATTATTATAAGTTTAGTGCTAAAAAGTTCACATTCATGTCCCGTTGTGTAATGCCATCCTCCAACCATTGTGGGGCACTGTAGGATTGTGGCTTATGAGTTGTGACATTCACGTGTGCTGCATATAGTGCCGAGTAACTGGCCTCATTTGCAAACTGCCTCAAAGTGCATTTTGGTTAGTGTTTGTAATATGTTTGTGAAGCGTTTCTTCAGAACATAGTGGTTTATGTTGATTTATGTTGGTAATTGTCATTTTTCTTCTGGTTTACTGTTACACCATGAGTGAGGTGGCTGGTACATTTCCTCCCTCCAGAGGTATTTTTTGTTGATCATTTGGGATGTATTACCACCTATGTTAAGTGCCAAGGTAGAGATGACGTGAAGTATGATGTGAATTTTTTAATTTGAACTGTGTTGCACAGTATAAATAGATAACTTGTGGGTCTGTAGAACTTAGATTAGAACACGGATCATTGCCGTTAGTCCAATATCCGATGTGTCAAATACATCAATGCTGTCCTCTCAAAGTTGATATAGGATCAGATTAGTCCCATCTCTGATAATAACAGAGTCTCAAAAAATGTGGGATGTGATATGGTCGCCTACAGTGACAAACCTACAGAGAATTATCAACCAAATCTGCAGCTCCACTCAGCTTAATAGAGCTTTATAGTGAATTTCTGCTCATTGTTTAGCTTTCTGTCCCTCAATATCACCTTAAAAGATGATGATGTGTCAGTGTTCAGTCCAAAACTTGTTTCCACTGCAACCGTGAGTGGAGGCAGCAGCCCTGTCACTTTGCTCTTGAAAGTCATAAGCCATGTGCAAAGACATGTTGCAGAAATAGTGCTGCAGGGATGGTATACTTTTTTAGGCCACCCTGGAAGTTAGCATCACTCTGGTTCCCTGCACAAAAATCCAATGGAATGTGTGCATTTGGTTTTTGGATAAGTGTTGGGGAAAAAAGCAAAACTTAATGATATTTACAGGTTTTGTTCTGGAAGATAGTCTCACACTGCTTTTATGATTTTTGAAGCGTAAATGCAATCGCCAGAAGAAAAAGGTAACATTAAGTTACAAATGAACTACAACACTGTTGTATGACTCAACTTCACCCCTACCTATTGCTCGGCGTGATGAGGTTAAGTGTCCCTGATAACCTTAGTCTCATTTAGCTACTTGTTAGCACATGCCTTTTTTAAGACATGTAGAAGCTACGAAATTCATGAGTCTTATGTGGTAGAAAAAAAATTGAAATCTCTGTGTGTTAAACACAGATCTTATTTCAGGCTAATAACAAAAAAAAAAAATAAATAAATAAAAAAAGTCCACTGACTTGAGATGAGAGAAGCAGAAGTGCTAATATGCTAACTTATGTCCAGGTTTTAGGCTTCATTCTGCAGATCTCTATTGTGGCAACGTAGGTAAAGATCATCCAAAGTTGTTGCCTGGTAGCTCAGTTGATAAAGTGTTCGCCCCATGTATTAAGGCTGTGAGTCCTCTGCAGCAGCCTCGGGTTTGACTCCCGCCTGTGGCCCTTTGCTGTGTGTCATACCTCCACTTTCTCTTCTCCTTTCATGTCCTCACTTCAACTGTCCAATGAAATGAAGGCATGAAAGCCCAAAAAATATTTGAAAAAAAGATCAAGCAAAGTTTTCCAGATATTCTAGTTTATAGTTTGGCGATTTTCTGTATGTAAAATAATTTCTCATTGACTGAACAATAATTCTCCTTAATCACTGCTGTTCTTATCCTTAGAAAGTCTGTTTCTGAATGTGGATGTTGAATTTTGGTGTTATGTTATTCGCTGTAGCTCAGCATTTAGTGAATAGATGCCTCAGAGAGGGAACTAGTAAGACAGAGAGAGGTTGACACTGACAAAGAGAAAACCAAAGACAGAGAGAGAGAGACACTCCCCTGGGAAATTCATCTGAAAGAACGACTCTTGTAGTGGAGAGAAACTGCCTCGTAGGAAATGTCCTCTGTATGTGCTGATGCTCTAGATCAACAAGACACCTAGCTTTTAAGATCAAATGATGTAGAGATGACTTGTTCCAGACTCTGAAAAGGTAGTCGAAATTCCTGTGCATATTAAGAATATTTCCTTAACACGTGGTCACAATATACTCAAGAATTACTGTTCTGCATGGTCTAACATAACATATATTAGACAGCACACACGTATTGCAGCATTATTGAACGTTTCATGTGGCAGTTAAACTGATGGGGTGTTAAACCACAGGCTGACACTTATCCCTCCCTCAGTACTGAAGTGCAAGACACTAAATCCAATAGCTGCAGTGGAGTTTTTCATCGACTGGTGTAACTGTATCACCCTGTGGTTGAACTATTCAGCCCCTTACTGCGAATGTTTGTAACTGCGGATGACAAGCGGCAGAAAACTCACCGTGCTGGTAAATAATGGGTATAAAAATGATAATACTGTGTGTACCTGTCAAAGATGGTGGTAACATGTACGAAAGACTGCAAGAGTGTAAAGGGACAGTTAACCCCAAAATCAAAAATACATATCCATGTAGATTTTTTTGGTGTGAGTTGCTCAGTTTTGGAGATATCAGCGTTAGAGATGTCTGACTTCTCTCCTATATAATGGAACTAAATAACACTCAAAGCAGCAAAAAATTCATTTTAGAAATTCAAAACCATTGTGTCTTTCCAAAAATCATGACCAAGTTGCTCAAGATAATCCACAGACTTTATTGTGAGCAGATACATGTAGGAACTACCTTCTTTCTGCAGTAGAATCTACCAGAGCTGATTTAGGATCTACCGGAACTACTTTCTTTCTAATGGAAAGAAATATCTAGAAAACTCTGCAATTCACACTAAAACAATCTAGATGGATAAATAGCACTACAAGCCAGATGAAAAATTTGAATTTTTGATTTTGGTATGAACTATCCCTTTAAGGGTGCAAAAAGTTTGTTTATAAGGTTGGAAGCAAATTTGTTACAGATTTGGGCTGAAATGTTAGTTGTTTCATATACTTGGATCATGTGCCATCTGAAAAATAAGGAAGCATCTCTGTTTTTGTTTTGCTGTCCTGCCTGGAAGGACATGAGGGATGCACTTTTTACAAAAATGTCTTCCATTTATGTTGATTTCTTTTGGATGGATGATTATGAAAAACTTCAGTTGTGCTTTAGGAAGGGAACCATTTTTGTAATGGACTACTTGTCAAGCTTGGGAAAGAAGGCAGAATATTCTGTTAAAGACTGAGTTGTAAAATAAACTAATTTTATAATGGAAAAAAGTGCAATGAATTGTTTGAACACTGCAACTGTATTTTTGGCATCTTGTAAACAGATAAGGGCTGGGCACTTTGTGTGACTGACACAAAAAAATCAATCATACTCCTTCACATTGGCTCCTTTATATTACTTGCCGTGGCTTTAAATGTGTGTCAGATTTTATATAGGAAACACAATGTGAAATATGCAGTATTATTCAACACTTGTTACTTTTAGTCTTGCTTTAACTGCACAGCCATGTGAAGAATATTCACACTCCCATCAGTAACTTCACATCCATGGTTCTGTTATAGTATTTAAGAGTCGCAGTGTTAACGGGATATGTCATTAGCACATGTGCAAAACAATCAACAATCAGCTTGTTCAAAACACCCACACTGTACAGTTATGTGGCTGTTAACATTTGTGAGACTGTTGTTGATCCTCCCACTAAAAGACCAATTTAGTTGCACCACACGAGACATCGCTGTTCTGTCTCTCTCACAAATTATTACAGTTTTATTTATCACCACCGTCAAACAAAAATCTTGTCTTCAAAATGTTGACTTTTAGATGCTAATAAGTTACGGTTTTGTTTGGCTTTCATGCTTTTTGAGAATGTTTGTACTGAGAGTGGATTTTTAAAGGCCAAATGATATCTAAAAAAAATATTAAAATCTGGTTGACTGATCATCAAATTCAAAGTAATAAATTCTTAAATAAATATATGCATCTGGAACAGAACATCAAGAATAAAAAATTAAAGCAGTTAATAAATAAATGGAGGCGGCAGCAATTTTTATGAGCTATTATTTTCTCTCCATAAAAAACAGCAATAAGTCTTCGTGTAACTGGTTGAGGCGGTGCACCTGTCGCCCACTAAAGGAGCCAAGTTCTGCAGATACCGATACTTCATAAAATGTTGTACCGGCACTGACTAAGTGACCGAACAGATTAATCCATCGATCTCTAGTTTTTAGTTCAGTGTTTATCAGATTTTAAGGCCCAAAGAGGGTGAACAATCTTCAGTTTAAAGATGACCGTGTTAATGTGAAACTATGGCGATCTTCTAACATTACAGCCTTCATTTATACATTATATACAGCCGTGATTAATGTCAGTCACCTCTGATGCTTTGCTGATAAAATAACCAAAATGATTTTTTCCTGTCTCTTGTTTTCTCTCTCTTGCAGGCCTACTCTGTCTATGATGAGGAAATTGGGTATTGCCAGGGTCAGTCGTTCCTCGCTGCTGTTCTCCTGCTGCATGTGAGTGAACTTGTCCTCCATCCATCCACTGATTCTGCCTTCTCACTGTCAGGACAATGCACCAGATAGATGAACTAATAGATACAATGCATACACAAATGCATACAAACATGGGTTTAACAAAGCAGCTTTATTCACTTTATGTAAGTTGATACCACACAAGTTGTGGCCTCAAAAATGCAGTTGAGGCAGTGCATCTCTTAGGGATGCTCCTAACTATGGCTGAACAATTCAAAAATTGAAATATTATTAAAATCATGATATGACCAAGTGGAATATCCAGACTGCTGGAGCTGTAATATTTCCATAAAAACAAAATGTGTCACAACAGATCATTATAAATGAAGCATTGTGTTAATACAAATATGCCCTGACCCACAAATAATGTTCTCCAGACGAAACACAACGTGCTTGTTTAATACAGACCACAGCAAAATTCACATCATCTAAAAAACCTTAAGTGAAAATGGAATATAAACATTAACATTCCCACTAAACTCATGACTCACATCGCAATAGCAGTATCTGTCAAAATAATAGCAATATGCATCAACTTTACGCAGCTAGTCTAAAAGTTAAAAAACACCAAGAAAACAGTGTCATATTGTTGTGCCACATTAGCAGTGGTAGCACCAGTAACCTGCTCTCCTTGCAGGTTAACGTCCACATGCCTGTGCTGAATGTGGTCACTCACTGCTCTGGTTGAGTGATTATATGTCAATTTATTCTGCCACTGCCTACATAAACCTTATTTTCATTTTCTAGAGCAAAATCCTGCCAAACTGCGCTGGTTTTACAAGATTTCATCTTTGTCCCACTATCCACCATGCTTGTTTACATCCATGCATTGGGGTGGGAAGAGGGTGCTGCTGCCTGCTGGAGCTGCAACCTGACTTGTTGCGGGTGCCTGTGTAACATCTTAGACACAATAGTTACCTGGCATGTACATTAATTAAATATTAATAATTAGTTTAACCAACTAGTATTTATGGTGCTGTCTAGCGAGGGTAGCAGTGTTTAAATGACTTGTCGCAGTGCTGGAAATGTTTGAAAACACTCTTATTTTAATGTAGTATTTTTGAGGTTTGGAAATTGCTCCGATTTTGGATAAAGTGCTCGAAACTACTTGAAATTGTGTCTCGGGTTGAAAAGAAAGTTGCTGACCGCTGGAATGAAAACAGTTTACAGCAGAATGATGTGGATGAATAGAGGGAGAGTGAGAGCAGAAAATGAGGAGTGGGAAAGAGGTGGACACATTCATTTTCAAGGTCAGCGGCAGACGCACAACTCGTAAAGGGACATTTCACCTCAAAATCAAAAATACATATTTTCCCTCTTACCTCTAGTGCAATTCATCCTTCTAGATTATTTTGGTGTGTGTTGCAGAGTTGCTTTCTCTTGAATATAATGGGATTAAATTGCACTCTTGGTGCCCTTGGGCTTGCACGGGTCACGCCACACACTCCCAGTTCAGACGGTGTGTATGCTAGGGGTGAAGGAAATACTTGATTTGTAGAAGCATCGCATTGCGGACGTGGAAGATTCTGAATTGATTCATAAATGTGAAAAAATCGATTTTCTAAATGTGACTTAACATGAGATTGACGGAAGGAAAAAGGCGGAACTGAGCTGTGAGGGCAGTGCAGCACCTGGGCAGTCTACAGCGCACACGCGAGAGTTATCAGCAGCTAACAGGAAGATGTACTTCATCTTCTCCACAGTGGTTGCAATCATGTTTTGATTTAGTGTCTGAATAACTGAATTTGCAAGACAAGCACAAATATTCTTTACCATCACTCAGAGACGTTAAGGCGTTCATGGAGCGCAGCAGTGATCGAATGAGAGCAGGTGAGCAACACGCACCGCGGTATTTAACAACTTTTACCAACTCTGTGATGAAGAAAATCACTCTGCTCAGTCTGTTTCACCATAAAAACTCTGTACCTGCTCTGCATGTTGGACACTGAGGTCTTTCCTCAGAGCTGATGGTGCAGCAGAGAGGCTGCTCCCCACTGATGGAGACAACATGAATAACACCACGCACAACGAAACACTCCGCCTCCCCCTCATTTTGTTATTGTCATACTGGCAGGGGACTGTAGGATTCTTTCAAACTGATTAATTTGTTAATTAATGCAGTTAACATTTTGTAGAATAAAAAAGGCTGCAGACCATTTAATTGCCAGTTATGTTTTATGTTGATAGTTGAACGTGAGCAGCTACAGATAAATAAAATCCAACCGACACCCCATGGCTTATAAGTTTATAATTTTGATGTATCAAGAATCGTTTTATCATCAAATCGTAGCCCTCTGAATCGTAATCGAATGATGAGGTGCCCAGAGTTTTCCACCCCTCGTGCACGCACAGGTGAACGTGGCTCCAAGCTAAGGATCTACAGTGAAGATTTAAGCTAAAAACATGGTGTGAATGACATCTTTCAAGTCGGGTTGGCATGTCTGGGCTTTAGGAGACTTGGATTACACCAGGCGAGCAGTAAGGAGGCATTTTATGTTGTTTTTGGTTGGGTAGTTCCTACATGAAACTGCTCTCAGTATAAGTATGTGTGGTGTGTGGTACACAGAGCAAAGGTTATTTTCTTTCTATTTCTTCCTACTGTTTTCTTTCTGTGGTAGAATCTACCGGAACTACTTTCTTTCTTGTAGAAAGAAAGTAGTTCCGAAAGTAGTATCTTGTGTAACTGGGTCATGATTTCTGGAAGGAGACATTGCTTTTCAAATGTATTTTTTGGTGCTTTGAGCAACACAAGCCAAGGGCCCTCTAGTTCCATTATATTTGAGGGAAAGCAGACATCTCTCCAAAACTCTGCAACTCACACCAAAACTATTTACATGGGTGAATAGCACTATAGGCTGGAGTGATGATATTGGGGTAATATTGGCATGAATTGCCCCTTTAAAGAAGCCCTACTCCATATACACCACCCCGTACATATTTAAGAATATTCTCTCTTTGCTTAGTTCAGTGTTCCTTGTCTATTCAAAGTGTGTTGCAACTTATCTGTGTAAAATACTCCTAAAAATTTATGTGGGGAAGCTGTTAAAAGACAGATGGAGGAGAGACAGAGGAGTGGACACATGGAGGCGGGAGTCCCAAAAGGAGGAGAGAGGGCGGTGGAAGTTTGGTTGAGGTCCAAACGACAAGGGCAGCAGAGGTTAAAGAGGAGGAAGACGGAGGAGGAGGAGTGGAGAAGAGAAGAGAGGTCAGGAGGAGGTGGGGTGAGGAGAGACGGTTGGGAGAGTCCTGGAGGAGTTCAGTGAAGACAAATCATGAGGTGCAGAGGAGAGGAGGAGAGCAGGAGGAAGTAACGGAGGAGAAGGAGACTGTAAAGGTGGAAGAGGAGGAGGGGGAGAGATAAAGGGGACAGCAGCAGTAAAAGAAAGAGAGGTTATACAGGAGGAGGAGGAGGCAGACGGGTTATAGAGGAGGAAGAGGAAGAAGAGAGAGGTTATGGAGGAGATGTCAGGAATATTAATAGGGGTTCAGGTTTACCTGCAGGAGCCCATTCAGCCCCAAACACATACTGTCACTCTGATTAAATATCACCTCACCGTCTGCGAGTGTGTGTGCGTGTGTGTGTTGGAGAGAGGAGAAATAAACCCACACAGACACACAAACACACACCGTTTTAAGCTTTTTCTCATGCCTCTTATCTTCATTCATCCAAGCAACACACATGCTGAAACACACAGAAACACTGAATCACTCACATAAACACACGTTTTTGCACACACTTGAACCTGCACATGCAAACACTTTGAAGTATGTTTTTTCATGTCAGTCGCACCTTCACCTTCTTCTGTTCTTCAGCATTTATTTAGAACAAGTCAAACAGTGTCTGAAAATAAAGTGTGTTATTTGTTTTGTATCTGTCTTTTCAAGAGCAGATGGGTGGAGATTACTAAAACTTTGTAAATAAAATTTGGCCCTGGTCTGGTTGCACAGCTCTACTGTAGCTGAAATGCAGACATAGATTTTTTTTAAAAAAGAAAAAAATGAATCTGTTTCTTGTCTTGTTGTGACCACCAAATGTGGTTTAGAGATCCAAACAAAGTGTCCTGCTCTCCTTTGTGGCAGCTACTGTAAGGCTGGGTATGACTTAAAAATACTCATACTGTACCTTGGATTCAGTACTGCCAGTTGTTCATATACAATGTTATAACTGTAGTTTTATGGTTATCTATGTGGTTTCAGATGCCGGAGGAACAGGCCTTCTGTGTGTTGGTGAAAATCATGTATGAGTACGGCCTCAGAGCTCTCTACAAAAACAACTTCGAGGATCTTCACTGCAAGTTCTACCAGCTGGAGAGGCTGATGCAGGTCAGTCATGCAGTGTTTTATATTATTTGAAATGTAATTTGGGACCCAAATCACAGAGATGGCAGTTAACACAAGACTAATATTATCACATGACCTCTGTTTGGCAAAATATGGTACGTAATTTGCAGTGAAGTCTTTACTTTTTTGCAAATGGACATGGTAAATTTGCATGGGCGATCACAGACGGCCTCCACGATTATTACAAATTACTCAAACTCCCCAGGTTATAGTCATCCAGAGCAAATGGGACCATAGTTAACTTCTACCTTGAATTTTTTTTGCCTTCACAGGCTTGTACCTTCAACATTTAATCAATGCTCTTGGCAATCTTTTGGACTGTTGATTTAACCAGGAGAGATTCATAATAATCTAAGTCAAAGAAGGGCTTTAACTGTGACTCATGCAAAATGGAGAAAACAATGGGAACTTTACATATGGAGCCAGGGGTTCCTGAAATAGGTCCTCCCACTCCCTCTGTAAGGTTTGTGCTACAAGTCACTCCCAGCTTGTTGATTGATCTCTGTTTCTTATTCATTCATCACACTTTTTTTTTCAGAGACCTCTGGCTGTAGTTGAAGAAATGATTAAACTCGCCTCACTTAGTGGCAGAAATTGAAAGGATTTGGCCGTGGGGGGCACCACAATATCAGCTCAGAATTAAAAATGTTAATCAGCCGTTTTGTCTACATCATAAGTTTAAATGCCATGAAATTCACCTCACATATCCGACTATCTTTGTTCTACAGACTAGTCTTAAGGACTGTTAACTTACATTAGATTAGATTTTTTTTTTCTTGAAAATGAAGGTCCCCTCAGTTGTTTCCTTTTAATTAATGATTGGATTCAGGGTTTGAACAGTTATTCATACTGTGCCACTAAAAAGAAAAGACTAGCAGACAGTACAAATAGCCTTACAAAATGTATTTGCATTTTCTATAAAAGAAAGGCAAGTTTGATCATATTCAAATATGTACAGCATGTTACAAGTGATTGCATCATCCGTGAGGAGGCGACATGTTTGTTGTTGGCTTGTTGACTCGTTTCTGGTCCCAAAATATAAAAGAATATAATAAGAATTAATTCTAAGTCTGTGTGTGTGAGACTTGTAGTCTCTGTTGGCTAAACGGCATTCTCTCTGTCTGTTGGGGCTGATGATCCTGGTGCTTTCAAAGTCCCATCCCACTCAGGTATTACATCCTAAATCCACTCACTGAGTAGAGTTTAATTTGGCTCTGAAATCCATCCTGGCCCTGCAGGCAGTCGTCTCTCAGCATCAAGATCAACTCAGTTAGCATCGACCAAATACGCTCAATGTAAGGATGTTAGCATTGACTGCTAATTATTAGCGCACAGGTGGGAGCTCACTATCTGATCCAGTCAGGTGTCATGTGGCATGGTAAGTGTTGGCTGCCAAAGTGGATCGCTATCTGGCTAATTGAATCCTTTATTCACCGTACATGCACGCACGCCAAGACACACTCGAACACTTTTCTACTTGAAAGCTGCAGCTTCTTCATCTCCATGTGTTCAATCGGTATGACTTTATTTGAAGGGCTGTGCATCAGACTGTCATGACACTGCCATAAGCATGTCATGACACCATTCATGAACATGCATGAGTCTTCATGAATGTTTTTGACTGTTGTTACTTGGTCAGTTATGTAATTTTTAATGCAAAGTTGACATTGTTTGAGATGTCTTTCCTATGGCGACTTGACATTATCAAACTCAGAGAAACTGTTTAGCTTTATGTTTTAACATACATTACATTGTTACATGTGGTTGGTTTTGACACTTGCCATCATGAGACCATTATTAATGTGTCATGTATATTTTCTTTGACCTCAATTAAAGTGGTTCATTTTGGAATTGTCATAAAGATGTCATTAAGTTTTATTACAGTCTCAACTGCTTTTATAACAGTGTCTTGAATAATTCCCCTCCCCTCAGCCACAGTGGCACCATTTGGACTTGTCACAAAGATGTCATTAAATATTATAAAGCCACTTTGTTTTCAGCTTATTTTCATTACTGATTAATCTGTAAATTGTTTTCTTAATTAATTGATTAGTTGTTTGGTCCCTAAAATGTCAGAAAATTGGTCAGTGTCTCTGAAGGCCCAACGTTACGTCCTCAAATGTCTTTGTTTATCCATAGCCCAACAGTACTGTCATAGAGAATTAAAGAAACCAGAAAATACTCACATTTGAGAGGATGCAATCAGAGAATTTGGACATTTTTTCTGAAAAAGTGATCCCAAATGATTAATCAATTATCAAAATAGCCGCCAATTTATTTAATAGTTGATTAATAATCAATCACATGTTGCAGCTTTAGTACCAAGGTGATTTAGCTTATAGAGTTAGCTGATGAAGAGATAGCATTTAGCGAGGTTACTTGTTGGTAAAGTAGATAACCACAGTTATTATCTGACGTTAGCTAGTTAGCTCAGTTAGCTGTGGAGCTAGCCACCTAATCAGCTGACTCAGCCCGGGGTGCCCTGAGCCAAACCCACCAAGAAATCAGGCTTGGTTCTGTATTCCCTGTTGTCAACTGCCCGCTGTCAGTCTTGGACACTGTGTTCAGTCTTGGTCCGGCTGGGATCTCCAGTCCAGCCAGACGCAGCTAGACACTGACGACGCCAGTATGGGCAGTATGTGCTGATCGGTACTGCGCATGTGCAGCTCTCAACAAGGAAGTGTGATTGTTCACTCTTTGTTTTTTCCATCATCAGCTCCAGATAACATGTTGTGTTAAATTCAGAATGTAATTAAGATTTTTTTTTTTAAAACGGACTACATACAGGAGATGTTAAAACTTGTTGTTAAAAAGTTTATTTAATTTTGATAATGTCAAGTTGTCAAGGCAAAGACATCTCAAACAATGTCGGCTTTGCATTAAAAAAATAACATAATTGACCGAATAACACTTAATGACAATAGTCAAAAGCATTCCTAAAGACTCCTTCATGTTCATGACATGGTTATGACACTGCCAAGACAGTCTTTTGCACAACCCATCAAATTAAGTGTTACTGTTCAATCTTATTGTCTCATAACAAAAGTATATAAGAATCGAAAAACTAGAGCCAAAACTGGTGAGAAAAAAAAGAGTTGGTAAAAAAGGACAATGATCAAGTACATAGAATAATATAATAATGCTGGAAAGTCTCAAATCTGTTTTTCCCCCAGTAGATTGTTCTACAAAAGTAGAATCATTCATCCTTGCTACAGATTTGTAAATGTCAAATTTTGTGAATGTAGTTTATTAGCTTTGTATAATATAGCACCTTTTGCTTTTATGTATTCCAGAAAGTTTAACAATGTGTGTGATGTATGAATAATGTCTATGATTGTTTGGCAGCCAGGATGTAGAGCTGAATTGTGTCTTTTTTAACTTTTCTTTGTTCTTGGGTCTCTTTTGAAACAGATTACCATCTCAGCGAGACGGCATGATTTAATAAAGTGCAAATGAAATAACGTAAAATTGAAATGACAAGCAGGGCCATATCTTCATGTTGTTGTAAGTGCTGTTTTATCTCACGACTTTCTGCCTTCTCTTCTCTCTCTGCTCCTACAGGAACAGCTTCCAGACCTGTGGTCCCACTTCCAGGAGCTGAACCTGGAGGCACACATGTACGCCTCCCAGTGGTTCCTCACCCTCTTCACTGCCAAGTTCCCCTTGTGCATGGTTTTCCACATCACTGACCTGCTGCTCTGTGAGGTACTCTTTGGCTCTCTCTATATTGGGAGTATAAGGAGAGTGATTTGGGCTATAATGTCCAATGAGAGGAGGGTCAACCTTTCTAGAAAGATGAAAGCAGTGGGAGTGGCAATGGTTACTGGGAAGTAAGGTGGAAAACCATCAAGGTAGGAGGAAGGAGGCATGAAAAGAAAAGGGGAAATAGAAAGATGGAGAGAGAGGAGTTGGTTCAGTTTTACAGCACCTCGTATGACCAGCTATCAGTGGCAACAAGCACCAGCACTGATCTGTTCTGCGGTTTGATCTAATATCTTACCAATATAATCAATAGGGGTGCGCTGATCTGGCTTTTAAGGGTTGATACGATCACTGATTTAATGTCATTAGAAACACTTGACCGATACCAATCACTGCTTGCTTCTTGTTCTAAAACATATTTTCAGAAAGCTTCACTGATGAGCCCTTCTCCCAAAAGCCACTTGTTTACCCCATGTCTGTCAGTCATTCTATTATTGATAGGAATCACTATTTCAAAACATTAATAAACAGTAAGAAGGAATCTCTTGGCACCTCACAATTCGATTCTAAGGGCTATGTTGCAATCATAAAACTATTTATACATCTTGATGCATCAAAGTGTTTGATTTCTATACGTTTTGTTTTTCCTCACTATGTGTCTTCTAAACTTTTAAAACAGCGTATTTGTAATGATCCATAATTCGTTAGTTAGAAACATCTTTGATGCACTTGTCCAGTTCCCTTTTCCTTTCAGCTTCATAGAAGCCAAAATGCTTCCATACGAGCTTTTAAGCCAGGTGATGTTGGTCAGATTGTATCCATCTGCTGTTGCTTGTGCTCCGCCACCTTCACCAAAACTCAAGAAGTAGCCAAGTTTAATCAGAAGCACATGTTTACATCCACTATGTTTCACCATCAAGTTTAAATTGACTGACATAGTGAGAGACATAGCGCTAATTTTGACGATAGATGACAGGACAGGCACCTATGAGCTATGTTTACATTACATTAGCTTTTAGAGTTTTGCCATTTCTGCATTGATTCATAATCTTTATTGAGAGAATTGCAGTGTTGTTGTTTGTGCTCTTTTGTGGTGATGAGAAGCCAGGTGACTTGAAGCAGCACATTCTGATACACTGGCATTCATGGTGAAGATACAAAACTCTAAAACATAAAAAAAAAAACAAATCATATGATGCTTAAAAGCTCAAACTGAATTTCTTTCAGGCTGTAGCACACTAAGGTCAACAGCACCACACTGAGTCTGTGAGACATTGACATTGAACGTGAATATACATGCTACAGAGTAATTTACAAGAAAAACAAAATGATGCATAAATTCAGTAAAACACCAAGTACAAATGCAGAGAGTAAAATGGGTCATTAGGCAAGAAATCAAAGTAGGTAAAGTAAATATTACATTGTTATATAAACAAAAACAATGATTTTTTTGATATATATATATAATTTGGAGTCTCTTTCTGGGACCCTAGAGAGGACATCCTCAACAGTTTCGCTCATGTGGGTAACAATGGAGAAACCTGGAGGATTTCTCTCGATCTGAACCCCAACAATGTTTTTTTTTTTTTTTTTTTTTTTTTCAGTGGACTGAATGTCAGAAACAAGCACTGTGTTCAAACATAAGGTAGTTCATAAGTGGACCTGGTACCACAACACCTTAAGAGTGATAATCCACAGTGTTTATTTGGCCGTATCATCTGATCTGCGACTGTATGATCAGGTGAAGGGAGACACAGAGCTTTCAACTGATCACCTCCTGCTGGTGAGTCGGATCAGGTGGCAGGTAAAGCTGCCAGACAAACCTGATGAAGCCAAATGTGTAATGAGGGTGCACTGGGACTGTCTGACTGAGGCCCTTATCTAGACGTGAAACCTGCAGCTGTGCCCTTATGGAAAATAAATATTATGTTTGGATGATATGAACTTGAAGTAACAAGGGGCCAAGAATGAAGCCTTGAGGAACACCGCAGCCAGCATAAGCAGATAAAGAAGAAGCATTAGCAAAAAAATCAGCTTGAGTTCTATCAGAAAGATCTTTAAGTCCACCTCCAGTCATGTTTTAAACAATATAAAATACTCTGCAAGAAGTCATAAATTGTATCTGATGTCTTTATTGCATATGCATTGTAAAGTTCAAATATTTTAAAATGTCTAGCTTCTAGCCTGTTTTTTTTTTTTTTTTTTTTTTTTTGAGACCGCTCACTGCAGTTTCAAAGCAAGAAATGCTCAGACGTGGCGTTTACTGTTTATTTCGCTCCTGATATGTCTTATACCTCATGAAAAGCACCACATGGACATGTTAGCATGGTTAAAAATATGATTTTCACTGGAGGGGACACCTTTTTCCATGTGACTCAGCAAATATTCATAAATTGATTGATTGTCTCTCTCTCTCTCTCTATCAGAGTAGATTCATGTGTTACTTTATGTTTGTGTGAAAAAAGAAAGAGAGAAAGAAGCTCAGTTTTTTAAATATTTTTTTCAATCCGTCTTATTTTTAAATGTCTCATTACATAAAACATCAAAAGTCAAATGCCCTATTTGTTTCCTCTCCCCTCCATCCTCCTCTCCCTCCCTCTCTCTCTGTCCTCCTATTGGCCCCAGGCAGAACAATTAAAAGTTTCCCAGGTCTTTCTCACCCAATGAGCCGCATGATGAGAATCTGCTCGTTAAACCAGAATTCTCATCTCCTGCATCTCCTCTCTGTCTGCCCTCCTCCTCTTGGCTCTCTCCATCATCTTCTCCCACTCGTTTATTGCTTCCTTTATCTATCATCCTTTTCTTACCATGTTTACTCTCTCTGTCATTTCTCTCTTTCCTTGCCAATTCTTTAACAACTTTTTTTTACTGCATGTTTTCTTTCTTCTACTGTCTCTCATTCTGTGTTCTTTGGCTCAGTCTTGTATGTATTTATGCAGTCGTCTCTGTATCATTTTCTTTGTTTTTTCTCTTATCTTCTCTCTCTTTATACAGCTGTCTGTCATTGCTTGCTCTCTTCATCAGCTTTACTTGTTTGCTCTTTATTCACATTTTTTCATCTTCCCCTTGTTTCCTGTTCTTTCTTTTATCCCGTCTGTCCTTGCTCCCTTTCTGTGAGCTTTTGTCTCATCCCTTTTATTAATCACTCTCTCAGTCAGCTGTTGTTTTTCCTTGATGAAGTCTCCTCAGCAGTTTACTTTGATAATTCTTTTACTCTTTTCCTCTCTACTACACTTTCCCCTCACTCATTTTTTTTTTATTTCTTCTCATTAAACACCATGTCTAGAAACAGTAAGACGTGTTTTGCCACTGATACAAGAGACTTAAGTTCTACTGATTGATGGGGAGTTCCAGGTTCACACCATGATGTTGCATGAGGGTCTTTTGGGTCATATGTGAATCATTTTAGAGTCAACGGTTATTCCCACTTAACTAGGGATGCCTATATCGATCAGATGCGATGGTTATCGGCCGATGTTCATAAAAAATATCTGATTGGGAGTTTGGGTATAGTGCTTTCTAGTTGCCAATCGCAAAAACTGATGATGACCAGAGATCATGGGTCAAGTCTCAGCTGAGTTGATGTTGCTGTTGCATGGTAATGAGTTCAACAAATGGACGACTTCACCCCAAACATGATTTGTATATCAATTACTCACCCCGTCTTACCTTGTGTTGACTCCAAGTAAATGTTTCATGAATCCAAAACATCCTATCCAGACTTGTGAAGTTGTTGGCGCTCCTGTTTTTGAAATACCAAAACTATATCAAAACATCCCTTCATAAACTCTCACACAACTTGTGCAGTATAATCCAAGCCTCAGTTATCTAGTTGTATGCTAAATACTTCCAAAAATCCTGCTAATGAAATCATTCTGGCGTAAAGCCCTGCAGGTAAACCAATACTACACCTTTACACTGTAAGCTCTCGCGCATGCGGCTGCGAACACCAATGGTGAGGTGGTGGAGTCAGTTAGTGTTTCTTGACAGAGTTGCTGACTAGTTTGTGTTGCTGAAATTTAAACAATCACTTCATCATTTTACATTTTAAATATAATTCTTATGTAATCCCGTCCCTGATAACTGTCATTTCACTCATGCATATCCCATCACTTGCTATGTTGGCAAGGGAGTCAGTCAGCTATTTGTCAGAAGTACAACCCTTTTTTTGATCTGCTCTTGTTTGCCCTCTTACTGCATTATGTTGTAAAGTTGAGCCAATGAACAATGCCATCATCTATCATGATGTGTGACGTTCATTGACCACTGCGCTCTCTACCACTGTAACGTGATTTCAAACTGTATCAGAACTGATGAGTATTTTATGAAGCTTTTGATACAAACTCAACACTTCCTGTTTCTGTTTCAAGTTAAAAACCTTCTAGCATTTCACTGAATAAAAACCCTTCAATAAGGGCTGTATCATTAATTTGACTGAAATGGCAGTGAAGATACACAGTACGATTACAATTTTCATGTTCACTGAACAAAAAACTATAAAGATTGTGATGATGTGATATTTGTTGGTGTCTGTACTAAACAAACACGTTTCCTTTCATCTGGAGAACAAGGTTTTCACCCGAGCATCTGTGCAGCACTACAGTACCTTATTGTAATGCTGTTTTTTCATACATTTTTCCTTTTTCCTTGCATTCCGGTTCTGTGATTTGGATATTTTGCTTGCCATATTGCGATTTTGTTTAGAATGTGGTTAATTGTGCAGCCCTCCCTTCATTTCTTAGCAAGGCTTTTATTGTGAAACGTGCAGGAACGTGCTGTGAAAACTCGCTGACATACAACTCCACCTTCTCATTCATGGGCTCTTATGTTCCACTGCACCTGAGTAACCTGCGACACCTAGTGATGAACTGCAATGTTACTGGTCCAGTTTGACTTAATAACTGAATACAGGTACAGTGTACCAGCTTCTATAACAAATTAAAGATGATCGAAATCGGCTGTGCATCGGACAGTGTGGTTTATAGACATTCGGTAATCTGGACCATGGCCAAAAAATGTGATTGGGCCATTCAGTGCTCCCCAAAATTATGTTATACTTTGTGGTGGTAAGCAGTTGCAAAATGATTTATACCTCTGGGTCTGTGTCTACTTAAGTTTGCTCGACTCTCATTTAAACTTCTTTGTACTCATCATGTAGTCCTGAACCTTCACTCCTCCCTTGGCCTATTGCCCCATCACCTTCCCAGTCTGTGTCATCGTATCTCCCCTTTCTGTACGTTTATCTCTCTTGGCTCCTGCGTGAATCTATCTTGCTCGGATACACACACACTCTGAGATTATCTTCCTCTCTCTCACACACACCTTTGATCCTGTCTCAGCACTGTAGCTCCATCTTGAGGCCTGCAAAGATAGGTGTGTGTGGAGACAGAGCTCCCCCTCTCTTTTCTCTTTCTCCAGCTATTTTTAGAGCTGTCCAGATATTTTTAGCTCTGTGTTGCCATGTGAACTGGTTGTCACGGAGACCAAGGAGACGGGTGTTCCCATGCAGAGCTGACATCAGCTTTACATTTTCTTTCTGTCTGTGCCAAAATTGGAGGCATTGTATAAACAAAAGATGAAGGGAAAACATGTCTTGGCATTAATGTACATATGTCTGTGAATAGAAACAAAACTTCCAACACAATAGTCTGCTTCAATTATTAGTGATTTATATAGAAACATAGTACATGCATTGAATAAGACTCAGCAAACTTTTAGCATACTCTCTGGGTCTTTTTAAGGTTTGTCTGTGAAAATAGCATCTCAGAAGTTATGTTTTCTAAAGACTTTCTCTTTTCTTGCCCTTTGCTTGCCATTTTGCATAATTTTTTTGAGTAAATGTTTTACTTAAAAAGTTATCCAAATGCCTACGTACAAATTAGTTTGGGCTGTTTCTATTTCTTTGAAGTTGTTTCAAAAGTTTTAAAAGACAGTATTACTTTTCAAATTAAATCAGGATGATCAGAAAATGCATCTGCAGCAGAATATAAACAGAGACGCTGTAGATTCTCAGGTTGGCCACCGGTGAGAAAACATTATTGCACAAATCCATATTTAGGAAAGAAATTAAAACTCTTTGCCAAGCAGCAGTGAAGAAGGGGGAAGTTGGACTCACCATCATCTGATATTTGACCTTTTTTCATCCACTTAGAAACATCTAAGTTATATTTTTGAGAAGGATAACTATAGAATCTATTAGAAGCTGACAGCAAAGAACAGGTCGTTGCTGTCAAGTTCTGTTTGTGCATAAAATTTGCACTTTCAGTGGATCAGAAATAAATACACTCATGCATACTCATGATAAAAACCTCAGTAAAGCCTGCTAATACACATGAAAATTGTAGTTTTGCCATGTTTTTGTGTTCTCATCTAATTCTCCTCTCTCTTCCAGGGTCTGAACATCATCTTCAATGTAGCCCTGGCCCTGCTCAAGGTTAGTACTCACTTTTTATTCATTCGTATATCTGTAATAATCTGTTTAAATTCTATCAAATCAATTGTCATATCAAAATCCAGTTTCTTTAAATCCATCCAGTTTGTTTAGTTTTAGATCCACTTTGCTTCAATAAAAGAGAATATATATATATATATATATATATATATTGTTTTTTATGGTAATATATGACATTTTTTTGTGCACCAAAGATAAACCCATCTGGAGTTCAGAAAAAGTTAATTTTTGTACATTAATTGCACATGACAGTAAAGATTGTGGCTGCGCACAGATTTTCTGTGCAGATTATTAGACATGTTAAGAATGTTTCAAGCGGAATGCAAACTTTGAAAGTATGACTGCAGAAGAGGTACACTGTCTGAAGTCTTGGGTCTGATGTGACAGTCAGAGGTAAGACAGTTTGTTTGTTGAGATTTCTTGCCACCTAGTGTTCAAATCAGAAACTGCATTTGGAGGTGATTATGCTGATTTGTCCTTAAAGGCAAATAAGCCAAATAGGTAAAGACTCATTATGTTAATATCATGCTGATGTGATACAGTATGCTGTATGTCACAACAGCTGCCGGTCTAAATCACAAGACCAGATTTTGACCAGAATAACACAAAATTAAGAACTTTATTATGATGGTGTATATATGTTTGAGCACTATATGGATAAATGTTTTTTAAAAAAAAGAGGGCGGGGGGTTAGCTCACCATTTAACCGTTCCATCTACATTTTAGCATAAAAATGCAGTCATGGGTGCATACAGGGTTTCCACATAATATTCCTGAGAGGATAATAAGATAGTTTATCGTTTAGAATGAGAAAATGTAATTTTCCATTAAAACATTTGGGATGTGGTGTAATAAAAACATACAGGCACACATACTAAACAACTAATAGACAGACATAGAATAAAAACATGATTTAAAAAAGAGCGAATATCATTATTTTATTTCAAATCAATCATGAATTTAGTCATATTATTCATGCAGAAACCTTAAAGATTAAAAAAAAAAAAGACTTAAGAAAATATCTGCTTGAGTTCTTTTTATAACAATATTACCAAACCAAACTGCACGTTGTTGCCGTCAGAGCAGAACGGTGTAGGATTACTGGTTGTTGTGTTATCAGATCTGTTTGTGGCGGGATGGGTCGATGAGTTTTCAAAATGACTGTGTCATATTGCATGTTGGTGTCTGGTTGTTTAATGTGGGCATTAATCTAATGGGACACTCCTTGTGGACATCAGGCTGAAGCAGTGATGTAGAACAGGACTGTTTGTTTTATCATATATAAAATGAAACAAAATGAACAAATCATTTGGCACCATCTTTGATTTTATATTTCTTTTCAGTCATTTTCATGTATAAGTGTCTCTGTACAACTGTACATTTTTTATGACTAAAAAAACTAAATTTTCTAAATCATCTATGATTTTACTGATTATTTTTGACATAAACAATTTACTTCTTTTGGACATATCTTAAACTAGCTTGCAGAAATCAGGTAATTTCACACATAATTCTCAGCTCCCATTAACATGACACACAGGTGGAAAATGTTTTTTACCTGCTACAGTAATCGTGCTATTAAGTGATTCATAATGGTGTTTACTGCTCACGTTTCTCCTTCACCTTTTTCGTCCATACTTAAAACCATCATGGCTACTCATAACCATTACTGCAAACCAAATGATCAATCTTATTTTATTTTTATTAATTAATTATTAAAAAGAGCACAAAGGGTGCCAGTATACATTATTAGCCATTAGCAGCCAAGTACGACAGGAAAGGCATGTGTTAGAAAGTTTCTAATTCAGACTTGGATATGTTTTTTTTTTGTTTGTTTGTTTGTTTGTTTTTTTTGGTCACCTGATCAGCTCTTATGCAATAATATGTCCAGTTGATTATTAATTTATTACACTATTTTACATTTACATTTCTTACTTTATTATACATTTTCAATAATAAACACACAAGAGTGACAGTAAGACTTATAAGGGCATGGTTATTACACAGGCAAGACAGACTACAGGGAAAAGGGTGACAAATCATTATTATTATAATATATAATTAATTAATCATTAATTTAATATGAATACATTGGATGTGTCACTATTTAACACATGTTCATAGAAGCACATACAAGCAAAGGATCAAAAAAAAAAATGTTCCAACATAAATAATTCATTTTTAATTTATTTATTTACATATAGATTCATTATTTATAATAAACCATTAATGTGCAGAAGCAAACAAGATGTTAGCATTTTTCAGGCCCTCGAGTTCTCTAAACAGTGCTCATTTACAGATGCTCGTGGTAAAAAAGGAAACTATAAAATTAGGAAAAGCTAAAATAGCCAAATTAAAGTATTATTAGAGATACCCCAATTTGTTTTGCCCCATGCCAGTGCTATGTTTATATGATTTGATCAAATATTTATTTTTTCCTACATAAACAAGCTGCATGGCACTAAAGCCAATCCAACTTTTCACATTGATGATAATAATAATAATAATAATAATAATAATTTGTTTTGATATAAATTGTTTTTGCTTTTAGATAGTAATGCATCTACACTCAGACCTCCCACTCTAAATGAATCATACATGGTTGGTTTTAAAAAGCCCTCCTGCTCTATATTTTAGCCATAATGTATTCTGTGTGTCAGAGAGAGAGAGATGTGGTGCATGTGATGGTCGGGAATGGAGAACAAATGAGGATGTGAGGAGGGTGGAAGGGGCTTCCACTGCCTGCCTCTCATTGGCCAGGCATGACGGCATTCTCCCCTGAGGCTCCCTCCTCCCTCCTCCATCCATCCTGCTCTCCTCTCCGCTCTCATCACCCCTCCCTCCATCTGTGTTCACCTCCCTCCCTCTCCTGCTTAGCAGCCGCCATCCACATCACAACAGGAGCATAAGCTATAGCGTTAGCAATCTGGACCTGGAGGAGAAAAGCTCTGTGTTGTTGGTTTTTTTTAAAATATTTTTTTCCTCTTCATCTTTACCTCCCATGGATGCCTGCCTGGAGCTTCTTCACTCCCTCAGTTCCTCGTTCTCTGTCTTCTTTACCTCCTATTCTGCTACCTCCGCCTTCTCCTCTCCCGTGTTTTGGATGGCTATGTATTTCTCCAACACGCTACCTCTGTCCACCACCCAGACCTCTGCAATGGAGCCGCCCCAGCTAGCCGTTAGCTGTTAGCATCACAAAGAGAGAAAGAGAGGGTATAGAAAACGAGAGTGCAAAAGAAAGGGGCGGTGGACAGGAAACACTGTGGTTTCTTTCTTTGCTTTGCCTCACCCCAGCTGCTGGCCAGGACCATCACTCCTGATAGAACAACAACACACACACACTCATGTAAACACTCATCCATTTAGCTTCTGTTATTGAGAGGCAGAAGTGACTTTCCATCTGAAGGAGCTGGCTTCCCATCTAAAGGATCTACTGACCGCTACAGACCGGATGCCTGGCTGCTGCCTCTAATGGAAATCTGCCGGAGGGAAAGACACTGGAGTCCATGCTGGAGCTGTCAACGGGACTGTGCTTTTACTGCTCTGTGTGGTTTGGATCTGGTCAGACTTCAGGTCAGAGGGTTGTATCAGTGAAGAGGAAGAGCAAAGACACAGAGAGGCTATTTTGATGCACTTTTTTCTGTTTTGCTACCTCTTTCCAAACTCGTCTTGTCTTTCACACATCGCTGGCTTAAATCTGACTCAACGAGTTCAGCATCCACTCAGCCATAAACCAACACAAACGCATCATCATCTCCTGAAGGCAGAAAAGTGCCATACTCCCCTGCTAACAGACCACAGCTCGACTGCTTCTGCCATGTCGTCAGCGCCGCCTGCTCAGGCTTAGGCTGGGGCTCTTCAGATAAAAGGATTCATACTGCTATTTCAGGCAATTTTACATTTCAAAGAAAGCTAAAATCCTGTCAGCTTCATACCAGGTGCGGCCTCCCATTTGGGGAAAGGGTACAAAACATATCGACTGCTTTGATGTGTCGTCTCTCACGCACCGTGCCAGGAGCATTAAGGCCACTCAGTCGTGCTGCAGACTGAAGGGGATTTTCTGTCTCTCTGTCTTTGAAGTCAAACAACCAAGGAAAAATTTTAAAAAAAGGTGGAGTACTTATCCATCGCTGCTGTTTGCCGGAGCAGCAGCCCACGTGTTGGGAAGCTTTGTTGCTAGGCAACGGCATACTGGATTGGAATTGGCTGGGGGAGTTTGGCACGGGAAGATGAGAGTGGGTAGTGTGACTGGATTTCAAAGTGAGTCTGGCAGGTAGCTGGAAGACTCAGCATTATGCTGAAAGCAGCGTCAAGACATCGTTTTCTGACTGTTATTTTGTCGCACCTTGTGGCCGTTACTGGGCTCTGACAGTGGCACAAGCTGAGTGGCCTCCACTGACGTCTTGTCCACTTGTCCAACTTCTGTGGTGCCTAGATGAACTGGATCAGTCTCAGTGTTGCATGCCTTGGATGCTGGGGCTGTCTCTGCTGAGTTGCTGTGTGTTCCATTGAGCATCTCGTAGCTTCTTTCCTCGTTGGTGCCCTGAACATCAATCTGTTGTTACACCGCCTGATGTGGCATTATCAGCTTCTCTTCCTAGAAGGTCAGTCACCTCATTCACCAGGACTCAGCCAGTTTGTCTCAACAGTGACCTCAAGGCAAAGTTGAACACACTTTACCTACCTTTCTGCTCCTAGTCCACGCCTCCTCCAACTCCAAGAATCCCATTGGGACGTTTGGACGACACGCTGGAGTCATCTGCCACCCTGGCCCCTGAGCGGGACCGTCCCTCTCCCTCACCCTGCCCCACCCCACCACCATCTCCTCCATCCTCCCCTCCACCCTCTCCTCCCCCTGTACCTGCCTTGACCCCGCATCTGCCCCTTCCAGCAGTGCGCAGGGCGGTGGAGGACGGAGAGGGGACGGCAGAGGAGAGAGCCCACAGCAGTCAGGCTTCAGCGGACTCTTTCTGCAGGGTGATGGGTCTCCTTGGGATGGGACACCGACTCTTCGTCCCTAGGTTGCTGGCGGTGAGAGAGGGGGGAACTGGGAAACGGATGCTGGATGAAAGAAACTGAGCATGCAGGGATGGTTTTGTTTAGAGTAGGAGTGGTTTTTAGTTTGTCTTGTGCTGATAATAAAAACTGATGAGGACAGAGGATGGGGAAAATAGGCAAGCATGTGTCAAAAAAGGCAACTTCTGTCTCCACTTCTAACGTTGGCCAAAGCAGTGTTAATTGCATCTGTTGTGGCGAAGGTTTGATGTCTAAACCCTGGACTTTTGTGTGTGTCACATTGGATAGATGTGCCAGCCAACTGCCTAATATTTTATTTACAAGAGATGACTAGCCTGTTAGCATTCTGCTATAAGCCCTGAATACATAAATAGATTCATATGGAAAGCTGCAAATGTCAACTTAAAAAGGGACACTTGTCCCCACTGTCTCTTAGACATGATGCCAAGAAGTTATATTTTATAACTGCTGACCTCATAGTTTCATTGACAGTTAGAAATGAAACAACCAAAACTAGTGTGGACCAAATTTACACGGAAAAAACTAAATACAGTCTTGGCCTTTTGAGTAACAGTTGATCTGCCGTGAACAGTACATGTAGAAATGTCTTTGTATAGATTATTGTGACAGTGCGTCCTTACACCACAAGGTGGGGTCATTGGTGTGTGTTCTTTGCATTTATTGCCTGAACTCCATACTGCTTTTGAAAAGCACCTTGCTCCACATCTTCAGCTCAACAAGTTCAGCAACTGAGCAGCTCCACTGCACCAGTTAGCGCTCCTGTGTGCACTATTTAAAACACTAACACTTGAAGTGCTTTCAAACAAACTTTTCTGTCAGTGCCCTCTCCTCTAACCTCTATACCCTTGCCATCTTATAGTAATTTATTTGGCATGAATTCTTGGTGGACTGCTATTTTTTGGTTTGACAATTCAGGCATTAAGCTTGCGCTCTGCAATTTACTGCCTCAAACAACAAGTGATGAATAAAACACTTAAAGAATAACAGAAACACCTGGAAAAGAATTGAAAGATAAGTGGCAGAAGAGAAATCGCTTCCAAGATCAGAGCAAATTAAAATCAGCATGAGATGTGACTGAATATGATTAAAGATGAGATGAGAGGTGATCTCTGAGTGTTCAGCCTCTATTTGTGGATAATGGAAAGTGACTCTGCTGTTCCTACAAGAAGGGAGGAAACAAGAGGGAATAGATGATATGATGATTCAAAAACAGCAGTGCAGTTGTTCAGTCCAGTCTGCTGCTAACCATATACTCTCTAACTGCTTAAACAGCTGTAGACCCTGCTCCAGACTTGAAATAATAAAATAAAACTCTGACATAAACATGTTTAAGAGTGAAAAATAGGATGCGTAGTGTAAATCTGTTGTCTGTGGAGAATCTGACACTCAATATGTGCACAGCAGCCCTAAACTTGGGCTTGGTTTTACTCTAAAATGATGAATCTCTTATAAATCTGCTCATCTTTTAAGAGCAGAATAGTAGTACAATGTTGGTAATGTTACCTTTCCTCTGAGTGCACAGAGTGAGTATGAGAACAATTTGTCAAAGGGCATAGTGCACTTCATTTGTTAATTGTCATTTAACTTAACAAAATCAATATTGTCTTGCACAGATCAACATTTTCTCCATCAAGTTGCACACAAACTGTCTTTCCTGAATATAGATATCTAAGGACAGCCACCAGTTGGGGAGAACAATCTGTGGGAGGCTGCTCTGTGCTCCGTATGTCTGACTCTTAATGACTCTTTTCTCTGTGTCTCCACCACCACTACCTCCCCTCTCCTCACACCTCCTCATGTCTCGCTCCAGACGTCTAAAGAGGACCTCTTGCAGGCGGACTTTGAAGGGGCTCTCAAGTTCTTCAGAGTCCAGCTCCCTAAACGCTACAGAGCTGCAGAGAACGCCCGCAGGCTTATGGAGCAGGCCTGCAACATCAAGGTAAGGACCTCCACAGACAAACACATGCACTTGCTTCCCCAAGTCCCTTATTCCCTACTTTCCCTGTATCTTTTAACTATTCAAATGCACACACACAGATCATTCCTTGAGTGACAATGAGATTATGGTGGTCCAAGCAACAAAATAAGGAATGCCTGTCTTGGCATCTCCCATTGAGACTCAGGCACCTTTAACCAGAGGGGTCAGAGGTCCTGGTTTTGACTGTTGTGGAGTTTGACACCTTCTGGTTGCAGTATGAAATACTTTCTGCAACAGATTTGTCCACAGTACCGCAGATACCAGGCATGATGGTTTATTGCACTTACTGTTGAGCTGTTTATTGGAGTCCTTTATAAGTTTTATCTCCTTTCTGTCAGTGTATTTGCTGCCCTCAGGTAGTGTTACTTGTGCTTTGCACTGCTGTAGGTGGGACTATGACATCTTTTTCCTTGGATTTCCTGGTCTGTCCCTAAACTTTCACTTTTCTTTACCTGAAGTAAGTTCTGTGTCTTTTCAGCATGGGGATTTTCACTGCTCCCTTATTCTGTTTATTCTGAACCAGCCTGAAATGTAAAATGTATCACTTTCTGCGCAGCAGGAAGAAGCTACCACTCAGCAAATGTTTAGAACAGGGAAAGCTTTTATGAAGAGGATACTGTGGGTTGGATCTCTGCTGTGTTGTGGAAGCCTGTCAGACAGAGGAGGAGACTTTCTCAGATCATTACTGCATTATTTAAAGTGGCTATAATCAAATGACAGTGTGAAGACAGTTTGACAGTTTGGAACGGTTCGCTCGTAGTGACGAACCTACAGAGAATTATCACCTGAATCTGAAGCTCTCCTTGGCTGGATGGAGAGGAAAAAAAGAGTTGCAGGTTCTTGCTTCGGTTTCAATTATTAAAGTTGAAAGGTCATTTCAGTTGATTTCATATTGAAACTTTGACACACTAACTCATTGTTAAGCTGTCCAGTCCATAAATTAGCTGTTTCGGTTCACTCTCATTACTCTTACTACAACGTTTTGGCCACAGCAGGCAGATGTTTTCAGTGGAAAAGCTCTAAAAACCCACTGCCTCACAAGTAGAGCACAGCAGAGAGACACAGTTAGCAACTAGCTGGTGATTGTAGTGAAGTATTAAGTAGATATTTCCCTCAGAAGATGTTGAAGACCACAGTAGCATGCTTACCCTGTGGCCAGAAGTTTGACTTCAAATTAAAACTTATGTGTAAAAAAGCAGCTGTTCGATATCAAGTCAAAAAATGATGTGATGTGTAAACTTTGTGTTCACAACTTGCTGCCCACTGCCTTCAAGTTCCCAAGAAAACCACTTATAGCAGGTCTAACATGTAGTTTATTCATGTTGTCTGCTATCACCTTTTGCAGTGTACTGGATGTTTTATTGTTGTTTTTTCTTTACTCTGTTTTTGTTAGTCTACGTTTTATGTTGTCGTTTATTTGTCTGGGCTGTAGGATAGCTGATGAAAGATGGCTTCCATGGAGGTTAGTCATAGCTTTCTTCTTTCTTGTGTCATTACTCAAATTTCCTTATACACACACACACACACACACACACACACACACACACACACACACACACACACACACACACACATACACACGCTATCATCCTCCTATTGACCTTAATGAGGCTGCTGGCATTCAGGGTATTTGCTGAGGTCACCAGAGACCAAAAGCAGTACACAGTGTATATGATAGTGTGTGTGTGTGTGTGTGTGTGTGTGTGTGTGTGTGTGTGTGTGTGTGTTGTGTGTGTGGTGGTGTGTGTTTTGTGTGTGTGTGTCTGGGGTGTGTGTCTGTGTGTGTGTGTGTGTCAGCAGTGTGCTGTGATAGAGGAAGGAAAGAGTTGACAGAGAAAGATGGAAGAGATAATCATCCTCCCTCCACCCTTCTCTGTTTCCCTCCCTTGCTCGCTCTCTGTCCACATTTCTCTGTATGTACATAAAATATTTCACATTTTATGCATTTTCCAGCTTTCTTATTAAGAAAAACGCTTCAGTGAGTAAGTGGGTTGTGATGTAGCGCTGTGCTCGAGGGCACGTTGGCAGGACACATGACTCTTAAGTTCAGCAGTCCCCCCATGTTTGGTGTATTTGTGTTTTTCTACATACAGGATATCCTGCACTGTGACTCACTGTTTTATCTCTCGTGGTTTCGTAGCATTTTGTCACTCTTGCACAATCCTGCAGCAGTACAGTTTGTCATGTCGTACAAGAACATACACACACTTGAACATGCAACGTACATGCTAACGACCTAAAAAACACACACGTTCCAGGCATTAACACATGAATTCATAAGACTACCAGAACAGCTTCTTCTAACCCTAATCTGTTCCTTTGTATATACTCATCTCTAAATGTCTCGAGCACTACTGGAGTGATGAACGCCATGAAGATATTATTATTTTTTTGTGTTTTGATTGTGGTAATGGAGCTATTCTCTCATAGGTGTTCAACTGGATTGTGACTGTGAAGGCCATAGCTCATGATTCACATTGTTTTCATACTCATTGAACTATTCAGTGAGTCCTCCGGCCCTGTTTGGAAGCATCTACATGTGTTATGTTTTTCTGCTCATTTATCCAGGTTTTTCTTGTTACCCATCACCTGTCTGTATGGGCAAACACATCACAGAGGCATACCATTGTTCGTGTCATTTCATTCATTAAAGAAAAAGTTTAGTCGGCATGTTTTGTTGAATGGTGAACTGGTAGCGTTTGCTACCAAAATGTGGATCAGTAGGGAGAAATGCCCGCATTATTAAATTATTTAATATCCATTGTCCTACGAGATTTTCATATGCACAGCCTTCTAAACACAGCTTTCTAACCGGAAGTGGTTTCGAACGAGCGACATCTGATTATACCAGTTTTTCCAGTGAAGATGCCTAACGTTTGCTGAAATAGTGTCAGGCGACCTATTTTTTCAAAGTTACACCGCCAGCCTATTTTCTTTGGTCAAAGTCAACAGTGACATCTTTCAAGTTTCTGTTTCCCCTCTTCAAAGCAGCCAGAAGGAAAGATGAGAGACTGATAAACAAGGTTGACTAGTGAATGATCCAGAGAACAGGAACATCCTCAAAAGCATGAAGTTTGGAGGTAGAATGAGGAGCTACAAATAAGTAAACTGTTCTCCACTATATAGAAACGAGGCTGATCTAAGAAAGTTACATTAGTTATGAATAAATAACTTAACACCCTGAACTTAATTGTCTCCATCCGCTCATGTTCACTTGCTGGTTGTTTGTTAGGAAGTGATAAAAGTCTGCTGATATGCGCCACAGATCAAAATCAGCATGAACAGAACCTGACAGTGATCCATGGTGTATGATATCCAGGTAGAAACTGGGAGGGGTTACTTGTCTTTTTACCTGCCAATCATCTAACATTATTTCCACCACATGACAATTTCTAGACTGTTGGAGTTTTGCCTTTTTGAATGCAAGCTGGACCAGTTGGAAAATTCAAACAATGTTTCATGCTTGCATTAGTTCGATTCAGGTAGTTCTGCCTCAGGACAGACAGGAACTCTCTCTTTGCTAATCTCATGATCATCCCTCGCTGATCTTTCACTCCCCTGCTATTCCTCAGCTTCCCTTTGTGTTGGCGTATTTTTTTATTTTTTTTTCACACTTGTTATTTCTTCTCTCAGACGAGCCTTTCACAACGCCTCATCAGTTCATAGAAACATCACAAACATCTAGTTACCGTGGAAGAATTCTGGGAAGTACTTTAGACTGGACATTTCGTTACAAATTTGAGAGAATTCAAGCTTTTAGGAAGAAGAGACTGACTAAAATACTACCTAAAACATACTCACGAGAGAGAGAGCACAGTGTAATAGCCAAGTTTTAACCAACAAAACTGTGTGTTTGAGGTCTTTAACTTCTCAAAAACATCTGCTTTCTGCTGTTATATTTTTAAACCAGTCCCTCTTTTGACTTTAAAAATAGAATATTCCCTGTGGATGAAAGTATGTGGAGCACGTCAGTCAGAGCGAGGGAGATTAAAAAAGACTAGAGAGTGATGAGACGGAGTAAAAGAAAGGAGTGTTCCTGTCCTTCCACTCCTTACGTTTCCCCAGTTTGATTGGCCATCCAAACAGCCTAATCCAGTGCACCAACAGATCACAGCATGTCACATCAGCTTGTGATGCACCATACTGGCCAACGCTACATCAAACCACCTATCCAGTCATGCCACGCCACAGTTATGTCACATCACACAAAGTCTTTGAAGTAAAAAGCTTGATTTTAAAATTTCCAGGGTTAGGAATATGCTTTTGATTTGGATATACTGCTTGAAAAATGCTTGATTTTTCAACATAATCTAGTGTTTCATCTTCACATTTACTCATGTAAACCAAAACTCTTTTACTATTTGAAACAATCCCATCATCTTATTTATCATTCATAGCTAAATAAGTCCTCTATTGATCCCTTATTTTGGAAATGAGCAGGCATTAAATAATCATGGTCAAAGTTAATATGAAGAGCTGGTAAAATAAATGGAGTGATACACATTGATTGCTGTTGGTATAAAGGAATTTGTAGTTGCATTCATAGTAACTATTTAGATATAGTGAAATATAAAAAATTCTTGAGTTGTACTTAAAAAGCTGTGCGAAACCTGCATCTTGGATCACGCTGCACTAATAGGCTAATCAAGTATTTGCCTAATTGTTTCACCCATACACCACATTACTAAATGCTAAAAATGTGGTTATATAACAAGTAAACCTATAATCATTTGTACATGGCATTAAATGACCTAGTAGATACAGTATTTTCCTTGGAAGAGTATTGAAAGATCTGCCATGTTTAAACACCATCAGAGAAAAATGGAGAACTAGCCTGTCCAAGCCACTTTGCTCTCTGTTCCAACCCCCCTTTTACATATTTTTCTCTGTCGACGTCTAAATCGGATCAACTGAACTCTGTAAGCTGCTTAAAACATCGAAAGAATTCACTGGCACCTTGGCTTGATGAACACAACGGGCAGTGGGGTGGCTTAGCCTTTCTGGGGATTATGGGAAGAATTTGAATTTCTCAGCCTTCTTAAACATCCGCCGGACCGCAGCTGGAGTGATGACTTTCCAGGAGAGAAATGTCGTATATTCATTTGCTGCTCAGGGTTTGACTGATTAATCCGGTTTTTACCAAATCCTTCCAACAGAAAAGCTTAACTTTAAGAGACTGAGGAGAAAGAAGAGAGCAGGATGCGTGTAGAGAGACTGACAGACAGAATAATTTACAGAGAAGGAAAGATATAGAGTCCTAGAGAAAAACCTACACGGATGGATTAAGATTTAGAGGCTGCAGCGACACCTTCAAAAGGACTTACAGCCATATTGAGAGGAATTTACAGTATAATGTAAGATAACCATATTAGAGAGAAATACAAAGACCAGAGGGAGATGTAGAGGAGTCTTCAGGTACCACAGCGCCCCTGCTGCCTGACATATCTGAGTTTCAGGGCATTAGTTCACAGGCAACAGCAGGTGACTAACTGATTTCATTTCTTAATGTAAATTTTGCCCATCTCAACAGAGATATTGGCAGGCATGGTTCGTTTTTGTCCAGCTTTTTACTGGGAACAGATAATTTAATCATAGAGCCATCTGATTTTGTGTTTAGATGTCTACCTTGTAAGTGACCTATGTACCTAAACCGTTAATTAATCAGTGGAACCCTGATCAGTGCAGTAGCCAGCCTGTCCAGTAGAAACAAGCTTAGCAGTGAGTAGAAACCATGGACTAGTTTCACAAAGATAGACCTCGGCTTAGATCTAACCAATAGTCAGACTCAGATAGATCTCTAAATTAATCTCTTGCATAGAGCTAGTTCTTGACTATTTTAAAGGACTAGCGATGAGGTTGCAGATTGCAACCAAGTAAGGACCCCTCGCCTTAGCCTCCCCTGGGCAAACCTACAGTGGCTATGAAAACTCATGAAAAATGCAAAAGATCCTCTCTAGAGCCAGTGATTGGTTTGATCGACTGGGCTACTGTAGACACATTGTAGTACAACATGGCAAACTCCGTGAAAGAGGACCTGCGCCTTCTGTAGATATAAATGGCTCATTCTAAGGTGACAAGAATACAACAATTCTTATTTTCAGGTGATTATACACTAATAAGAATGTAGTTATGAATATAATATTCCATCTTTGCAATATTGGCAATATTTCTTATTGTCAACAAAATCCCTTTAAATCTTACTACACTGGTCCTGTGGGGCTAATTTACCATGAATTCTTGATAAACTGAGACCAAAAACATGGCTGACCAAGAAATCGTGTCCAACTGCTCAGCTACTTTCAGTTCGGCAGGAAATGTTTGCCTGCTGGACAAATTCATTGGCTACAAGGATATCATACTTAAGTAAAGAATGTAACATTAAAACAAACTCCAGTATCATACAATTTCCCTGCTAAAACTGCGTGGAAACATTTCTGCATTGTAGAACCAATCCAGAGTCTTTAGAGCTGCCCTTCCAATTGGTGCATTGACATGCAGAAGTTGTTTGCTTACTTCGGGAGTAGAATGGGGGGAAAGCATCAATTCCGGTAAGGCTTGTCCTTGAAAAAATGTAAGGGATGTAGGTTGTTTAGTGGCCGTATTCTCTGCCATTCAAGAGAAACTCTTGCATTAAGAAATCCCTGGATGATCGGTAGGCGGGGAGATCTCTGATTGTCTGGTACTGCGAGACTAAACTTGTAGTGATTTTTTTGCAGTTTATTGACTATGACATTTAAGTTTAGTGAACATGAAATGGTTGATTTTGTTACTGCTGCTCCCTTATATTTCAAGCAATCAAAAAGCATTTTAGTCATCTATTATTAATGTTTTTTAATACATTTTAGAAATCTTGTTTTATTTATGTTACTTATATTATTTATGTATTTTCTTAAATTATTCAGCTCACTCACACATGCTCACTCTTTGCTGTCAATGAGATTTCTCTCAAACACAGGAGTTTCTCTTTGCTTCCACTGCCTCACACCTGTTGGTGGTGGTGAACCTTACTAAATTAATCCCACTTACTGTATGTCCTCATGATATTTGCAGAAGTCTCTCTAAAAATGCATATGCATGAAGGAGATGACAAACTGCAACTCATGCATAATTGCCACAGAGCTCAGAAGTTGATCTGATTTGGAGCAGAGACAAGAGTTTAAGATAAGACACTTTACTGGGTCACATTTAGAGATGAATGTAACTTACCTGACTTTGAACTTGTCTCTATTTGCTAAGAGAAAGCCCTGCATTGTACACCCCAACTCTAAAAAAGTTGTGATGCTGTGTAAAACGTAAATAAAAACTGAATGTTATGACTTATAAATCCTTTTCAACCTAAAATCAATTGAATGTAGAACAAAGACAAGATATTAAATGTTCAAACAAAATGTCATACATCGCCTTTCTTTTTAAAAACACTCGGTAAGAGTGTTTTGCAGAATGCACCACACATTTTCAATGGGAGACAGTCTGTACTGCAGGCAGACCAGTCTAGTACCTGAACTCTTTTACTTAGAAGCCACACTGATAAAACACAAGCAGAATGTGTCCTGGCATTTTCTTGCAGAAATAAGGGGGACGTCTCTGAAAAAGATGTCTGGATTGCAGCATGTTGCTCCAAAACCTGCTTGTGCCTTTCAGCATGAATTCTGTTTTTATATGCATTTTACACAACGTCCCAACTCTTTTGGAATTGGGGTTGTACCTTTATGATGGAGACAAACATGTAAGAGAAAAAACACAGTGGCAGAAAAAGACACATCGTAAGAGAGAGACAAAGTGAACACAGATAACTAGGAGCTGTTGATGCATTTCTCCTGTCAGAAGGAAACAGGAGGAGCCTGTTGCTACCGCAGCAGTGATGTTGCCAGGTAGTTTTTAGCTGCGGGGTCCCTCTGGGAGGCCGTTACAGAATCGAGGGATCGTCCAGCTCAGTCTTAAAGTTGCTTTCGCTTCACTTCCTGGGTTTTACTGTTGGAGCGACGTACAACTGCGGCTGACAAGTCACTGTGGCTGATCTGACAACTTCCTTCCTATCTCTCTTAACCTCAAACGCACACATCACATACACACAGTGTAGATGTGTAAACAGGCCTGTATCTTTATTCTTAAAAGCAGCAGGAAACCAAAAAAAAAAAAAACTCCAGACAGCAATCTAAAGAGAGAGTGAAGGAGGAGGAGAGAGGCACAAAGGAGAAACGATAGAAGAGAGAAGTACTCACTCAGTGGAAAGGAAGAAAAAGCAAACTCATCCTCCTTTGTCACACACTTCTAGCGTTACAGAGAGGGAGAGAGAGAAACAAACAGGTGTGTTGTACTGCCCTCTCGCTCATCCCCGCCCCTCCTCCTTATCCTCCTCCTCCTCTCAGTGGGCGGGACTCGGCTCCTGAGGGACTCTTGAAAGCAGCCAGTCGCCTCCTCCACTCTCAGAGAGAAACAAAACCTGTCAGCTGCACTCCTCTCCTTTTCCTTCGCCACCACTTTTCCTCCTCCTCCTCCATCTTCTTCTTCATCCTCCTCCTTGCTGTTGGGGGCAAGAGGAGTCAAGATGATGCAGGAGGTGTCCATCATGGTGGCGTACGACGCTCATGTAGTCGACCGACCGGGTGAGGAGGACACCTTGGCTCGCTTGGTCGCCCACTCCAGACCTCTCAGAACTCCCAGACCGGTGGTAGGTCTGTTCGTCTTTCATTTACTGGATTTCGTTCATCTTCGTCATTTTGTCCGTCTTTCTTTTACCTCTTTTTCCCTCTCTTGGTGAAATGCGTATATTCCTATTTAACTCTGATTAGACACTTCACAGCTATTCTAACTGCACATATCAATGCTTTTTGTATATAAATGGAAGAAGGAATTCACCTGCTTCTTTCTTTTTCTTTTTTTATCTGATGTTGTTGTTGTTAGTTGATTTTCTCTCGTCAGTCTTTAGGTTTTCCCTTTTTAATTCTTTGCTTGTAAAGTAGGGCTGCAGCTAATGATTATTTTCATTGCTGATTATTTTCATGATTAGTCGATTAATCGTTTTGGCTATGAAATGTCAAAAAACTGGGAAAAATGCTCATCACGATTTTCAGGAGCCTAAAGTGACATCTTACAAGTGCTTTTATAGGACAACCAACAATCCAAAACCCCAAGATTCTTCATTTTTTGCTTGAAAAAAAGACTGAAATAATTAATCAGTTATCAAAATAGCTGGCAACTAATTTTGTTTCAGTCAGTTAACTGACTAATCATTGCAGCTCTGGTACAAGGTTGGTCATAAACAGAGGTACAGTAGAAGATGTAGATTTCACAGAAACTAGATGTTCCTTTCCATGAGGTAGACATTGTAGACTCGTGTATGAATGTGTGGGTGTGTGTTGTGTTCCTTCTGAAAGTGTGTCTGATGTTTGAGGTTACAGAGCTTTGTCAGCCCCGACGCAGAGCTCATTTGTGGCTGTCAGTTTGTTTCAATTACTGATATAAATTTGGAATCAATGGAGACCTTGTGCGTGTGTGAATGTGTGTGTGGGTGTGTGTTTCCCTCACATGGGTAATTTAATCTCATGGCCTAGTTTTTCCTGAGATGTCCAGTTGGTTTTGTCCTTATTTTAATATTCAAACTCTTAGACTGTCACCTTACGTAAGAGCAGGTCAACCCTGTCCACACACACACACACACACACACACACTTTCTGGTACTATAATACCCAGTATGACACTAAAGTGTGTGATCTCATCTTGGAGGTTTGGGACCAATTCCATTTTCTGCTGCAAGGATTCAGGTCAGGAATCTAAAAGTGGGTCTGGTACCATTTCCTACGGCACCAAATGTCTTTAATCGCATTACCTTAATCTATGTGGCCCCTTTGTCCTCAAACTAGCCTCTAATATTCATACCTGAAAGTTTTGGGAAGCAAATAGGAGGATGCATCAGCTGGTTTCAGCCCTGAAACTTGCAAGTGTGTATACATGAGTGTTGCTCTCTGAAACGGCCTCGAGCAAGATGCTGAGCCCTGTACATGCTCAGCAGAGCAGGCTTCACTCTGCCTCTGGAATTTCAGGAATATCAATGCAGTTTGTATGTTTTCCATTCAGGGAAAATTACTCTGAATATATTACAGAGTTTGACGCTAACCTTTTCCCTCTAGCCTTGCATCGCCAGACTATCACAAATGTGATTCAATCTGGAATCTCTTGGCTCATTTTTTCGACTGATGTTATCAACAGGTGCATCCCAAAATCCCTCTGCCCATTAGATAGACCTGCAGCCAATCAGGGCAAGGAAACGTGATGTAGCACTGAGTGACACTGAGTGCAAGTTGGGGCAGTGCTTGGTCCATTTTCAAGCAGGATAGAAATGGCAGCCTGGAGAGAAACTTTCTTAAATTGCAGCTCAACAGTGCTCTAAAATGTGCTTCTTAAAAAGTTTTATCTGAGTTTCGTGAGTTTTCCTCTGTCAGTCATCGTATCAAACGATGATATTAATCTTAAACTGTTTAAGATTAAATTTTAAACGGCTGTGATTGGCCTGAAGAGATCCTGGAGGAAATCTGTTTGTGTGGCCAGATGTATCTGCCAGACTAAATGAAGCGTGATCTTGCAGATTTGTCTGGTTCCTGACTACTTTCCTGCAATACTTTTGCTTACTTGTAATGTTGTTGACCTGAGAATTGTAACTTAGTTTACAGTTTTAGTGACTGTAAGCCACAGTGGATAAATATATCAGCTGCATGATGGAAACAAAATATCAGTGTAAAGGGCAGCAGTCTCTCTGAATGCAGAGAAAAGTCAGGGATTATCAAGGAGTATTGTATCGATGTCATTTGATATTGAGTGATTGAGTGACACCCAGACTAGAAAATGTCACCAGACTGGGAGGAAACAGCAGATTTAGAGGATTGGAAGCAGTGTGATGCGGTTTTTAATGGACAGGTCATGGAGTTGGGGTTCCTGTGTGATTGTAGCAGTAGTGGGTCTGTATGTTTGAATAAAGGCCTTGCCTCTAAAGGTAAGCACAGCCCAGTTTTTCATTGCATTTCATTACACAGTCATGCTGTAGTGTTTGTGTGTTTTAGGGGTGTTGGAGAGTAGCAGGTTGCATAATCAGAGGCTAGACTTCAGCTTGTCTGTCGATGTAGATTTCTGGTTTAATGTGTAACTCAAAGAGAGCCACACTTGAGCTTCACTGGCTGTAGATGTATAATACAACATTAAGGATCTGGGATCTGTTATAAAAACACCAACTCCTTCCTGTATTGTGTAATTAGGTACAGCACAGAGAAAAAGCCTCGTTGTTCTTAATGAAGTCCCATATTTCGTATCAGCAGGGTGGTGTAAACCCATAAGAACCAGGTTCAACGCCTCAACATGCTTAAGTGTCCTTGAGGAACAAACTGAATCTCCAACAGCTGCTGTTCTGCAGCTGACCCTGATCTCTAAAATCTGCTCATCTCAGCCAATCAGGGTTGAGTGCTGTAAGGACTTAAGTCTTCAGTCATTTTCTTTAACTAATTCAGCTCATCTTAACAAAAGGCCACTCATTATAGTCTCAGAGATTAACATTATTCTAATAGGAAGGCAGAGACAGTTTTTAACATAATGATGAGTGGTAGAGAAGCTGAGTCATGGTAGCATGAAATAGCAAAAAGAAGAAGTTATTAAATCTATCTTTAACAATGCATGCAATGTGTAGTTACAGAAAATACAAAATACTAGAGCTGCAACTAACAATCATTTTAATTATCAATTAATCTGCTGAATATTTTCATGTTTAATCTATTAATCGTTTAGTCAAAGACATGTCAAAAAATTATGAAAAATTTCCCAAAGCCCAAAGTGACATCTTCAGATTGCCTGTTTTGTCCAACCAACAGTCCAAAACCCAAAGACTCCTCAGTTACTATCACAAGTGACAAAGAAAAGCACCAAATCCTCACATTCAAGACACCGGTACCAGCAAATGTCTGACATTTTTGCTAAAATGACTAAAGTGAGTTATGGTTGCAGCAAGACGATGTGAAATGATTTGCAGAGAATTTTCACCTGATACAAGCACCCTAGTGGTTTCTTGAAACTTCACTTCATGTCAATAAGTGGAAATGTGAATATCAGGGAGAAGAAAATCGCACTTACTGGCAGTTAGGGTTTGTCAACCTGCAAGTATCAGAGCATCACATCACATACAGGAAGGCTGGAAAATATGAAACAACAACAGCTTTAGTTGGTAGTAGCTGCTGGAGGAGAATGCACGAAGGCATTAAATGGGTATGTGAGAGGAGGTGAAAGCACGAGTGAGTGGTGGCTTTTAGAGACTTGTGGGTGTGTTCCATCTCTCTAAACCAAAACAGCAAAGCTGTAGGTGTTTAAAATCTCAGGAAACACACACGTCATTCTCTCCCTCTGTTTCTCTCTCTCGTGCATTCAGTTAAGATAGCACTGTCTCATGCACACAGGCTTCAACGTACTCACAGGCACATAGGGAAGTTGGTTCTTTTAAATGTTGTTTTGTAATGTTTTGTGGTACTAAGAAAATTCGGTGTCAGAGATGGTAACAACAGAAATCGCATCTGCTCAATCAAATAATTTTGAAAGGGCTGCTTTGGTCGAATTTCATCGTGTGAAACAAGAGCTATGCAAATTCAAGGTTGGACTGATGTATCAGGTCACAAAAGAATTACTGCCAATTCAGACAAGAGATTAACTGTGCCGTGTTGGGCTGAATTGTTTTTCAGTGGCCTGTTAACCTCCAGAGAAGGACAAGATTTTTTTAGGCAAAAAAAAAGACATTAAAATGATCAGATAAGCTAAAGCACAGATGCTGATGTATTGTTGCTGCCACATAAAAATCTTCCTTTCTACTAAATATCAAATTTCAGGACCTACAAAGTCACACTTTCATCACATTTACTGCCAATAAGAAGGGAAAACTTTCTTTTCCAGATAGCTGAAGATAAAATATGATAATGAGTATGACTGCATTTATTGCAGGGTGGAAATTAACTCCAGCTACCAGCAAGATGCATGTAAAATATGAAAGTGGATCAAAGATTTGAAACACAAAATAATGAATTTCTATTCAGTGGCTGGTGAATTTGAGGTATAGAGACTAATTTGGGCATTTTAGTGTGGCTGTCAGTGGGGATTGAGTCGCTTTTGGAGCCAGCCTCAAGTGGCCATTCAAGGAACTGCAGTTTTTGGCAGAGTTGTTCTAATACCAGTATTGGAAAATGCCTCAGATACTGTGTAAAATGCTGGTATCTGTATCAGCAAGTACACAAGTCTATGCACCAATCTGATCCGATTTATTAACCCCCAAAATTCTGCTTCTCCCCAACAGTGTCAGTCATTTTTTTGCTCCCACTCTGCACTGGTATCAGGTCAGTATAAGTTGAGGTATATGATTAGTTTGGGAAACAGTATAGAGAAGGAAAAAATTGTATCATCATCTCTAGTTTTTGGCACTTCAACAGTCTTCATTTTTCAGCCCTGGAGGTTGCAGCTTGATTTGAGCATTTATCTGTCAATGGCTGCTAGATTTTAAAAAGTTAATTTCCCACCTGAATTCATTGATAGATCGGTGGCATCCAAAACACCTCACAGCAGCACGAGTGTGTGAGTGGATGTGTTGGTGCCTGCAGGAGAACACTGCATTCAATTTGTGTGCATTGTTTTGTTACAATAAAATGATTATTAACCAGCCTGCTGAGGCCAAGCTGCTCTTTCTTCTCACACAGATAACAACAGAATGAGTCTTAGCTCTGTTATCTGCTGGGGAATTGTGTGTCAGATAGATTACAGTGTGACGTCCATTCACCTCAGCGGCATCTAGGTTGTAGAGGTCAAGGGTTAACTTACATGTCAGTGAGGAGGACAGGTGACAGCTGCCTTGGCAAAAACTCTGAGTAAGTGCTCTACTTTAAGCTTACTTATCAGGACATTTTATTTCCTCATTCTACAGGTTGTCTGTCATTTGCCCCCTTTTAATACCACCAAATGGCTGTCATATCACTGTTAAGTTGTGATCGAACCTTTATTTTATGGTACCAGATAGCAAGGCAGTCGGGATCCCACCCATACCTTGTGATTTAAATAAATTTTGATCAATATTTTATTAGCTGCTATGCTGTGAATGATCTCCAGCAACTGCGATCCTTCACAGCGATCCTGTACACAGATGAATGTTATTTTAATGTGGCTAACAGTTTTTCCCTATCATTTACAATGTTGTCATGGAGACATTAACAGCTCAACAATGAAATTGTTCCAAGTGCTACAAGTGTTGCCGGATTTTTGCCTTTTTTTTAGTGACGTTAACAGCTGGACGGAGTGTTATGTTTTTGCTTTTGAGTTCACGTTTTATTGTTACACCTGAGAATTTGCTGTCAGCTCCCTTTTCTCTAGTGCACAATTTCTACAACTAATCTAAATGTATTTGTAAGAATATATCTGGGACAAGTAGACTAACAGCTGAGCTGTGTCTGTCTTGGTTTTATACCAACCCTATGATAATAATTAATTTGCTTGTTGACTGTATTTTTCTTAAATGTTTTAAATGAGTTGATGAAATGTTATCTTGTTATCAGCAGGCATTTCAAACCTCTGACCTTCATTAAAAATCAGATGTGGAGGTCTGAGTAATAAGTGTGAGAACTTCTGGACTAGAAGAAGATCAAAAATCTTTGTGAAGAACTGACAGACAGTAGAAATCATCATTTATTGTTACTGTTAGATCTGTAAACAGTAGCCTCCAACAGGATGTGAGCAAGTATATGAGTTTAATTCAAGGAAGGGCATTTATTGAATTTGGAGGAAAATCAATATATTAAAACAGCAGCAAATTTATATAGATACTGACAATAAAAATAAATTTTAAAATAAGCTAAAATAATCATCTCTGATATTCAGTGTTAGATTCTACAATTTGTTCCTCTGATTGCTCCAAAATGGCAGTGATCCAACCTGTACCCAATTCATGAAAGGTTTTGTACTCGCTGTTCTTTCTTGTAGCACTTTTCTGTCACATGAGACGTAATTCATTTTTAGTTTTCTTTCTATCCTTTCATATGTATGTAAGACATGAATCAAGAAATAAACAGCACACAACTGCACCCTAATAGTGAATCAGGTACTCAACTCGATTTAAACACAGGACAATAAAGGACACACATGGGCGCACAAACACACACATGCCAGTCTCAAAGGACGGGTCATGTGACTGAGACTGACCTGGAATCCCCAGCCCTAACGCTGGGCGCTATGGCAACAGTGTTTCCACACAGGGGGGATAAAGTTACCACCCACCTGAAGCACACACTCACGCACACACACTCACACACAAACACAGATTCAGTTCAATATCAGTCAGTTAATGTTGCCTCATACTTTCATGCTGTTTGGTTAAAAACTCATCAGCTGATATTTTGGATGTTTTCACTGTGATTGAAATTCTTTATAGTACTTCATGTGTCAGAGGAGTTACATGACCCTTAAGCTTCCGATACTTAATTTTTTAAGTGAATTTCAGACACAGGCACCACAGAGACAAGTCTATTTGTTTACCCACTAACTGAATTTCCTGTTTTTTGGTAGCTACTTTAGTTGATATTTTAATGTGAACCCCAAGATGCAGAAAAATGCAAGGAAGTCACAGGTTTGGTTTCTGTGTTTGCATTGCTGTTAAGTTTCTGAGATTAAAAAAAAAAAAAAAAATCCTTGATGGGCTTCAGTGAAACACAGTTAAACTCTCTCTGACATTTCTGTATCCAGCCTTTCATAACTTAAAGTCACAGGTTCAAAAAGTTATCATGAGTAGATGTAGACAGAAATAATTAAAATAAACAGAAGAAACTGATTCAGCTATTCTCACAGTGTTGTTAGAGAAATGTTTAAAGGTCCAATCAGTATTTTTTACAGAATTACAGAAATGTACTGTAACTGTATTTGTTCTTCTAAACGGAGCATAATTGAAAGTTCACTAGGCTTATTTTACTCCACTTTACAAATGTCACTGATGTAAACAAACCTTTAAGAGCATTGAAACAGATTGATAACTTTTGTGGTATAGTATATTACAATATGTGTCAATCCGTGTGGTAGCTTCTAAGTCCTGTTTAGTGGGGCTTCCCTTTGTGTTTTCATTTGGATTACCAATTGTGCCTTATAACTTTTTAAACCTTTAAAGCAGGGGTCTCAAACATTCGGCCCACAGGTCAGAACCGACCCAACAAGCAAGGGTGCAATCTGGCCAATGGTTGACTTAGCAAAATGCAAAAAAAAATCACCAGAATTCAGCCCTTTGAAAAAAACACTGAATACTTATTGTGGTCATATTTAAAGAATGAACAGGCAAAATATTGTCAATCAGCAGCTTCAGTGCAAAATATTCTGTATCAGTCTTTTATCTTAAAACAATATTGAAGGAACACCATTGCTTTTTTTGCTAAAGCAATTTCAAAACCCTTTGTAGCTCCACTGTGATCTGTATTTTAAAATGACAGTAGAACTGACTGAATGTGGAAAAAACTGAGACTTTGTTGAAATTGCACTCGTTTTTTTTTTTTTTTCTTTAGACATCTCAGGCTCTGTTTGGATGATTAATTAATTGTGAACCTATCTTAGATTATACTTGTGCTTCTGGCTCAGTTGAGATCAGACTGGGCTGTATGTGACTCATGAGCTAAAGTGAGTTTGACACCTCTGCTTTAAAGCGTAGACAGCTGAAGTTGCAGAGAACGAATCTGTCCTGTTTTGTGCTTTACAGGCAGGGCTACACATTGTTTACTGGATGAAACTGCGTTAGTAGCAACACCGCGAGGGCAACGTTCTCATCTTGTTCTCTTTCATTAGCCAATGACCAAGTTCAGACACCTTTGTCTACACGTCATCCCAGTTTCCGTTGTCTTTGATCTCAAGAGGAAATGACTGACTGTTGGTCATGTAGCTCGCAGTGTGAACTGAAAGTTTCTGTTGTCTGAGCGCAGTTCGTAGAATAATAATGAGTGGCTGATTTACATTCAAATGTGCTGTAAAGTGCAATCTGTGAAATGTGGGTCTCGTCTTCTATTTTCACATCATATCTAGTGTGAAAGCAGCACATGTAGAGGACAGCATACAGAGACTTGTACTGGTCATGAATGTACTGCATATAGAGCAGATTGTGCAATAGAAAATGGAAACTGCAGCATGGACCACAATACCACAATATCTCATTGGCAATTTTCAGAGTTAGTGCAGTTAGTTTTGACTTTGTGTTACAAGCATATCTTTTTATTTCCTGTCTGTATATTATCAGTTTCTTTGAATGTTGGTGATTTCAAACCTGAAGCTTTTCCACACTGCACCAAGCATTTTGATATATCTAATTGAATATGTACTTTAGTATAAATGTACTCAGTATGTTCTTCTTTAAAACCTGTCCAAGTGTCCTTGAGCATGACACCTTAACCTAACTTACTGGCTGTGGCTGACCTCTGACCCCTTTAGTGAAGCATCAAGTGGTATTTATGTTTTGGGGAGAAGACAGGAAGGTAACACTGGAGAACGAGGCCTTTAAATGGTTGTTAGTTTGAATTCCACTGAGAGTCATCGAGGAGAGGAGATCTCAGTGACAACCACTGATCATGATCATTTCTTTTGCAAATAGCTTCACTGATCACAGTATTATGGTCAAAATGTTGCTTTTAGTACAAATCCCCCAACCAGCTCATTCACAAACCCCTATAATGGACTGGGCTGGAACTCTAGCGGGCAGCTTTGGGTGCATGAAAGTTTAAATAATGATGTCAGATAGAGATGAATGATTTGATTTGATTGGCCAAACATTGGTTTCAGATGATATTCGCCTTGCTGACTGCAGTCGGCCTGTTAGCAAATAAGATGAAATTGACTGATGGCATTGGCAGATGTTTATCTGTTGTGTCGATATCAATTTTGTGCTGGTTAAATGTTGTTTTGGTCATTTGTGGTCAGACAATAGCTATGACACCCAGCTGCTGTTTCAGAGAAGAAGCCTCTGACTAGACAAAAGTTTGGTATGATGTGATAGAGCGATAGGTGTCGCCTTTCTTTTCCCTGCCACAAAATGGGAAATAAATAGCAACAGAAACTAAATGAACAACCACAAAAAAACACTGGCTTTCAGCCCAGTTGTTATTTAAACATTGTATCAGCCCAGAATTTAATTTCTCAATGTCAACAACCTTTCTGTTCATTTCAGGTTCCAACCAAAAAGCTGAAGAAGTTTGAGAAGGAATATCAGACGCTGAGAGAGAGCCAGCTGCAACAAGAAGACCCCATCGACCGATACCAGGTAAGACGTGCACACACACACACACACACACACACACACATTAATACATAAGATACGTGTCTTACTTTTATTACATTTGCTACTTGTGGTACATGGTTTTATTCACCCCACCAGGTGAAGAAGTTAGGAGACTTTCACGTCTGGGACCTGGGCCCGGATCCAAATACACTTGACCCCAAGATCCAGTTTGTTTGATTAGTGTGAACGCTGTGTAAAGTTCTCTGGCACGATTCATCAATCCGTTCTTAGGTTGACTTGAAAAGGTGGTCTGAAGTACAGTTCATGTGTACTTGAGTACGTTCGGCATCAGATGTGAAAGCTGTCTGTACCAAAACAAGGAAGTGGACTTGGGATGTAGTGATTGGCCAGCTTTTCTGCACCATACCAGCAACGTGATGGTGCAAGTGTACTCTGTTAGACAACAACATTACTAATGTGAACGCTGACCAGCGAGGGAGCGGAGGTGGGGGGCAGTTGTAGTCAGTCATGGTACGAAGCAGTCATATCTAATGTGAAAACATGCTTCAATGCACGTGTCCCCTTTTGTGTTAAATATTAGAAAAGGACATGGTGCATACTGTGAGAGAAACGTTGCTTCCTGTAGGTTTTAACTGAATAACTGTTCAGTCTTAGAGATGGAAAAAAAAGGCTTGGCTCTGGGATATACTTTAAAGTTTCTGATGAACGCTTGGTTCTTTTGTTGCAGTGAGGACGTCAGCACACAAACACCTTTTAAGTACGAGTATTAGTTAAAATTAACCATGTTTCCAAGATTAGAAATCTCCTGTGAATACAATACTGTTTTGTCAAACGCCTTCGTTAATATTTGTGACACTGCCTTGAAAGGTGACTTTTTTCACACAGCACAGACTTTTATCATTATCGACCCAAACGTCTCTAACGTTTATTTTTGGGAGAAGCTGCCGGGGTGTTGTCAGAGATTTGTGGCTGCTGAAAGTGACTTTACCTTCAGAAGGTAAAAACAGGAGAGGAGAGGCAGATATTTTAAGATTCACACCGTCTCAAACTGTCAACAGACAGCATCTCTTCCTTTCATTTGCTCTGTTGTATCAGGATTTTTTTTCCTTTCCTCTTGGTTTTAATCTGTCATTCTGTGTTTTTTTCCAAAATCAGCTCACGGCACAGTTTAATTCTTTCTTTTTTTTTTCCAAATGTCTTTTAAATTGGGTGGATGCAGTTGAAACTGATATGATTAGAGCTGTTCAGATTACTTTTAATAAGACTACCTCTGGTAAGACTAAAGATTTTTTAGATTAATCTCTGTTATAAATGTATTAAATTATGCAAAGCATGTTTTTAATTAAAGAAAGTCTGTATCAGCGTATTTAGATAGGATCTTCAATATAATGTTCAAATACTAGTTCCCTTTTTAAAATCGACTATCAAGCTTCATCGAACTGCTGTATTTTTTTATTTTCTGACACTAAGTATCAAACAAAAGTCAGAGACTATATCGTATTAATTTGCTGTGTGCTGTAAATTCACCACTTCTCGGCAGAAGGCAGAAGATAACATTATCTGCGGGAAGGTGCAGTGCCTTCGTCTCAGAGCTATAATCTGGGGACTGAAATGTCCCCAGAAGTACACTACACGCTGACTGACAGGAAAAAAAAAATACTTAACTGCTCAACCTGATAATTTGAACCTCTGGCAGTCAGAGGGCAGCTGTAGTTACAATGATCGTGTCATATGACAACTATATCAGCTAGAGACAGCAAGTTCTATATTAGCTGTTGTGGAAGGGAGGGAAGTTCACTGCCTGGCATTTATTCAATTTTTTTTTTTTTTGCATTACTTGTTAGAAAACTCCCCTTTGTAACCCTCGCTTTCACAATGTACTGGTGTTAACAGTCTCATTACACTTTAGTGGGAGTCAGTGGTGAAATTCAGCCCAAACTTTTATTCTTAAAAGAAGTGAGGGGCCGAGAGGAGCAGAGTTGTCTCTGTTTTGATTGCAGTTTGAGCTTATTACATGAACCTTTACGATGAGCCAACAGAAGGAGACAATTGGTTGGTTTTAGTTTTTCACTCAGATTTAAGCCAAATTGCAGATGTATGCAGGACAAATGTAATTCCTTTGGCCTCATTTAAATAAACTGAAAATGCTTGATGGTCAAGTTAAATCAAGACAGAGTTTCTTAGGTTGTGAAAATTCTCAGAATATTTTAAAAGTGATTGTTCTCTCGGATGAGGTGGACACCAGTGAGCAGTTTCATAGTGAGTTGAATTGTTGTGATGGGATAAATTAAATGTTAATGGAGACGAGAATAGTTGTATTAAACATTCAAGTAAAATTATAAAACGCATGACCAACCACGAAAACTTTTTTCTCATGATAAAACACCAGAATTGCATGTAGCTGTTTTTTTTCCTCGAGGCAGAAGTGCTATGTCGGCGTAAACAACATATGGAGGGAAGGAAGGAAAGACTTGTATTGTAGATAAGATGTTGGATCAGAGCCATCTACTCTGCAGCCAGTGGAACACTTTCATACCGAGCAAGAAGACAAGAAGGAGCGAAACAGGAATGTTGCTGCTTTTAAATGAGCACAGGGTTAAATCATACACATTTTTATTAAAGGAATGACTTCTTGGATTTTAGTTACTTTATGCTTCCTGTTAATTCAACATTTTTACACGGTTTAAACTCCAGGTTTAGGTATGTATGTTTTGGGTGTGTGTTTGTATTTGCACATGCTTCTTTTTGCTTCATATGTGTTGAATCTGTGTAAATTTGTCGGACGGTTGTACTTCTTCTCGGCTGCTTTCGATGTTTATCGTTGATACAAAATAAATGTGTTGAAGAACTTCGAGCGAGAGGGAGAGAGGGTGAGGCTGGGAAGTGTCAGACAGAGAAGGGAAACTCCTGTCAGGATCATGTGTTTAAGTTTAGTCTGTGTGGCTGGAGGCTTGATGATAAGACGTTGTGACTGTGGACTGCAGCACGGTAAGCTGCCTCTGCTCCAAGAAAACCTCAATATAAGACATTTTGTGCAGCTTCTTATGCATATGGCTTTTACTAATCTTAAACTTTGATGTGTGAGCTTTTATATTTTTTCTGATTGATATGAGTTTGCCATGCTGACTGACATAGCCATATTTAAAGGCAGACTATGTAAGATTTTAGTGTAAAGGTTTTTAATCAGTCTAGAACATGACATATAGACGGCTGCAGCAGAGAGGAAGCTCCCACGTACACTAACTAAGACGATGAAGGTTTTTCCTCTGTTTGTCCAAATCAGACCCGTCACTTGTCTGGTCACAAGAAGTGATTAATTTAATCTGGACAGTGGCGCACAAACTGTCTCCAAGGCATGTGACTGAGCATGTGTCCATGTGTATAGATGTTTAGGTGCACATGTGTATTTGTCCTTTGTGTTTTTATATGTGCATCATAATATGAAAAAGCGCTCTGGTAATTCAGCTAACTATACAGTTTATTTACACTATTTGTGCAAACATATGTCCGTGTGTGTGTGTGTGTTGATTAGGGGTAGAAGAGGTCGTTGTTGTAAAAGCGACAGGGTCAGGGTCAGGTGACCGCTTGTAACCGTGACAACTGTTTCGTCCCATTAAGGCATGGCCGTCATGTGAGACTGTTAACAGGCAGACCAGTAATCATGAGACTCCACTAAGGGTCTACAATGGGGACTTTAAGATGATGTGGTGTGTGTGCGCATGTGTGTGTGTGTGTGTGTGTGTGCGTGTGGTGGGTAGAGGGAAGCTTTATTAGGTTTTTGTAAAGCTGCAACAGTAAATTACAATCGAAACAAAAAGTAATAAATATAATAAAGCGTATTTGTTTAGCACTTATCAAAACCAGTGTGTGCTTTACACAAAAAAACACACATTAAAATACACAGTAATGAATGAATAAACTGGCAGCCATAAGGAATAAAAGATTTACAAGGTTGGATTCACATTACGGGCACTGATACATTGTCCAACTTTGTGTGTGTTTGCCCAGAGGGAGAATCGTCGTCTTCAGGAGGCCAGTATGCGACTGGAACAGGAGAATGACGACTTGGCCCATGAACTGGTCACCAGTAAGATCGCCCTTCGGAATGACCTTGACCAGGTAACACATTGTCAGACCTACAGTAGAGTCTAGGGCTGTGTGATGTAGTGAAAAAAATCATAATGAGATTATTCTGTCAGATATTGCCATGTGATTCATGATTAGAAGGAATGATAATTTTTGCATCACAGTTTTCATTTTCACTGAAAAAAATATTAAAGTCATGATCATGTGACATTTGTTGTCACCAAACACAAGTTTTCTTACATCTGGAGAACACGATGTGTAGGGTAGGGCACCTCTGCAGCACTACAGTACTTCATCATAATGCTGTTTTGTCATGTTTTCCTTTATCAAAAAATTGCTGCTTGGATATTGCACTTGGTCATATTGCAATTTTGATACATTTTGAATTAATTGTGCAGCCCTAGTATAGTCTGTTCACCTTGTCTGCAGTTAAAGCTGATGTGTTAGGCTACTGGGTTTATTTATTTCTTAAGTTAGGTTGTGTTTACATGCAGTATTTGTTCCCAATTTCCAACATTGCTGCTTTTACACCTAGAGCGAAATGAGAAGCATAATATTCTCCAAATGCATACATTCTTTAAAATGTGCTGCTGCAGCAGCAATCAACTTTTTTGGCAGAGTAATTTCAGTCAGTGAGCTGATTAAAAACCCTGCTACTCTGACAGCAACATTAACAGACAAATGTAGCTGTAGGCAAAAAACATTTCCAGATATTAAACACTCTTCCTCACCAGTTATTGTTGAGGTCCTCATAGTGCATTTCACTGAACCACCCACCAGACCACTGCAGCTCTACTGGGCAGTTCACAGTGTGAATCTCCATAACTGTATTAAAGAGTAAATAGATTAAAAAGGTGCAGATGTTCCAGTGTGTCAAGTCAGCATTAATCCCAAATCTGTGCTTAGTGAAGCTCTCGTTGCCTCTGTTTGTTCTGGATTTGAATGTGTTTGTTCACTCTGGTGGTTGTGTGATAATGGCACCGTGCTACAGATGCAGATTTGGTGTTAAATGAAGGGCTTCTGTGTGGTTGTGTGTCTCCGTGCACTCAGGCAGAAGACAAGGCCGACGTTTTGAACAAAGAGCTGCTGAGCACCAAACAACGTCTGGTGGAGACGGAGGAGGAGAAGAGGCGACAGGAGGAGGAGACGGCTCAGGTAACATCTGCCCTCTGTTTACAGTCGCCTCGTTAAGATCAGCCTGAACCAACCACAGGCCTTATTGGTCAATTTGCAGCCAAAGCTTTGTTTATGGTTACTTGTTGTTAAAAAAAAAGAAATTTAAACTTTTTATGAGTGTGACAGTGTGTCTTAATGGATTCACAATGTTGTAATTACTGAGAACTCCACTGGAAGGCACAATTAGTAATTAATGACTTAAATCAGTTTCAGTATGTGAGGTAATTAGAGCAGAGATTCAATAGAGAAGTCTAGAAAATAGGAAACATATCACGACTTTAAATGATGCTCAGTGGTTTTGTGATTAGTGTTAATCAACAGATCAATGAAATTTCATGGCCTCTATTTTTTAACATTTAGTGCGTCTTTAAAACATATTTCACTGTAACACAGCTTCTCCTGTGTACATGTACTGAGTGAGTTTGAGTATAGTGGCCAATATTGATTAAGTTATTGTCAATGATGCCTTAAAAGAGACTTTTGCAGCATATATATTAACTAAACATAACATATAATTTTAAATGTCTGCACAGTGAATATCTGAATGTTATGTTACCAAAGCTTTTTTAGTCACCTGACATTTGTATTGTTATACTGTTATGTCCTGTCATCTCATCTCCTCATTAATATGCAATTTTCTGTTTTTGCTGTCTTCTTTTGTCCTTTTCAGCTGAAGGAAGTGTTCAGGAGGGAGCTAGAAAAAGCCGAGCTGGAGATCAAGAAAACCACAGCGATCATAGCTGAATACAAACAGGTAGGACAGTTTTAACAACCTCAATCCTAAAATCGGGGGGGAAAAAAAACAAAACTAAACGTCCAAACTCATTTGCTCATTTACAGTCCCTGCATTGGACTGTTGATTTTACAAAACAGTTAACTGCAATGATACATTTACTTTTTATATCATATCATAATTAAATTTTGTGAGTAAGTGTTATGTAAATAAAGCTAATTTTATTGGTAGTAAAAAGGAAAGTTGATGCTTAATCATTAATTGAATAATCACTGTTAAGGATTTACTTGATTAAAAATTTGCTAACCAACTATATGTATTTTGTGTACCAGTTCTCCGGAGCTTTCTCTGCCTTGTTAGTACAGAAATGTCAGTAATTGTGATGACAGTGTTTTGTTTGATGGAGCCGTTTGATGAATAAGGACGTACAAACACGAGCTGCAGTTTCAAGAGAGAGCTCTATTGTTTTATTATTCTGTTTGTGCTCCATAAATTACTGTTTCAGGTAACTAATGTCCCGAGTTAACGCAACATGAAACTGTGTTATGTTTTCCTCTAATTTGTCACCATTCTGTAGAATTATGTCACTAAACATAATTTTATATATCATGATTACATCTGATTTAATACTATACCATACACACACATATATATTTACATATACATGGTAAAGCTTGAAAATGCACCTTCACAGTGTTTGAAAAGTGCTTGAATTTGACTTTGGAAAAGGTGAAGGAAGCCTGAGTGAAAAAAAGTTTGTTTTGTATCTTATTAAATGTTAATGATAAATAGATTGTTAATGTTTTCAACTATCGGTTAACTATCAGTTAGTGGTAACAGAACTAAAGTTTGTATTAAAAATTAAAATACAGACCAGATAAAGCCCAAAGAACACAAATAAAGATCATACTGGTCATTTGAGAGACACAAGCTACGATTTTTTCAGTGTCTCTCTTATCTTGAAGTTCAAATGAGTCATCTCTTACATAAGCTGACTTCCTCTCCGTGTTTCAGATCTGCTCCCAGCTGAGCACCAGGCTGGAAAAACAGCAGGCGGCAACAAAAGAGGAGCTGGACATCGTCAGGGTGAGATTAATGCACAACTGCGGCAGAATGTTGCAGATGCCAGTTAGGAGACTTTCAGTCTCCTAACAAAAGCCACAACATGTTGCATCACTAACAAAAAGGGATTTACAGGACTGTCTTTCTTTTCAGTTAAGACAAGCCCAGTATTGGTACATTATCACACCCATAAAGGCCGTGATTGCACAATTATCCCACGCTGCTTGTTTAGCCCTTGTCAAACATGTGATGTTGCTCTTTGCGGGTGTGGCAGTGTATCACCTCAGGCCTGGATAAACATCGAGACATTTTCCTAATGTAATGTGTTGCCAATTGAAATGAGACGTTGGACATGACACAGGCAGGATCATTTAAAAAAGAAACGAGTCACACTTTATTTTACAGTAACAAGCTGTACTTTGTATCAAATTAGACATTTATCTGACCTAGGTACACCGTATATGATGACCAGTCACGTATCTTATATCTCGTCATTAGTACCACTGGTCTTGAGTGTAGATCAGATTCGTTATTAAAAATGGGCCACAGATTATTTTCAGATTTCAAATTGGGCTGTGGCATTCCTAAGTTTGGGAATATCTATATTAGAGGCTAGTTAGGGACACATTACAGAACTGTTCTGCAAACCAAAGTGAAGTCACATATCTGCTATTTCCCATTTAAAAGCAATATGTTGACCATATCTACCAATCAATGTGTCCCTAATTACCCTCTAATGAGGGTCTACCAGTGGGAAATAATACTCTTTAGTTTCCAGTACAGTTCTGTTGTAATGTGCCCCTAATTACCCTGCAAGAAAGTCTAATGAGGGTCTAATGAAGGGGGTAATACTGTCTAATAAAGACCAAATGTCGTCCAGATTTTATCTCATTTGATTCAAAGTACACCTTGTTATGTCTTATTAGTCTACTGTCAACTAAAGTGTGACTGAGAGATGTTTATGTCAGTGTCAGTGAATCAATAATAAACCAGAATAAACTAATGAGGACTTTCAGAAAATGGAAGCTGAGAGGACATGAACAGAAATCTAATTTAGAGATGATTGTAAATATATAATAGGATCAGTTAAATGTGCTATGATTGACAGGTTTGCAGGTGTGTGTTACTCTTTTGGCACCCAACATAACAAGGATTGTTGGTTTGTAAACGGCAGGGTGGAGCTGTGTATTTAGTGATGATGAAACGGGTGAATTGTGAAAATTAAACTTCCCCTTGAGCAATGAGCACATGGTAGGAATAATCTATTTTAAAAAAAACTGTCTTTAATTTGTCTGCTTGTGAGGTCCTAGCCTCCAGGCAAAAAGCCAAAATCAAAGGAAAATCTGCATCAAACACTCTTAGTCCCCATCCACATAATATTTATCTATAGTTTTGATCAGGAAGTCTTCTTCAGGGCATAATGCTCTTACAAAGATGAAACACTGGTTTTTGCATTAGAACTAAAAGTGTGTGTGTTTTTTGCCTGTAGAAAATATGATATAAACAACTATAAATATTTACTGCACAATAGTCAAGTTCTGCTGCATCAGATATACTTTTCAACACTTCTAGCACAGAGATGTGTTTGCTACAACATGTGAGTGCACATGCACAAGGACGTGTGTTATTATCTGTACTCTCATGCCGACACAGTATTTTTCACCCACCGACCTCTGCATGCTAACATACGTGTGTGTCTGTGTGCCCACGCAGAGTAAAGTGATGGGCTGTGAGCACTGCAGGGACCTGTTCAGCACCCTGGGGTCCCTCCAAGCGTCGTCCCCCGGCAAGGACAAGACATCCAACGAGCCGCTGGACGAGGAGAAGGATGGACTGAAGGAGCAGCTGAGGCAGCTGGAGCTGGAGCTGGCACAGACCAAACTGCAACTGGTGGAGGCCAAGTGCCGCATCCAGGTCAGCAGAACCAGAGTGGGACAGTGATGTCACTAACTGTAATTATAGTAAAACTGTCAGGAAGATCTAAATCAGTGTCACAAAGAAAAGCTGTAGATAATTATTAAGTATTAATAAGATAACTGAGTTTACTGCTCATTCAGTACTTTATTGCCATGTTACTTTGGCTTAGTTAAGTGTTTTCAAAACAGAACAGTAGACATGAGGACAGCAAGCACAATTTAACTTAACAAATATACAACAAATCTGCCCACTCATCCAAACAGTTTTTATGTCGATATCAGTACTACATGTATTTGGATGCATCCGCAGTCCAAATGATTCATACAGGTACCTTCTCACATGCAGCTCCTCTGGGTGATGTCTAGATAAATTAAGGGCTGCATTGCACATGTCAGAGTTAAGGGCCTACAGTCATGCTACCTATTCTGAGACTTTATTTAGGTACAGCATATTTGAGTGGACAGGATCTTTTAGGGGGTCATCAAAGTTATTGTAGTTAATCCTGAAGGGTACGTTGATATCTGCACGAATCATACCAATCATGGCAAGTCATCCAATAGTTGTCAAGACATCCATCCATCGGCCTTAACAGCTTATCCTGACGGGTTGCGGGGGGCTGGAGCCTATCCCAGCTGACATTGGGTGAGAGGCGCGGTACACCCTGGACAAGTTGTCAGTTCATCGCAGGGCTGACACATAGAAACAGACAACCACTCACTCACATTCACATCTACAGGCAATTTAGAGTCACCAATTAAACTATTATGTTGCGTGTCTTTGGACTGTGGGAGGAGGCAGGAGTACCCTGAGAGAACCCACGTGGACACGAGGAGAACATGCAAACTCCGCACAGAAGGGTCCTTGCCAGCCACAAACTCCCCAGCCAGCCCTCCACCTGGCTGAGCTCAGAACCTTCTTGCTGTGAGGCGACAGTGCTAACCACTGCACCACTGTGCTGCCCCCAGTTATCAGGACATCTTACTAAAAAATAAAAATTACAACTTCAAAACCTTAAGAAACACATAATAAAGATGTGATACAGTAGAAAACCACCTGAACCCACTCTGTGTTAAAAACACATACAACCACTGGTGCGTCACATATAAGGATACACATGCCAAGATGAAAACCATCGAGAGTATTTGAATACACAGGTGCATTGAAAATACTGCTGCTAAATTTTCAGTTGTAGGACTGCACAGTTAATCACAGCATTATCAAAATCGCATCATGGGTAAGTGCACTATTCAAAGCGTAATTCGCAATTTTTGGAAAAAAGAAAAATGTGTGACAAAAGAGTATTAACATGTAGTGCTGCAGAGGTGCCCTGGCCTAAAAATCTGCAGATAAAAGAAAACATCGTCATGATTTTTCTTTTTCAATAAAAATGAAAACTGTAATGCAACAATGATCATTCCCACTAATCATATCACATACCTCCATTTCAATCAAAATAACTGCAATATGACTTATTTACTATATCCTGCAGCCTTAGTCAGTTGTCATAAAGTGCTCATGTATGATTGGAGATATATTTTGTAGCTGGATAACACAGGCTAAAATTCAGAGTCACATGACAGACAGCAGTGTGTTAGACAAACAAAAGAGAATGCGTGCTTTCCTCCTCGATGCTCCTCTTGCTGACTCCTCTCGTCTCTCTGCAGGAGCTCGAGCACCAGCGGGGAGTCCTGATGAACGAAATCCAGGCAGCCAAGAACTCTTGGCTCAGCAAGACTCTGGGCTCCCTGAAGAGCTCTGCCTCCTCTTCCTCTTCCTCCAGCTCCACGTCCCAGACCCCATCCTCTCCAAAGGAGGGCCCCGCCTAGACGACCCTCCCTCCATCTCCACCTCTCTGTCCCCTGCAGGATGCACACTAGAGCTGAGGAACAAAAGTTGAAGAAACAAGCAGTGGAGAAATGCAGTATTCCTTTTTTTTTTTTTTATTTCAGCCGAGCTCGCCGGCTTCTTGGACTGCAAACGGCTGAAAAGATGAGGGAGGAAACAGGCGGGAGACTGGACCAGCCGCCTGCCCTTCATTTAATGTTTACGTTTGAGTGAACTAAAAAGTGTCTGTTGACCTTCTCTGCTTCACAGGTGACGACACAGGTGACGGTGAATCATCAGTGAGGCTTGAAGTTTTGTTTTAAAGTTCAGGGGTCGATGCTGACGTTTTTTGTTTTTTTTTATTGTGTTCGAGCTCTAAACTCTCATTACAAGAAAGCTGCATTAACATGCACAATGGCATCTCTCATGTAGGTAAATAATCTAGCTCCACCCTGTGGCCAGACATTGCTACTGCGGCATTTTATAGTTATTTTAGGTGAGAATTAAACCTGCATTCAGTCTCAGAATTTGAACATTATAAGTTTACTGCATACAGATATATTGATCCACATTAACCATCTTCAGCGCAGCAAAGCCACAGCGTTCTGAAAAAGGAATACTGCATTCAGTCTTAAACGAGAACAACACAGAAAGTTGTATTTCTTTATAGTAATATAACGTAAACAATGTTGTCATATAAATATGTATAACTAATTATTGATTTTTGTAATAATCTTGTACAGTTCTTTAAGAGAAGAAAAAAAAACACAAGGAAGAGTTCTTTGTTAATTTTTTTTTTACTGTTTGGAATTTGAATGTCATCTCTCTAGATGTTGACGTAAGCACAGTGTGTGATCGATCCGGTCGAGTCCAAACGCTGAACAGCCAAAGTGACAACCCGTCAATGTCCCAACTGTCCCCTCAGTCATGAACTGACTCAAGGTGTGTAATATCACTCTAAATTTCACTGTTTTCATTCGTCTGTTTTTAAATCCCAGTTCCAGATCATGTGAAAGGGATAGTCTGGATTGTTTTAAGTGTTGTTGTGTGATGTACTTCTCCATAGTCAGTGTATTACCTTCAGTAGATGGTGGTACCAGCACAGAACCAAAGCAGTGTATTGCTGGGGACGGGGTCAGCTGCAAAACATATTTTTGCAACTTGAAAAAAGTCCCACGTGAAAAAAATTCAAGATCAATTTAAGGATGCGGAATATTTAGGATATTTTGTCACTGCTTTACCTTTGCATCAGACAGTCTTTCCTGAAAGAAAATTGCTTTTATATAAGCCTAATATCACTTTTTCTCGCTCAACAAGCCTCCTTTGGCCAAAAAAAATTTACCTTGGAGAATACAGAAGTTGCTTATCTACCGCTGCCTCGATCAGTTAGTTTGTTTGTGTTATTGTGTAACTTCAATGCTTAAAAAGCTTAGTTCAGATTTACTGAAAATACACAATAACACAAACAAACAAGCTGTTCAAGGCAGCAATACATCCACAACTCCTCGAGGTAAAATCACAGATTTTGCTGGTTGGTTTGAAGAGAGTGATATCTGGCTTAAATAACAGCTTTTTCCTATTGGAAAAGGCCATCTGATGGAAAGGTAAAGCAATGAAAATATTCTAAATTTAAAGTACACTTAAACTGATATTGATTTTTTTTTAGGTGAGCCTTTTTTAGGTGGCTAAAATGCATTTTGCTGCTGACCCTGTCCACAGCAGTTCATCGCTTAGCTTCATTTAGTGGTACTCCTCCTACGTCATACAGACCCCACTTCAAATAATTTGGACTATCCCTTTACTGTACACAGATATCTAACATGCAGCCATTATTTTGAGCACAGTGTGTTTAGACGTGGTCACAGCAGAAACAGACTCTTTTCTATTTTCTGTGTCCGTTCCGTCCTTTTTATACTTTAAACAGTTCAGTTAGAATTAGTAAAACACAATGCCACACATCGTCTTCAAAATGTTTTTTAAAAATGTACAAGCTACAGATTAACCTGGGTGTATATTTTTACTTTTAAGTTTTTTTAAAAATCTGTTCCCGTTAATCTTGTTTTAAGTCGTCCCTGATGTGTTTTAACAGTCGTTCTATCAGAGCTTGCATTCCTCTTTCAGAAGATGACACTATTTTCTATAATTTGCTCTCTTACAGACTGAAAGGAGTCAGATAATCCATCACAGTAATCATAGAGAAACTGAGTGTATTTGTCTGTGTTATGTAACGCTGTGCAGACAACACCCACAGGAAGTGTTGAAAGTCTTCACCCGTTCATACCTGTCACTGTCATCAAAATTCACTGTAGATACCAGAGTCAGAGCGTTAAATTAGGTAATTTTATAATACAGTGTGGACTCTAAAGTATCTGTTACACAGCACAATCCATCCCTAATTAAATACCTAGCATTACATTAATAAGCAAGATTAAGTTGCAGTATTCCCCCATCATTGCCAAACAGTCCTGAGGCCATTTGCTCGGCTGTGCCAACACCTTCTTTGCCCTTTGTTGTGATTAAAACAAAACACTTTTTAATTCATTCTTTACGCAATGAGCACAGCATGTGGTTACCTAAATCCTCCCTGTATCAGAGGACTGTTGGCTGTTTTTCTCAGTGCCAACTTTACTAAATGATACCAACAAGTAGTACGGACTCAAGGAATCAATAAAGATCTTAAATAATGTGCAGGCAGATCTGACCATTTTCAACAGCAGATGGTGCCTCATGTAAAAGAGTGAAAAGAAATCAACCTGAGTACATTAGCTTTATTGGTTTATCAAGAAAAAACAACAATTTAAAATACTGACACTCAATACTAGGGATGCACCAGTTTATAGGTCGAATATCAGTATCGTCCGATATTCAACAAATAAAATGACGTTCACAGATGGCAGTGGCCAATGTTCGTCTGTTGTGTAGCAGCGATTTTGCGCTAAATGTTGTGCTGGTTATTTGTGGTCTGACTGGACAACAGCAGCTAGTAGGGCTGGGAAATATATCATTATAGCAATATTGTGTTATGAGACTAGATATTGTTTTGTTGTCTTTTCCTTGTTTTAAAGGCGGCATTACAGTAAAGTCGTGTAATTCAGTCCCTTCAGGGCTTTGCAGGCTTTCCGGGGATTGCTGTGGCCTAAAATACCTCATTTTTTTCACCATTTTTAGGTGGTTTTTTGGAATGAAATTGTGGGAGCAAGTTAAAAAAAAAAAATTGTTTTTTTTTTTATACAGTTCATTAAAAACAACGGCGACTTGTTCCAGTGAGAATGAAACCAGGCTCTGTTCTGAGTGTTCTAAGTAACCTACCAAAAATGCTCAGGATTACAAAAATTCTAACAAAATAGTCTTTATTTGTAAATAACGCAGTGCAACTGTGCGGTTATTCTACAAGGAAGCAAAATCTTGTTGGAGCTCAAACTCAGTCAAAACAGCGAGCGCAAAAATAACAAAAGGTGACAAAATAAAAAACTCAAAAGTAGCTTCCATATCCAGTGCTGTTTCAAGCAGTGGAGCAGCTTGATGTGATTAAGAGGTCAAGATGCTGTTTTAGTTTCTGGCACTAAAATAAATAAAACTAATAACAACAAAAGCAAAATTTTATCAGCCCAGAATTTTACAATCGGTGAATCCCTGTTTAATACATATTACATTATTAGTTGCTTATATCTACAGTAAGTGTGAGGACCACAGCCAATAATATAATGACACATGGATGATTTTGTTTTCTTGTTTCTAAATACAACAATTAGCCAAAAAGTCATGTGTTTTGCTTTAACATGGATGCATGAGAGCTGCAGTGTAGGTGCCAAATGTCCTGCTTTACTGTTCGCTTCTGGTTGTCACTGAAATCAGCCTTTGGACTCGGACCAAGCCCATGTGTACTTGTCTGTGTGTGAGTGTGTGTTTTTGGACGTGTGTATGTAGGTGTGTGTTCTGCACTGTAACTCAGTTGGTTGAAGTTGAAATGGTTTCTTCTTCACGTGGCTGCCTTTTCTGTTTCTATGACTGAAGCCTGTTGGCTGATGAGAGGAAAGCCATCTGACCCGTTTGAAATGTCGGAGAGCATCAGCCGTGCCATAAGAGCCTCCCCCCTCTGCTCCGTCCCCCAGTGGTCGTTCCTCAAACCCCACCAACAACAAACGTGTCATCTGATCGTATAGACAGATCTGCTGCGGATCATTTCCAGTGGTCTGTTTCACACATTGCAACCAGGAGCCTCCCAGTAACGACCACTGTCCTCTCACTGGTGGCCACTGAGCAGCTCCACAGGAGGAAATTCATCAATATCGTGAAAGGGAGGGAAAAAAAGGAAGCTGACTGGCTGAAAATCATTTCATTCCAGGTGTGTTTTGCATTTCCAGGACATTCCCTCTTCACTACCATGCATCTTTCCTGTCAGTCACGCGTGACAGTCGCAAAGTCCAACCAGTTTAATGTAAACTGTGGCCAAGTTGGTAAAAGCTCCTCGTCTTTTATGTGCACTAAAGCAACATTGATATTTTAAACACTATTTCAAGACGCGTTTTGTTTAAAAGTTATCCTGATCACAGAGCATAATTATTTTTTAACTGATGATTATTGTCGCTGAGAGGACAGCTGCCAATTTATAATCCACTCTACTTAACAGGTAATTTCAGTGAGGCAAGAGCAGGCGGTGAGTCGGATTAGAGGTGTGATGTGTGTTGTGTAGTTTACAGTTTGCTGTAATACCACAGTCCTGTTACACAGGGAGGGACTGCTCCTCAGCTAGTCCGACTCCAACACTGTTTGCTGTACAGTAACTGTCTGACCTGCATTAATAAATTTCAGTTTTTCTGTCCATTCATGTACTTTGAGTTTTTATTGAACAGCGGGAAAATGTTTCTAAATTTCTCCTAAACTAGGATTCTGTCCTAGAAATTTTTAGACCAAGTTAAGAGCTCTCAGAGTTTTTCTCCGAATGTTTGTGAATAAGAGCCCAGAATACTGACTGGAGAGGAAAAATCCACATAGGACGAGACGCTTCACCAACCCAAAACGTTTGTATTTGACATCCTCAGAATGAGACGCAAAAATCAACTATCTTTCTGATGCAGTTAAGAACAGCTGGGACTAATGCTACTGATTCTACCTTTAAGTTTCCAAAACATGACATCCTGTCTGTCCAGTAAGAGCTTTTATTGTTATTGACACACCTACAGTAGAAACACAACCTGAGTATATGATAACATGCAATATAACAATAAACACGATTTTATCTGCAAAATACAAACATCTGAAAACCTGGAAAGTTGTTTTCTTGGCATCAAATACTGTTGAGTACACGGTAGTTTGAATATAATAACAGTCAAAATTCTGATCTCAGCTTCTCAAATGTGTTTTTTTTTCTGGTTTCTTTCTATTAATTGAGAAACTAAACAACAATGAAATGAAGTGTTAGTTGTCCTAATGAAGAGCAGCTCAACTTCAATGCCGCATTTGTGTCATATCGTGTGGACCACTGGGGGGAAGAATCACTCATTATTGGATTTTAAAGGGACAGTTTTCCCAAAAATCATTCCCCAAAAGTACATACATACGTTTCTACAGTAGAATCTACCAGAACTACTTTCTTTCTTCTAGACATAAAACAGTTCCTACATGAAACTGCTTACAACAAGATCTGTGGATTATCTTGAGTAACTGGGACATTACTGCTTTCAAATGCTTTCAAATGTATTTTGAATCAGGCTGAGTGCCATTTAGTCCCATTATATTGGAACAAAGGCAGACAGTGATTTTAGGATGAGCTGTCCTTTTAAATCCTGAGTTTAAGATATCAGGAATTTTTTATAGCTACATTGTCTTCCACTGGGCAAAAAGGACTACAGAAATGTCAACAAACCAGCAGCCAAATGGCACCAAAGACATGATGACTGAGCAGATTTATCTTAATAAATTTACAAATGATTCAGCTACTCGAAAAGGAGCTACACGCTGTTTATCTGGTTTTAACTTTTGACCAACTGGTACAAACATGGAACATGATAACAACAGCTCATTTAAGCATTTATCCATCTATCTGGTGTGACTACAAGGAATGGGGCCATTTTAGAATAATGCACACCTGCCCCCAAGCTGGAATAAGGGAGGTTTTCCTGTTCTTATTCTGATAAAATGATACGAATGCAGGTACATTTCTGGGGGATAATCTGAGCTGCAGTGAATCTGACCTAAACCTGCTCACCTGTTGGACGACGGGTCATTTTGAGGGCCATTTAATCACAGTCGGACACGATATAAACATCGGCTGTCATTCTTGCTAATCCTTGGTTTCCATGTTGCTGAATCGGTCACTGATCTCATCGAAGTAATTGTCAGCGAAGCGCAGCATCTGGATGACGGCGCTGAGCAGCAGGATGTCACAGTTTGGGTCCAACTCCAACTCCTCGCTGTAGTTCTTCACTGGAACAACACAGGACAGCGGTACACCAAGACGAGCGCTGACCTCCTGCATCTGGATCACAAAAGACTCTGATGAGGGTAGTTTAGACCTTTAACACCACTATGAGAATTACACACAACACATTTGGTCGCTAAAGAACAGAAAAAGAGGAGGAGCACAGTTGTAGCAAGTGAAATACAATGTACAACCACGCTCACTTAAAACTCCTCAGTTGTTACCAAATTTTATGCATTGACTGAGTCAGGACCCTGGATTGTGCAAACAGATTTTCATATGAATCCATGCAGCCGACTGCAAGGTAGAAACTTTTCACATCTGTGGTGGCCCTTAGTGGCAGAAAAAAACAAAGACTGCAAAGCTCCCAGCTAGAACCGAACTAGTGCAATGAGTTTTGATTTATGAGTTTATGTAAAACTGAACTTAAAGAAGTGAAGAAAAAATGTAGAATTTCGAAAATGTATGGAATACCAAAAATCCAAAATAACAAGTTTTGTTTGGACCGGTTCAGATATGCTATGTAACCAATTTGATGTCAATTGTTAGAATTTTGCAGGAGAAAAAAAAGCTGACTTGGACAAAATTCATAATAGCAGACATTGTTTTCCATGTGACAGTGGGGTTGTCTTATTAGGATAAATTCTTCTGGACCCATAGAATCCAGAAAATTTTGTTTTTCAGATTTATGGTTCAAAATTTATAGGGTAAAACATATGTTTGTTGCTATACCGCCACCATCTGGCCAGTCAGTGCAATTTTTTTAGGGACAAAGAAGAGGGAAGAAAGAAAGAAAGAAGAAGAAAGGAGAAGAAGGGAGAAGAAGAAGAAAAAGAAATCCTATAGGTGAATTTAAAGTTGATCTCACCATTCCCTTGATGTAGCCGCTCCTATAAATGTTTGTAATGTCCTGAGAAACAAAAGGACAGGCTTCATCCACTTTAGTCATCAGGACCAGCTGAGGAATCGCTGGAAACCACCCAAACAAAGAAATATATTTTTAAATTCTGTACTATTGACTCATGACAAACTGGCTCAAGTAATGCCAGTATTTTACTTAAAAACAAGCATAATTTATTATACTAAAGCAAGTCATAAAACAAGCAAAAGACAGTAAAGCAGGGTGGAAGCGTAAGCTGTAGGAAGGGAGAGTCAGGCTGTGCGTTCCAGGAGCCATACTACATACATACTATTGAGTATGCCAGATAAAGATTTAGTATGTCCTAACACATACCCTGAAGTCCAAAATCACATACTTCTTTTTACTTTTAATATGTACTGCAGTGCCCTTACAAAGTATGTACTGTTGCATGCAGCATGCATATAACTGGGACATACATACTTCCTCATAACATCGCACCTTGAACTTTGACCCTCTTGCTCATACATCCATTACAAAGGCCAGCTGAAGAACTGAAGACAACTTGTCTCTACTACTAGGTTGTATGACTGTTCCTGTAAAGTTCTACAATTTATTTTAGCTTTCTATTGTAGTAAAAATGTAGGCATCAGTGGACATTAGCAAAGTGTAGTCGGTCATCTAGTCCTGAAATATTTTACTGGTTTGTGTATTTACAACATAGGTATCATAATAAGTAGGACAGCACATGAATCTAATGAATTACTGTATATAAATTAGATTTATAGTTCTTTCATCACTTCTATCAGATAAGATTTTACTACTGACCCATTAAGTTGACCTTTCTGCGGATGGCTTCCAGCTTCTCCTCCAGCTTTGTGGGCATGATGGAGACCTTGCAGGCATCAACGACGTAGACCACACAGTGGATCTTGTCCTTGAGGTCTGGAGACTGACGATAACCGTGGGCCTCCGAATGCAGAGGAGCAGAGGGGTTGAACTTGAATCATGCAGGTGAAAGAAATGGACAGCTCGTGTTACACAACCAAACTGGAGACCATCTTGCCATGGCATCACACCAGCTGCTACGCCCATCAACATGTTGATATTCTGACCCATGAATACTCAGTGGTAATTATACATGTGTACTCAGAACTCATGGGTCCCACCACACCCATCTTCAAACTCTGCCTTAATTTTGATCTCCACAACACAGTCGTGACAATATCATGTTTACAAAATCTGTCCACAGACACATAAACACCTGGAAAAGTACTCAAGTTTCTGCTACAGTACGTGTCTCCAGGACAGGCTTGGGGAGTAATAGATTACATGTAACAGGATTACATAATCAAGATACCAAACAGATGTAATCAGACTTCAGATGCATGAAGTAAAAATTTAAATAAATCAATAAATAAATTGCACACCAGGAAGGAAGGAATAGCTGGACCTATTCATTTCCTAAACCTAACAACAAACTTTACAAAATTATTTTCATACTTTTAATAACAACAATATGGTGACAGCAGTGTCAATCTGTTTATTCATCTCTCCCCATAAACTGTCAGGCTACCTGCCAAATTATTAACATGCCAACGTCAGATGCACGCCTGTCTACAAACCAATCATTGTCAAATATAGGGAGATGCAGCCCACGCGGGTGATGATAACAGGACGTAGGTATGACATGTAAAGTTCTTTAGTCCACTTGGATAATTGCAAAGTGAAACCAAAACTAACAGGACCAGATATAAATAGTGTCTCAGAAAAATGAACCTTGTTTCGGGCCTTGCTCTGACCTTTTAGATGTGAAAGCACCCTCAGACAAATGGAACAACACTTATAATGGCGGCGGGAATTCCCAAGAGGGAAAGTGCCGAGAGGAAGTTAAACGAGGTTATGTTGAACAACTAATGCAACACAGCGACAGACTCTCGGGTGAAAACAAAACCAGCCACATGCGGTCATGGCTGATAATCAGTATGTTCATTATCCTGATGAATGTAAACAAAAAGCTCTACCTGATAACCATCTGGCAGATGACCTTTGAGGATGCTGATGATATCATCCATGTCAAGCCCCGCCCCTGTGCTTTCCTCCAATCCCATGGTATCACACAAGATGATTGGCAGAGGTTTTCCTCCTCGTCCAGCTTTCACTGAGTAGGTGCGAAACTGTCAGATAATAAGTAATGAAGATTAGCACGTCCACTTCACAAAATGTCCCTCTGACCGCACCCAACAGTAACACTGGGTGAGCACGGGGGTACAGCTGTGTTTTACAACACAATACAAATGTGAATTTTCACTCGAACGGGAGGTGCTGTGCTGGAACAGGCTGCAATATATTTTAGATGTGTTCTGAAACAATCTAGGGTTTCAACTCTAGTGTTTATTCAATTCATAGTGTGTTTTCAAGTCAGCGGAATAAAAATATCACTAGTGGACGCGGAGTCGATCGCCCACATTCAAGAAAACATGACATGTTCCCTCTAGGGCGTCTCTCCAGTGTACAAAACGCAATGCAGTGCCACATGCTAGAAAATCAGTAGCAATTATACTTTAAATTTAAATCAGTCACATAAAACAAGTTTAATCGTGGGTTGTCATCATAAATAAATTACAACTTTCTGTGCCCTTGTGCTCTTTTAATATTTTTCACCCCTGCCGCTTAGTCCACACTGATAATAATCATAGCAGTAATGAATTATTCTTGTTTCTTTTTGATTGTTATAGCATGGGTAAAACTAACCTGCATGGTGAGGCTGGTGGAAGAGCAGCCAGCGATGGCCTGGCTGGTGACGTGGCCTCTGAACACAGAGTTGATAGAATTGAAGAAGCTGGACTTTCCAGCTCCAACAGGCCCAATGAGCAGGACCCGAACCTGAGGCACAGAGCTGATTGTAGGTTTGTAGTTCTTAATACTGTCCATCATCTCTGTCCTCCTCCTGATAAAACAAGAGCAGTTTAATGGCTGAACTATTACCAAATAGGACAAAATATAATCATAATTTCCTTAAGTAATTTGTGTAGCACTGTGACACTGTCTAGTATACTATAACATTTAAAAAAGCCGTACAGTAGTAGCATATAATACAAATTAGTGCTCCAGTTTGCTTACTCATTTTTCCAGACCACTGGTCTCCACGGCGTCTCAAAATCTGGGGTCACTGTTGAACAGCAAAAACAGCTTTTAAAAAATAATATTGATTGTACTGTTTAATTTAATCAAAAAATATCATCCACTCTTTCAAGTTAATTTTTTTAAACTGTAAACATTAACTAAATGAACCATCACTCTTATGAAATAATGAAACATGACTTAAAATGATAAAGTAATTAAATCTAAAAACAAATTTTCCTCAGACAAGCCCATTAAAAGTAAGTGGCAGTGAGAATTCAGCAAAGCAAGTAAAGAGCATTTAATTAATTCTCATTAAAAACCACTGGATGTAGGCAGGTAGGTTATTGGAGAACAAAAGCCAAATTATAATTTTAACATTTCTGTTTGTTTTAATAAAGTACCTAGTAACAATTTGCTTGAATTTCCTTGAGTCCAACCATAAGTCCTCCATAGCCTCGCCAAACTCCTCCCACACCTGGGATTTTGTTACAGTGACCACAAGTGTACACAAGCACAGAAGTCCAATCACAAACCATCACTCTGGTAAAACCAGGCAGGCCATTCCTCCCAAACAAACCCCTCTATACCATGCCGTCTTGGGGCTAGAGAGTCCTTACACGGCACCCTTTCCAGGATACCACCCAGACACTTCAAGAAGGCTGAATACTCCTGAACTGCTGTTGGGTGCATACTAACATGTAATAGTCAGAGCCCTCTACCTTCAGCTACTCATAGTCGGCTGAGCCCCATAGGACAAGGCCTGACCACCAGACACTCACCTGGAGGCTCCCTTGCCAGTTCTGGCTCCAGGAGTGAGGCCTGGTTTCCCTATTCCAGGTGAGGTGCTGCAGCTCTGTTCTGGGTGATTGATAGGGTCTGAATCGTTTTTTTGTGTGGCCCCTCCCTGGGACCAATTTTCGTTGTGAGACCCTACCAGAGGTTTTCAGGTTTTTCAGCTTCCAGGATCATAGAGACACACAAACCAATTCTTCTGGGGGCTTCTTGGTGGCTTGGTGCCAGGGGTGCATGAGATTCACCCTGATATGCTGAAGACTCTGGGCACTGTTGGGCTGTCTTGGCTGACACGCCTCTTCAACATTGTTTGAAGGTCGAGGACAGTACCTGTGGAGTGGCAGTCCAAGGTACCACCAAGTCAAACACGATTTCAGTGGGTGTTGGACTCCGTCAATGTTGCCCCTCCGATCCTGTTTGTGACAACATCTCAAAGGTGCAGCTGGGCTGAGGACAGTGTCCAGTTCGGGAACCTCAAAATTGTGCCTGCTTTTTGCAAATGATGTCGTTCTGTTGGCTTTGTCAGACAGCAACCTTCAGCACACACTAGGCCAGGATAAGAGTCAACACCCCCCAAGTCTGTGGCCTTGGTTCTCTTTGAGCTAGAAGGCAAGGCTTTCGATTTGCCTGTCAATCTACATTCCAACCCTCACTTATGGTCAAGAACTTTGGTAGGGACCCAAAGAATGAGGTCACTGATACATGCAGTCCAAATAAGTTACCTTTGTAGGGTGTTTGTGGACATCTGGAAGGAGTTTAAAGCAGAGCTGCTGCTCCTTTGCATCGAAAGGAGCCACCTGAGGTGGTTCAGGTATCTAGACCGCCTCCTGGGCACCCTCCTTTGGAGGAGGCTCTGGGGCAGACTCAAAACTCGCTGGAGGGATTACATATTTTATCTGCCCTGGGAATGCCTCAAGATTCCCCAGGAGGAGCTGTAAAGGATTGCTAGGGAGAGGGATGATTGGAATATCTTGCTTAGCCTACTTCCACCAGGCCTCGAAGGAAGGATGGATTATCAATTTGCACAGCTGTTTAATAAATGTATTTGTCAGTTACTGCTCAAAAAGATAAATAGAGTTATCAGGATTTCACTGAGAGGTTTACATGAACAGGTGTCTTGTATCCACATAGATCTGGACATGTATCCAGGTCTACTTTTACAGAGATGTCAAGTTTATGGTCACCAAATTAATGGTGTTTGTTCATTGAGTTGCTGGCAGAACAAAATATACGTAAGAATATAATTGGTAGCTTTCTGAGAAGAATTTCCATTGTGCAACAAGTGCAATAATCTGATGTTACAAAGCAATACTAGAAACAGTAATAATATCAACAATAATGATGCTTACTTTGTGCTTGATGTAAAATACAATCTGTTTGAAATATGCTAAGCATCAATATCTGGTTGTTTAGAGAGAACTCACCTTCCACCTGATAGACTTCACACTCAGTCAGGTTGATGTTGTTGCCATGCATTTCTGCAGCACTGAAGTTGTAATAAGTTCCTGGTTTGCTGTAGACTACTGCTTGACTTCCATTAACGAGAACCAAGTCTTCTCCAAAATATGGACCAGAGTTACTTATCATTCTCAGTGCATAAGTCTTACTACTGACTGGATATTTCAGGAGCTTCTCTCCACTGAAGGTGAAAAGAAAGGCCTCGTCATCACACACATACTGCCCAGACTGACTGAAAGGTTGTTTGGTGTAACCTCCAAACACATAACCAGAGGTATTATAGCCCACAGACAATGTGGGACTGCAGTTGTCACATCGTTGGTGGAAGGCTGCGCCGGTGTAACCATGGACGCTGGCCTTGTACAGCAGCCGTATTTTGACATTTCCCAGCTGGGAGCAGATTGTTCTCCGCTGGCTCTCGGTCAGCTTGGAGTTCATGTTAGATGCTTGTTGAAGTTCCTGAACGGTAAGATGAAAAGTAATTAAATTAACATACTCCTTGGTTAAACAGGACTCATTTAGCATGATTCAGGTTCCAGGCTGAGACACTAAAACAACTTTCCTGAGATAAATTAATCTGGCATTTGAACCTGATTTGACTAATCACTTTTCTGATTCCAGTCATTTTCTTCAGTTAGTTAGGTGACTGCATCTGCATTTAAACATGCTGCATTATGTCCATCAGTATAGTCATCTCAGGTTAATGCAGTGGTCCTCAAACTGCGGTGCAAGTCTCCCTGGTGGGACATAAAGGCACTGCAAGGGTGGAGGATGCATTTATTCAATTCTCATGTATACACACTCACTTAGAGGCCATAAATATAAGTACTTACAATGTTTTGCCCATTAAAAAAAACACTGCCTTAGGTAAAAGTCAATGTATGCATCTATTTTCTAATTAAATTCAAACTAAAGCATTTTATTTTAATTAACTTAAAAAAAAAGATAAAATAAAGATGACACTTGTTTCCCAAACAGATATTGGTTACAGGCACAAATCTATACAGCATTTAAGTTAAACATTACATTGACATATCCGTCTTAAAATGTTAGAACGACTTGAAACACGTTTTAAAGGTTCCAGTAAGCAAAAGCTTGATATTAAAGTTTGACAAAAGTATTAAAAAACAAATATTTTAGTTTTACCTCCTTAGATGAATATCAGGGGGAAAAGCAGCTGAATCACTTTCCAGGAAGATGAAAGTCCGTGTTGATGTCGGCAGATGAAGTCACTTGATGCTGCAGACTCTGGCAGACAGGCTTTCAGTATACAAGACAGGAAGTACTGTTCTACGGTGTTGCCTTCAAAATAAAAGTATCATTATTTTTCTAAGCGTGTTTCTAGAGTTGAATGTGGAACTGAAGGTCTTCAATCTTATTTTTACTTCCATTATAAATCGTAAAATTACATTTTTCTCAGTAAATAGCTATTGTTAATTGGACTGATTTGTTTGAAACATGAACAAAGGCACTCAGGCTTCAACTTCAGGTTTAAAGCAGGTGGTGAGACAGATTAGAAGTGTGATGTGAGTTGTGTAGGTCACAGTTTTGCTTTAATGCCGCCTGCTCCTCAGCTGGTCCGACTCCAGTGAAGTTTGCTGTGCAGTAACTGTCTGACCTACATTAATAAATTTCACTTAATTCATGCATAATACTGAACAGAAATTAATTTAGGAGTAAATCGTAGCAAGTCTGTCTAAGTTTCCCCAATTCTCCACCACATCAAGTCTGGCAAGCAAGAGTTTTTATTGTCACTGAGTGGGTTTACAGCCCTAAGTGCAAATTGAATAATATGCAACAAAGCAAACTAACAAAATACTTTAGGACTGGAGTGACTTAATACCAAAATGTTGTAAACCTTTTCAGATCTCACTGTTGATGGCTGTGTGTTTACTTTTGATACTATTTGTGCAGTAACAGTCCTCCCAAGATTGTGTAACAGGATGAACAAAGTTTTTAGCCACTGAGTGGCACAAATACAAGCTGTTTTTCTGTAAATCTTCACATTAGTGCCAGTTTTCTTGGCTGCTGCTCAATCATGTTTAGTTACGGGGAATAGTCATATAAGTACAAACATACAAAAAGGTATCAGAGTCCACACTGATCATTATGTTGCACATTTGTATAGCAAGTGAAAAAAAAATTCTGGTGATCCAGTTTCTTATATAAATTGTTCTCGCTCCCGTTTCTCTAAGTTCTATATTTTTTTTAATCTGTGAAACAAGTGGAAAGAGATTTTTTGTTTGTTTGTTTGTTTCATTGTGTGTTTGTTGTTGTAATACTCATTTTGGCCACAAGAGGCTGAAGTGCACCACTATACCATGTTGAAAATATGATTAAAAGCATTCATGTTTTTTTCCAGGTGAGTATTAATGTATCCATTAAATAAACACAAGGTCCATATATTGTGTGTTACTGTTTCATCTTTCTTTTGATTAGAAATTTATTTAACGCTAATGGCAGATGAGCACTGATTAAAATACATTTCATAGAAAGATTATCCTGGCAAAACTTTTTTTTCACCAGTTCTTAAGTCACAAGCAAAGGAGAGAAAACCATGCAAATAGACTTAGAAAATGATCACCTTTTCCCACTTGCCTCAGAGGACCTCTGTACATTTCTGTACAGCTTCTGCAGTGTCACAAGATTTATTTCCATCCAGTGTTGCATTAATTTTTCACCAAGATCTTGCATTGATGATGGTAGAGTCTGACCGCTGCGCAAAGCCTTCTCCAGCACATCCCAAAGATTCTCAATGGGGTTAAGGTCTGGACTCTGTGGTGGCCAATCCATGTGTGAAAATGATGTCTCATGCTCCCTGAACCAGTCTTTCACAATTTGAGCCCAATGAATCCTGGCATTGTCATCTTGGAATATGCCCGTGCCATCAGGGAAGAAAAAATCCATTGATGGAATAACCTGGTCATTCAGTATATTCAGGTAGTCAGCTGACCTCATTCTTTGAGCACATACTGTTGCTGAACCTAGACCTGACCAACTGCAGCAACCCCAGATCATAGCACTGCCCCCACAGGCTTGTACAGTAGGCACTAGGCATGATGGGTGCATCACTTCATCTGCCTCTCTTCTTACCCTGATGCGCCCATCACTCTGGAACAGGGTAAATCTGGACTCATCAGACCACATGACCTTCTTCCATTGCTCCAGAGTCCAATCTTTATGCTCCCTAGCAAATTGAAGCCTTTTTTTCCGGTTTAGCCTCACTGTTTAGTGGTTTTCTTAAGGCTACACAGCTGTTCAGTCCCAATCCCTTGAGTTCTCTTCGCATTGTGCATGTGGAAATGCTCTTACTTTCACTATTAAACATACCCCTGAGTTCTACTGTTGTTTTTCTTCGATTTGATCTCACCAAACGTTTAAGTGATCGCCGATCACGATCATTCAGGATTTTTTTCCGGCCACATTTCTTCCTCGAAGACGATGGGTCCCCACTATCCTTCCAGTTTTTAATAATGCGTTGGACAGTTCTTAACCCAATTTTAGTAGTTTCTGCAATCTCCTTAGATGTTTTCTCTGCTTGATGCATGCCAATGATTTGACCCTTCTCAAACAGACTAACATCTTTTCCATGACCACGGGATGTGTCTTTCGACATGGTTGTTTAGGAAATGAGAAGCAACTCATTGTACCAGTTGGGGTTAAATAACTTGTTGCCAGCTGAAAGATAATCGCCCATGCAGTAATTATCCTATAGGAGGCTCGTACCTATTAGTTAGAAGCTTAGTTAAATCCAGGTGGCGACTTTTTTTTTGGCCGGGCAGTGTAAATGAGTTATGTCAAAACACTAAAACCCAGAGCATAAACTCAGCCCAAAATGTAAATACAACCTTATTAAACCCAAATGGTCTATTTCAATTATGACAAATATTTATTTATTTATTTATTTATTACACTGCACTGCACTGAACAGCTAATAGGTGCCATGTGAGCACCTATTCATCAAAACTTGCCAGCAGTGCTGAACACGTTATAACGTGGAATAAAAGGGTGTGTGCAATTAGACCAGAGCAAAGGAAAAAATTACTCTATTTAGGGAACTGAGATTCAGTTTGAATTCCCCAGCCCCCCAGGTGGCTGGGGAGTTTATGGCTGGGGCAGGCCCCTTCTGTGCAGAGTTTACATGTTCTCCCTGGGGACTCCGGCTTCCACCTACAGTCCAAAGACATGCAGGTTAATAGGTTAATTTTTGATTCTAAATTGCCCATAGGTGTGAATGTGAGCGTAAATGGTTGTCTGTCTCTGTGTCAACCTTTCGATGAACTGGTGACTTGCTCAGGGTGTACCCCGCCTCTTGCCCAGTGTCAGCTGGGATAGGCTCCACCCCCCATAGCCTTTCAAGGATAAAGAGTTATGGACAATGAATGAATGAATGAATGAATGAGAGATGCAGTTGTCAGATGTATGCTATTATTTGGTGCCACCAAGGTTCAAATATCATCATTCTTCTCTGGGTACATCAATCAGACATTAGGAATCAATGTAGATAAGCTCTGATAAACTGCTCTGAAGCTGATGTTACAGCAAATTCAATCGTATGAAATGAAACAAAAAGATTATGATGTAAAACTTATCAATGTAAACAATGTTTTAGCTCGTCAGTTTTTTCAACTTGTGATGAAATGTCTCACCCAATGAACCAACGATGTACTACAATTTTTTAAATGTATGAATGATTTTAAATAAATTAGTCCTTAGACTGATCATGTCAAAATGAAATAGCATCCTTTATAATGGAATACTTTTCTAAGATGGAAAATTTGTTACTGAATCAGAAAGAAAATTGAATTGAATTTCACAGCTGAGGGACAATCAAAATGAAGATAAAGTGAGTTTCTAAAATCAGAAACCGGAGGTGCTGTGCAGGTCCAGGATATTCTAAAGACACTACATCTCCCAGCATTCCAATGGGCGCTTTCAATGGTCAGAGGAGGACAGATGCATAGATGGGTCATTGTGAGTAACATTTCATCACAGATGCTCAGATTATTTTATCTGCTTCCTATTCTTTGTCTTCAGTGTTGCTGAATTGGTCACTGATCTCATCAAAGTAATTGTCAGCGAAGCGCAGCATCTGGATGACGGCACTGAGCAGCAGGATGTCACAGTTTGGGTCCAACTCCAGCTCCTCGCAGTAGTTCTTCACTGGAACAACACAGGACAGCGGTACACCGATCCGAGCACCGACCTCCTGCATCTGGATCACAAAAGATAAGGGTAGTTTGTACTTTTTTACACAAAGGAGAATTGTTCCAACTTTTGTGAAGCTAAATTTGTTTTAATTGGTTGTTTAAACATTGGAAAGCCTGATAGTTACATTGCCTATGTTTGTTTTGGTGATGGCTACCTATTCCAAGACAAATACCTACTAAACGAAAATAATGACTAATAAATACTGAATATATTGGTTGGATAACCTGCCATCTCAGTACTCACTCAAGCACTACAGTACATGATGATCAACCAGTCTGATCTAGCATGTACCTTTAGGTCTTTAAGCTTCTCATGTGACTTTGTGGTGTGAAGGACTCGAATAGAAGAAAACAAAGCCTCTCAAATTAGTGTTAAAACATCTTCAGTCCTACACCGGTCAAGTACATTTGAATCCATCTGAATTATCCATCTTTTCTGCAAATCTGCTTAAATCTTTCAAGTGAGGCAAAAACTAATACTTAAAAACATACTACAACCCTGCAGTACAACAAATGCCCTAAGTATTACTGTTCCTTCTGTATAAAATCCTAAAATTCTTACCATTTGCTTAATGTAGCCGCTCTGATAAATGTTTTTCACATCCTCCATCACCAAAGGGCAGGCTTCGTCTACTTTAGTGAGCAGAACCAGCTGAGGAATCCCTGGAAATACAGAACATTTTCAAAATATTTTTAGGTATCAGGATCTCAAAATGTTTTCTTTTAAATAACATTTTTAAATACTTTTTAAAAGTATTTGTAAAAGTTTAGACCAAAATAGTAGGTGTGAAAACCAGTTAAAAAAGCACCAATAAATAGCAGTGAAAGGGGAGTGAGCTGGCCAAGTGATGAGTGTCGAGAAACCTGGTAGCCGAACGCAAAGTTTTCTTGTTGTTTCATAGATGGACAGGCACAAAGCCCCGGAAGCCCTGGACGAGCTTTTGCCAAGTTTCCCAGGGCTGTACAGCCATGACACTCTCCTCTATCTCTGCTGAAGCCTTGTTAAGCTTTTTATTCTATGTATGTTCCACAAGCTGAAATTCAGAAAGCTTTCACTTTTACTGACCCATTAGGTTGACTTTTCTGCGGATGGCATCCAGCTTCTCCTGCAGCTTCGTGGCATAATGGAGACTTTACAGGCATCAACGACGTAGGCCACACAGTGGATCCTGTCCTTGACGCCTGGAGATTTACGATAACCGTGGGTCTCCGAATTCAGAGGAGCAGACGGGTTGAACTGAGTCACACAGGTGAGGGGAGAGACAGGGGCAGTTTGAGTTAGTACAGCCAAATCAACGGCTCATTCAATCAATATCCTGCTCAATAAAACAAAAAGCTCTACCTGATAACGGTCTGGCAGATGACCTTTGAGGATGCTGCGATGTCATCTATATCAAGCCCCGCCCCTGTGCTTTCCTCCAATCCCATGGTATCACACAAGATGATTGGCAGAGGTTTTCCCTCACGTCCAGCTTTCAAAGAGTAGGAGCGAAACTGTAGAGTAAAAGGCGATGGAGTAAAATATCACAAAATGGCAACAGGCTGGATTTTCATTTTTTTCGTCAGTCCAGCAGATATTATTAAGAGGAGGAACTAACCTGAGTGGTGAGGCTGGTAGAAGAGCAGCCAGCAATGGCCTGGCTGGTGACATGGCCTCTGAACACAGAGTTGATAGAATTGAAGAAGCTGGACTTTCCAGCTCCAATATGCCCAATGAGCAGGACCCGAACCTGAGGCACAGAGTTGATTGTGGGTTTGTAGCTCGTTATAGTCTCCATCAGCTCCTTCCTCTTACTGTAGAAACAAGTAGAGATAATTTTTTCAGGATAGTTGTTTTTATCCTGTTTGTTAATGAGATTTTTTTTGTGCACAGAGATTTGAGCTCTGTGATGTTAGCAGTCATGTTTGCTGGAAAATGTTAAGATTTGTACTGTTAAAAACAGAATAGTACAGTATAGCATGACAAACAACTTCACTGAATAATGTTCCCTTTCCATTTATGGGCGATTGTAAGTATGGGGACTGTCTCCTCCTGAGATCAGCTTAAAGAAATGCTGTCAACATGCCTGTCAAGGCCAAAAGTTACAGGTAGCCCCTGGGACTATAAAACACCCTGTACAGTCTCATCTCCTCTGTCTTTTTGCACTTCACCTCGCTCAACCTGATCTCAGCTGAACCCTTGCTAGCAATCAAACCATCTGACAGGAGGTGAGCTTGTTCCCTACCAAAGATAACGCTTGTTTCTGTGCTGTGCTTGTTTAACTTTCTAATTAGCAGCACTTTCTGCTGTTTAGCAAGGCTAACCCATTCCCGCACCTGATGAGTACTTGCTAACAACTCACCCTTTTACCACGCTAACTTACGAAGTAGGAATGGCTCCAGGAAATAGGAAAGGCTCTCCCAGCAGGTCTAGCAAGGCTAGTGTAGCTATGAATCCCAAATATTGCCAATGCACCTCTGGATTTTCACTTTGAGTGGACATACAACACTTGACTGGTTTGTCTTGGCATGTTGAGTGCAAAAGCTGTACTTGCTAGCTCAAGCTCTTGTGCGCACTGCCGCCAACATTTGTCTCTCCAGCAGATAATGCAGATTTTCCACTCTAAAGGTTGAGAAAATATACCAGGGCTCACTGCTTGTGCAATAAACACAGCTTCCATGCTGCAGGGCTACCAGAAGGAGAACATGCGGGACCTGCTCTGGCAAAGAAGGTGAACGTAGCTGGGCTACTGGATGAGGTACACAGAATGGCCGATTTCATCCTAAGGCTGCTAACAGAGCTTCCCAAGATGACGTCCTCTGAATTGTCGCAGCTCAAAGCTCAAGCTCTCGTCGTTGGACAGGCCATGATAGGACTCAACTGCTGACAAGAAAGAAGACACTGCTGAGGTTGCCAAGGCATCATACACACAGCCAAGCCTCCAGTGACCAGAGATGTATAGGCAACACAAATGAAATGCCCAGCAGCTACTGTGAACTTAGTCAGCTACAGCTCCATTAAACAAAAAAACAAAAATAATAAATAAAAAATCGCATAGCAATATTGTCAAGTTACAGAGAGTTTCTACTCTTTGCTAATTAGAACAAAGCATACAAATACCGTGTTCAGCCGTTCTGTTTATCACTCACTCCTCTCATTTTCACCAAAAGCCTGGAAGCAGTGCTGGCAATGATCAGAGGTCAGGAAATAAGAACCCTCGACTATTCAGATGATTTGCTGATTCTAGCTGATTCAGCTCAAATCAGGCCAGTGTCCACACATCCAAGCTATGGCTCGCCTGCAGTCTCTTGGCTTGTCATAAACTAAGAGGAGCTTTCTCACCCCCAGTCAAGAAATTTTGTTTTCTGGGGCTGGGAATGATACCTGAGTGGTAGTGGTTGGAACAGGTTTTGTCACAGTTCAGCAGGGCCACCATAGATCTCTTTGCTTGAAGAGGAAACACACATTGTCCGATGTTCTTCTCACCATGGGAGAAGAGTGTGCTCCTCAGGGTGGATGAGTGGCCGCAGGAAACTCCCATGCACGTTTCCTCCAGTGGCATTAATCCAAACTAATGTGGAGCATGTGGGCCCAGTGTTTGCCCTTCACAAGGCAGGGTTATCAGAGATCATGAGATCAATGCCAGAACCCTGCACAGAGACCTGCTGTCTCAGGCTAATCTCAGGCAAATATGGCACCTGTGCCTGGAAATTTGGAACCTGTGAGCCTGGCCCCTGAAAAGGAGAAACCATGTAGGCTTGGCAGTGTGAAGGTATTACCGTATACCAGGGTATTATGAAACCTGATGGTATGATTTTCAATACCCTCCTAAATACAGACACTCCTCTTTATATTAAAACGATATTCCACTGCTGAATGATAATCCACTCAATATGTACTCACCCCTATGCCGATCTGAAGATCTTCAGTTCACAAAACAATCCTGGAGTTTCAGCAGAAAACAGGGTTGCAGCTAATGGCAGTGAATGGTGACCACGGATAAAATGTAAAAAAAAAAGAACACAAAACAAACACAAAATGTCTCCATCCTGCTTGTGTGGTGTAATCCAAGTGTCCACGAGCCAGAACATTAAAATTTAACCACAAAAGACACCATGTTTTTAGCTTAAATGTCAACTGTAGCTTAAATGTCAACTGTAGCCTCCCAGGTAGCATGTAAACACACGCCGATGTATTGCAAGACTTCGTATATCTCTTAATGGATGCACATATGAAAATATTGCGAATCGACGCCATGTTTACATGCTACCTGCTACATGCTACAGTTGACGTTTCGGCTAGAAAACATGGGTAAATGGTGTCTTTTGTGGTTGAATTTTAATGTCGCGGCTCTGGACACTTGGATTACACCACACAAGCAGGATGGAGACATTCTGTGTTTGTTTTGTGTTCTTTTTTCAACATTTTATCCGTGGTCTCCATTCACTGCCATTGTACTGGATTTGGCTGCTACCCATGTTTTCTGCTGAAACTCCAGGCATTCAGCAGTGGAATATCCTTTTAAACTGATATGGAGATGATGTATTGTAGTGCACAGCATACATCACTAGGGGTCCGTCTGGGCAGACAAACTACTTTCATAAGAAGAAGAAACATGGCATCTGGAGGATAAAGTTGAAGGACTAACTAGTTAAAAAGAAGGAAAATGCCTCTGCCCCTGTTTGGGAGTATTTTGGATTTAGTCCCAATAACAAAGATAAACTAACAAACACTGCAGACTACTGACTGGTCAGAGGAGAGTATCGTGGTGGGTATCTAACTTTAGTGAGCGTGAAAGGGGCAAGTGGGATTAATTACTGTCTATGGTGGCAGAGAGTGACGGAGCATGCACACTGAGCAGAGGAAAAGGTGAGCAGTGAAGCTGTCTGTTTGGCAGTAAATGCACAGTTTACGTTTGAGTTTGTCAGTCAATAAAAGCTGCAGCTTCTCAGAACCAAAGCAGAGCTCCTGTGTGTGTTGTTTCCTGAGTTGAGCCGTTTCACACAAGTTTTACACACAAATGCCATTATAATATGGTAAACCCTCTGTGCTCTCAGCAGGGAAGTGAGGTGGGCCATTACAGGTACCGTTCAGCCAGGGCCAGATCATCTCAGTCTAGCAGCAAGGCTGTCTCGGAGTGTGATGCTAGGTCCCCACACTGATGTGTTGTACTGTGGTTATGAGGTTATGAATATAACCAATGTTCCCTGAGGGAGGGAAACATGGTACAACATGTACAGTAAGTATGGGAATTCCTTGCGAGGCCAACCTGCAGGCCAATGAGACTGTTGCAGACAGGGGAATTACGACCTTATCGTCTCAGTCCCTTGGTCTAAATTACACTTCACCGAGTAAAAATGTGGTGAGGGGCTGACCCGTGTTGTACCTTGTTTCCCTGCCTCAGGTTTCTTAGCTTTTGCATAAACACTGAGTCGATTGTAATCTAAAATAGCTATTACAGTATGGCTGTTCAAACATAGTAGCTTTGTCTCTCTACCCCTTTTCCTGTTACATCTTCAGCTGTCACTGTCAAAAATAAAAGCAAAAGCCCAAAAAATAATCTGGAAAAAAAAAAAAAAGCATAGCAGCTTTGCATGTAGTAGCATTGCAAACAGAACACATTATTATATTTAAATCACACTCTCAGTACTATCTTTTCAGATCAGTTTGTGTCATAGTATATTGTACTATAATAAAGCATGGTGATAGTGTTGTGTGCAGGCTCTATCCATCTTACTCAGATTCCCAGATTATAGTCCTCCATGGTGTCTCAAGTTCTGTGGCTTCTGTGGAGGAGCAAATGCAACTTTTATAAAACAAAGAACTAAAAAATTTTTAGAAACATATTACCTACATAACTTTGTAACAAAACATGGTATATTTTATTATATTAAAAGTAAGCATACAGTTGGTTGCAATCTGCAATCTCACAGCTAGATGTCAATAAATCCTAATGGGCAGTTAGGCAAAGATCAAGGAGTGACTATTCAAAACCCTAAATCACCTGTATGTCTAAACAGTGTTAGGAGGCCTAAGGGACTGAACTAAAAATCATACACTCATTGATTTGCTACAAGAAAGACTCAAAATATGGTTGTTTATAAAGAACTCACCTTCCACCTGATAGACTTCACACTCAGTCAGGTTGAGGTCATTGCCATGCATTTCTGCAGCATTGAAGTTGTAATAATTTCCTGGGCTGCTGTTGACTACTGCTTGACTTCCACTGACAAGAATCAATGCCTCTCCAAAATAAGGACCAGAGTTACTGATCATTTTTACTGCATTATCAGGATCAGTGACCGGATATTTCAGGAGCTTCTCTCCACTGAAGGTGAAAAGAAAGGCCTGGGGATCATATTCGTACTCATCAGACTGACTGAAGGGCTGTTTGGTGTAACCTCCAAACACATAACCGGAGGCGTTATAGCCCACAGACACTGTGGGGCAGCGGCTGTCACATCTTTGGTGGAAGGCTGCGCCAGTGAAACCATGGACGCTGGCCTTGTACAGCAGCTGTAGTTTATCTTTTCCCAGCTGGGAGCAGATTGTTCTCTGCTGGCTCCTGGTTAGTTTGGAGTTCATGGTGGACAGTTGGTCTGCTGAAGTGTTTAATTATATCTAAATGCAGAAAGAAACACAGATGCATTAAAAGGCAGATATCTAGATTAGTCTGAGCTTGGTTAATCACTCAGGATAAACTAAATTTATGTACCCAACGTTCAAAGTATAATTTATTTTAAAAAATTAAGGAAAGTCCAGTCCCTCCATCCAAATCAGCCAACACTAATTACAGAGCACAATACAGTGTCACTAAAATCATCACAAAACTACAGCACACAGTACAACTACAGTACATTCAAAGAATTTACCTCCTCACAATTTCTGCACTAGAACTGGGTGGATCACAAGACACATGAAATTACTTTACATTTCTATATGAGTGTTGTGTTTAATCATGAATTGTGTTATAAACAGAATGAACATGAATTGGTCCACTAACTGCTGTCAAATGTATATAATGCAGAACAAATACGTTTTGTATCAAAGTTTAAACAGAACACCCAGACACAAGCGGGAAAATGTAGTGCATGCCGTCCAGTGTAGTGAGGAGTGCACAGACCTGTACATTGGGGAGACAAAACAACCGCTGCACAAGCGCATGGCTCAACACAGGAGAGCCAGTTCCTCAGGTCAGGACTCAGCAGTCCATCTACACCTTAAAGCTAAAGGACACTCCTTTGAAGATGACAATGTCCGTATTTTGGCCAGGGAAGACAGATGGTTTGAGAAAGGAGTAAAAGAAGCCATTTTTGTTAACCTGGAAAGGCCATCTCTCAACAGAGGAGGTGGTCTAAGACATAATTTATCTGCTACATACAATGCAGTTTTAAGATCACTCCCCAGACAGTTGGATACACGCCTGAAATCATGTGACTCCAACAAGTCACATGGTGGCAGGGACCTAAACGACTCTCATTCACACCTCCCCCCCAGGTGAAACCCAAGGTCCACACAATGTAAGAGTGGGCACTTGAGACACATGCCACTCTATGAGAGGCAAAACGTCTTCAAGAACTCCATCAAGTCCAGTTGCCTACGACAAACCTTGCTACGAATACCATGACCTGGATGACTGAGAACCTTCACAGACATCAAAGTTTAAAGCACCTATTTGTAAAAATCTTGTTTTCAACTATAAAATACCACACTTTGTTACTTATGTCAAATGTCCAAACTTGAATTAATTTTAGATTGCTCTTTTATTCCTCCTCAGATGTTTTAGTTTAATCTCTCCATTTGTTAAAACACACAAATATAAAGAGAGAGAGAGTATCTTGGCACAGATTCTTGAGGAAACTGTAAATATTTCCTCTCAGACTTGTTTTGCCATGCTTTTTAAAGCAGAACCATAACTTTCGATTTCCTGTAAGAGACACGCATGGTTTACCACACCTTCGGTGGTACAGATGGCAGCCATGGTACTTAGAACAAATGTTTTTATCTCCCCATGTAACCCCTATTGTGACATCTCTGCATCGTTTCTTTTAGGATTATTTTAAAATCCGATTAATTATTATTAATTAATTGCATATGTGGCCTCCACAATCAGTGAACCCTGATCTGTTAGTTTAAACTTTCTAGCCTATTACATAACCGTATCCTAAATCCAGGTTAAAATCAATAGGTGATGAAGGGAATCACTCTGGACAAGGTTTTAAAAAAATACAAATTCAAGAATTATACAGTATAGAATAGTTTGTTGCACAAACATACACTTGAACTTGACTTGGTCGCAACTGTGCCACACCTTTAGTTAAAAAAACAAACACAACAAAAAAAAAAAAAAAGCCAGAAAATCCCTCTAGCTAATTTCATATTAAGAGTTTGACAAAATATGAAACCCTTTAATAATTTCATCCTTACCTTCTTTTGTTCTTGATAGTTAAGGACGGTGACCAGCTATAATGGTAGTTTCTGGTGATGGATGTGTAGACAGGATGTCTGACTCGCAGTTTGTGCCGTCTGACAGAGCTGGCAGAAATGAAGCCCCCGCACTAGAATAGTTTCGCCTTCAAAATAAAAGTGAAGTTTGTCACAGAGTTTGTCTGTGAGTGAAGCAGTTGCACTGATCAGGAGTAGCGCTCCTAGCTTTGTTGTATGATGTAATTATTTAACCATTGTATGCTGAACATGATGTAAAAGTCTCAAGTTTTTACAGTGTGTGCTCCCTTTTTAAATAGTTATCTTTTTAAAGTGCATTTGTGTTCCTCAGATGGTCCCATGTCCCAAGTTGGGAAGTTGTTCTTCTGACTTTGGTTAGCTCATGAGCTTTATTTATTAACTTTTGGTTAAGTGGATAAAAAAGTGGTCTATATCTATATGTCTGACAGAAGCTCAGTCGTCTTAAATTGACATATTTGCCACACACATCACAAGCACCTGCTCAACCTCTGCCCCCACTGAGGACTCAAAATCATCAACTTGGATGCATCTACCCTGGTGAAAGAGGCATCCTCAAAAGGCTCAGTCATTTGCAAGCATGGATGGGGTGAAGTTCACCATTTTGAGAAAAATTGCAAAGGCAATCAGTTTAAGAACAATGTTTCTCAACGCAAAACTGCAGGAATTTAGGAATCTCGCCATCTACAATCTATAATATTATTAAAAGGTTCAAAGAATCCAGAGAAATCTCAACACAGAAGGGCAAGGTCAAAAACCAACACTGAATGCCTGTGACCTTTGACCCCTAAGATGCCATTTCATTAAAAACCACATGATTTTCTGAGCCCATGACTACATGGGCTCAGAAACACTTTAGAAAACCATTGTTGGTAAACAGTTTTCACTACATCTACTAGTGGTGCAACGGATCACAGTTGACCCGTGTGCCGTACGGATCGCCCTCCACGGTTCGGCACGCATGTGGTCCGCGGACTGGGTGTGAGCATCATAGTTTTATTGTCACTGTTACTTTTGTATAAGTTATAATACCCGAAATCTCAATGCAGAGTTGCATGGACAGATGCTGCTGTGTGCAGCGTATCTCTGTGAAGAGCGACTGATTTAAAAGCCGTCACATCGTCTTGAGTGAAATCCAGACCATGACTTTTTTCACTGATGTAACTATGCTGTCGCCAAAGAAACAGATCATAAGACTGTGATAATTATTGAACCTTTGGCGATATCAGCTGTCTTAACTTCTACACAGCTCCTCTCTGCTCACCGCTGCAGCTCTGTCTCGCCCTGTCTGTGACACAGTGTGTCTGTGCTGATTGATTACCCGTAACTTCTAACCAATCAGACGGTGCTGTAGGCAGGACATTGAACCAGACTACAGAGCGTAGTTGTCTAATTCAGTCATTTGTCCTCACAATTTAATTTAAATTTATACTGATCACATTCATGTTCTGTTGGTACAGAGGTGAGCAAGCTCTTCAAAACACTACCTTAAGGACAAGGACAAAGACTTTTTATCCATACAGAATTTAAACTAAACAGCTGTGCACATTTGTCATATTACTCTTATAATATGAGTAACTCATTCTCATAGGCAACAACTTCATATTAAAATTTACCTCCATTGAGTACAACGTCTGGAAAAAGCAGCTGATATCTCCATGTTCAAACTGTTCCTACATCGTCATGTGTCTGAAGGTTTTCTTTCCAACCGAGCACACCAGGCTCCCCTCAGTTAATCAACCGATCTCACTCTGCAAACAGCTGAATCGTTGAATCAGGTGCGCTCTTGATTGGTCGGAACCAAAACCTGCAGCCACACAGCCCCTCATGAAATAGTTTGGACATGCAGCACAACAGACTCTGGCAGCATTCAGCTTCAATGAGACTGGAAGTACCAGGCTGATGCCTTCAAAATAAAAGTAACCTGCTAAAGATGTGTGATTTTTCATTCATGTGGGATGACAAGAATCTTACAACATAAGGCCTTTTGTCCACTGTAAAACTAAAATTTTCTAATTGCTATCTTTAATCGATCAAACATAAACAAAGAAGTAAATTCAGGCATGCAGAGCAGCAGGAGAAATGTGAAGTTCTGATAAAAATGACCTTTATTGGTTAAATGGCTGGTTCATGAAACAACTGCAGGCCTTTGTCAAGGTTCACATCATCACAGAAGTACCTTTTAAAGCGTTTGTTAAGGGGTGTGTCCTCTACTGGACAACAGACAATGAGCGTTATAAAGAAAGTCCTCCAAAAAATGACATTTAATATATACTGTATATTTGAAGATTTCAACCCATTTCTTCAAGAGACCTAGTGTTTGTTTGTTGAATACTGTCCATGTTTGTTTTAATTTTTTAGGAAGAAATCATTATTATTTCTTTTAATGAGAATTTAATCCAACAAGAGTTGCTTTTCCATCATAAGATGGATGAGGAATATCAAGGTTCACCAAATGGAAATAAATAATAGTAGAAAGTGTATATTTTGCAATATACTTTTCTCACTACAACTGTGGATGTTACACTCATGGCTGTTAGAAGACATTACACATGTGTTGAAAGGAGCAATTCGTGGGAATGCAAAGCAGGGTGGGTCATGCCTTTGTTATTTCAAGGAAAAAGACTTTCAGATTGCAGCACACTACTGAATCAGAGGGAATTTAGAAGTGGGTATACACAATGCTGACTGAAAATTAAGTGGATATGCTCTGTGTACCTGCATATACACTGAACTGCAGCACTGGCTGGAGAAAAACTTGCTTTTAACTACATGCTGGCATGTGACCGTTTGGGTGAGTTTCATTTTGTTTCTGTCAAGTTTGAATTAAATGAAGGAGGAGGTGCACAGCAGGATCACCTGCTGATAAACTGCTGGATGCATGGATGGGTCACTGTGGGTGATATTTCAACACAGATAAAATCACATGGTTATCATATCTGCTGCACAAACACTTGTTAATCTTTGAGTTTAACACTGCAGAATTGGTCATTGATTTCCTCAAAACAATTGTTGTATTGGTCACTGATTTCATCGAAGTAATTGTCAGCGAAGCGCAGCATCTGGATGACGGAGCTGAGCAGCAGGATGTCACAGTTTGCGTCCAACTCCAGCTTTTCGCTGTAGTTCTTCACTGGAACAACACAGGACAGCGGCACACCGATCCGAGCACCAACCTCCTGCATCTGGATCACACAAGACTCAGATCAGAGTAGTTTGTACTTTTTTTTCCAAAGACAACAGAGAATTTTGCCAAGTTTTTTGAAATCACATAAATTGTTTTGTGTTTGTCTTTTCAGTATTTTAGTGGTTGATATTGTTATTGTTTGTTTTGGTTAGGGCTTCCTATAATATTTAGACAAATAACTTTTAAACAAAAGTCACATGATTAATAAATACTGTATGTTGGTTGGATGACCTTTCCTCTCACACATATATCGTTCATTAAGGTCCGATCTATCACGTAACTTTAGGCCTTTAGGTTTCTCATGTGACTCCGGTGTGTGCAGGACTCAAAGAGAATAAAATTAAACTCAAAGCTACCAATCAAGTACATTTGAATCCATCTGAATTAGATTACACAAACTGATAACCATCTTAAATCTCTCAATTGAGACAAAAACTAATACATTAAAACACACAACAATCCTGCAATACAACAAATAAATAAAAATTAAATAAATTCTCACCATTTGCTTAATGTAGCAGCTCCTGTACACGTTTCTCACATCCTCTGCCACCAAAGGGCAGGCTTCGTCTACTTTAGTGAGCAGGACCAGCTGAGGAATCCCTGGGAACACAGAAAACATTTTCAAAAAATTTTTAGGCATCAGGCTGTCAGAATTTTGAGGTAGCTCTTTTAAAATGCTCTCAAATGTTTTTGTTGCAATTTATTGCTCCTTCTATAAGCTGAAGGAAAATTTTAAAGAACATGGATGTCTTGTACTAACATTACATCAAACATTAAGTTTCAAACATAAGTTTGTCCCTAAAGCAAAATATGAAATCATTCAGAGTCTTAATATTTGGCTCGCTGGCTACAAGGTTGCAAGTACTGCTACTCTCTAACAAGCTGCATACAGTATGTATTCACTGCAATCATGTAAAACTAATTTTTACTGACCCATTAAGTTAACCTTTCTGCGAATAGCATCCAGCTTCTCCACCAGTTTCGTGGGCATGATGGAGACCTTACAGGCATCAACGATGTAGGCCACACAGTGGATCCTGTCCTTGAGGCCTGGAGATTTACGATAACCGTGGGTCTCCGAATTCAGAGGAGCAGACGGGTTGAACTGAGTCACACAGGTGAGGGGAGAGACAGGGGCAGTTTGAGTTAGTACAGCCAAATCAACAGCTCATACAATCAGTATCCTGCACGGTATAAGAAAAAACTGTACCTGATAACGGTCTGGCAGATGACCTTTGAGGATGCTGCCGATGTCATCTATATCAAGCCCCGCCCCTGTGCTTTCCTCCAGTCCCATGGTATCACACAAGATGATTGGCAGAGGTTTTCCCCACGTCCATCTTTCAAAGTGTAGGAGCGAAACTGTATCAAGTGCAAAGTGATGGAGTAAAATATCACAAAATGAGGACAGGGAAGGATTTTCAATATGAAATCATTAAAGGGACATTTCACACATAATCAAAAATACATATTTTTCCCCAGCCTGTAGTAATATTTATTCATCCAGATGTTTTTGGTGTGAGTTGTTTTTGGCCATAGAGACGTCTGTGTTCTCTTCAGTATAAAGGGACCAATGTTGCATTCACATGTATTCAGGCAGACAGTAGATAGCAGACAGAGGACACCGTTGGTCGGGGCGGGAAAAACAACAGCAAGGACAGCAAAATGATATTACACACAACACTATGTTGCTATAATGATGTATTATTTACAACGAATGGAATAAATACATCAAATAAAATTAATTTGTGTATCATTTTATGTAATTATTATAGCAATGTATGAGGCTATAAAATGCTGCTTTCTCTAAATTGTATTGCAAACTTAAACTTAATGTTAAGTTTCCTGCAAAACGTATGGTTATTCATTTATTTCCAACATGGATAATGAAAAGAGAACTGCACTTTGGGTATCCTGTCTTCATGTTTAAATATAGGAATCTTTCTTGTAACATCTTGGTACGATTTTAAGCTCTGGCCATATAATTCCAGATATTGTTGCATCAAAATGATTAGCTTATTGCTGTCCAGATCTGCCATGTTTTCTCTAGAGCTGCAACTACAGATTATTTTCACAGTTGATTAGTTGTTTGCCTATAAAATGTCAAAAAAGGTGAAAAATGTTGTTCAATGTTTCCAAAACCAAAGTGATGTCTTCAAATGTCAAATATTCAGTTTACTGTCACAGAGGCGTAAAGAGACCAGAAAATTTAAGAGGCTGAAATCAGAGAACTTTGACTCTTTTACTCGAAAAATTACTCAAACCATTTAATTGATCAATTGATTAATCACTGCATGACGTGTGAGGGAGCGACATCACCAGGTGTAAATTCTGTCACAGATGATAGAAAAGTTGAAATATTTTAACTTTGGAAAGGAATGACATCTACCGTTTCCATCAGCAGTATTCTCTCTAATTTTTCTGTCCTTCTCTCGCCCACTAAAATGATACCCAGTTTACAGTCTACCGTCTCCCTGAATATGTGTGAATGCAACATAAATGGAACTTGGCTGATGGGGCTCAAAGCACCAAAAAAATATGTTTTGTTATGTCATGTTATTAGTATCTCTTTCCAAAAATCATGACCCATGAAGCTGCTCACAACAAGTTTGTGGATTATCTCATGATTTTTGGAAAGAGATACTAATAACATGACATAACATTTTTTAAACTTTTTTTTTTTTTTTTTTTGGTGCTTTGAGCGCATCAGGCGGGGTGTCATTTTGTCCAGTTATATTTGAGAAAAGGCAGACATCTCTACAGCAGATATCTTCAAAACTCTCTCTCTCTCTCACTCAAAAAAAAAATCTGGATTGATAAATAGTACTATAGGCCAGAGGAAAAAAAAAATGCGTTTTTGATTTTGGTGTGAACTCTCCCTTTTAAGAGGCAGGAACTAACCTGAGTGGTGAGGCTGGTAGAAGAGCAGCCAGCAATGGCCTGGCTGGTGAAGTGGCCTCTGAACACAGAGTTGATAGAATTGAAGAAACTGGACTTTCCAGCACCAATAGGTCCAATAAGCAGGATCCGAGCCTGGGGCACAGAGCTGATTGTGGGTTTGTAGCGCGTAATAATCTCCATCAGCTCCTTCCTCTTTCTGTGGAAACAAGCAAAGATATTTTTATTTCTGTTTTTAGCTGGATTGGTACAGGGATCTTTTGTACATAGCCACTCAAGTAGAAGTACTGTTACATTATTTAAATATTACTCTGACTGCTGTTATTATGTGACAGTTGGCCAATTACACAATTTCTGTTGCAAAGTTAACATTGTTTGAGGTGTCTTTGTTTTGCCAGCTGGGGTCAACTAAGCTGAGTTTGGCTCCTGCATCTCGGGGCTGAGTCAGCGAATTAGGCGGCTAGCTCCACAGCTAACCGAGCTAACTAGCCATAACCAGCTACAGATAACAGTGGTTAGCCTCAAAACCTGGCCTGTGCAGCATTTTTGTTGTTGTTGTTGTTGTTTTCATCCATACGTCATAGATTTCATTGGCCCATTTGCGTTCAGATCACCTTATTGGCTAACAGAAAGGCAGATGAAAGGTATGGATATTAATTCAAATTGTTGGCCTACTCAGTAGTGAATTCTTGATTTGGGAAAATAATAGATTATATAGTGTAATGAATACTTAGGTAAGAGTAAAATTTTTAGACTTGAAAAAATACTTAAAGTATAAGTACCCTAAAAATGATTTAGAGTCATGTGAGTAGTTATAATTTGTTACTTCCACCTCTGAAAACAGTATAGCACAGTATAGCATGGCAAACTATTTCATCATAATATAAAATAGCTGGTATAATGTGCCTTGTCCAGCATAGCAGAATTGCTTGTCATGGCACATGCAACACCTTCATTATTACATCTATATGATTAACACACTGTACTATCTTCTCAGATCATAAATTTGTGTCATACTGTGTACAGTATATTGTACTACAACAAAATGTGTTAAAAGCATTGTGTGCAGGATGGTGGGTCTATGCATCTTACTCAGCTTCCCAGGCTACAATCCTCCATGGCGTCTCAAATTCAGACGTTTCTGTTGAAGAGCAAAAATAAGTCAATGGCCAACTCAAATTGATAAATATATTACCCACATATACAACTTCTTTTTCTCTTTGTGATGAGCTTACATGACACATCAACAAAACATGGCATCATTAATTGTTTTTTTATTGTTCGTTGTTTGGGTTTACTTATGTAGAGACAAAATACTGTATTAACATCATCCAGTCAAAGTTCAGTCATGGTGACAATAAGACAAACAAAAATGAATGAATGAACCGTAAATCACCTGTATGTCTACACAGTATTAGGAGGCCCAAGGGACTGAACCAAAAAATATACACTTATTGATTTGGTACAACAAAACATTAAACTATTTATACAACTATTTATAGTGAACTCACCCTCCACTTGATAGACTTCACACTCAGTCAGGTTGAGGTCATTGCCATGCATTTCTGCAGGATTGAAGTTGTAATAATTTCCAGGATTGCTATGGACTAATGCTTGATTTCCATTAACAAGAACCAAGTCTTCACCAAAATAAGGACCAGAGTTACTTATCATTTTCAATGCATTAGTGGCTCCGGTGGCCTGATATTTGAGCAGCTTCTTTCCACTTAAGGTGAAAAGAAAGGCCTGGTCATCATGCACATACTGTCCAGACTGACTGAAAGGTTGTTTGGTGTAACCTCCAAACACATAACCGGAGGCGTTATAGCCCACAGACACGGTGGGGCAGCGGTTTGTCACATCGCTGGTGGAAGGCTGCACCGTTGAAACCATGGACGCTGGCCTTGTACAGCAGCTGAAGTTTGACATTTCCCAGCCTGGAACAGATTGTTGTCCGCTGACTCCTGGTTAGTTTGGAGGTCATGGTGGACAGTTGGTCTCCTGAAGTGTTTGAAGGATGCTGAGTGAAGATTTGATGTTGCCTGACTTTGTCTAAATACAAGAGGAAACACAAATGCATTAAAAGGCAGGATATAAATAGAAGATTATTAACTCATTTTTAAGAAAACCACAAATTGTGGCACAGATGATTCCAAATCAGCAAGTTTTACAATCAACAAGGAGGACCCAAATGCAGAGCATAGACTCAAAAAGAGAATGGCAAAAATGGGGTTTTATTGCAAGGATAATGAATGTGGCTGGAGGGGAAAAAATCCAGGGGATGGAGGCTCAGGGTTAATAGCAGGGAAGCAAAACAAGGTTGGGGGTTTGGCTGGCTGGAAGCCTGGCAGGCAGACAGGCAGGCAGGTAGGTAGGCAGTGATCCTGTGACAGGGGAGAAACAAAAAAACACACAAACAAAAATCTAGGCAGAATTCACTATTCAAAAGCAGCCTGAAGCACGACTGTACCACAGTGGCAAACACAACGATTTGGCAAGGACTGGAGAGGAGAGCCAGTGTTTAATGCTGCAGGGCTGATTACTGGATGGATCTCAGGTGAGCAACAGGGAGCGGGTGAGTTGAATGAATGCAATCAGGAACCCAGGAGAGTGAAGGAGCTGCCACACCCACAGCACAGAGGCACAGAGAGAGACAGACAGGGGGAAGGGAAACAGAGGACAAGGAAAAACACAGGGAAACTCATGACACAGCCAGGGCCGTGACAGGGCGGGGTTGTGTACTTTGGGACAGTGTGTAAAACGTAAATAAAAACAGAATGCAATTATTTCAAACTGATTAAGTTTTGTAAATATACACTAATTTTGAATTTGCTTTGGCAACATGTACCAAAAAACTTGGGACAGGGGCGTGTTTACCGCTGTGTTACATCACCTTTTCTTTTAACAACACACAGGAAGTGTTATTAGGAACTCAGAGCACTAATTGTTGAAGTTTTGAAAGTGAAATTCTTTCCCATTTCCCATCGATTTTTATTACTGTGAACAAAGAACGAGATGTTTAATTGGTAAGAGACCCTCTGATAGCAATTCTTGGGATGAAACCTGATGTACTTCACAGTAGGAGAAGGATGTATTTACTGTACATGCATTTACAAATATTACTAAGAGTGCTAAAAGAAAGAAGACAGCTTTTAAAAAACAACACAATATTATAACTTAAAAACAACAGAGATCAGGGAAAAAATTCAAACACGCAAGACTCTAGATTAAAATGAGAGATACTTACTTCTTACATATTTCTGGACTGGAACCCAGTGGATCAAAAGAAATATTGAGTTTCTTTATATTCCTATATAAATGTTGAAAAAAAGGGGGTCCTGCATGTTTTTTAACCTTTGCACACATTCAGACACAAATTACTCTCAGACTCATAAAATAATGAATTAAAACATTAAAACAGGACAAATAGGTTTGCCACACCCTTTTCTGAGTAAATGATAAGTTTTGGTTTGCTCTCTGACTAATAAAGAAATGGTTTTCTATGTGTATCTCCTATAGTTTTCAAAATATATGTTTTAGTTTTATGAATTACATTGTATGTAAGTTTGTTACACAAAAGTTAACTTGATTAATTCACAACCATGACACACCTTCAGTCACAAACACAAATAAAGCGTTAAAAATCCCACTGGCTAATTTAAGATTACAGTTTGACTAAATATGAAACCCTTTAATATCTTCATCCTTACCTGCTTTTCTTCTGGATGGTTGAGGAGGGTGTTTAGCTTTAAAAGTAATATCTCCAAACAAGAAAGGATGTCTGCCGGGCAGGTCATGTGCCATCAGGCAAAGCTGGAAGAAATGAAACTGGAAGTCTCCAGACTAGAACAGTTGTTTGTTGGGAAAGCTGGATATGATGTAAAAGTCCCGTGTGTGTAATGCAGTGTAGCTCCTCCTTTTAAAACACCTTCACCTTTGGACTTTTACAGTGTATTCTCATGCTGATCCCATTTCCAGAGTTGAGAAGCTTTTAAGTCATAATGTGTATTCCTGCACTCTGCTGTCCTTACAGACCCATGTTCTGTATATACTAACAAATATCAAACTATAAAGGTAATTTATTATTAATATTATTATTCACTCAGAATGAAGGCTCTCTCCTGATTGAACTATACATATGTCATACCTCCCACCCCTTCTAGAAAATATTATAAAATTTGGCTTTTTAATACTTGATGACAGCGTATTGAGTTGAAACCATCTTGTAACTCTCATTGATTCCTCATTTGTATCATTTAGTGAGTTTAGAGTGTGTAAGTAGGTATGTGATAAGATCATATAGGCATCATCAAAACTTAGAAAAAGAAAATTTACAAACTAATGAAAGGTCATTAATATAAATGGTCCCAAAATAAAGATTTTTAAAGATAATAAAGTATTTCGTATTCGTATTCGTATTCGTAAAAGGGATCCTTGTGATATTTGACATTGTATCAACTATATCTGAGGCACAAACATAGATATTAATTCAGACCTCCTCCTCTGGAGAAAGACAGACTGTATATGACAAGTGTGTCACAATATACTGGTACTGACAACAACTGTGATATTTAAAAATTACAACTATTGATATCATGTTAAAGGGACAGTTCACCTCAAAATCAAAAATACATATTTTTTCCCTGGCCTGACATGCTGTTTATCCATCAAAAAAATTTTTTGGTGTGAGTTGCAGAGCCGTAGAGATGTCTGTCTTCTCTAGGATATAACAAGACTAAATGGCTCAAGTCCTGCGGTGCTCAAAGCGCCAAAAAAATACATTTGAAAAATTCAAAACCAGTGTCTCTTTCCACAAATCATGATTGTAATTCTACAGATTCTATACTAAATACAATTTCAACCCATTCAATATATTGTCTATGACCCAAACTTGCTATTTGGACTGCCATACTAATATCTGCATGTACAAGTGTTACATATTGCTCCTTTAAGTGTATTTGTAGTTTCGTGGGCATCTTTTTATAGTTATGGTCATATACAGACTCTCTCTCCTCCCCACACTTGTATTTTGAGTGTAATTCATTTGCCAGTCAAAGATTAATTTGACTGATAGCATTTTTTAAAATATCTTCGTCGTAAATATTTTTGGCCACAGTGATCATCTACTGAAAATCCAGACAACTCATGAATTTCATTCGTAAATCTATTCACAAATTCACAAATGGTTTGAGGCCCAACACGCTTGATACAAAGCACAGATCGCCTTTACAAACAAAATATGACAAAACTCTGATTTTATTCTGAATTATACAGTTTTGTCCATTGGAATTGAAACTGTACTTTAGATTTGATGTCACCACAAGGGGTCAATGAAGTAAGAAATTTTCAAATCTTACACAGAGGGGCTTTAAAATGAGTTAACTGAAATTATTCTTTAACTGTTGACATTGTATCATACATGATTATTTCAATGTCTATCTTTGGTCATGTCATGCTTCCAGATGCCTTTCTCTTTTCGGCGCATTGTCCTGGAAATACAGCTCAGCATACTGCAGGATGTGGTCGACAGCATTAAGCAGAAGCAAGTCGGTGTTCACATCCAGGTCCAGCTCTGATGAGTAGTTCTTCACTGGGACGATGTAGGAGGTGGACATACCCAGCAGAGCTCCAGCTTTACCCATCTGCAAACACACATCAGGATTTTCACACCATCAGTATTCAGCTGGTTGAGAAAAATACAACAATGACACGTGACAATACTCATGCTCCAACAATCATTTATACAGTTAAAGGTACAGTTCATATTTTCACCTCTCACAGACAGAAGCTCTTATATTAGAGTGATATGGCTTATAAATCATATCTCAATAGTTTGTGGTAATGCTATGCTATATAATATATATCTTGATGTACAGATTTCATCTATAGCACACAGTGAATTCTCTAATAGTGATGATCTTGTAGAATATGATGCATAAGTGTAGAATAAACTACCCAACAGTATATAAAGAAGGGCTGGGCGATATGGACAAAATCAAATATCACAATATGTTCGACCAAAAGCCTCTATTGATATTGTGACAACATTACAGGGATGACTATTGGTGCTTTCACAAAATATTAACACAACAAGAGTTCAATTTTTCAGGTATTCAAGATTTTCATATTCTTGATCAACTTCTGGCAAACACCCAGGGAATCCATGCACTCTTCATGAACTAAAGGCTTGTCTAGTTTGCATTTTGCTTCTTTTTTTCTCGAAGTTCAAGTTTGACACAACTGTTGGAGCAGCCTAACTGCACAGGTTCTTCCCAACTTCCTAGACATTGCGCCTCACGCAACAACATTTTCATATTCTTGTGTTAAATTTCTCTTACCTTTTTTTCGTATGAAGGCCTTGTACGAGCACACCACGTCAGATTCAACAAACGCTCATAACTTCAGAAAACCGCGTAAATTATCCAGCTGTGCGTATCTAAGTGCACGTGCATGAGACTTGTAAATTAGCATAATTTACACACCAATAATACAAAATATGGCAGCGCTTCCTGCTCCATATGTCAGAAAGTGTTCATTCATGAAAATGGCATCAAACAGAAAAAAGAAGAGCTTTACGAGTTTGGAGTTTAAGGTTCTGCTTTCAGAGATCCGTAAAGGAAAAACTGTCGTTTTAACAGTGTCAGCAGTGGAATTAAAAGACCTGCTAAAGCAAAGAAACGGGAAAAGCAAACGCTTTTCATGCCGTGTTACCGGAGGGTCGGACTGTCACTGAAATAAAGAAGAAATGTCTCGATATGAAAATGACTTCAGAGAGAAAAAAAAACGACTCGCCACAGCCACAATGAAGGGTGATTGATGACTGCAGCGACAGGAGAGAGTTAAGGGGAAGTTTTCATCAAGGACAAAGAGGAAGAGGATGTTTTCCTGGACAGAGACTTCATAAACCTGCATGTGTAGATGTACGGCCAATACACCTGACAGCAGGTAATAATAGATCATTGAATGAATGATGATAGGCAAATTTACAATTGTAATTTAAAAAGTAGTCAACCAGGATAATGCCAATATAATTATGAAGTGTAATTTATTTTTCAAACTCAAAATGTCTTCAAACTAATAAAATATACAGTCATTAGTGAAAAACACGACTCTACGACAGGTCTGGACCTCACATAAATTGTGTTCGTAACTGAAAGAAAATTCAAAATACAGGAAAACTGGTGAATACCACAAGTCCTCTTGAATCCCTCGTACGCACCAAATAAGAACAAATCTGTTCGTATGAGCGGTTCTTGCATGAGGCCCTGTTGTTTTCATGAGTAACATTCCATAAAAAGCAAACGTTAAAGTAGAAAATTGTACAAGCCACCAAAACAATGGCAGCTTTTTCTTTACTTTCAGTACAGATTCATGTATAAAGCATGACAATATTAATGTCTGTGTCATACACTACACTCATGTGTCTAGTGCACTTACTTCTCTCTTTTACGACAATTTAGAGGAAATGTCTCTGAGTTTGGTTATGGTTCATGTCAACCCACCGTTTCCTGAATGGCGCGGCTCTTGTACACCTGACTGACGTCTTTGGATGTTTCCAGACAAATCTGGTCTATGTGGGTCAGAAGAGCCACCTGGTGAACACCTAGATGGACAGAATAAAATGCTGTCATTAAGGTTTTCAATAAAACACCATTTCATTGTTACATTCTAGAGAAATAAATAACTGACAGTTAAGATTTCAACGGTGCTTTTTTCAGTAGATCACATGAGTCCCTGTGTGTTTGTATTCTTAGTGTTAAATGCAATACAGGAAATATGTCAAAACAAAAGTAAATTAAGGTGAAAACTGGCTCTTCCACTTTGGTTTCAAAATAAGTCAAAGCCATAATTCACACAATAAAAATGGTACTGATGCGGCAGAAACAATATTGGGAAAAATATGAAAGAGTGACTGCAATGGAGTCAGTTTACACGAAATGAAATAATGATAGAAATGTAACATCAGTCTGTTCGTGAAAGTATCTTTCTGCTCTACTGCCTGTTTGTCTTTTTCTTACCCAGGTCACTGATGTGCTCTCGGAGCTGCTGGAAGGTGGTGTTGAGGCCTTTAGAGTAGGTCGGGATTTTAGAGGCGTTCAACACGAAGGCCACGCAGTGGATCTTGTCTTTGAGGCCTGGTCTCTTCACATAGCCCACAGTCTCAGAGGTCACTGGCTGATGTGGACTGAACTGGGAGAGAGAAATGAGGAGATTAACTTTTCAAAAAGTTACAGCTGAGGCTGATGGGAATGTCTGGTCGGCACCAGAAATACCAGTCGGTTAAATTTTGTATCAAGTTTTTATTCATGTACAATTCCAGTAACAGGCAGGCAGCCCGTCTCCCTCCCTGCAGATGCCAGATGTTGTAATCCAGCTAGATGGAAAGCATACAGTGGTACAAAGACATCTCACTAAAACCAGCAGAGTTTGGATCTAGAAAATGAAAATAAGGTTGTATGTAGGCTGTGTCAGAATAAACTGGCATATAACCACCTGACTGGAGCAATGTGTAACCACATTCAGCACAGGGACGTGGACGTTAACCTGCAAAGAGAGCAGGCTGCTGGTGCTAGCACTAACTGACATCACTGTCTTTAGAGCTAAATCACAATACTACAATACTGATCCTGCTTACCTTGTGTCCCTCGGGTACATGACCTTTGATGATGGACAGAATGTCATGGAGGGTCAGCCCGGTCATCTCTCCATCCCCCAGGCCCATAACATCACACAGCACCAGCCCTTTAGGATCCTCTTTACTCTGACCTCGGATGTTGAAGGACTGCAGCTGACAAAAACAAAAAAAAAGTTAATGGGATGCACGCCTGAAGAATGGAAACTGCTCACCTGCTGATTGGAGGTTTGTACCAACACTGACTTCTGATGTACAAACTTGAAACAATCTTGTTCAATGTCGCTTTTATGTAGCCTTTTGGCTACGTTCACACTTCAAGCCTTTGTAGTAATTTATGTCAGCTAACCCACAGGTGCCAAAGAACAATAATAAAGACTTCACATCAAGGTTATTACAATTAATTAAAACTAAGAAATATGCTCAGATACCCTCCTGAATCTAATAAGGATTCACTGCCTTACTCAAAAGCCAGATGAAGGCCACTCAATACTTCAGTAATTCAATAACTTAGCTATATGTTGCGCCTCTTCTTGTACCTTCTTGTGAAGCTGGTCGAGGAGGAGCCCACCATGGCCCGGTTGGTGACTCTTCCGTCAAACACCGACTGGACTGAACTGATGAAGCTGGACTTCCCAGAACTGACGGGGCCGAGGAGGAGAACCCGAGCCTGGGTCACCTCCTCACAGCTCGGCCTGTAGGAGCTGATGGTCTTCAGCAGGTTCGTCTTTTTCCTAGATTATAATTTGAAACACTTGCTTGGTCAGAAAAATGTTATGAGTAGAATAAATGAATTGAATGTCATGTGTTTACTCACTCTTCTGTCCACTCCACATCTCTCCACTGAGATTCCAACATAGCTGCTGAAGAAAGTTTAAGAGTTGATGAGGATTAATGAAATATCATCTCGTCTGAAAAGTGAAATACATGGAGATAAAGCTGAGCGTTGAAGGGTAACTTAGGTCTTTTTCAACCTAGGGCCTGTTTCTGAAAGCAAGTTTAACAAACTCTGAGCCTAATCCTGACTTCTAGACTGAGCCTGAAATGAGAAAACTGAGTTTTCGGTTCCAGAACAGCTGATCAGAATTAGTTCAATCCGCACTGAGTACGTTAACTCTGAGCAAAGTGCATGCATGAAAGCCATCAATGGAGTTATGATTCACCATGGCAACGGGTCAGTTTTAATCCAGCAGAGGTAGAAATATGAATGTGTGTCGATGTGGACCATGACACTTATCTTAAAAAACAAGACTGGAGAAAGGAGACAAGAAGTAAACACTATTATATTTTATTCAGCGTTTACCAGACATGAATTTCTTTGATGGCAAACATGATATGATAACTATGATAGGAATGCTCCATCAGTGCGATCAATCACAGTATGACAAGTGATTGATCAGTGTCTTGTACAAATTATATGATGACTACAGTAATGTGCGGTAAAAGTTTCCATGCAGGTGGACTGAAGACAGCTTGTGGAACTGTTTGGTAGCTTACCTGCAAATGAAAACAGAGGTTTTTTCTCGTTTTCTTTGTTGAACTGACGGTTGTAACTTCACCAGTAGCATCTGTGGCATCCGCTGCTGTGCTGGTAGCAGGTAGGGCCAAAGGAGCTGGATCTCCCATCCGACCAAAACTAAAGCTGCTACTGACGCCAAAGAGGCTGATGAGGAAAACAATCACATGTATCAGAGGAAGGTAGAAAAACTAAGAAATACATTTTAAAAAACAAGGCAAGAAGCAAAACAACTTATTTTAACATCAAACTCCTTCCCTTCTGAAAAAGTGCAACTGCAGTGCTGGACAGTGTCTGTGCCTTAAAACAGGTGGTGTGGCCAAAAAATGTGATTCTGAGTAATAGTATCTGTATGATAAGTTCTTTATCTACTTGTACGTATTCACATGTTCCCCTCTTACCTACTTACAGATAAAAGGGCCAGTGTGTGGATTTAGTGGGGTCTCGAGGTGAGCCCCTGGCCACCCCTGAAATGTGATTGGCCACCCATTATCCTTGAGTATGTATAAATGGCTATCTGTCCAGTGAGAAACTGGACCTTATTTTTAAATATTATTTTATCATATTATTATTTTGAAACATTTAAAGTTTACCAAGAGTATGATGCAAGTGTTTTATTACTGTGAGACTAATCAGCTACTCTCAATCAAATTTTGCATTTAGTCAACTGGTTGGAACATCTCTTTTGAAGAAAAGAAAGCTGCATCTACAAGGCAATCAGTGATTTTTTTCCCCCCTCTTGTTCAGAAAGAGGTAAGGAGGGAAAGAGAAAGAGAAAAGAAAAATACACATTTTTTTCACATCTGTGACATTGAAACTGTGGTGAGAGGTGTCATGATTCTGATGATGTCGACACGGCCATCAACAGATCATTTTAACTGTGTATGTCTGCTGAAAGCTGCATGTGTCCTGCCCAAAAAATTGTTGAGACCCTGCATCTCTGGGTGAAGCGTGACATGCATGTGAGCAGCGCTGCTCACACGGGCTGTGTGACTGTCACAATATTAATAGACACGCCAAAATGAACAAGAACAGTGTGAACCGGCTGGTCATCGATTAACCAATTACTTGTCAACTAATAAATGAAATTGCCAATGAAACTCAAAATCTTGGGTTGTGGACAAAACAAGACATAATGAGGATATCACCTTCAGGTACTGACAACAGTGATCAACATTTTCTACCATTTTCTGACATTTCATGGACCAAAAAACGAATCAATTCATGAAAATGATGACAGATAATAATAATCGAAAATAATCATTACTTGCATACTAGTGAACATTGTATTACATTTCTGCCAATAAATCCCTTTAAACTTTAACTAATTAAACTATGTTAACCATTACCAAAATGAAATATCTTTAAACGATTCTGGCAGCCCATCGTGCCAACTTTGTCAGCTAATTTAATACAGCCAAGTTAGTTAATTTATGAAAAACATTTTAAACCACATGAACCCATAAACACACGAGAAGGTTAAAGTAACACTTCAGATCACTGTAAACATACCTTCCCTCTCTGCTGCCTTTTCCGTCATCTTCCTCCCCCGACGCATTTTTTTTTTCACACACAACTTTTACTGTTGCATAAAGCAAGAATTATTTAGAACCAAGTCAGCAAGAGCTGCATCTCAACATCTCTGCTGTGTTCAAAGACATCTAGTGGTAAATCTGCACTACTGCAACACTACAGCTTCAGTCAGACTCCTCTCTCCACAGATCAAAGGCACACTACAGAAAAAATACCATGGGAAATATTATCCGTTAAGGCAGGGTAATGCAGGTTTCATGAAACAAGACACGCGAGTAACATAAATCTCACCACATGTGCAGTAGCCTAAATAATAATAAATAATACCAATGACAACCTGCGTGGTTGAATGACGCCACACCTCCATCAGCAATGATGCATTTTGAATCATAATCAAGAATAATATGTCAGAGAACAGATTCTTCACTGGAAAAAAAAATCTTAGCTTTTTACTTTTCCATTTGTAAGTTCATGTCTTGTGTTTTCAAAACTCCAGGTAATGTGCTGTCAGATAAACATGTATGCATACAGCTATAATTTATCCATCAGCAAATATTAGGTGGTCAAACCAGTTTAACTGTGTTGATGCTTATCAATACCCAAATGCATTTTAATAACAGGTGAGTTTTTCCATCTTGGTTGCTCCAATATGCAAATGCTATGGAAATCACTTAAAATATTACTCTTTTAATATAGCTGTGTATGACAAACGAGTGACAGATGACAAGAAATGGCCATCAAATATTAACTGGTGCCAATAAACAAAGCAAATGCATTAAATATTTTGAGAAACTCAGGCACACAGAGAATACATCTTTAAATAATTCTACAAAAATCAATGTTCATAAGGTCAGTGAGTTAGTCCTGCAGGGCACGGTATCACACTAATCACACTTTGATAAATCATAACCTTTCAAAAACACGACCCCCCTTTCATCCACTTTTCTCCATGTTAACCAAACAACATTGGTATGGAATCGCATGTAGTTTTTCAAAGTTTTGCTTTGAGCATGACAATCCAAGTGCCGTCTAGAGAAGGCAGACATCTCTATGGTTGATATCTCCAAAATTCAGCAGCTCGCACCAAAACTATCTAGATGAATGAAGCAGACCAGCAGAAAAATATGTATTTTTGATTTGGGGGTGAACTCTTTCATAGCACTGCAATCAAAAATGAACAGACTTGACCCTGGAAAGCAGACATGTATATTATGAAGTGTAAAAAACTGATATTATTTAAAAATAACAACAACACAACAGCAAAATATAACAGTTACTGTAATGATTAACTGCTAACTAATGTGCAACTTTTGATACCGTTATCTTTGACAAATGAGACCTTATGTTAGCTCAGATAAGCAAACAGTTTGATTTTTAGAGCTACGCTACCTCCTTTTCTATACTCTGAAATAGGATGCATATGATTTTTTTTTTCAGCCAATACAATAACTTTTAATTACTTGTTTCTCATAGTCAATACGGATAAGATAACCTAGAATTTAAGATTTTTGCATTTTAAAAATAAATTCATATTATCTGTAGGCTGCAACAAACTATAATTTCCGTTGTTCATTAATCAGTTGATCATTTTCACCATTAATCAATGAGTTGTTTAGTCTATAAAAGACAGAAAATTGTAAAAATCGTTTCTGAAAGTCCAAGATGACGTCCTAAAATGTCTTTACTGCCAGAGAGGAGCAAAGAAACCAGAACATATTCACATTTAGGACACTTCTCAATTAAAAATGAATAATTAATCTATAACCAAAATATATGGCAATTAATTCAATAATTGACAAATAATCAATAAATCAATTCATAATTGACTGTACTTTATACATACATAATCTGTCAAACCACATATTATTATAGCTGATATTTAAGAGCTATAACTTTGTCATCAGAATAATAAATATTACATACATTTCCCCTTATTGGGCAATAATTTATCAGACTGATAGACTACGTATTGTGCATCCCTGTATAAAATTATCCTAATTTTCCACAGAAAACATCAAAATTTTCTGATAGCAGCTTCATAAATATGAAGATGTTCTGGTTTCTTTACTTCTCTCTTACAGTAAACTGAAAATCTTTGAGTTGTGGACAAAACAAGACATTTGAGGATGACATCTTAGACATGTGAGACACTGATCAATATTTTTCACAATTTTATGGACCAAAATTGATTGAAAATTGAATAATATAGCACACGATCAACTGATTGATCCATAATAAAAAAAAACACCTGCAGAAACAGCTTGGAAAATAGGGCCTATTTTCCAACTGACAAGAATCTGACAGGATTAATCAATCAATTAATCATAAATTAATTAAAGATTAATGAACAATGATAATAATTGTTAGATGCAGCCCTAAGCAGGTCACAGAACGAAGAAATAAAAAAAAAGATCATGTGCATGATCAGTAGATCTATTAAATAACTAATCCAGTTCTGTGTTAAAAACAACTGAAGTTAAGTGAACTAATGTTTGCTGATTTATATTGTCAGGTTTGCTTCTTGGATAAATATTGTTCAGTCTGGCTGCAGTCACTTCAATAAAGTTTACAAAGCTGTGCACCGTCTCTCACGCAGAGGACACAGTCCTAAACGGGTCAGAAGTTATCACAGGCTATCAATCTTTGTGAAACTGAACTTTCTACATTTGCAATTTACGCTTCAAGAGAATACATTAAAGTTACCTGGACTTTACTCCACTGTCTTTCTGCATTATGACTTCTGCGTGCAGACGTGGCGAACAACAACAACAGCAACAGGCGGACGACAGAGGGAATCAGAACAACTGTAAACAAAACTGAGAATCACTTTACCTTTTCTGAGGAAAAGAAAGTGAAACTTAAACTGAACAGAGGAAGGGAAGTCAAATGAGAAAATGAGCTAAACACGGGGGATGTCTTTTCACAGAGTCAACTACGTGTGGGCGGGACGAAGGTGGAGATTATTTTACAGCTGTGAATGAAAACGTGTTGTATGGAGGATGTTCGCTATAAACTTTGTTCAAACACACAAACATCACGAGAAGGAACTTGGAGCTGCAACAGAAAAGAGGAAGAGGAAGAAGAGGAGGAGGAGGAGGAGGGGGATGCTCCTGCATCCTCAGAGAGGCTCAGGAAGGAATATCCAGGTAGTTGTATGTTAACTCAATTAATATTTTAGTCAAATCGGACCTTAATCTTTAGCATTGTTTAATGTTACATTTTCTAACTGTAATTGCCCATCAATAGCTGTTATTTAGCAGACCAATATCAGATATTAAAATAAATGTTCAGAAATATATTGTTTAAATAAATTAGATTCCTTAATTGTCATGAAATTGTTTCTAAAAAATAACTTCAAAGCTGACATATGAAAATGGCTGAAATATGAACCTTTTTGTGCACTAATGAAAAGATGCCACATTAGACATTTTTAGCCTATCATGCATTCACTTCTAATAATGGACATTGCTCTCCTGCATGAAATACATGAGCTGCTTTAACAATAAAAGTATCGGTATCGATATCGGTGATTCTGGCCTTAAATTACTTGGTATCCTATGGAGAGCAAGTTTTGTGGTATCGTCTACCCCTGTGTGCAAACGATAGCTCGTTCCTCTCCAAACACCAAACCTGATGGGGTTTGAGGAACTTAGATGCGTGTCAATTTATGTAGTAACTACCGGTTAGAAGATTAGGATAACTGACATTCTGAAACACTGACACGATACATCAGGGCACCTTAATTACATTTGTAAACAGCTGTAAATAAGAACACCTGGACATGTTTGTAAAAGCCGCTGCAGTAGGGGAGACTGGGGACGGTAGCAACACTATGTCAGTTATGCCTACCATACATAGAGGATTAAGAGTTAACTTTATTTATTACATGGTTTTGCTAATTACTCGATTCTGACTGGTCAAGTACAGCATTATAAGGTCTCTTATTTCTGTATGACAGACTGTTGCTATGAAGAACAGACCGTTGCTACGAAGAACAGACCGTTGCTACGAAGAACAGACCGTTGCTATGGACACAGTTCTCATCATAGACTGTGGAGGAACAACAAAATCAGAACCAATGGTAAGAAGGTCACTATTGCTAAAAGAAATTAACATTTTGTGTCACATAAACGCATCAGGGTCCAGCTCACTGTACATTATCCTTATTATATATTACTTACCCCAACACACAAAAATGTATATATTTGGCAGATATTTATGTGACACAAAATATTAATTTTAAATAAATAATCTTGTAAGAGACCTGTCTGACACCCTCTCACAGCTAAAGACAATATGTCAGAAGTACACTGAGATTCTGCAAAGACTGGGGATCTTGCAGGGTCACTGTTTACAGGACTACACTAATTTTGGCAAGGTGTCCGTACATTTATTCCCAGTAATTAAATGAATGAAATATTATTATCTATCATGTTGGTTGCAGCGAGAGATCAGCAGCTGTATAAAAGGTAGACATATGATAGCCAAATAAGTCAGATAGCAAACAGTTGCAAAATGCAACATATTGAAAATACATTAAATTCTGATTCAATTCAATGCAGTTAATTGTCTTTTATGTCTTTTTATGTTTTGTCTGATGTTTTTACATATTTCCACCAATGCAAATAAAAACAAATACCTATTTCATCAATTTGATCCTATTAATTGCAAAATCCCATATCCAGAAATTACAATTTTACAATCATAAAGCATCTTTTCTATTTTTTGAAAAATAGGTCAAACAATATATCTGATGTATGTTCTAAAAACAAGAAAGTCTACAAAACATTGAATTTATGTATGCTTTATAAGATGTTTAAAGTATGAAATGATCAATGATTTCTCTCTGTTCTGATCCCCTGGCAACATTAATTTCTATTAATAAATATATAATATTAGTAACTTAATAAATAAAGCAAGTTCAGTGGTTATCAATCAATCAATCAATCAAATTTTATTTATATAGCGCCAATTCACAACAAAGTTGTCTCAAGACACTTTACATATAGAGTAGGTCTAGACCACACTCAATAATTTTGTTTACATCCGACAGTTGAAACAACTCCCCCATAAGCAAGCACTTTGGCGACAGCGGCGAGGAAAAACTTCCTTTTAACAGGCAGAAACCTCGGACAGATCCATGACTCATGGTGGGCGGTGATCTGACGGCACCGGTCGGGTTGAGAGGGAAAGAGGAAAAGGGGAGGAAAGAGGGGAGGTGAGAGGGGTGGAAGAGAGAGAGAAAAGAACAGAGACAGAGAGAACAGTAGTAACAGAACATCAATAGTAGTATGTTGGCTGAAGCGAGAGATCAGCAGCCATATAAAAGGTAGACATATAATAGCCAAATAATTACAGACTCACTACAAGGTCAGTGTATTTGAAGGTAAAAAGTAAGTAAAAGAATCTACTATATATTATATATTATGTATATTAACACAAACTTTCATGTAGTAAACAAAATAAAAAATAACAACACAACAGGGCATGAAGAACAAGAGGGGCTGTGGAATAGTAAGAGTTGCTGTAGGTTCATCTCTTGATGAACTTAAAACAAATGGATTATTCTTTAAGTAAGCAACAGTAATTATTGGCCTTGTGAGACAGAGGGTCCAAAGAATTGCAGAGCTCATGGCAGGCTGCAACATATCTTCCCACCAGTCTACAGCAGTCTCACCTCTCTCCCAGTAAGGCAGGAAGTCTTTCAGAGTTATTAGGTAGTGGACTTCAGGGCATATTTGTGTTGTTTTGTAAAATGTTGCTATGCTTTTTTTGTATCGCTTACACTTAGTCAGGAAGAGCAGCTCTGTCTCAGTTGTACCCTGGTTGCAGTAGGAACACAAGCTCTCCTCTCTGCGCAGCAAGGTCTGTCTGTGTGCTGTCTGTCTGTCTGTCTGTGTCTGTGTGAACAGTTCTGCCACTGTTCATTCAATCTGTATTTAGTCAGTGTTTTTCTTAGTTTTTTGTCACACACTGTGGTCAAGTTCATTAAATTTCACTAATTAACTTTTGCCTTTTGTCTCAATATGTATAGTACCCTGAAAATATGCATCATTCATCAGAAATATGTCCATGCTGACAAAGAATCACATAAAAAAAAAGACTTTACAAACATAGACACATGTAGCATTCACCGGCAGTAATGCTTCTACTCATCATGTCCACTAGAGGGAGCTCTGGTCTTGTGTTTGAAGCTGTAGATGCTCACCTGCTAGCTGACAGCAGAGGTCAACCTGTGGCCACCCTTCAGTCTTTTTCCTCTGCAGGGAGACCCCTTTAGCCTGATATCCAAAACTTCCTCCTGCAGTCCAGGAAAATGTGCCCTGTGTCATCACTCAGTAGCTTTTAATAACTGAGTGTTTTGAATCTGAATTTGATCAAGCATTGATGGTGGTGATTGCTATTCCTTGGATGAGAAACTTGCTTTGTGTGTGTGTGTGTTCATCTGTGTTAATGTGTGTTTGTTTCTTTTGTTTGAGAGAGTTAGTTTTGCATGTTAGATGTCTGTATGGAAAACCCTTAATCTGGACTGATTTTTATATAACATTATTGTGTCCATATACATGAATCCATTTTCAGCTACTAACAATAGTATTGATGTGGATGGTTATACTGCCTTGAATTGAGCTCTATTATTGTATTTTTTTACCTTAATGTTTTAATAGTGCAAACAAAAAACAATTTGCATGAAGAGGTCAGCCTGCCGATCTCTGCCAGACAACAGATGGTGAAGCACCTACTGCAATGCCGCTACAACTGCCTGATACAGCCAACAGAGATTTGTAAAGTTCCTCCAACCTCCACATACATTGTCCTGAGCTGAAAGAAGATCTCAGACTGAAGCAGCTGTTGATCACTTACCTCCCTTGTGGCTGATGTTGCAGTTGCAGTTTACATCCATGTCTTGTCCAGACTTATGTTGTGAAGACTTTGAAGGAATTTAATATGGAACTTACCACCAACTTACCGCTATATTGAACTGTGACTTTTAAGGAATTAAATAAACGGTAGTAAGTGTATTTTTGGCAAAGCAGAAGTTCTCACTGTATTGCCATGTGTGATGCCAGTGAATTATTTCCAGTGAGAAGCATGCCATCTTCACTTAGAGACTATTTTTACAGAGGAGGACAGAGGACTGATAGAGAGCTGAACATTATGATCGTCTCATCATTTTATCCTGTTAGATATTTGTGCGAAATTTGGCACAATTAGCATATGAATTTTTGAGTTATGACCACAAATGTGTTTAATGAGCTCACCATGACCTTGACATTTGTCCACCAAAATCTAATCAGTTCATGTTTGACTCCCGGCGGACATTTGAGTATGAAGAAATCCCCTCAAGGCGTGCTTGAGATATCACGTTCACAACAGGATAGTGCCTGTGGCCACGGCTGTCATTGGCAAGGAACCATAAAAAAGATTTTCAAGGTTTTTCCCCAAATTGTTGAATCACAGATGTCCTTCAGCATTCAGTCATGAACGTGCACAAAAGAAACTAGGCTGATCGGTCTAGTAGTATTCGAGATTAGCTGCGGACAAACTGCAGGTCTGTTGATCACTCAAACACACACATGCAAGTGATCGCATGATCCCTCCCAGGCTTTTAATAAATATTACTGACTAAAAGTATGCATGCATTTGGGTTTAACTGGCTTTGCAGTTGTTGTTTGGCATGTGGGCTCTGTTTCAGATGATAGTCCAACCATAAAAACACGCTTGGGGAAAACTGTAATTATATTTTACAGCATTAAAATGCTCAAATTTTATCATTCAGTATTTTACTACACTCCAGTATTCCCTGCTTCCAAAGTCTATCCTCTAAGGGAGCAAAGACACTTGATTCTGTGTACACTTTGTTATTGAAATGATTTAACTGTTGCAATGAGGCTGCTTAGTTCCCACCAGTATGAAGCTGTTGTTATGTTGTTCGGCTCCTAATGTGAATGAAAGGAAATGGAGCTTAGCAAAAGTTCACTCAGGGAGACTCCTTCCTTATTTATGCAGTACAGTATTCCCATGTTGTCAGCACAGTAAGCAGACTTACTCACTTCAACCGGTCTGGTTCCCCCGTGTTCTCTCTTAATTGATCAACTTCTTGCTTTCTGACATTAATACTTGTCTTTTCACAGCTGTTTATGGACGTGTCCCACCTCCTCCTCCACCTGTGGTGTTCATCAAAGCAGCCTCTGATTCTGATTGGCTTCCAGGATCAGGTCTTCACTTCCAGATTTTTTACCACCACCACTTGAGACTCCATTGAGGAAAATGAAGGGGTAGGATGCAGATGACCATCATGCTGAGTTCTTTTCTATCAGTTGCTTCCTCTGTTATTGCAAATTATTGATAAGATAAGATTAGTTATTCCTTTATTAGTCCTACAACAGGGAAATTTTTCAGTGTTACAGCAGCAAAGTGAGAGCAAAATTAAGAGAAGCATCAATAAAAACAATAAATACTAAACAAGCAATATAAACAAGAGGAAATATAGAAAATAGGAACAATATAAACAAAGGTAAATATTAAAAAAGGAACAGTATATACATTATAAACACACTCAACAGTAGAATTTACACCATTGCACACGAGGGAATATTGATACCGCACAATGTAATTAAAATTCACCTGAGTGAAATATTGGTGTATGTGTGGTGGTGGTGGAGGGGGGGTTGTTAAATGTTTTTTCGCTTCTGAAAAGGGGCATGCCAGAAAAAGTTTTGGAAGCATAACAAGCTATAAAAAAAATGGATTTTGATTCAAATTTGGCATTACAAATATTGCGCTTCCTGTGACGGGAAAATTTCAATAAAATTTCATTTTAAGTGTTCAGCCCTAAATAGTGACTCTCCTTATGTTGCTCTCTTGTGGTTGCAGGTTATGATAGTCTAGCTGAGAGGAGAGCGCTTAGTCAGCAAACCCCCTCAAAGCTAAATAGACATTAAAAGGTTAGTCGTCTGTCATTCAGCCCGGATATATCAGGGCTGTTTTGGCTAGCAGCCTGCAAATGGTCGGACATAATAACAACCCACAACAAGGCACAGCTATCTTTATGACCTTGTGTCGGAGCCAAACTTTTCTGTGTCAGCCACATATTTTTTTTTATTCTGGAGCCCCATGTGGAAAGACTGGGATGATGTTCAGCTGTTGTTTGGATGGAGACGATGATGGGTAGGTTAGGAGGGCCAAAACTGATCGGGAAACTGAACTCGAAACACCTGCCATACTTGATGTTCCCAACAGAAACATGCAACATTCGGGAAGTCTGACACATCAGATGATGTTCAGAACTGCTCAGTTAATTGAGGACAACAACCAAAAATACAACCTGCTGCGGCTTTGAGGACAAGACTGGGTGTCATTAAAAGTGAGTGTAACTGTTGATGGTTTAACAGCAAACACTATTTATAGGTTGTTATCTGTGGATGGAGTCCCACAAACCAAAACACAGTAACCTCATGATTGTCCTGTAACCAGAAAACAGCTGTTATGTGTTTATAAATATGTCTAACGTACACTTGAATAACGTGTAAGTATCTGGGCTTTAGCCAAGCTTTTTGAAATACTGACATCATGAGTCTTGTATATGACTGTGAAGGATAATAAATGTTTTTTTGTGGCCTGGTTTGGATAAAAAATGAGTTTAGCAGCAGACTTCTGTTTGCACTATGTGAGGTGCAGACTGAGTCACATGACTTGGACTCAAGTCAGACTTTAGCCTCAACATGAAATGGACTTGAACTTTAACAGCAGTGACTCATGACTTCACTTGGACTTGAGCCTTTTGACTGGAAAATACTTGATACCTTCCCACAAGCCCAGAGAGGATGAAGTATGTTGTTTAAAAGGTGAGGCATGAATCATTTCATTTTCTGAAACAACTAATGTTAATGCTGTTAATTCCCAGCAACTTGACACTTAAATTCACCAGATCCACTTTGTTTGAACCAGTCCTACTGCATCTAAACATTTACACAAGATAATTATGAAGAACTAAAGTTACCTTACTGAGCTCCATTTGGAAAAAATGATACCAAAGATAATTTTGTTTGTATTCAAAAACTATGTGGTCAACAACAAAAAATGGATTTAAGTTTGCAAAACATGTGTTTTGATAATTTCAGATGGAGAAGCAACAACTTCCAACTTTATTGGACATTTGAAGTTGCATAAGAACAGTAAGTCGAAGCTCTGTGGTTAAAATCACATTGCATTTGGTGAAAAGCACATGACTTGTTTAGGACTTGAAACTCAAGTTTAGGATTTGGGACTTGTCAGTCTTGACTTGGGACTTGAGTGCAAAGACCTGAGCAGCTCAAGTGTGTGTTACAAACAACCATCAAGTCTACTGAGACAGACACATGCTCAGCATAAAGGTGTTTTGTGCCTGTATAGATTTTGCAGGGGGGTGGAGGGGACAAGTCCCTCTGAATATTGAAAACACAGGCGTTCGTCCCCCCATTAAAAATATGATACTAGCAGAGGACTTACATTTTGACCAAAAAAGAACAAAAAAAAACTTGCCTGCGAGTCTTACTGCATTAAATTCCGTTTTTTTGGATTGTCATATGACGCCTGCTGCTTATCATGTGTCCCATCCAATGTCAAAATGAAACCAATGCTCTTTTCCACAAATTAAGATCTCTCCTATAAGCACTGTTCGATTTGACTTTATTTTTTGTTTTAACATATTTTTTAGCACTTAACACTGAAGTGAGATTTAACGGCTATGTTGTGTTGAAGTGTGGATTTTTTCTACAGGCATGTGCCAGTTGTCACAAGTAGGCAGGAATGGAGAGAAAAAATTGACTGTGAGCATTGCCATTCTGTCGATTCTGCCTTTGATTTCGATTCATCGAACCTGAAAGCTCATTTCATTCGATTCACGATTCAATATTGAAATTTTGACAACCCTTCCCGGCAGCGCTGCCTTTGTTTTGTGCCAGAATCAACATGAAGGCAGCTATTGATATCAGCCAATGTGCATTCAGAAGACATAAACTAACTCCCAGGATATGAAACGACCCAGGAGGTATCCCGTCAAGTCTAACTGCCAGCCAACAGTTATGTGAGCTGCAGGGCAGAGGTGGGCAGATGTTACTGCCCTCTCAGCTGTGGTTGTTTTTTTGTTTACAATGATAATTTATAATGAATGTAGAGAGGTAATGATTTATTGATGGTTAACACCTATACAGCAGCTCCTCCTCTTCCTCATGATCATCATCATCTGGGTCTGTAAGGTCTGACTCAGCTGCTCCAGCTGATGTCTGCAGGTGGGAAGAGGAGCAGGAGGAGGAGGGGAGGGGAAGCGGGGGTGTGAGCCATCTAAACAGGGAGCAATGCTGACTATGTAGCCGTGTGACACAGCAGTCTGTTTTAAAGGCAACACCCCCTCCCTCTCCTCCAGTACCACCCTCACCCATGCACACTTGGGTGACACACAAACCCTTTCTCTGGTGGTAAGCCTGCCAGCAGCCTCGATAACCCGGGGTGCAGTGAGGGTTGAAATTAAAGCGCTGCACTGATCTGGATGAAACAGGTTGCAGCTGAATAGAGGTCAAGGAGTGTAAGAACTTCAAAACACATTTGTTGTGCTTATGAAATACTGTTTGCTTTTACAGTTGGTGTGAAAGTCAGACAAAATCTCTGATTTATCATCCATGAGAAGCATATGAATAGCAATCAAGAGCACAATAGAATGATGATTGAAAACTTGTTTTTCAAGTTATATATTTAGATGTAGGATGAGATTAACACGTAAAGTTTTTTATGTCAATCTCGGAAAGAGTAGAAGATATTATACCTGTTTACATGTTTGTTTTGTTTTTCAGCTTTTGTCAACTTTTGCGCCACAAGAAAACAAACAAGCAAACATTGTTTCTCCCTTGAAAGATCCAGATATCCTGGTGTCATTAACAAGATGTGAGCTGGCTACACTTTTCATCTAAACACATCATATATGTTAGAACATAGCTGCTGAAAACGTGAAAAACCTGAGAACTATGTATATTCTGGGGTTGGACTAGATTTTCTGGACAGGCCTGAAACATGGCTTGGTGACATGCCAGAGCCATGGTCCCACAACATTATAAAAGCCTCACTAACTGAGACACAACTGCCTCGCCGCCCCCCTCACCCTCCCTAATGGTCAGTTACGAACAAGCAACTTTTTTAGTTCAAACCCAGTCCATCAGTTCACTTCAGCTCACTTCAGTTCCAACAACCCGGCACAGAAGGAAAGAAAAATACCATCCTGTCTCCGTCCTCTGACTCTGGCAGCTCAAACATGTCTGGACATGTCAAATAAAGCTGGGATTGAGAGGCAAATGAGATTCATCTGGTTCACAGGGTAGAGCAAAGTAGTCCTAATTGCCATTTCTGAGGTTAGATTTTTAAATATCACTCACTCAGATATCCAGTAAGTAGACAAATGATTTTTTAAGAATAGTTGGATATATGTAATTGTGTTTCTTGTGGGATTTGTCACTTATTCAATTATGGTTCTTAGTTTTAGTGTCCTTTTTAGGCTGGTCAATGTGTTATTAAGTGCTAAAAACACACCAAAACACACCTCTATGTCCAAACCTAGTCAATGTCACAAGTTCTGACCTGCTGTTACTGTGCTGCCTTTTGTCCAAAAAGTGATTATTAAAAAATACTGGACCACTGCAGTTGTGCTGTCTGGATTACATTGCTTCGAGATGATATAAAAAAAGAATCAGGCAGACACAATGGTTATAAAAAACGGTTAGTAAATGTATTACTGCCACAGATGGCAAATCTTTGGTTATTATTCTTGTATGATATTCTGTTTTTGTCCTTCTATTCTACTCAGATTTATGTTCCTGCAGAACCTTTCCAGAGTGCCTTTGTGGAGGTGATAATGATTGTTATGTGGATACACCTTAGCTTAAAGTGCGTCATGTAGTTTATTCATTTGAATGAGGAAAATATAGCTTAAACTAAAATTACAAGAATCAATATAGAAGTTTTGAAAAATCCTTTTGTGTTGACTGTAAGGTTGCATGTTATGACGGCTATGGAGGCCAGTGTTCAAGCTTAAGTTAGAAGGAGGAAATCCAAACACTAGTTTAAAATCTTACATCAGACTTTAGTTTATTTGTATTACTTGGCAGAGCATTTTGATAGCTATCTCTCACTAATTAACTTTAAGTACAGATGACCCGTTTCTGATAACCTGGATAATGATCTTGGAACACAGGCTGGTATTCCCCAACTTAATGCCTAATCAGCTATTGTAAAATTTTCCTGTTTATTTGAGGAACTTCTCATAAACTGAGTACAGTTTCAGTTTCATGGATTAATTTAAATTCTGTGAAAAGTATTACAGTTTCTGAGAAATAAAGACTGAAAGCTCCCCGAGGGTCACTGCAGGTACTAGCATGAATGTGTGTCTGCCTTCCTGCACGTTTTACTGCAGCCTGTTTCGCTGCGCTGACTGTATGACTCCATGTCTGAAGGAAACCGCTGGTAAAAATCATGTTTAGTTTTTGCCATCAGGGATGGAAAAGGTTGTGCTCTCAAGCAGAACGTGTTGCACATTATAGCGCATAGTATATATAGTATTTTATCTCTTTCCCAGTGCTGTCTGATCTAATTTAGCCTCTAGTTTTGATTACTTCTAATCTATTTGCATGGCTGCAGATTACTTACATGGCTCTGCCTGTCACTCAGGATGACCCATTTTACAACATACGTGTGACAGTAACTGAATCCGTCTCAGCGGGTGGCTTCATGCTGGCAGAGCAACATGCAATTAAAAGGTCTCAGGTATGATTCTTTACAGCCAGCTGTCCCTGAGCAAAACATCAGTAGAAACATCAGTTTTATGCACTGTGACCCTCCTCCACTCCTAGAATGAGTAATATGGGCAAACATGACTCTGCTGTTTCCCCTTCAAGTCATAGGTAGTCTGACTCTTAACAACATGACTAATACAATCATTTTCAGTAGAAAGATAATCTTCATCTGTTATTTATATCAAATTGTTGTCAATAATGTTAAAAATAAAAATTTGTGTACATCTTCCACCTTGTCTTCCTCAAATGTTAATTTCTGATCAACCAAACAATATGTTTAACTTTGTAATCAATTAAAGGCATGCAATGTAGGAATTTCCCAGAAAACAATGTATGGTGAAGCACCTACTGCAATGCCACCACAAATGTCAGAAGTGGAGATTTGTAAACATAAACATGACCTTTACATAAGTTGTCCCGAGCTGAAACAAGATTTCAAATTGAAGCAGTTGATGACTTGCAGCTCCTAGTGGCTAGTCAAGAAGAGTCAGCTGTCAATAGTCATATAAAACAGAGCAGTCAAAAGATAGAATCACTGCCTTGTAGTTGTATAACTCCACCAACCTGTTAAGTTACAGTTTACGTCCATGTCTGTCCAGACTCATATAATGTATGTAGTGAAGACTTTGAAGGAATTTAATATGGGACTTTTCACTATATTTATTTATTTTGACATGTATGAATCCAGTGAATAATTTCTAGTCAGAAACATGCTGTCGTCACTTAGAGACTATTTTTTAAGAGGAGTACAGAGGAGTTATGGCCAAAAATGTGTTTAGTAGAGTCACAGTGACCTTTGACCTTTGACCACCAAAATCTAATCAGTTCATCCTTTAGTGGAAGTGAAAATTTGTGCCAAGTTTGAAGAAATTCCCTCAAGCCATTACCAAGATATAATGCTCTCAAGAATGGGATGACCTGAAAACATAATGCCTGTGGTCATGGCTGTCGCTGGTGTGGAGCCGTAAAAAATGTTTTTTCCAAAATTCTTCAGCATGTAGTCATGAATGTGCTAAAAAATTAGATTGATTGGTCCAGTAATATTTGCGATAAGCTGCAGACAAGCTTCAGGTCCATTGATCACTCACACACACTCGCATGGACACACACAAGCGATTGCATTATACAGTAATTGTTCCTTTCAATCACCAGTTATTTTGCTCGTTTTGTTTTTGGGACTGGTTGGGACAATAAAAATGTAGGAACCAAGGATTACATCTCTGTCTCCATCTCTCTCCTCTGCTCGCTGTCTGTGAGAGCTGCAGAGAGATGCAGATACATACTCTACACCGTAAGAGAAGACTGAGGTTCGCTTTGGTTGTGTTCACACAGAATTCAGTGTTGTACAGAAGTGTGAGTGTCTATGTGCGCTTCAGAACATAACAGCCGTGACACAATAAGAAAATAAGGTTTTATTTCTCAGATTTACTGCTTTGTTCTCGCTCTGACTGCTATCTCATTTCATGCACTCACGACCATTCTTGAGTAGTGCTGCTGTCTCTCCACGTTGTTCATTGAGCCATGGAGGAAGGAGGAACTTTGAATGGTGCATATACAAACATCAAATCTGATTACTTTGTGGCGGCTGCAGCCCACGCAATTCTCAGCAAGTGGACAGTAAAAATGAACCCTAGATAGTCATGTACCCCAACATAAAGCCATCAACATGCCACCTTTCACTACATTTTCAAGATCTACATCTGTAGAATATGTTACAGGAAAAAAAAAATGGGTGAAGGGCAGTATTTATCAGGTACGCTGTCTTTTTCCTTCTCTCTCCCTCATTCCTTCCCTCCTTCCCTTTTTGTGTCTGAACGAAGGGTGGAAAATCACACGTTTTCTGGTTACAACTGTTTTCTTCTCTTTACAACTCTTCTGCAAACTCACTTAAGAAAGATAGGGCAGCAGCACTGTCCATGTGGACATCACACGTGTGCGAACCAGCAGCTCTGCGAGATAAACACCTGTCTCTTTCCTTCTGCTCCGGTCCGTGTCTGCCCCACATTCAGTGAAACACAGAGGTAAGGAGGGAAGTGCAACGCAATGTAACAATGCATCAATTCCTGAATTATTTGATATTTGGCGTTATTTTTGGCATATAAAAAGTACTTTTTTGGCTTTGCTTTGGAGTGCTCCTTGGCCCGCCAGGCCGTTGCAGTGATCTGCTGTGATTATTACAGGAGTTTGTTTGATTACATGTTGTTTGTTGACATGTTTATTTTGTTTGCTTCTGTTTTTACACTTCACATCTGTTGTAACTTGCATACAGTGCTGTTCAAATCTAACTATCATAATCAGAGTAACAAGTTCTTTCAGTTTGCTTATGGGTAGATAATTAAAATCGCAAGGTGTGATGACACACCGAATAATGTTTGTGTGTTTCCACAGGAAGTGCCACTTGATTCTTTCTGTGTTGTTGTGGTGTCAGTCTCAGACAGGCAGCTGTCTGTGACTCACCTTGAAACACCTAGTGTGTCATTATAGTCGATACCTGGCGCTGGCCACAATGGACAAAAATATTCCTTATTCCTGCCTTGGTTAGGCAAATAGTGTAAATCACAGATGGCTGTGACGAAGAAGAAGATCATCGTTTGTCTCGTAAACATGTAGCTGCAGAGAGCTGGTGGTTCTGTAGCTCAACAGGTGGAGCAGACACTGCCAGGGTTTGATTTCTACGAGTGCAGCCAGTGATAACAGCTGTGTGTGTGAGTGGGACAAAAGAATAAACCATTTACAGAAAAAGTGATGTTGACTGGGATTTTTGTAGCTGAGCAGCGCATGTCTAGGGAAAAGTGTAGAAATGCAAAATATAGACACCATGTCTGCTTTTAATTTTTAACCACGCTTTACCTGCACCCCTTTACTCCTCGTGAAGCAAGACAGTTGAGTGATTTTTGTCTGTTTTTGTCTCTACAAAAACAGTGTAGCACTAATTGTCAGCTTGCTACCAAAATGTTGGGGCTATTGTGGTATGGGTTTACTAAGCCTATTCAAACTGCTAACAGGATCCTAACAGCAGAATCAGAAACACAAAGGGTGAAAAAATTAAACCGCAACTAAAATTCAGGAACGAATGGAAGCAGGAAGCAGGAGTTTAATAAGTATCTAATGCACTGTGGTGTATGCTGTCAGTTTCCTTGTTTTTTTATGACCCTCAGTCCCTGCAGGAAACAAAATAAAAATGAATACAATTTTAAGAATTTTTGTTGACAAAAAAAAAAACAAAAAAAACAGATATATACTAATATTATGGAGGTCAAAGCCAGATTTAGTGCTAGTGTGTCTGGCTATATTCCTACAGCCAAATAAGGATGATGAGTGCAAATGCTTGCAATAGAAGGACAAAAATGTACATGTAGATATAGAAAGAATCAATATGTCCTGGATGACAGAAAGCCCATGAACTTTAATAAGTGATGGCAGCTGATGAGATTATCAGATGTTGTGTTTGCTGGTCAACATGCTGAGCTGCTACTGTACCACACAGACACTGTAAACAAGCCTTAATTAGTAAGTCAAGCTATCGAATGTCTCCCTGTCACCAGAGCTGCTTGTTTGTGCACGGGACTTTGGCATAGGATCCTACAAATGACCCCGACTGTATAAACAACTCTTGGAAATATTTTTATTTTTCAGAGAGTCGTTAAAGGGACAGCTCACCCTCAGTTAAAAATACATTTTTTTTTTCTCTTACCTATAGTACTATTTTTCCATCTAGATTGGTGTGAGTTGCCAAGTTTTGGAGATATCAGCTGTAGAGATTTTTCTTCAGCATAATGGAACTAGATTGCACCTGCTTGTCGTGCTCAAAGTCTTTCCAAAAATCATGACCCGATTACTCAAGATAATCCGAAATCCTCGGTCCTTGCTGTGAGCAGTTTCATGTAGGAACTACTTTCTTTCTACCAAATTACACCCACCAACCGTATCACTGAGCAGAGGAAAGCATGCATTTACTCTTGGACATGAGGACGCTGTTAATGTTTACATCCCACGCTGTCACAAGCACAAGCCTCTTGTTTGTGAGTAGATGCATTCTTCCTAATGCCTGGTGATACAGTTGGGGGTAGAAAGAAAATGTTTTTGGTGCTTTGAGCACCACAAGCTGAGTGCCATTTAGTTCCATTATATTCAAGAGAAGGCAGACATCTATACAGGCGATATCTCCAAAACTCAGCAAGTCACACCAAAATGGTCTAGATGGATAAACTGTACTACAGGTAAGAGAAAATATATACAACTGAGAACTTGTGACTTGCTTGACTTACACTGATAAAAGATTTGATTTGGACTTGTATTCATGACTCGAGACTTCATTTAGACAGATGAACTTGAAAGGCCCTGACTTTTTAAAATTAAATATTAGTATTTTGCTAGATATTAAGAAGTTAGTTTTGTTTTCGAGTGATTTTGTAGTGCAATGCATGCCAACCTACTAGGGCACAGCAGACCAGCAGAGACCAAAGCATGAGGCAGCTATCATGGAGGGAGCTAGTCCAAAAATGATAAAGTTTGGATTCAAGGAGGATTTGAGTATGCCAGTATGCAGCAGTATGCAGCATCTGCAGCTCAAAAATCAGTGACACGACCACCACAACATTCATTCTTCCATTCTTCTTCCATTCTTCCAACATTCTTCCATCTCTACAAAACCCACAAAGAGAGGTAAAGGTATGTGAATGTGCATTTTTAACTAACTTACTGCATGCATGGTCAAATGTTAGCTAGAAAGCTAACGTTAAAGCTACTAGAAGGAACTAATATTTTGTTGATTTTGGCTCCTGTGGTTTCAACTGTAATAATCTCAAAATTTACTGTCAAAAACAAAATTAACTAAATAAAATCTGCTTCATTTTAACTAGCTAACATACTACACACTGTAACTTTGCCTGTGAAAATGTAAACACAGGCTTGTTTCAAGGTTGTTAGGTTAAAAGAGAAAATCAACAGATTTTGATAAATTGAAAATGACCATCACCGTGTCTTAACTGATCTTAATGTGGAAACTGGGGGGAGATAAGCTCATCCATCCAAGCACATGAGCACCAAGCACCAGCGACAAAGGTTAATTCAGCTTCTGTATAAACAAACTCAGCGTTAACATGGCTTGTGCTGAAGTATACACTTCCACAAAAAGCAATGTGAAAAAATAGTTACCGGCTTCTGACCTACTGCTCTCGTTATTTAGTTGGCTCAATTTAGGTTTAATGTTCACACAGTTTCTCTTGATTGTCCCTCAATATTACAATATTAGCCCACATCGCCCCAGGCATGTGGGAATAGCAGATCAGCAACATGCTCACGCCAAATTCAACAACTGGCTAACGTAAAAAATAAACACTGAAACAGCATAAAACATGGCAAAACTTACAGTTTTCAAGTTTGAAATCAGGTCACAGACAGCTGGTAACTACCTCATTGAGCCTGACCTGTTTCCAACCCTCGTCAAAAACACAGTCTAGAGTAGTAAAACTACCCACACATGCTGTCAACAAAAATAAACTTTATGCACTCAGCTCTTCTGTCCTCTTCTGACGATTTGAGCAGGTACTTTGACATGGTGTTGAGTAGGTGTTGGAATCTCAAATAATGATTTTGTATTTCAGGAGGTTTCACACTATTTTGAGACACTAACTCAATATTTTAAGATGGGGACACCAGGGCAATTGTAACTTTTTTTTCCCTTCATGGATAACAGACTACTTGAAATACACTGGTCATCTTTGAAGGAGAAAACATATATGTGCACTAATTAATAATACAATAGACATATTTTCACCAATAAGGACACGACTGTAATATCAAATTTCATGCAAGAAGCCAGAGCATTACAATTGCCCCCTTGATGGGGGCAAAAGCAAAGGTCCATCTCTCCAGTGGAACAAGCGGGTCTCTCTTATTTAAGACTAACTACCATCCTAAGATTTTAATTTGAATTTAGTTAAAATAATTTTACATTTACAAATAAAATAAATACAAAAACTACTGCACTATTGCACAACATTTAGTATTACACACTCCAGTGTCCGTAGCAGGAGGAAGTTCTATTTTAAAAAAAAGTAAGAAATAAACGTGAACTTTCATTTTAATGTCTGTAAACTTAACTTTATGTTAGCTCTTTTTAGTATAAACTTGCACAGCACTGGTGTCAATTACTTTGCAGTTCGTAAATGTCTAAATAACTACTAATATAGTAACTAATATTGTAAATAGCCTGTGACTTAGAAATAAAATACATGAGGTCTGCAGAAGTCCCGCCCCTCCCCCGACAATAACAAGCACTTTTCTCCTTATTAGAGTAACATCAGCAACAGTTCAACCAATGAGAACTTGGCCGGACAAAAGCATATCAACCAACCAAACAGCCAGCTGACCAGAGCCCTACTTGTGACAAGTTAAGACTGAGACTTGCTTATAACTTGTACTGTATCTGTGTGACTTAATTCCACCTCTGCTGCTAGTAAGAGGTGTACATTCATGTCACCATCTGCTCCAACTTTATGGAGCAAAATGCGGTACAAACTGTCTCTCTGTCTGCTTGTCTCTTTTTGTCTCTGCACTGCACTTTCAGGAAATGAATAGAGCTTTAATCTTTAAATGCACTTCACTACAATACGTAAACATGTTGTACTGAAAACAGGACATAGAAAAGTACATCTTTGCGTCAATGATCCTCTATCAGTCTTTCATCTCACTCAGTTAGTTGAGCTGTTGTTTTGTGTCAGATCTCGCTGCTGACAGTCTCTAATCCGTCTGGCCGGCGGCCTGGAGGAGGAAACATTGTTCAGCCTCACAGTGTTTACATCTCCGGCCTTCTCCGGGTGAACAAACCCTGCAGCTCAGAGGAAAAGCCAGTCTGCAGTTTCACTGAGAAATACCAAAGTTCATCCACCTTTGTTTGGAATATCAACAGCTGGCAGTTTAGAATTTCAACAGCTGGCACTACCCTGTATATGGTATTACACTGAATATTATATATTATTTTTAAAGTTGGTACTTTCTGGTCTTTGATAAAATATGTAATTTTTTACTTTACTTCTTTACTTTTTCTTTTTGTCAGGAGACTCTACTGGGAGTAAGCATGAGAAGATCTTTCCATCTTGTTTCTATCACACTGATCACACTTTACTTTTCTCTTTTTAGCTTTGCTTCTCCTATTCCTCACTCTAGCTGCCAAAGACACCCTAGCCTCTGACCTTCTAATGACTGTCTACGAGAAACTGTGTCACTTATACAATTTAACAGTTTAAAAACTTGCACAATCATGGAGTAGTGAGTTAACATATTTCCCTTTAACATCTGTTAAAGAGAAATGTGAGGAAAGTAAGGAAGATAACTGGTGAAAAGAAGAAGAGAATGGAGAGAAAGAGAAAACAGGAAACAAACAGGATGAAGTGATGGAGAAAAAGAAAACTAGACCAAAATAGGGGAGGAAGAAAAAAAAACAGGAGATGAGTAGAGGAGAGAAGGAGCAGAAGCGAGACTAGAGAAGAGGAAGCGAGCAGGAACCGGTCTGAACCAGCGTAGGCTGACTCTCGGGGCTATATACCCCTCCTCACTTCCCTCCCTCCTCTTCCTCCTCCTCCTCATCTTTCATCTGACTCAGACTGGCTGAACTTTTTCTTTTAGCGCCCCGTCATGCGCTTGTTGTCACCAGGAACAATTTGGCCACACATTCCCCAGAAGTGTAAGAGGATCCACAGTGTGGTGGTCAGTGGTGGTCATGTTGGGAGGATCCAGGACATACAGTGACGGGCAGGTGTTCCCCTCCTCATTACATAAGGAGGAATCAGGAGGTGGGCTGGGGGAGACAGATTTGGGTGTATTAATTATCAGGCAGGCATGCTTGGCATTAGTGAACATCCACACATACTTCTGTTGGGACAGTTTGTTTCATCCGTGGGTGTTATCACAAGGCAGCTATTTGCAGATATAAGTTGTAGATCTATATGTGGACACTGTAAAGACGAAATGCAGTGGTGTATCTTCTTTCAGTCATATGGCATGAGATGAGTGATATATGTCTTGTTTATCTGGTTTGAGTTTGGATCTGTTTTACCCCAAATGGGAAACTTTTAGAGAAAAACAAGCAGGTCAGTTTGACACAAAAATACATACATAGTGTTAACTTTAAGGCTCATTTATGCTTAACATTATATCGCATACAGACACAAACTAAGCTTTTTGTCTGTACTCTGAGTTCATTATGTCTGTATTTCCAGCCTGTCCTCACCAGAAAAACATGCGTCTTGGTCAAAACTGCAAGCAGCTTATTCGACCGATATGTCACTTAATGACAGTGAACATAACAAGTATAATACAAGAAGTATAAGGAGCAGCAAAGCACGCAGTTGGACGATGTGGGTTGGGTGGATGGCTCAAGTCCTGTGTGAAACAAAAAGTAAACGTGGAGTTATTTAAAATTTTGAGTAACTTTTGTTTTTTTCAAACTACAATCTTTTATTAAACCTAACCAAGTAGTTTTATTGCCTAAAACTAACCAAACACTGACCGTTTTACAACGTAATTGACGTGTGATGTCATGTGAGTTATGTTGTCTTTCAAATGACGTCACTTCCGAGACACGACATACATAAAGTCATTATTTTAACCCAAACTGTGACCTTTTCCTAAACGTAAACAAGTAGTTTTATTGCCTTAAGGTGCGGTAAGCCTGTCCCTTCTCACTCTGTGGGCGCCCCTAGTGGATGTATTGCTTAACATCCATGCCAACATGAAGGACGGCTGAAAGTATGTGGGAAACAGTTGTTACATTGTTTGAAATGGATGTAGTATATTGTCTTACATAAAGTAGGCACTAATGAGCCTTTATAATACTAATTATGGGAATAAATGATTTGGCACTTTTCATGTGGATGTCCAATCAGTGCTGATGGTAAAGTGATTAATCAGCATAAATAGCAATAACTTCCACATTCCTCAGTGTGTGCTATATTGAAACAAGAAAACTGAATTCTGTCGTGGAGTTGAGCCAGCAGCGTCCACATGTACCAGGATGCATGATGCATGTGCGTGAGTTTTGGAAGACCACGCCCATATTGCCGTGTATCACCAACCTGGACTATAGGTATTACCTTTTTGGCCAGAATGTAGTGTTTGGTGACAAAAATACTCATCTAACACACCCCCTGGCAACCCAGAGGTGGAAGCCAACCAGTTCTCATCCCAACTCCTCAAATACCAATATTTTGTCACCACCCATCCGTGTCTCATGCTGATGCACAAAGTACCTCTTTAGCACATAATTGTAATAACAGTCACCTTTTGGGTAGGTTTAGGATAAGGCCATGTTTGGGGTTACAATAAATACATCATCTAACGTATGTCACGTGATGTCATTGATGTGACTCACAAGACAAAACTCACATGATGCAAGTCATGTGATGCATGTAGTGTCATGTATCTTACAATTTTTGATAACCTTTAACCTTTTAATAACCAGGACCATGAGCCTGGTCTCCTGGGTGAAACTCCTGTGTTTGTATGAGCCATCCATCCACCCCACCTCCAGACTTTTCCCTCTTTAGACTACATCGACAGCCCGGGGTGTCTCACACTGAAGTCACTTTAAAGCCTGGTGACTTGGGACTTTGGCCAGTCACAGGTCTGTCGAGTTAAGTATTTGATGACCTGGGAATGAGAATCAACAATCACCTATCTTTCTCTGATATAGATGATGATTCTGTACTAAATAATGAGCATACAGAGTATAAATGCAGCAGCGCTTTTGGAGTGGTCTATGGGAAAAAAGGGAAACAAATGCTGATTTAGTATCTTGTAAAAGAGAAAGACAAGGAAAAGTAGTGATTAGTTTGGAATTAATCAGGAATGTAGAAATGGATGGTTGTACAACACTTCAAAGAAATACTAGTTGTTTGTGAGGAGTGCTGGGGCCTCGTGGTTGCCCCGCCATCTGATCTTGTTATTTTGTAGGTTAGAGCTGTTATAAAAGCTCGATAACAGAGGGGCAGCGGGGTCAGAGGCAGCGGTGTCTCCGTCTCTGGGACGAGCTCAGCCTGATGTAAGCTGTCTGTCGGTCACAGAGCTCATGGGAACTGACACTATTCCTGGATGCAGCCAGCTGCCAAGTCCTAAACTTACTTTCCTGGACCAGCTAATGCTGTCTGCTGTCTTCACTGGAGATCACACACATTCTATTAATACACAATATCTGGCCGGTAATCCTCACTCATCAGAGCAAACATGGAATCAGAACACACAGCCAATTAGTTTGCATCGGTTTCCATTTTAGTGGTTGGGGTTAGACAGATGCTGTAAACAAGTCTGATCATTTTACAGCTAAATAATAGCCTTATATTAGCCAGAATTGGCCATTTCAGATATGATGGGGTCTTTTACTTGTTTTCATCAATTTTTATGTCAGCCTTTTTTCATTCACATTAAAAAAAAACCAAAAAAAACAAAAAAAAAAAACCCAACAACACAGGATTGTTTTCTTTACTGACTATGGCATGAATTATTAGGGTGTTACAACAATAAAAGTATTCACATCCTTTAGCAACAATTCAACACTGTAAAAACAACTGTTAAAAGTAAAACTCCTTCATTCAAAATCTTAAAGAAAAGTTCTGTCAGCACAATATACTTAACATATCAAAAGTAAAAAATACTGGTTATGAAAATAAAGGCCCCCATGACAGACTATTTATTATATGAGACATTATTAGATTGTTCATAGAAATGCATCAATTGTCCCACCCTAAGCCCCACCCATTTTGCACTGTGCTCCAATAACAGTTCAGCAAGCATGGCACCCAGTGGAACCAGCGGGTCAGCTTTCTCGGTCATGTCTAGGAGAGCCTTGATTTGCAAAACTCTTGTGAGATTTGTATGCTGTTTTTAAGATCTGGTAGGATTAGGGACAAAAAAAAAAACTTGTTTAGGGTTAGGGAAAGCTCTGGTTTGGGTTAAAAATTACTCATGTGAGACATTTCACGGGTCTGAGGTTCCCTTCTAGACACTACCAGTATTCTCCTTTCTTGTTTCCTGTACTTGATATGCTATGTGCTAGACTTGTCTATATTGAAAAGAAAACCACATTTTTTAAAAAGGTTAAAAGATGTTAGCTAATGTTAGCAAAACACTGGCAAGTTGATGTAGTTTAGCTAGTTAGCTAGAGCTTTGTCAAGAATAGCTAACTTTAGATGTGACTAGCAACATCTTTAGACTATCCTCAAAATTTGGTTTTCTTTTCTGCATAGATGAGCCAAGGACATAGCATATCAAGTAAAGGAAACAGGAAAGGATAAAGTTTCAGTCAGTTACCAACCTTGCTCGACTGTTGGAGCATGGAGAGAAAAGGGGCGGTACTAATGAAGGGTCAATTCATCAGTCCCATTTTACTGGTTTAGATGGCGCTAGTTTTAAATACTTAGGGTTATGTAGCTTGGTCCAGTTGTGACACAAATTCATTTTTTAAAAATGTTTCTGTATTCTTTGCTTTCTTCAGGGGAATATCAGATAATTTTACCTCTTTGGGCCTTGAACACAACAAGGGGCCCCAACCAGATCCTGTCTCCTGCCCAGCAGGCTGAACACTAACATTGCTGAACATTAGATGTCTGAAGCAAGGGAGGAGGCGGTGCTGGAGGTCAGACTCCTGACCTCTGACCTCACCCTATAACTCTGCCAGGAGCCTCACAACATGCTGAGCAGTCGTCAATCCGCTGCGGCGTGAGATAGTAACTGCTCTGTGCTGACTCACGGGTTTTATAAGCCGTGACCAAAGGCAGCTGTATACTGCTGGACCAGCCCAGAGCTGTGGCCCTAAATGCAGTGAGATCATCTAGTTTCACTGACAAGACCACAGAACATCTTCCTATATGTGTTTTTTCATTCACAGAACCCATCCATTCCAATGAAATGTGCTCACTGTGCACATATGTCGAAAAGTTTTTCAGGATTTGTCGGGCTTCTGCATTTTTGGCCTAAAGAGCATTGAAGTCCTCTGGCTGAGCTTGCTGACTTCCTGCTGTTTACCCACATACATGAATGGCTTGAAAAAAATGACTGATTTTGGTTCTTGGAGTATTTTTAATTCTATATAACCTATTGGATCAAACTGTAATTATACAAACAATTTCAGATTGTTTGTGACAATCTGGAGCTTCCTTCTTACTGTTTTGGTTTGTTAAGAAATTAGATATAGATTAGTTTTCCCTCAAAATTCAACCTGGAGGGCGGAGACTACTTGAGGCTGTCAGTGGCTCAGTGATGGTCTTGTTTGTTCATAGTAATTCAAAATATATGTGGTTAAGACTAACAAATTTATTGTCAGACTAAGCTTGAAAAGCAAGTCTGCAAAAGTCAGTAGTTCAAAACATGCCATGAGACTCGCATGCAGCAAACACGAGACGTGCAGATCATGCGTGTATTGCGTTGGTTGGTCCGGAATCATCTGGATGTCTGCATGATGTGCATATCAAGTTCAGTATCTGGACATCTGACTACGACCCCTCTTGGATGTTGACATGCAGGTCAATGTTTGAACGTCTGGCGAGGAGCTTTTTGGCCATCGTTAAACATGCAAGACAGGTGCAGGAAATCAACATGTGATTAATGAAATATTTTTAGCGGCAGCTCTCGTAGTCGCTCCATTGGTGAGTCGGTCCACAAACATTACCCACCCTTTGGCGGCCACATTGGCAGCTGAAATTTGGCATGGCCGTCAGGTGTGTGCGTGTGAAGGTGTGTGTTTGTGTTCATACTAACTGTCTAATAGGAGGGCTATCCACAAAAAAGAGCATAACTTCTAAATCAATTACTGCAACATGAACAAACTAATGTCGTAGACATCATTGCACTCAGCAGAGTTTCCTTATCATTAAGCTCCGCCCCTGCAGTTAGCCACGCCCCCTAGCATAACTCATAATTGCCATAGAGCCTTTTGGCAGGCGTCATTGGACTTGTCATTGGCAGAGAGTTCCTTTTTCCATTGGTGTGACTTAGTTACACTCCTTATACTTGAGCCATGGAGATCAAGTGGTTGCGCTGTGTGTGAATGTATGCTCATATGGATGCATGAATGTACATACGTTGCAATAGCTGGTTGCAGCTTTTGCAAACTTGTGCTCGTTTATTTGTGATTAAAAGAATAAAGGATGTGTATCTTTTATTAACAACATATTTATTGTTGTTATTGGATAGAGGGAGTGCATGTGAATTTGTTTTATGGGCTAAATTAGGGTTTAACCCTCCTGTGGACATCAACATCGCACGCTCAGAAGAGGTCATAAATAGACGTCATTAAAACTCTCATTCCAGCTCCTCAGGGGACGTCTTTTTAATGTGTGTCAAGATGTTCAAACGACGTCTTTTGGACATGTCTTTGTTCAGTGGGCAGTACGGTGATGAAAAATTAAATAAATACTATCTCACACCCCTCAGCAATGACCATCAAGCTGACACTCAAGTATGCTGCAGTGAGGCTCAGTTACCAACATTAAGTTAGGTTAGGTTTAGTTAGCGCTGTTATAAAAGAGCTCAGTGGATAAACAGTGGTTAAAAAAAGCACAAAGGCTCAAATCCTGAATGAGTGTCTCTCTCTCCAAGTCCAAATCCCCACCATCTCATTTATTGAAAAAACATGGGTTATAATCCAAGTCAAGCATAGTTGGGCAACATTTCTCCATCTGCCAGCCGAAAATCAGTTCCACCTGGACGGAGGCGAGGCGGTACTGCACAGTTTTTCCATTGCATAACTCTCCAGCTGCATTTTATTGATTCCTCTGGAGTGTTAAAAATTCTTGCGAAAGACATGGCCCTTGTCTTTACAGTGAAGCATATAGGTATACATTGAAAGTGTATTGTTTGTGTGTTGTATTTCTCTATTTTCTGTTGTCAAGTAAAAGTTGGGTGGACTTTGTGTTCTTAGTAAACTAGAGGAAAGGGCCTACAGAGCGTAAATACCGTGCAAACTCACTACCACTTGACTTTTTCTAACAGCAGGAGAGTCAATAACCTTTAAAGTTGAACCTCTGACCTCTAATCTCAAAGCCTGGGAGGACCACTCAGATTACAGATGTTCTGTTTGTATTTAGTCCTAAATGCAGCCTTAAGGTGCAACACCAGCTGCACCTGGTTTTTGTCGGTCAGAACCATTGTGCAAATCTTTCTGTTGCATTTTTACTTTTGGCTTGTTTAAGCTGCGCAATTACAAGTGAACCAGAACTTGTAAACTAAAGCCTCAAGAACTTGCAAGCAGCCTGTTTGTTAGAAAGAAAACCGGTCATCCTGCCAAGATAGAGACAGACATTTAGGCAGGAAGAAGGAGTCAAAACAAATTAAACTCAGCACAATGGACAGTCCAAGGTTTTCCTCTCTGGTGATCAAACCTGCAAAGAAATAAGAATAACAACAACAATAAAAAATGCAGGGGTTGTAACAATAAAGTAAAAATACAAGAGAATATAAAATCAGGCAAATTAAAACAAGTGCAAATACTCTGCAATAAAGCCAAGCAAATGAATAACAAATTAAAGACGCAGCAAAAGGCAAGAACAGGTAAACTAAGAACAATATGGCTGGGTTGCCCCGACAAGGATTGTGTGTAAAGTGTTAAACCAGATTAAATCGTGGCATAACTTTAAATTATGTTGCACCAAACTTTTAAAATTAGCTTAAAATTCAAAAAGATTAAACCCCTCTTTAAGCATCAGTTTAGTTTTTACTCTAAAGCGAGATTTAATTAAATCTGTTACACTAAAACTTTAACTAAATCTTCTACCAGTCTGTTGTGGCCAGCGCACTTTACTTTGCTGTAGTGTGTTGGGGAAGCAGCATCGGAGCCGGTGAGAGAAACAGACTAAACAAACTCATTAAGAAGGCCGGCTCTGTGATTGGCTGCAAACCGGACTCAGTTGAAGCAGTGGTGGAAAGGAGGACAAAAGTTAAGGGACAACCCAGTTGAGTTTATGATGTGTCTCTTCTTCCTTTCACTTTTAGTCAGCCAACAGGTTTTTCTCAAAGGAGAAATTAGAAATTTTCTGTGGAGCCATCATGAGTAGGCTAACTAACTTTTTAGTTAATTAAAAAACAACGTAATGTTTTGTTAACTTTTTAGCTTGCTAGCAAACATTGAGACGAACGTAACAAACACAGAGCAGCCTAAAGCCTCCTCATTTTATATTTACCATTTCCATATTGATTAAACTTTCAATTCAGTTTCAAATGCTGTAGATTTTCTTATTCGTGTTAAAAGAAGGATTGTAAAACAACAAAGAATCTGTCATGTAGGCCGGTCCTAGATCATTAGGAGCCTTAAACCTATGATAGACCTTTAAAATCAATCCTGAGAGATACTGTAGGCTACTTGAAGCCAGTGCAGGTTAGCTAGAACAGGAGTGATATCTCTTTCTCGTTCTAGTTAAAAGCCTGGTAGCAGTGTTGTAAATTATTTGTAGTTAATCAACAGATTGTTTTGGCAGGCTGGTGAAAAGAGCATTACAGTAGTCTGATCTACTTGAAATAACCGCATGTACAAGTTCCTCAGGAACTGCTGCTTTGGTAAAGATTGATATGAGCGAGTGTTTAGCATTCATTGATCTCTGACATTGTTAAACATCTCAGCGCTGTTATATGTTGCAGCAAGAGTTCAGATATCCTTCTTCTCACTATGACAGACCAATGAACTGAAGAAGTAAACACTCATTACATAAAGCTCCTCCAGCATGCCTGATGTGAACAAACGATTGGATATGCGCTATTATTGGATTGTTCTGCAGTCCCAAGAACAGTGTGAACAAACGCACACAGTGTCTGTCTTGCTCTCATGGAGTTCAGCTGTGCTGCTTTCCTCCAAACACACCAAGCACAGCAGCAACTCTGCTGCTGCTGAGGTTTGAGTTAAACAGCTGTTCAAGTAATGTGTAAATCAGTCAGTTCAACTCACGGCAACAAGTCCCAAGCTACATAAACATTGTATATGCTGAGCTTCTCAGGGAAGCTTCTGAAAATAATCACACTCTTATTCCATTGATTATTGTTGGGGAATTTTCTAATTTTAGGTATCAAATTATATACACTGTACACTCTTGGACAGTACATGGGAGAAGGTCAATAATGGAGTAGGTCAGGAAATTTAGGAGGCAAAATGTTCCTTAAAGAAGCACTGAATGTACGATCATACTACTATCTACTATCATTAATACACTATTAAGTATATGTTTTAACTTAAAAAGAAATTAGTTTCTGGGCTGCCTTAAAATTTTAAGTGACTGAGTTTGAAAAGACAAGTTGAGGAAATGTTCTAGTCAAATAAACTTGATATTAATTCAGTTGTACTTGAGAAAACATGTTCAGTAAGTTCAAGATATGAAGTTGAGCCAACAACTCTTCAGTCACATAGACAAACATTACAAACAAATTTGATTTGCTCAGTTTGAAAAGTTCTTCACTTCACACCAAGAACTTACAGCTGCAGCTGCTCCTGTTGGAGGTACTTTGTTCCTGCACTGGTCCAAAGACAATATGTGAATATGTGACCAAATGGGACCCAACGGGTCTGGGTCGGATCAGGTCATTATTATTATTGTCAATTCCTACTGTTTAGTACAGGGGTTCGGGTGCACCAGACAGGGTTTGCGCTGAAATATGCTAATGAGGGTTGGGTTCAGACAGAATCTCGTCTTGGGCCTTTTTGGGCTCAACTTTTCTGGTCCATTTAAAGTTCTAGTGTAAGAAGGTAGAGTCTGAATTCGAAGATATGTTTTCTTCAAACTATAAAAAAGAAATCTCAGGAGAGGAGGAGAGAGTTTTAACTCTCACACAATGCACGCTGGGAAGTCTGCTAATATACTGAACGTGTTTCTTCAGTTGATTGAACTCTGTACAGTACATTAATTCAACTCATCATTTCAAGTCAAACGACTTCATGTGAGAAGAACTCATGTTTGAATAACAAAAATATGAACTTTTACTTTAAGTTCATGAGAAGATTTGTTGATTCCACTAAATTCCTGTATGATTTTTTTTTTACAGTGAGTGCTAAAAAAAGGCTCATCGTAATTTTATGCTGAACTCATTGCTTAATGTTGTAATAGTCTTGTAATAGTTGATTTTGACTCGTCAGAAGTCACAATCATTTAACTTTCAGTTCTGTTTCGTCTATGTTAAGGTTTAGATCACATCTCAACAAAAAGGGGAAGTCCATTAAAGATTGCCACATGGTGACAATAACCATACAAGGCACGTGTGTGTCTGTGCACGTGAGTTCTGTCTTTATGTGTCTCTGTGGTGTAGTGTAATGCATCAAGCAGAATCCATATGACGCGCCTGAGTATCTTGGCCTTGATTCATCCCAGGGAGGGGCGATGGCCGCTGCATGCATTCACTACATGCAGATATCTGCCCGGCATGTCAGCCAATGCCCCTGCTAAAGGCCCTCAGCACTGCAAAGGGCAGTCGAGGCGCTAAATTACCCCCCACCTCCCCACCCCAAATCCATCCGCCTCTCCGCTAACCTTGCAACCTCGCTGTGGGGCTGGGCCAGTGAGAAGCAGCGCAAACCGGCGTGAGCCAGTGCTGGGAGCTACATCACCCCCCGCCTCCTCCTTCCTCCCGACTTCTTCCTCCCATATGTGCGTAAACCACACACACCACACACACACACACACACCATATCAAGGATTAGCGTACTTATGAGGGCCTGCAATTGTCCGTATCCACTCTGTGATATCTGACCCTCAACTTAACATCGTTCTCTGACCGACGATGGACTACAGCGCATTTTTGTTTAAAGAGCATTCAAGTTTTTGATTAGTCTGATTATTTCATTGCTGGTACTTTATTTGATGATTCTTTTGGTTTTGAGAATGAACCAGATCCTTAACATGACATAAACAGCATTTAAACAAAGATGCACCTTCTACATTTCATACTAACCTAAGGATTGTAGTCTGTAAAAACAAAAAGTTGAGAAAGTTGATTTCAAGGCAACTTTCTTCAACAGATTTTTGAACCAAATTCAAACTTTTAAGTTTTAAAAAAGCTTTATCAACTAAAACGGTTTTGTCGAGATAAAAACTTGAGTCTTTGAGTTTTAGAAACCTTAAAAGACTTGAATTTCAAAGATCACTGAGTAAACTCCTTAAATAATGCTTAATCATTTAATGTTCAATTGTAACAATTTCCAGAAACCCAAATAATGGCAAATCACGTTCACTGTGAAAAAATTTTGAAATACAATTTTTGAGGGTTTTAAAAAGTCACTACAATTCTGTTTTGTAGAAATAAAAACTGCCCCAAATAACCTCTTTTTTCTCACTGTGGAGGTCTTGAACTCAAACTGGTGCTCACAAAGAGAGAAAAACAACCATACTCTCTCACACACACACATACATCCACACACACACTTCCTCCTCTGTCCCCCAGACACACTCTGAGCCCGAGCTGCATTTATACAGTCACAGAAAAAATGGATGTATAACTGTTTATAAGCAGGCTTGTGAAACAAGATGAGAACATCTGATCCCATGCAGTTTCTCTGTGTTTAGTCCAAGAAGATGATCATTTTTTTTCTTTTTGTGTTTTGTCACACAAACACCGGGTTTTGTTTTCTCTTCTGTTAATGAACCATCCATAGTCGGGTAGGTTAGTGTTTTGGGGACAGACTTCTCTACAGTTACAACATCTGTTTTACTGGATGTAAGGCTGGTGAGTATGATGGTATCTCTTAATTGCAGTGAAATGTTTTTAGCCACAGTGCAAGAATGTGTTTCTCCAAGAACTCGAAGTTTAGCCAGAGTGGTCCAAGTTTACAAGGCCTTTTCCTGTTGTTGGGGAGCTGGGGAGGTATTTTAGTGAGCCAACTTCCCATTAAGTTCCCACTCGTTCAAGGACACTCTTTTAGCTTGACTCCTTTTCTGGAGTTTAAAATGGAAAATGTGAGAAAAGTTCCTCAAATTAACACAGATGTTGTCACACTGTAAAAATACATGCAGCACAGCTTGCACGTTTTATGTATTTGCACCAGCCTAACCACCTCTTTATGAAAAGTGTTGTTTGTTTTTACATTCAGTGAGCAAGTGACCATATCTTAAACACATGACATTCTGTTTCTTAAATCCCTTCTTACAAACTCTTTTAAAGTTTGAGTAAAGGAAATCCAGAGATTTTCTCTAAACACATTATACATGTTAAAAAATAATTGCTGAAAACATGTAAAAAAAAAAAAAAAAGAAAAGAAAATGAAAAGAATGTAAACTGAATACAAGATATCATAAAGCTAAGTAAAAACTGAGTACAGCAACCTCACTTGACTTCTTAACAATGAAGCCATGTGTTTTTGGGTTCAGTTTAGCTACACCAGCATTTGTAAGATTATAATTTCAGACTGGAATAATTCATCAGAAGGGAATCATCACAGAAAACCATGCTGTGCAAAAGTTGCATTTAATTTGCTGACACAAAGTAAAACTGCATGGTGCTTTTGCATTGGATTTGACTTTGCTGAATTTCAACAAAGATAATTTTCACCATTGACAAATTGCAAACTGTCTTGGCTGACCTTTGAGAGGCCCACAAGTTGTCACCATGTCATCTAGGCTTCAGCATGAATGAATTTTGTTGTGCCACTCTCTGGTATGATGCATGGCACTTGCACTGCTGTGACCTAAGTTTGCAGAGCCAGTGCTGTGATGCTGAGGCTGATCAACAATGACAAATCAATGTCAGGGGTGCTTGCTTAAATTTGCAGTCTCTGTTCTTGCATTTTGTGATCCCTGCAAACCCAGTAATGCAATTTTTATCAGGACTGCATTTTTTTTTTTTTTTTTTTGTCATTTTCCCATGGCTAAACTTTGCACAATAAATACAAACAAACATTGTATCTATAACTCCATAGCAAATCATAATTTGCTTCTTTCTATCTCACACAATCAACAAAACACATCTATGTGCGTCATGCAGAAAGACAGTCAAATAAGCACACATAGAAACAAAGTGACAGAGGAAAACAAAGAGCAGAAGTCAGCATGTTTTCATGTACAGCAGTGCAGAAGTGTATATACAGTGAAGCAGCAGCGGGGGAGGTGGGTGTTCCACACTGATCAGTCACATGTTCAGAGCGGAGGAAGAAACACAGGAAACACTTTTCTCCTCTCACCATGCACGACGTGCACCAAAGTGGGTTTGTGTGTTTGGGAGTGTGGTCTGCCAGCAGCAGGGGGCCGTGTGCAGCTGATTTTATCTCCTGCAGAAAAAACTCAGGCAGCAGGTTTAAATACAAACTTTACTCAGTTCAAAAGGTCACGTAGCAAAATAATTGGGCCTCATGCATAAATACTTTCTTATTTTTCTCTGACATGTGTTCTTGCACAAACAGTCAGAGGAAAATAAGAAAATCCTACTTTTGTGATGAATTGTTTTTGATCTTAAATTGGATGCATATGCTGGAAAACGTTCAATTAGCATATAGAAACACCCCGATAAAGCCATATAAGGGGAGCAGATTTCAGTGCCATGTGCAAACCACAAACGAACAGCCAAAGTAAAGCAAAAACTGACATGGATGAGTACATGGAGTCATCATTGGAGAGATTTTGAGAGATTTCTCTGTCTGGGGTGTAGCCAGGTCATGCTCAAATCTGTGCATACAAACAATTCATGCAAGCGGCCCATTGTTCTTATTTCTGCAGGGACACATTTAGCTTGATTCACAGTTTCAGATTTAACCAGTTGCCCCAGAGCCATATAAAATGAACTTGTCGAATCTGAATAATTGTCACTTAAAGATCAACACCCCGTGATAAAAAAAAAAGTACTCTTTATAGAGGATTTTCTCTAATCTTGACAACTGTTAGCATATCAGAAACCGTCCTGTGATGCTAGTGATGCTCTGGAAAGGGATGTTACAATCCTGTGATGACTTTGTCCTGCTTATACTGAGTTCACAATAACAATATATCATATAACAGAATTTCATCAGTCAGCAGTCAATGAATCGCACTATTATTAAAATGAATTACAGCTATCAGCTCTTTTTCCAGTGTGGATATATTTAGCAATTTGGAGCAGACAAATAGAGACTGCTGCTGTTGTTAGTCACCCACTTGGCTGTGACCTCTCACCCAGTGCCTGGTCGTCCAGGAGTTTCCCTTCGGTAAGGCCATAAACAAACTATCTGCCCCCTCACCTGGATTCTACCTCTCGTAAAGACAGTTTGCAGGAGATGTGATTACAAATCTCAATTCCTGCTCTTTTCTGTGTAGAGATTGCATGTTCTCTGCATATTTACCAAATGACATGCATATTGGGTATTTGGGATTCTCCTGCCACTGTCATTGTCTGCTAAATTCCAGCCTCAAGTATTCCCCAGAAACTGCTCTATGGCTGCACACAGCTACAAAATAATTGTTTAAACGCAGAGGATGATTTCCAGATTAGTCATCACTGTAATAAAAAGCACAACTTAATTTACATTTTTACTCAGTTTATGTGTTTTGTGTTTTTTTTTTTTTTTCTTATTTTGATAGAACACAAAAGTAGAAAAATGTCCACACATTCGCTAAACTAATCCAAAGGCTCCAAATGCTGTCAACACTTTTTATTAGCAGAGGCGGAGCAGAGACGCCAGAAACATTTCTCAGGCCTCATTCCTTTTTCATTGTGCTTCATTGGTTAAATAAAAGTTATATGGGATTCCAAACCACTATTCATGAAGTAAAATAAACAGGAAATCTATGAAAGAAAAAAAGACATAAAAGAGATATTTATTGATTCAGGGCAGCCCTCCTAGAAATTACATCTATATACAACCAATTTGGAACAGTAAATATGTTTTGAGGGAAATAAAATATTTTTTGTAAACACGTAATGCGGAAATGATGTTGATTAATGCACCTGGACAGTCGCAAAATATCAATACTGAATGGAACGTAAATATGACGATGAATTTGTTTTCTGCCAAAATCTTCAATATACCTTGCAAAATAACCTCCACTTGTAGTGACTACTAGCCTTATTCAAAAGTCACCAGTGACTTGAGTATTAACGATCTTTCCCTAAGCTTAACCAAAGAGCTTTTTATTGCCTAAACCGACTCAAAATCATGATATTACTTACCAAAAGGAGCAACATGTAACGACTGTCCAAAAATGAGTACTGCAGTCCAAATAGAGTTTGAGCCATAGACTGTATATTAAATAGGTTGAAATCCTATTTAATTACGATCTCCTCAGACTTGAGAAGCTCAGGCAGGCTGCAGGAACACTGCAGGAGTGCCAGACAAGCGTAACATGGTAATTTGACAATAACAAGTAACGACAAATCTTACACTGTAGTTGATCAGCTGTTTGTAACTGTCAATTGTTTGTCAATATAAAGTTGAGCCTGTTATGCTGCAAACAAAAGCCCGCTGCTCTGAAAATACACACTCTAGAGTTTGGGTTCAGTAGCTGCCTGTCTGCCAGACTCCACTTAACATATTGCTCAATTTAACCATTATAAACCTCTACTCTTTTTTAAAGATTTCAACTTAGCGTGTTTCCTTAATCTTTGAAGACATATCATGGTCATTTTAGGAATTATTACAGTAAAATATATTGCAGATTTCTCCTTTAACCAACATGCTTTTGTTGCAGGATTTTGGACATGAACCCAGACTGTGGTGTCATAGTCGTTTTCTTTATATGTCAATAATCTCAACCACCTCCTTTCAAATCCAGTACACTGTAGTAAACAAAGTATTGTTTAAAAGAAAAGTCTGTGAACATAATCCAGACAGGAATTAGGTTGTCACCACAATGTAATTATGAAAACAATTTAGTTATATACAAACATAAGATCTTGGAGACTGGGTTGTGCCATAAGAGATATTTATTGTTTCAGGTGAGTGTTTTTGTGGAAGATCAAATTTTCTATTGGTGCCCTTGGGCAACCTTGACCAGCCAGGTCTCACTTAAACACAAAAATCATTAAAACATTTACACATACAGATAGAGTACACAGTACTGTACATCAGTGGGCATGCATATAGCAGACTAGCAGATCCACAACCAGAGCTGGGACTGTGGGCCTCACCCCAAAAGAATATTGTTTTTCACCCTCTTCTCCACTTTTTAATGAAATACTGGATTTTTATTGGGCCTCTCCAGCTGTGGGTGCCTAGAATCTTTAATTAGTCTGTTTTTTTTTGGGGGTGGGGGTGGGGGGTTGTCTTTAATTGCCAATTAACTTGCATACAAAGCTGCTTTGAGAAATCTATACATTTACTGTAAAAACATATTCGGGAGATAAAATGCATTGTGGTTTGTGTCTTGCCATAAACGCTTCAAAGAGGATGTAAGTAGGACGACTGTCAGATAAACTGCTGAACACGCACGCAAGCCTGAAACTTTTTTTTTTTTTTTTTTCTAGGTGTGTTCTGTCTCATCAGGCCATTTAAACTCAGTCTGCGGTCTACCGTTTAAAGGGCCATGTGATGTCACCACCGATAAGATGCTGTGGCATGTCAGGGGAAATTCTACCTCTGTCCTGATTGGCCCAGCAGCAACTTGTTTTTTTTATTAAATGCGCTTGACAACAGCACAGCCAATGAGAGTCGAGCGATGGGCGGGGCCCAATGTTCCCAGCTGTCTGCGTCCTCAGACACCCACACACAGACCCCACACACACACCACACACACAGTTTTTTAGTTTCACTTCCTCTTTGTTGTTGCAGCTGAAAGAGAATTTGACCAGTGCTTTGCAAAATTTTTGCAGCCCATGTTTGAACATGTCAGTCTTGTGAAAACACATGACAATTGAACAACCTTCAAATATGTAGAGTTTTTAATGAGGAAGAGGAAGATCTGATGCATTTGTTTTTCTATTGTTCATATATTGCAAGTTTTCTGGAACAACATCCAAAACTAGTTGAGGCCACTCAACATTTACTTAAAACTTAAACCTTTAAATGTTATGTTAAGGTTCTGGATAAAAACTGTGGTTTCACTTTATTTGACTCTAGACTACTAATAAGACATAACAAGCAGTGCTATTTTAAAAAAAGACACATGACAATTTATTTTTGTCATGTTTTTTCACCATTTCAACAGAACTTTAGGAGCATAACAGTCAGATAAACAAAATACTTGTATAAAGAAACAAAATAATACTAAAAGAAGAATCTAATCTAATCTAAAGCTAATTTCTGTTTAATGTAAATTGCAAAATAGATAGTGTGCAAATAGTGTGCAATGACAGAAGTATAAAGAGAACAAAGACAACATGCACAATATGAACATTCGCCAATAATATACATTGTGGTGAAGAGTGAAAGTAAGAGATGAGAGTCTGACACAAACTGTGAAATTGCTGCTGTTTAAATGACGCAAATTGTGCATCAGATAAGCATCAAGTCCCTGGAAGGCTTCATATCGGTACAGGAAGTTTCCCGAATAGAGATAAAATCCAACTACACTAAACATAGAGAAGAGAATATGGACAATGTCACTGTTTACTGGCTCCTGTAATTAAAGACTTAATTACATGAGGAGAGAATCACTTTTAATGTCTTGATCACAAATATTACAGGCAATCTGCTGTAAAGAGGTCAAAGGTCAGAGCTGTTTTTTTTTTGTTGCCGACTGCTGCAGGCAAGTGTCTTTAGAAAACAACTTCTTTCAGGTTTGCTGAGCTCTGCACAGTCAAAACACATACAAACACCCTAGAAACACACCTTTAGGCCTGTTTTGCATGAAGCTATAGACTTTTATTCTGCGTAATGGTGCAGGTGTTCATTTCTAAATGTATTCATATTTTGTTTAGCTTTGTTTTAAACATTCCTGCTCAGCTGTTGCACGTGTATTTACTTGTGTCTCTGCCACAGTCTCACATCTACCTGCTCACTCAGACACCGCTCACGCTGCCCTGGGATTCAACTTTCCACTGACAAGCGGACTGAACAACAATGACAGTCGCCAAACACAGCTCACACACACACACACACACATGCACATAAATTGATACAGACACACACCAGTCCAAACAAGCAAAAACAAGCAGAAAGACCGCCCACACACACTGTCACTCTTGCACACAAACACTGCTGCACAGTCAGGCACGCACATCCTCCATATGTTATTACACTTAAATGTCTGGAGCCTCAACACAGCTGGTGCTGCACAGAGGAGCCTGTGTGTGTGTGTGTGTGTGTGTGTGTGTGTGTGTGCGTCTGTGTGTGTGTGTGTTTGTGTGTGTGTGTGTGTGTGTGTGTGTGTGGTTATGTATGCCTGGTATTCAGCAGAGCAGTTGTCACTCTGTTGCTGTATTTATAATTGTGTTCTACAGTACAGGTGTTGGAGTGTTTTTTAATGCTGCTTACATGAATGCATTTACATTTTTGGACATTGCAATATGCATTTGAGCATGTGTGTGTGTTGTACGTGCAGTGTGTACAGTGTGTTTTCAGTGCCATTTGTTTGTGGATACACAAAGTAGTTGTATTTTTTTGGTAACATTGCAAGATAAGCCATTTGACCTTGCGCTCCTCAAGTGTTCTTCTCAGCTATTGATATTTTGCGTATTTATTTTAGGGATCACTATCACATCACATCACATCATATCACAGCAGACCACAGTGTGACAGCTTTGTGTGTGACTTCCTCATAAATGTGAACAAACTGTACAGATCGTCTGTTGCACCTGGCTCACTGTCCTTTGTGTTAACAACTTCACTACCACGCTCCTGTTTATCCAGGTAAGATATTCCAGGTTCTTGTTTCTAACTGGCTCATTAAAACACAGTGTAGCTTTGTTTTCCTGAGCCAGTTGCATTATGGGTGTAATAATACACTACAAGGTGTCCTGATCATGAAAATATCACTCTGCTCTTCCTCCTCAACCTTCACTTTTCTATTTTAGGCCACTTCATTATGTATTATTACTTAAGCTAATCGCATTGTATTTTTCATGTCAGTGCAATATCACAAGAACAAATTTCTTCAAATTTAGGAGAAAGATCCACTTCGACTCAAGGATGATCTGATTTGGGGGTCAAAGGTCACAGTGACCTCACAAAGCACGTTTTTGACCATAACTCAAGAATTCATATGCTTACTAAAAGAGTGCACTCAGTAGAGTGCAGATCCCCGGCAGGCAAGAGATGGTGAAGCACCTACTGCAATGTCACCACAACTGCCAGATGCAACTGGTGGAGATGTGCAAAATTCTACGAACATTAACACGACAACCACATACGTTGTCCCGAACTGAAATGAGATTTCAAACTGAAGCAGTTATTGATCACTTGTGGCCCCTAGTGGGCGGTTAAGAAGAGTCAGAGGTGAGCTGTCAAACAGAGCAAGGCAAGGCAAGGCATCTTTATTTATATAGCGCATTTCATACCAATAGGCAACTCAATGTGCTTTACATAAAGACAGAACATTTAACAGTAAGAGCAGTCAAAAAATAGAATCACTGCATCCCAGTTGTATGTGTATGGTGCATCTGTAATGTGAACAATTTCCCCCCGAGGATCAATAAAGCATTTCTGATTCTGAATATTATGAAGTGATGACATTTTATATCCAAAAGGTCAAAGGTCAACTTCACTGTGACATCATGATGCAAAAACATTTGAAGCTCTCTGTCAGTCCTCTGTAGTCCTCTGCAAAAATGGTCTCTAAGTGAAGATAGCATGTTTCTCACTGGACATTTTTCACTGGAATCAGACATGTCAATAAAGTGACAACTTCAGTTTTTAACAAAAAATATACTTGATGCCTGAAAACTTTTTAAAAGTTTAAAAAGTGGCTTGAAAAATAAAACCAAACATTATTCTACTGTCTGTCATAACTCCTCATGCTCAATATTTTTCTCTAATATTTTTTCTAACTTTAGTTTTACAGCAGAAAAGCACTTTGCACATCTACTTCATGAGGCAGGTGAGAGGCAGGAGAGACGAGTGCCTGATGAAGGTCTTACGCTGAAACACTGCAAATAAATGCACATGTAATACTGCAAGTTAGACAGTGTGCAGGAGTTGATGTGCAGTTTTATAAATTCTTGATTTTAACCTGCTCCTGAAGCTCCTGGTAGTCTTCCAGTTATGCGGGGATCAGAAAATGTCTCGACTGTGTAGTGTTATCCAATAATGTTTGTCTTTTGTCATTTTCATCTAAACAAATTTTCAATCAATACAGAAGTTTTTCTTCAGGATAACACAAGCTGGGAAAGAGCTACAAGGTCATAGTTTTCATTTTTATCAGTTTTGACTTTACTTTTCATTTTTATTGGGCCCAAATGTTCCCTGATCAGCGGCTGTTTTGACTGATCAGATTTCTGCTGTTTTTACACCAGCTGTGTGTTTTATCATACGCTGTTGCTATCGCTGGTCTGCAGGAGTTGAACTGGCAGCAGCTATTAACCTGGATGGTTTTGTTTACAGGATGTTCTTACAGCTAATCCACCTGTCAGAGCTCCGCAGTCTGGCACTTTGTGTTCTCACAGCAGGTCAACAGGTTTGTCTGTTTGTCTTCATTCCTCCATCCATCCAACAGTCGGCCTGTTTTTCTATTCGGTGTTGTTGATTTCAGATCAGATATGAGGCCACAATAGGCCTTCTGTGTCAGAGGCATTCCTTCCTGCGCCTCACTGGTTTCAGGTACAGGGAGTCCTCATTGCATCTCAGTCCCACAGATGGCATCACCTACCTGGTCTACTTTCATCACGACATACATTCACAAACTGACAGACACTCCTGATGAGGAAAATCTTGCCTCTGGTCACTCATTCTTTCCCATTTTTTTCTGTCTTCTTCTGTTTGTTCAAAATTCGTTTTTTGCCAAGACTTCTAAAAAGAATTAGCCTATATAGTTCTGAGTTAGTGCAGCAGACACTCTCTCTTCTCTCTGTCTTCTTTACTTTCACAATCTATATCTCTCACTCACCCTTAATTAGTTCATATACCATTTTTTCTCTTGATTTTACATTACTCTCTTTCTTTCCACCTCTTTACAATTTTCTCTCAAACACTATCACTGTCTTTCACCCTCTCTTTTTGTTTTCTCGTCTTCTTAATCATCGTTTCTCTCAATCTCTCTTTCTAAGTCTCATTTTCACTGCTTTCTCCATCACTTTCTTCTTCTCCACTCCTACTATCTCTCCACCATCAGCATCGCGTGACCAGAGACCTCTTACATAATCCCTCGCAGTTGTTTTGCAAAGTTCTGTGCATTGTTAAGTGTTGCTGTATGTTTGACGGACAAGAAAATGAGCACGGTGTGGTCACAGTGTAATGCAGGGCAGATGCAAGGCTGCAGGACTCTTAGAAACTCAGCGGGTTGGCTGCAGCTTTAGGATGAATGGCTTGACATTGGCCTCTGGGCAAGTAGCAGAAATATTTCACTTCCTAAACTTAGTGGTCTGTAATGGAAAATGTAGGCCTATTAAAAAAATAAATAAAAACAAACAGGGATTTGGGCAATTATTATATTACATGTGTATTACACTGACATAGTTTTACCTTACTGGTTTAGAATGAAGAACATTTCCTTCTTCCATGTCTGGTTAGCACACCCACAGCCAAACTGCACCTGTGTGTTACTGGCTGAGCCTTAACCTTTCAATAACATTGCCTTGTGGGTAGACTGTGTGTGACAGAGTGGGTTTGTAGTTCAAGTGATTTTGTGGGGTAGTTATGTTACTTCAGTCAGCCACAAAGTGTGTAGAGGAAGTCAGGCTGCAGTATATCTACTGAAAAGCTGTATGTTGTGTTTGCTACCACACAAAAGAACTGAAAAGTTGCTGTGTGTGTAACACTAATGTGGTGTTTTCTCGTACTCTTTGCAGCAGCGTTGGTGAACAGCTAGTTAACCAGTTCACAGCTACGGGTCAGACTAAAGACAGTTGAAATAGCCTAAAACCCTACGTCTCTCAGATACAGTTGAGAGCTGGAAGCCGCGGTGATCAGATGATCGATTTCGTTTTCTCTTGAGATTAGCTATGACTCGTAGCTGCTTACCAGCTGAGCTCAGTGGAGCAGACAGCTCCACAGAGTCACGCAAGTACAACTTTATGACAGTTTTGAAGCAGCTGTAACATTTATATAACAGAAACACTGGCCTGTTTTGTGTGGCAGGAGGAACGTCCATTGTAAGCTAAAAACAAGACGGGTCACTTGTTGTTACACTGCGCAGTGTGTTCGAGTCAGAGCTGCCACAGTCAGAAACACGGGAAAATAGATTAAGACATCACATTTAGTTTTTACTTTCCGATTGGACAACTGCATGAGGCATTCCACTTGCCTGAACACAGAGTTTACTTGCCCCCAACTAGCTAAAATGTTGTCAGTGAATGTAACAGTTAAATGTAAATTGACAGCGCATTTCATTTGGTTTCCACCAAGTATAATACAATGTCTTTCTTTTTTTTTTTTTTTTTGTACCTGAATGTAGCTCTTCATTTGCTCAGAAAAAGGCTGCGAGTAAACATAATCCAGGCAGCGATTACGTTCATCAGCACAACATAATTGGGAAAATGATTATTGAAACCTGATCTCTAGGAGACAGGCTTGTAGCTATAGTGCTTATAGCTCAGCTATAATAGCATCATCAGACGTCATAATACTCAAGAAACATCAAGAAAAAGACAACAACAACAAATGTTAAACCCTTTCCCTTGCAATTACTTTATTTTAACAGAGGTAAACCTATTGTGATTCACTGTAATGCGGTAAAAATAGGTCAAAAGAATTAGCTGTGTTCATGCACCGTGGTTTGTTCTGATGCATCAATGCACAAATTAGATCAAAATTGTGAATTTGACTGTCGTCTGTTTGAGCTGCTTCCTCAGTAGTTGCTGTTCCTGGATTTAAAAAACAAAACAAAAACATTTTTGTTGCAAAAAATTAGTAAATTCAGGTTCATAACAATCCTCCGAACATTCATGTCAGCTTCCACTGGTCGTTTTCCCAGTGTTGTGTTTTATGTGACCTGGACTGGGGATTAAATCAGCTGAGTGACCTTCTGATTCTCCAGCTGGGCTTTTGGCTGCAGGAGCAGAGAGGAGGAGGTGGAGGCTCAGGGGTTTCCCATGGGGTTCTGGTGGATGGATGTCAGGGGGGGTACACAAGGGGTTGAATCTGTTTTCCCAGTTCTGTTTCCCTAAAACGATTCCCCACTGAGTTTCTTTTTTCCAAAGGAGAAGATCCAGACTGTGAGGGACACAGAGCTACTGGGACTGTTGTGCCAGTTACTTAGAGGCCTCAGGATCTGTGTGTTTGTAGTTACATTTCTGCTTCTGTCAGCCGTTCTCCAGTTATTCTAAACACTCTAAATAACTTACTCTCACAGTCAGGGGTCTGCAACCTTTACTATCCGTCTGTCTGGAGCCACAATTATTTATTTATTTATGAATAAAAATTTGCCAATCATAGCCAGCCAAGACTCAAGACTAAAAAAGGCACTGTGCCATAGATGCAGGCTACACATTTTAGTTGATTAGAAAAAAAAAGGTGTATTTGGTGTATTGGTTAAACTTTTTTACAATTTGAGAGAATTGACCCTTCGCTAAGCCCCGCCCTCCTTAGTTACTGTTGCTAAGTCTGATAAACTTTCCATTCTTGCACTGCATTAATGCAGTTTACGGTGATAATGGTGGCAGGTGGCATGTCATTTCTAGCTGATGATGGTGGATATTGTTGGCTAAAATAATAACTCACAAGCAGATTTTATAAGTGTAGCTGGCTGATGTAAGCCACTACTAACTCCTTGACTCGGCCGAAAACTCCGTTTTAATGTCTCCATCTGACACGTTTTAAAACAAGAACCCTGTGAAAGTGTAAATGTAAAGTTACCTGACAGTTGCACACGTGGTGTAACCTTAATGCTAAAAGGCTGAGGCTAAGGCTAGCTTACATCTCAGCAAACACTGGTCGGATGGTGGAAGATGCCGGGTATATCTACATTATAGATGATAGAAATACACTCTGTAACATGGGAAAAGGAAGTACAGGGATTGATTAGTGCAGCAGACTTTGAGACAGGTCACTCAGCCAGACCAGCTGGAACGCGGTTGCGGAAGACAGCCGGGATAAGAGCTAAGCTAACTCGGCTTATACCCGAGACAGCGAGCCAGAATAAGATGCATCATTGTTGATCCACTTTGATTCTGCATCAGGCCACATCCTCCTTCTCAAAGCCCCACAGAATAAATGCAGATGCAGTGGTATCTATCAAGTTTGGCTGTAAGTTACTGCAGCTAGTAAGCTAGTGTTAGTTAGCCAGACATGCGCATAATGTTTGCAGCTTATGTTAGGGCAGGTTAAGAAAGAGTTTAATCCATTCACCACATGTGTGCTCTTGTGTTTCACGTTTTTGAGAGACTACGGGAAAGACGTCACCGTCCAGACTGATAAGCCGAGTATCGCTCTCCTCAGAGCCTCCTGCACACCGTGTCAACATGTAGAGAAACGGAAAGTTTGCCAGCTCTAGTTACGGTTTCTAAGCTATGATTGGACAGCTGCTGTTTGGAGGTGGGACTAACCCTAAAACTTAGCGAAGGGTCAGTTGGAGAATGTAAGAATCACTTTAGGCCTACAATGATGATAAATTAAAAATAAATTTGTCCAATAACTCCCCTGTGTAATACACACAGCATTGTTAGTACACCGTTACATATGAGTGTAGCTTGATACACATTTTTGTTATTTCTATTCATCATGTACTTTCCATATATTGCTGTTTTATATTAATATATTGCTGTTATGTATTGTAGAATAACATGTACCTTTACACACTTCTTATTGTATATATTTATTATTATATTATTTCTTTTATATATTGTAGTAGAATGTCTATATTTTTACATACTCATAATTTCTCTGTGCTTATTATATATTTTCTTTTCTTGAATGGGAGCACCTATAATGTCAACAATTTCTCTCCAGGGATCAATAAAATATTTCTGATTCTGATTCTGATAAAATGTTGAAAATAGTACTGTATATATATTTATTTTTTTTTTGTCATAGCAAAGGGAGGGTGCAAAAATGTAAAACTTTTTAAAATATAGCCTTATTTTCTGTTTCATTTTACAGACTATTGCCATCGACAATGGTAACACACCTTATCACGCACAGTCCCAATGATGTAACATGTCAGTAATATCGCTTGTCTGGCTGAAATTAAAGGGAAAGTCCAATTTACACAGTGTGCTGTAACAGTGATATCATCCAGGTATTGAGATGTTAAACTGGTTCCTGACATGTTGGAAAACCCTTCCTGAGGTGCCTCTGCGATACTGATATAACACTGAGTCATAGGTCACAAGCTTTTCCTTCTCAACAAACCACTGGGGTGTTGGTATGGGATTGAAACAAAAAGCGAGAGAGAAAGTGTGTGTACGTTGGAGAACATTGTGCATGTAGTTACACGACAAGAAAAAAGGTCCCTCCGGTAAAAATCATCACCTGTTGAGTTAGGTAAGAAAAACAAACCAAATAAATCCTACACTGTCAGATGAAATGTTCCCTCAGACGTGGGCAGAAGAAGTTCCTAACTGAAAGGAAAATTACATGTGATCAAGTACATGTTTGATATCATTCTGAATCCTCTTTTTCCAATCTTTATCTGAGGGGAGGCCCACAGTCTCAAACTCAACTTAAACCCCTGCTTTATTAAATAGTAATGCATGTTTCTGTTTTCTGACATTTTATTGACCAAATGTTTGATCGAATGAGAAAATAATCTGTTGATTAGTTGATAATAAAAATAAATATTAGTTGCAGCGCTAGTCATAGCTTATCTTACTGTAAATTGTTTGCAGGGTTGGGAGGGTTACTTTAAAAATTTGCTAATTACCTGTTAGAAAATGTAGTCAGTAGTAGAAGTAATCCAAGTGTCACAATAGTAAAGTAATGTAACTTGATTACCGGTACTTACTTTCCTCTTGTTTTATCGATGCCTCAAAAATATTCAGTTTACTGTCAGAGAGGAGTGAAGGAAACCAGAAAATATTAACATTTAAGAAGCTGAAATTTGGGCTTTTTTTTTAAAATTAAAGAATGGCTCAAAATGATTGATCGATTAATTGATCCTGTCACAAACTTGTCACTTAAAAAATAGGTCCAAACATGAGGAGCACAAGCACATGTGCTGTCCGTTTACTGTCGGAGAGGAGTAAAGAAACCATAAAATATTTGCATTTATGAAGCTGAAATCAGAGAATTTTGACTTTTATTTAATTAAAAAATGACTCAAAATTAATATAAATTGATTATCAAAATAGATGAAGATTTATTTAACAGTAATTAAAAATAGATTAATCGTTGCAGCTCTCAGTGTTTTATGTTTGTTGTTAGGTTTATCAGTTTGTCCAGCTGTTCTGTCCTTTGTTGTATGCAATTTATTGATTGATTGATTGATTTAAAGACAAAAAAAAAATGTTAAACTTCTACCCAGTGAAGCATTTTTTCACTAGAGGACATGATAATGAATTGGCAACTGTGTGTGCAAGGTGCATGGTAGTATATCATTCATTATTTTAAACTGTAATCCTACTTATAATCCCCATTTTTACAAAACGTACCTGTAATCTGATTACATCTTTTTTTTTAGCTGTAACTGCAGTGAAACAGTTACCTTTTTTTGTATCCAGACACATACATGATCCCATTACATGTAATCCGTTAATCCCCAAGCCTGATTGAGTGTCATTGTACAAGAAGTGGTACAGTATGTGGGAAAAAAAAATTTTTTTTCATCATGTGACAAAATATTTTCTCCTGATAGTGTCCCACGTTAACTTTAAGGTCAAAGTTCTCTTTAGAGGATTCAAAGAGACGTCCCTGTCGAACTTTTTAAGAAAGTTCCCCATCATGAGGGGTGAGTCTGGAAAAAACCCGTCATGACAAATGAAGTCAACACAGAAGAATGTGTTTTTGACTGTATGACTGGCAGCTGACAGACTGTCCAACCGGTTTGAAAGATGAAAACATCCAGACATAAGAGATGTCAAAATCCAGCCGAGTCAGACTCCCTCCCTCCCTCCCTCCCCTCCCCTCACTCCTCCTCTCTCTCTCCTCCCCTCCCCTCCCCTCCCTCCTCCTCCCTTCTCCTCCCCTCCCCTCCCCTCCCCTCCTCCCCCTTGACCCAGCGATTCACCTCGTGTTTTTCTGAAAGATGACTCCCTGTTCGCCAACACCTGGGCTTTAAAAGTAGGCACTCGGCCAAGAGGAGAAAAACAAACCCGACAGGTTTCAGCTTTCCTTTCTATGAAAAACAAACAGGGACAGGGAGTTGAGAGGGAGGGATGGAGGAGTAGATGGGGAGACACAGAGAGGTGAGGATGAAGGGGGTGTCCCTGCGTGCTCACCAGCCGAGAGAAGAGCCTGTTTTGTTGGCCTTCGACACGGGACCAGCAGGACTTCCTCTGAAGTAGCAGTTTGCTGTGAGCCTGTGGGTGGGGGTGGAGGTGGTGGAAAGGGTTGGAAAGGGGGGGAAAAGGTGGTGATGTGGGACCATAGGCTTGTGGTCATGAGGGAGGAGGAAGGTTGTCCTCTGTATAACCCCCTCTATCGTTGGCAAACAGGCTGTAATTCCACAAAGTCACATCCACTCTCGAGAAGTCTGAGGGTGTGAGAGTTAGTCGAGGAATCAGCACCTCAGCACGTGCCAAAAGAAGAAACTCTGAGGGGAAAATCAATAACGATGCTAGAAAAGTAAAGCAGAAATAAGAAATGGCCCTCTAAAAAGTGTGCAAAAATATAACAGAGCTCTACCAGTTATCGATATTATCAAATCTAGTAAAATATCTACAGGAGAACCAGCAAACACACTTTCTGAGTAATAGGCTGAGCAATTTCATGAAATGCAGCGCTCATATAATGTACACAGGGTCGGATCATGTGTATCTGTTATGTGCATTTGTAAATACAGAGACTCTGTAGTGTCTTGTTGAGACTGTTATGAATACAGGAGGTTGGATTTGGCAATGGTGCAACACAAGGAACATATGGACACTATTACATGAACACTGTTTTAACACTTATCCTTACAGGGTTATGAACAGTCTTAACGGTGGTAGCCATTACGGTGGGCATTGGTCAGATTTTCTTCATTCACATTTCATGTGAAACCTGTTACATTCAGTTACTGTAGTCTACTATATTGTTATTGTCTTGTACCTTTTTTATTTTTCGTATTTTTGTATCAGACAATTTTACCTATTATATAGCCAGTATTTTTCCCCTGTCTGGTGCTGTTTACAGACTGTGTTTTGTGGGTTTTGATCTGTTGTGGTTTTGTGTTGTTGAAATGTGAAAATCAATACACGTTAAGTCATAAAAAAATCTACTAAAAATATCAAAATACTGAAAACATATGATGAGAAGTCATTAAAAGCTTTATTTTGTGTTAATGAAAAAGTTTATTATTCATGATGTCTTTGTTTTTATTACAGGTGATTAAAAAGTCTAATATCCAGTGATGGAAATTTTAGGACTTAAAATGTCTTTAAATGTGATGGAAGTAAACAAAATGTCTTAAATATGATTTTGACAGGCCTTAAAAATTGGTTGGATTATAAAGTTAAAGCTGCTACAAGGAGTTTTACTGGTTATGAAACAGTCTCAATTTACTACTGATGGCTGTATATGACCTACATATGTTAACAACACTATTAGAGAGGAGATCAGCTAATTCTATCATTCTTAATGGCTGCCACCAGGTTGGATCCTCCTTGAAGTCACATGAAACGAGCCTGTGTTTACATTTTCCCAGGCAAAGTTACAGTGAGTAGTATGTTAGCCAATTAAAAAGATGCAGGAGGAGATTTTTATTCAGATAATTTTGTTTTGGTGTTATATTTTGAGGTTATTACAGTGGAGACACCACTGCTTTTGTACACAGGGGCCTTCAAAATCAAGTTCCCTATAGTAGCTTTAATGTTACTTATATGAAGTTGCATGTCAGTCTCGATTTTTAATTGTTTTGGGGGGAAAATAAGTTATAATTGTTTCTGTTAACCTTAATTCCATCTGATATGAGTAAGTGCAAGTTCGGCAAGATCAAGATGGCTTGAGATTCGCATATTTAGTGCTTTGCTGAAGTGCGTCCAATTTGAAACCCACTGTACCTTGTGCAAGAAAACAGTCAAATTAGGCACTTTGGTGTTGAGGTGTTACAGTTGCATTGAAAGTCAGAAAACCATAAAGCCGCGGTAAAAAGGCACCAGTTCCTGTCTGTCTAATGCTGTCTTGTCAATAAAGGCAAAAGAGCCACAAAAATAATCTCTAAAATAAAAAAGCCTGCAGCAAAGGCCATCACCCAATATTTTTTGTAACCACACAGAGCATCATTAAAGTCTGGCCCCTCAGTACTCACTCTGTACTAACAACGTTCTGGGACTCCTATTATCCCTTATTATCCCTTTGCATGCACATTCACAATATTCTTAAAAACATCTTAAAAATTTTTGTTTAACTTGTTGAAAACGACGTAGCTCGTCTTCGTCCAACTGTACAAAAACAAAGCCAAACTATTGAGTGCTGCCATTTTGCACCGGTGACATCATTTGGAGTCACACTTTGTGCATTAGCGATCGGGGTTAAAGCTGCAGTATTGAGGTCCCGCCTGTACACCCGGTCGACTCACTCATGAGCAGGGCTCAGCTGTCAATCACCTCCTCTTTAGAGCATCAAATTACTAATTAAAACCAAACTTATTAGAATGCACACATCACCATGATAAGAAGTGCCTAAAATGACAGAAACAATCTTTGGAAAAACAAATATGTGACATGCACTTTATGTTTTCAAACTGGGCCATGGCCCATCTGCTAACATGGAGGGTGCGGGGTTTATGACCTAAACTGCAGCCAGCCACCAGGGAGCAATCGAGAAGTTTTGGCTTCACATTTGGGGAGCTGTCAGTGGTTAAAATATTACATGTTAACCTATCTCCAGTCCATAATGATGATGATGATGTGTTGTATTGAACTTCATTCTATCTTTGTCATATCTTCATCCACAATGTGTCTCTTATTCTCATTTTTGTCCAAATATAAAAAGCAGCTTCTACTCTCACGTCCATCAGCCAAACAGAGATCTTAAACAGATCCTTTTAGACATAAAAACAGTCTCATGTCATGTTTTCCAGTCTGAAGTTGCTGCACTGGTTCTTCCAAAACAACCGTGCTTGCCTGCACAAACCTCTGACACTGTAGCCTCTCCAGGGGGAAGAGCCGAACAAAAACAACACCCTCCTCCAATCGTGACATCACAGGCAGTTGTTGTTTCTCTCTCAGCGCAGAGGATTCATGTGGATGAAGAGATAAGAAAATAAAGAAAGAGCGGCAGTCAGTATGAGCAGTAGTCAGTGAAAGCAAAGTGTTGTTTGAACAACACTCCACAGCTGTGATAGCTACTCTAAGGGGCATTATTTGCCATTATTGACCAGTGGTTTGCAAACTTTCTCTGCCCAAGGCGCACCAAAGGGTGGAGGCAATGAGAATTAGCCAGTCAGAGGCAAAGTTCCCGGCTGCAGTACAGCTGTCAAAGCTCACACCATTTTCTAATTGGAGGTGATGTGAGCAAGCCAGCATGTGCACGGCTGATTGTTTCAGTTTTCCTAAATGTGGATGCCCTAACCTGCTCCGTGCATCAGCGAGCAGGCTGAGCGACTTATCACTTGCTTGAAAAAGTGAAGTTTCGCACACCTCGAATCCATTTATCAGGTTGAAATCAATAAAACAAACTGTCGGGGATCACCAAAACTTGTAGAATTCACACTTTGGGGACCATGAATGTCCAAACAATGTTGAGACATTTCAGTAAAATTCAAAAATGTTCACCTCCTGGTGGCACAAGAACAAAAATCAGGTTATCATCAAGTCTTCTGGATTCATCCTCTGGAGACCATGAATGTTTTTATGAAATTTCAGGGCAGTGCATCCAATAGTTGTGATAATTCAGCCTGGACCAAAGTGGAGCACTGACCAGCAAACCAAAACTGCCATCTCTAGTAATGCTGGTATCATGGCTTTCAATTTAGATTTAACTCTCATATGTAAACCTATAAAATCTGGACAATGGATTGAAGTAAAAAATGACCTGGTCTGGATTTTGCTCATGTTATCCAGATAACTCAGTAAACCTATTTAAAGTCTGTAAGCTGTCTGGTTGGGCTGCCTTTAATCCATCATTGTGTTAAACAGCCAAGCCAGCGGGTATGTTCTTATATCAGTGACCAGGATCAAAGGTGATGTTGACCCCACTGGAGACTCAGCAGCAGCAGCTCAGAGCCATTTTACAGCTGCCTGTTTACAGCAGCAGCTGATAATGCAGCTTTTCATATCAAACAGTCACTACAGCAGTTCCCCATCCCACTGATTCACCTCACTGGGTTAATGTGTAATCATCAGATAAACTGAAATCTTTCCAAACGTACTGACGCTACCAAGTTTTAACTGCCTAATTTCAATCACATTTCACCTGCACCCTGGAACAGAGCATCAGCTGAATACCTCAGATCTAAATGCCGAAATACCACAGTGAACTGACACTAAGAACAGACCCAAGTTGTGTTTACACTGGCATTAATGAAGCCAACTTAACAACAGCAAATCTTATCTCAGTCAGTCAGTGTTAAGGTGATAACCTGTGTAAACGTGTCCCGTCTGGCACAGTGACACTCAAAGATTTAAGTTGACATTTGGAGCAGATTTATTGGTGGTTTTTATTAGAGTTTAATATGTGTCATCTGTTCAACAAAAGTTTGTCTGCGGCGTCTTCAGTTTAGTTTACTCTCCATCAAACCAATCTGTTCATCTCACCACACACACCACCGTCGGCAGCACTGCATGAACTTGCTAACGTAGATTTATCTTATCTTTATTACCAGCAACCGAAAATACTTTTAGTTTTACTTTTCACAAGCAAGACACGTAGTGATTAAGGGCTATTAGAAGCAGAATAAAGACTCCAGATGATTACAGTCCCCAAACACAACTGAAGGCCCAAACACAGATGTTTGCCTACGTGATACTGTAGCAATTGCAGGTTAAGTAGGCAGAAGAAGACAGAACAATGAGGAGGTGATGTGCTTTCTATAGTTCAACTGAGCCCAGATTTATTCCCAGTTGACTCAAGGTTGAGGTGTCCCCGCTAAAACAACAAAAACAGGGTGGCAAACCGGCTGGCTGTCTGAACTTGTATTTCTTGTTAGCTGATTTTTTCTTAACACGTCTCTTTGCGTCAAACTCAGGTGTACTGGTGCGTAACGTAGCAGCTTACACACATAATAACAATATTTTTTTCCCTCCCAGGAACTACTTCTCAGCCAAATACCTACTGCAGAAGACACCTCCCTCAATACAACCAGTGCAAAACAACACACATAAACACAAACTTATACCAAGCGTTACGATATTTGAGGTTAAATGCACCAGGAGCTAAGGTAAGGTGTACTCTATTCTCCAACAGGGAAATTTGTTTTAGACTCAAAGCTGTTGCATCACACAAAGTACTACAACCATATAGACATAGATCATATACATACACATGCATAGACGTGCTTTAATTCACATGTGTGGGTGTGGGACAGTTTCCTGGAAATGATAACAGTACCAAAAAAGACAATATTTTCAATAATAAAACCATATAAAATCAATCATATTTTAAATAATGAAACCAGATAAAATACAGCCAGTTTCAGATAATAAAAAACATGTAAAATCAACTTGTTTCAAATAATAAAGCCAAGTTTAAACAAGCCAGATGATGAATGGTCAGGCTGCAGCATCCTAGTCCCGAAATCAAAGTCATGTACCGTTACTTTTCGCTGTTTAATATTTTTTGATATTAAACACTAAACATTTTGATACTTTTATTTTATACTGATTTAATCTACAATTTAAATGTACAAATATATCTGATTGTTGAGTCTCATTCTGTCTCATTCCCATGACGTCGAAGGCTGACGTTCTGGAGTAGCAACACGTCTCATGAGCAGCAAAATAATGAGAAAATATTGAACAGACAGAAGCCGGGGGTCTCTGTGGATGCAAGCACCGCCACACTTCTGATGGGTCTTGGTGGGTGATTGAGTGGGATTTTTTTATATATATAAAAGCATATTTTCTTTCAGGAGTCAAACCCACAGCTGCTGCAGAGGACTCACAGCCTCGGTACATGGGGCAAATACTCCAACCAACTGAGCTACCAGGCCACCATGAGGGCCTATTCAGTGCATTGTTTTGGGGGGAAAATCCTGCATGATTGCCTTTTAGTTCTGTTTTTAATGTCAGAATGGATTTTTTTTTTTGGAGTAGGTTGAGTAACTTTCTTTTATTACCCTGTTTTGAGTATCATTGATGTATGACTGACAGTTTTTTTTTTGTTGTTGTTGTTGGTGTTGTTGTTGTTTTTATAACACACTGAATATTTAAAGCAAAATTAAATGAGCAGCGATGAATGCGGATCTCCAGGGCAGACAGTATTGATAACTATACAACATAAGCTGAACACTTTCATGCTGTTTTGTGTTTAAATGAAACATGATCCTGCCAGCCTCCCATTTGCATCCTATTTTCCCTCCCACATTATTGCTAAATGTAAGGAGACATAACATGTCACATATGTTCCATGCTGAAGACTCAGAGGACATTTCTGCAATGTAGAAAATCATCTGGGATCAATTGTTTTTGTTTTTTTTCCCAAGCAAGAGCCCACTAAATCTTTGGAGTTGGTATGAGCAGCACGCCATCCGCAGCCTCCTCCATCTCCCCATCCACTTGATTTGATAAATGGATGTTTGAGCAGAGCCTCATGTTTGCTTTCACATCTGGACTGAGGTGCTGTAACTTTAAGGTAAATATACCAACAACTGGAAAGATGTTAAAATGTTAATGATCAAGAGCAGTTAAAGCTAAGGTTGTCAAAGGTCAGAGGTTATAAACAACAGATGGAACAAATGAGATTACAAAATATGATATCTAATATTACAGGAAATTATAAAAACCTAGTCCGGTTAGTATTAAAACAGTTAACTTAACAATGAGATATTATTGCCTGATGAAGTTTTGACACTCAGCAGACACAGAGCAACATTAACATTTGTTAACTTACAAATGTAAGTCGAGTATTCACTGACTTTTACCTCTGTTTTGGTCTCCACCAATTCCTGAGCGAAATATCTGGCTATTTAGTTCCTAAATGCGCCTTTATGTTCACTAGCTGGTGGCTAACTTTGTCTGTTCATCGTTTGATGCGGGACAGGTAGCATACAGTTTTTTGCAAAAATTAATTGCCTGCTGTGGCTGGAAACAAGGCCAATGAGGGTGGTGAGACTGAACCAAAAACCAAAACAATGAGTTATAAACCACTCACTGGAGCTGATAGATTTCTGTGGGTTAATCACTATGACAAACGCCTGTCACAGTGGTCATTTGATCAATTTTTAATGTAGGTAGACCAAAGCCCCTTTTCAAACAGATGTGCTTTCTTAGCTTGATTCAGTTTGACTCAGCATGTTAGCCTAGCACAGCAGGGATTTGCATCTCTATTACAACAGAACCACCTGTTTGAAGGTGTGTCTTTTAAGTGATAATGTGCTTGTCTTGAGTCCAGTGGCTGTAAAACGGAGGATAAACACATTTTATTTCACAAAAGAATTCATAATAAAAGTTTTCCTTTTTTTTGTTATTTGAAAGCTTTTGTTATGATGCAGCAAAATCAGGAAATGCTGTGTTTTCATCAGCAGTGAGTTAACATGACTCCTGCACAGCCAAAAGTGAACATGAAGCAGTAAAATAAAGTAGATACCAGAAAGAGAAAACAGCGACGCAGGAGAGAAACTACACTTCAGACCACAGAGCTTCAGTTAGAAGCTACAAAAGCATGAGAACTGACACAGAGAGACTTTTAAAATCCTCTTTCTCTCTTCTCTCCTGCCCACTGAATTGAGTCTCACAACTGCTCACAACACCCACTTGTTTCAGGAGAACGGGTGTCATCACAGGTTGGATGTGGCCAGTGAGACCTGCTTGGAGGCAGGACAAGCACACTGAAGCCCCGACTTGAAGTCACGACTTGGCACAGCTCAGCACATTATAACTAGCTATGGAAATACATATGAACGTGGTGTAGTTTGACTCAGCGCAGCAAAAAGTGCCAATGGAAAAGGCCTACAAGAGTCTACAGCCATGCTAACGCCTCTGCGAGGTTGTACTTTGGCACAATGATGCTTAGTAACTATACCATCTTAATGTAGCATTTTTGCATGCTAATGTTTGCTAAGTATGGCCAAAGCTCTGGAGTCTGTTTTTGTTTTGCAGGTATTTGGTTTTATGCAAAAGTACTAGGCAAATAAAAATGTTGACCTGCTAAATTAAATGTCAGAGGATCACCAAAGTCAGCTAGATTCATCATCTGGAAACCAGGAGTGTTTGTGCAAAATGTTGTGGCAATCCATCAAGTAGTTGCTGAGATATTTCAGTCTGGACTGAGCAACAGACTAACTTTGACAGGTTAACACATCTCTAGAGCCATGCTGCTAATGTGGCTAAAACATTGATTAGTGCAGCATTAAAGATTTTTGAGAAAATGTCTAAAGTCGTTTTTTACTGTAAATACTGTAGTACATGATTTTTTGGTGCCAATGTTGTTTAGAATTCCTGAAATTCAAAACCCCATATGTATCTCTGCGACCCTGAAAGATGATAAAGGTGTTTTATGAAAAGAAATGAAAGCCGTTGATAAGATATAAATCTAAATCCTGCCTTTCACCACCACCTCATGACAACTTCACTTCACCGGATGTGGTGAAGTTGGTAAAGCGTGTGTTTACTTCCTCCTATCTAGAGACGATGTGGTTATAGCAGAGAACGAAATGTACAGCTAACAAGGCTTTTATGAACGTATGTGTTGGAGCTGCTGATGAGAGTCAGAGTCAGGTCACAACACGCACGTTCTCTGCTCGCCCAAAGACTAAAAATAGAGGCTGTGGTTTTGAAATGATAAAAAACACAGGACAAATTTGACTTCAGGACATGAATGTGATACAGGGACCATTTAAATCCTCTGCTTTCTCTTTCTTTATCTCACTCTCTCCTTCTCTTCCCTGAACAGGCTGTTTAAATTTAACACACCAGTCACCTTTATTGCTCTGCACAGCTGAGTTCCTGTCCTGCATGCTTTCCTACAAGCTGGAAAGCACCTGAGATAGTGCACACAAAGACCAAGGTCACTGACAATGGCTTAATGGGTTCTATGTCCTGTACAGTAACACTGTTACGCAACAGTTACATTAAGCTAACATTAAAGAAGCACAAAGGGCAGGACTCAGTCTCCATAAAAGGTTTTTTATTACTATAAACTGCAGGCCAACTTTTAAATGATGCAAACACACCTGTGACCTTTGCTTCCAGGAAAATCTGATGATTTAAAAAGCACCACAAAGAGAATCAGAGGTAACAGTCCTGAGCTAAAGAAAAACTTTTTTATCATACTTTGGTTGTTAATGTAACAGGTTAGTACTCTTGTGTTGTGTAGATTAAATGATGACCCGCTCTCAGTCACTATTCGGCTTGGACCCATATTTATGTCGGCTCTGGTGAATGAAAACAGAAAACCAGTGTCCACAGCCAGCTCTCATTAACAATGCAGCTCAGCATGCACACGAGTCCAGAGACAGCAGACTGTAACAGAGCTCGGGGGCACATCCGTCAAGTCTGCATGGGCTTGTCAGTGTGGCGTTCAAGTACACAAATAAAATAAGAAACAACAACTAATACATCACAATAAAACAACAAAATAAGACAGTAAATAAAACAGTAAGAAAACAGGTAAGTCAGGTAAGGCAAGACAGCTTGTAATGCTACAGTAAGTGGACTCACCAACTTATTAACTCTGTTACCAGATATTGTATTGCCAGAGCAGATATTGTAAAGAAGACAAAATAAATAATGTTGTCAGTGAACATTTTGCAGATATGTTGACAATGTTTGCTCATTATGTTTATAAAAACTGTCATTTAGGCAGCATTATGTTTTCCCAGAATGTATTTGTTGTTGAAATTGGTAAACTGGGTATCCAACCCGTTCTCTTCAATCTGTGAACAAATAACACGACTTAACACTTTCAAATTGAGTGCAGTGCATAAGCTCAAGTCCAATTTTGTGTGTTCCCATTAACATCTGTGGACAGTAGATCCACAGTCCAGTAACCTTCACTCTCATGGTAACAAAAATAAACATGTGGTTAATGTGAAATGGTTGCAGTTTGGTTTGGTTTAGGCAACAAGGCTACTTAGTCAGGTTAAGAAAAAGATCACGGTTTGGGATAAAATAAGTATGTTACATTACATGGAAGTTAAAGGTAAAATATGCAGATTTGTTTGTAAACGGCCTGTCCGATAGACTGAATGTAGTGAGGGACCACCATCAGCAGGAACAAAGCAGTGAATCAGAGAAATAAAATATTATTTTCTGATTGTCTCACAGCTGTTATGTTCTAAAGCACAACAAAAACACGCCCACACTTCCACACAACACTGGGTTTTGTGTGAATACAGCTGAAGATCCTCAGTCTGTTTCGCTTATTTGAAGCCTGTGGGTAAAACTCTTTCTGCAGCTCTCACAAACAAACAAGCAGGGGAAGAGACAGACACGCAATGGAACCATTGGTCGCTATGTTTTTATTTTAGAGTCCCGACCTCAAAACCTGTGTGCCGTATTGGCTGGGGGCTACACACCACTGGCATACACGTGGCAGCCCAGAAAACATGATTTTTGTAAGAGTCTATAAATATCCTGCATATTCCTCCTTTGATTACACATATAACCTTAAAATTTTAAACAACAGTGACTTTTGGTTTCACACAGGATGGTTCCCGGCCTCTTGGGTGAAAGTCCTGTGTTCATTTTACCCATTAACCCCCTGAACTCCTCCATACACAGACTTTCTCACAGTTTATCTTATGTCACCTGACATTTTTTTAATGGGAAGGATTGCCGCATCATCTGCATGGAAAATTGTGACTTATGCTCAAAGACTAAAGTCGTGTTATTCGTTTGCCAACTGAGGAGTCAAAATCTCTAATAAAAGTAAGAGAAAGAGAAACTGTTATCTATTGTGCAAAAATGTGCTTTTGATTTCACAAGTCTGTCTCCCAGCAACTGTCCTGAACAGGCTGGATTTACACCTCTATCACCCATTTGTCTAAAGAGGAACTTCAACAATGTGTCTCTGTGCAGATAAGTCACATGGCAGGACAGCAGGAAAACTTTCAGTGAAAAATCTTTGTCCACAGTTATAATAAAATACCTTGTGTCAACAGGGTGGGCGTGGCGACATGTCTGCACGCCGATCCTTCCACGGCTTCACAGCCAAACTTCAAGGTGACACAGCGAAACTTGGCCGGACGTTTACTCGGGGGCTCTGCAGGCCAGCTGCACGTGCACGCATAAACACTGAGTCATGAGTCAGGGATGCAACCACCAACCCCCCCCCCCCCCATTCCCTCCATCACACCACCTCATCCCTCATGAGCCAATGAGAGAAGCACAACACACCTTTGTGCTCCGCTCTCCTGGAGCTCCACATACCAAAAGTGCCTGAGGTCACAAAACAAACACACGCTGCAAAAATATATACGTTAAACCAATGAAATACAGCAAAGTAAGAGGAAACTATCACCTCCAGTTATTTATTATAAGGCGAAAAAAATAAACTACTAATACCTAAAGAGATGATTTGAATGTACTTTTTAAAAAGATGATTGAAATAAACTCCTTCTGTGAGATGGCTTAAGTGACTTTGACATGTGATGTGCTATTTATCCTAAAGTGAATTGTATAGACACAGAGATAAATAGCACACAGTTCTTCACAATTAATTGGAAGATGCTGTTTATTAAAATGTTAAGGAAGGATGTAAAATAAACATCAAAGTATGATTTACATATTGATTCCTTGTCATTTGCAGGTGCTTTCACCATTTCATGTGTCAACTGAAAAAATAAATAGTTATTAAAAATAATGACATGTTCGTGCTGTGCTTGATAGAAGATTTCTGCATATTTGTGAAATTCAAACACATTTTAATTTTTCTTGTAATCAGATTTTTTTGTTGCTTTGTCTCTTATTCAAGATGTTGTCATGTTCTGCCTTTTTTGTTATTACTTTTGTTTAAAATATTCTGCAGCCTTCAGTGTCATGTTACCCATTGTGTCACGCAGAGGTTTTTGTCAGTCACATCACAGAAAAGTGTGACCGTGGGTGGATGCTTGTCACTGTTGAGAAAAGCAATAATAATAATATATTTTATTTAAAGGCGCCTTTCAAGGCACTCAAGGACACCTTACAATCACAGATTAGAAACAAGCAAGACCATAAACAGCAACAGCTCACAAAAACAACAAACAAAATACACAATATACAAAACTGAACTGAGGCAGAATCAGAGAGAGTATGCCAGTTTAAAAAGGTGCGTTTTAAGACGGGATTTGAAGGTGGAAAGAGAGTTAATACTACTAAAATATTGTGGGAGAGAGTTACAGAGGCGGGGGATCAGAGCAGCCGAAAGTTTTGGCTCCCATGGCAGACAAGAAGACAGATGAGTGGTGAGTTGGATAGCGGAAGAGGATCTGAGAGCACGGGAAAGAGTGTGAACATGAAGGAGTTCAGACACCACGGGGCTGGGTCATGAAGGGCCTTAAAGGTGAGTGGAAGGAATTAACTAAATTTTGATTCCTTCCCTTCGTAGGCAGTAATGATGGGATTCATTCCCTCGTTAAGTGCAGCTTTTGGGAAGAAAAACTGCTTATCAAGGCCAAACCAGTGGCCTCCTTGTGGGAGAGAGCAAAGACCACCAACATGAATCAGTCACTCGAGATGTTTTGCCTTAACATAACATAAATGTTAAGGACAAATATTGCACTACTGTTTCAGCCACAAGTGGATTTTCTGAAATTACAGGTTTCTTTTTATTTCAGCGGCTTTGAGGGGGATGAGTGTCCGCCACATCACAGGCTTGTACAGCTGTTTACTACTTCAGTCTTTTGCTGCCATCATAATGTGTTAACATAGTAGGTAAGTCAGGACAGAAAACCTCTTTGTGAACCTCCTAACAGGCGCCAAAATGTCACACACGGCATAACAAGACCCAGTGACAAGGAAATAAAATCAAAACTAAAAAAAAAGTCATCCTTTTTACCTTAAAAGTATAAATGCTGATGACTCAATAAAGCAGTGTTTCCTGTTTTTATTGGGTCGCCAATTGGCAGAGTGAAATACATAAAACTGCTATGATACAGGAATTCATTTTCCTAATTAAAATTAAGAGTAAATGTCTCGCTCAGACACACTAAGGACTGAGTGTATTCCTCATCTTTCCCTGCACAGACTTTCAATACATTGGCATTTAAACAGGAAACTTTCCAGTTAGGAGCCTGCCATCTCTGAGCTTTAGGTCACTGCTGCCATAAATTGTAGGAAAGGACACATTACGGAGACACAGGAGGACAGTAGCATCATTTGGGATAAAAACTAGACACTAAAGATAACATCACATTTGAGGCAAATGCATTTCTATGTCTATGAAAAGATGAGTTAAAAAATGCATACCTGCTGTACTTTCAGTCTGTTGTAGTAGTGATTATTTCAACTTAACATGTTTGCTTGGCCTCCGATGACATATCATGGTCATTTTATGATTTATTGCAGTAAATATAGTACAAGTTTCTCCTGGGTGTGCATGACACTGACCTCTTTGACTCATTTTAAAATAATTCACCTTACTGACCTATTAATGAGCATTCTTCAGTCCTTAGGCAACTGCAGCATGAGGGCTAATGTACATGTTCTCGTAAGCAAGGCCGTTCAGCCAGACCTTTGGTGCACAAAGTTAAACCTAAAGGCATGTTTCAATACTTTAGAGGATAAAATGGGTCATAGAACTACAGCTTCATGAAATGATCCATTTCAAATGAAAGATGAAGATGTTTCCATTCACTGCTTCGTATGGGAAAAAGAAGAAATACAACACTAAATCTCATGCTCTTGCTCCCATTCTTCCTCTTTTTTGCAGATTTCCAAACTTGACCTTAGTCCATGTTTGTCTCTTCCTCTAAATCTTACTGACGGTGACCACAACTCTGTTTACATGGGGGCTCTTCCCTCGATTAGTTTTTGTTTTGCTTACCCATAAAGCCTGACGTCAGAACCCAGGATAGCGCTTCCTCCCGAGGGACGACCACAAGAGGATGAGCTGTGAGAAGTGAACAAGATTAAAAACCCACAGGGAGATTCGTTCCTGTGTTCACTTTGTCAGCTGTGTTATATAACTTATAGAACTGGTGTGATAGCAAAATAAAGTTGACCACAAATTGACCCCTGTGGGATACCATAGTGACCAGGATGATCTCATAGTCAGCCACAGAACTTCTGAAGTTAATAATGCTGAAAGTGAGACAAATAGTTCCCCTATTTAACAGCCTACAAACATTTAATAAATAGTTTATTACAGACTGTAATGTAGTTGTACACAGCTGTAAGGACATTTTTTAAGGACAGTGTTTATTAATGTACAGTATTTGCCGACAATTCTAACTGTAAAGGCACGATTGGACGACTGGAGCTGCTGTCTCTGTCTGCAGCTAATCCCACATACTACTGGACCCATTAGTCTGATGGTGTGTAGGCACATCTATGACTGTATGGACCCCTTTGCATGGACCCCTAGTGACTGCAGTGATTCACAATTTAAAAAAAAAAAAAACCTATTTAATTGACTGTTTTATTCCGACTGCTAACTCTTCACTCCCCTTCGCTGATCAGTATAAGGACCACAAGTCATCAGCGACTGCTTAGGCTAAAAGCAAAGTTTACCTCATCTGTTGCAGGTCACATTTTGGCCTTTTTCATGGCTCAGAACTGACATCCATAGAAAAGTTTAGTTTCATCTCAAACCGGACATGTGCAGAATATTCAATATGGGTATGATACACAATGAATACATTTGTTTTGTTAGCTTTGGCACCATCTGCATACTTGCAGCTGCACAGCCGCCATTTTGTAAACAAATGAGAGATGCAGACTTTATTAGAAAAATCGACACAACTTGGTTAATTCTAAACCAATTTTTGTGAAATTTGGTTTGTTATTAACTGAAAAATTGAACTTGATATTTGTTCTTTGTTGGAATTAAATTTAGTTACTGGTGGTGATCTAATCAGCTCTATATGAAAACACAGAGCTCTGCTACAACTACGACCTTAAGGGCCCTCAAAAGCCAGAGAAAACATATGAGTCTTAAGCTTTTCCTTAAAAATATCAACAAAGGTGGAACACTTTATTGAAAAACGTAGGCTGTTGCAGAGGTTTGGAGCGGCTACAGTGAATGCCCGATCGCTCTTCCCCTTCAGTCTTGATCGTGGGACAGCTAAGAACAGCTGGTCTGAGGATCTGAGCGATTGAGGGTTGGAAAGGGGGCAGTACTGGGGTGCCAGGCTGTGCAGAGTTTTAAAAACAAATAAAAGAGCCTTAAATTCTGTCCTTGTACTTTACTGGAAGCCAAGTGAGAGACGCCTGAACCGGTGTAATGCTGTCACATTTCTTGGTATCAGTCAGTAATCTGATGGTGACATTCAGCACCAGCTGCAGGCGAGCCAAGGATGACTGGTTGATTCCCAAATTGAGGGACCTACAATAATCCAGTCGAGAGGAAATTAAGGCATTTGTGACTATCTTGAGGTTACTGAAAGAGAGGAATGGTTTGATCTTGGCGATATTTCTGAACTGGAAAAAACAGCTTTTCGCAGTGGAGTTTTTGTGTTTGTCAAGTTCTGAAGTTGAGTCAGAGATGATACAGAGGTTTCTGGCATGAGGATGCAGGTTGGGAAGGACCCCAAGTGGTCAGCTGTACCCCTGGTGGGGCACCAAATAATACCATTTCAGTCTTATTGTCTTTTAAATGGAGACTATTTTTATCCATCCAGTGTCTGACTTCCTGGAGACAATCAAGCAGCAACCAAACTATGTTGTTATTGTTATAACTATTGTTATTACTACTAAATATGGGGACTTAAAGTAAAGTGTTTTTGCTAATAACTTGACAGCATGATCATCTAATCATTTCCAAGCTCTACTGTTTGAAGACAAATTCTTTAGTAATGATTTAAATGGCTTGTTCCTCAGCACATATACAGTATATAACATAAATAATGTAGGAGCCAATTAGTACTACACTTCTTCCACTTACCACTGTGGTCACAAAGATAGAGCGTAAGGGTCAGCAGCTCAGTCTGTCTCCTCTTATAGTAAATCAAACCAGCACACCATGGAAAAATAGGACCGTGGTTCATTGATTGTGTTATGCAAGGAGCAAAAAAAAAAAGCTTTCTTCTTTCCGTAAACTACAGATGCATGCGGAGTCCATGAACAAAGCATGAATAATCTGGAATCTTAAGTCAGAGAAGAGTTTATATTCTTAACTTTTTATTCATCCAAAAGAAGTGTAGATAGAGTACAAAATTATCCTCTAAATGTAACTGAGATGTTAAAGGTACAAGATTGTTGTGCAGCGCTATGCAGTTACAGTATAATTCTCTATCTGCACCGCATGAAGCCCACCAAATACAGATGACACTGTTTATTGACAAAAATATCACTTTGGGCTATAGATTCTCCACAGTGGGTTGTTTTATAACTTACTTATGCAATCTGCAATGAATAAATAGGAGTGACAGGGCACTGACCTCTCTTTAAAATCATTCACCTGACAGACCTATTAGCATATGACAAGAATACCACAATAACTTCTGTGTCCCCCAACTAGAGATATTTGAGCCAGTAAACAATAGCAGGTCTGTCTTTTTACACTTACACACTTTACAGTGATTCATTTTCTTTCCCTCGCTGCTCTCCTCTCCATCAGCTCTTGTTGACTGCAGGCAGGGCAGCTTAACATCGACCCCTAATGTCTCAGCCAACCACAGCCCATCGTCTTTCCCTGCAGGGAGTTACACCTCCCCTCGCAGATCAGATCATTCCAAACAAGGAGCCTCTCATGGCGGGGCAACAACAATCCGAGACAGGCCGAATCAGATTACGCTCACAATAACATTTACATTTTAGGCATTTAGCTTACACCCTTATCCAGAGCCGTGAGCAGCAGTGTGTGCAGAAGGAGTACAGTACTCCTGCAGTACATCAGGACTACAGGAAACCCGAGTGAGGAGGTCAAGGGTCAGAGAGAGAGTAGACTGATGTGAGAGTCGGTGTGAAGAAAAGAAAAGCAAAATCTGTTTGAATGTATGTATGGGCATCTAACTATTGATTCAGGACAAACTTGAAAATTTGTGAAATCGTCTTTAAACCACCAGTCTCTATGTACCGTATATTAAATAGTAAAAGTGAGGCTAATGCGGAATTGCCTTAAACCTGCATTCTTCCTAATAATCAGCAGGGGGCGACTCCGCTGGTTTCAAAAAGAAGACGTTACATGAACCTTTATGGCAAAATGACTCCTCGCTTGATGTATGACCTCAGTAAACAGTTTTATAATGAGTTTATGGTCTCAATCGCTAGTTTCAAGTCTTCTTCATTTAAAGTAAAATAGACAATATACCAGGGTATGTTTTAAAGTGGGGCTACAGTGTGACTGACAGTTCATTTTCAGTGAGAAAGCCCAGTGTAACACAAAGGGCTAAAGGCTCATTTATGCTCCCTTTACCTACGAAAACAGATATTTACATCTTAAATGATACAACTGTCACTGCTCACATACTTCCATGCGTCCTTTACTTAGCATGGATGTTAAGCAATATATCCACTAGGGGGCATCGCTCAGCGTCAACCCGAAGAAGAGGAAGAGTCAAAAGTTTCTGTTCCTACAAAACAAAACAGACAAACGAAAACCAAGCACCACCCAAGTCACAGTACGTCACCCACTAGCTCTACACCTCTTGTCGGTACTGTGCATGCTCTGGTTGTAAAAAAACAAGATGACAACCCCTATAATGCCAAGCATGAGACACTTGGTTCAAACCCAGAGAAATCCGCATTTTATTCAAATAACGATGCCTTTCATTTGGTCGCCCATTACAACGTCTAGTCAAGTAGGTCTATCTGCAGATTCACAGTAATACAGGATACACCTACTATATGACACACTCTTGAAACTTGAAGTTGCAGTTTGCTTAGGTTTTGGCACCAAAAGTACTTGTTTAGGTTTAGGAAAAGGTTTGGGTTAAAATAAGTGTCTTATTCCTGGAAGTTCTCGGAGGATGTCATGTATTAAAGTGGGTGTGTGATGAAGTCTGCTGCAGACAGACCCTCTAGTTCCTGTATCCTCCGTTATAATGTTATTGTCTTTATTAAGAGACCCCTAGCAACAGATACTACACACAGTGCGTTTAAAGGCTCTGTAGGCTAGATCTATCTAATTTGTAGAGTCAATGTCAAAGTCTTTAGATTTTAATTGATGTTGTAAACATCTGGACAAAGAGCATCATACTACATACTGTACTTGGATAGCAGTTAAATTAGCTCCTCCGTCGTTTCCACCAGTGCTGATCCTATGGCTAACATAACAACAGCAGCCAGTAACAAAAGTGAAACAACCATCAGTTCAGAGAACAACAACATATAATTGGGTGTACACATGAGGTTTACTTCCACTTTAACATGAAAATTGTTTAATATCCTGTAGAATTTGAGTATTGCATCTTATCTGCTTTTATTAGTTTATTTTCAGTTTCAGTTTTTTGAGCCATTTCTGTTTCAGTTTTTGTTTTTACAGACATCCGTTTTTAGTTCCTACTTCAGTGTATGTATAGTTTTGGCTCGTTGCCTCGGTCTCTCCCATACTCTGCTGATAACTGACCACAGCAGCTTTATGTTATCAAAAATGGAGAAGGAGAAGGAGAACAAGTTTGCAACACAGTTTCCATTGTTTATACATGTATCTTCAGTGTGTCAAATGAACATAATTACATTCAGAAACTTTGCACACTGACCACTTTTATAATGTTTTCTGAGAATCAGAAATGTACTTAGGCAGTGATTATGATTACTGTGGTTGTCTTACTTCTGAGGAGGAACAGGGAGAATTTTTAACAAGCTCATGCAGGTACTGCTTAATACATAATTCGCTGGTTTCAGAGGCCCCAACAGTGCCTGAAACCCGCATTCAGATCAATCACAACCAGTCAGAGCAGCAGTTGGCACAGACACGTACAGGCTGAAACGATAATAATTGGGTTGATTTCAGTTATTAATCTTCTTCCACATGACTCAGATGACACATCTAGTCCATGCTGTGTGAAAACAAACCTCTCCCCTCCTGGAGGAGGGAGGCCAGCTTGATACAGACGTGTAAATTTGATTAAATTACATGTTGAGTGTTTCAGCTGCTGTTTGGTGCCAGAAGATTTGACACTTGACTCTGATGGGATTAGAAATACTGTCCAGCCACTAGTGTTTATCCTTAAACCTCCCCCTCAAGATGTGCAGGAGCAAAGATCCTCACCTGTGCAGTTGCTTTCAGCCAACTGAAGTCCGTAGTATTTGATGTGGGGTTGTATGAGTTACTTTTTGATAGTCAATGTATCAGCTACAGTAGATGAGCAACTGTGGACAAGGTCAGCAGCAAAACATATTTTAGCAACCTTGAAAAGGTCAATTCCAGACCAGTTTTTTGGGGCAGCAGGCCAGTTATTTTATCAGAGAGGCACATTTTATCAGGGCAAAGAGATAAAGAAAGTGACATAGTCACCTTTCGTTATTTGTTCAGTAATATGGGGTCAGCGCCGATGATTTCAAAAGTGATATTTCATTATTTGTAGGTTCTGGAGGGGCCACAGGGGGGGCAACTCATGTAGAGGGCACTGCTCCTGTTGGCCTCCCTACATTGTCTTATTAAGTGTGTGCTATATTAGATTTTCACCACTTTACCTTGTGTCAGACAACCTTTTTTTGACAGGAAACCACCATTATATAAGCTTTCTCCAACCAACCAAAACTCCATGGGTGAAATCAGTCATTTTACCTCGCAGAACACAGAGGTTGCTGTTTACCACTGACTCGATCAATTAGTTTGTTTGTGTTGTTGTGTGACTTTGGTGTTTTCAAAGGATAGTTTAGATTCATAGAAGTCACACAATAATACAAACAAACTAACAGATCAAGGCAGCAGTAGATCAGCAACTTCTGCATAAAATTGCTGATTTCACCCATGGAGTTTGGTTGGTTTGGAGCAAGTGATATTTGGCTGCAGAATATAAGGAAAAGGTTGTCAGACAGCAAGGTAAAGCACTGAAAATATTCTAAATATAGTGTACACTGGCTGATATTGATTTTTTTTTTTTTTTTTTTTTTTTTCAGGTGGACCTTTTTGAAGTGACTAAAACACCTTTTATTACTGACCCTGTCCACATTTTTACATGACTTAGTTTCCATGCTGGTACTCCTCTGGGGATGTGCCAACTGGCATCTACTTCATACAAGCCCACATTAAACAATCTGAACTATCCTTTTAAACAACAAAATGTGAAACGTGTGGTGGCATGTGCAAAGGAAAGTAAAGAAACTGCAAATGAGTTACTGCTGTTGGGGGACTTTCTCTCAAGTCTCCTCCTCCTTCTGTACATTTCAGTATTATGCAGGATATCTGACGCTGAGCTCTGCCACACCCCCTATTTCTGCTTTAAGAGTATTTGCAACGGACTTGTTTTGCATTCATGGTACATAGTGTTCTTTTAGCCCTGAAAAGCAAGACGATTGGGCAATATGCTCAAGTCAAAACTGACTCGTCTCATCAGATTACCTCCACCATTGTTTTTCTGCTCTGCAGTTCTGAGAGAGAGAGAGCTATGTGCTAATCTTGCGTTCTTTCCAAGAAAAATACATTCCTGAACGCTGCTTTCATGTTTGTCACATTATGGAGGAGAAAGTTTCTCCCTGCAGACCTGGCAGCCAGCCAGCACTCCCAACCAAACAACCCGGGCACGTGCACGTCGCATGGGAAGGGAAATAGATTGTATATGCCTTCTACACATTTAACACAGAGGGAATATATTTGCACTATCTGACCAACTCACAGTGTGTTTCAGCAGGCAACCACAATCTGAGCTGACTGAAAGAGAAGCTACACTTGGGTCATTCATTCATGCCACTGAAAAGTGCAAAGACAAGAAGCCAGACAATAAAAGAAAGTGTGAATTTACAGTTTATTTTAATTTATATTCCATATTCCTCTTTAAGTCACTGTCCAGTGACAGTGCATCTGCACCATGCAAATGTGGTGACTTTTTCAGATGAATGATTAAATCTGTCCTTATACTATATAAAATACTCTCCCAATTCTTAAGCCTTATAAACCATTTAAAAACCCACTGGACTGTCTAAAAAAAATGAATTGTCACAAAGCTGAAAACAAGGCAGTTTTTCTTAGCTCATTAAAAGTTGATGATCCGGAGAAAGTTGGTTTGCACAGGACTGAAATGTTTCACCTCAGTGACCCTTTATAATACTATAATGTCTAATGACAAATTACAACTGCAAATTATGATGACTTAAGAGAGGTAATGTTCCTTGAAATTGCTCAACAAAACCCTGAGATATTCTGGTGTACAAATCAACAGAAGGAGAAATGGCTGTTTAATTTTGAGTTTTTTAACAATAGAATCTGCAGCATTGTTGTTAATTACGCCATTCAAAGTTTCTGATAGCAAGAACAAAGCAGTAAAAGAGAAAACATAAATTTTATTTTGTTATTTCACATTGGTTATATTCTAAAGCACACCCCATTCACACAGTACGCAGATTTTGTGTGAACAATCCTCAGTCTGCTCTGCCTACATGTGTGGATGTGTAAAACTTTTTCTGCAGCTCTCACAGACTGAGAGCAGAGGAAGAAGATGGAGAATGTGATGTAACCTCTACATTTTTTAGAGCCCTGGCCTCACAACCTGCACACTGACTAGGGGCTACACACCACTGAACAGGCTGAAGCTCCAGAAACGTCCAGAAACATCCAGAAACGTCCAGAAACGTCCAGAAACGTCCACATAAAAAAATAAGAAATTCCAGGCAGAGGGCAGGGTCTCTGCATGTACAGACACCACCACACACTTCTAGTGGGTCAGCTAAATAAGTGTTTCTCCTCATAAAATGATCAGCAGCGCTACAATAACGTCAAAAACAGTGTAAACAAAGTCTGGCTGGTGAGCTAAGAAACGATACCCTCTCCAAATGTCGGTGTTGTTGGTTAGTATGAGCAGGTGCTCATTTCAGAGATTTTAGGCTCTGAGATCATCACCTTCTGTTCTGAAATCACGCTGTGGCTTGTGGTGACGGTACCTCGAGATACTGACGATTGATTTATTTGTAAAAATCCATCACATCATGCATTTTGGGCTCTGTGTGGAGCCTCCATTGTACTGAGGAGAGAACAAAGAGCGCCACAGATCCCTGAGACAAAGAGAGACAGATCATAAGCAACACAAAGCAACAAGTCGATTTTGTGGAACCCTGAATTACAACCGTGGGAGGAGCAGACATAAACAAAGCTGCTCTCTCTGCGTGTCGTTTGGGGATGTTGTTTGTTCCGACATGGTCGAATATTCCGGGGAGCAGCTCTGTGCTGTCTGCTCCGTGACCCCTCTGAAGTTACATTGATTTCCATGAGGTCTTGAAAAGGGAGGGGAGCTGCAAGCTGATCCCCCCGTCTTTAGAGTCAACAAGGCAATTGATGTGAACCAGCGCTGACGTCCTGATGTCACAGCATGTACGTCCAGGCATGTGGGCGTCACAAGCCTGAAACAGATGTCTCATTGGCCAGATCATCAGCTTGATGTTGTCTTCAAAGGATTAATTCACGACACATAATTCAGTTATGAATACCACACAGAGCAGAGCAGAGAGTTTCCAACCAGTTTTAGAGCAAGAGAGCATAAGTGGACACTTTAGTTTTAAATAATAATCAACTAAATCAGCACCTTTTTAAATTCATGATGTATTGAGCTTATAAGATTTAAATTTAAGCAAAAAACAAGCAAACAAAACAACTACAATACATGTTATGGTGTCTTTATAAACAATGACCATATCATTAGATCCAGCTTTTCTCATAAACCTCTCATTCATTCAGTTTGTTGCTATATGAAAAGAACTTTAGTTTGTTATAGAGCAGTTAGGGTGGGAGTGGAAGGTCCACGTGTTTTTTTTTAGCTCTGGAGATGGCCATGTCAGTATATCAGTTTGTCTGTCTGACTGCTACTTTGTTCCAGACTGAAACTATCTCAATTGTTATTGCAGGCATTGCTATGAATTTTGGTTTACACATCCTGGTCCCCCTCAGGATGAAGAACTTTGGTGAGCAACCTCAGCTGTTCTTTGTGTTCGGTGCTAAATAGTAAGTAATAGCATGTTAACACACTAAGCTAAGGTGGTAAACATGGTAAACACTCAATCTGCTTAGCATCAGCATTAGTAGCCTCACAGAACTGTGAGCATGGATGAGCTGATCACAAGTGGAGACCTCTGCATCAGTTCAGTCACCTGCCACTACGACGTGTCTCACATGAGAGATGAGCGACTACTTGTGATTGCATCTCAGCCTCCCGCTCTATTTGCAAACAAACAAGGTAGCTACATCATTTCAGTGTGCAAAAACCAAGTTCACCGTTGTTTTTAACAGGTGGCCTAACAGTATTAGCCAGCATGCTGGGACAAATGGGCACACAAAGAAAGTTTTTACACGAAGAAAGAAATAATTTAATGATTTGCTGAATTTACAAGAGGGACAAGATATTTAAGAATTTGTAATAGACAGCTTCTTCTCATTCAACAACTAACAAAATTGGGTGATTTTTAAGGAAGTTTGAGGACTCTCCACAGTCAATAAAGAAGTAGCCTATATTGGTTACTGATACAGTTTTTTGTTTTCTTTGTGGAGTTTGACACAAAGAAGTAAGTCGCACTTCAGACATGGAGTAGCCAAAGGTACAGCAATGCTGCAACAAACTGACAGTGTTTTTCACAAGGAAAGGAACAATTTAATGTATTGCTTTTAATTCTGAATGTAGAGGATGGCACAGATTTGCCATCGCTGTCTTGTAAGGTTTAATAAGTTTCTCCTCACTCAACAACTCTCAAAATTATGCTATTTTTCAAGGGAATCTGGGGATTTTGCTGTGTGCTCACAAACATTCACTGCTTATATCGGTACGTTAGAGAGCCCTTACACTTAATTTGAATTTCAGTAAACATTACAGTGTACTTCCAATACTTCAATGTGGCTGAAGACATTCATGTTATTCACCTGTGCTTAGAACCAATCATATCAGCCATGTTAATACCAGGTGTAAACAGGGCCACAGTCGTACTGATTTGTGTTAAAGATTTTTACCTGCCATCAGAACATCAATGTGGTAAATCAAATTAACAAAAAAAAAAACAAAAAAAAAAACAACAAACATTTGATTTGATTTGATTTGATTGCAAACAACGCTCTCCTCTTGAACAGTACAGTATGCAGCATGTTGAGAACATTTCTAGCCTTTTGCCGTGACTTGCTGGCTGCCTCTTTGGCTTTGAATTAGTGGGCTTGTTAACTTTTAACAGCAAAAACCTGCTTTGTTTTCACTGTGTTGTACATTACTTTGACCCATGCATGGAAAAAAAAACTCCAAGACATGCAAAGACTGAACTCTTTGGCCCTAAAGACAAAACATACTGTATTTGACCATGGATGAATCTGCAAACTCAAACACCTAACAAACTCCCTGCATTCCCCTCCAACACAGTACATAACAAAGCCTGATGATGTCTTCCAAAACAACCTGCTGATACGTCCTCCCATTCAGATGCCTCAGTGCTGGGGGAAAAACAAATTGTGCTTGTTTTGGTTTGTCTGCCAGCATTCCCTCCAGTGTTGTTGTGATTTACTGATTTGAAACGTAAGAAGAAAAACAAGTCAAAATGACAGACTTCCTCCAGGCAACCTTGAAGAGTCTTTTCTGCTCAGGCGAATCCTGATTGCGTACATTTTGTATTTTGTTTTATCAACAGAAGAAACAGGTAACAACAACGCCAAATATGGCCTGACAAGGCCGACTGACTTTAACACATTACAGATTTATACAGTCAGATTGCTCAGTCACAAGAAGGGCTGAAAAAGGAAGTTTGATATCAAGAGTCCTTGGTCTGCTGACTGTTTACCCACCACAGTGTCTCGAAACAATGTAATTATGCAGCGCATCACTTATTACAATGTAACAGCACATTGCAGACATGGTAACAAAAAAGTGATAATAGATACAAGAGCATCCAGGGTCAAGTTTAAAAGTTATGAAATTGTAAAGAGCAGGCTCAAAAAGTACAGACAACAGAAAAGCAGAAGTAAAGTGTCAGAGGAGGAAACTCAGCAAAAAATCCTCTCTTCGTCTCGCCCCACATAGAGCAATGCTCACAGGATTGCATAAAGCATTGTAGGGCCTTATAACACATTGTGGATTTATTAGAGAATATACTAAAACACAGGGGTCATATTTTTCACTGCACATGTTTTTTCCATCTTCTGGTACAATACGATCGTCACTAAGGACTGAATCAGGAACGACCTGAATTAATGAATCTTAATGAGTCCTGACTGTCATTCCAGGACAAGATAACAGATAATGATGAGTTACTAGCAGTGGTGGAAAGAGTACTCAAGTACAAGTACTGTTACATTACTAAAATAGTACTCAATTACAAGTAAAAGTACTGGTGTTAGAATAATATTAAAGTAAAAGTAGAAAGTACTAGTCTCAAAAACTACTCAGAGTATTAGTTACTTTTTACTGTTGATGTTTAATATATTATCAATAGCAGCATTCAATCAAAGAGGGTAAAGGTTTGAATTTTAATTCAACTTGTACTCAGTACTCAATTATAACTAAGTAACTAAATAGATTACATGTTGTCAAGGGTACTTAAGTACAAGTAAAAGTACAGACTTGAAAATCTACTCAGAACAGTACAAGTACCCAAAAAAACTACTCAAGTACAGTAACTTGAGTATTTGTAATTAGTTACCTCCACCCCTGGTTACTAGAAAAGAAAAATAATATATTAATCAACCAGTAGGTGATGATTAGTTTAGAAATATCTGTAAATCAACATACTGACCACTTTTTCTTGAATCGTTCCTGATTAACTCTGAACCAAACAAGTCATTAATTACTAAATATTTCATCATTACTCTTTTGGTCCTCCTCAAGTAAAGTTATACATCATACTGAGTAGTTACTAAGTAGTCAGAACATAATACTGAGTAGTTACGAGGTAGTCCTTTATGAAGTAATGACAGACTACTTAGTAACTACTCAGTGCGATGTATCACTTTAACTTGAAGGTGAACAAACACTTAGGTACTTAGTAATTAATGACTCATTTGTGCCAGTCCACAACTGATTCAGAGTTAATCAGAAGTGATTCATGAGGAAAGTGGTCATTATGTTGATTCATAGATGTTAAACATACTGAGTAGTTAGTACATCATACTGAGTAGTTACTGAGCAGTCAGTACATCAGACTGAGTAGTTAGTACATCATACTGAGTAGTTACTGAGCAGTCAGTGCATCAGACTGAGTAGTTAGTACATCATACTGAGTAGTTACTGAGCAGTCAGTACATCAGACTGAGTAGTTAGTACATCATACTGAGTAGTTACTGAGCAGTCAGTACATCAGGACTGAGTAGTTAGTACATCATACTGAGTAGTTACTGAGCAGTCAGTACATCAGACTGAGTAGTTACTGAACAGTCAGTGCATCAGACTGAGTAGTTAGTACATCATATTGAGTATTACTGAGCAGTCAGTACATCAGACTGAGTAGTTACTGAGCAGTCAGTAATCATACTGAGTAGTTACTGAGTAGTCAGTGCATCAGATTGAGTAGTTACTGAGCAGTCAGTACATCAGACTGAGTAGTTAGTACATCATACTGAGTAGTTACTGAGCAGTCAGTACATCAGACTGAGTAGTTACTGAACAGTCAGTACATCAGACTGAGTAGTTACTGAACAGTCAGTACATCAGACTGAGTAGTTACTGAGCAGTCAGTGCATCAGACTGAGTAGTTAGTACATCATACTGAGTAGTTACTGAGCAGTCAGTACATCAGACTGAGTAGTTAGTACATCATACTGAGTAGTTACTGAGCAGTCAGTACATCAGACTGAGTAGTTACTGAGCAGTCAGTGCATCAGACTGAGTAGTTAGTACATCATACTGAGTAGTTACTGAGCAGTCAGTACATCAGACTGAGTAGTTACTGAGCAGTCAGTACATCAGACTGAGTAGTTGCTAAGTTGTCCCTCATTGATGATGATGATGAGTGACTACCTTGAAACTACTCAGTATGGACTGACTACTTAGTAACTACTCAGTATAATGTATCACACACAAAAAGAGTAATTAATGATTAAGTAATTGTAATTAATGAGTTGTCACTCTGTTGCTAGTTCAGATATGGAGCTATTTGTGAGGGAAGTATGTAAATTCTCAGATACTGTATTTATAGCCTAATCATTACCTAATAATTCATTAATATAGTATCTCCCAGTCTATTCTTTAGTAACTCATCATTATTTACTCTGCAGTCCTACTCATTAATGATTTATTCCTCATTTGTTCCATATTAATTATCACATTTTTGTGTACTGTATTGTAAGGTGTTACCTCAAGTTTATTTGTTGAAACTCAGGTGACGTGTTTTGAGGCATATGACCATTGTCTGAATGAGGCGAGAGTGTTTTACTTGTGAGTTTCCTCAAGGTGAGTACTATAAAGTAAAACTGAGACCAAGGTGAGGCATTCAGATTAATTATTGTAATAATAATTTGAATCACTGTAAAATTTTGCCCATATACTTTCAAAGGCTGCAAACTCTAACTTCCAAGACTTTTTTAGGACAATGTGCACCCTGTTATATTCTTATTTGTCAAGTGTATGTCTGTCGTAATAGAGAATTACAGTGTTACCAAAAATAGCAGAGACTTTCTTCAACAGAGTCCATGACTAATTTTTACCGTCACAATCAAGCCCTAACATGGCACAATAACAAAGAATACTGACTACACCAGTTTCTGTATTCTTGGTCATAATTTCCAAGAACTAATTGAGCTTATTTAGCACTTTTAAAAAACGATTTAAAAGCCATCACTAATCTTTCCTTTTTACCAAGGATGACAACATCAAGGTTTCATTAACCACACTGTGAAAAGTCAGCAAAAACCTGACTGTGGCCAACAGACATAAAGTGCTCTGTGTGTTAAAACTATTAGGATTTCTCGTACTCATGGTTCAGGAGGCCTAGAACCAGGGCAGGAATTTAATGGCGGCCATGGCCACCGTGCCCCCTCAGTTTTCCTTACCTCCACCGCCACAGCGGCCTTGATGCCCAAACCTCACTGCTCCAGTTGACTTCACTGTTTTCTCCTCCACCTCTTTCCTGTCAATACGGTTTTTAAACACCAGTGTCTTCTGTTGAGATTCTGTTTGGGCAACATTAAGTGAAATGCAGCACACATAATCAGTGGTGGATTAGATTTAAAGCCTGGTATGAACCGCTGGAAAACCGGCCAGACTCATAACGGGTGAAAGTGCTCATGTGTACGAGTTCAAGAAAGGGAGTGTGTGAATATGGACAGAAGTGTCAAAGTGATATAAACTTTCTTTGATCATGAAGCCAAACGTTACTCTACAAATCTGTCGTTTACACAGCAGAGTGGAATCTCTGTTAACAGTGACAAACCAGATCTGCCTTATTTACACTCGTCTCTCCATTGCACCACTGTCCATGCGCTGTCTCTCGAAATGAAATCCCATCACTGTCAATGTGATTAAAAAAAAGTCATTCATTATGATGAGAAACTTTATCAAAATAATAATAAACGTTGCTCATTATTTTGAGCCATTACCAGCTATTTTAGAAAGTTTCTTGTCCCTGTACATACCATTAAAACAAATCTTCCTTAACTGTTAATAAATTCCTTATTTTCCTATTCTATTCTTTTATTTTATCTTTTATTTTGTTTTTATTTATTCTTCTGTACAGCACTTTGGTCCACTGTGGTTGTTTTAAAGTGCTTTACAAATAAATTTGGATTGGATTGATTATTGGCCTTCAAGGATCGCTACAACAGTTTACAGCATATACTTAATAGGTGTTTCTCTATTTTTAGATGCCCAGCGAGATGTTGAAGGGAAGGATTTTTTTTTTTTTTTTTTTGCAGAGGATGCAGGGAAACAACGTAACCCCTTAAAAACAGGAACATACAGTAGTTTGACGTCTTTGACATCAACGACCATCAACCAGAAAACCTTGTCATGTAATATCCAGAAATTTCTTCATTCATGTGACTCAACACTTCAGCTGTTGAGTCACCTGACTGCATTCATAGTGCCACGACAGCAAATCTACATGATTTTTTTTCATTATTATTCTTTATTTTAAAAACTAGTTATTTAGAAACTTAAATTTTATCTTCAGTTTGACCTGATTTTTGAGCTGCTGAGGCTGTCACTTTGAAAATCTCTGACCTGTTGGAGCTGTTAGTCTTGTACTGCAGAGTATGAAACTCAATATGTTGTCATTAAGTCTTTAATGTGCTCCACAGTTGAACTAAACACGGTTTGAAATCCCGACTGCCTATTGGCCCATCACAGTGAGGTGAGTTAACACGCACAAATGGTTTGGTTGGTGCCACTGGCTCTCGTGACATGTGATTTGTTATGATTAGGAGGGCGGGGTCGGAAATGACCATCGGGTCCTGAGTTTTTCAGTGTGTGTCTGTGTTTGCGTGTGTCTGTAAGTCTGTCGTGTGTGTGTGTCTGGTGGTGTGATTGACCAGGGCGTTCAGCAGACATTCAACAATGAATAGACAACAGCTCTGGCAGCTCACAATGACTCACACAATCTCAAACACACACACACACACTTAGACACACGAAATCTTAATGTACTGCCAGTAAATACAAGTTTATTTATAATGCCTAAAATCACACACTTCTGTCTGAGTACACTTTGTACAGCAAACAATACTCTTATCCAGACATGCAATAGATGCAACAGCTACTATCTGGTGAAGGCATCCAGCTTAATATTATTTTGCATAACAACAGATACGTGTTTTCCTGCAGACAGGCTCCTTGTAGAAACATATCACTTTGACCCCAGCCCTAACCTGTGACCAGTTTAACCCTGACCTAAACAACTTTAAAATAAAACTGTACCACTTTACGATAAGACGTCCCTTTTAAATTGTTTATAATTTGGTTATTAATTAGGCTTGTAAGTGCTTTATAAATCGTTAATAAGCATTATGACACATTAGATAAAAAGGGCAACATGACCTGCTGCTTGCCAAATAGTGAGCCCACATTTATCTGACTGTTAACCTCAGATCTCATTGTTTACTTTGTCCTCACTATCTGCAGCAGTTATACCTGTCAGTTTCATCACATATTTGTTAATATGTTACTAACATTTAACCGCCTTCGGCATATCTAAATAGTCAATAAGTTTAATTTGGCATGTTAAATTTACAGATCAAATTACCAGATTCATACCCTGAGGCTTTGGCAGTATTGTTCACCTTGACATTTTCAGCATACGCAGTTTTAAGGGATAATGTACAGTGAGCAGGTCATTATTGTGAAATAAACCCAACAGGGTGATGTTTGAATCATACTGAAGGGATGTGTATTAATAATAAATGAATATTTTGATGCAAAATATTGATTTTAAAATGATGTCACTGATTTAAAAGTGTTGTTTTTTTTTTTGCTCCTACAGAGGCTATGATCAGAACTGCAACCATAGAAACGGTCTGTTCTTCATAGCAACGGCCTGATATACAGAATAATAGACCTGAGAATACTGTAACTGACCAATCAGAATAGAGTATTTAACAAAGCCATGTAAAAAGTAAGGGATGATGTACAGTGAGCAGGTCATTATTGTGAAATAAATCCCGACAGGATGATGCAGGACCCCAACTCATAGCTGAGGAGTCTTGAATCATCCTAGAGGCTGAAACAATTAGTTAAATAATAAATTAGTCCAATGACAGAAAATGAATCGCCATCATCTTTTTTCCTGGTTCCAGCTTCAAGAATGTGAGGATTTGCTGCTTTTATTTCAATTATTTTTATTTATTTTTGAGAATTTGACTTTGGTTGGACAAAACATTATAAATGTGTCACTTTGGACATCTGGATAATTGTGATGGTATTTCACACTGTTTTCCAAAATCTTACAAACCAAACAATCAGTAGATCAATGGAGAAATTGATCACCAGATTAATCTATAATGAAAACAATCATTAGCTAGCAGTTAAAAAGTAGCCAACTACAACAGTAAAATGCTGCTTTTTTATTAATGCATCAGTAATAATAATCTAATGATACACAACTGTAATATATAACAGTATAACAGCCACAGCAGACATTTTTTTGTGTTGACTACTTTTCATTTTAATGCTTTAAGGACATTTTCCTGATTATACTACACATTTTAGACATAAAGTTTGGTGCCGTGCTCAGGGCCACTTGAACCACAGACAGAACCTGTTCTCTTGAATCAACTGGAAGTCCAACCGTGAAAAAGTTTCCTTACGCAAGTTGTTCCCAAAAGTCTCTATGACACACTGCATAAACACACACAGACACACACTCACATTTAGTGGCTTGTTTGTTTACGGTTTGTGCCATGCAACCACCTTGTAATTGGTTTCTCCTCAGAAACGTAATTAGTGATCGGGGATCCACTGCCGCAGTACTCGTTACAACTTGTCTAAAACATTTTGTAAAGGAAACACTTTGTCCTATTTGGCTCATGTGATTATGTTAACTTAATTTAGCTTTCAACAAAGACTTCAGAGGAAATTATCTCTGGTGGTCAAAGGCGGTTTTTGTCAAGTCGAAGTTCGTCTCTGTGGGCCTTTATCTATGGGGGGAGACACAAACAGGATGTATGCATTTCTTGGAACACGTTGCAGTCCAAATTATCCTTCAGAGCTCCTCAGATGTTGTTGTTCCTTAAGTTAAAGCTATAGCATGTATTCTAAAAACACATGCACCCACATTATAATTCCACAGTTTATGTCTTTCTGTGTGTCCTGTGCTTTATATTTTACATGTTCTGCATGTCTATATTTTGATTACATGATGAAAATTCTCTCCTTCTCTGTTTTTCTTATGGCATTTGGAAATTTTAGCTTTTTTTTTTTTTCTTAATCAGGTCAAAAAAAACAGATGTGCTAAAAGACCTGTTGAGCATGTTGTCCATTTTGAATCTGGGCCAAAAAACACCCAGAGGGAAGACTGGAGGTATGCAGGTTACAATGTGCGCATATACACGTAGAGTTACCCCTTCAGACATTTGAGAAACACGGCAAGCAGCAGAGGAAGAAGACTGTTGATCGAGTCTTATCCCCAAACATCGATTTGATGTTTTGGGTCCGTGGTTCGGGTGGACTCACCAGTCCAAAACACTGGTATTTGGCAACCTGGGACTGAGACTCAACAATCAGTTATCTTTCTCCAGAGTTGCATGTAGCAGCTTTAAGAAAAAGAACAAATACCTCGCTGTAAAAAATACTCCATTACAAATAAAAGTCTTTCATTGAAATTGTTACTTAAAGCTTGTACAAGGAACTTTCATATTTTGTTGATTTTGGAGGCTCCTGTGGACAAAAGCGGTGGCGTTTCCACTGTATTTACCACAAAATATAACATCAGAAATAAAATTATCTAAATAAAAATCTACTCCTGTTCCTTTTTAACTGGCCTGGTAATATGTAAACACAGGCCTGTTTCATCTGATTTCAAGGAGAATCCGGCCTGCTGGCAAGAATAACTATATAAGAATAACTATACAGAAACAGCCGATCTCTTTGCTGATGGCTTCGTTTGCTTATGTAGGTCACATAAAGGCATCAGTAATAAATTAAGATTCATAACAGTTAATAAATGCCTTGTAGTACATTTAAATAAAAGTAAACTGTAAAAATACTCTGTTACAAGTTAAAGTGTGTAAGAAAAGTACTCAATACAAAAAAAGGTCCCTGTGACTCTGATACTAATATATATTATATCATTAGATAATAATTGCTAATGCATTAATTTAAAAGCAGCATTTTACTGTTAAAATTGGTTGAAATGGAGCTCATTGTAATTATTTTATATAGAGCTGCAATTAACAGTTATTTTCAGCATGGATTAATCTGCTGAATCAATTAATTGTTTTGTTTGGAAAGCCTCAGAAAAAATTTAAAATGCCCAATCCATAATTATCCAGAGCCCAAAGTGACACCTTCACACTGCTTGTTTCATAAAAGTATTAAAATAATTACATGAAAAAAGCAGGAGATTCTCACGTTTGAGACACTGGAGCCATGAAAAGTTTGGCATTTTGCTGTTAATTAAAAAGTTGATTAAATCAATCAATTTTCAGTCGACTAAATGATTAATCAACTAATTCAGCTTTAACTGTCTATACTGTTAGTTAGTTATCTATAACAAAGCATCACATTTTATAAGCTCTTCCTTTGTTTTGTATGGGGAATTTTAAATTGTAAAGTCACCAGTAACTGCAGATCATTGTAGTGGAGTAAAAAGTACAATATTTCCTTCTGAAATGTAGTGGAAATGAAGTGTTTGTAGAATGAAAAGATAATACTCATGTAGCACTTGAGTAAATGTACTTAGTTACATTTCATCACTGATGACAGTTAACTCAGAACAATGTTAAGTCTTTTTTTGTAAGTGTAGTAGATAAGTAAAGCCTTTGACTGACACTTTGACAGACTGGATCTTCAGTAGTTTAGAGATTATAATTGCATGATTACATTAAATTAAATTTAACAATCCTTATATGGAAATTTTGTCATTGCAGGTCCAAATAACAGGATATAATACAGAAAAATACTGGAAATAAGAGTAAAGTAAAAGCTAACAGAGCTTTCTGGGGTTCACATCGAATGTTAGTCAAACCAAAAACTCTGTGTGTACAATTAAACAGAATTGAAGAAGTAACAGGTGTTTACAAAACTAAATGTGAACATGTAGGCCACTTTTCTATGCGGTCTGCATGCAGGTCTCTGTTAGAACCTGACTGTCTGCACAGATACACAGTTACAGAAGTAAACCGGTAATGAAAATACACAATAAAACACAAAAGTAAACCTCACTATCTGGACGAATAAACACAAACAGAATATTTAAGCAATTTATTTTCACTCAACAAACCGGACGGGCTGGTTTGATAACAGTCGAAACCAAAGTTCCAGAAAAGGTTAAATGACTCATTCTAACTTGGAACATCAGTCAAAAGAATCACATAAAGAACGATTGCGGGATCAAGGTAGATGTTGCATGATGGCCTGAAAAGTGATGAAACACGGTTCACTCCTGTCATCATGTGAGAATACATACAGAGTGACTGTATGGGTGAGGCCGTGAAGACACCTGCATGTCGACTTTAATATCTGATGGTTAATTAATATACTCCACACAGTCTAGATCTAGTCCCTGAAAGTTAAGGTTAAATACCTCTGAGGGGGGAAAACAGCCGAGTGTAATCCTTTAAAGACCTAACTGAAGCCTTAACCATGTTTGCACTAATGATTATGAGGTTTAACCAATTCAATTAAGGTATGTTTAAGTACCCTAATGTTGTCAAAGGGAAATTAAGTTCAGAGAATTTAAGGAACGTCTTGTTTTTGTTATACTGTGTGTATAATTGGATGGTTAAGACATGTTGAACTGTTTTGGGGCTGTTTTTTCTGCTCGTATTTGGGCATTTTTATTACCTCCAAAATCGATGCAGGACATCATTTTTTCAGCACAACGCCAACTTTAAATCTGCTATATTGTTTTTATTGAAGGTCTATAGCCAGATGATGCTAGTGACAGTCTGAAATCTAAACGTTTGGCAGTTTTGTCAATATATTCCTCTACTATCCCTGTCCATTGATCCTGGGTAGGGGGATCCATTTCACCCCCTTGTGATAACTTTTTCACTACCTTGTTTTTATGCATTATTAATAATACAAGATGTGAATATTCCACTTCCTCTGCACCCCCTGGCTTTTATAAGAGTGTTGTATTTTCTCGTGTCATTTCATTGATCATGGCAGCTGTGTGCACACCAGCACTGCAACTCGTCACACAAAAAAAATTAAAGACTGTCAGTGCTCAGTGTGCTTGTGCTCTTTCACACACCTGTGCATTGGTCTGAGCATCCTGCGATGAGAGGCAAGAGGAAACCCGATCATTTGTTTTGATTAACATTGAGGCTGGACCAAATGTTAAATATTTAATTTCATTATTGATTTTTGTCTAATGTGCGCTCTTTTAATTAATTGTCTGGTCAATGAAATTGCTTGTTTTGTTTGATTTACAGTTCAAAATCCACAGATTTTCAGTTTTAATACAGATAAGCAACAACTCCTCACACTCTTGATAAATTACTTATTAGTTCAGGTTATTTGAAGTGGGGTTGTGTGAGGTACTTATTCATAATCAGAGTATTGTCTACAATGGATGGTGAACAAAATACGTCCCCAGTTTGGAGAAGGAGCAGGAATACTGGTGTTGAAGCTAAGCAATGAACAGCTGTTAACAGGGTTAGCAACAAAATGTATTTTAGCCAACTAACAATATCAGTATCACTATATTATGCTATATTTTCACTGCTTTACCTCATCAGACAACCTATTCCAGTGGGAAACCGCTGTTATATCAAGACAAATATTACTCCCTCTGAAGCCACCAGACTCCTTTGACAAAAACAGTAATTTTACTTCGCAGAACACAGGAGTTGTTGGTCTCCTGCTGCCTCTTAGTTAGTTTGTGTTACTGTGTGACTTTGGAGAATCTGAACTAATTCGACAAAACGCTGACATCACACAATAACACAAACAAACTAATAGATGGAGGCAGCGGTAGAGAAGCAACTCCCTCATTCTGCGAAGTAAAATGACGTGATGATGTTTTTGCCAATGGAGCCTGGTTGCTTCAGCGAGATTGATGTTTGGCTTATATAATGGCAGTTCACTATTGGAATTGTCTATTGGCTGTCTGACCGCAAGGTAAAGTCTCTAAACTGGGGGCATGTCAACCGCTCTCTACTGTGGATTACACACTGACTGTGGAAAGTACCTCACACAGCCTCACTTCAAAAACCCAAACTGTCCCTTTCAGAAAAAAAGAAAATATTCCAACACTGTTATTATTTGAAAGTAATTTGGTCTGACATTGTGGCAAAATCAACACAAACAAGACAAGAAATAGACTTTTTTGTCCTTTCACAGTATTTTATGAGAGTAAACTCCCTGAACTTCTCTGTCCTTCTATTTGAGCTAATTCAGTAAATAAACCCCAGAGAATTTCTTCTGCCTGGCATCCAGCCATGTTTATAGCTTTGCGTAGTGCTGTGTATAATTCACCAAGCTGCTTGTTTGTTCCTATGCGTTACGTGTTTACATGCGGCAAAAAATAACTGAGATGCTTGTTGAATATTCATGTACACAAAGTACAGACTGTACAAAAGGACACCAGATGATATCCATAAATCAGTTAAACTCAGTTTGAAAGATAATTCAGTGGTGAGGAGGATGAGCCATGACTGTTGACTCCCTCTGCAGAATCACCCAGAAAAACTGGATTGCATAAGAACACAACATTAGAGCCGTCACAGGCAAAACTTGGGTCTGTAATTACTGTTTTGATCCACTGACTGTAGCTCGTTGCTGCAGTGAACCCTGCCCTTGGCAATGATAGTTTTGACTCACACTGCTGAACATGATGTACCGATCCACTGGCATGCAACATGCTAAACAGAGGCCTTCTACTATTTCCCTAGCAAAGTGTACAGCTTACGCACCAGTGAAGATTTGAAGTAAACACGGGAGACAAACATCATTTTAACATTTTTTTATTAGAAAAAAACAATTACAAAACTTTGGCAAGATTGTGAACCAACAATTGTATAAAAATACATTCGTTATTTTTCAGTGCGTGCCACCAAAGTCGCACAGCTGACCCTGAAGACTTCTTTCATACTCCTAACAGTCTTTTTGGAAGTTGAGGAGAAAATCCTTGAGTCAGTTTTTTGGAATGCTTTTTGTCCGTATATCTCAGTGGCATCTCCAGCTTGAGGCTCGTCTTGAGCAGTGTGTTCGGGTTGAGCTTCACTAAGCGCCCCCGCAGCACCAGGGGCATCTGGCTCCCATCAAAAGCTTCAGGCCTCATGGCTCAGAGGTCTCCTCCTCCTCCTCCTCCTCCTCCTCCTCCTCCTCCTTTTGTTTAGCAGCTGGGAGAGCTAATCTATGAGCCTTGTGCAGCTTCGTACACAAACTGCTCATCCTGTTTTAATCACTGTGCTAAAATCAACAACTGCAGCTATCTGACACTTCTGTGCCTTAAGCTTTGCATTAACACAACACTTCTCTTGGAATTCATCCACATACAATTCAACCGTGTTTGTTCTTTCAGAATACATTCAGCTCTGTTCACCTCTATGAGAGAACGACTCCCTGAAACTCTCATGCAATCTTCTAACGGCAGATAATTAAGGCATACGTATTTTTCCCTTTTACATATTGTGACCTGCATGCATAAGATACATCTACACGACTTGTCTGCTCCACCGTCACACTTTCGGATACAGTATGTGCTTCAGTAACAGTAGAAATCATCACAGGCACACTATGCTGCATAGCAATGTTAGGGTGTTAAAATCTACTGTGTTGCCAGGAAAAGGGGAGCTGGAGACTGAGGATAATAATTGCACTTTTCTCTTCACGCCACTCAAAGATGACATTCTGAATGTGTCAACTTATCAAGAGCGCTTCTTTTTTGCAACTCCAACTCTCCACCTGACAAGCGATCTGTCCCAAACTCCTTAAATCTCAAAATTCGCATCACATGAGGGAATCCTTGATTGGGAGGTATTTGTAGCTGTAGATCACACGGGGAGGACAGGAACCGATGTGGAGAAGTTACTTCCCTCGCGACAGAACAGGAAAGCGTCCAAATTACTTTATGGACTGGAAAACGAGGTGATCTCCACTGACGTCCAGTTCCTGTGAGCTCCGTCTCCTGACCTCTCCTCTGCAGCACTCCGGTCCCCCCCCTTCACGACACTCGGCGGGACCAGGCGGCATTTATCAGAGAGAAGTAATCCAGGAGAAGACAAATCTCTTGATTTGTTTCGTTAATTTAAGTCGGCTTGACGCTCAGGCAGGGCTCATGGTTCAACACGTCATGCAGCGAGGTCTCATGTTGAAGGGCTGAGGGTTGGGGTCGATCTGAAGGAAATGGCACAAAAAGACACATAAGTTGAAGGCTATGAAAGCAAATATTTAGATTTTTCTCAAACAAAACATTGAGAGCTATCATACAGCTAGGGCTAGGCAGTATATCGATATTATATCAATATCTTGATATTTGACAAGACATTGTTTTAGATTTTGGATACTGTTTTGCCTTTTCTTAATTTTAGAGGCTGCTTTACAGCATCATTTTCTATAAGATCATCGTATGGTTGCAATACATGAGAATTTATGGTAAGTTAGAGAAAATTTCTCAAGATAGTCTAAAAATCTCAAGAAATTATTCAAATGCAATGTCATCCAGCCCAACACTGAGTCTACAACCACTGACTTGTTTTCATGTGTTTACTGTTAGACAATTCAGCTGTGTTCTCAAGAGTTTCTTTGGCAGGAAAGATGTCTATTAGGGATGTTTTCAAATTCATCTACTCAAAATAAATCCCTCTCTAAGCCTTTATATCTGCCAGTCAAACTGAATAAACAGTGGGAGAAGGTGGGTGTCGTTTCCAGCATGTGGTGACTCACCTCGCTGTACACCGGCGGAGGTCGGAAGCGAAACTCTTGGACGAAAGCCATGAGGGGGCGCTCCAGGATCCCACTCAGGTCTTCAGCAGGTTGCGGGACCACCGCGTTGTTGCGCTGCTCGGCCTCTTCCTCGGTCACCACAGAGCTGTAATCTGGAGGAGCTGCAGGGGAAAAGAGGCACGGATTAGTCCACTGGTCTGACTCAACACAAAAGCACAGGTCCAAACACCAAGCTGCTGAGTCATTGGTGCAGTTAAAACTCTTAAAAACCCCACATAACATTTACTGCCTTCTGCACTAACAAACACTGATGTGATCCAACATGAATCTCCGCTGAATCGAACCCGTTGTTTTGTTTATACATGTTGGCATCTGAGGCAGGGATACTTTGGCAGACAGTGATCATAAAAATAAAAGTAGGAACAGGCCCAGAGGTTAAAGGGGCCATTTGAAAGCAACAGAGAATGAATTTATTTATGTAACAGACAGTATTAATTTAAAAAAGTTAGAGTCTCTCTTCTTCATTCCACTAAAAAGTCTCTGGCACCTGATTATCAGTGTGTTTGACTATTTTCCTGGCCTTATGAATCCCTGCTAAGATTTGGGTCAAGGGTGCAAACATCCTCTAACACTGAAAAAACAAGGCTGTTGTTTGTGTCATAAAACTAAAAATGTCCATGTTTTAATAATTGGGTCTCAACATCTCAAATCTAGACCTACAGTAGAGACCTCTGTCTGTCAATCACTGCAGTATTAAAGCAGAGTTATTACTAAAAAGTTTTAGTTTTAGTGAACTCTAATAAGCTTGTAATAAAGGACACTTACGCTCAGGCTGCTCAGGGATGGCCATGCGCAGCCACTCCAGGTTGACGCTGTACTGGCTGCTGACGCTGGAGGTCCGGCTGCCGAACGGATGGAGGGGGATGGTGCCAATGACCAGCGGCAGCTCCAGACACAGCTTGGACGTCCCCGGAACATCAACGCAAACCTGATGGGAGAAGAAGAGAAGACGTTTTAGTGACACATTCAAAACCAGCGGCAGGCTGCGTGCATGGAAAGAAATGAAGCATCTGTCAGCCAATCTCACCTTGAGCATGTACTCCACTTTGATGATGCGGCACTGCAGAATGGAGGGACCCACGGGTGGGATCTTGATGGCGCGACCGTGCCACGTCTCCCTGCATCTTGCGCCCACAATGTCGCCGCACAGCGTGCCCACCACCGAGCGCTTCTGCTTCATGGTGCCGCGGGCGATGAACGTCTGTGTTTGGGTGATGTAGGCTTTGGGCACCACTGATCTGGAGGTAGAGTTGTCGAACTCCGCAAAGACGGGGATCACCTCACCTGGGAAGAGGTAACGTTTGTTACAGAGTGCAATGCAGACACTTCTAAGACTGGCCTAATAAGACTGTCTCTATAGAAGGAGTTGTTTTAGTTAGTGTTGGATACTGAACTCAAGTTCTTTTGTCATTTGCAAATTTGATCTCTAAGGAGTTTTGTCAGTTTATATTTTTTATAAAGTCCAATATTGTAGAGCTGTTCCATCAGTTTCTTCATTTTAATTCAGTTTTCAAGTTAACTGCAGAGATGAAAACACCGAATTGTACCGTTGTTTAAATGTATTTGGTATTGAAAAAAGTATAGTTTTGATAATATATCAAAAAGTTTTGAATGTTTCCCAGCCCTAGTTTTGGGTGTGAAAGTCTCACCTGGTGTGTAGCCTTTGCGGTCGATCTTTGCCGTTACAGACACCTGTCCGAAGTTGCGGTACCACGCCCGTGCCATCTTGTCCTTGGTTCCAGCCTGTGGCGCCTGGGAACGATGAAACCAAATTAGCCTCAAAGCACCCGGAAAATCATGAAGCGTGTGACGACACAATCATGAAACACGAGCGCTTAGATGCTCACCAGTAAGGCCGGTGTGTTGATGTCGATGGGCTCAATGACTGTAAACTCCTTCTTGATCTTCTTGACGGTGGCCCACGGCCTGTGGAGCTTCACTTTGACCCAGTAGCGGATGCTGCCGTGTTTGCCTTCGAAGGAGGTGACCAGCGTCTCCTCAGGCAGCTGGAAGCTGAAGGGAAACTCATGTCTGCCGGCGGGAAGGACGGTCACTTCACCGTTATCTGAGGACAGGAGACAAAAAGGAAAACAAAGAAATTTAAGTTACAGTTCAAGTCAAAAAACAATCTACATGGAGTGCTGCTCACATGTAAGAAAATAGTCTCTCTGGTGCTCTTCAGTTTAGGAATTGTTGAAGAAATCTGAGTCACTCAAGAGGATAGCGATTTAAAAAGCTTTTATTAACTTATAGCTATTTAGTAGCAAAAAAAACATGGCATTAAGCCCTCATGAGGGCAAGTTATTGCTGCTTTTTAACTGCTACTAAACAGCCATGAATTAATAAAGACTTTTTAAATCGCTGCCCTCTAGAGTGCCCCAGATTTCTTCAACAATTTTTGAGTTGCAGTTCACTCACTTGATGTTTTGGTTCAGTTTCGTTCATTTCAAGAGTACAGGACAGTGAGTGTAACTTGAATAACAAGTGTTCTTCAAGTTGATGTGTGGTGAGTATGAGGAATAAGATCATAAAGACATAAAACAATCAATTCAGCACATAAAGTTTCTTAATCATTGCTGTGATTAATTTTCTAATTGTGTTTAAGGTGATTCACACATCAGTCCTGATAAAACTAAACTAGACCTGCTTAAATAGCTCAAACTCAAAAAAACAAAATGTTCTTCAGAAATCCTCCTGAATAAAGTTGACTTCGTGAGAGAGTGAGAACAGATCTTTTAAGCATGACTCTTTCTGAAATAGAAATCTCTCTGTCTTTCTCTGCAATCACATGGCGTGTGTGCTCGCTCAGAAGGGGCGGTTCCTGCTCCATTGTGCTGACTGACTGAGAGAACATGTTTTCCTCAAGCTGTATTATACAGCCAGCCCGTCTCAACTGTTTTTTTCTCCCTGTTGCGCTGCTGCTGCTGCTGCTGCTGCACAGGTCTGCGAACACGTGTTTGCTTTTAACAGACTCAACATGTTTTGTGCTGCCTTTGTTAGCTGGAACTTGATTTAAATGACAATACTGTCGCTGTCAAATCCTTTTAATGGGTCAAGTGGGTTGTTGTGAGCTTTCTGCTCTATATGCTCAAAAAAGTTCACTAAATTCTTGTTTTAATGTAATATTTTTTAGAAAATAACAAATTAATCAGTGACTGAACACTGTAGGAAAACAGCATAAAACTGCTGAAGCCCTAGCTGTGAGTTTCCTGTCTGCACTTTAAACCAAAACAACTCGGTGCCCCAATGAATGAAGACAGAAACTGGAAGCTCTCCCACATCGCTGTGGAGAAAAACAACTCACGACGTTCTTCGAATCGAGGACAGAAAAGTTTTCCTTGCTTCGAATGAGGAAAAGTCTCAGTACCATTTCTTTCAACAGATGTTTTCACAATGAAAAAGGAGTGCAAAAATGCAGCTGTTGCAGCATGTTTTCTGCACTTCCTCTACAGTAAGGCTTTTTAAACTTCTATATCAAGTCATGACCAACTACAAAACTTCTTAAGTGGCAAGAAAAATAACTAACAGACCCATAAAAGTGCTTTTGTCAGTGAATTACTGGATCTCTGAGTGCCTGTTTTTGTGCTGAATGTTCAGTTCGACGTATTCAAGGAAGTACCCACAAACAAGTAAACAACTCTCCAAGATATGTTAAATCAAGACTCATATTGCAATTATTTTGACAGATATTGCAGTCAATATGATTCAGGGTTAGTGGGAATAATTTTTGCATTACTATTTTTTAAAAAATATATCAAAATCTGATGGTGTGATATTTGTTTGGTACAGACCCCAACGTGTTTTCTTACATCAGGAGAACAACACTTGAAGAGAAAGCATCTCTGCAGCACCACAGCACTTCATTATAATGCTGTTTTGTCACACAAGTTCCCTTTATCAAAAAAAAATTGCAACTTCTGAGAACTGGATATCTGTGATTTTGATAGTATTTCGATTAATTCTGCAGCCCTACTCCAAAGTCTCCAAATAAAATCATATAAACTTTAGTTTCATTTCACAAAATATTAGATGATCCAAACAACTTTGCATCCACGGCTGAAAAAGGTTTAGAAACCAAGTCAAGAGCCAACAAAAAGTCACAGAGGTGAGAAAAACAACTCACTTAGAAAACCAAGCTACAATTAGACTTTACTGCAACCAGAAAGGGCATTTAACTCGCATACTATAGCATGAGGACAACACTATTCCTAGTTTGCAGACAAACAACCAGGCCAGTGTCCCCAGACACATAAACCACTTTCACTATTGTCACATCTGCTCAATGACTTGACGCTGGGTTTTGATCCCTTCCAGCCTCCCAGTTTCACCAGTTTACACACACACACCACCCCGGTGCATCACCCATCACCCAGCCTGCAGGGTGGACTGACCTGCCTGCAGCAGCACCTCTCTCCGGTTCAGGTACTCCACCTCGTCGCTGTAGTTCTGGGTGTACGCGGTGCTGGAGCCTGCGGACCGAGACTCGGTCCAGTGAACTTTAGCGAAGCCCTCTGCGTGCAGCTTCAGGGAGTCCACGCGACTCTCCCCGGACAGCTCCAGCACCACACGGCCCGACACCACGTCCCCGCTGCTGAACACCGGAGGACAGTCCACCTCCGGAGAATCGAAGACGATGTCAAACTTTTTCAACTTGTCGAAAATCATCTTTGTGCGGGTTTCTGCGCGAGTCCTGTGAAAAAAACGTGTGATTCCTTTCTTTTTGTTCCGCAGCGTGTGAAGTCTGCTGAAGTGGATCCTCGGTTCTCTTTTGTCGACTCGCTTAAAGCTCAAACTGTTGAGCACTTTCGCTCTGCGGCCTATTTGGAGGCTGAGAAAGTGGGCGGGGCACTGAATTTATTATGTAAGGCCTCGGGAGAAGGCTGAGGGCTGGTGCTGCCTTCAGGTGCTCCTCCTTAACACCGACTTGTTAGCACCGCAGCGGTAAACAAGACATTGGGCTGCATTTGGCTACTTTACTCACCCAAAATTAATCAATAAAGTTTCAAACAGTGAGCAGCAGAACAAATTGAGCTTTCATGTTTACAATAAACAACAAACACTCGAGTTTAAGACCACTGCTGTTATAAAATATGGTAATATGTAGCTGATGCCAATATTAGGGAGTAAGAAAAAAAAATCTGATATCGATATATCGACCGATACTGCAATGATCCCTAAAAAATGTGCTTATCTAACATGACATATGCAGGATATTTTACAGTTGAAGATTCAGTTCACTGCCCATTATTTAAACAGTAAACTTTCACTGGTATTTGTAATAATTAGTGATGATATAGTATAATATATATACATACTATATGACAAAAAAGTAGTCAATCATTACATATAAGAAGCTAGAACCAGCAGGTGTTTCACATTTTAGCTTGAAAAATGAAATAGTTCACTGATTATCAAAATAGTTGCCAACTAATTTTCTTTTGTTCAACTCGACAACTAATCATTGCAGCTCCATGACAAATTTAAGATGTGCTGTTTTGTTTTACACATCATTACACAAAGGAGAAAATTCTCATCTGGTCAAAAAAATTAATGCTTCACTTCATGTACTGATCAAACATCAATTATCACCTCTTTGTTATGTATATTTAGTTTGAGTTTCAGGTTGTCCTCTTAGTGTGGCAGGAGACAACATCAGAACATGTCTGGACAAAGGCTGAGAACAAAACCACCTTGCGATGCCAGCAGTGCACGAAATGACAACTGCTATAAAGGTAAAACTAAAGTTTCATGATGTCAACTTTCATAACAGCCACACACCTAAAAGTCCCATCTTCACAAGTTGGGGTGTCGTGTAAAATCCCCTCGTCTTTCATCCAATCTAAGGTTGTCAAAAATATTGATACTTCAAAACTTTTCCAATGACACATGTTTAAAACAACACAATAACTATATAGAATTATAATTATAAAATACATACATCACCAAAGCCATAAAAAATAATGTTATAAGTGCCCATTCAAGACTTTCAGTTTTGTTCAGTCATTATTGTCCTACCTGATAACAGCACAACAAAATCACAGTATTATTTTGTGTTCCTTTTTCATTTTGCTGTGGTATTGACAGAGGTACTGAGTATTGTGTTTTTTTATACTAGTATTATATTGAACTTTAACATTCCCGGTACTATTTACTTGGGTTACTTGTGTGCGGTTCTTTTCACAACGCTCATATTTCCGGATTGAGCCTGAAGGCAGCACAACAAACATGCAGACTGGGTGTGGAGGCAGCAGTGAGGAAAACAGGGCCTGCTGGTGATTGATGGTTACAGGTTCTTAGAAGAAAACAGGCTTACTGAGCATGCCTCCGTCTGGCAGAGATCCGCCCTCCACAGCACACAGGGAAATAGTTTCACTCTGGACCAAAGCTGTTTACTCCACTTCTTCCATGTCACTTTGAACATACTGTACTGCTGCACAGCACACTTGGAAAACACACAGCTATGCACACAAGCATGCCACATATTCCACCAAATCCCCTAATGAAAAACAACTGCAGTCACTGAATAATAAAGGGACAGCACACGGAAAAACTACAAGTCCTTGAATGAATAAAACCTGTCCACCAACTAGATCAAATGCATGAATCATCACACCGATGCAGCCTTTTCTTCACACATCAAATTCACTTCAGAATGGATTTTGCTTCCAAACTGCAGCAGTTAATAAACTAAACATACCCTGCAAACATTTCTGTGCTGTGGTACTCTGATCTCTCAATGATGCACAGACAAAAATCAAGTCTGGTCTGAGAAAAACAAAGTTGTTTACTCCTTTGTTCCCTAGGATGACTGGTTAGCTCTCCAGTGCCACCGACTGGTGATGTGGAGGCATTGTGCACAGCTGCAGGACTACCAGGATGCTTAAACACAGGCTGGACTGGACTAAACAAAAATGAAAAGATGTAGGTAGATGATGCTTCCAAAATAATAAAGCACAACTGGGCCCCTGGAGGAGCTTTACACCTCAGTCTTCACTATTATTCACTATTATTCACTATTGCTCCCTGCAGGTTAAAATAAAGGCAGAAAGCAGGGATGGAATGCAACTAAGTGCATACTCAAGTACTGTGCTTAAGTAAAAATTTATGGTACTTGTATTTCTGTTTTATGCTACTTTATACTTCTACTCCACACATCATTCCTGTCCAGTGAAAACATGTGTGTTGACTTTAAATGTTTATAGCAGTTCTCCTGATGTTGGTCTAGCACAGCTTCAACTTCCTATATCTGTACTGACATATATGTCTGATATTCTTTTACAGAATATAATGCAGATTATTCTTACTTTTTTATATCTTATATGTATATCGGATCCATTTTCCTACTTATAGTTATTTATAATGATTAAAAAGTTTGGTGTTTTAATGCCTTGATGTCATTTTGGATTTAATTTTTACTCCTGAAAAAATTGGGGCATGATCCCCAAAAATCTTAGTATCATCTGGCTGTATTTTTGATACTAAAGCACATTTACAACCAGGAAATTAGTTTTGATACACAACTACACTTAATATCAAATACTTTTTACTTTTACACTGGTACCATTCATATGGGTGACTTTCACTTTTGCTAAAGTAATATTTTGGCATGATATCTTTACTATTACTACTTTACTTTTGGGTATTTTTATGACACTAGCAAAAGTATTCTTGCCTGCATCTACTTCAGTTTAATCAGAATTAGTCAGAATAAAATGTGAAAAGTCACAGTTTGTTAGTTTTTGCTTGTTATGCATCCATGAAGCTCTGGCCTTGAGGTGAACTAAAGTCCAGCACGCCACCTGCTGGTGAACAGGAGCAGCAGCCTAGCTCTACCAGAGCTCCCTGCCTCCATCCTGATAAGAGGAACATGGGGCTCTCTGCACAGAATGATGAGCCTGATAAACATCCCCGCTGTACACACATGACTCAGTAAGATCACCTTAATCATGGCTGCCAGCACGTTTACCCCTGCTGCAGACTAAAGTAAACATATTTATCCTTACGAGTTTCTTTTTGTTTACACAAAGAGCTGCTGAGTGCACAATGCTGTAGGACAAATATTTACACTGAAGCCCTCCGTACTTTAGAGCAAAGAGGGAAAGAAAAGTGCCATTCTTCAGTGGTGTTTGCAAAAGAAACTATATTTTTTAAAGCTTTTAACTCATACCACTGGAACAACTCTCCACTGAAATTCTCAGATAGCCTACATTGTCTTCCTTTAAAGGCAAAAACAATCACACACAAAAATGTTGTTTATGGAAGACCTAAAGATAAATGAGCTGAAAAAATGGCACCATATTGTAAAATGAATGGGGAGCAGCAGCAGCTGCAACAGCAGGCTGCGTGGTGGAGGAGGGAGGAGCCGAGGGGGAGCCACGTGTTGTTTTCCTGGTTGCCGTGGCGACGCGGGCTGCATTTTTCAAACAGCCCCCACCCCTTCCTCCTTCCTTCCTTCCTTTCTCTCTCCTCTGTGTCTTCCACTTTCTCCTCATTTCTCGTCCCAAGTAAATAGAACAAAATAGAACCAAACACAACATCCTCATTTCTACTTTTAACACGTATATTTACTATTTTGCCAAATCATTTGTACATGCAAAGTGCCAGGTCAACGAAACTGTTCCTGAGAGGATTTGGGGAGCATATGAGAAGGTTGAAGCTTTGCAAAAACAATTAGCGCTGTTGTTTCCTGGACAGATTCTGCTGATTACATTGGCCTATAAAGAATGTCGGTCTAAGAGACTTTTCAAAGTCAAACCAGCCATACATGTACTGGCAGCATCTTAGCCTCTTTGCATGTGCAGGTAATAAATAAAAATGCATTTTGTACTCAGTTATCTATCAGTTGTAAAGATCTGGGAGATATTCTGTATGAGAGATGAAAAAGCACAAAGAATACTAGCAATTTACTGGTTAAAATCTGCAACAACATTCTTCATTCTTTCATAAAAAGAAGCATATGTCTGCACCATGTAGTTAGTTTTTTTTTCAGATGGTTTTATTTGACTTTACATATTTCATTAAGTTTTCTGTTATTGTTATGTCTTGTTATATTTATATTAAAGATTTTATTAGATATTTAATTTGTGAATTCTATCATGTCTTATATTTATATTAATATTGGTAGCCATCTGTGGTTAAAGCTGCATTAAGCAAATTAGTATTATTGTGGCTCCATACTGACAAAAAAGAAATCCTTTGAAAACTGCATTATCGAGAGGTCAAGCCAGTTTTATTCATATTTATCACATAATTAATCATTTTGTGATGCTTTTATTGTGAGTGGCTGATATTGATAAAATCCTTCATCACAGTATATGTGAATTTTATATTATGAAGTAAATATATATTGTGATAAAGTTAATTTTATGGAATTAAGAAATTGTTTATCTATAAAATAGCCAGAAAAAAAGGCCTGTTTTTGTCTAATCCACAACGTTAAATACAAATGAAAGTATTTCAACACAATGATGCAAAAATCACATAAAATTGCAATTAAAGAAATGCTTCTCATTAGTTAGCAACTTTTCTCATAAAGGCCTAATATACACAGAGATATCAAAGGGATACCATGGTATAAATGCATAAAAGCAAAATTTCTGACAGATGACAGATTGATAGCATCTAATGGTATGTATTTGTAATATCACCCTCTTCTATGCTTTATTTCAAAGGGACGAAAGATGCAAGAGAAAGGTGCAGTTTTGAGAAGCATTTGAACTCACCTAGACTGGTCCAGATTTCCCTGATGTTGTTTCACTTTGATTTTGAGTCACTTCTGGTGTGAGCAGGCAGTTTTCTCAGTGACCAGTGACCACAGCAAAGCCAGATTTTAATTCAGCAACAATGATATTTAAACAATTAGTTTTTCACCATAAAATTGTTGATAAATGGCTAATTGCTGCTAATTTATAAGTAAAAATATAAAACATCTTTTTAGTTTTGCTCACTTTCCTGCATCATATCATTATGAGATTAATGTTTTGAGTTTTTTTGCAGCTGGTCTGAGTAAGTATGCAGCTTGAAAATATCAAATGAAGTGTAGGTAACTGATGGTAAATGATTTTTTTTTTACACCAAATAATTAATACAATAAATCTGATGGATAACTGAAACATCTGTTAGTTGAAGCCCATTGGTACAGCCTGTGAGTTAATGAGTAACGTATTACCTTTTTGGTAGTCACAGTGCATGATTTAGGCTGAAATATGGGCGATATATTAACAGAAAACCTGCCTAGTGCACCTTTAACCACCAGAGCATACAGCTGTTCCTGCAGCAAATTACCTGGAAAACATGCACTGTTTCAATGATTTGTTTGGCTCTGAGTATTCTTCCAAAGCAACAACAACACGAATTCTGCTCTTATCTGGAATCTCTGCATCTCGTGTCTGGGAGTCAAACCAAATACACAGTTTACAGAGCATCTAATGAAACATTAACCCCTGTCTACAGTTTATTTACTCAGCTAGTATGGCCTATATTATCTGCCTCTGTGGTTTTAAGCTACCGGGTGCCTTCCACACCAGGGGAATTTCACACTTTACAGCGTTATGTCCTGTACAACACAGGATTCAGTAAACCAGTGGTGTTTATTTGGACCCGGCACTAATGGACTTGTGTTTAATGTTAGGATTATGTTATCTGGCAGATGTATCTGGACGAGCCACAGTCGACTCCTCTCCCGGGTTTCCATGCAACACATTTGGCCCAGGTGGCTTGATTTTGCAAACTGCAGCGACTACAAGACACAGTGGCAACCAGCTGGCACATGACAGAGCAAATCAGCAGTTTTACACCTCACTATTCAAAGTAGAGAGAACTTTTTCATCCAGCAGCTGTACTACATGCTGAAATACAGTTTCTATGTATAGCAAAGCTACAAACGATGTGTGATATCTTTCATTTAAACAGTGGGGGACAAAAGAAAATACAAAAACTACAATAAAGTCAGCACAAATGATATAAATAGCCCCCCTTTTTGTAGAAGTAACAGCAGTGTTCTGCATTTTCAAGTCATCAAAGAGAGTATTTTATTTCTTTCTAGTCACCTTTAGACTACTCCAGTTCGACTGGTCCTGTTTTCCCTGAACAAGTACTATCAAATGCATTCATTTTGCAAAATTACTAACCAAATAAGGATTATGGTGAAAAATGGATGACATTTTACATGCAAAACATCATATGGAAATTTTATTATGCAAAATCATTGCATATTTCAACAACAAAACCATGGAATCAATTCAAGTGGTACATTTAAAATAGAATAAAAGTCTCTGCAAGACGACTGGGTTTAATTTAATAAATAAACACAGTAAAGGTAAACAAACACACTGACTGAATATTAACCATCAATCTGCAGCTTTCACCACTGACCTCGGATTAGATGCTGCCTCTTCCTGAAGTACGTGATCTTTGAGGTGTAGTCATTATAGACAGAGTTCATTCCCCGGTTCTCCAGCCAGTGCGCTGTGGCCACCCCTCTCCCCTGCACCTTCATGGAGTGCACCCTCGTGTCCCTCCGGAGCTCCAGCACCACCTGGCCGGACACCACCTCCCCTCCTGTGAACGCTGCATCTGCTGGACCATCTAGCTCCAGTGTGAAAGACTTAATGCAGCTCAACGTCATCCCTGTGAGTGAAGACAGTAAATAAAAACACACATTTTGGCAAAGCTGAGGGCTGTACACTAACAAATGGTCGGAGTAATGTTATTAATGTGTCTTGAACTAGTACACACCGAAAATTATGGCCAGATCGATACTGGATTTTTGGGGCTTATGCCAACAGTGGGGAGATATGTACTAGAGGTAGGATATTTTACAGTTTAACAATAAACTTAATTATTTATTATTATAACAAAATTATTTAGGGCACTGAAACAGTGAATTTTCATCATTATTTTTAATAAATGTAAATAACTATAAATAAAAAACACATATACAGCTACATATGTGTATATATTAAACCCTAATTAAGACAAGGGATCACATATACATAAAATGCTGCCTATAAAGCTAACAAGAAAAACAACCATCTATATTATATTTTGTTAAGAAAATAAACTGCTCAAAACAAATTGGGGCTCAACAATAAAGATTGCACACTTGCCAGGGCAACTAAAATGCATGCTGGGCAAGTAAATCAAGCAACTAGCATAGAATTTAACTTATTGAACTATGATGATAATCAATTAATGGTTAAGATAATTTTTCATGTACAAATTACAGAAAATGCTGTTTTCAGTCTCTCAAATATGGAGGTTTCCTGCTTTTCTACATTTATTATCATATTAAACCGAATATCTTTGGGTTCTGGACTGACAGAAAAGACATTTAAAGATGTCATTTTGGACTTTGAGAAACTAGGATGGACATTTTTCTCCATTTTCTGATATAATATAGATGCTGCAGCCCTAGATTAAAGATGACAATTAACTTAAGTCTTCGCTGTTATTTGATAACTGCTAATAAATACAACAAAAACAAAAACAACAAAAACGGGGCAAGCAAAAAATGGGCAAGTAGATTTCTGATCCACTTGCCTGATCAGGCAAGTAAAAAAAAAATCATTAATGTTGAATCCTGCATATTTCCCAATATAGACGAATTTAGCTGTGATAACCTAATAATTGGCAAGGATATTGGTCAACCGATATATTGGCCGGGCTCTGATGCAAATAGCCAGAGCCAGCTGGAGACAAATGATTGAATCAACCAGGGATCATGTGGACACCTAAATCAGGGAACTTATACAGTACATGTTAAGCCCTGTGTTCACTATTTAAATAATATTATACAATGTTTTTGAAGTGCATAATATTAGTTTTTGCTGTCTTCATGAAGATATCTTATTTTTTGGGTGGGGTTGGGAGGGTCTGATTAGGGTCCCAGACATGCCAGGACCAGCCGTGCTAATAGCCACTGCTGTGTGGTTTGTTTTTTCTTTTTCCTTTTTTTAAACGTTTTAATAAATGTTTAAATAACGTATAATGAATTTTTTTTTTTACATTTTTCTAAGTATTCACTACAGAATTGCAATGCATACTACCATTCTTTTCTTGTTTAACTTAAACATGCTTCCATTTGACCAATACACAAACATATTTTATTTATTTATTATTCTGTTCTGGTTTAAAAATGTGAATGTATAGACCAAATATTAATACAGATATAAGGTCAAATAACAGCAAATTACTGAAATTCAGTTTTCAGTGAACAATATGTTTATAATGTTGTAATAGCAACTGACAAATACCTACAACAGTGGTCAGTGATTATTTTCTTTGAGAGTAATAATATTTTCATTTTCCGTTATGTGGCCGGCGCGCATTTATCGTTAATTTTTATTAACGGCTGTAAAGCGGCTCTCAGCCAATCAGGACTGAGAACCGGGACTACGTTTTTTTTTTTTAAATGCCTTTCTGAACGTTGAGCTGACGTTTTTAAAAGTCTCAAACTCACCGGCAGGACAGGAGCAACGTTACTGGTCTTCTCAAAGGCGAAGTTTTCAGACTGTGTGTTTACTCCGACTGCACGTTCAATGGAGGCTCAGCCTTTATAAACGACGGCGGGTTTCAACGCCCAGAAACACAACAGCTCTCTGTTTTACACCAATGATGAAGAGCACATGCGAATCACGCCCGCCCACTTTAACTCAGAGGAGGAGGGGGGGGGGGGGGGGGGGGGGGTGGGGGGACAGGTGGACTTGTTCCGGTTATTCCTTTCAAACGTAAACTGTGTGCATCCCGCGTTGTGAACGTGTTCACTTAAATCTGTGTGTGAGCAGGAATTCATAAAGAAAAAGCGCGTCATTGAGAAAGGAAAGGCGAATTTGACAGCCGATTCGATTTTTGCTTAATTTTGTTCAAAGGCTTTTATTTTGAAGTTAGTGTGTCTTTCAATTGAAAACGGTCAATGCCAACACCTTTACCACTCATTATTCTTTATTATACACAGATAGCTATATACATCAGAAAAGGACAAGTATTTTTAAAAATCAGTTTGTAAAAACAGTATTTCGCAAAGAAAAAACAAATAAACAAATGTAGCCATAACAAAAAAATAAAACTAATAAGTAAACTAAAAGAAATGCCAAACAAATGTAATCTGAAATACATTTTCTAAGAGAATTCTGAATCACCTCAGTAAAACATGGCTCCTCTGAGTCACGTACCGCAGTGTTTGAAAGAATCTAACTCCATCACATGATCACTATGTCACATGCTGGCTGTAATTTAAGTTTATGACATGAAGCTCTATCACGCATAGTCTCCGGTAAAATACCGGGATAACCCCTCAAGCACTGCTTGTGATTTTAACTGTTCACACATATATTCAGGAACATCTCTGCCTTGCACCTTCTCACACATGCCACGGCAATTAATGGTCAAGTTTTTCCGTGGCCAATTCAGATGATGATATTAAGAGAACAGGGTGGCCAATGACCGAAAGGCCTATATAATATCAATATTAAATGTGTTGATTTTTGAAGAAAGTCAGTGGAGCTGAGGTGGTGCAAGTGAACAGTTTTAGGTTCCTGGGAATCAACATCACATCTAACCTGTTATTGACATCACACAACTCCATCCTGGCAAAAACAAAGACTCAATAAACAGCTGAATTCTTTCAGGAAACTTAAGAAAGCAAATTACCCATGCCAAGTTCTCGTGAACGTTTCCAGAGGAACAATAAAAAGCATCCCGGCTGGAAACATCACATACTGCCATGGGATGTGCACGGCCCAGGACAGCAAGACTGTGCAGTGGGTCATTAAAACTTCCCAGAACATCATCATTTACCCAGTATCAGTAATATTTAGGACAGGGGTCCCCAAACTTTTTCCTGTGAGGGCCACATAACTTTTCCCTTCTCTGATGGGGGGCTGGGGTCAGTTTGTAACAGAAAAAGTGTGACGATCGCAGGGGTGCCTAAACGTAAACATTTATTGTTTTCCAGAAAGCCACACATAACCAAATATTAATAACCCTTTCCGGGATCTTCACAGAAAAAAGTCAGGAAATAAATAACACTATTTCTGAAATAAAATGACACTATTTGTGATATAAATAATAACCAAATAACCCTCTCTGGGTTCTTCACAGAAAAAATAAAGTCAGGAAATATATAATAACACTATTTATGAAATAAATAATAACCAAATAACCCTCTCTGGGTTCTTCACAGAAAAGAAGTCCATGGAACATTAACTTTCTGTTGTGCCGTGCACAATCTTAACAGGTAAAAGTTCAGCTTAGTTGTTAGAGCAGAATCTCTTACTTAAATGACTCATATGAGCAGTCTCCCAAAGTTCTTGTGTTCCTTCCTTATAATCCTTTTGTAGGTTCCAGTAGGCTTGTAGACACCTCTGTTTGCAGCTCTCTCTCATCAACTTCCCTGTGAAAACCACAAAGCAAGCAGGCTGAGAAATCGAACTAAGTGATACAGCACCTACACAGCACAATACATTTCACTACCAGTATGGTTGTGGAGATGGATTTTATCCCAGTAGATTTTATTATGATTATATTTGTTTATACTCAGAATGACTCATTCAAGTCAGAAAAGTGAGCTTACCTATGTATGTTCATCAGTGTGAACTGTGGGCCTGCATCTGGCTGGTGAGAAGTTGAATGTCAGGTTCCATTCTAGTCACAGCCAGTCTCAAACACTGATGCAGATGTTCATCTGTCAATCTTGATCTCATCGGAGTTTTCAGGAGTTTCATGTGTGAAAAGGTCTGCTCGCAGATATACGTGCTGCCAAAAATTGTGGACATCTTCATTGCGTGTTTTTTTATGTTAGGGTACGTGTCGTTTGGGAGGGCGGCATAGAAGTCAATGAGACTGCTGGGCTTGAATGCGTCTTTCAGAACATCACAGTTCTGCAACTCGGCCAACTCAAACTGATAAGAAGGCTGGGCTTCATCGATGTCGGCAACAAAGGGGTTCTGGAAAAGACGGATTTCTTTTGCATTAACATGTAGTTCACGGAATCGCACACCGAACTCCGCCTTCAGCATTTCCAGTGCTTCCAAACACTTTTCAGCTGGGAACGGGACCGCTGGGTTCTCTGCAGAGAGGTTTTGGGTAGCAGGGAGATGGATGAAGTTGTGCTTTTTCACTTGTTCCAAAAGCAGCGCTAGTTTCACCTCAAATGCTTTTATGTGGGAATACATGTCGCAAATGAGTTTCCCCTGGCCTTGTAGCTGCAAGTTAAGGCTGTTCAGCATTTCTGTCATGTCTGTTAAAAATGCGAGGTGCCATTTCCATTCTGGGTCGATCAGCTCTGGGACCGTTTTGTCTTTTGGATGAAGAAATGTGTTAATCTCAGGTAGCAGCTCGTAAAAACGCCTCAAAACTCTGCCCCGGCTCAACCATTGGACCTCTGTGTAGTACAGCACATCGCCGTGCGCAGACTCCAGTTCAGACAGGAATTGTTGGAACTGCCTGTGTTTAAGTCCCTTTGCTCTGATGAAGTTTATGCATGACACCACAACCTTCATGACAGAATCCCACTTCAACACTTTGCAGCACAGTGCTTGCTGGTGAATTAGGCAGTGGACTTGTAGCGGGGCGGTGAGACCCCGTTCTTCCATCTCCCGGTTCATGCGTCCTATTAGACCCAGAGACGCGCCCACCATACTAGGAGCCCCGTCAGTCGTGATGCTGGCAAGCTTTGACCAGTCCAGGTCCAACTCTTCCATGGTTTGGCAAACTTTGCCGAAAATATCCTCCCCCGTTGTAGTCCCTTTGAGACTTTGGAGGGCTGCCAGCTCCTCACACATCTCAAAGTTTGCGCTAACTCCACGAATAAAAATGAGCAGCTGCGCTGTGTCCTGCACGTCCGTGCTCTCATCCAGTGCTAATGAAAAAAAGTCAAATTCTTTCGTCTTCTGCTGCAGCTGGGCATATACATTACCCCCGATTTCTTCAATGCGTCTGGTGATTGTACTCGCCGACAGACTCACGGCATTAAAGACATCTTTCTTCTCGGGACACATCTCCTCCGCGACAGCATTCAGACATTTCTTGACAAACTCTCCATCAGTGAAAGGTTTGCCTATGCTTGCTATCAGTTGAGCAACCCGAAAGCTGGCCCGAACGGATGACTGGTTCAGCTGAGCTTGGCGTACAAATGTATTCTGCTGAGCTAACAGTCCACTTTTTAGCTTTGAGAGTTTGTCTGCTCGCATTTGGCCTTGCAAGCTATCATACTTGTCTTTGTGACGGGATTCATAATGTCGGCGCAGATTGTATTCTTTGAATACCGCCACCGCCGCCTCTTGACAGATGAGACAAACAGCCTTTTCTTTGCATTGAACAAAAAAATAATCGTTTGTCCACTGCAGGTTAAACACCCTGCATTCTGAATCAATTTTTCTCTTACCTAACCTTTTCGCCATTATTTCGTTCTGTTTGACAGGGGCCAGTCTAGGATTTTTTTCTGGGGGGGGGGTTCAGATAGGGGCACAGACTGCAGAAGTGTGGAATAGAATGTCACGTTCTATGCGTGTATTAGTCTCGATTGCGTGGCCAGACTGAAAAAAAAATCATAATGCGTCTCTGGTATTGTTCAGGGGGCCGGGCCAAATGTGGAGGCGGGCCGTATCCGGCCCGCGGGCCGTAGTTTGGGGACCACTGATTTAGGAGGTGAGGAGCCTCCACAGAGCTCAAAGGATACTATAAGACAACACGCACCCCAGCAACAGCCTGTTCACCCTGCTGCTGTCTGGCAAAAGACAGAGACATATCTACCACCAGACTGAAGAGCAGCTTCTTACCTCAGGCTTTGAGACTGATCAATTGATCCTCAGCACTCCTCCATATACATTAGTTTACTCTGTATTTTATGTGTTTTTTTTTTTTTTCATTTTTCTCTTCAACCAATTCCAGTCAATAAAATCGAAGAGTAAACAACATCAAAATCACATTGTACAACTAAATAAATATCCTTGTATCCTTTTAATTTTCATTATGAAATATAAACATACATTGGGCTATGTAGTAGACTTCAGAACGTGACTGTTATTTAAGATAGGACGGTGCACAGTATGTCAGAGGCACATGATTGAACTGTATTTTGATTTGCTGTCATTTAGGATGGGAGACACAAGTTAGCATGTAGGAAAGACGATGGTGACTGAGGAAATTTGGACAAATGTTTACAGCAGAATGCATGAGAGTTATAGTACAGGACACCTTCACAAAACTCACAAGGTGGAGCGCTGACAGTGCTCCACAGCAGCCACACTGACAAGGCTGCCTGCAGATGTGTCTGCAGACATTTCGTGAGTGCAAGCATCAGCTAATGACAATTATCTCAAAATGCCAGATAACTGTTGATTATTCAGTCTAGCCCAAGTAGATGGGACAAGGGACCGTCCAGCAGAAGGTGGTAACTTAAGGATGCCAACAGTTATAAAACTCAACAGATGAAAATGGGGCAAGGCTGGATGTACAGATGTTTTTGTCTGATGCTCTTATAATGTATCTAATATTCACCAAGTGTGCAAGACAAGTAATGTTTTTTCATAATCTATTTTAATCAGAAGTATTTGATACATTAAAAGGATGTCTGGAGTTGTAACTCCAACATTGTCGGAGTTTTGCTTGCTTCACGCCAAAGTGCTATGTTACTGCTTTCATTCACAGTCTTACTTATTTTCCCAAGAAATGTTACAAGGTCTTGAGGTGGGGAATTGATGGATTCAGATTTCCCTGAATATCATCCCCTGCTTCCATTCACACATGACCACATGCAGGAAATGCTCCTGAACTTTTCAGGTTTGTGTGAAAGGGGCTATGATCACAAATGTATTTTTCATAAGTTTATCAGTCAAATCACTTGAGAACTCAATAAGAAACTAAGTAGTATTTCTTATCAGATTGTATTAATATAATATCCCAAAGTGCTCTTATTCTGATGATACATTTGCTTGTCTTACAATATCATTTAAATCCATTAGTCAAAGTCTTAAATTACCAGGTGCACAAGAAGGCTATGAATTATGCAATTTTTCTGAATGTTTCATACATTCCATGGTGTTAAATGAGAAATTCTGGAAATTAACCTGTATTTGGCATGTGGCCTGATGCAACAGACAGGCAAACTCAAACAAGCGCTGTCCAGTCTATTCTGGAGTTAAGTCTAGTATTAAACTGTGTTCTTGCAGCTATAGCCCTTGGACCTGAAGCTGAGCTCGCCAGCCAGTTCACATTCCAGCCCCTAACCCTACCTGGACTACTGAGTTTTCGCCAGGTTGGTGAACTCCACATTCGGTTTATTTACATCTGTTTGCCTGCCAACTTTTTTTTTTATCAGCGGAGCCTGCATCTGAGGGTCAAGGCTGTGTTATTGTTACAACATAGATTGTTTTTACAGAGTTTTGTGGTCAGTCATGCTTGAAGGAGGGGATGACGCTAACCTTCTTCTTAGCAGTTAGCGTTGATAGTATAAACAGGATGGAAGTAGGACAGTTAAGCTTCCCTCCCTGGCCTAAATATGACAGACAAAGCTAAGGTTCATATTTAAGCCACCTAACTGCTAAAGCTGCACTTGCACACTGCTTCAACATTTCACACTCTGATGGCCCCTGCACGGATCTAGGTTAATATTTATTTACCTATCAGCCGAGTCTGATTATGATTTTTGTGCAGTTCACTGAGAAACACTGACTTAAGCTGGATGCATGCTGGAAACTAAACGCAGTTCTAAGTTATTATGAGCTGGAAGACTGAAGGTCAGGGTTAAAGTTCTGCGTTCTGAGTAGAACAGAACATCACACCTCTTATGTTGGAGTTACTGAAAAGAATTCTGGGAAATCTACAGTAGGTAACATTTAACTCAAATAGTCCACTACCTACAGACAAAACAATGTTATATGTAAATAGAGTCTCATTTAGTCACTTATTTAAAAAAATATTAATTTTTTTTACTTAGATATTAATAATATTATACAATATCTAATCAGGCTGTGAGAGTCCTAAAGTCATCCTCAGCATTCCACCATTAAAGGTAGCTTCATTTTTGTGACTTATTTTTTGCCTGTTTTACTACATATCATTTTTTGTCTGTGTTTTTTTGATTAGCATAAAGGGAACTTAGCATCTCATTATACACCTGTGCTGTAAAGTTATTAATAAATTAGCCTTGTACCTTGTATTTGAATTTAAAATTCAGGTCAGCTTCAATTCAAGTACAGCATGGTCTTTGTAGTACTCAATTATGCTTTTACTGTTAGACACGAGGGTGGCATTCATCAGAAGGCATCATTATTATTACACAGCTTTGTTAAATACTGGATTCTGATTGGTCAATTACGGCATTCTAAGGTCTGTAATTTCTGAATAGGCTGGTGTTATAAATAACAGGCCGTTGCTATGGATGCAGTTCTGATCATCGACTCTAGAGGAGAAATAAAATAATTTTTAAATTAATACTTTTGTGTCATGTTATTGATTTTTTAGTAAGTAGTTGTATAATAATCAGGATAATGTACAGTGAGCACAAAATACAACAGGTGGTACAGCAGAAGGGTCTGGAATCGCCCTGAACATTACATCAAAATCAGGGGGAAAGAAATCCAGGGCCAAGAGTCAAATATGGAATATAGTGCATACTTTAAACATATTAATGAAAAAATCTACAAATCTCTTTGTGTCTCTTGATTTGACTATCTCATCAGGTGCTGGACAAGAACACAGGAACAAGACAACAAGTTTATGTCTCACTGCGTGGCAAAAGGACTCTAGAACTGGCTGCAGCCACGACGCTGTGTGATCAAAGGTTTGGTGGTGTAGTCTTCACTGTGGGTGGTGCTGAAGTGCTGATGAGCCACTGGAAAACTGACGTTGCTCTATTGGATCAACAGAAAGACAAGAAGACAATATTGCATTTTCATTTAATATTATGATCAGTGATGAGCAAGATAGGAACTTTCTAAGGACTAAAACTGCGGCTGGTGCCTTTACTCTTTTCACTGCTGATACCATAATTACTACTGCTGCTACCACTGTCACCATTTTAATGATAAAATTATACATTTTTTATTTCACTTCATGATCTCTCACCCTATGCTGTGACTGACAAGGTGTCCTCTGTTGGGGGTTCTCCACAGGGAGATAATCAGTCTTGGTGGTGCTTTGGCTCAACCCATGTCCTGACAAACAGATCAAACATATTTAACATCATCTATACCTCCTTTTAAACGCACAGACACAACCAAACCATCACCTGGTCCCCTCAGTATGTTGCTGGGCAGCTGGGTGACTGGTCTGACTCGCTCTCCGATCTGTTTGCTGTAGTGTCGTTGGCGTGGTCGTGTAGTACAGGCCTGACAGGCGGGGTGGGACTGAACTGTACATTACTCTTGGTCATCAGTTCAGGCCCGGGCACATGCACTGGATGCTGTGTATGGCTCAGCTACCCAGAAGAAAGAACATAGTCAGCTTGATTAAATATGACACAGTAGAATCTTTAAACATCAAAATAAACTCATAAGGAAGTCTAAAGGAGTGTAAAATGATCATTTTTTTTTATACTATATTATATTCTAGTAGACAACTAATTAGTTTCTGTTATCTTACATCAGAGAAGGAGATTCTGTTGGTGGTGACAGGCATCCTCTCTTTGTTGTGCTCCGTATCAGTGTTCCCCATGGAAAAGGAACTGGAATTTTGGTCCTTTTTTATCAGAACAAATGGATCTCCTGGGAAATAAACCAAATAGATTTATTCAGGGAGGATAACAGAGATAAATTAATAGAGTGTTAGATTGCTTTAGGAATAAAGGTACAGTATGATTAAGGATTTGGGTGTTTGTCTCAGTAATGAAACTGTATTGTGTCACACACAGTCTAAGCCAGGGTTTCTCAACCTTTTGTGACTTAAGGCCCACTTCTGATTGTTAAAACATTTCCAAACACCACCTTCCCGACAAGATTAAAAAAAAAAAAAAACATGACAAAAAAGGAGAAAAATTAAGCTCTCTTTGGTCATAAAAGGTTTCTTGCTATGAGCTACTCGAGCAGCAACCATATAACTAGCTTTCAAAGTGGCTTTTGACTCAGTTGTTAATGCTGTGATGACATTCTGTTGTGCTTGAAGTCTGTCCCTTCTCCTGAAGAAAATTCCTCTGGCTTCACAACACATCTATTTCCCAACACATTTGATATTTTCTGGGATATATTTCCTCACCACACACTTTAGAGCTTTGACTGGTGCGGAGTCATCTCCAACATCACTTTTTTTCATATCAAAAAGTGATCCACTTCGTGCCACTGCATCTGAGGTAACGTTAGCAAGCTAACAGAGGCATAACACATTTGTGTCTACCAAGTGATGTGCCATGATGTACTTGTTGATATCCAAATATAACTCATTGAAATTCTGCATTTTAAGTTGACTTTTTTATTTCTGTGAATTCTTGAGCACATGAACAGGAATAACTATCATGACTCACTACAAAGGAAAGGAAAGGCTGGTCTGAGTCACCAGTAGGTTTCAATGGAAGACAACACCAGTGGCAACATTAATGTGATGCGCAGAAAAGTAGCTGAAGAAGCAGTATACATTACACCAAAGCTACATTTAGCTGTTTTAAAGTTGTGATCAAGCAGCAACATTTAAAGGTATAATATACAACAAATATAATCCCTTTCAATCATCACCCACTAAAAGGGTGTGGTGGTGGCTGTATCTTGCAGAGACCTGCCCTCTGCCTGTATTTTTCTTTGTTTTGCTGTGCTCAGGACACTTTGCCAACCCAAAATGTTGGTACTTGACATCCTGGCATCCCTCTGGTGTAAACAGCTCAGACAAATCCTTCTGATTCTACTTTTAAATACTTGAAATAACTGTCCAGTGTTTAAATGTTTAAATTAAAAAAAAAAAAAAAGAACACTGTTCAGTACAGTTTGCACTAAACAATATCTGCTCAGTTCAGTTTCTTCAAACACAGTAAAAAGTGCAAAAGAAGCATGAAACATGAGTATCAGTAAATAATGGCTTGGTCTAGAAAAATTATGACTTAGCATCTCAAAATGATGAGAAACTACTTTGAGAATGTTTTTCTCCTGAGATACTAAGATACTAAGTTTTTACTATAGTGACCCGCAGGATCTTTTTTGTTACATTGGCAGAAATGAGCCTCCATCCATACATTTATTTAAATATGACAGAAAACTAACAAAGGTTTTTAAATTGACACTTTCCTTATTTGGGGACCTCTTGGTATTTGAAGGCCCTGAGCAGCAGCTTAGTTTGCTTATGCCATGGTCTATCACCATGGGAAGTATTAGATCTAAATTGTCAGTCAGCGAGAATGAAAACGCAGGACAAGAACCTGCCTGGACCTTCACACAGAAAACACTCACCCAGCTTGTGACCAAAGTCTCGTCTGGATGTGGTCGACCATGAGTTCTTACAGGAAGTTCCAAGGTTGAGCTTCAGGCGCTCTTTTACCACAGGTGGCCTGCATCAAAAACACAGATAATGCTTTGATTTTATTGGTGTGGGGATAAATTTAACATCAGAAAGTCTGAGTCTTCAAAGAGAGACACATAGTAATAATTCTGAAATTTCTGTACTACGTTGAAATTATTTGAATCAATCAAATGTCTTTTGTTTTTGCATCCAAGACCCTTTAAAGCTGCTGACATCCAAAGTTAAAACACGCAGCCAACACGTCATCTGAACATAGATCTGAAGGGTGACACCCAGCCATGCAGCCATGTTTTCCTCTGCTGTTTCATGTCTCCTTGTATAGGATGTAAACTCAGTCACGTGGTGGGAGGATCTCCAATGAAGCAGAAAATCTGACAGAAAAAAAAAAAAATCTGCAGACCTGCAGACAGTGGGCCGGTTGAATGACGCGGCGTGGGTCGTCGCTCTTTCTACAATCTTCACAGGATCACCCATGGGCACTGAGGAGGTGTGCTGTAAAAAGACATGACGAAAACAGTCACGGTCACGGTCTTGCGCCGATAACATCCTTTTCATGGAAAGCTGCATAAAAAGGTCAATGCCCTCGTCACTCTTGTGTCTACTTAAAGCTGGCAGTGCTGGCAGTCCAGGTCATAGTGTGTCTTCTCCTAGCATGCATGCAGCTGAGCATTAAAATACTTCAATCTACAATCTGACTTAAACTTAGTTCATCCATGTCAAAGAAAATTACTTCTCTAGAACTGCCGAGTAGTTAAAAGACAGTTTCTTATTTATTTATTCTATTTATTTTTAGTTTTTTTTTAAACCTATTAACTATTAATAAATCAGGTTAGGGTTGTTCTGAAATCAATCATAAATATACTGTGACAAACCAGCAATAATACATGAGACAATGAAATGTACATTTTGGGGTCAATGGGGTTCCACAACATTTGTAACATTTAGCAAAATGTACTGGATGGCTCCTGTCATTGTTGCTGATCACCATAATACACTGACTATTGAAAAGTACCTTCAGATGGTGCAGTTTCAGGCTCAGAGTTGTTGAAGTTTTAATTAAAAGTGTGGTACAGTAAGTATTCTGCATTATATCTTAGCTAAAGCAGAAGCATTAAGTTGAACTGGCTTCCAGAGCATAGAGTAGAGCCTGACTTCCAAAACACTGCTAGCACACAGCCTAAGTCTTATGGCAACAGTTTCCCTTAAGTGTCTGCAGGGTTTCAAGCCAAGTAGTGTTTGGTTTGATCATAACAGCTCCTGACCAACAGCTGCCATGTTACCTTTTTCACAGACTGAGCAGCTCTGCTCCAGGCTCCCTGGAAGGTGTTGTTGTACTGGGAGACAAAACTGCAATCGCGTCTGTCCCCTTTGATTGTGGGAAAGCCCTCTGCTACAGACAGATTTTTACACTTTATTACACAATGCAATGATTCAGAGATTAACTTTCACACAGATTCCTTCACTGTTATTCATTACAAGGCAATGATGTTGAACAGCTGACAGTTTCTTGAATGTTTACCCACTTCTTGAGAGTTAATTTCTCACCAAACTTGATAAATGTTCACATGAATTATATATGGCTTAGCACTGGATCCACTGACCATTTTATTCAGAGAATGCAGAAAAATAATCTTACAGGGATAGTTCACTCTTTAAGTTCTCCAGCAGTGTTATGTGGCATTAAAAACTAAACCTGTCTGTCAACCGGCATGCGGGTCAGTAGATAAAGACTGATTTTTCATTTTTGGGTTAACTATCTCTTTCAAAATGCTGTCACTAACCTAGATGTTTAACCGCAGCTTTTACAACAGGAGAGCCATGCTGTGGGGTGAAGGAGGCTCTGCAGGTGCTTTCTGGGAACTTTTCCACTTGCTGGTTCCTCTTGATGCCCCTTGTGTGTCGGATGGGAGTGCGAGGAGGCCGAAAGGGCTGGGGCTGGAAATTCTGGGCCTGTGTGGTGAGGAAAGAAACCTCCTCAGGGTCTGTCTGCAGCTTGAAGTTGGTGTAAAGCGTAGTCCAACGTGGGGTGCGGGTCATCTGCGGCAGTGGGTGACGCTGGTAGGATATGTTCGTCTCTGTCTGGTACTCTTCAATGTGTCTCAGGTCCCTGTGGTCCACATGAGCCATGCTGGGCTTGCTGAAAGGTTTTGCCCTCTTGGAGGAAAAAGGCTTGAAGTCCTCCTGGAAACTGGTTGAGAATGCATCTGGATTACTTTCCAGAAATGGGATATTGCTAAACAGGAGGCAGTCTTTGCCCAAAGGACGGGCTTGGATCAGTGTTTTTACCGCTGCAGTCATTTTTGATACCACCAGTGTCCTCCTGATATTACTGCGACTCTTTGGTTAATCTAGCCATCCTCTTCTGAAGCTGTGAAAAATGCTACAATGCCTCACCATGGAAACCTCTGTGCTGTGGAACATGATGATGTTGCTACTGTTGCTGCTCCTGCAGAGAAACAAATGCATGCCGCGGTGTCCTGTTACCTGGCCATATGCAATGAACGGACACACAAAACTATTCAACAGGCACATTTTATTCTACAGCAAGGACACACACAAACAACTGCTCACACTTACAGAGTCTTTCCAGAAAAAAAAAAAATCACATGTTCATGGTTTTCAGGCTGTCTGTTACAGATCTAATAGTGTAACTAGACTTCCTTCTATCTGACTTTGCTCATGTTACAAAAAAGCTGCTTGACACAAATTTCTTATTATAAGAACCTACTAAATATTTGGAGTGGCAATGATTCCCCTAGAGTCTAATGCATAATTCAGCATTACCTTAGATTAAACTTACAGACTGTGGTTGAGCACAATACTGTCAGTATTTGAAATGGTGCCTGTCAAATTAAAAAAAATATATTATAATAATATATATAGTATATAAAGGTGCAAATTGAACTGCTTGAAGCTATTGTTTGTTCCAACAAATAGAGTAATGTGCAATAGATACATAAGTACTTTAGCGCTTAGTGCTTCAGTATTTTGATTCTTGCAGTTTTCTTATTAAGCTGTACGTTCAATTTCAAATGTATGCTCAAATGTGTCTTTATGTTTTATGATGCTTTTGTGTGATATGATTAGCATTGTGTGTGATGGTTTAATGTGAAGCAACTGCTGTAGCACTTGTGCCAAGACAAATTCCACCTCCGGGACAGTAAAGTTTACTCTACTCTACTAGTTTGTAATAGAATACAACATGCACATATATGGAAATAGATGAATAGCAAATGAAGTAGCCTACAAATATAATGTAATTTGACTTACATCTATTACACATAAGCACAAATTACTATGCTCATTTGCTCATACATGTCCACAATGTGTCCCAACAACACTATTACAACAGCAGGTGTCAGTCAAACTTCATTTTACAGCACTAGAGCACCACTGTCCTTTACTGTACTGTACCTCTAACATGGTGAACTGCTGTCTGAAAATGAAAGGCAAATTATTTTAGGTGCTTAAAACTCAAAACGTTACCCTACTCAACAGAATCTCTCAATGGTCACATTTTGTTGTTTAATGAAAGCACTGATGCGGTGTTATAATAAACTGTCAGCATTTAAAGTGAACCACAGTGCTCACAGTCGCCCTCCACGGTCCATTTCTGTGTAATGAAATTCTGTGATATTGAAAAAAGAATAGAACCCCGGGACTCATAAGTAAACCTTAATGTCTTTAATGTGCGTCAAAGGTTTATTTGGTTATTTATTTTTTTTTAACATCTGTAGGCTACAAGACGTAATCTACCTGGACGGAAGGGTATCACAGGGTAGCAGGGTATAAAAGCCTTAAGCAATTTTTTAATGAGGTGGATTGGAGGTGGATTATGCGTGTATTAAATCTCCGCACATTTGATAAGAAGTAAATGAGATTAATAAGGAACAATGAATTAACATATTTTCCACTATGATCACTGCAACTAAATGTAATATTTCTACAGTAAAGTGCGAAATCTGTGAAGAAAATCAGTACATTCGGGTAAACTGTGAATTAAGGTACATATATATTCATAAAGATATATGTTTGTTTTGTTTTGTAATATTTAATATATTTCATATGAAAAATGCGCTCGCGGGATTTTATTGCCAAGGAAACCGGCAGAAGGAAGTGACGTATGTCAGCGTCAGCTTCTTCCGCTCTCTTTTCGTTGAGGCTCAGCTAGCGGCCGGGTGGGTACACGTTTTGTCCGGTGCATATTTATCGATTTTTAGCGACCGTTGAGTTGTTGAACGTGATTAAAACGATACGTTGCTCGTCTTATAGCGACATTAAACGTGTGTTCGTATTACTGGCTCAGCTCGAACGCAGAAAATAGAGAAACTTGTGACTTGAGTTTGACGCTAACGGTCCGCATGTGGCGAGGCCCCGCACCGAGTCCGCTCTGCTGCTAACATGAGCTAACGTGTCGTTAGCTGCTGACCAAAAGACAGCTCAATCAAACGATTAACAGTGCATAGTGGATAAGAAACGGTGGCGATATAACCTTTCCACATGTTATGAGTGCGTGTGTGACAGATGCCTGTGTGGGTGACTCGCTGTGTAAGATGCTGTCGGTCATCGTGTGGCCGACGAGTTAGCGGAACAGCTAAAGTTGGAGCTAACCACATTTTTTTCCTCTCTCTCAGCCTGCGAACATGCAGATCTTCGTGAAGACGTTGACGGGGAAGACCATCACCCTTGAGGTTGAGCCCAGCGACACCATCGAAAATGTCAAGGCAAAGATCCAGGATAAGGAAGGTGAGCCGGCGCAAGTCTGGACTGTTGGATAGAAACTTATTCTGCATGCCAAGTACGGATTTACGCATACTTATTTAAGCCATTATTTACCCGCAGATTCACGATTTTAAAACAATTATGGTATAACAGTGTGTAAAGTGAACTCTTTAAGGTACTCCTCTTTGGAGAGAGCTAATAGATTTGGTCTGATGGGAGGATGGACTCAATCCAGTACGCTTTCATGCGTGTAATTGATCAGTATTGTTTGTAAGCAGGTAGGTCCTAGCGGACAATAATAATTATGTTTGACATGTGAATAATGGTCTGTTTTCGTAGTTACTTTACATGTGTAGGGTTGGGTACTGCTTATGAATATTATGACATCAGTAACAATACCAGCACCCTTTTAAATGATACTGACACCGATAGGAAAACTAATTCATTTTCTACTTCATTTGTACCCATCATGTTAATGGCAGCCTTCTTAAAATAATGTTTACTTATAACCAGACTACACTAGGTGTGTAGAATAGACATACTTTTGAATGTTTTTGATGGCTGAACCACAGACTCTGACAGACACTATGGGTTGTAGATGCTTCTGTAGTGGGTCAATCATATGGTACATTAACTTAAAGAGCGCTTGTCATGATTAATGTGAGTAAAACATACAAAATTTGTTTTCCCTTTGCTCTGGGTTCAAAATGGATCAAATGCAGCCATTGATAGAGTGACAGTTTTACACTACTTGATACTGGCATATTTCGATTGATACCTGTAAGGTTCAAGTCCCAATATATCTCTCTTGCACATAAATGTAAGTTGTTGTTCATGGTTAACCTAAAAGTACTTGTAGCTTGATCATCGGGTTTTGTTGATTGCAGGAATTCCCCCTGATCAGCAGCGTCTGATCTTCGCTGGCAAACAGCTGGAGGATGGACGCACACTGTCAGACTACAACATCCAGAAAGGTAAAAGATCATTCAAAACAAGGTCACATGTGATGAATGTTTCAATGACACATAGACAAGTTTTATATTATGAAACAAACCACTAACTGCAAAAGAGTTTTAATAAGTTAAAACAGGAGTCTCCCAGAAGTCTTAATGATGATGGTGCATCAGAAATTGTGCTATGAAGAGGCGGATTTCTGTTGCATTGTTTGTGGATATGACAAAACTTGACACTGACATGAAGATGTTTTAACTTCCCACCAGAATCCACTCTGCATCTGGTTCTCCGTCTGCGTGGTGGCATCATTGAGCCTTCACTCAGACAGCTGGCCCAGAAGTACAACTGCGACAAGATGATCTGCCGCAAGTAAGTTTTGAAAATCAGTATCACTAACTGATTTGTTATCACATTGTGTGTTCTACAGTTACTTACAGCAAAATGGTAAAAGTATAGTAAAAGTAAAGTAAGTTAAGTTGGGGCTAAAACATTTTAAACGGCACCAAAACCAGTGTACTGTGGTATGCAAGAGCTAATAATTTGAAGGGTGTTCTGGTTATTTTGTATAAACAGGCGGAAACGATTGACAGAATTGTGGGCAGTGAGTAGGCTCTAATTTATATCCCTCCTCAAATTCAGTAATAGAATTTATCACTAGTTATTGAATGGTTAAGTGGTTATTGGTGTCAAAGTATTTTCAGCATTCACCTAGTGTTTCACATGCAGGTTTAGGTTTAGGATGAGAATTGATATAGACTCTCAGATTTAAGATTTTTGTGTTTTTCTTCCTGGTGTCCTAAGAACTGCATAATCTGGTTTTGAATACTTAAGAACTCATAGTTGAAAATTTTCCTTCTAGTTGACCCTTGACCACTTGTTTTGCAGGTGCTATGCCCGTCTGCACCCCCGTGCTGTGAACTGCCGCAAGAAGAAGTGCGGACACACCAACAATCTTCGCCCCAAGAAGAAGCTGAAGTAGACATTACGACTGAATCGGCTCTCAAGGCCATTTTGTGTTAAAATAAATGTAAAACAACAATGCTGCTTGTCTGACTTGCATTATTCAGTGCTAGGGGAAAGTAACAAGACTGACTGCAACCAGATGAAGCTGGTGCAATAAACTTGTGTTACTGTTTGCCAAATGTTCCCATATTCAAAGGTTTTCAAGGAAAGAGGTTGGCAAGTAGTAAACGTCAGAAGCCTGTTCATGGAGTTGACTGGGTAATTCAATAAACATGCTGCTTGGAACTGGCGCTGGTTGAAACTAACAGTGGGTGCACTCAAAAACATGACAGGCACGGTGCCGGTTTGTACTGGTTGGCCATGGTTTCTACTTTATTTCAATTTGGCATACAAATCAGCACATACTGTTTGTGTTAGCTTGAATTGACAGGATTGTGCCGCTCAAAGAAAATATCACGTGTTCCAAATGCAAAATTAACAATTCAAACTAATGAACACATTTCACATGGCTGCTGGTGGCCAAATCCAAGTGAGAAAGATGCTGAACTGTCTCTGCCAACGCTAAAAAGCTGTGAAAAGATGTTTATCACAGCATTTCCAACACCCACTGCTGTTTATCAGCTGACAGAAAATGTCATACCTGCTGCCTCATGCCAACTGTGCTCTCTTAAAGAGGTTTGCCCACATAGTTACGGCTACATAACAAGTAACATGGCTAAGACAAACACTGCTCACTAGAAATTGCCAGATCAAAACAGTTAGTTGAGCCTCACTGACACTGTATTTTCATTATCATGTTACATGTTGAATACTGTAATCTTTCAGAGTGCCTACAAGTCCTTTAAAGTCTTATGTCAAATTCACATTTACTAAAACTGGCCTTAAAAGTATGAAATAGTCTTAAATTCTTGTTTGGGAAGGTCTTAAATATTTATTTGAATGCTATAAACACGGTCTAAAACTGACTCAACTGCAAAATGCCTATATTCTTTGGTGATATCAATGACTTTAAACATAAAAATTGGTATTCTATGTTAGTATAGCTTCACCTAGCTGTAGGACAATTGTACTGATTATATCATGGACAGTTTTTCATATATGTATACCATAAATGTATTTGGACAAATGTGTGTAAACTGTACAAGTCAGTAATTTTGCCTCATTTATAATTTTGAATTGACATCTATGCATTATAAATATTGACTACAGTCTCACAATTAACAAGTTTAATTGCAACACTGCCTTTAAATTAAATGGCATTAAAAAGTTTTGCATTTAACTTGCTGATACATGTAGACACCTTGTAAAATACTAGGAAAGGAAAACAATTGTGAAAATGCAGGAATTACACAACAAAACCACCCCCCAACATATGAAAACCACAGTGGTGACTGCATGACTGAGTTTTAATGTTAAACAGTTCTATACAAATATAAGGAACTCATCTCACGTTGTCAAATTCCGTACAAACACCCTCTGTCCTCAATTCTCATGAAACAACGAAAAGCATGACACTTGAACACCAGTTAACCATTTTCCTCTTATTTTTCAACACTCGAATGAAACTAAAGTTTGTTGAGGTATTTTAAGTCGTACTGAAAGGCTGACCGTTTCAAACACGGAGCAAAGAGCAGTTGGTCTAAAGTTAAATTTAAAAATCTGATGGAGATGAACTTCAACTTCACACAGAAGTTTGTTTATTCCAGTTGAAGTGGCTTCAGCATGACTGGTGCATCTTTGGTACTGCATTCTCTCTTGTAGCTGGCAACAGATGATTTTTAAAAGGCCTTATTCCAGTGTATTTAAGGAGGCATCCACACACAGATACTAAAACATTCTGTTTATTGCTGTTGCAGTTTGAGGGGTTTTTTGTGGTGTGAGCAATGACCCTCAACCTGCCTCTATCATTTATGCTTAGCTGGTGATTTCCTTCATTTCCCAGAATGTTTTTGGATCTCTCTTCTAAAATTCAGTCCTCTCTATTGTCTCCACGTCTTCTCAATAGAGCGGGCAGTGGTCAGACATCTGGTGGGAAAGTTGGTCTTACAGTTAGAGGACAAGTTACCTGCCCTCCTTTTCTGTGTATACACGACCGTCTCCTTTGCATTTCCGTAGTGTTACTGTGCATTCTTGATACACTGGAATAAGGCTGTTGTGAAGCAAAGTGTTTCTGACATCAACCGTGAGGAGCTGAGGAGCCGATGGCCTCTGATGCATTTTCTTCATGCTTGATTAAAGGCTGGTACTAATCTGTCACAATCTGGTGAAGCCATGAAAAAAAAGGACCACAGCTGTGAAGAAAAAGCACTGATGTTAAAATATATGAGAACAGGCCTTAGCAGAGGTCTCATTACCTACAAATTACTTGTATTAACTATGAACAGGCATCTATGCTATAAACTTTATTGCTAATTCAGTGATGCTTGCACGTAGCAGCTGATGTCAGAACTCCCAGATAGTGTAGTGACTTCTCAAAATGATGTTAAACTGAAGGTAAAATGAAACCTCTCAGCCTGGGTTGCACCAACAAAGGTTAATTTAATCTAAACTTGGGTTAAATTGAGACTCTGAATGATAAATACATTTTTTGAGTGCTGTCAGGACCAAGTAAGAGGGAAGGAAACTTAACAAAACATGAGTCTACATTGTTTGCTAGCCAGCTAAAAAGTTAGTTGGCCTAATTATGACGGCTCGGCAGAGAAGCTCTAATTTCTCCTCCTCTGAGGAAAACTTCTTGGTCAAATTAATGGAAGAATGTGGCCAAATAATAAAAGTGGCAGACTGTTTTAACTGTTTCAGTGGAACAGCTGGAGTAAAAGAATGAGACACTTCATACATCTGAGTTTGCTTTATTCAAGGAACTTGATTATTTCGCTCTACACATCTCAACATTTGAGTTTTAGCCTAAATGTAAACATGGCTTAGAGGTAAAACTTTTTGGGTTTAAAAATGATCTTGTTGGTGCAACCCAGCCTTAATGTGAACAATAGTAGCATAATGCAGTAGCACTATATTATAACTGTTATCACTGTATTGGGCTTATTGAACTGTAGAGGTACTTATTAAAATCTCACCCAAATAACTGCAGATGATTGTAATAATGGGTGCTAGTGCATTATCTGGTAGTTTATTACATTAACAGATTGCATTATGACCTGTTTAAATCATATTTTGACATGTTATTATCACCCTGGCAGTTACTGCATCATCAGCTGCATAAGACTGCGCCTTATTTGTACCTATATTACCGTCATATGAAGAAATCAATAACTCATCAGGGGGCGAGAAGCAAAGATCAATAAGATATTGTGCATCAGAAGTTCACATACAAAGCTGACAGACAAGTCAATTAAGTACCCACGTTCTAAAACTACTGCAGTTGTGCTTTTTAACTCGAGCAGTCTCCGTTCGCACGCTGCTAAAGTATTGTGCGCACACACACATACACACACAGCTTCACATTCCTTGGCAGGTCCGGGGCCTCTGCAGAGCTCATGCAGTGCTCTCATAGTGATCTATGCTCTGCGGCTCCGCTGAGCCTTTCTCTAGGGTTATTATTACTATAATGGTAAATGGTAGTGTTGAGCAACACAGAAAAAGTACATAAAGCAGAACTGGATCATTTTGTGAACGCTGACAAATGTAAACAAAATAAAACTTGGCACAAACATTATCAAGTGCAACCTCAGGTTCAATTCAACAACATCAGGGTGGGAAAGCAGCGTCTCCGTCCGTCCACGGGCCACAGTGACACGTCAGGACCTTTCCTTCACATGCTGATCCACCTGTCAAACCGGCCTGATGGAGAGGACAAACCTACCAGCCGCAGCTTGAATTCATCAGCATTTTGGCTGGTAGCCACTGCTGATTTCCCATCCTGACTGTGAGTAACCCATCGATGAACATGAATAATAGAATAAGTGGTGAGAAAGAGCAGTCCTCATAAAACATGAACAAAAAAAATGTTCGTACGCTGGCAATCCTCAGAGGACAGAATATGAGCAGGTTGTTGCATCTCTGAGATTCTTGATGTTCTGGCAGGTGTGAGGCCAGTCCAGGCTGCTGATGGTGAACTGGAGCTGATTTTATTCAGGGTTTTTGTCTCCATGTGTCCTTACCCCGACCAAACTCCTACTGTGCGCATCTCCACAGTGTTGAGTGAAGGATGACACCAGCGTGAACTCAAGGTTGATATTGTGTAAAAGCAGACATTTTATTCCTATAACTCATCTTGATTTTGTCCCAACAGAGAACTGTTACCTGCAGTGACTTCTGAGATCTACCAATTAATATGAGAATGCACATCTAAAAGCCTTATTTATACAGGCCTCAGAGTGTTAATCTGTTTTAAAGTCTTTTGCCAAACTGCAGTGAACAAAACAGACTGGCGCTTTGTTGTTTCTCTAAACCAAATGTTCAGAATTTTGATAAATATTTGTGTGTGGTACAGTTGTAAAAATGTACAAATCAATTCCAAAAAATGTTTGAGGTTGTGTAAAACAAATAAAAGAAGAATGCAGTGCAAATTCTTTTCAACCTATACTCAACTGAGTACAGTACAAAGACAAGATACTGAATGTTCAAACTGAAAACTGAAACAATTGGTGCCATCCAGACGTCCTTCTGAGAGATGTCCCTGCTTATTCCAACAAAACAATGCTAGGACACATTCTGCACATGTTGCAACAGCCTGGCTTTGTAGAAAAAGAGTTTGGGTACTAGACGGGCCTGCCTGCAGTCCAGACCTGTCTAGTTGAAAATGTGTGGTGCATTATGAAGCACAAAATAAAACGACAGAGACCCCAGACTGTTGTGCATCTGCATATATCAAGAAAGAATGATATATGACTTTGAAACTTCAACAATTAGTGTCCTCAGTTCCCAAACACTGAGTGAGTGTTGTTAAAAGTAAAAGTGATGATTCACAGTGGTAAGCATGCAAAAAGTTTATCAGTTTGAACAGTAAATATCTCGTCTTTGTACTGTACTTGGATATAGGTCAGAAAGGATTTGCACATCACTGCATTCTGTTCTTATTTACGTTTTACACAACCTTTACACAACTTTTTAGGAACTGGGGTTGTAACTGTCCATTAAACTTTATTTTTCAGCCATCTCAAGTGCTGATGTGAGTCCTGCTGTTACAGGACTGCAGTTTTACTGTCTGAGCTCAGACACGGTTGAGTGGTTGAGACCTCCAGCTCTGCAGGAAAACAGCACCACTGGTTTTTATTAAACTCAGTCGGACCATTATCTTTTGATTCTTTCCTAGTTTTACTGCTTCTCTAGATACACTAATAAAGGTGGATTGCCCACTCTGCATTAAATTAAGAACATCACACAAAAAGACTGAAAACCCTGTAATATCTGTTGGATATCTGTCTACTTTTGCAAAATAGCAACCTTGGAATCAGTTTTTGTGCCAGACCTGTTTAAAGGTGCTTTGTGTATCATTTGCAATCGATACATCCTTGCCTTAGTCCTTTTGAGACACCAGTATAATTACCATTATCAACTGAGACAATCACTGAAAAGACTAGCAGCTTCTAACAGCCACTACTCAGCATTTTACACTGTAAACCACCAGATCAGAGTTTGACAAAATACACTGGATGTTTATGGTACTAAAAAGAGGAGGAGGGTGCTGTTCTTCCAGAGAAAATGGATCTTTCAGAGTTTTCAGTGATTGCAGATGGTGAAAAATACAGAAGCCTTGAGAGGCAGACAAAAAATCTGCACATCCATCTTTTAAAGTCTGATGTAAATTATTTTATCTCCTTATTTACGACTTAGGAACAGGTGTAAAAAAAATCGCCAGGAAAATCTGTCTAAGTTGCTTACATTTTTTTCATCTGTGAAACAAATGGGAGGAAAATGTTCCTGCCAAGTAAAAAAAAAAAAAAAATCACCTGTTGACAGTGTGTGTTCTTATAACACTCATTTCAGCCACAAGAGGCTGAAGTGCACAACTGCCCCAAGTTCTAAATAGGACTAAAAACATTCATGTTTTCTCCCAGGTGAGTTTTAATTTCTTCATGCACTCCAAACATAAAGTACATACTGTATATATCAGTGGTTCCCAAATGGTGTGCCATGCAATTTTGTGACAACCATACATTATTATTGAAATATACAACCATATACACAACCATTTCAAGTTCTTTTATGCACTAAATGCCATCTTCTCCCTTTATGGTGGAGAGAAGGCAGACATCTCTATGGCTGATATCTCCAAATCTCTGCAACTCACATCAAAACTATCTAGAGGGATAAATGGCACTAGAGGCCAGAGGAAAAATATGTATTTTTGATTTAAGGATGAACTTTCCCTTAAGTCATAAACACAGATGAAACAAAAACAATTTAGATCAAACTTAAGAGAAGGATCACCATCTTTTTTTTCACTTGCCTCTCAGGGCTTCTGAAGCAAAGTAATAACCTGGTGTAAAAATGCAGCTGCTGGGGATTATGATATGGAAAAACAAGTGGTAGCAGCCAATTAGACCAAGTGCCAGCTGTTTATGATAATTATACCAAAGCTGCAGTATTAATGCTCTACAGTACAGATGTTTTATTTTGCACAAAGCACCTTTAAGTGGTTTCTCATACCTGCTGTTTACCTGCACTGATCTTAAATAAAAAAAACAGATCCATGGAGGTAAACACCTGCACGTTTTCCTCCACGTTGCTTTGATTGTTGCTCTGCTGAAACTCCAGTAAAACACCAATCAAGACCACATGGGTGGAATCAGTGCTGACTGTGGAGATGCAGCCCAACTGCCGCTGTGGCTATTTGTCGATGAGCTTTGCCAGACTATGTCTCAGGTCGTTTAGGTCGCCGATTTTGACGTCCAGAACCTCGATGATGCGTCGGACCTCGACCTCCGCCTGCTCCTGCTCCTCCCGGCTGGAGGCCAGCGTCTTCTCTGCACTCTGAACCTGCTCCTCCAGCTCCGTGTTTCGTCTCTCCACATCCTGCAGACAGATTCACTGTCGTTAGTACAGTTTTCTCATTTGGCTGTATTTCTTCATGTGTTACTGTCCAAGCTGCATGTTCTTTGTATTTTTGTGACATTTGCATGAGTCACCAGTGCTCTTAAACGTTTATAATATACCTTTGTGTGGAAAACACCTTGCAGAGTAGCACTGCAAATTAATCAGAGTCTGTAAAATGCCATAAATGTAAGAATGGAGTGTTTGCTCCTCTTGTTTCTGCCACCTCTGTCCATACTGTATATACGCTGATAATAACTGCTACAGTGGCATAGAGTGCTGACAATAAGGCATGTGTGATTTTTACATTGCATTTCTTCTGCCTGTAAGATTTAAGACAGATCACAAGTACTTTATCAAAGTTGCAAACTAAGTTTAGTGATTATCTCAGTATATGTCTATATGTTTGTAGTCTTTCTGTACAGTATTTGTGTTTCTCTGACTTTCTGAACATTTACATTTCAACATCCTTATACTGCATATGTATACAGTAATAAAGGCAGCTTTGGAGCATGTATAATTTAATAGTCCAGGCCTGGTATGAAGGGAAAGTTCTGAAGATAAGCCTAAATATTATGAGTCTACCAGAGCGTTCTCTGAGATTGAAGGATGCAGCTCTAGTGGTTGTTCCTAGTTCTTCCGAGCTTGTTCCTGTTTTTCCCCCCTGTAAGGCACTTTGTAAGTTAAGAAATGTTAAGAAAAGTTTTATAATTATTATTATATTACAGTTATTAATCTTACATAGCCACAAATAGATAGGGTTCCTCTCTACATTTCAACTGTGTTTAAAAAAAGAAAAATTGCATTAAACATAAGTTTTGTCTTTCTTTCACTCGCTTCTGAAACAAATGTACATGCTTGGCAGATGAACATCTTTATGAGACGAGGTGGTGAAATCGCTACCACCTTTTTTTTTTTTTAGAAATTCTGAGAAAAAAGGGGTGAACCTCACACAAATTACAACAGAAACTGTAACAAATGCTTATTACTCATAAAAGTTTCCTCCATAACATATAAAGAGATCAAGTGGTGATTCAAAGGCGTTTCTTAACCGTACCCTGGTAACACTTCTCTGCTTCCTAAAATAATAATTTAAATTTAATTTTAATCAGCATCACTATATTAGCATCATAGGCATTAATTAACATAAATTTAAAACAAATTTATCTGAATATCACTTAAAATCTTTCAAAATATTCCTGACTGCCAAACTGGCACTATTCAACAAAATGATGAAATGGATGGAAATGATACACTTCAACTTTACTGATAGCTTCAGTAAGACTTGTTCTCATTACAAAGATGCTGCAAGAAAACAAACCAACTAGGTCATTTTGACCCACTTATGCATCTGAGGGTTAAGAATTTCCTTTTGCACATTCACTGTCCTGCATCCAACTCCATGTCTCCTGTTTTTTAACATGGGCTGCAGTGGAAAATTGTGGCATTTCCGAATCCAGTGTTTTTCAATACTTTTTCCACTTGGATTTCTTAACTTTTAATATGTTATCAATGACATATTTATGAGACTAGAAGAGCTGAAAGCATTTATGTTGCATTTTCTGTGAGGTCATGTTGTATAATGCCTGTACTAAAAGGATCTTGCTTAAAGGCACTTTGGAAGAGACGGTTTACTTCTGCAGGGTTGAACAAGAACCAGCTCAGCTTTAGTTCAACACAGACCCACTACAATGAGTTTTTAAACAGGTAATCTACTGTATATGACCTACATAAGCAAACAAGACCATCAGCAAGAAGATCAGACATTTCTATATAATTAGTTAGTTAGTTCTAAATGTCTGCCACCAGGTTGGATTCCCCTTGAAATTATGGCATGCAGACCAGAAGAGTTAACATTTTCCCAGGAAAAGTTTTACAATGAGTGGCATGTTAGCCAGTCAGAACGAAGCAGGAGGATATTTTTCTTTAGAGAGTTACAGCTGATACTGGAGCAGGACCATCAAAGATTAAAAAAAAAGGACAGTGATAGAGCAGAGGGGAAGTATGAGTCAGCCTTGGTTGGTCATTCATCAGACGGTGGAAAACAGGATTTGAAAGGATTTAAAACTGATCTTGAATTTATTTATAAAATACATTGTGAGACACTGGTCACGGTGGACTACTGTAATACAGCTGGCTTATAGCATAATATTTTGTTGGCCTTGCTACCGAGCGTCATCTTGCTGTTGGCTTATTATTACTCAGATACAGCATCACCAGGAAATGTTGATAACTTCAGCGTTCTGAAGAAAATTAGTATTACCAAGCAAACAAATCTGTTAGCTGTAGGCTTATATGTGACTTAATTGTATGAACAGAACTAAAACAAAGTTTATGTGTTTCACTGACGTCACCGATGCTGAGGCGAAGAATGTTGTGTAGTCGGGCTTCTTTCAGCTATAAAAACAAAATCAGATGTTCTCTGTCTCCATCTGATTTACACAAGGTTATATATGCTTTTATTCTGTCTCGCCTGGACCACTGTAATGCGGTTTATGCTGGTACCAGTCAGAGCCTCCTCCACCAACTCCAATTAGTGCAGAACGCTGCTGCACAAAAAACAATTGAACAACTCCAGTGTTAGCCGACTTGCATTGGCTGCCCATTTTATTTTGTATTGACTTTAAAGTCTTATTGATCACTTTCAAATTGTTAAATTGCCCCACTCCAAATTGTATGAAAGATGTACTGATCCACCTGCTCTCTGAGATTGGTGAATGCAGCTCTACGGGTTGTTCCTGGATCCCAACTCGTGACCAGATGTGACCAGGCCTTTGCTGTTAGAGCCCCCAGACTGTGGAACAGTCTGCCTGTTTATCTCAGAGAAGCTACTGTTAGAATCTTTAAAATCTCCTTTGAAAGTTTTCCTTTATTGGACAGTTTAGAATAATCTAATAAGTTATATGTACTTGATCTTCCCACTTTTGCAATTTTACAATCTTAACTTACTCCCCTTTGTTTTTACGTTCTTAGATGCTTCTGTTGCTCTTAATATTATTATTAGGATGTGGTCACACATGCAAATTCACATGCAGTTCAACTTTGGTGAACTTTGAGGGGTGGAGTCACAGCCTCAATTATTTGCATCATCAGATGATGACTACTCCCTTTAATTTGTGCATGTGTGTACTATATAGTTATTATATTATATCTAGTTATTAATCTTATATAGGCACAAATAAAATAGGGTTAGAGTTACACATTACTAAGAGCTGTCTTAAAAAAAAAAACAGTTTTAAAAATAACTTGTATTTTTTTTTTTCTACTCGCTTCCAAAACAAATGCATGCCCTCATCAGATCAGGATCTTCATGACAGGAGGTGGAGAAGACACTACCATTTTTGTCCACTGGGGTCCAAAATCAACACAGAATCAAAGTTCCTTGTAGCTGCTTTAAATGTCTGTAAACTGAAGTTTACCGAGAATGTCCCATCAGGCTTATTTGGTTTGAACTGCACATTTAAATGTGCAATTTTGTGCTTTGCGAGGTTATTCTGTATGCGAAGTGCAGCAGTGAATAGATTATGGAATAATCACAAGGACAGCAAAGGTCAAATATGAATACAAATAATTTACAAATGACACCACGGCTAAAAATGACAGAAGACCTAATAAAGGCTCTGCAGTATGCATCGGGTATAATCTCCTGCATTAGCATTGGAAATTCACTGCAATTTGTTTTCTCCTTGAAGTTCTAGGTTCTCCTGCTCTGATTCTGTGCTGCAGCTCTGAACTATGGCACTGTCTCTGTTACAGGTACACTATCAGCGCTTTGATTTTCCATTAGTCGACTGTGTGGCTCTGTTGGCTGTGAAGTACAACAGAAAACAGCGTGTAAGCCTGTCAGCACTCCAGAGGACTAACACTATTGTGTTTCTTACATTGAGGAAGCTTCTAGTTCACACATATCAAACCAACTGACACCACAGCATGATGGGAAAATGTAAAAAAAATTAGTGTAATATGGTGAAGACAACAAAAGCAGATACGTAATTAATATGTGTGGAACATGAGCCAGTAAGACAGTTTGTACTTGAACAGGACTTGAAAAGAAAAAAGACTGAACTGGCGACCTGAATCACAAGCATCAATGACAAAGAAATAGATGAATGTCTCTGCTCGCACTGAAGATGAAATGCTATTATCTCCCTCCCTGTCAATGAAGTAGTTCTATTACTTTTCTGTGATATAATAAAAGCTCTACTAGGTTAAATAACAATGAAAATGTAGGCGAGGAGAACCAACAGTGTGCAGTACAAATCTATTATAATTACTGTTACTGTTACTGTGTAATTAGTGTTGCTCAGGATTGCATTAGCCCATCGGGACCACCAACCACTCCCATTCATCATGGTTTATAAGAGCTGTAGCCTTGAATACGGTGCTTCTGCTGAACGAGCTGTGTTTCTGCTGGAAGTCTGACTTTTAAGTGTTAGACTTTCTTCAGACCTTGGCACACAACAGTCATCTCCTCAAGGGTGTTGTAAAGAAAAACAAATAAAAATCAATTAAGAAAAAAAATCAAACAAGATTTTAACAGCTTAACACTTCATACAGACTATAATTTAACTGCAATGTAATGTTAGTTTGTATTGTTTTGTGAATATATGTATTACTGACAGATCTCAGTCATACAGAAACGAAAACGTTGGTTCCTAAGGACGAAATTCTCAACTAATTCAGGCATATACACTGTCTGAATGTAACAGGGAATGGGGAGCTTAAAGTTCCCATGAATGAAAAATTGATGTGTTTTTCTCACATATGTTTTGTACTACCTGTCACCTGTACGACAAAAAAGTTGTTTTATAGACATTCTTCAGATTTCTTAATAATTTGTCTCTTTGAGTGGACGGGAATGTTTTGGGAGGCTGGGCCTCGCTGTAAAAAAGCACACCTTTGTAACTTCATTCAATGATTTGGGTGAAACTGGTTTGTATTTTATGGAGAAAATATTCTCTGGTTTCCCTCTGATACCCTCTGACAACCCTGCTTTAACTCTGGGTTATTTAATTACAGAGTTTCCCGATGGACAGATAGCTTTAACTTACTCGTTGCTAAAGTAGCTGCCCGTTAGCAGGCAACAGAACCGGACTCCGTGGCTTCCCGGTGTACATCACCGGTCACCAGGACGAACAGAGAGACAGACAGCTTATACAATAACCAAGGTTGTTATGGACTGAGCTGCCTGTTGTACGGAAACACATAAGCAATGGCCATTTCATGAGAATTTTAAGCCAGCCGACATCACCAACTCCTGCCTCCTCTGATGTTCTCCCCTCCTCTCCTGATAGATGATCATCCAATGCGGTAAATTATGGGTTCATTTTGACCAAACTGTTGAGTTGGTGATTGCTGGAACAGTGAAAAGATGAATCAAGATGGTTTAGGTGAGTTTTATTTTGTTTCTGTCGAGTTTGAATGAAGTGTTTTACAATGATAAATTTATTGTTTCTGTAATTGACTGTTTTTGCTATAAATCAGTTGTTTCTATTCCAAAAAAAGGATCTTACTCCTTAACAAAAAGGTCTCTCACTGTGAGGATCCTTCCCTTAATGTTGTCAAACACTTAGAATAACAATCTGAGCCTCTCAGTCAACGATTAGTGGATGTATTTATGGATGCAGTTGCCTGCAGGAATTACATTGCAGTCTGCTTCACAGCTGACTGCTGCAGTGGTCTTGCTCAGTATTGGACAAGTTCAAAAACTTAGACACAAAAACACGAGGAAAATATGGTTCAGGATAAAAAAAACCTAAAATACATTTTTACCGTTAAGCTTATGAAGGAGAAGCAACACACTGAGCCAGTTGTCTGCTTACCTGGAGTCTCTGCATGGCCTCCTCTCTCTCCTTCTCCAGCTCACCCACATCTGTTTTCTTGCTCTGCAGACTGTGAATTTCCTGAAAACAGAAACATTTCAAACTGTCACCACACCACTTCACACACTCACCATCCCCGTTTTATCACAACGTGAAACATTTGTCTCTTGATTTGCGCCAAAATATTTCATGTGGGTCTAAAAGAATCATTAACCAGGTTGGTGATAAAATTTGCGACACCTTGATGTTTTTCATGGACGGAGGGGGATTCAGTCTCCCAGGGGAAACATATCAGTGTGACCTTGCCATGAGTCCGAAAGTGGAGCTTGTTTATATGACGCGACAGACACAATTATGTTAATGAGGCTGGACGACAGCAGCAAGCTGCTTTCAAAGAATATTTCACTTTAATATCCATTTTATTTTTCCAGAGAAAACATTTTTTAGCTGAGCGTGCCCAGCATGCATTTGATGGACATTGACTTGGCTCATACAGGCACAAAATATTCACAAGGTGATACTTTGGCATCATAAAAACCATATTAAAATGGGATTGGAAACAGTTGTGAAGGTGAGTCAGAAAGTCCTGATTGCACTTAACATGTAGGTGGCAGCTCCGGACATCTGCTGCATTCATTTTCGCATGTTTTTGAGAGATTGTGATATTTTATCAAAGCTCTCTTTGTGAGACCAAACCAATGAATCATCAAGAAAAATGACAGCGCCTCGAAGAGACATTAAGGACTTTGTGGAAATAGAAACTAGAGGGACATCAGTAAAAGACATAAGACACGTTCTCTTCTTTTACATCCACATTTTGTTCGGTAATTATCTTTTGGTCTTAACAGAAACAAGATTATTGAACCACAATGATTTAATTAAAAACTTTAGAGATGATTCAGGGAACAAACACTCACACTGGCACTTGAACATATACTGAATACATTTACTAAGTAACTAAAGGATTTCAGGGTTTCTTCTTTTATCAGGTTAGGAAAACTGCAGCTCAAAAAATTTGTACTTTCTTACAGACTGGCTCTCCACACTAGAGCTTTCCCTCAGGATGTAAATGGATCTGGACAGTGTACAGTGCAGGGAGTGGACTGGTGTCTTGCCTGGTCTTTGGCGCTCAGCAGGGCCTCCAGCTCCTCCACGGACTTACTCAGCTCCTCTCTGCCAGTCTGACCAGCAGCAGGATGACCCAGCTGGGCCTCAAGCTCTGCCACCTGGAACACACACACAGACACTCACAATTAATACACACTTAACTAGAAGGACACTCAAGGCAAATAGCCCACTCTTCTATGATCTGCAAATATTCAAGTGCAAACTTAACGTTCGATATAAGTGCTTGTTCTCATAAAGCGTAAGGCTTAAACATTCTTCCTTAATATCTTTGGTGGAGTTTACTGCAGACGAGTTACATTTGGATGTGAGGAAGAGTATAATAGCATCATATGTGTGTATTAACATTTCTACAGCCACACCACAGTTTGAGAAAAAAGTGTTGTCACAATTGTACCTGTTCTTAGTGAATGTGGATTGTTTTGTCACTAATGAACTTTACTACCATCCACCCGACTTTAAGATGTATGGCATTTATTCCGCCAAGGCCGAATTCCCTATCCCTATTCCCTATCTCGCAATGTTAATGAAGGTGAAAAATAATTAGTGTATCTAAGACTGTCATTTGGATCTGCTCCAAAATGTAATGGGCTCTTCCCTGGACCATGCAACACACTTCCACCAAGCTTCATGAAAATTGCTCGTGGTAAGACAAGGCAAGACAGTTTTATTTATGAAAGTCTTTCCATACACACAGAGGTAGATTCAAGGTGCCGTACAAAGAAATTCAACACAATGCAGGTTGAAATACTTTATAGTAACCTATCATTTTTTTTCAGAGACATCATTACTCTACTCGACAATCATCAGAGGCTCGTTTTCAGTTGCCTCCGTGTAGAACTAGTTTAAAGCAGAGAACAGTTTCTTACAGAGCAACGGTGGCATGAAATTCATTACCAGGTTTTTTTAGCTTCTGACAGCAATAAAAGATATTTTTTAAACAAAAGGAATGTAGAACAGGTTTGTTTTGGAGCAGGACATATTTAATCATGAATGATTTCTTATCTCAGTGTTTCAAGAGAGAATATTATTATATAGAGCTAGCACGTGTATTAGACAGCTTTGGGTTGTGTTGATTGTTTTGTCTTCTGTCTCTATTGTCTTTTGTGTTATGTATCATGTTTTATTGTGGGCATGAAAGTTGAATGTGTAAGGATGAATCCTTTTGTTATTGGAGCACTGTTCAAATATTAATGGGGATCCCAGGAAGAGTAGCTGCTGTTATAACACAGTAGCTGATGGGGATCTAATGAATAAACAACAAACAATTAAACAGTTAAAACAACACAGGATAAGACAGATACAGCCATTAAATAAGATAAAAGAATAAATTAAATAAAAAAACAAATAATGAAAGATTTAAAATAATAATGCAAAGATAATAAGACCTTACAGTAGGTACCTTTCCTACTTTGGCTGTTTTTAAGGTGATAAAATACTGATTCTGTTATTGTTTTACATGATTGTTAAAACTAAGATTTTAACCTGCTTTTTTGTTGTTAGTGTTTTGTCCTTTAGGTGGGCAGCAACCCCGAGCCTTTCATCCATCTTACCGAATAAAATCAGCTCTGATTTTTCTTTGTTTATTTGCAGGAAATTTGAGCCATCTAGTTATTTATTTGCACCATGCCTTCAAATAATGAGTCAATATGACTGAAGTCATTTGTTGAGAGAGCTCAGTAGATTTGGGTGTCATTGACATAACTATGATAAGTGAGGCTGTTGTTCTGAATGATGTGGCCAAATTTGTTCCATCAACACCAACCCAGTTTTCCAGCCTAAGTACACTGTGATTGACAGTATCAAAGGCTTTGTTAGAGGAAAAAGCCCTGGGGATTCACTCTCTGGGGGCCATGAGCGTCCGTGCAAAATTCAATGTCAGTTCATCCAAGAGCTGCTGAAATATTTCAGTTTGGACCAAAGTGAGGGACTGATGGACAGACTAACCTCCCTAGAGACACAGGCGGGTTAAAAAGAGAGCCTCTTGTAAGGGAAGGCAAGTCAAACAGGTGGGTTCTGAGAGATCGTTTGAACGCTGAAGGTCGAGGTTGTTCCTCGATCCCAGCTTGTGACCGAAGGTGACCAGACAGTCAGGGCCCCGGGTGTGTGGAGCACATCTGCATATTGAGCTCAGACAGGCTACAATATTAGCCTCTATTAAATCCCTTCTTATAACTTTCTTTTTTAGGAAGGCATTTATGAATATTTAATATGTTGCTGGGTTTTATTATCCCACTCTTGCCAATTTACTTTTTTCCCTTTATTTTTATCCCCTGGTGTTTTGTGATCCTTGTGTTGTTTTTTTTATCTGTTTTTGTTTGTATCAGCAGTTTCTTTCTGTAAAGCGCTTTGTAACCTTGTTAACAAAAGTGCTGTATAAATAAAGTTCATCATCATATTATTATACACTGTGGGTGATACGGTCTCTGCAGCAGGTGCATTTGAACAAGCAGACAGCAAAGTACACAGGTAATATTGAACTAATGATTATTTTATCGATTAATCTATTAGTTGTCTGGTCTATAAAGTGTCAGAAAATGGTGAAAAATGTTGATCATGTGTTCAAGATGACGTAATTAAATGTCTTGTTTTATTCACAACCCAAATATATTCAGTAAACTGTCATAGAGGAGTAAAGAACACATATTTAAGAAGCTGGAATCAGAGAATTTTGACTTTTTTTCTTAAAATACTATTCAAACTGATTATCAAACTAGTTGACAATTAATTTAAAGGCTTACAATTATTTGATTAATCACTGCAGCTCTAATATTAAACATAACGCAATGAAATACTAAAAAAAGTATAGATATTATATAAAAAAATAAACTACAAATGTTAAGAAATGAGTCTCCTTTGTAAACAACACAGTTCTCATTTGGAGCTTGATTGATGAGAGTCTGCAGCAGACTGGACGTATAGAAACCAGGAATTTCAACAATGCTAAACAACTCTCCGTCTTGCCGTTACACTCGAGCACAGTGGTCCTCTCATGTGAAATTGATTTTAAATTGATCCTGAGCCTGTAGCAATCACTTCAGGGGTTGGAATTATTTAATTTCATAATCTAATCTAATCATATTTTGTCTGAAGCCGATCACTGCAGGTTTTATGGGAATATGTAATTAGGTTTTCCCATGATTTTCTGATGGATAAACATGAAAAACAGGAATCTGAAAACAGAAATCCATTGTAATGAGGTGAATGATGCACTGGGATCTAGTTTGTAGCTGTTATCCAATGATTAGGGTTTGAAAAGGTTGTATAAAACCCAATGTGTGGTGTTTTTTTTCTAATTCTAGAAAATAACACAAGACCCTTCACCTCCGGCGAAAACATGGAAATCAGCTAAATTAGCATTAAAAGGTTTTTACATGACGGCCGCAATGTACAAATACAACACACACACACACACAAATACACACATGGTTAGTATTGATGGAAATGTGGAGAACCAACAGAGGGTCATCGCCTACACACATCCACCCACACAAACACACACAAACACACACATGGACAGAGTGTTTTCCACAGCTGACAGAAGTCCATTTAGTCAGAACCCAGTGTCTTTAGCAGCTTCCATCATGCATCACTCTGCTTTGCAATCTACAAATGAATCAAGGACATTTGTTGATTCAGACCCTCTCTCATCTCTTCTGAACCTCCACCACACACACACAGACACACACACACACACATACACACACACACACACACACACACTTACAACACTTCTGTAGGAAAATGCTTTTCTGCCTGTGGTCACAGTATTGAACTCTCTTCGCCTTGGAGACTTTTAATTGCTGGAGGGCTTTGACCTCGTGGAAAATCATAAAAAATATTTTTCCCAATCTGACCCACTTCTCTGTGTTTAACATATTAACGGACGAGCCAAAGATGGAGGGCGACAGCCTGACTAAACAAGGGCAAACTGTTCAGCCTTTGAAGTCCGAACATGATGTAATTTAAAGTTTGTGCTTCACTGAGTATCTATTCAGTTATCTTTAAAGGGATAGTTCAGATTTTTTTGAAGTGGGTTTATCCATAGTCAGTGTATTACCTACAGTAGATGGCGATCAACCAACCCGATGAAGCACGCAGATAACAGTGAGGGAGCAAGCAAGAACTGTGTGGACAGGTCAACAGCAATGTATTTTAGCACCTAAAAAATCCATATCATGTTAAGTGTGCGCAGTATTTAAAAACTTCTGACTAAATTTTTAACAGTTCATAATCCCCATCAAAAATTTGCAAAACAATTCAGCGAGTCCTCAAATTAGCGTTGAACGTGCTAGAAATAGCATATTGTACAGTTATGAACTTCACACACCATTTTCTATCTTAGATTTGTTTTATGTAATGTCAAGTGTTTATTTTTCTCTAATAAAAGAGTTTTCATAATGTCAATTGAAAGTATGTAAATTCAGTATTGGGTGAAACCATGTTTATACCAGCCTCAGTCTCTCTTCAACAGCCCTTTTTATCTGGCAGACTTAAATCACATTATCCTCCCTTATTCTTAATGTATTGTGAATACACATCACGCTTACATTTAACATAGACATAGAGATTAACAGCTTGTGTGTGTGTGTAGATGAGAGAGCAGTGAGAGCGGGGAGAGCAAGAAAGTTTCAGAGTGACAAAGACACAGAGCATCATCGTAACCATAGTAACACCCACACTGCCGATCTGAGCAACACGTCTGCATCACGGAACGTCACGCTTTTTATTTTGGCATGTGTATTAAAGTGACACGCACATTTCTCAGCAAAAGTGGACAATAAAAATGATCTGTTGGCAGTCATATCAACAGCATACCAGCAAAATGACAGCTTTCGCTTCAGTTTTAATGTCTATATCTGGAGGATATGTCACAGACATGAAAAATCAGGCAAAGGGCAGGAGCCAGGCCCTAAACAGGACCTAGACAGAGACGTGGCCCATATGAGCAGCTGAAGCAGGTGATAAATCCATAGCACATGTAGTGCTGCTAAACACTGTATAAGATCATCAATGATGATACACTATACTTTGTGAGATCAATTCAAATTGATATTATGCCTCTACAAATCAGCTGCCTATCACCTGGTAGTGTGACCTGTTCCTCCCCTCCCTTCCTCCTTTTTCCAAATATCCACATACACGATCAAATACATGTCCCCTCCAGAATCCAAATTATGGAAATCTGTTGCACAGTAAACTTTAATCCACGCAGATGTCACACAATAACACAAACAAACTAACCCATCGAGGCAGCAGAAGATCAGCAACTTCTGTGTTTTATGAAGCAAAATTGCTGATTTCAGCCATGGAGTCTGGTTGCTTTGGAGAGAGCGATATTTGGCTTATGTAACAATGGTTTTCCATCAGAAAAGGCTGTCTGACAGCAAGATAAAGTGGGAAAAATTATTTATAGCGTACACTGACACTGACTTGCTGCTTCTCTAAACTGGGGTTGTGTCGACCACCTTCTAATGTTGGTAATACAATGACTGTAGATAAATACCTCATAGGAGCCCACTTCAAAAAATCCAAACTATCCCTTTAAAGGCTTTGCAGCTCAACAGTCAGAGCATGACACTAAAACTGCAGTGGTCAGGGGTTCAATTCCCACGGGGCCATGCTTAAAACAAGAACAAAAAAAAACAAAACAGCATGGTATAATTTTTGCATGCTCTGGTGGCAGTAATCAGATTAAGACAATAACCTAATTGTGTCTCAGTGTTTACACAGTTTGAAGTAACAGGATTTGTTAAGGTTTATACAGATTTATTTAACCGCTGTGAGGCTAATACATATTATATCATGTAGTTTGTTTTTTAAAATCAGACTTTGGCTCTACTGACCACTGCACAGTCTGAAAAAATAAAATAAAATTCTGTTTAAATACGCCTAAAAACAACACAATGTTCAGAAATCTGTGTATTAGAAGGATTTAGGTCTAACCTGATAAAAAGGTTACATGACAGTCTCAATATCCTGACTGTTGCATTAATTGGATGAAATGGATCAAATTTTCCTGCACATGTCAGTGAGTCCTCACCACTGTCAGCTGCTGCAGATGAAACCTGACTTCAGACATGATCACAGCTGACAGGTGACACATTTGTGGGCTGTTCAGCTTTTACACACAGTTACATATAATAACTAGAATCCTCTTCAATTTCCAATTCAATTCAAAGATGAGCAGTTTAAGAACTGCAATCAGAGCTATAAAGCTGAAATGATTAGTTAAATACTAGATTAGTCAAATGATAGATAATTTATTAAAACAATTCTGATAAAGAAATTGTTTTCATCTTAACTCTATGATTAAAAACGCAAAGAATCACTCTTTCCTGGAACTTTTGATGGACATTTTTCCAATTTTATAGACTAAACTTTCTATTCAATTTGAGAAAATAACTGGCGGATAAATCAATAATAATAAGAATATAGTAGTTTGTTGAGGCTTTTAATATGCAGAAATACTGCTGTGTGCTTGTAGTAACAATTTATGGCAGCTAAGAAATTTGAGATAAAAAAAGAAAAGGTTATTTTTACAGGAAAACAGGAGAATTCAAACCAAGGTGACTCCTGACCTCCTTAGTTTGGGTTATTTTCCCACTTGTTATGTTATTGCTTATTACTTGCATTTCAATTCACTGAGTGTCTGAAATGTAAATGTGCGTGTGAGGGGAGAGAGGGTTTCCTGCTCCCATACCAACGTTTCCCTTTCCCTCCCTTTAACATCTCTTCTGCATTTTCACAGGCAATTTCAAAGTGGCTCTTTATAGATTCCACACTACGCTACGTCGCATGCCATCCAAGCCAAGCTTCAGAAAACCGCTGCGGGTTGAAAGGGGGGTGGGGTCCACATGATCCCAGAGGACTCAACCGCTTCATATCCAATCTACATGTGACAGCTATCTGTCCCCAGGGGCTCCAGCCCCATGTCTCTGAACTACACACAAGTACACATGAAGATAGAAACATGGGAAAACTCTCTTTTATTTATAAATTAACATTTCCAGGAATGTTTTATCTTAAAGATTGACAGGAGATTGAAAAACCAATGGTGTTATAGTGTGTATATGTGTATACATATACAGTATACACACAATTCCCTTTAAAAACAACATTGATGTGTGTGTTGAGATGGTGCTTACAGTTTTTAATATGCGTCTAATATTTTCTAACACATTTCTTGTGTTGTTCTTTCACATAATGTAGGAGTGTAAAAAAAGGCTAAAATCAAATTATTCCAAGCGACGAAACATGAGAGGATCTCTGATATATTTTACATCTTGTAAGAACCTCTGTCCTGCAGTCCATACAACATATAACTGAAGAATCACACTCCATGTGCTGCTAATACTCGTTAAAGCTGAGCAAGGCTCAGAGTCAACCCAGAAACCCAGAAAATAAACGTAGAGCCTCTCTGCTGTGGGTGAACACAAACATGGCTGAAGCCGAGAGTGTGACGAGGGAGAAAGAGCCAGCCAACCTCTCTCCTTCTGCTCCTACGGTGATTTATCTTCTCCCTCTAACTGGGGCAGAGAGCAGGGAGGGGGGTGGGCAGTATAGGGTGTCCTGTCCCAATAAGAGAAAAAAAAAAAAAAAAAAAAAAAACCCACAAAAAACCTCGTCCCTGCCCCCCCTCAGTATCCCACTGCCAAACCCTGGAGGCCTGCTCCACTTCCAGCCACCTGGTTGACTTTGCTGCAGTGGTGTCTGTGTGTGTTGTGTGTGTGTGTGTGTGTGTGTGGTGTGTGTGTGTTTTGTGTGTGTGTGTGTGTGTTTGGGGGGGTAACCTTCACCTGGACTCGTAGAGATAGATGAAACCACAACGTTAGCTAAAAATAAAGGGCCAGTTTTCTGTCACTGGTGGTAATAGTCCATTGCAGGCCGGTTGCAGCAGCACTTGATTCTGTCGCACTGAAGACGCCTTGTTAAGCTTGACCAAGGGCATAATTTTCTCCCTAAATTAAAGATGAAATGTCTGCATTCTGGCCCTGCGATTATCACGGGAGCCTGTCAACAGAAATATCCCACGGAGGAGGGGGGCCGGATGAAAAATGCATCTGCAGTTTGGAAGAGACCAAGTCTGTGTGGGGATTTTACTGTGATGGCTATAAATGTCTGAATAGGAAAATCAAATAATGTCCAGTTGCTATCTGAGTGGTCACATAGTGTGGGAACAACAGGAAAATCAAAATCATACGTTGTATTTCTGCTTCGATTTAAATCAGGACTTTATTCTCACTTCCTTTGACATTTTAAACCTCATGAAGACACATATGGGTTTCAGGCTTTGGTCTAAATTATAACATGGATCATTCTTATTAAACAATTATTAATAAGTGATAGGACATGCTTAAGTTGCTTTACTCTAACTACTGCATATCTAGTTTATAATTCCCTCAATAATGCATGCTGCATCTAAGGTTTACATTATCCAAACTACACAGAAACGAGCCACTGTGCAGCTGTGCTAGATGCCCTAAATAAAAGACAAAGATGTGACAAAACAATTTATGGAGTGACTTGTTTTGGAGAGATTTGCTGCAGGAAATATTTCCTCCTCTGGGTGTGAAGTGACTGACAGGAAGCAGAGCGTCACATCATGCAGCAGCACTGATATGAAAACACTCCTGGAAGCCAGGTTTCTGAGCCGCGCAGAGAGACGCGTCACAGCAGCACAGACGATCAGCACGTGAACCGTATCTGGAACATGAGTGAGATCTGTCATCATGTGAGCTGTGTGGAGTTATTTTAAGGTCAATATAGAAAAATGGCAACACTGTGGAATTTCAATTTTCTTTGAGTGAAGTACCAATTAAATGCCGCTGGCCTGCTCAGACTGGCCTGTTATTAGAACAGTGTGACACTGTTTCTCTGTGCTTTGATTATTAACAAAGCAGTCAATAAACATTATTATTACACTATTTTCTGGAAAAAATATGACCAGTTGTGTTGTGTCCAGCATCTACAAGGTGGTACCTGTATTGGACATGACAATGGTTGATCTCCTGCTGCACAAACTTTTAAGCTCCTGAAAGAGAAAATTCGACGCCATTTTGCTGCGAAAGCGCTTACTGTTTATGTAATATCAGACTTAAACTTAGTTGCAAAGCCTAAAATGTGCTGCTGTGAGCAGCTGAAACCAAGCACAAAAGCTCATTTACCTTGAGCCTGCACCCAAGTATGATCACATGGCCATATTGTTGTTTTTGACGGATAATAGTTTATTGTCCCTCGATCACCTGGTGCGATATTTCTGAATCGCAGCTGTTGTTTGTCCGTGTGTGGACTCTTACCATGCCAACAGGGGTACAGTCTCAGTACAAAGTCGGCAGTTTACTTGCACACTAGAACTGACGATGGATCACAAAAAGCTACCTACTTCACGTTTTTGCAGAGGTAGTTTTAAGTCAGTTTGTCTGCTTTTTTTGTGTTTGACTTGGCACGATAAATGTGGTAAAGTTAGCACAGGCGGTGCTAATAATATGATAGTCAGCTATAAATGCCAATGCAGTGGTGTATATGAGGAGAAATCATTGCTGGTGTGAAAGTTAGCACATATGAAGATAATGAACAAACCTAATATAAATGTGCTGGCAACTTTTTGGTGATTTGGACATTATTGATTTTATGGAGTCTAACCCTTGGTGATGTTTTTACTTAGAAAGAACCGAAAGCGCTGTATGTCACAACTGAAGATTTAGTTACCTCTAAGACATTACCACCAATTCTTTTTAATAAACCTTGTCTCTGTATTAGCTCCATGTTTGCGTGTTGTTGTTTTTTTTTAAATAAGAGCTTAAATAAATACATGATTGTTTGCATTACATATAATTACAAGACCAGGGGGCAGGTGAAACAATATCAGTAGGTGGCGTGAACGTCCATAACACATGGTAGCGATATCAATCCTGTGCATAAAATCAGGATACATTGGGATTTAAACAATTTTTACTCACAATAAGAACATGTGTGTATTGTAGAACAAGAGTCTTTGCCATGTCCAACACTATAGGTTGTAACATAAATGTATCCAGGCATCAGAAGAAACGTGTATGTATGAACAAATATGGGCTAAGTAGGGATTGTACAGACCTTGGTGTTTTGCTCGGTTACAGTGGAAGGTGATGATATAATGGATACCATATGACGTTTCTGTTTTGAATTCTGCACATGACAACATTATGCAAACTGTCTATTCTTTATTTCTATGAATATAATGTTGAGATTTATAGAATCAAAATACAAAAACGGAAAACATATGGGAGTAAGGGAAGGTACATGTGTAGAAAGATTTAGAATTTTCTGTTTAAGTAGCCATTGGCTGAACAGTTTCTAATTGGGTTCTATAAATCACCAATCACACATACTCTCCATAGTTATTTGGTACCTAACTGTTATTTAAACCAATTTTTTTTCTTTTTTTAGCTATCTGCATCGCCTTCTGACTCACTAAAGAGTGCTACAAGACAAGGATCTATTTGATACACTCTGAGCTCACCTGCATATCCAACTTTATCTCATCTAGAGGCTTTCTCACAGCAAAACGTACATTGGCAACAACACAAAAACAATGTTTTTCCATTCTTGGGAGGTGTGGGTCACAATATAGTAAGTAGTGACTCTTAAAACTAGTTGATTTTTCAAAAGAAATCATCTTATGGGATTTTCTCAGCTTCACTCTAAACATCCAGAGATAATTGCACTAGGTGGAAATATGTATTTAAAATACTAAAAACAAGTCATTTAGAATTTGAAAGTGGGCAAAGTTATACCTATTCACAGAGAGGAGCTCAAGCACAAAAATGTAAGAATAAGACACAAGCTTGAAGTGTAGTTCTTCTTATTGACATGTTCCATGTTATTTCAGTTTGCACGTCACATTTTGTTGTATAAAAGTTTGCCAACCTATATAGAAAGACTATTTATTAAATTATATAAATACACACAACTGATCTGCACAGTTTTTTTGTTTGTTTTTTTTAAGTCTAAACAAAATCTTTGTGTAATACTGCACAGGGTATGTGGCTGATTTGATGGACCTCATCTTTGAGAAAGTCCTTCTGGACCCAGCACCAGACATGGATGAAGATCCAGAGGACCTGAGTGCGCAGTATGAGGAGCGAGACGAGGAGGAGGTCGTCGCCAGCTGTGTGTCCTGGTTCAACTAAGGGGAGGTCTGAATCCAACATAGCGGCCCTGGGCACCAGGAAACATGGTGAGAATCTGAAGAACCAGACTGTGACGAGGAGTGACGAGGAAGCACCAGCTCACAACACTCTGATAGGCTGATACCTGTAACGACTGAAACAAGAGGAAAAGATGTCCAGTTAGCATTGTAGCCTTGTAAACATCAATATTTGATATGTCAAACATTTTTCATATGGATTCAGTGAATTTCAGTTTTTTACTGTCATGGATAATAGGTACATCATTTGACATGTTATATGTTGTGATATATATGTGATTCAATAAATGCTTCATGGTGTAAAAATGATCTCCTGTGAATTTATGTTTAATATGCACAGTATCTACTTATTATGGGATGTGTTTCTCCATTCATGATGTTTTGTGAACACTGTAATGTTATGAACCACTGAAGTCATGTAAAGCAAATGCAAAGAATCTGACATATTAGCTTCATAAATACAACAGTTACAATAAGTTGTGAAATTTTTTCTCAGTATTGTGAAATAAACCCTGACAGGCTGATGCAGGACCGCAACACAAAGTGGAGTTAATTCATCCTCAAGGAGTTTATTTCACAATACTGATTACTCACTGTACATTATCCTGTTTCATATACAGTAACTTACCATGATAAATACATTTGACACAAAATATTGATTTTAAAATAATTTTTGCAGCTCATTCAGAGTCATTCTCATTCTAAGGTCTGTTGTGAGCACATCCAAAAAAAAAATAGAAAAATGTAAATATTTCAACAAAATGTAAGGCCTATGAAATTCAAACCTGACAGGCATTAGACAAGCTGTGGTGGATGAGCAGGAAGCTTTGACAAATTTCAAACACATAATGTTGGAACTTTGTAACAGGTAAACTGTAACAGTGTAGTTTACAAACCACTGCACACAGCCTCGACCTCAGAAAACTGATGATAAAATTATGTTAAATGATGATAGTGAAATTTTATGAATACCAAAACAAGCTCATTATTATATGAACTGTTTAACTGTTAACACTGTTTTGATGGCATCTCTGCTGAGAATATTGCAGAACAAAAAGAGAATTTATTGTCACCACGTAACACCTGCACAGGTAAGAGTACTAACATGTCTCACCAGAGACATGACGGTTAACTACATGCACAAAAGACAATGTCACTTATTCGCCAAAATGTCCCTCAATAATGACCAAGCGGAGTGAGTTACACTTAGCATTAGCTACCGAGCTACATTTTAGCGCTGTATCAACACACACATCGACTAACTGTAACACACCAAAACACACCAAATTGTTGACTTACCATCAGAAATGTCCTGCATCATCCACAGAGTTTGAACTTCTGCAGGAGCTTCTGTCTGTGTCACATTCTGGATCAAAATCAGACGTTTGAATTTCAGCGCGTCTGAGACCAGCCGTATCCGTGTCCAGCATCAGGGTTGGCCCCTCACGCCCACTTCCTGAGAGGGGCGCGACTGGGCGCGACTAGTCACAGCTCATTTGCATTTAAAGCTACAGGCACAGAAACAGCTCGTTTCTAGAGAGGCTGAAATAGAGGGATTTAGAGGCCTGCTGATCTGTATGATCTGAGAGGTGTTTTATGAAAGAAACTTCAAAAGCATGTTTTGAGGACCTCTGAGACATATAAAAACTTATCAGAAAGGGGCATAATATGAGACCTTTAAGGTCAAGGAAGAAAAAAATGGCCAAACAGCTGTGCGCAATTTATTTAAAATTCATTTTGAATGTTTGACTGATGCTGACCAATTAAAAATGCCGCTGTGCTGCTCATGCTGTGGGCTGTTTATTTCCAAACAGTGTGAGCACTGGGTTTTCTAGATGGCTGGATTAAACAAAGCAGATCAATACAAATGTATTATTAACACCTTAGTTGTTTAAGAGAGGGAAAAAAGTTGGATCAGATTGGTATTGCTGTCAGCAGATACTCAAGGTTGTGGTACCTGTATTGGACATGAAAAAGTGGTGTTGAGTCATCCCTAGCTTGACAAAACTTTTTAAGTCTCCTGAAATGAGAAAATAATTGAGCTCTTATGTTGGGAAAGCGCTTTACTGTTTACGTGACATATTGCAACTTAAACTTAGTTGCAAACACTTAAAAATTGATGTGATGAAGCAAGACTAAACCCACACCAAAACACCAAACACTTTGAGCCTGCACCAAATGTTATGATTCACACTATATTGTTGTTAGCTGCAGGGATATTGTATTTTGAGGTGTTTATTTGTCCTCCTCTGTATGTCACCTGGTCTCTGAGGCGATCAGTCTCCTCCTGGTATTCAGCCAGCTGTTTCTTCCACTGCTCCACGCTGCTGTTGGCCTCCTGCAGCGCTGCCACCAGCTTGGCGTTACTGTCCTGAAGGGTGAAGAGTTCGGCCTCCAGGTTTATCTCGCACATAGACCTGAGGAGAGATCACAAAAAAAAAGCACAAATTATTTTCGTTTGGTGCTGAGAAGGTAGTGTACAGTCAGTTTGTCTGAGCTTTTTTTTGTTGCAACCTTGATGAAACCAAAACAAAGAGCTGAAAGACTGTAAAACACTCGGTAAAGTTAAGAGGAACTACAGAGGCAGGTGATAATTAATATTGATTAGTGCAGCTATAAAAGCCTAATGCTGGTCGGCTGTTACTGTCAGAAAGAAGCATTGCTGGTGTGGAAAGTGTGGCACATAATGAGGTAATGAAGCGAGACTTTAATATTATGCTGCACCAGCTGTTTGGAGAAATTTGACGGACATTTATTTGATTTTAAGGAGTCATAAGCCCATGTATATTAATATTTTCAGAGAAGAGAAGAGATAGAGCTGGATGACTCACTATAATAAGACTTTAAAATTACCCTTAAATGTGTCTTTTTATTACCTTTTTTCCCATTTTCTTTTAAATATTCTATCTCTTTTGTCTCTCTTATCATCCATGTCTTTGAGTGGTGTTTGTATTTTTTTTTTAAAAAAGGGCCTTAAACCTGCGACAGAACAGAGCACTGTGTGCCTTTAAACAGAGGAGAATTACAGAGACCACAGGGCACAGTGGAAACAATAATCCAGTACAGGTGTTGCGTTATCCTTTATTAAAACATGGGAGCGATGGATCAGGTCCTGTGCGCTGGCAAAAGGTCAGGATTCTGTGGGGACATTTAATAAACCGGAAGGCTTTCACATGAGAAAATGGAGTTTAGGAAGAAAAAGGAGTCTTTGCCATGACGACCAAACTAACAGCTTGGCAACCATAAAACTGCTCACCATAGCAACAGAAGGGAAAAGCCTGTGTAGGCTTATAGCAATCATAAAATAAAATCATTGGGATAATAGGTTGTAAAGCAGCACAGTATGAGTGGTTTTCTGCTTCCTGGTCTCAGATGGAAGGTTGAGTGATCAATAATGGGCACCATGATGACGGTAATTATGAGGTGCAAAATTCACACGCGCACACACACTCAGACACACATTGTTGCAGAACTGGTCTGCTGCTTCTTTATTTCTTAATAGCTAAAGTGAGCATTTCTTAAACTCAAAATCAGAGAAAGGGACACAATCTCCTATGGTGAGCTATTTTCTCTGAGGGGAGCACATATTCACTGCTGCTAAAGAAAAGGTTTGAATTTCTTGACTTTAAGTAGCCAGTTTGAGCTCCGAATACCAATGGTTCTCACTCCCGTCCTAAAGAACACCAGCACTGCATCATTTCCATCTCTCCATACTGTTGATTGGCTGAGCTACCTGCCACAATTTATGTTTTAAAACCCTACTTACCTAAGCTATTTCCTGTCCTGCCTGTTTTTTGCTCCGATAAGTCAATTTCACCTGTCGAAATCCTGTCTGACTGCACTCAAACAGAGTGCACTTAAGGACACTGGATTCTACATTTGATACACTTGCCTTTGATAGACTCTACCTGTCTGATAAATGTCCACATCTTTCATGTCCCCATGTGTAATGAAGGCTTTCTGCTAAAAATGTGACATCTGGCAACACCATCAACATTCAAAAATACATTTTTCCTACATTCTTGGGAGGGGGGGTTCCACAATATGAGCATCACAAGCTGAGTGCCATCTAGTTCTCTTATATTCAAAAGAAATCTCTATGGCTGATATCTTCAAAACTCAGCAATTCACACCAAAACATCCAGATGGATAAATTGCACTACAGGTGAGAGGAAAAATATGTATTTTAAAATACATAAAAATATGTATTTTTGATTTGAAAGTGAGCTGCCACAGATGACATTATACCTTATTTCACAGGCAGAGTAGTCCTCTATAGCACAGGGAAAATGCCAAGAATAAGACCACTCAGAGCTTGGAGAGTCAGTAGTTCGCCTCTGTGACTGATAAGGAGGAGATCCTGCCGGTCTCTCATTTATCATCAGTGTCGTATCAGTGACTAAATCGGTTGCCAGCCTCAGTATAGACACAGACTCCTCCGGGCCTCGTAGTAGTCTTATTTTTGGCACTTTCCCTCAGCTACTGCACTAAAAGTGGTAGAGTCCGTCTTTAATTTGCCTCTTGTGAGTCCTTCCTTATTTGTGGAAGTGCAGCAACACCTAAATGCTGTACCCAATCTAACCTGTAATAAGTGATTTTTTTGGCCACGTGGAGGCAGCAGACACAAGCTGTGAACACAAAATATTGACAAATCATCCATGACCTTTTAAGCTAATATAGTGAATTAGTTAGTAAACTGTTGTTATTTACACATCCAGCAGATACAACGAATATTATCATTATTTTGGAGTCGTTTTTTCTGCTGATCTGGTGAATATAAATTTATATTTTAGCTCCATTTTTGGTCTCCACCACCTCCTGAGGGAAATATCTGGCTTTTTAGCTGCTAAATGCTCCATGTTATGTTCACCAACTACAATCGTAGTTGCTAACTGTGTTTGTCTGCTGTTGGTGGTCAACAGGGAGTGTACATTGAGTTTTTTTTCAGTGCAAACAGCTGCCTGTTGCGACTGAAAATGGCGCTATGAGCAGTGAGAGTGAAACAAAACAATAAAGTTGTTATCGTGAAAATATCGAGCCGTCAGTTCCTTTGTAATGTGTCAAGTAGCAGCTCTCATTTCAGACAGTGAAAGTGTGGGCACCAGCTCGGCTCTCTGGATGGATAACAGTACGTGTTGTTTGTGGAACAAATCCTCAAACAAAGAATACTGTCGCTGTTTTTGTTTGTTAAAGCGATATCTCAAAAACCTGAGAACAGCTTTCAGTGAATTTTGGTGAAATGTTGGGCCATGGGAGAGAAGAAAAGTGCTTAGTTTATAATTTAGATTCCTGTCTTTTTTGACATTTCTGTGATATTTACAAAAAAATATATACATATATCTGAAAGGACATTCTTGCTATTTTCTCGTGATCTACCACAGTCACTAAAAGGAAACAATTCTGCATTGTGGTGCAGATTTAAACTTTTATAAACATTTATATTGTTAAAACAACAAACACAGAGAATTATAACTCACTTTTTAAAAACTTTGTGGTTTAATTGTTTGTAATTGTTGTTTCCTCTTCTCCTCTAACAGGGGACAGACACTCAGCAGTCTGAGTGAGTTTCATTGACTATCCAGAGCTTCACCAAGTGCTCGGGGCAGCTACATGGGCTCATGTGGCCAAACTGAGGGTTTAGAGACAGGATTACAACCTCTGTGGTAAACTGTCTAAAGTCTGGCGGATAAAATTTACATTTCAGTACTCCCACACACACACACACACACACATCTGCTGCTCTCTCTGTTGTTTGATTTTAATGTGTATTTTATGTCTCTGTGTTTTGTGTGTTATTGTTACAGATTGTTATATTTATCCTTATGCTGTGTGTGTTGAGGGAAGCCAAATATTCTTTCATAAACATCAGAAGCTCCGAGTGTAAATTTTCACTGCATGCTGTCCCTCTCTGTGTTTCTCTGGTTGATGTCTCTCTGCCCCATGTTGTCAAATAAACATCCTAAATGAAAAATAAGTATGTGGTCTAATAAACATACTCATAAAATGCTGATTTATACCATAAGACCTTTCAAATAGACTAAAATTACTTCATTAAAAGTAAATTTTACATTGAGCAAAAAGCAAAACTGTATGCAAAACAGCAGTAGGAGGTGTGAAAACAATGATGCCTGTGAAGGAAAAGCAGATCACACTGAACATACCGTGTTATGTGGCAGCAAACTAGCTAATGTTCCGTGTGTGTGTGTGTTCTTTATGAGAGGGGAAAGAAAGCTACACAAGTTAAACAGGCCCACACAGAATCTGCACCCACTGAACTCCAACAATACTTCTGCATATTTTTCAGATTTTAAACTAACAGAGACACTGCTGGTAAAATTCAGGATTTTAACACGTCTCCACTCCCTTCTGCATGTGTGTGACAGTCGTGTGTTGTCTTCAGTTTTCAGCATTAAGCTCAAAATTAGTGGTGCAGTGTGAAAACACAGCACCATTAGTCAACATCTATTACTTACTTTTGACTAAATGAATTTTGTAAGACTATTTGCACCTGGATAAGTGGATATATTGAATATCCAAAGTATATCCTTTGCTGTTTTTAAAGGTTCTCAAAAGATATTTGATGAAGCAGAAGTCAAGAATCTTACCAGTTATTTATTTATGAATTTGTAGGTGTATGGGTTGAAGTGGTGATGGCTGGGAAATGAATGACTAATATTTAATGGTTTCGCAAATTAATTTCTGCTCTTTCTGCTCCACAATGAACCTTGCACTTTAGTGGCCATGTTTCCTACATTTAATGGCGCCAAGTCCAAAGGTTCTACTAAAATCTACAAACTATTTCTTTTATCCTGCTTGAGGTCATTTAGTTTTGCTCAAAAATAATCTTTGTTATCTTTGTTATCTTTGTAATATTATCTGTCACATTACAAGCAAAATGGCGAATGGTGGCTGTTTGTCTCCACCAACCAGTCCAGTTGCTGTTTACATCCATGTCTGTCCAGACTCATATAACGTATGTAGTGAAGACCTTGAAAGAATTTGATAAAATGTATTGGGTGCACATTTTGGCAAAATGGAAGTTGTCACAATACATGTGTGATTCCAGTGAATAATTTCCAGTGAGAAACATGCTGTCTCACTCAGAGACTATTTTTACAGAGGAGGACAGAGGACTGATAGAGAGCTGAACATTATGATGTCACAGTGAAGTTGACCTTTGACCCACTGGATATAAAAAATGTCATCACCTCATCATTTTATCCTATTACAGATTTGCGTGTAATTTTTTACAGAATTATTATAAATCTTGAGTTATAGCCAAAAATGTGATTTGTGAGGTCACAGTGACCTTTGACCCTTAAAATCTAACCAGTTCATCTTTGAGTCAAAGTGGACGTTTGAAGTTGAAGAAATTTCATCAAGGTGTTCTGCAGATATTGCATTCACAAGAATGGGATGGACGTACATACATATATATATGTACGTACGGACAGATGGACAACACAAAAACATAATGGCTTTGGCCGCGGATGTCGCCTACATGGAGCCATAAAAACATTCCAAAGACTTTCTGAATCACTGTTGGGAGCTGTAGAAAAAAGTCCACAGATTCTGTTTGGTTTACATTATACTGTTGTAGATTGGACTGTTTGAAGTATGATTGCATATGGATGCATGTGCAACATGGCAAATACAGCAACATTCTCTTAAAGGTGCTGTTAGTCGGACCACATGTTCAGAAAGGGCTAATTAGGTTTTTAAAAAAATGAAGATACATAAAGAACAAATCCAAACTAAAAGATGTGAAAATTAAGGTAAAATACAAGAGGGTTTTATCGTGGCTTGTCTTAAAGTAATTAAAGCTATTAAGCTTTCTTTTCTCCAGACAATATGAGACGGAGGTATTAACTTTAAAGAAAAGACTGTCATTACCCTTCAGACAGCATCTTTTTCACCCTCTCCTTCTCTGCTGTCAGCTCCACTTCGGCACTCTTGCTGCGGAACAGCTTCTCCTCGCCTGGCCCATTGACTGTGAGCAGAGGTGGAGAATGGCGCTCCTCCGACAACTGTTGGATCAACAGATATGAACAAACACAAACAGGACACAAACTTGTTATAAAGCTTAAGTCATATCAGCAGCGGCTCTGTTAATATGGCATTAATTTCAATCTGTATTGCTGCTGCTACTGTTTCTAGGAAACCAATGAAGAAGAAGTTAGATGCCCGAGCACCTTTTGTGTAAATGGATGTTCCTTGGAGCTGTTTGTGATTACAGTATAAATCCTAATTAATGACACAGCAGTTTACCCATTAGCACACAAGAGTACTCTCGTGTCTTTTTAGAGGACAAAAGCTCTTAACAGGGTACATCTGTCTACAGTGAATGTTCCAAATGAGATTAAATATTATATACAAAGATTAATGATTGCAGCTGTTATGCTGTTAATACGTGATGAAGCAGCGTTAATTAGACTTTGTCTCAGAGGTTCAGGTTTGAGCTGCTGACAGACCCATCACCATCTCTACATCCACACCTGTCATCAGAACAAAATGGACAAGACGCAGCAGCAGGACAGGACAGAGCTCCACCTGTCAGCGCCTGATATGTCCCATCTGGGCTCCTGTAAACGGGCTCCTGCAGAGCGAGCCACCATGTGTGGAGCCCGGCTGCCTCATCTTCATACAGCCTCAGAGATCTGATCTGACTCTGATTCAACAGGAAATGACTGAAGCACAGTTCCTCGCTCCAAGAGTTCATCTGGTGTTTGTGTAAAAAATATGCACATCCTGCTATCCTGCTGTGGTACGGATATCTGCTGAGATATTACACAGAATGCACATCTGGCAATCAGCTCACTAGCTGTGCTGGTGTCAGATGTTACTTTCATCACCTGATTTAGCAAATTTTTAGTCTTGATCTTGCAATTAAAACTTATCAGTGTTATTTAAATAATCTGTTTTTAATATCTGTACAGTCTTGTGCAATACATGTGGAGGCAAGCAAAAACATTTTTCATCGATACCAGAAGCTCTGAGTGTAAATTTTCACTACACCCCGCTCTATGTTCCACATGTAAAAATAAAAATAATCCAAACGATCTTATCTAAAGGTTGATTCAGTAGCTGTTCTGCTACAACCACATATTAGGGCCACTGTAGTTAAAAAAGAATAGCCAGGGGAAGGGGATAGTATTCCAAGAAAACAACTTTAAAAAAGATTAAAGGTGTAAATTCACAAGAAAAAAAACACAAATTTATGAGAAAAAAAGCTTGAATATTCTCTGAGATTATAAAATCATTATATAATTTGCACAACAAAAAAAAAATCTCAAATTCTCTGAGCTTAAAGTCACAAATTTAAAGTCGCTTCACTTTGCAAGGTTGGATCAACCTCATCTGTCCATTGTGTTGAAGTTCCTGATGCACAAAAGCTACCGCATCATCCAAATCAGATATATTATATGCAAAACAACGTGTGTATCAGGAATTACAACACAATGCACAGATGAAAGGATATCACATCTATGAGGCAATTAAAATGGGTTTTGTGGTAGAGCGGGGCAAAATATGACAGATGATCAATTAATTGATCCTAAAGTATTTCCTTACTGCTAAATCTGGTTAAAAAGTATAATTTGATTAGGTCATTATCATAATACACAGCAAACTGCAGCTGTGTTGTGATGAGGGTGATCCCGCCTTGTAAAGTGAAGCAATGTGGCGCCGTGACAAAAAAAAAAAAAAAAAAAAAGAAAAGAAAAGAAAAGCAGCTATAGCTGCAGCTCTGACCACTCTGACCACTGAGCAAAACAGAGCAGGAGTTAGGAGTAATTTAGACTGAAGACTTGGAGAAAAAGAAACCTTTTTGCTTGCAAGCCTGCTCAGCAGTTAAAAACTTTGTATTATTTGTATATGAGTACAGATTTTCAGTCCTCTTTCCACCACTGATCAAAAGATAATCTTGTCTCAGTTATATTCAAACAGTATAAAATTAAGTCTAATTTTCATCCATGCAATTTAGATTTCATGCAAAGTTGCACTTTGTAATTCGTTGTAATTAATGAAATCTTTACCATGACCTTAATTCAAGCACCCAGATACAGTAATTTTAGGTTTTCTCCTGGTAGAACTTTAACAATAAACTATTTCATGATGCATTTACTAAAATAATATAAGGAGACATGAATGCAATCCGTTTTTGCTGGGAAATAAATAAATATTAATTGATCAGTGGTCTATCTGACTGTTTTTTTTTTTTAGTTTTTCTAGTACAGTTGCTCATACAGTTAGCTTGAAGCTCTTCAAGCCAGAAATCAGTGTTTTGGAGTAGATTTCAGGGCTACAAACAAGACACTTTGTTCCAAATTGCTTTTTTCTTTTTACATCAAATTTTATGCCACAGACTTGACAGATGTATGAGCAAGAGGGTGAGGCACATTGTTATGATGACGTAGTTTGTCCCAACTGTACGCCTACTGCATGCAACAGTATATAGTTTGAAAGGGCGGCTGCAGTACTAAAAATTAAAAAGAGTGAGTGATAAAAAGTGAGACACACAGCCGGTGTCTCACAGTAACATAAATTTAGAAACAAAAACCAACTTATCACATGACTGACCTTTAGTTAGAGCACTGAATGGATCCACAGCCATAAAACAAGGTTCAATTCATTTCTTGTTTGCAGCCTGGTTATTATATCTGGACATTAAATTATTTGTGAACACTTGTAGGTGAAGCTCATTCTCATTCATATGATTTGCTTAAATAAACTGCTACACCTGCAACATAAAAGTCAGCAGTTTTTGCCTCTGCTTTCCTACCTCATTAGGATGAGCCCACAGTATAAAATAAAGGTTAAATAAACTGAATGGTGATACAGAACTAGAAGAGCCCATTTATCTTCCTCTCACGTCACACAGAGACTTTGAATATGACATTACAGCATGCAGATGGCTTGACTCCAGCCTGGCACAGTCAACTCTCGCCAATCTGCTTCAATATTTTCCTCCCATGCTGCCCAGAAAAGGGTTCAAGCTTCCCTTCACACAGTTTATTGAACCCTTTCCCTCAGTTTCAGGCCATGGGCTAAAAGACAGCTCAGTCTCCTTTCTAAAAGCGTGCAGATGAATTAACTTGGGCACATTTTTCGAGCCCCCCCATCGCCTTTCTGTCTTCTTCTCTCTGAGTGGAAACCTAAACCTGAACTTGTCACCGACCAAGTGCCTCAGTGAAGCATCACAACCCCGCACTTACTGTAGAAAAAGCTTGTATTATTAATTTGAGAAAGCCTGACTGTATCCCCCTGAGGACGATGGTTTATTATCTATAGCTCAGCAGCTCTCAGTCTGTCCTTATGGAGGGATATGGAAATAAAAGACACTGCCGACTCATGTGGATGAGCACCGTGTCCAGAGAAAGGAAGCCGAGAGCAGGAGAAATCAAAGCTCAGACAACTCCAGTCCGGCCCCAAAGCCAACGGATCGGCTGTGCGTATCCCTGAATAATTCATACCGTGAATCATGTTTAAGTCATAAATGGGATTACAAATTTACAGCAGTTTTTCCGTATGTTGTTAGCTAACAGGCTGACTGGAAAACAAGGCCGGGACACGAGAGCACAAGCCTGCAAACAACCAAAAACTAATTAACCATAGTTCAAAGGACCCGCAAGGAATTTTCACTAACTTTTAAAGGAGATATCTGTGTTTTGTCTGCTGTCAAGGGATTTCTCATGATATCAATGTGTAGTTTTGTTAGTGGATTTTGATGAAAATACCTAAATTCTGCACACCTTAGATAAAACACACAGATTAAATTACATTTCCTATTGTTGTTGCAAAGATTTTCCTCTTTTGTAGTGTCTACCAGCTGCGCTCTGAAGCTAAATTTACTCTGAAGTCAACTTTGATCAGACTCCAGATGAATTATTGAGCGCGATAGCCCATGCAACACTAAGATGCATTACTGCGAACACTGCAGCCCCTTAGACAAAAGGAGATCTTTGTACTGAAGATGGTTGTCTTTGAATTGATGATGGTTGTCTTTAAATTGCTTTTTTTTTTCTCTATTGTGCGGTGGAGTTTGAGTGTTTTCACGTACCTGGGAGAGCTGAGAGATGAAAATGTTCCATGATGCATCAGGGAAAGGGAGAAGTAAAGGACAAATGAGGAGAAACAGGAAAATAGTTACTAGATGATTAAAACAAATGTGTAAAGCACTATTTTTTTTAAATTTACTTGCTTGCCAAGTTCATGAAAGCTTTGCCATTCACTGTTTTCAACTTTTCGGGGTCCTTTGTGGAGGTTTGCTTTGTAATCGATGGAATCCCAGATACTTTAAATATTCAACGGCTCTCCTGAGAGCTTTCATCATGACGTCTCTGCACCGCTGTTCATCTTAAGTACATCTACACTGTTTACTTATTTATCCCAGCATCATTCCTTAGCTTTATAAAGCTCCTGTTTCTACACCCAGTGTTTCATTGAGACCACAAACCTGCTTTATTTATTCATGTGTCCATGCACCAGAGAGGTACATGCTAAGGGTTCTCTTGAAGCACCTGCCCTCACCGACTAAACAACACACAACAAAACACACACTTCTTTTTTAGCTAGTTTTAATGCCAAGTCTGAGCATTAAAATATTGATGTGGCATTTCTGTTTGCCTCTCTGTCTGCTTCTGCATAGATAACATGTATGGGAGGAGATCGCAGAGGGAGAAAAGCTCCAATCAGCAGGCACAAACAAATGACAGCTGTTACCTGTCAGAGGCAGAAACAGCTTCTGTATCTGCTCTGTTTACGCTGCGCTTCAGATGATTTACAGACAAAGATGTTGTTTCTTCTTCCTTTTTGGCTTTTATTTTACCTTTACTATGTGGCTCTGCAAGGTGAGCTCAAGAACAGATTAATTAACATCACATTCATAACTTCATGTTCCAAATGTGTTTGTTTGAACTGAATTTAAACTGGACCTCATTAAATACTGGAATAGTTAATATTTAGTCTTTGTCTTTTTTCTTTTTTTTTGATGCAAAAAGCAGGAAAGTTTGCATTCACACTACTCTACGATATCCCAGTTTGTTGAGGATTGTCACAGTTTCAAGCAGTTTCAACATTCACTAGCAAATTATATAAAAACAATCAGAATATTTCACTTGTTTTCAACACTTACACATGATCTGTTTTTCAGGCTCCGTCCCACTCTCCATTACATAACCCAGCATAACCACTGATTTATATATGCGTGTCAATCAATCAATGTGTCAAGGCTGCTGCTAGCTTGAGTCATAGACAAGCGTCATAAGCTATGATGCTCGGGGCTCTTTCTGACAGACCCTGTCAGTATGCTCGTGGTTAGCTGTCATGCTGAAGATAATGTCCTCTTTTCTAAAGAGCTTCCAGGAGGCTTCTCCTCCCTTCTTAAAGTACCTGCCAATAAAAATGCTGCAGTCATGGCATCAACAATCTTGAAATGCACGCTCGGCAGGTGTGCGAAGCACTGAAATAACTGTCTCCTTATCCTAATAAAAATGCCTACGATGCATGCATAAGCACATACATGTGTGCATAAACACACAATACACTTAAGGGTTCTGGTTTGATAAATTACCGACACTTCATGGACAGGCAGAAGCTGGACATTTCAACCTTTTATCTATTACTTTAATTCAATCTATTCTGACTTCCCACTTGCTCACTGTTTTTTCAGATGCATCATCTAGGAATATTTTGACATTCTGGTAAGCTAATCTAAGTTTACTAAGCATTAGATGAGAGGATTGACACCGCTCTCATGTAAATGTAGAGCTACAGCCTGCAGCCAGTTAGCTTAGCTTAGCATAAAGACTGAACGCGGGGGGAAACAGGTAGCCTGGCTCTGACCAACAGTTACAAAACCTGTATAAAGTCTGTTACATCTCTTTTATTTAATCTGCAGAAAAACTGAAGCATAAAAATGACAGTTTGCCATTTTACAGGGGTCAGACTCTTTCTTGGCTGGGTCCAGTAACTTCTGGAAAAGAAACAGTCCTGCACATAACTGTGTGTAAAACTGCCTGATTTAATGAACAGATATGAGAATGGTACTGATCTTCTCATCCAAGTCTTCACTAAGCATATTTCTCAATAATGCCATTAAGATGGAGATATTTGGTCATAAAACATGCCATAATTGGATTATTTTAAAATAACTGAGCTGCAGAAGTACCTCGTTGAGTAACAGCGGAGAGCAATCCAACAAACGTTCCCTGCATGATTTGAACCCAGGAAATAACATATTATATGTTCTTCCTCTACTGTGATCATGCAGGACACTAGTGAAAGAAGGTACCCTCATTGACCAAGTGTGTAAATTTATACAGTCTTTAGCTCTTGTAAAGTATAGAATTCACTGTTATATTTGTAGAGTTTGTTTCACACAGCTGTGCATCTGTTCTTATCTTCCTGTAGCAGACAGGAGCCTCAGAGTTTTCTGACTCCTCTGCTTTGCTCGCTGGGTCACTGTAAAATCTGTGACCACATTTCATTGGATGGGACTATAAAAACTAAACTTCTACTGAATGCTGAAAAACATAAGATGTTGTATACTGTGTTTGGAGCCTTAAAAACAAATTCTTTCTTGCCTGTAATGCCCTAGTGGGTGTATCAGTATTCCGACTCTATTTATCCTCTTAACTGTTGGGAATAATTATTTAAGTTAGATTCTACTGCACAGCACATGCCATGGATAAAGGGCTCAATTCCCACTGGGGCATCAATTCTGCAACTCTTAAAGGGACAGTTCACCCCAAAATCAAAAACACACATTTTTCCTCTAGCCTGTAGAGCCATTTACCCATCTACTAGATCATTTTGGTGTGAGTTGTGTGTGCGTTGAGTGTGAGATATCGACCGTAGAGATGTCTGCCTTCTTTCAAATATAATGGAAGTAGATGGCACTCGACTTATAGCGTTCAAAACACTTAAAAAATCCATTTGAAAGACTCAACAGCAGTGTCTCTTTCCAGAGGTCATGACAAGATAATCCACATAGCTTGTTGCGAACAGTTTCTTGTAGAACTACTTTCCTTCCTTCCCACACGAAACTGCTCACAAAATGTGTACTGTTCCTTTAAATCATGCATCTACTAAAAAAAATCAATGTATTCTATAAACATTATTTTATAGCATAAAAATGTCAGTTGTCAGTTTGCCAGGATTCTCTGGATTGCTCTGTTTACCATTCTTCATTTTTTATCTCACTGAACTTCACCATCTCCTCCTCCATCTTATCTTTGAGCTCTGCAAACAAACCAGAAAACTGAAGCTTTACTGCATGCAGATCCCCTGCTGCTATCCACATATCAGAGGCAGAATATGGGCTCTGTAGAGCCTGGGGCTGTATAGATACAGCTCTGCAAAATAGACGGTAGATGGTTACTGACCAGGGCTGTTACTGACCAGCTGAATGTGATTAAAAGCTCCCGATAGACTGAGTGAAGAGGAAAATTAAACAGGACAAAACACTGCAGGCTTCCCTCCAGTGTTATATAAACCAACATTTTCTGTAGTTTTACCAGCTCTTCATAATGTATGGGTTTGTGTATTTGGCTGTTTTTATTCACAATGTGATCCCGATGCTGTGGGAAGCTTAAAACAGTGCACATATTTTGCTATATAAAAGCCTTAATGGAGCTCTTAACTGGCATTATAGCCACACTGGGGCTCCCATCAATACTTGGCTGTGGTTCATCCGCACAATAACCTCTTGTACTCACACACTCCATAACAGCTTTGATTGGGTATTATTTCTATATTACACAGGTTCAGCAGTGTGGTGTTTTACAGCATGCAGCAGTGAGTCACAAGATGTGATAATAACCACAACAACACCTCCACAACACCTCTGTGTTTGCTGCCCGACACAAAATCAATGACTGCTGTCTTATCGAGAAATCAGAACAGGCTGCTTGCCGGCGTCTGACCTTGCAGCTCTATCCCGGTGATGTTTCTGTGTGTGCGTGTGTGTGTTTGCGAGCGCGCGTGTGTAAGCTTGATTAATTGATTTAGCACGTATGTATGCATGACCATGCGTCTCTGTGCTGTGAGTGTGACGAGGGGGGCTTTTTTTGTTAGTCTTCAAACCCCGACAGGCAGAGAGGTCCCTGGTTGCCATGGGAACAGGATGCAACACCCCTGCTTGTTGTTCTGTCACTGACCCTGACCCCTGACCTCTATGTGTGAAGTTTGACTCTGCCCTTCACACTTCATACTGAGGGCATGAATTCGACTGTTTTATAATTCGTTATCTCAGAGCAGTTGACAAATTCAAACATTTTACTGTCCACACCAGTGTAATCTGTGTGTAGAGCTGCAACACTTAATTAATTAATTGATTACTGATCCATTATTAAATTAATCGCCAACTATTCTGATAATCAATTAATCGGTTTGAGTAATTTTTTAAGAAAAAAAGTCAAAATTCTTTGAGTTCAGCTTCTTAAATATGAATATTTTTTGGTTTCTTTACTCTTTTATGAGAGTAAACTGAATATCTTTGGGGTGAGAGTTAAACAAGACATCTGAGGACATCATCTGAGGCTTGGCTTAGGCTGGCAAACACTGATTGACATTTTTCACCATTTACTGATATTTTAAAACAAACAACTATTGATCGATTAATCAAGAAAACAATCAACATATTAATTGACTATGAAAATAATCCTTAGTTGCAGCCCTATTTGTGTGCTCCACATGCGACAGAAACTCTCGCCTGCAAAAGCATGCAAGGACAAGAAACTCATTTCACACATGTGCGCAACTGGCAAGAATTGCAATATCAGCACACAGCACATGTGTGAAATATTCTCTTTTAGCTTTTATGTCTTTTCTAGTTTTCTCCACTTTGCTTTTGTCCTCTTTTTTTTGATGTTGCATATATTTGTTTCACTATAGAGCACAGTATAACATTGTGACTTTAAAGATATAGTTTGGATTATTTAATGCAGGGTTGTATGAGGTATTTATTGAGTTTATTAGTCAGTGTATTACCTATAATAAAAAAAATGTCACTTAAAGGGACTTTTACACTGAATCACACAGAATTCATGTCGATTTAGACTCATAAGTGCAGAGAAGAGTTCAGTAGAGTAACTATATTGCAGTATTTCTTTTATTTTCATTTAGTTTTTTAGAATCTGAACCCATGAATGCAAAAGCCACAAGTTACATTAAATTTAAATATTGAAGGTAAATATATGCAACATCAAAATAAGGGAAATTTACAGATCAAGTTGACGTTTGACCCCTCAGTCTCAGGTTTGCTTCTGTCCAGCTCAGTCTAGTATCAATATTCTGAGTCCCCTCAATGAAAACAGTGTCTAATACAACTCCACCATTAATTGTCAGGTAGTCTGATGAATATTGTCCATTTGTGCACCGGACTTCTTGTGCTGTTGACCTCTAGGTTTAATGCCATATTGTCGTAACCAGGAGTTTTTCCTCTCTGCCTCACTAAATTAACAGACAAGACCAACCATCGGCTCTTATCTGAGTGTCTCGGAGCCGAGATCGAGGCTGGCACCGTGACTCTGCAGTCTCTCAGACCTGCTGAGTGGCTCTTTGTTAGGACTTCTACACAATGCACACACACAAGAACACACACACTTTAGTCTGTTTCGAATCAATGTCACTTCAACAATCGAACTCAATTTTATCGCTAATACCTGGCAGAATTAACTGTTAAACAAGACTGGCAGTGCAGCTCTGAAGCTTCCCAAAAGTTAGCATGTGACACTGTCTTTTCCGTGTTTCTGCGATTAAATCACAGCCGCCCAAACAGGACGTGCACCAGTTGATGCTGTAAATGTCAGAGGAGCTGCCCCAGAAAATATCTGAGTCTTTCTTGTAATCTACTTTTGGAAAAAAAAAAAAAAAAAGGTGAAGGACAAAAAGTTTCCACTGTCAGGCAAACTTTCACTTCTCCAGCTGAACCTCAGAGTTATCAAGTCCACCAAGAAATCACCGACACTGGCAGGATAAAAGCCGGCCATTGTCCTTTCAGCAGCAGCCAGATTCCCCTCAATTATAGATGATTCAGCTCCCTCCCTCCTCCCTCCATCTCCCCTCTTTCCTCTCCACTCTCCTGATCCCTAATTCTTCTTTCTTTCAGTCCTGGCCATTACTGCCCCTCCAAACACCTTCAGCGCCGGCGTCTCTTTCTGCTTCCCATCTCCATTTGTCATGCATGAAATCTTTTAATGGAGTTAACCAATGGGAGAATAATGGAGCGGCCAGATGGGGATCCGTCTAATCCCTCGTCATTCTGTATATGTTTAAAATAGAAACAAAGGCACCGAGTTCGTTGGGATATTACCGCTCCACTCTGTCTCTGTGTTGGCCTGGGGGTTACACAGACCATCATGTCCCAGTAACCCGAACCTGTTGTCCGTCCTAATTAAAGGACACGTCCATACATGAGGTCTATTAGACTTTTTTTCATGTTTGAAATCATATTTCCTCTGAAGAATTTAATTGGGAGCCCGTGGGCCACATCTGGCCCAGAAAGTAGGCAAATTTAAGGCAAAGTTGTGAACGCTGAGGCTACATGGTTTGTATACTCTCTTTTCCTTTTGTTGCTCTTAACCGTCCTTTTTTGCCGGTGCTCTTTACGGTTAATTTTATTCATTGTTGTCAGAATGTTTATCGTTTGTTTTCAGTCATTGTTGTTTTAATTAATGTTAAAATGTTTGTTATGTTTATCCCTGTCTGGACTGGCAAGTACTCATTTATTTTACAGTTTGTTTAAGGGACACTTAAGTGAGGCTCCTAACGATTGGAGCCATTAACATTATTACCCTGGTGTGGTCACCAAGAGAGAGCTGCTGTGCACCAGCTTCCCTTCATGTATCCTGGATGTTGGCAAAGAAGAAAAAGTAATTCACAGACTGAAAGATGGTAAAAAAAATTCATAGTGGCCATTGTGGATGATGTGGTTTTTAAAGGCACAATCTGCAACATTTTCTCAGAAAAAACAAAACAATGTATAGACTGTATAAACACAATCCCTTGCAATCATCACTTATGATCCACTAGAAGTGTGTAGTGGTAGCTCTATCTGCAGAGATCCTGCCCTCTGCCTGTCTTTTCCTTATTTGCTCATTGTTCAGCAGTGCTCAGCAAGCTTTACTAACCCGAAACGTCAGTATTTAATGTCCTGGGAACGATCAATTGTCTTTCTGGTGTGTTTACGAACAGCTTGGAAAAATCTTACCCACTCTACCTTTAAACAGGCTGCTGAAAATGTGTGACCCACCTACCTTCCTGGTTTTAAAATCTGGCCCAGTTAAGTTTGTAAGTTAACAGTGTGGCTCTAAAGTCTGACCAGCAAACTCTCGTGCTGTAAACTTTTTCAGATTTTATTTATAGTCTAATACCAGTACTTTTTAAACCATAACCAGCAGCAGCCGCAGCAGTAGTTCCCTGTGTCTGCACACAGTGGATATATTTGCAGATATCACCGCTAATTTAGCTCTTTTCAAGGGCCGATTCACATGAATATGAACAAATCTTATTTTTCTTACTCCTCATTACCCCTAATTCAATATACTGAAATGAAACTATCCTCCGTGTGGATAGTTCAGGCTTTATTTGCTGAGGTTCTGAAATCACTGCCACTTGAGAATCCTCCCACCACCCCTGTATAATGGAGGTGAATGAACCTTATTTGTGATGCAGAAACCATCTCAAAACTCAATTAGAGAAAACTCAGTAGCAAATTGTCTTTCCAGAAACAATGTCTTGATTACTCACAATAATCCACAAACCCCCTTTGGACAATTTTCAGTATTTCCTAAGTTCTTTTTTTTCAGATCAACAAATGGAAAAGCTTTCATGAGGTAATTTATTGTTATGCTATAACATTTCTAATAAATTAGCATAGCAAAGATGCATATATTACAAGCTAACTGTTCCCTTATTATTCATGTATTTTAGCTGATCAGGCCTTGGCATTTGCCAACAATGACTGATTGACCTACTTGATATTTTTGTCAGATCTGTTTATGACAGGACAACTAAGCCTTTTCAGTAAATGGAGTTTCCATTTTCTACCTGGGAAATGCTCTGATCAGCCAAAATTACTAAGAAAATGTGTATGCTTTATAAGCTTGGAGAAAGTAGAGCAGTGCTTTACCTCTGGAGCTGCGATGTTGAGCGCAGGGTTGGCCAGTTCAAACCTCTCCTGAGATTTCTCTCTGGCCAGACGGGCCGCCTCCTTCACCTCCTTAAACTGCTCTGCAAACTGCAGGAGGAGGGACAGAAGACAAGCAAGTCACACTCAAATACACCAAACCTGCATCATCCTTAAACCACTGTTTTAAATCCTCCTTTGGTACTTGTACATGATAATGTAAGTTCATTATAAAACTCTAACTTGATTTTGTTGCATTTATCATCCAGGTGCCGTGACCTCTGATCCCTTTTTGTTCTTTATCTGTAATTTCAAGCTTAACTTCCTCAACTCTGCACCAATGTCCATGTCTGCAGCCAATATTGCTGTAGTTCAGAGGTTGTGCCAGGCTCAGTTTTAAAGCTAGAGGTATTTGTATCATGACACTAGAATACCTCAGGAATCAGTTTGTACCAACCATGGGATGGTGGGACGGGGGGTAAATAATGCTCCAAAATTTTGGCATGACAAAAACATGGCATGGCCATTTTCAAAGGGGCCCCTTGACATCTCACACCAAGAATGAAATGAATGAAAATGGGGTCTATGGGGAAATCTAAATTCTCCCCTTTACCGAATTTTTGGGCAAAAACCATGCAGTTTTTGCATGTAGCATAAATGTGTTACTTTCACCTCTTCTATTTGATTATTCCTGCACACCGAGGTCCCTAAATAATATTGGAATTGCATAAATTGGGTCTTACAAGAAAGCCGAGTCTTTTGTGGATGCAATGAGCCCATTTGTATTGATGTGTGATGCTGCTAGTCCCCATAGTAGCCATGTAATATAATGAGACCATTTTTTGAAACCTGACCTCTCTGTATAAAATGACCTATAGTGCCCTCCATCACAGTCTCATGAAACAGAGGTGCTCCCCATCCACCTAAGAATACAATTCTTACAGACATTTCCAAAATGTCAAAAGTTCTTGATACCAAATCACAGCATAAATTTTTCTGTGCTGTTCCTCAACGTCTCAGTGTCTTACAGTGGCATTTTTATCAACTCTCGATCAGTCAAAAGTGGTTGCATTGTGCAACAATTATATTACATATATATATATTAATAGTATCAAACCAAAAACTGTTGAAACAACTTATGAGACATGGGAATGGCTATCTTATACTTCAGTCATAATGTGCTAAGCTTGTATACACACTAAACATTCAAAATTTTAATAGGTGGCTAAAGAAAACAAACTGTTTATTACAGATTTATGACTATAAAAACTTGACACAGAGTGTTGAGTTACACTTAAAAATAATTTTCAGGTTTTCAGCTCTCAGATGACATATCCAACTTCTATGTGGCATAAACTGTTGACCCTGGAGACCCCCATCCCCTAAAATTGACAAAAATGGGTCAATATTAAGGGGGGGAGTGGAAGACGTTTAATGTGCACTCACTTTTGATAGCATTTTAAGTTAAATATAAAAAAATAAGAAAAGTGTGAGACAGATGTTCTCTGAAGGTCATGTTTTCTCACAGCAAAAATAAAATCTTGGAGGTAAATTAATATTATGAGAGAAAGTGTATTAAATCACGGTGAAGAAAAGACAAACTGCATTTCCATATGCACTCTGAAGATGTTTTGTGTTTATGTGGAAATATAAGCCAGCTGCAGACAGAGTCTGGATAAAAGATGTGTTCATATGAATAGAAAATGAAGCCTTGATGTCCTCTCCTGCTCACATAGCCCCTCTTTTTCCCCAAACCCTCTTTGTGTCATACCTAATAAATGAAAGACTCTTTGAAGTATTTTTGTTTGAATGTTGCTGAGGTTTGTGTGTGTGTGTGTTTACCTGCTGCAGCTGCTGCTCTGTGGAGAAGCCCAGGCCATAGACGGTGTTGGCCCGGCTGTCTGCCCACTGGCCAAACTTCTGGGAGGTTTTGGTGAAGGTCATGTTGGGGGTGATGGTGCTGTTGATGATGGCCTGACAACACGGACAATAAAATAAAAGTCATAAATAACACTGCAGGAGCCATTTTTGCTTGTTTATTTTACACTCAAGCCGCGCCAAATTCTTCTTTAGCAAAACAATCACCATATGGACGCCATTACTAGGAGCAGACACAGGTGTACGACCTGAGGACGTCGAGAAAAAAATTGTCCTTCAAACACCGCTCACAAGAACACAAAGTTGTTTTTGCATTAGTTTTTTTATACTGAATTAAATTATTTGAATATTCTGGATCCACATACTGCAGGTTTTCTTTGCATCAATCTATACACTCTTAGGCAAGAAGGGTTCCAGAAAGGTTCTTCCCAAAGGGCTGAGGTTCTACCCAGAACCATTTGCTTCTGAAGAACCCTTTTTGAAGAAATGGTTTGTCAAGAGTTCTTTGTAATACTTAAGTCTCCATTAAGAACCTTTTTCATCCAAAGAACCCTTTTTGGAAGAAAAAGATCTTCAAAGATTGTTGAATTCCTTGGAAATCATCTTTTTCAAGGGTTCTTTCCATCATAATATTAAAGGGTTCTTGGTAGAACCCCTGGCTGGGTCCTATATAAAACCTTTGGAACAGAAAAGGCTTCTCAGAAGTACCCCCTGTGTGGGTTCTTGTTAGAACCTTAGAAGGTGGAAAGATTCTTTATAAACCCCCCTAAGAGGACTCTGGTTGGAACCATTACCCTTGGCAGGTTCTCTGTAGAACCTCTCATAAGGGGTTTGGTGTGAGCCCTCTGACAGATGGTTCTAGGTATATCCTTCAGGCTGGGTTCTAGATAAAACCCTTGCAGTATAAACAGTTCTCGACAGAAACCCTTGGGTGGGTTCTAAATAAAACCTTCAGGATACAAAATAGTTTTCGGTAGAACTGGGTGGGTTTTTGTTAGCACCCTTATCAGGTGAAAAGGTTCTTGAAAAACCCACCAGAGAAGGTTCTAGGTGAAACCATTATACCATAGAAGGGTTCTCAATAAAACTTTTCATTAGGATTTTTGTGTAAGACCTTTCACAGATGGTGCTAATGCTTTTTGTTGGGTTGTAGGTGGAACTCTACGAAAATGTGCCAAGTGGAACCTTTACAGAAGGTTCTACCAGGAACCAAAAAGGGTTCCCCTATGTGGACAAGCTGAAAGAGTGTAGGCTTAATTTTATTTTGCTACACTGGTAACACGCTACTCAATCACATTCACTCATTCATTCACTGGCTCTGCTGCAGCACAAGTCTGGACCTTCAATCAAACCAACAGCGTGTAAGTGATTTCCAGTGTATTGTGAACATTATGGAAGCGCGTTGAATCCAGTCTGTTTCTATAGGCGTCCATTATGTTTAACTACTTGACTGAAAGCCACGACAAACACGAACAAAACAGTAGATAAATGCTCCCAGTAGAAAAAAAGTGGGACGTGTTTGATAAATAACAGGACTGAACAGATAATACAGGATATAAATAAAAGCAGAGCATGAACAAGCGGATATAACATGTAGTATTAAATATGTACACTGTCTGTAGGATTCAACACTAACATAAATTGAGATACAGAAAAACATTATGTTTCATATATTGATTTATATTTTATACATTTTTGCTATGAAGACAAACTCTTCCATTCTATGGGATACATATATTATTCATATTTTACATTTTGTTTCATTATTAATGTGCTTTTTAATCAAATTGTCAGAATTCCTTTTCCCCAGCACTATTTACAACTATATTTTCATTTCACAAATGCTTTCATAATTTCAATTTTCAAGTAAAAATGCACAGCAGCTGTTATCAAAATGCATCCACTTCAATTCTGCCTTTAGGAGGAGGGATTCTGCACTTGAATCTAATTGTGTGCACTGGTCAAGCTACAAACTTTAAAAGTTCACCCAAAAATCATAAAAAAAAAAAAAATCATCTGGCCTGTAGTGCTACTTATCCATTAGAAACTATTTGTACAGAGGACTGATAGAGAGTTTCAAGTGTTTTTGTAGGTTTTTATGATGTCACAGTGATGTTGACCTTTTGGATAAAAAATGCCGTCACTTAATCATTTCTTTCTTGTTGTGTGAAATGTTGTCATAAGTAGTATGTGAATTCATGAGTAGGCTTGGGTGGTATAAGGTATTACGGTATAACAGGATATCAAGAAATCCTGACAGAATGACTTTCAATACTGTCAAAAACACAGACTCTCCTCTTTATATCAAACCGATGGTGAGGCAATATATTGTAGTGTGCATCGCTCGCCACCAGAGGTCAGTCTCTCCACTGGTGGACAAGGCAGTGCAGCTGAGCTGAGAAACATAGCGTCTGGGGGATAAAGTTAGAGGAATAGCTAGTAAAAAGAAGAAAAAAAAAGTCATTTGGATTTAGTCCTCATGAAAAATGCTAAGCTAACAGGATGTTTATTACAGTAAACAGCCCAGTTATCCCAACAACATCTTTATCCAGCGAGTTGTTGATGCCTCACTTGAAGTTTAGCTGTCCGTTAAGGGTAAAGTTACACTGTTTAGACGCTAGCTGCAGGTGTGCTAACATTAGCTGCAGCTGCTGTGGGAGGGATTTAGCTGTCTGGCTATGAAAACGGTGTACCCTTCAGCATTTAGTTACACTGTACTCTGAGTTTGTCAGACATGCTGCGCTCGCCAGCTTTGCATTTAACATGACATATACCACAGGGAGTGTTGTCTGTGTCGAATTTTGAAAAGTTTAAAGGGGAACTATTATGCTTTTTCCTCTTTTCTGACCTATAAATGTTGTTACTTTGTTGGATACTTGTGTTGTTTAGATGCCAACGCATCAAATAATGAGGTTCGTGCATTTGGAAGTGAGCCCTGCACGCTGTTTCGGATGGCTCTGCACGCTGTGTTTTACAGTCTTTTTTTTAAACAGTGAGGTCGCATTGACGTTAATGCGTGCCGGACTTACTTATATGGCAATGCCCAGGCATTTGCTCTAGGCCTGCCCTCTCTCGGCAGCGCTCGGCAGCCCTTCGGAAGTCCTTGGGAGTGTGACCAATCACAGCAGAGTGGGCTCGGCGGGAGGCGTACATGGAGGAGGGCTGGGGGGGTGGAGTAAATTACACAGACCATTTTCGCGGGATGCACGAAATACAAGGAGGAGATGCAGCGAGAGGCACAGTGTCCCGAAGATCTACAAAGCTTTGTGTGCGGGTAATCGTGTGTAGCTGCTCTATAGGAGTCCAAGACTCAATAAAAAAGGCCCGAAAATTGAGTATAATAGGTCCTCTTTAACCACACTTGCAGCCACATTCAGCTCTGGGTATTCTGTGATATTCTCTCACCCAGATGTGCTCTAGAATTTGGCACCAATTGATTTAACATTAACTTGCAACAATATTTGGTTGGCACCATTAAAAGCACTGAGTTTGGTACCCAGCCCTACCCCCAAGGTGTCGGGTGGCTTCAAAATTTCTGTGCCAAATGAAAAATCTATCCGCATTTGGTGCTTTGTGGGTGTGAATTTTGGACCTTGTATGAAGGTATGAAAAGATAGATACCACCCAAGCGTATTCATGAGTTATGGCCAGAGGCCTGTTTAGTGAGGTCACAGTGACCTTTGACCACTGAATTCTTCTCAGTTCATCCTTGAGTCCAAGTGGACGTTTGTATCCAACAGAAATTGTCCTGAGATGTTGTATTAATGACAATGGCAGAGATATAAGGTCTCAGTCTAAGCTGTCATTTGCGCCAAGTTTGAAGAAATCGCGCTCTTGAGACATTGCATTCACAAGAATAGGACGGGTGGACGAACAACCTAAAAACATAATGCCTCTTGCTGGCACAGAGACATAAAAATATGTTTGTTCTTTTTATTTTTTTAGGGCTTTTTAGCCTTTATATGAGAGGACAGCTGAAGTGATGAAAGGAAAGCGAGGGAGACAATGGGAGGAAGACATGCAGCAAAAGGCAGCCGGTGGGACTTGGACCCACGGCTGCTGCAGAGGACTCACAGCCTCAGTACATGGGGCACACGCAACTACCAGCCCACCCCCCAAAATATATATTTTTGATTTTCGGGTGACCTGTCCCTTTACAGAGCCTATTTTAGAAAGGTCATTTTCCAGGACAAAGAATTCACAATATCCAGATCCAACAAGAAAAACATTAATAATTTCTTTCACCTTTAAATGCCAAATTCATTACTGCCTGTTGTTATTTTTCATTTGTATGTACTTGACCAGGAGATATGCTGATTTTCATCTGATTATCAACAGGCCAATGATCCACTCTGCAGCAGCTCATTACAGCAAACAGGCTCTGTGGTTTTCTTTTTACGCTTGTTAGCCATAATAAATAACACGGCAACATTAATACTTCAAGTCACATTTGGATTATGAAGTCGTCACAATCTGGAGCCTTTGCAGTTGTGTCATTTACAGTTAAAAGGCATTGTGGAGGTCTACAGGAGAACTGTGCATGCAAATAGATATAAATAAATAAATAAGTAAATAAGTAAATAAATAAAAAGCAGGCCAGAGGAAGCGCTAAGTGAAAAAGCTTGTTGTGGCGTGCAAGATCTGTTCAGTCATACTCTCAAGTGAACAGTCTGATGAGGCGGATTTGTTGCCAAATGTAGATTTCTTTGGTCTCTCTTCCAAAAGCCTTGAATCTCATGGCGGTAAATTGGCACGATTGGCTGATAACTACAAAGCGCAGTTGTTTCTCATTTTGGTGCTAACAAGATCTGCTGCTAGCATTTGAACTCCCAGGTGCTTTTCCGTTGTTGTGGAAGCGGTGTTACCGATGTGGGTGTGTTATAAATATTCTGCTGACAATGTGCAGCTCCTCCGACTACTAATGCATCCCCACCCATGACAGCCAGAACCAAATGGAAAACAGATTTATTTCCTTTTCTTTGAAGAATCTCAGGATAAGGTGCACAGAGTGGGGATATGGAGTCCCTTCACCAGTGTACTACAAACACTATGTGAGCGAAATACGATTAACTCACTGCTGACTGCAACAAGGTGCAGCATGTCACTACACAAGTTCAATAAAAGGTTGATCTGATTTTTCCCGCAGTCCCACTGCTTCTCATGCTGGCTTTATTTGACAGAAATAAAATAATCTATAAAAAAAAATCGAGTATAGTATAGAAAAGTAATTTCCAAAGGATACTTAATTTTTTTCTGACCCCAAACAATTCCTCACAAATAAAGGAGATATGGGAGGTTGAAATGAGCACAGATATATCCACTTCATACCTGGAGGGAAGTTTGCAGGGGGGCACATCGAATGATCAATTCTAACACTTAGAGGAAGTTCAAATGGAAACTCATAACAAGATAGTTCCGAACCCCACAAATAACAGCAAAGTGGACCAGTTCAGACAAGTGCCTGAGAAAATGTGGATCACAAAATGCAAACACTCACATTTTCTGGTCATATCAGACATTGAATTATTTCTGCAAGGATGTGTTAAGACGTTCTGAGGCAGATGTTCCTCCAAGATATCCCCAAAGATCAAAAGGAGGTTAATTCCCAACCACACCCCTTTTTCTTATTCACTTTTTTTGTCCTTAATTCATTTAGTTTTCAGGTGTGTGTATATGTAGGACATTACATTTTCCAAATATATCTTCTACCTCTGATTCTACTTACATCCTATTATACTTTTTATGTACTTGTACTAAAACTGGACATATATCAAGTCAGCTGGGAATTCTGTATAGATAATGATGGAGAAACTGAAATGAAGTCAAAACTGTACTGTACGTAGGGAATGCTTAAGTAAAATAAAACATCAGTCAAAAAACAATCAAGTTTGTTAAATAGAACACTTGAGACTTAACACTTAATAATAGACAGGAATGGCTATTGAGTAGGGCTGAACGATTTGGAAAAAAATATCTAATTGTGATTATTTTGTCTGATATTGCAACCGCGATATGATTTGCAGTACTCGAGGGAATTATAGTTTTTTTTAAGTCTTTCTTCTCATTGTCATTGCAAAACATTAAAATGTGTGCGTAGAATGATTTTTGCAGGGATCTATACCAAACAGAGATGTTTTCTTAAGTCTTAATTTAAAATGATATTTTGACACACATTCCTCCCATTGACAAATATTGCACCTCCTCCGATATGAAAACTGCAACAGGCCATATTGCAATATTGCTAAAATTTAAATTAATTGTTCAGGCCTGTTATGGACAAACAATACTGCTATCGGTATGAATGTAACGTTACATAAACAGCTAAATTGGATAAAAATGCAGGTAAATTCAACAACTCAGGAAACAATTAAACTTGATACTTGTGCAAAAAAGTAATAATAAATAACTGCTGAATCTTTTCATGTCTTGTCTTAATTTTTGCACCAATAAGGGCAAGTAGTATCAGTAACAGGAGGTTAAGTATAGGTATCGAAAAGCAGTATCAGTATAAATATAACAATGCCGATCCATGATGATAAAACAGATGGAAACTGTGGTTAAGAGAACAATTTATTGGCCACCTTTTTAACATTTCTCCTCTCAAAAGAATCTCAGCAGAATTACTTGTTTTTTGTGTCTTGGTGCGAAAAAAAAATACCAGATAACAATTTGTGTTTCTGACCAGTGACACGCTTGCATCCCCTCTACCTTTGACACCAAGTGGAAGTTGTGCGAGCTGTTAATATTGTCAACATATGAAGTAGCATTTATGCACGTGTATCTGTGTAGTCATGTATGTATGGTGGGCTCCCACCTTAGTGCCACCCACGCTGATGATGCGGTAGACGCTGCGGCTGGCATCGTAGAAGAAGGACACGGTGACGGCGTGTTTGCTGGCTGGCAGCCAGTTGCGTTTGGTGGCCGGGTCGATCTGGAAGACATGCGCTCTGGCACTGAAGATGGGCTGCTCCCTTTAAAACACAACGACAATAAAACAGAGTATATTAACTCAATGTTACTGGTGATTTACACAAAACCTCAGAGCCTTTGTCTCTGCAGAAGAAACGGGGCTTTCCGTTATCTTTGCCAAGATGCCTCTGTTTACGATGGAAGTGCGTTTCTACCAGTGTGATGAAAAACAAAAGATCCAGTTAGTTTTTATAATGAGAAACTTTCTTGTTTTCTCTACTACTCTCTTTACTACTTCAAAATAATGAATCAAATCTCAAAATATTGAGAAACCTTCTCAAAATAATGACTTAATATGTTGAAAAAATTACTTGGTATCTAAGTCATTAAAGAAGGCCATTAAGCCATTATTTTGAAAGAGTTTCTCTGACTTGTGTGACTTTCTTCTGACTTACAGGACACTTTTTCTTTCATTATATTGGCAGGAATGGGCTTGTTTACAATACCCACCGGGTGTTTAATATCATCTTAGCTGGCTAGTGTTTTGCTGCATTATAATTTAATGAATTAAATTTCCATAGGGGAATACAAAAAACAAACACATTTCAACTGCAAAATGTACCCAGTACCCAGATAGAAGTATGGAAAAAAATAAAACATCAAAACCACACATACACCGACGCACAGGCATGCATATAAAAGTTACATGAACAAGACTTCACACGTCTACACTTTTATCCATTTATCAGTGCAGATTTTCCAGAATGGTGTTTTTGTAACTACATCTGCGGTCTGTAACTGAAATCTGACATTTAAATAATGACAGTCAGGAGCTTCTAAAACATAATTTATGAGACATTTCAGTTAAACGTTAGAAAATAAACAGAAATCTTTTAGATATTTTTAGAGACATTTATGCGGACCGATTCCAAAACGTTTCTGCGTATTATAAGAGTATCTGTGTTGCAAGAACGTCATCAATTCTCCATTTCTGGACAAACCAGAAACAAGGAAAATATTTTCCATGTTTTTTGCTTTCTTTATTGAATTCGGCAGTGTTGTTTTCCATTAGTTTGTGCTTTTATTGTTCCATGAACACCAGCTGGCATTGGTGCAGTAGTAATCTCCCAGATGATGACTTCTCTATAAAAATAACACAACACAAATTTGTTTCAGTAAGGTTAGAAAGTTAGAAAGGTAATTTCTACATTTGTTTTGTGGTGAAGAACAGAAATAAGTGTACTCCTTTGTGAAAAAAAGATGCATTTTGTGTTCAATCAGGCCTAAAAAGAGATAAGCCAGGGCCATTTTTAAGAAAGAACTTTAAAATTAACATAGTGATGATTTATTTTAACAATGAGAAAACAGAACAGGATTAATATATAAATGATGATAATAGAACAAATGAAAACATAACATAAGAACATGAGCGTTAGCATTACAAATATACTTTGTAGAGTGCACCTAATTTGATTAAATGCTATTAATCATTTTTCTAACAGTGTGTGTCACTTTCTGAAGGAGGGGAATCAATCTGTTTTCTGCCTGAACTCTTCATTTGTCACTCAGCTCCATCACAAACACTGAGGTGAGCCTGAGGTCGAATACTACACGTTAGAATAAATCTGTCTGCATGTGACACTCCTCACTGAGCCAGTTTCTCTGTGGAGAGATAAACTCACCTCAGGGGCTCTGAATATAAAGATGAGCTGACAGTTTCAGACTCTCGGTCCAAGTCTAATGCAAACTCTGTCACCTTTATTAAATGCGGATCTAAAAGGGCTTTAGTTCAAATTCCAAAATAATTTTTCCCTTTCCTGTATTTTTACTGATTGGGATTTTATTGGCAGAGATTTTGAGACATCTGTCACTGAAACGTAAACAGCACAAGTGGATGAAAATCTGCTCATGATGCTCAAATTTTTAAAAATGGCAACAGCAACATGTCTTTCCAGAAATAATGTCGCAGTTTCTCTGATATAACGAACAGTTCATATGATAATTCGGAATTTTCAAAGCTTGTTTTGAGAGCTAATAACTGTTTACAGCCAATTTGTGGATAATCCTGAATTGCTAGGACACTGCTGAAATTCATTTTTCAATGCTCTTGAGCACCACATCCTCCATTTCTCTCTATTTTATTGGGATGGCAGCAGAAGTCTTGGCAGCAGGTATCTAAAAACCTTGACAAATAAAACCAAAACCATCCTGTTCTGCTGCTCTGAATCTTTGTCTGTGTGCTCTCAAATGTGGATTTTCAGACCGACAGGGTACTGTCCATTGTTCAGATGGACTATTGTTCCCCAGTAGTCCAAAAAATGTCCCATTGGACTGAAAGCCCCTTTGTCAGGCACATCCACACCAAAATGGTAGCTATAACAAAAACGATGTGAGTAACCTTCTGTAAACATGGACGCTTGGCGTGTCCCCACCGTGTCTGTGAAAATGTCTTGCCTTTTTATGACCTGCTGCTGCTGTATGTTGCACAGGGAAACAAAAAGAAGCCATAAGATGGGAGGACATTGAAGAATCCAACACTCTGTTACAAAAGTTGTTGTCTTTTGAAGACAAAGTCATACTGTCAATAAAGACGGCAATTAATTTGACGGCATCCAGGTGATTGTCAAAGTAAGTACCCGACATACTTCACAGACTCCATCAACACCAAGACGGTCTGGCAGTGATGAAATGACACTTTTTATGTGTAATTTTCAGCTTAATATTATGTTATACAAGCGTTTACTAAGTTGTAGGCTATACCCTGTGATTTCGGTGTTAATAAAATTAGCAGCCATGACTTGAGCATGTATAAAAATTTAAGATGAATTGAAAATGATCCCAGAGTATCATTCGTCACTGTCAGTGTCATTACAGTTGTGGTGTGGACACCGGCATCCACTTGAGGTGGAGTGATTTTTAAAACAATATATTTATAATTGTTGCTATAGCTATCGTTCTTGGCGGAGACATCCATTTATCCCAAAAATAAATGGCCATTTCCCCAAAAATACACACTCTCCCCCTGCAGCTGTAAGATCAGTGACTGCTGGCCCTCTCCATGGTGCTGAATCGGGGATAATCATTAATAGGTGATCTTTCTGACCTTAGGGTTAGGGTGTGAGTGAGAGTAAGAGTGTGTATTTTTGGAGCAATGGGTCCTCGGAGCAATGCCTGCTTGTTTTCGTGATAACAGGCTGTAAGATAAACAGACTTCCAATCCAATGGGACATTTTTCAGGCTACTGAAATTTAGACATACAGTAATGGACCATCAGCACAGTGGCACGGTGCCAAATTAAAAGTCCTCAGATTTTGTTTGGTGCTCTCTCAAATCTTTTGTTGTCAATATACCTCCACAATGTTTGCATTTTAATTACAGTATGTATATAAATATACTATCTTTAGGGATTGCTTTTGGATGGAACAATTTTTTTTAAAAAGCAAAACAATTCAGTTAGATTTATTGTGCTGCTTTAAAATGCATTCACATTTACCCTAAAATGGAACACTGATCAAAGACAAAAGGCTAAAACATCTGTACCCATGGTTAAAATGAGCTGAATGTCATTATCATCTCATTTTGTTCATCTGTTTGAGTGCGAATCATTAACTTGTTTGGCACTTTGGGAACAAACTCCTCCACTGAGCGTGCAGTGATGGTAGAAAAACTATAAATAGAGTTTATTAATATTCCCAATTTCCAGATGCAATTGTGCTTTTCAAGGACCTTGAGGTCATTGATGCTCTCCTGATGTAATGAGACTATTGGTGCAAACGAAGATTTGCTAACCGCTAGCAGTCCAATTAGCCATCCTGCTCTCTTTGAAGAACTGTAGACTCACTGTGGGGACTAACGGTGGATAGAGGCTCCCAGGATGATGAGGAACTACGCGGGCACTTTGGTGAATTCATGCAACATTACACGGCTAATAGAGTTTGCATAATGTTAATGTATGCAATGAGCCATTCCCATAGCAAGTCAATTATACACTGACATTAATGAGGATAATGTGTGCTGGGAGGACGCTCTGTTCTTTGTCTAAGCAAGAGAAATAACCATTTATATAGGTCAGCTCGGGCTATATGAAGCATTGTTCCCACTGGATTTGGTTGGAATTACTTAACATTTGCATACAAACAATAGTCCTTATTGTTTCGGCACAGATTACTGAAGCTACAATTGACAATAGAGAATAGCAGCACAGCCAAAGAAGCAGATTCAGGCCCAGGACGGCTGCAAAATATCACTGACTGATGATACAAATATGGGTCCAAATTACCTGAACAAGAAGAAGTCACTGATTTCAGTTTAAATATTCTGATCACTACCCTTCCAGTTTCTCACAGGAGTCAGACAAGTGCTGTTGTTTGCTTGCTGCAGCCATAAAAATGTGATTTTCCGTGATAGTTGGTCAAGGACTCAGAATTAGGAAGCATAAAAGGTTGATTTGTAGGTGGAATTCATTTATAAAACTCATCTGACCTTTGAGATCAAGGCTGTTTAATGATAAATGTTTGGTTGGTGCTATATTACAAAAATGTCTGTGAGGGCAGAAATAAACTGATCTGTTTGGTCTAGTGTGGAGGATTCACTTGAATTTATTGACAGAATTTGGCTTAAATGTAGGGGGTTTTCATTAATGTTTTTGTTACCTTACAATGAGCCGTTTATATCTACAGAGGAAGCAGGTTCCACGGAGGCTGCCATGTTACACCGCCATGTTCCTACAGAGGCCCAGAACGGACAAACCAGTGCTGGCTCTAGATAGGTGCTTTCACTTTTTGCACGAGTTTTGCAGCCACTGTAGGTTTTCCTACACCAAGGGTTCTCAATCTGTGGGGCAGGCCCCACTGATGGGGCACAGAGCCACTGCAGGTGGGCTGTGGACAACCAGGGGAAAAATATTAAGTGAAATTAAGTTGAATGAATATGACAAATGTAGGTAAAATACATAAACAAAAGTTTGCTGATGATATCGTGCTGACCTTTATTTCACTAAAATTCAACTTGGGTCCTTTTTTATTAGTCATTTTATCATTAATGATTGATTTTTTTGCAAATGTGTCATGAGGGATGTGAACATTTTTTTGGCTTCTGAAGGGGGGCATGCCAGAAAAACTCTGTCCTACACATTCTGATGGGAGCATGAGATGAGACATTTGCAATCTACAAGCACACCATTAGATGCCATTAAAACCTCTGCACTGGTCCTTAAAATAACCTTATGGATGGAGTTTTGAGTGTACAGTAAATCTAAAAAACTATACAAGATAACAAACTCTAGTCCAAGTAAAAGAAAACACAGTTTTTCATTTATTCATATTTGTTAAGTTAATGATATTCTGAAACTATCCAGCTAGTAGCTAACTAGCCTGTCTCACTATAGCTTTGACTTGGAGGCTCTTACATTTAGTTTTATCCTTCTTCACCGGACATGAGCCCAATTAATTCAGTGCTGCCAACTGGAAAGAAGTAACTTAGAAAGTTGCTTTAAGCCATGAATTCTTTATATAGTTCCTTTACACAGCAGATATTTTTACATATTTGGAGGTAAGGTGTAATCAATAATATAGCTCTTCAACTCAAAAAACCATTCAGTTATTTCTATGCAGTATGAATGTGTTATTTTCGTCTATTATTTCAGTACCTCTGCATACTGGGGTCCCTAAAAAGTATCTGAGTATCATAAATTGGGTCTGACTGGAAAGCTGAGACTCATAGCAGCCATTTCATTGTAGTGAGATCATTATATTTTGAAACATGACCTCACTGCCATGAAGAGACCTGTAGTGACCTCTAGGAAAATCACAGCCTCGTGAAACTTTACAACAAACTAGAGACCTAAAGCATTCAAAGGATGTATGACTTTCTTTGGTATATTGACGATTATTGGGTCTTTGAGAAATCCACAGAAGTGCACACCACCCAATTGTTTTTTCTATGGTGCTGCGGTCTTAATGTGGTATTTTGGAAAGATTTTTCACCATTATGAGTCATTATAGAGCATGGGAATGTCCAACATATACTCAAATCATAATGGTCTAATCCCTTGTACAGTCTAAACTTTCAAAATGTGACCAGGCGTCTAAAGAAAACACAATATTTATTACAGATTCATGACTAGAAAAATGTGACACACAGTGCTGTATCATAATTAATTCAGGTTCCCAGCTTTCAGATGAGATATATCACTTCTATGTGTGTCTAAACTGCTGACCTGCTACATCAATCCTAAGAACCCTGCCTCTAAAAATGGTCTAAAATGGTAAAAAATAAGTGTATGGTAGGGAGGTGGGGTGGAAGAAAAGAGGTTAACAAGTTCCAGTGTCCTGCTACTGGGTGTACTGGCTCTCTGTCATGGCTAACTAGGACACTTAAATGGAATGAAGCCATTAAAGTTTTTATTTATACCTGTGCTTTTCCCTCTAAGAAGCAAGCCAAAATATCTGCCAATAAAAAGACTGAAAAGAGCAGCAACTAGCACAACCACCAACAGAGAGGTGTTCGATGCTGCCAAACTGTCCTTTTCATGTTAACGGTGCAGTAATTAACGTCCTGCTGTTACAATACATTTGCTGTTATTATAGCAGCAAAATAACACAGTTATTTGTCCTCTTTGACTAAATCTTGCATGCAATATTTTTACTGCACTGGTGAGTGTTTGGACTGTAGTTTACAGCTGTTTTATGAGTTTTCATCATGTAAAGATTTGTTCTTACACCTGAAACAGCGACCAAACAGTGCTCATGCAAAGTATTATGTGAAACGTCTTCAATAAGACTTTTAACAAGTCCAGTTGCTTTCGATTTAATCTTTCCTGAGATTACAATGACCTGACGAATGAGAACATTCACGGACATATTATGTGCAAAGTTTTTCAAATGTACTCCAATTTCACAAACAAGTTTCTTTGGATGACAGCTTGTGCATTTGTGCTCAATGGCAAACGTTGCCACTGCAGCACTGACATGTAGGAACAGACAGGAGAGTGCACACACATCTAAACCAAAAGAAGGCAGGTGATGGACCGAAAGTGAACAAATAAACAAGCTCACACACTGCAGGCCTCCAACCTGCACTTACTTAATGCACCAAAGAAGTGAGGTTTTGTGCCACCATCAGTCTCTCCAGGATTTTGTTGGTTTTTCTGAGGACTGTGGCAGTCTACAATGCCTCATTTCATGGGAGCTTTTCCAAAAAATTGTGATGCATGTTGTGATGTTTTTAGGATTTTTTTTTTTTTTCCTTTTTTTTGCAGTGAGATTGTGGGAACAAGTGTAAACTGCAAGGAAAAGTTGTGATTTTTTTTGTACAATTCATTAAAAATCAAAGGCTTGTTCCAGGAAAAAAACCCACACACGGTTCCAAGTGTTCACAAAAATACCAACAAAATATGCTTTATTTGTAACTGAAGAAGTGCACCAGGAGTTATTCCACAAAGAAGCAAAATCTTTTTGGAGCTCAAACTCAGTCAAAACAGCTAGTACAAAATTATAAAATACAAAAGTGCAAAGGGCGTTGATAAATGTCAATAACATTGACAAACCTTGAGTTCTTTTTAGTGCCCCTGACAAAATAAAAAAATATATATAATACAGAAAAATAACAAAACATTGAGTTGGTTAATTGAGACGTACAAGTATGACGTTTGCACGGGGAACTTGTGATTAGCAGAATACATGGGGATTGGTTGATTTTGCGTTAATTGTTGTGATCACAACTTCCTGGAAGGACTGCACAATGCTCTTCATCAGACTCTCACTGCAGAACTGTCGTCAGTCACACAAATCAGTCAGACAAATTTAGCAATAAAGTTGTAAAGGTGGCATCACTTGGCCAGAAAAACACGCAAGTTTGGTTCCCTCACCCACTTAGGTTATTTCTACCTGTAACACAATTATGCTTAAAATAACCAGCCCCTGTTACAGACAGGGCGTCTGCAGGGCAACATGAATGTTGCTTCCAAGCGTTCAATCACTGCATCAAATTTCCCAGCTTGAGCATTTATGTGCATGACTTATCATCTCTATCACCTTTAACAGCCACTGCGCAATTGCCCTTGAGCAAGGCCATTTTACCATCAATTTATCAAGGGAAAAGATGTTGTGTCCAACAGTAAAGAGCTATAACCATAACCATATGAATGTGTGTAATTCGCGAAAGCAGCAGAACCATTTTTCTTCAATTCAAGGAAGATCCTGTAACAAAGCTTTTCTCATAGCAAAGTTTGATCAGAGGTTTGTGGTGAACCTCAACATTTATCTCACTGTCAGGAGGTAAAATACTCTTCAAAACATCAGACACGAGTCAAGCAAAGTAACAGCACCATGAAAGTGCTTAATTAGACTCAATAGCTAATTATCTGGCTGCATAAATGATAACCAGGATATTAAATAAGCCAATAAGCCAAAATAAATAAAAATTAACATCAAAGTAAAACAGCTTTCTGTCAGGATTTCCATTCTATCATATTCTCATCTTAATGAGAAACGATGAGTGACTGCTCATCAGCTCCCAGCCGTCACAGCGGATCACACAGAAATTAATGTCCCGTCATTCATTTGGCCCCTTTCTTGACGTCGCCCTGTGAAAAGCCCGTCAAGCTAATCAGCTCAGACAGGATGCATCACGTCGAGGTTTGATGATATGAGCAGATTAAAACTGGATTAAATTCCTCCTGAGGTGTGGGAGAGCAAACGCAGCACAGCAGCTTGACAGTCGCAGGAGCAGCCTTGTCTAAACTAATGCGGCGCAGTGGAGAGGAGTGCAGCCTGATGTGCTGCAGTGTCGTGTACTTTACACACACCTGATCCAATTAACATGGACTGTGGAGCTCTTAATTAAATCAGCTGCTCTTTAAGTAAAACCCTGCACGATGAAGGAGACAGTGATTCATATCTGACAACCCTGAAGACCTGAGTGAAGACAAGTGAAATGTTAAACTAAAGTTAAAGAAGCAGCCTGACATATTTAACCCCACAGGAGACAAGTTTCCAGATTTATGTCCAACACAGTCCTCCACCAAAGCCAAATGCCCTGTCTTACAAAAAAGAGAAACATAAGCGGATCTGAATCACAGGGCAGATACACAAATTTATCTGCCCTGTGATTCAGATCCGCTTCAAACTTTAATGGATTCTTCCTTGGCCCAAGTTACACCCTTCTACCAAGTTTCATGAAAATCAGGCCAGCAGTTTTTCCATAATCGCTGCTGACAAGCAGAGCAGCAATGAGAACATAACCTCATTAAGAGCAAGATATTAAGACATTAACGTAAGAAATGTGGCATTACAACAACATAATATACATCAATATACAATACAATTCCAGCCTCAAACCAAACATTTTACAACACAAAGTACAGAAACACACTTAAAGCTAAAAATATTATTGGATTTACTGAACATAAGCATGTCTAGATTTATAGTATTAGAGCTGGTTGAAGAGGGCCATTTTATCATCATCATCATCATCAGCATCATATTTTATAAGCAGAGTTAGGAGGGTTAATTTAAAAACCCACTCTGATACAATTACACTAATTACCTGTTAAAAAATATAGTCAGTAACATAATCCAAGTATCACAATATTAAAGTAATATAACTTAATTACTTTTGGATTACCGCTAACATTAGTGGTTGGTCTGTGTAGCTAATGTTAGCTGTTAGTTTGTGTAGCTAACGTTAGCGGTTGGTGTGTGTAGTTAATGTTAGTGGTTGGTCTGTGTAGCTAATGTTAGCAGTTGGTCCGTGTTAAGACACGATAATGGTGAAATCTTCAGGGTGGAAACATTTTTTCAAGGAATAATGAACTGAAGGCCAGAGTCATGTTGAGGCTCGTGCACATGGTAGAATATTGTTCTTTATTTTAAAATGGAGTAGAATAAGATTATCTTTTGTTTGTATACTAATTATATAATCCATGTAATACATTACTCCCAAAGCCTGTTTATACGTTCATCACATACAGTATTTTAAGTAAAAAATCTTAGTCTGCAAAGTAACTACTTAACTATAGCAATGTGAGTAAAGACCACTATATTTCACTATAAAATAAACTTCTAAACTAAATACAAAAGTATAGTACTTGTAAATGTTCATACATGTTCATACAGCTGTAACTTGTGCACTGAGGGTACCCACATCCTGCTGTGAGCCAGAGGCCTACATCCAGTGAGGGGGTCATCTGGATCAATTATTGTTAATCTATTCCAGGTCATATACACATCCGCCCATCCATCCCCCTCCATCACACTGTATACACTCACTGCAGCACATCCATGCATGACTGCAGGGAGAACTGTGTGTTCAGACTACAGCTCAGTAATTAAAGGGGTCAAAACATGACAACATGTCCTTTGAGGTGTAAACTGATCTCAGCATTGAGAAAACTAGAATGTCTTTGTATGTCTCATAGTGTTTTACGTAAGGCTGACTAAGTTTTAAGTTAAAGTATACTTAGGTTTAATAGTGTTTATAATATAGAAAAATAAGGTTTCAACAGAAGCTATGAAAATGTGTTGCTTAGAAAGGCAGCTAGGGGAAAAAAACACAACACACTTGATGGCAGTTGTTTTCATCTAATTGACTGAATGCAGTGCTCAGGTTTTCATTTCAGTTCAGATAAATCTATTATGAACATTTTAAATTGTGCTTGTCAACTCAGAAAGCATTCTGACTAACCCGACTGTTAAAGTATAATAGGGGCAATAACATGCCACAACTTTATAAAAAACGTCCCTTTGTGCTTTGCTCCGTGTGAAGATGCAGATATTTTTCCTTAACACTAGTTACAAATTTGGGAGGTACTTCAGAATTCAGAAACTCACCCAACTAAAAGGGTCATGAGTGTGATTCGCCCACCAGTGTTTTCAAACTGAATTCCTCTTTTCTCTCTCACTGCAAATCATTTTCCAACCAAATTAGAACAGCAACCAACTATTATTTTCATTATCAATTAATCTGCAGATCATTTTCAAGATTTGTCGATTATTTAGTCAATAAAATGTAAAAAAAATAAATAAATAAAAATTGCAAAATATGCTCATCAGAACCCAAAGTGACGTCTTCAAATTGTTTCTTTTGTCCAACTAACAGCCCAAAACACAAAACACTCTTCATTTACTATCATAGATGATGAAGAAAAGCTACAAATCCTCATATTTAAGAGGCTGGAACCAGCAAATGTTAAACATTTTGCCTGAAAAATAAGTAATTATTCATCGATTGTCAAAATAGTCGGCAACTAATTTTCTTTCGATAGGCTAATCAATTAATTGACTACTAGCCTTTGTAGCTCTAATCATTTGGTTTCTAAAATGTCAGAAAATACTGAAAAATGTCTATCAAAATTTCCTGGAGGCCAAGGTGATGTTTTCAATTTGATTCTTTTGTCCAAACAAGACTCCAAAACCCAAAGATATCCAGTTAATCACATCACATTATTCAGAAGAAAAGCAACAAATCCTCACAACTGAGAAGCGGGGATAAAGAAACATTTAACATCTTGCTTGAAAAATGACTTAATGATTAGCTGATTATCAAAATAATTTCTCCACTAATAGTGTGAATACCAACTAAATTAACAAAATATAAAAAAACATTTTTAGTGTCAGAACAGAGTTCAATGTTAATGTTTTTTTTCCACTTGTCGTTGGGAAAGTGGGTCAGAAATCAATTGCCAAGTCAATTTTTACTTGCCCCTGTACAAACATAACAACAACTCAAGTTAATTGTCATTATTAATCTGAGGTTGCAACATCTACAAAATGTCAAAAAACAGTGAACATTGTCCATCCCAGTATTTTTAAGTCCAAGGTTATCTTTTAAATGTCTTGTTTTGTCAGTCTAATACACAAAGATATTCAGTTTAATATCCTAATAAATGGGGGAAAAAGCAGGAAATCAATATTTGAGAGGCTGAAAACAGCATTTTCTGCCATTCTGCATGAAAAATTACTTTACAATTAATTGATTGTCAAAATAGTTTCATAATTAAATTCTCTTTTACCATTTGCCTGGTCAAGCAAGTCAGTTGCCAGATTTACTTGCCAAACATGGCACTTGTCCTTACGTATCCTTAGGTTGGAGGTACACTTGCTGTTTAATCACGTTTGCGTTCACGTATGTGTAGCACTGTTGTCTGAGGATGCACACAGCCATCACTCCAAACAGACACAGGATATGCGAGGCAGCTGTGATGTGTTTGGATGTGCAGGGGCGCGTACACGAAAGCACAGTTAAAAGCAGGTATATCCCTGGACTTTTTCTTGAGCCCTGCAGTAGGGCTTAAACCAGCCGTGGTAAAACCGATGTGAGCTACCTGAGCAGCATTTTGAGAGCTTATTTTGTTTGGGGAAACTCAGACAGAACGGCATGCAATAAAAAAAAAAAAAAAGCAACACTTTTTCATTTAAGTTAGTGCATTCTCCTTGGGATTTTTTTTATTTGTATTCAGGGTCAGAGTGGAGGAGACAGGAAGAGACAGACAGGCAAAACCTGGAAGACACAGGAGACAGAACTCTGCTGGGATCTGAGCCCAGGCAGGCAGAGAGGGAGGCCAGCGGGAGAACGAGACTGAATCCTCAAGTGTGGCTCAAATCTCTACGGGCACAACCAGTTTTCATGCCTTTCTGGGACATTTTATCTTCCCTCCTGCACATCTTTGTATTCTTGCACTACACACGTCTGCAGCGCTCTGTCTGTTTGCAGGGGGGGGCTGTCACCGCTGCATCATCTGATGATTCTGATGTGGTGCCAACTGACGGATTTAAAACTACACTCTACCTCAAAAGAACTTCTGAAGGTTCGCCTTAAGAAAACCTTTATTTGATATTCTGCCATTGTCGGAGAATTGGAGAGCAAAGCAGCTGAGTCTGAGCTGATGACTGAAGCTTTAAGTTTTCTTTAATCCACTAACTGTCCTCTACATTCCCCCATGAAAGCACAGCAGTGACACCAGAGAGAGAAGGAGGCACGGGGCCCTGAGGCCATCAGCTACGCTCCACCCTCATGATTAATTAATCACCATGAAGCATTCAGATGAACGCAGGGTTATGGGTGCACATACAGGATGAGAGATCTGATGAAATGTCGGACTGAGCCACACAAACAGCCCCGTTCCTCCTCCACTGTGTCTCCTGGAGAGGCTTCTGCTGAGCAGGCAGGCTCTTGCTCAGCCTCACATTCATACAGATGAAATAATTCCTCTCAGGAGCAGGAAAATATTACGATGGTATTTGGCTGCTGCCTGCAGCAGAGGCCATAAACAGAGGGGCCGGTATGATAGCTCCATCTGGACGAGCTGGAAGACAGACAGCACGAGAGGGCCGAGTTTTCTACAGAGAGCCATCAGAGAACAAGGAGGCTTTAATACTCTTCATCTGACCTACGTGGCTGCATTCATCACATGCCTTCATGCTCAGATTCAAATCACTGCTCGGACGTCTTTGACAACGGTTCATTACCTCCTGAAGAAGAGAAATCACGTATATATCATACAGATCCAAACTGACACTGATGTAGGAAAGACAGACTCAGTTTCAAACAGTAACTTCACACAAATTTATCTTAACGTGTACTCAGATTAAAACATCATAATAAGACAGTAAGTAAAATGTTTAATAAAATGTTTAATAGTTTCACTAAAATATATTTAATGCAAATCACATTTGACGGTCATTGACAGGTATTAGCAGTTATTAATATCATTGACAGTTATTACAGTTATGAAAAGTAAGTTACAGTTATTAACCATTATTAATCCACTTCCACAACTAATTGATTAATCAAGAAAACAATTAGATTAATTGATAGATTGATTGATGAATGTTTGGACATATTCGTGAATTTTCGAATACTAAATGAAGGAGAGATATAGAGTTATATGTAAGCCATTTTAACATGGTATTTGAACATATTTTGAAAAAACAAAAACAGATAATTTATTACTTCTTGCAGAGCATTTTATATTTAAAACACGGCTGGAGGTGGACTTTAACAGGAGCAGATTAGAGTTTAATTATGGTGATTTTGAGAGGTTTCTCTGTCTAAGGAGGATTCTCTGCGTCTAAAATTATTAGGACTTTTATTTCATGGAGTTTTACCTTTTGAGTTAGGGAAACAGCTGAGGAGACGGTGCCTTGATTCGCACATGAGTACAGGTTTGCAGACTGAATGGACTGTGGTGTTAATTGGAGTCTCTTTGGGAGTAATCCAGGCTGACTATCTGTTAAACAGTGGACTGGGATCTGTCAGACGTTCCACCAAAATCTCTCTGGAAGGCCTGAAAAGCGGCAGCAGCGAGTACCTGCAGATGAGGTGGTTTATATCATTTTTGTTTGTTTTTTTTCTGTGATCTACGTTGCTCCAGAACGACACACGGGTTTTGCAGAACCATCTTTCAGTGTAAACATTTAAAATTATTAAATGGATAAATAGTCATTTATTTTTTTTCTCCTGTGTTTTCATGAAGCAAATTACTTTGTCTTCATCATTATTAATATTTCACAGGAAAAACGCGAGTTGGCTTTTGAGCGTACTGGCTTGCGAGTGATCCGGAGCACTCTTAAATTTTGTTCTTACGAACAAAAAATACAAAAGTATTGATGAATGCCACAAAAGTTCCTTAATTGTTTGCATGAACAATTTAAAACAAAATCTGAGGGTATGAACGATTCATGCACAAGGCCCAGGGTTTCTAAATCTTTTCCAAATCAAATTCGAGCACTTTTCAAGAATTTTCAAGGTGCATTTTCAAGCATTTTAAGCATCTTAAAGCTGAGGTAAATTAAATATTTAAAAAATATATACTCAAAATGATTATTTCACTTCCCCATCAAATTAAATCAGATGTTACTGTGCTATAATAAACAACCAAATTAAGTTTCATGATAGCCTTCTACAAAAGGGTGACAAATTAAAGTAAAACACAACAAAGTTTAATTTTTAAAAGTGTGTCACTTGTCTGTAAGTAGACTCCTGTACAACCTGGCTGAGCCAATATCTGACTTATTTTGTTTATTTATCTAAAAAGCAAACTATTCAGTCACATAGCGATTTATTATGAAAGTAATGCAATTACAATTTCAAGCAGTTTCAAGCACTGCCTAAAAAATCCAGGCACTTTTTAAACCTTGAAAGCATGAGGTGCATGAGGTGGAACATTAAAATTCAAGAGTTTTTAAGGATTTCCAACATCTTCACAAACCCTGCAAAGAGCACTCAAACACTTCACAATACAGTGCTAAAGTCTGGTTGAGATTTGATGCAAATTACAGCACTACACTATTTACTATTATAATACTGTTACACATTTTTCCTCTTTCACAAATTTGGCAGTTTGTTCTGGTTGTGCAGTTTGGAAATTGCACATGTACCTATTGCGATTGATTGTGCAGCCCCCAACCAACAGTTTGAATATTCTCATACTTTCATACTGATCTCTCCATGTCTGATAAACTTGCAGCCAAAATTTCAGAAATGCTCAGTGGCTCAGTGTATTTCTTACTCAGTGTCAAGTTGCCAACACACACAAATACACAAACACTGTGGTTGTGCTGACTGAGAGCTGTGCGTCTTCGCCCCAAGTCATCACTGTCTAATCCTCCCTCACTGCTCTCTTCATCTCCCCTCTTAACTCCAGAGCCCATTCACCACCCTGAATCTGTGGTCTGTTAAACAGAGGCTGCACCCTCCTGCCTCGCCCTGCAGTCAGACCCCACCGCTCGCTTCTGTAGTTGAGAAAATACCCCCAAAACTGCCAATAATGGAGCCTATAAGTTCTGCTGGCTGTAAACAGCCTGGAGGGGGGAGGGTGAAGCTGCAAAACTTGCTGCCAAAAATCCTTTTGGTTGTACTTAAAGGCCAGTGTTCACACTTGAAGGAATAAATCAGGAAGTCTGCAGGGGACTGAATGAAGGAGGAGACGACTGAGAGGTTAAGTGAGGGTCAAAGCATCAGCAGTCCTGTATAGAGACATGTGGCAGAACATACAACTGGGAGTCAAACTTTGTTAATGTAGCTAGGACCAAAAATATCTGTTTTCTAATTTTCTTTCACTAAATAACAGCAGCAAGAGTCTCATTATCACTGATCATGAATTCAGTGGCAAATCTGTGTAGTGAGGTCACACAATATTATTGCTAGTATATCATCCTTATCCTCATCTTATGGGCTTCAGCTCTTATATGTATCAGAGAGATTTTTATGCTTTCAAATTTCAGAGTTTTACTGTTTTTATTGTGTAACCACAGATTTATACCCAAGAGTTTGTCTAGACAAAGAGGAAACAGAAATAATGATGCTGTAATTGGCTGATTATTCCCTGAGTCAGAGAGGCAGCAAAAAAATATATCAATTACTCACAGTGAAAAAAATACTTCAGTTTTGATGCTCATAATCTTAGTACTGTTAATTCAGTGTAAAGAAGGACCTAACCTGCCCTGTTAATAATGTAAAGCTGAAAAAATTGTACATTAAAGTCCACCTTTCCCCCTCAACACTACACATTAGATTTGGACTACTTCTTTTTCAGGATTACTATCTTGCACATTTCAAATATTCTTCTACTGGATCCTGTGAGCTGAGTTTTGCAAACTCTCTGGCAAATAATTTGCATAGTCCTGCACAAAACTGTACAACCCTTTCATATAAAGAACATATTGTACATGTTTTTCTAATTTCTATATTTTTCCCTTATCTTATTGTCAGTTTTCTATTTGTACTTCTTGACTTGAAGTGTTTGCTCTTCCTTAATATTGTTACTCATTTTTACACATTTACTGTATGTTTGCATACTGGTGTACAAACCACACTTCAAAATGCCAGCAGGCTAATGCCTTGTAGTTCAGAGTTCTTTTTCTGTTAGTAATTGTACTTTTTTCTTGTTATCTTTTATATTATTATATGTTTGCTTTTCTATATTTCTATATTTCTATGTCTGTGTTAGCACCTCAGGCTGTGAGAAATGCAATTTCATTCCTGTATACTCTGTATGTGGAAATGACAAATAAACAACTTGACCTTGAACTTACTATTCATTGTTATGCACCAAAAAATGCACCACAGCACATTCCTCATATGTGTAAATCCACTTGGCAATAACCAACAAGTCATTAATTGTGCAAAAATGACAAACTTTGACTGGTTCCAGCTTTTCTCCATTGTATATCATTGCACAGGAGTTGTTGGTGTACTGCTGCCTCAATCTGTTAGTTTGTTTGTGTTATTGTGTGACTTTGAGGAATCCAACCTAACCTTTTCAAACACAAAGGTCACACAAAAACACGAACTAGCTAACAGATCGTGGCGGCCGTGGACCAGCAACTATCGTGTTCTGCAGAGTAAAGTTACTGATCTCACCACTGGAGTTTGGTTGAGCAAAAGACAGCAATATCTGGCTTTTATAACAGGGGTTTCCCATTGGAAAAGGCTGTCTGATGGCAAGGTCAAGCACTGAAAATATTACAAATTGCTTAACTTCCAACACTGGCACTGCTGCTGCTGATCCAACTGGGGGTGTGCCATCTACCGTAGATCATACAGTGACTATGGTTTAGTACCGCACACAGCCCCACTTCAAAAAATCCAAACTATCCCTTTAAGTTCATATGAAGTTTCAGTCAGACTTAGTCATATCAAGTGGATATCTTCCAAGGTTACAGTTGCTTTAGTTCAGAAGTTCCTCTTTTTGTTTCCTTGCTGAGTGAGGGATAGTAACACAGAGAAGGAATACTGTACTAAAAAGAAGACTAACTTTGGAAAAGACCTATTTGATGCTTCAGTTGAGCTTTGAAATACATTTTTACGCAGAACAAGGACTTTTTGGATTTTGTCCCCCATGACTTACATAAAAGTCCCTTTAATGGCCAGTGTGGATGAGAGAAACACTTACAAAGACCAAGTACTGTTTTAATTAACGTATGGACATGTGAATATATGAACTAATCCTTTAACTCAGCGGTCAAGTTTGCAATATTGCTGTTAAAGCGGAGATGTAACATTGTGAAGGCTGCAGATGGTCTGATGTAACTTTGTTTTATGCAATAACTGATAAGATATTATTCAGATTCAAGTATCTCTCCAACTGAGAAGAGCAAAATGTGTGTTGGAGAGGGTGAGAAGCTGCAGTCAGTATGTAGCCTAAGAGCTGCAGGCTCATCTATAGACATTTTATAACAGCAATGCTAAAGTATTCACAGCCATGTTCGGCCTGTCAGGTTGAATACCACGTGTTGACCCATAAGCCTGGAAAAAGAGTTAATTTCAGCCTAAATGAGAGCATCAGCTGAGTGCTTCAGCACAGCATCATTTTTCACTATTAAGACACAAAAAAATGGAACTCTGCTGCGGTTTTTCAGCCTCTGGGGACTTCACGTTTCTCACGGACAGGAAAAGTTTTTTTTCTGTTCTTCTTTTTGGCAGTTTGGGTTCGTTCCTCTAAAAGCATTTCTCCTTTAAGGATCTGCTTCCTCTGACCTCCGAGAGTAAGTAAGCCTCATGTCCACATTCCTGAGCCAGCGAAAGTGTCTGGCCCAGGCCGGCAACATGACACGCTACAACTACATACCAAAATAGAATGGCAAGGGGAAACACTCACTCATATTGTAGCTGCTCAACAAGTCAACAAATCTGCAGCACAAACCACAACATACATGCTGCAGAAGTAAGGAAAGATTTGGAGTAAAACAAGATGTTGACCAAAAAAACTACATGACCACAAGCCTTCTTGTCTATCTGGTAAAACACTTCAGAAGTGCCTGAAATGTGAGCACTGGTTGTGTTAAACGGCAGCGCGGCACTTCACTTATCTGAAGGTCAGCTCCTCTTGCAGAAGTCTGAGTGATAACTTAGTGCCAAAGGTGACACAAAACCAGAGTGTTTTCTGTACTTGGGGATATGAAGGTCAGAGGAGGAAGAAACAGAAAGAGCTGATCTTTCATGCTAATCCTCCGGCGGCACCGTTATTCACTTTCATGCCAATAAAACACGGTGAAATGAAGTGAACAGAGAGAGGGAGAGTGAGCCGAGATGACTGTTTATTCATGCAGTCGCGGATGTCTCCAAAACACCAATTAAGAAGCTGTTCCCCCCGCAGAGAGGCTGGTTTCTCCTTGGCCAGGAGGACGCAGGTAGTTTTTATGTTGCAGATTAACTGATTATGTTCCCACTGAAACCAAAGTTTAAACGTCCTCTGAGCTGGAGAGGGAGGCTGCACGGTGACGTTAGGTTTCAGCAGTAAATGGGATGATATGGACGCCAGCAATATCATCATTATCCCATATGACTCCTCTGTAATTAAGTAGATAGATGATCATACTGTGACCTACCTTCTCACATACTGTAGCCTATATATACACTGCATTAATGGCTGTAACAAGTGGTTATACTCCAAACTTCTTACATGCTTCAGAGTTAAGGGAATAGACCATTTGAGGTGATCGTACTGGCTTTTTTTCTGAGACTCAGATGAGACGATTAGGGCTGCAACTAACAATTATTTTCATTGTCAATTAATCGCTCGATTGCTTTCTCGATTAACTGACAAATAATTGTTTGTTTTAAAATGGTAAAAAATGTCAATCTGTTTCCCAAAGCATAAGATGACGTCCTCACATGTCTCGTTTTACTGACAACCCAAAGATATTCAGTTTATTATCATAGAAGAGTACATAAAAACCCCTAAAAATTCATATTTAAGAAGAGAATATCAAAAGATTTTTACTTTTTCCTCAAAAAAATTTACTCAGATTAACTGATTATCAAAATAGTTGGTGATAAATTTAATAATCGATTAACTGATTAAATGTTGCAGCTCTAGAGATGATTGATATCATTCTTATGTCTGTGTATTAAGTGTGAAGCTGCATCAAGGACATAATAAAAACTAGAAGTCAGGAGACTTAGCTAGGATCTTATTTGTCTAACTACAAATAGAACTGTAAAAATTATAGTTTGTGGCTTTAGGGAGAGTTGAATGCTCTATTTTCTTTTTAACAGACGAGCACAAATTAAACTGTTGTTCATCAAGAAGTAGTTACAGTAGACAGTAGGATAAGTGGACGAAGTGTACTGCCATTTTACAGCCCCAACTTTGGTATTATGGGGGTTATCATCTTGTTTTTTGCAACCAGAGCATGCACAGTACCGACAAGAGCTTAAATCTGTGAGGATGATGTATTGTAAGTTGGGTGGTGCTTGGTTTTGGCTCGTCCGTTCAACAGGAAATAACGGCAGCCTGCCTGGTCGCAATCTTTTTCGTATTACAACTAAACAGTACACTAAAATATGTTTCTGAAAATATTTTAAAGTCCCTGTAAAGGAAAAAGGGAGTTTTTCTTCTAAACATTTTAATCACTTATTGTTATTTTTGATATTGGCGCACTCAACCCAAAACAGGCAGGGTAAGGCATAAAAATATAATCCTTTTTCTGTCCTCTGTCTGGTGGCTCAAGCAGGTCTGGACATGTCCAATCAAGCTGCTGGGAGCCTCCATGTTTGAGGTCGCTTTCAGGCCGTGGTGGTGTTTGACGCTGAGACAGCAGAGCAGACACGCCTTCAGTGTTTCAGAGCAGAAAAAACTGTTCATTTTTTCATGATTTTGAGACCTAATTTTATATACTTAGCCATTTTTTAATAACTGAAATTTGTCTGGGTGGTTAATAATAACATGTTTCTGTGGCGTGACAAACTCAGAGCACACATTTATTGTTGCTTTACAAGAATCTTGACCTGCATCTTATCATTAACATCTAATTTGACAGTTTGATCTGAGTTTTGTGAGCCCCGTGTGTTGCACTGGACAGACTCACTGAAAATGACTCGTCAATCACCTGGTAGCCCCGCCCTAAAGGATACCCTGATTTACCCTAAATGGGACCATAATTTCCAAAACAAACATCATGCTGTATTGAAGAAGACCTGAAACTTGTGACCGAGACCATAAACTCATTACGAAAATGTTTACTGAGGTCACACATCAAGAGAGAAGCAGAGTCATGTTCTCAAAAGACCCTCACCTCTGCTGGATCTCCAGAAACGTTGAACTATATTTTTTAGTTCCACCTTTTGTTATCTTTTTTTAACTGTGTATTTTACAGTGTAGAATGGCTGTGGTTAGCTTGGATTTGAGTCAGTTGAGGTATTGTGGGTCTCTTGAGGATTTCAATTTTGTGGTTTTATACTTTCAATCCACTGCATGTCAGTCACGTACACCACTCATACTGTATATCTTTGACAGCTGCAGTTACTTTGAAAATCAAGGTCTGACATGCACAACAAACCAACAACATACAAAATATGAGGCACCATTAAAGCGTCTGAAGAGTCCAACAGTATATGAAGCAGTCGAGCCGCAGTGGAGCAACTGACAGGAGGACAACATGATGGAGGAGACAACAGGCAACGACAACAAGAGGAGGAGAGCGTGCCGACAACATCTGCACACCAAAGACGAGCATGAAACCTCCGCTTTGAGGATCAGATCTTACAGTTAACAACAGTACAGTTAGAATTACAACAGATACAGAAGAGAGGATAAACATTATGGGGATGAGGGTGGATTTTGTTCAGAGGCAGATAAATGTTTGATGAAGTAGGGATGGGCGGATTGATCCCCAAAGTATCAAAAGTACAAATGCTGATGTTGTAAAGTATCAACCAGAGCTAAAAGCATGAACACGCAAAAGTTCTTTCTCAATTTCATGATGTAATGTTGACGTTTCCATTTTCACTTGCTTTGTTTTTTTTGTCAAATAACATCTACAATCAGACAAAGTAATAAATTATGCAGGCATTTAAGCAGCTTTTGCTGAATAAAGGTAAAGGTATCAATAACTGTCATCTGGTGCTCCGTTTTATTTGGGAGGAGATCAAAAACTGAATCTGAGTTATCGCCCATCCCTGCCATGCAGAGCCACAACACAGAGATGACATGTGTTTGTACCTCTCTCGATGTAACGGGAACATTTTACAGCTGGCAGACAACTCCTCTGCAGCAGAACAAGAGGAAAGAGGATCCAAGTTACACAGTGAAAAAAAATTACCTGTGAAGCTTGTCAGGCGATAATTAGTGACACCCCATGAAGAAAACACAGTGCAGCCACACAGGCTATTATAGACACCAGTCAGGTACACTCCAATAAAACCACATTCCCTGAAAATGGTACCTTAAAATACTAATCACACTAAAACACTTCATTGTAGACCCAGTGCTGTATGTAACTAGAGGAGTGTACTCATTAGGATGTAGATCTCCGCCATGCAACCGATGGTGAAGCACCTACTGCAATGCCACCACAACAGCCAGATGCAACCAGCAGAGATTTGCACTTGCATAGTAGCATAATTTTTTGTATAAGTGTTTTTGTACAAAATAGTCTCTTAACGATGCATAGAATAGTGTAATCATATTGTAATCGAGCATCCTGAGTTCACTTAACTGTATAAATTTAATACAGAAACAATAAGCAGGATGATAAGTCCAAACTACTCAATTTAAACATTGTTATTTTTAGAAACATTATACTTACTTAGACCATTACAAGCAACCAGGTGGCTTTACAACAATATAACAGATATAGAAATATACATTTTTTGAGGAAAAAAGCTGAAATGTGACTGGGAGGAGTCCTTCCCAGTCTATCTCCCCTGTTAAAATTAACAAATCACCTACTGATGTCAGTTCTTGAGCTACAATAAAGGCAAAAATGTGGCCTGCAACAGACAAGGTAAGCCTTACCAGCTAAGAGAAGTGAGGAGTCAGCACACAGTAAAACAGAGCATTCAATAAAAAAGGTTTTTCATGGTTTTTCAAAAATTGTGAACAACCACAACCACGAGAACTACTTGGGCATACAGTCATATATGTGCAGAAAAACATTAGGCACATAGGTCCAGTAGTATGTGAGATTAGCTGCAAACAAAATGGACAGTAGCTCGAGCCCTGTTGCTCACTCACACATGCACACACACGACCCACTGCCGGATCTCCTCCAGGTTTACACCTGATGGAGATAATAATGGGTTAACAAGGCTGACTGAGTCCAAAGGTGCATCTTTTCCTGCCCCTATCATCAAAATCAATCTGCCAATACAGTGTCCAATTGTTTATTTAATGATGCATTCAGGTGGTCCTCTTTAACTCAGAAAATATGACATTGTGTTTACCAGATATTTGCCCTCATGAAGCTGATATTTTTCTAAATATATCACGCCGCTGGATGAATGGAAAAATTATTTCAGGTTGCAAATAATGGAAGCCAGACATAAACTACACTTTGTTTATGTCTGCAGTCTGTTACAGACAAACAGAAGATCTCCAGAAGATCTTTTATTGAGAACATCTCTCCATCAAAATACATATTGCATTTGTGCAGGGACCTACATGGGTCAGATGAGACGGATAAGTACTTTAAGACAAGCTACACACAGCACGAGAGCACTTCTGCGCCTAACACTCATTTTGTTTATGGACCTGAAGTGGCTGTTAATCAAGGCTCTGCTCCTCCTCCTGGTGCTCGCCTCTCTCAAGAGGGTAGAGGAGCTGCAGGCTGTCTCTGTCTATCAGGAGCTGCGCAGGTTCCTGCCTCAGTGTGCACGGTGGCCCTGCGATTAAAATCCTGACTTTCTTCCAGAAGTACCTCATGACTTTCATTTGGATTGAGTGATTGAACTCGGCTGTGTCTATCAGCACAGAGGGATGATGCAGAGTTTGATCCGAGCTCTCGCGGTCTAAATGTATCAAGCACAAACAATCAGGCCAGATGTTTGTTTCAAGGCTGCTGTCAAGGGCCCAGCATGCCCACTGGACTGCAGATGTTAAACAGTGGATCTCCGTGGGTGCTGGTGTGCCAATGACATCGCTTAAAAGGGCACAACCAACCTGAAGCTTTCTACTGTATCACTGAGATATAGTATCAGCTGATACTACCTGGTCTGTCCCATCCTCATTTACACATCCACATGCATATAGAATACCAGATGGGGGCTGCAAGGTTACAAAAACAAATACTGATCTCTGACTGAATTTAGAAGGTGCTTTGAGACCCTTTAGTTTGAAATGGTGACCACTGAGAGTTAGGCGCTTGGGTGCTTAAAGAGATAATTCAGCCCAAAATCCAAAATACATGTTTTTCCTCTTACCTGTAGTGCTATTTTTACATCTAGATCGTTTTGATGTGAGTTGTAGAGTTTTGGAGCTATCAGAGATATCTACCTTTTCCCCCTTATAAGGGAACAAGATAGCGCTCAGCTTGTAGTGATCAAAGAGGCAAAAAAATATTTGAAATGTGCAAATGTGAAATTTGCTATGTCTCTCTCCAGAAACCATGACCCAGTTACTCAAGATAATCCAAAGATATTGTTGTAAGCAGTTTCACGTAGGATCGACTCTCTTTCCACCAAACTACACCCACCAACTGTATCACTGTGCAGAAGTAATCATGCATCTACTCATTGATGAGAGGGTTACAGCTCAGCTGAGGAGGACGCCGTTAATGTTTACATCCCACGCTGTCAAGAGCATCTTGTCCCTAAGCAGATACACACGTCCTTCTGCATGGTGCTACAGTTGGTGGACAATAGAAAGAAAATGTGTCCTACAAGAAAATGCTCCCAACAAGGTCTGTGGATTATCTTGAGTAACTGGGTTATGATTTCTGAAAACAGTCGTTGCTTTTGAGATTTTAGAACCACAAGCTGAGTGCTATCTAGTTTAATAATACTGGAGAGAACGCAGATATTTCAATGGCTTATAACTCCAAAAACTCTTCAACTCACACCAAACAATCTAGATGGATAAACAGCAAGATCGGTAAGAGGAAAAAAATATATGTATTTTTGAAGTGAACTGTCCCTTCAAGAGCCGTGTGTTGTCATCTCACAGATAATTTGTCTTAAAGAACTTTAGTCACTGTACATTTGTGATATGGAACAAGACTAAGATAATTTCCTCACTCAGAGAACCATGGTTATGTACGTAACTATCTGTTATGTGACTGTATTTCCCAATAAGCTGGTTTACTGTTGTTAATTAGTCATCATGCATCGAAGAGGAACATCTTAACTCATGCTGTAAACTCTGGGATTTACTAAGACTGAAAATATTTGTTTGATGCCAGGACAGTCTGACAGCAAAATCAGTATACGAGTATTTGTATATTTTTCCCCAGCTGGCCGCCTTTATGGCACTTGCACTGCAGGTGTTTAGACGGTCTGCATCAAGCTTGTGCTGGCTCAGTCTTTAACAACCTGTGGACATTTACACATCCGCTTACATATTGAATACATGACTGGGGCTAGTGGATGGGGGCTGAAGTAAATATTGACCTGGGACTGAAGTTAGAGGTTGCTCAGAGACCCTTTCCTTTAAAATGGTGACAAACGGAGAGTTGGGTGCTCAGGGTGCCGTTTGTTGTCACCTCACTGATAATTTATCTTAAAGTAATTCCATCACTGTAAATTTGTGTCACTCTTTCTGGCATTGTTTTGTCAGTTTGCTGCTGCCTCTTCTGGTGCCAAGGAGGCACCGGCACCGTGACTCCTTCTCCCCTGCTGCCTCTATCATCTTTCAGACCACTGCCATTGTTTCCATGGTGGAAGCTAACTCCAAAATAAATTGCTGCCAAAGTTTTGAAATCCAAAAAAAAGCTTTTCAGGACAGGCCTAGATTTGACCACTTTTAAGCTTTTTAATTTTGAACCATTCTGAGCAAATGGAACAAAAATAAATTAAACTAGATTGGAAACCAAGAAGTTCGTTCCAAACTTCCAGAAAATAGCAGATGTTCCTTGAGAACCACAGTGGATGTGAGACTCTACAGGTTGTTTGCACAAAGGTTCCAAGAATCTTGAACAGAACCGGTTGAAGAATCAGATCCTTTTTGGTGGAAAAGGAGCATTTTTTTGGCTATTTGAGTGCAACATCCAGGTGGTAAACTTGGAAATCTGACATTACAAGTTGTTGAGGACAGCCTGAACACACCATTAATTTCTGTCTCGTTTGAAGAGGAGGTGCAGGTTCAGCCTGCTCTTAAGGACACTTGAAGGACGCACCTTCATGTTTCGTGTCATCTGAGGGATCCAGTGACTGATCTGGGATGCAGCTGTTGTTGTAATTTATTCAATTATCAGGCGAGCTCTAACATTATGCTGCATCACTGTGCAGTTTTACTGGTCTGAAGAATTTGGGCTCCACTTAAATTTTATGCTGTTTCATGGTAGAATATGCTGATTTTTTTTTTTTTTTTTGGTTTTATTTCTTTACAAATACATTTCTGGTAATCTACTATTTATACATATATTTTTATTCATGCCTATTGATTAATTTATTTTGCATTATTGGGGGCTTACCTCTTTATGTTGTTTTCTTCTAAATTGTCACTATGTCTCGCTTTGTTTTCTCCTATCTGTGTACACATTGTCACATAAAATACAACACCATAATATTTGTCAAAAATCACAATAAACAGAGCTAAATGTAGAATATGTAGGCTGAATGTGTAGGCTTTGCCAGTTGCTGTGTGTAAACAGGGTCCGGCCATCAAATACTGACACTTTGGGTTGAGAAAGCATCATAAGCACAGCAAACTAATGAGAAAATAAGAAAATTCATGCAGAGCACAGAGTCTCAACAGATACAAATATCACCATATTGTTCTAGTGGGTCATAAGTGATTTAATGCATGCATAGTATACTTTTAAGCTCCAAGTAAATTGACTATAAGACCATAATGAAACAGCATTTTGCAAGCAATGTATCTATGGTTACCTTCTGCTAGTGAAGTGTCCATTGATTGCACTATAATGGAAATTTCTTTTCAATGTCACTTCGAAAAGGAGAATACAAGCAAAACTGCTAAAGTGTATAATTAATGGGCTTCCCAAAATATAATCAGTCAAACTGTAATAATGATAATAAAGTACCGAGGAGGATCTAATATTGTTCTCACTCAGAGCATCTCAATTAAAGTGTCACTAAACGGGCCCAGAGGGGGAGCTGACAGCAGGGACGCTGGTAATGTGAGGAGGGTTCAGGTGTGTTTGAACCAAGCTGAAGGCTGGCATGTATAATTCAGCACACACACACACACACACACACACACCCCTAATGAGACTGAGCACAGTTTGACTCCATGTTTGACATGTTTTTCAGTGTATCACACAAAGAGTTAAATGTAAAACAGCCTCAGTCTCTCATCATGTGAATTCGACCCTCTCACGGTCACATCTAAACTGACATCAGACTTCTGATAAAACTGGGTCAAGCTCTCGGATACGGTTCAAAAATAAAAGATTCCTCTCTCGATAATGTCCGTCAGGGTGTAAACACAAAAACACAGCGCAGTGTCACATGGGAACTGATGTTATAATTCTGACAGCTTGCTCCAATATGCTTTAGAAGAAAGAGATAGCGTTGTTTAACTGGAGCAAACAGCCACAAACCCAGAAAAGTCACCGCAAAGTTCACTTTTTAAACATTTCGCTATCACTTCCACACAGCAGGAGTGAGCGAACTGTTCATTTCAGGCGCAAATCTCTAACTTACCCCATGCTCCGAGGATCTGGATGCTGTTTTTGGGCTCAACACTCCACTTTTTGTCCTTCTTTTCCTTCTCGATTTCCAAACTGACTCGCTTCTTCCTCAAAATCCTGGACGTAAGTTACATTTCTTAAGAAAAAAAAAAAAGACAAATCACTTCCGACTCCAGATTCCCCCCCGTTTCTCCTCCAACAGTACTCCTCCTCTCTTCTCTTCTCAAGTCAGTTGTTGTACTCCTCCAGTCTGTCTCCTGCCTTCCTTTGTCCGCGGGTTTCCACTGCGAGCAACACCGCGGGTCCGCCGTCCGTCCCCGTGCGTAATTACGCACCGTGAAGCGTTTGGCTGAGCTGTGCGGGCCGGACAGACGGAGGAATGTCGATGAAAGTCGGACAGCAGAGTGCTTTTGGTTCAAACCCTCTTCCAGGAGGACTTGTGCTGTGCTCTCCTCCCGCCTCTGTGCCAGATCACACTGGGATCCCATTCAGCTCTATCGGTGGGACCGTGGAGCCTTTTCAGCGCCATCTGACGGCCACAACGCAAACTACAAACCCCCTTTCTCCTCCTCCCCTCCTTATCCCTACTTTCTACTTAAATGTCAGAATGTGAAATATAACGTTATAGTACGATGTATATGTGGAAATCGCCTCAGGACAGTCTCAGTGTGTATTTATGAAGTGTAGCATGATAAAAGCGTGAAGCAGAATTTACTGGTGGAAGAACAGACGGAAGCCAAATGGCTGTTTTACAAAAAAAAGCTTCAGCAAATAATCTGTCAGATGTACAATCCTGAAGCCACTGCCTGTTATATCAGATAATATTCAGTATAAAGCTGTTAATTTTTTTTTAGAGAGCTATATAATCCTGTCAAATACTATAATGGATGAAATCCGATTGTAAAATACCACAAAGCTCAATAGAATCACTGTAATATATTTATATCAAGATCCTATAGAGGAATATTATGCATTAATATAATGATTTTCAGTGGCGGCCTCAGGCTGTCAGGGTTGGGTGTGGGGTGGGGTGGGGTGGGGTGGGGGCAATATAAGGACACTAGCTGTATGTGGTGGGGCACCAGCAATCACTATGCCTTTAAGGTGAAACAGTTCCAAGTCCTCATTTAGATTAAATTCATTTTATTGTGCAGCAACTATTACAACTCAGTGATAAAAACACTTGGGGAGCTATTTAACCATTTAAAGGCATGTGGAAGCCAATATATTTTCTAGTATGTAGGGCTGCCTATATGGCACTGGAAGGGTACATTAGAAGGCACTTCAGCACGTTTAGCCAATGAAAGCACACTTTAAAGGGCATTTTACCCCATTTTGTCCAGTAGAGGGGCACTTTAGAGGACATTTTTCCACATTTTGACCCCCAGACAGCCTAGACAGACACCTTAGAGGGTACCATATTCTGTCCCCTGGAAAGGCAGCTTAGAGGGCACTTCACCACATTTGGTCCAATAGTGGGGCAACCTCAAGGGCACTTTACCATGATTTCTCTCCTGGAAAGGCACTTCAGAGGACACTTAACCATGTCCACTAGAAGGGCACGCCAGAGGGCATTTTATCATCACCCCCCCTGCCCCCTCTTGAGTCCATCAGTGGTGATTTTAATCATTAGGGGTGGAGCATATTAATTATGTCATCAAGTGACTGTGATCATCTCACAGAAAGTTACATGCTGAACTGCTCATACATTTCAAAATGTTCAGTTATGTTCCCTGGCTGTTATTTTGGGAGTTGCACATCAGCCCACAGGAACTTAAAAATGCTATGTGTTCTGCCCCTGATAAGAGCGGTTTATGTTGTTGTTGTTGTTGTTTTTTCATAAATCCAACAGTTGAGTTATCACAGGATGGAAAAAGCTCCAGGCAGCTATATTTAATGATGCATAAACCCTTCAAATATAACATTTACAACTAAAATACAGTTGCAGTCATTAAATATTAGATTAAACATATTAGATTCAATCACTGTGCCAATATAATTCAGTTAAATTAATATGTCAGTTAATTTGAAAACAAAGAATTTCAAAGAAAGATGAGCTATCGGCCTTTTATCTGATAAATATGATAAATCTTTGTTTATTAACTGGTACCTGACTGCTTGTCATTTTGTAAAAGTGGCCCCCGGGCAAAACAAGTTGAGCATCCCTGGCATAGAACATGATTTTGCCATCCTGCAGTAAAAAGGGTCTACAAGATGCTGCCTTTTTAGGCCACATATGGTTTGAAAGTTCTTTATAAATTGGCCATGTTATTGTCAAGATAAGATAAGTCTGGTTTTATTCATCTCCGGAGGGGCGTTCAGGTGTCACAGCAGCAACAGCAATGAGAATGAAATACAGGAAAGCACAGGAAAGATTACACTGGTGCATAAACAAACTAAGATAATAAGAATAATATAATAAAGAATGATAAGAATATACATTTTAAAAAGACAAAAAAACAACAACAACAAAAAAAAAACTAAACAAAACACAGTGAGTCAGTGAGTGAGTGAACGAACATGAATATATGGTCTATACATATGTAATGTCTGTCTATCAATAGCCCAGATATTAAACACGTGTAAGCATTCTCACATTTAAAATGATTTAAAAGACAGAAAAATACATGAATCACATTGAATCCTGTGAAACTTTAAAATAAAATGCTATAAAAACTTGGGTGCAATTTAGATTTTTCATGTTGTTAGATCAGTTTGAAAAGTCTTCTTGGAAAAGTAAAACTTTCACGGAGCTGCTAATTGGCAGCAAGAGGAAGAAGAGAAAAGAAGACAAGAAAACTGGTCGAAATTTCACCCATTTATTTCTCCTCAATGAAATGCCTCAACTTTCCTTATAAAACTGGTAAAAATCACAGCTCGGAACAAAGCTGCTCTTCAGCTCATCAGTTCTTTTTTTGTTTGCACACTATATTTATTTATTTTTAATACATAATAGCAATAACATGGACAATAACACAGATCATAATTATGGAAAAAAAAGAAAGAAAAGCAAAGACTAACAGCAAATAAAACAAGCCAAGCAAATAGCCAAGACTTAAAAACAGTGAAAAGCAAGAATAAATTATCATGTAAATCAGTATTCTGTAAGATAGCCTAACTACAGTGTGATCCACCATTTACAATTAATTAATTCAGACATATTCTGAGTATTAACAAAAAAGTCAAATTCATCAGAAAAAGGGCATCGTTGTGTTCAACCCTCATTTCCACACTTTTCATAAATAAGAGGGAAAAGAACATTTATATTTGTTTTGTTTTGTTTCACCTCATCAGGCCTTGGTTTGGAGTCACCGCTGATTTAATATAAACCACTTATATTTGCATGAATGTGAACTGAACATGTGAGAGCGCAGCCTCAAATGTAGTGGAAGAGCGATGAGAGCAGCTCCTGTGCACTGATGGTGCTGCTCAGTGGCCTGTTAGAGCAGCTGACTGCTCGTCTGTGCTGCAGGGAGGCAACAGGGAACATCAGATCTGTGCCTGACATGCAAACAACCCTCGTGCTCATTTATAGAGCACTTCTCAGCCAGTCTGAGGCAGTTTACGGCACAGCTGGACGGTCTGTGCAGGACGGAGCTGAACCTGCGGGCCTCTGCCTTGTAACACTCAGAGCATTAATCACCTCTGGCAGCCCAGGGTGCTCACACAGACTGGCCTGTTGGTGAAGATTTCTGTCCCTCACAGTTCAAGCAGCAGCTGAATCAAACTGTCTTCTTCACGCTCGCTGTGGCAGATGTGACAGGAAGACAAATAAATGCATGATGTGATAAACAAGGGACCATCTTCACTAGAAATAAATTATAGATATTAAATCTTAAATGTTATTATTTACAAAGAAGCTGTTTTTTTGTGTTTGTGAGTTCATGTGCCACGTGTATGTGTGTTCTTATCTTATTTGCACTATAATTCTAACACCTGCACGATCTTTTATTTAATATATTTCAATATGTCATTACTATTTTACTTATATGTTTAAAATGACGTACCATCATCATTTTTATAATTAGTTATTTTATTACAAGTGCGATGTAAAAACAATCATACACATATTTAGTGGAATCAATTAATCTTTTTTCATTAACTTAACATAAATATACAAGTTTTATTCATCCAAGTTAATTAAACTTAAAATGTTAGTAGTAGTATTAATTTTCAGAACATTTAGACATGAATTTGAAGCAGGGGAACTTACACTAGGCAAAGGTTGGCAATTGCCTTAGGCTCCATGAAACACCTCTTAAACTTATGATTAAGAAAGTTTTTCTTGTACTTTTTGTTTCTTAATTATGTCTCTGTAAAACTACGTTAGCTAAAATGGCATCAGAACACTTAATTCATGAGTTTCAGGGCCTCTCCACTAATTTGGACTGTTCCATGATCTTACGACACGTCTGTGCAAATGATTTAGGAAAACAGTAGCCAACTTGTGTAAACAATATGTTTGGCGTGTATAAACAGACGTAGCAAAGCTGTTGCCATCTGCCAAGAGGTACAGAAGTATCCGCTGTACCACCAGACCACAGAACAGCTTCTTCCCTGTGGATGTGAGACTTCTTAATTCATCCTCCGCGCTCCACAATAAATAATGAAGTTTATTTTTATATCTGTGTTTGCCTTAGACTACAAGATGACCAAATCCACCTCTGACTTGAAAAGATGAAACATGAACAGCGTATTAGCAGACTTCCCAGCATGCATTGTTTGAGAGTTAAAACTCATGAGAGCCTTCTTTTTTATAGTTGAGAAGGACTGACTTTTGAAACTGAGAAAATCTAAAAAGAAAATAAATTTGTTTGTTTGTACCATCAGTGTGACTGAAGAGAATATCCTCTGATATCTTCTTTTTTCAAGTACATATGAGTTAATATCAAGTCTGATTAAAAAGTTTGTTTTTTGACTCACTGCAAAATTACCTCAACTCGTCTTATTGTACTGTAAAGCGGGCGTCTTTCAATAAACAAATCTTTACCAAAAACAGAAGAAGCTGATTTTCAATTCACTCATCTGAACTTAAATAAAAGATTTCATAAATACCATCTACAAGAAGTTGTTGTTCAATTAGGACATAATACAGATTTCCACAGTGACAAGTGATCGTGTTCACACATTATATATTAACACTAAAGGTCTGATATCCAAGTTGGAATTTGAGGAGCAGCAAGAAGGTAAAAAAAAAAAAAAAAACAGATAGACACCTACATCGTCCTTTAACAACATCTGTGTTTGCATATTGATGATCTTCAGGGGTTTCAAAGCTTGTGAATGCAACCCTCTTAACACTTGAATGTCAGACCAACACGTAAAGATCAGAAGGTGCTTCAGGCTCAATTACTTCAGGTCATTAGAGGAGCAGGACGGAGGAAGCACAGAGGGCAAGTAAAGGCTGATTAGGGTGATAGTTGAGGAGTAAAATCCATTCAGACCAGCTGGAGATGTAGAGGAGGCTGTAAAACCGCCACAACACATATTAGCCACCTTTTGATAATTACTGAATTAAAATCAGTGACATTTTCAGCAAATAAAAACATTCACAAGGCAAAATTAAAGACCACAGCAGAAAATTAATACTCACAGTGAAATTATGATATTTTATGATAGATTTTTTGTGCATTGGTGGTCAGCTACCACATGAGAAAATAGACTATAACATGAACAGCCTGACAGGGAGCCACTGACACCGATCAGTGGTTTATCTCTCTGCTGATCCTTTAGTCACGTTTGCAGGTGAAGAAATTGTAGCCATGGAAAAGCATTTAAATTAAACCAGATTAGAGTTAGAGAACTGTGGAGGTGTTGACAGTTTGGCTGATATAGACAGAGATTGGCAAGTGTGTTGGGGTTTGTTAGACTGACATGTAAGGCTGCAACTAATGATTATTTTCATCATTGATTAATCTGTTGATTATTTTCTCAATAAAAAGGCAGCAAGTGTCTGTTCACTTTTTTTGTTTGTCAGGTTCATTCATTCATTCATTCATTCATTCATTCATTCATTCATTCAACCTTTATTTTACAGACGTAATTTACAATGTAGCCAAGTAAAACAATAAATAAAAACACTTAGACACAGAAAACACCACAGAAAAGTGGCAACAAGAAGTAAAAAGGAATAAAAACTACAATAAAAATTTAAAAATAAATAAACATGTCAATAATAAACAAAAGCAATTAAATGTAAGGCACATTAATCAGCTAAAACAGGAACACATAGAGGTAAAATGTGATACAGTTAAATATTTAAATTTCCCTAAAGATAATAATGAGGAAGGCTTTAAATTCTTCTGCATGTTGTTCAATGCTGCAGGTGCACAATATGTGAAAAACTGGATTTTCCAAGTTCAGTAAAAACAGCCGACACCTGCAGCATAATCCACTCACTAGACCGAGTTTGGTAAGAGCCCACATTAAAAGAAAATATTGAACTGATGTAAGCAGATAAAAGAAGCTTTATAAATAAATAAAACCCCTTGTCTTTCATGTCTTACACAGAGAGAGGGCCACGCATACCCATTACAATGACGGGAGTTATAACTGTCTCCAGTGATGAATCTTAAAGTAGAGTGATAAACAGAGTCCAGGGGCTTCAGAGTCACAGCCGAGGAGTGCGTGTAAAAAATATCACCATAGTCTGATAACAAAAAAAAGTTGCCTCAATAAGCACATTTCTACAATTCAGTGGAAAGAAGAGTCTATTTCTATAAAAGAAACCAATTTTCATTCTCAGAGAAGTCACCAGTTTGGAAACATGATATTTATTAGTTAACTTTTCATCTGTACAATACAAAAGGTTGGGCGTGATGCCATGTTTGCACCGACATTTGACCAGCAGAGGGCAGCAACACGTCGCCCCTGCGTCAGGTCCGCTGCGAGCTGAAGAAGAAGAAGAAGAAGAAAAAGACGCCAGTATGTTACGTAATCATACAGCGACCGTTGATGAAACGCACGAGGATGTTTTACTCTACTGTAAAATAGAGTATTTCAGCAGTTCTTTTTTTGTAATAAAGTACAGAGAAGTAGTTATCTCGCTGGGGAGAGGAAGATAAATCAGACATGGCGGACTTTTCGTCGCTGGGTCTCTCAGACTGGCTGGTTAAACAGTGTAAACAGCTGGGGATCAATAAACCCACGCCTGTCCAGGAACACTGCATGCCAGCTATTCTACAAGGTAAGGCAGCTGTGGTTAAATCTTCAAGTTAGAAACACATTCCTATGCCGATCAGATCATCGTTTTAGTTAATTGATCACCCCGTTGTCAGCTATTCAAATGTATGGAGCTATAATAATGTTTTAGCATGATTCTCTCTCTCAAAATACACATTAGTCGCTGTAAACTACAAAAAGTCCAGTTTTGTCTCGTCTGACTGGTGCCGAATTTTAGAGAAATAGTTTCTAGATCATAAAATGTATAAAAGGTTGATCCTCACGGTGTGTGCGTTTGTAGATAAGCAAAGATACAATAAATTGTTGATTTTTTCCGTGGAGTTTGGCATGAGCCACTTGATGAGGAAATTATTGCAGTAATTTAAGTGAAGGCACCACAAGACCTGTGGGCCAGTCAATCAGAGCAGGTGAATGAAGGTGTTGTGTGTCTTTTTTTCCTCACAGGCAGGGACTGTATGGGCTGTGCTAAGACTGGAAGTGGGAAGACGGCAGCGTTTGTGCTCCCAGTGCTGCAGAAACTGTCAGAGGATCCGTACGGCATCTTCTGTTTGGTGCTCACTCCCACCAGGTCAGTGCTGTGCAGTGTCAGGGAGCAATCAGGAAGAACCATGTGTGGGAACAAATCAATAAATGGGTCCACATTAACGTGTTTATGTGAATTTTATAGGGAAAAAAACACAGCAAAACACTTAAACATGTTTCATTTTCCATGTAGTTGTTTATTGATGACTCTAGGTATTCTTAGAAATGACATTGAGGTATGTCTTGATAAATGTTACAGTGATCTTTCAATGTTGCTTAATTTGTTGTTTTGCTGACATTGGCCTACCACAGCCACATATCAGGTCGATATCAGTGTTGACACATACTGTATGAGATAACATATATGGGTATGTTGTCTCATATGTGCCAGTATGAAAACCCTTTTTTTAAACAGAACATAACAGATTGTTGTTTGTATTTTTTTGTTTTATAGAGAGCTTCTTTTTATGATCAATTAATTAATTAGCAGCAGCTCTAAGTGATCTAAAACATTAGTGGAAAAACACGGGTGTCAGTCTTTCAAAATAAAAGCACAGTGTTTTTTTTGTCTTAAACAAAACAATATAAAAATCATGTATTTGGCATGTCAGATACACATAAGCCACAAATGAAATATAATAATGTTTTTGAGATATAAAGAGTCTTAATCCAAATGATTGAATGTACATTTAGATTAAGTTGATAACTTAAAGTTACAGAAAACTTGATTAAGGCGAGGATTTCTTCCACATGTATATCTATATATAGGAGTAGCTCATTTGATGTTAATGGTAATATGGCAATGAAAACATTAAAGGCATACTGTACAGGATTTTCCTAAAAGACGATATATAATATAAACAAAACCCCTCTAAAATCATCTCTTATGACCCAGTAGAGTGTGTGGTTTGTCTGTATCTGCAGAGAACCTGCCCGCTGCCTGTATTTTCTTATTTTCTTGTTATTTTGCTGTGTTTGGAACCTGTTACAAACCCAGAGTGTTGCTATTTGACAACCTGTGAGTGAGACTCAACAATCAACTCTCATCTTTCTGGTCTATTTACCAACAGTAGCTGACTAATTCTACCTCGAGCATGTTTCAGTGACAGCAAACGTTGACTTAAAATCTCACAGGAGTCCAGACACCAGTTAGAAGCACAGCTGGAGCACTGTTGGCTATTTGGATCTGCTTTTCTCTGTGATGAAACAGAGTCAAACAGGCTGAAAACGCTGCATCTGAACCAGGAAATAAAGATAATCATATTTAGGTTGAGAAACAACATACAAGTGATTTATAGCAATTGGTAACATTTCTTCAGAATGAGTTGAGGGTAAGATATCAAATTCACAATTTTAAGTGCACTGTATCCTCTAAAGTTTATCAATCAGGATTTCAAAACAGACACCGTTTCAGCTCACAAGGACAACAGAATAAACATTTTTCACATAAATCTGGTTCTATCAAATCTATAATGCTCATGTTTTTCATACTGAAGCTACAATAATTAGCATCTCATCTAATGATGTCTTATATATGATGTCACACAGGGAGCTGGCCTATCAGATAGCAGAGCAGTTTCGAGTCCTGGGGAAGCCTCTGGGTCTGAGAGACTGCATCATCGTCGGTGGAATGGGTAAATACGTTCATCAGTGCAGGCAGCTTTCCTTTCTGTTCATTCAGCACCAACTACACACTGTAAAACTTTGAATTAACCTCAGCAGATATTGCTCAAGATACAATTATAGATCAGATTTAATTGTCTTTATGTGAATGTCCTCATGTAGCCGCAGCTCTGTTGTGTTTACCACTCTTTTCATGAGCATCTGTTGGAGTTTAAAGCTCGGGTGTTTTGTTGCTGCTGCAGAAACTCAAATGAAACACTGCTGCCAGTTACTGTTAAATTCTCTCTGAGCTTCTCCTCCCACATGCTGACGTTGTCGCTGTTGTTATATCACTGACAGACATGGTGAGCCAGGCCCTGGAGCTGTCCAACCAGCCACATGTGGTGGTGGCGACACCGGGCCGGCTGGCTGATCACATCCGCAGCTCCAACACCTTCAGCATGAGCAAGATCCAGTTTCTGGTGAGTTCAGCAGACAAACAAACAACACCTCGTCTCTGTTGTAGATCTCAATTAGTAAGGATGTGTTTGACTATGTTAGGACTAAGTTTAGACCAATCTTAAAGGGACAGTTCACCCCCAAATCAAAAATACATTTGACTTCGTTCAAATATAATGGAACTAGACAGCACTCGGCTTGTGGTGCCTAAAGCACCAAAAAAACACATCACAGCAATAATCAAATGTGCTGAGTGTTAATGATCAGTTTCTCACCACCTCATAACAAACCTGAACTGTCCACTGAGATGCTGGAGAACTTTTACTTTGAAACACATACAGGAGGTGTTGAGTTTGTATTAACAGTGTAAAGCAGTAACTTTAGGCTTTGTACTAAAACATTGTGTCAGCCCACATTTCCCATCATGCCTAGCCCTGGACTAAGTAGTTTGTTAATTTAGCTGTTTTGTGTTCCAAAAAAAAAAACTTTCTTTTTATTAGTGTTTGTAATTTAGTGGTTTAGTAATTTGATTTTTTGGGGTTTATCATTTTAACCATCAGTGAGGTAGCTGTTACATTTTTTCACCTGAGCAGTATTTTGCTGATATGTTTTAGAGTCCTTGTTCCCTGTGTTTTCATGATTTTATTTTATCTTTTATTTTATTAAGGAACCCCACAAGTTATTACTGCAGTAAAAAACTATTCTTCATTAAAGAGTTGACATCGCTGATCGCTGCTTTCTGTCTCATTCTGCGCCGCCTGCCTCACTATGACCAATTACACTTATCAGACACTGGGAATTACAATTAAAGCACTGCCTCTAATACAAGCCTGCTTCAAATGAAAGCCTGTTGCTTTCTACACTTTAGGTAACTATTATTTATAACAACTATTTGAGGAAATCTGGGATGCATTTTACTCTGCCAGTTAGTGACCCCCAAAAAATGTGTTTGTGACTCATTTTGGTCCAAAGTGAAAGTTTGGGAAACTGCTGTAGAGTCTTGAAAAATGATTTTAAAAATCCTGTCCTGAAATCACTTATATATGCTCGAAATTTTAGATCTGTATGTGAGGAGACTAGTTACCATTTTTGATGTTTGAGCGTCGAAGAATGATTACATGAACAAAGTTTGTGACTTCGTGTTTGTCAGATCATGGATGAGGCGGACCGGCTGTTGGAGCAGGGCTGCACTGACTTCACCAAAGACCTGGAAACCATCATGGGGGTTTTACCTGCTAAGCGGCAGACGCTGCTGTTCAGTGCCACACTCACAGACACCCTGCAGGAGCTGAAGAACATCGCTATGAACAAACCTTTCTTCTGGGAGAGCAAGTCAGAGTGAGTAACCTGCTGTTGTTATACAGGAATTTTTAGCAAATCCACCGGGAGAAGAAAGACAATGCAGGTGTAATTTTGATCTGTGTTTTAACTTTGTGCGCAGAGGAGTTTTGAGAGTATTTGTAGGAACTGACCAACTTATTTCAAGGTGGAAGAGAACACTTGGGGCCAGATTCACTAAAGCTTTCATGCCTCATTTCAGATGCATTCTGTGTGAGAAATCTTGCGTGTTATTTGTAAAACAGGAGCACCGCCTGGAAGATCAGTTTGCCTGTCATCTTATCTGAGGGGAAACTAATCGCTGAGTGCATCTCTCACACAAATGCCTCTGGATGTAGGGGCAAGTCGTGCAAATAACGGGAGCAGAAATGCTCAGTGTGGTTGAACGAGTGCTCTCCTGGAACGCTCAGACCTTTGGAGGGTTCAGATTAGCTCAGAAAGCAGCTGCAAGCTGATGCAGGTGTATTCAAAGAAGGCTGTGATACGGAAAAAGGAAACATAATAAGACTTAAACGGATAGTTTGGAGGATTTGAAGTGGGGTTGTATGAGGTACTTATCCGTAGTCAGTGTGTTTTCTGCAATTGATGGCAGTCGGCACACCCCCAGTTTGTAGAAGCAGCAGGAGTGCTGGTGGAGGAAGCTAAGCAATGTACAGCTATGGACAGGATCAGCAGCAAAACGTATTTTAGCCACCTAAAAAAGTCAATATCAGTTGAATTGTATGCTATATTTAGAATATTGTCACTACTTTACCCTGCCATCAGACAGCCTTTTCCAACGGGAAACTGCTCGTTACTCACTTGTGCTCAGAACATTAGCATTTATAAACACCCAAGTCCCCTCACCCTCAAAGTGGGTGGAGAAACAATGAGAAAAAAGGAAAAAAAGACAAATAAATGCACATTTATGTATTTATAAAAAATCTAATAAAGTTATACACAGCAGAGTCAAATAAATTCTAACAATAAATACAATTAGTTGCAGTACTTTTTTAGCAATGCTGTTGTTTATTTATCAGTTTTACTCATTAATTTTAGCCTGATCACTTCCCAGGAACTGCATACAAGTGTCCAATATTTCTCTAAATTTATTTTGATTGAGTTTATTTCTTCAGAGCAGGGCAGGACGGCGTTTCCTGAACCAAACTGCAGGTGCAGGGATCATCCGTACTTTTCCACCTCAAACCAATAGCTCTCCTAGCCTGAAGCAGCACATATTGATAAAAATATTGATATTTTTAGGTGGCTAAAACTGGTTTTGCTACTGACCCTGTCCACAGCAATACATTCTTTAGCTTCCTACACCAGTACTCCTGTTGCTTCTGCAATCTAGAGGTGTGTTGACCTCCATCTACTGTAGGTAACACACTGACTATGGATGAGCACCTCACGTCAAATAATCTGAACTATTTGTTTAACGTGGGTGCAGAATAAGACCACATTACTACAGAGGAGAGTTATGCCACTGAGGTTGTTGCATCTTATCTCAGAATTTGACATTCAGTGAACTGATGCACTGCACTCAATGCACTCGTTCATTCTTCGTTTACATCTCCTGTTGGAGGTTTATATATGGATGAGATTGTTTTGTGAAGCTATGATGTTGGCAGGAAAATAACACCTGAATCATTTAGCTGAACGTGACTGCAGCACACGGGGGGTTTTGAGCTGTTGGGTTGATTTTCACTGAACATGAAGGCACTCTGATTTAATAATTATAGAAGTAATGTTCAAATCCTCCCTTTACCAACTTCCTGTGAATGTTGGCCTGAATCCACACCGCTGCCGCTCTGTGCTCTGACCTCTACTGCAGCAGTGAATCTACAGTGAGCAGTGAAATATCACGTCATTGTTGTTAACAGGACACGAACTGTGGAGGAGCTGGACCAGAGGTACATCCTCACGCCAGAGAAGGTGAAGGACGCCTACCTGGTGCACCTGATCCAGACGTTTACTGACGAGCACGACGACTGGTCCATCATCATCTTCACCAACACGTGCAAGTAAGAAGCCCAGAAGTGAGCAGTGACCTTGGTGTGTTGCTGGGTTTTATAAAGGAAACCTTGTAGCCTCAGTGAAACAGCACAGTGTTGATTCAACTCCATGATGATTTTTGAGGCTGCAGTTTTGATGAACTGGATTGTGAATTGTAGCGGAATTATTGAACAAAACAGCATAGATACAGTATATTTACACTTTATTTTTATTGCTTTTCCATTATAGAAAGGTCACTCAGACACAATATTCTGTCCCGATAAACCCTTTTTTTTCCATGACGTATACAGTGATTCAGTCCCTACCCTGTTGTTGACATGTAAAGGTCGTTCATTTCTCCCATTTCTGTCGACATCTTTCCCCTTGAGCTCTTCTCCTGTGAGTCAACTGTCCCATATCACATATTTCATTACAAATATTCAGCCATTCATCTTGCATTGGTGGTTCTGCCTTGAATCGTCTCTTCGCTGGTGGCCTTTTTACGAGCTCCTAACCTGAATATCAGCAAATATCTTGTCTTCTCTCAACACAGCAGGGGCGTCACGAATTCTCCAAATCCACAGTTTGATTTAACTTTCAATTTAAAGGTCCTGATTTGATTTGATTTTTCAATTTAAACTTTTTGCCATCATTAGATTATCAGGTCTTGATTTATAAAGATCAACAGATCATTAGATTTATGCCCTGATAACTGTCATTTACATTTTCAGATTCTTAATGGATTAATTAAAAAGATAGTTTATGTGGTATTAAGTGTGATATAACGGTGGGTAAGTTACACTGTCATCTTTGAAGTCTTGTTGGGTTTTTTTGGACACATAGAGAGAATGGCCACTTCTGGCTTTGATTTCTATTCTTGAAACAGAAAGCTCACTTTCAAATCAGTATTGAATTTGAGACACCCCTTCAGTTCAGACCCAGGTATAATATTAAACCTCAATTTTTAATAATGACCATAAAAAACATTTCCCCAAAACTGTACAATTTCAAGAAAAAGCCAAAACACACGGGACTGGCCTATATTTACTTCCCCTCATCGTCTCCAACAAGGTTGAAAATAGCATATATTTTTGTTATTTATCCTTTATTGTTAAATTGGTGATAGGAAAGTTGGTTTGCGAGGTGAAAATAATTTGTGATCAGTAGCCAGTGGTCTCTGTGCATGTACTGTTATTGTCAGTGTGGTTCAGTTGAAAAGACATGAAATCGTGTTTATTTTTCTTGATTCTTTCTCAGGAACTGCCAAATTCTCACCATGATGCTGCGGGAATTTAACTTTCCAACCATCTCCCTGCACTCCATGATGAAACAGGTGAGATTAATTGAATTGAGTGACACTGGCAGCAGAAAATTTTCAGTAACAGAGGTCTGCTGAAGGATGTTTCCCAGGGTTTTGAGGGAGCTGCCACCATGTTGGAAAGTGACAGCTGAAGGATGGACTGTATCAGAGTTTTACTGGTTAATTAATTTACACATACAAAAAGAATTTTATTCGTCTTTGTGTGAGAACATGGTGACGTGTCTCTTATCACCAGTCCTCAGAGCTCCTCGACGAGCTTGTGTTGGATGTGGAGTATTTATATTCGTCTCATTAAAGAGACAAAGACAGAAACGTACAGCGAAGCACAAAGCTGCCGTGGTAATACAGCAGCGGTCAGTGTGAGGGGATTTAAACAGATTAAAGCCGACGAATGAGCCTGCAGAGTGAACGACTGCTCTTTGTCTTCTCCAGAAACAACGATTTGCAAACCTCGCCAAGTTCAAGGCCAGCGTCTACAAAATCCTGATTGCAACAGACGTCGCTGCCAGGTATGACGCTCTGCTCAGCCGCTGCACGTCTCAGGGATGACATTAAAAAGTTTAGTCTTGAACAAAATCAACTGTCAATTCTTTTAAGTTTCCAACTCAGAGATTGAACACAGATGGCTGTAGACAGGCTGAGATCATTTTGTTTTTACGTCCCTCCTGGTCTTTCACAGGGGTTTGGATATTCCAACCGTCCAAGTCGTCATCAACCACAACGTCCCCGGCCTTCCCAAGATCTACATCCACAGAGTGGACGAACAGCAAGAGCAGGTAACCTGTAACAACACTGTAGCATTAACATCCTTCACGTCCTGCATCGATGAGTTATTAAGATAAGACAGAACTTTATTAACCCCAAAGGAAATTCTGGATCATTGTAGGTCTACAATAAATGCAGCTCACACATGATGTTTTCTTTTTCCTCTGCAGGAAGGAACGGCGTGTCCATCACACTGGTGACACAGTACGACATCCACCTGGTCCACTCCATCGAAGAACAGATTCGTAAGTTAACTTGGTTATAAAGTCTGAATTAAAAGGTCGCAACTTTTCCTTTGTGTCTTCAGAGCTCAACTACAACTATGTTCTGACCGTGGCATTTATTACAAAGGTGAAAATGACAGGATGTGTAAGTGACCAGATCCAGATCCCTTCTCAGTTCATCATCTACAGTGTGTAAAAGTGGTCTGGTGTGTTTTCTGCAGAGACGAAGCTGAAGGAATATCCTGTGGAGGAGAAAGAAGTCCATAAAATCCTCACCCAGGTCAACGTGACCAGACGGGAGTGTGAAATAGTAAGCACGCCTCTTTTCTTCATATTTAATCGATTCAGTTTAGTGCACGACAGTTAAGACTGTAGTGTTGTAAGTTCACACTTAACAAGAGCGAGCTTAAAGTTCAGTTCACTGAGACTTCAATTTTTTTATTTTATTTAAACAGTCTTCTCCAAACACTGGAGTCTGTATAATGATGTCATACTAAATGATGCCTGCTATAAATTTGAATGGTCAGAGTAACTTTAACAATTAACATGTGAGAGCATTTTACACTGCAGCAGACTGCAAACCTGCAAGGAGATGAAGAGGGAGACGAGTAAACAAAACGCAGATCTGTTTCTGCACCAGACTCCAGTCTTGAGTGTCTAGCTCATAAACTTAATGCTGCATGATCAAAGCAAGTTTTTATACATAAATCACATCATCTCTGTCCGTATTTGCGTGCTCTCTCTCTGCTGCGAGCCTGCATCACATTTGTTTTATTAGATAATGACGTGAGGCTGAAAATCATCACCTAGGACGTTCTCATTAAAATGACTTGTAACGTTTCGATGGTAAATTGTTTTCTGTTTTGTAGAAACTCGAGGCAACAGACTTTGATGAGAAAAAGGAGATCAACAAGAGGAAACAGCTGATCTTGGAGGGGAAGGTAAAGTTATTTTCTTTTCATTTAAACAAAGTCAAATTTAACGTGAAACCTACCAGGACAAAGCAGAAAAAAGTGAAGTTCAGTTTATTTGACAGATTCCTGTGATTTCCCACAGTGGAACCAATGTGTAACTGTAAATTTATGTTAAAGGGTAACGTGTGTTTTTCTACCTCGAAATTATTTGTCCATGTTTGTGTCTAAGTGACTAAAGATGAACAACTTCTGAAATTGGTCCAGTAACTGAGGCTAACCTTTTGATTTGTTCAGCAATACTTGAATTAACTGCATTTAAGTCTAATTATCAGGCTAAATTCCCAACAGATTATCATCTATAAAAGAATCTAATCTTAGATGCAGCCTGTTCTGCAGTGATTTTTAAGAACCAGATTCAATGATTTTAAAAGGCCCGTTGTTGATCTGTGATCAAACTGCTGTTTCAGGATCCAGACCTGGAGGCGAAGAGGAAGGCCGAGCTCGAGAAGATCAGGAGCCAGAAGAAGAAATTCAAACAGAAAATCCAGGAGACCATTCAGAGACAGAAACGTGGACAGATAAAAAAGAATAAGATGAAGAACAAAGAAAAGAAAAAGGCGGCAGCAGCAGCGCAGGAAACGGCGTGAAAGCTGCTGTGACCCATGTATATACAAGTTTGATTACTGTACAATATCTGTAATATTTTAATAATTGTGAGCATTTGCAATAAAGTTGTGCTGAATTTGACACCATAAAAACAAGCGCTCAAGTTGACAGCCTTTATTGATTCAGTTTAACAAGTAACCACCATGTTGTGATGAAACTTCACTGCAAATAAGACTCATCGTTTCAAACAGGTATTTACATCACATTGAGCTCTCCAGTCCGTTTATTTTAATCTCTGCCTGCTGACGTAGAGAATCAAAGGTTTGGATGCAAATGCTTTAACAACTAATCTACAACTGAATCACTTCTTCAATGATCACTGCACATGTTGCAATTCATTGTGGCTCAGAAAGATGGAAAAAACACCAAAGCAATACAATAATATTACGGCAGCAGGTTCTTAAAGCTATAACATGTTAGGATTTCAGTGGAACGGGTTGATATGTGAAACTAATTCATTAAAGATTCGCACAATGTCAACAAAACAGGATATTTCTAAGTCAAACATGGCAACTTCTACTCGCAACATGATTGTCACATGACTGCTGAAATGAGAAGCAGGTGAGAAACAACAGTGAAGTACATTCTTACTGTGTTCAGAAAGCGTCTTTCTCTGAAGAGTTAAAAAACTACAATCCCTCGGACAGTTTGAGGAGAAGATACAAAACTAACGATGAAGAAAGGAAACGGCGTCCGCCTCATTCCTGTTGTCAGCAAGTTGCTACAAAAACAGATTTTTAGTAAAACTACACAAATTGGCTAAATAATACCCAAGGGAACAAAACATGACACACAAAGCAGCGAATCGTCTGACAAAAGCAAAAAGTTTGGATCAACTCAAGGTTCAGGTTCACAAAGTTCTCCAGGAAGAGGGGTTCAGGATCCACATAACTCGAGCGGAACTCTACAACAAATACATAATGCAGGCGAAAACAGCTTTGCACAAATCAAAAAGTCCACAGAAGGAAAAAGAAATTCTACCAGCCTTCGTTTGTTTTACTCCACAGAGAAGGAAGGTGGCTTTTTTCATCCGCCTGTCCTTTGAGACAACCCAGCTGCTGAACTCACTGACTTCATCTTTACCTGGCCTGATTTTATTAAAAAAATAAAATTCAACAAGTCCTTTTTCTGTTGGAGCCCTCTGGTGTCTGGAAGTTTTTTTTGTATGCTGGTAGTTTGATTTGAACTACATTCATGCTTGTGCTGCAGCTGTTTATCTGAAGGTGATTGGTTATAGGCACTGAATCACGTTTCTCATCCGGTTTCATTTGTCTCATTGCCATCGTCCAATCAGCACTGATGGCGTGTCCACTGTGTAACGGGGGTTTGGTAATGTGTCTAAATATTTTGCTAAAGCTCTTTCAGATTGTTTTTAAATCACAGGATTAAATTGAGATTTTAGACATTCTTTGTGAATGAATTTTTTAACCCCTAATTATGTCAAGATTTGTGTGGCTTTGTCAGTCTGGCTCTACACTGCTTGCCATGTGATTATTCACTAAATCAAAATGCTGTGTGACATGACACTGGGTTTACAACTACATCTAATGTGTGGTCATCCATTGGGACTGAACAGTCCTAACGCCACACGCTTCCCTCTCAACTTTTAACCCTGGCAATGGCCCAAACTCGTTTTTCCAGATGTGGAAACTCTCATATCCTTCTCTCCCTCAGCCACCTTCCTTTTCTACTCCTCACCCGACCGCCGTGGATTGATTGCCACGGCCGCCTGTCTGTGTGTCAGCCTCGACTGCTGTCATCCTTCTTTTCCCCTCTTGTTTGGTTTCTTTCACCTCAAGCAGGGATATGTGTGATGAGTGTGGACAGTCCACAATCCCCTGAGGAATCAATCGATGCAAAGCGGTCAAGCGTTTGCCAATCTAAGCATACACAGAGTGTTTTAAAAAAAGACATCTGGTCATGAAGCACAGTGGGACATCAACAACCCCTGCTTTCAGAAGATTAAAATAAGGAAAAGCCTTCGCTGAAACATCAAATGACATTAGGTTGAATATTCAATGCTGGTCATGTTTGATAGTTTCAATGACTTTTTTGCAATTTTGTGCTCTGTGATAAGAAAGGTACTTCAGAGAAGAAAAAACTGTCCCATGATGGTCGCGATATCGGTGGGATTCGCGCGTCATGCCTTGAAAAAACAGTCTGAAATCCCTGTGCCACTCCACCACTGATGCGTGGTCGAAACCACCCCATTAAAGACCTCGTGAGTGAGCCAGTGGTTCTCAAGGCAAATGAAAGGTATTTCAATTCAAGGCTCTTAAATCTCAGACTCAAGCACAGAAACCGTGTTTTTATTTTCCTCTCCAGAGGGTGTGTCGACTGCCGCTTCCTTCAGAGGCTGCTGAGGTTCTTGGGCCCAATAGAAGATTGTTAGTGCCGCTCTCCTCCCATGATAGAGCCAAATTTAAAAGGTACGGGTTGAGTAACCAACCGACTTTTAGCGTGGGGATTTTATGTTCCTGTTTGATGGCTTTCTGTGATCATGCCTCCAGAACAAGTTCTTTAAATTCAGCTGGAAAGCTTTGATCCCCCTTCTGGAGATGAGACAGCTTTCCTTCCTTTCCTGGAGGCTGTGGGTTGAAGGGGTTGGCTGGATTGTTTCGTTGGGAGTTGAGCCTCGTTTGGATTCCCTTGAGACCGGTGAGATCTCCCCTCTGTTTCCCTCAGCAGCTCGACCACACGCTGCCATTCTCTCGACTTCCCTCCTTCACTTCTGCACGGACGTCGGTCCCTGCCGCTCGCTTGTTCACTCGGCCTCTCTAGCCATCTCCCTGCCCGTCTGTTCGTGCTCTCTTCTTCTTCTACCCTCTTTATTTCTCTCGCTGGTCATTGGTTTGGTTTCGCTATCCCGTCGCTTTCACTCGGTGGTGCTTCGGTTGTAGCAGAGGAAAACAGGTATCCATTTTATGTTTTTATTATTTCCCAGATTAAAAAGCTGATGAACTAAGCTCAGCTCAAGCCTAGCTCCCTTCTTCAAGTGACCTGCAAGACACAAAACAGGTTTATAGCCTTCTGTTCATGAACATGATTTAACAAAAAGCATTTTTTTTAACCCAAACAAAGTCAGCAATACTGTCTGTAGAACAGGACTCAGACATCTCCAACTAAACAGCCGTAACAGCCTGTAAAATTTCTGTGCTAAACGAGTCACTTCAAAGACAAAGACAGATCACTGACTTGATCACTGATCAAAGGCAGCGAATTTTACATTAGTTGCAGGACAAAGTTGTTTCCATAGAGCTAAGAAAGCAAGAAAAAACAGCTACTCTGTGAATTCTTAAAAGCTCAAAAACACTGGTGTGATTCCTCCATGTAAATGGCATCATCAGTTATGGAAACAGGTTGGTTTGATGTGTTTATCTCAACTAAAAATGGTCACGACCTGAATTTATTTCCTCACTGGAGTAATATGCAGTTAAGTAAACAAATGGGGGCGTCTATGAAATGGGGTGGAAATTTAAAATATGCCAATCATGCCATCATCATTATTCTAATTTGCTTTGTCTTTGTCAGGATGAGTGAATAAAACATTGAAATATTAATGAGACAAGGTTTTGATTTATTTTGGGTAAATTAACTGTTATATTAACTGAGTAACAAAGCAAAGATCTATAAAATAATTAGAATACTAAAATAAAACTATTATTTATATACAACTGGAGCCAATGTCCTTGCACAAAATCAGTCAAAACTGCGACACAATCCTTTCACATAACTGCACTATGTTCCAAACCTTAAAATGTGCCATATTCTAACTACAAAGTCTTTGTTTTGTGTACTTACACTCTAGTACTGTGACAGTCCAGTTACCCCACCATGCTGGTATGCACGTTCGCCCTGGTAAGTCGAGTCCTGGGACAAAGCCACATCGATTTGGGACTTGAACTCATCACCCAGGTAGCTGTCCTGGAGAACAGGAGGACAGAGACAGCATTAGACACATATTTTCAGCCTTACTAAGTGAGTAATAAGTGATAAGTCTTCAAAAAGAGTGCAAAGTAACTTTCAAGTATGTCCCATTACAGGTCTATTCCTGTTAATATTAAGTATATTTTAAACCAAGTATTTGCATATTTTCTTAAAAAAAACAAACAAAATCAATGCATTTCTTAATATATGAGCTAAATAAAGAAAATATCTGACATATCAAATAAAAGTTCTAATAATACATAATTAATATTTGACAAGTCTTCTGTCACTGAGTGACAGTGATGCGTTACCTGGGACAGCTCTGGCTGGGAGAGGCCAGGCTGGCTCATCTGAGAGGGCTGGCTCATGGAGATGTAGCCCTGAGTCAGTGGCCCCTGGGAGAAGGACTGGGAGGCCCCGTCCTGGCTGGCCTGGCTATTTGGTCCGTTACCCTGACTAGCACCCTGGTTTCCCGAGCCACGGACCCTCTGGCGCCCGCCACGCCCAGGCTTACCCTTCATCGCTCCACGACCTTGATGAAAAAGAAGATCAGGACCAGAGTCAAGACAAACATGGTGACCAACAGTACATTCATTGGTTATATAATAATATATTATTTACACAAGATGGGAGCAGAACAAGAGTAAGAGAAGCTTGTGGGAGATTGTCAGCTCTTTTTTTCTAGAATTCAAAGCACATGAAACTACATTAAGTAGTAAAATTCATCCAGACTGTAGTTTAATCTCAGTTTACTTTAACTGCTGGTTAATGGTTGTCAAACATTTGTCTTCATAACCTGATCAACTTTCCCCTCTAACAGACTAGATTAAACTTGTAGTGGCTCATTTTTAGTTTAAGTAATGATTAATGGACTATCTGCAATGTACCTGCAGCAGGGCCGTTGGTCTGACCCAGGTAACTGGGTGGAGGCATTGGCGGCATCACCAGGTTGAATGGTATGGGAATATTCATAGCGGCCATGTGACCAGGGCCCGCCCCAATCATCCCGATCTGGTCGTGAGTTTGAAAGTACATGTTGGACGGACGCCCGGCTGTAATAAAACACATAATAAGGCTCATGTCAGCTTTTTTTTTTACAAAGAAAACAAGACAAGTCTAGGATGCAGGAATATAAGGCAGCCTTGGAAAACAAAGTTTGTCATAAGTTATTATCTGAGTCATACTATAAGATAATAAATAAATAGTTTAAAAATACCAGCATTGCTGCGGTCGTAGGCAGAGCCAGGGATGAGGGCCTCACGGGCATCGTACATCGCAGTGCTCATAAAACGTCCACCCTGGAAGAACACCAGACAACCACCATTTATTATCATTGCACTCTTCACACATTTAGGGCTGCAACTGACAACTGTTTTCAATGATTAATCTGCCCATTATGTTTTATGGTTAACCATATGATATAAAAAATATCCATTACAATTTCCCTGAGCCCGAGTAAATGTCTTCAAATGACTCATTTTGTCTGTCCAACAGTCCAAAACACTAAGATACTCAATTTATTATCATAGAGGACTAAGAACTCAAGCAAATGTTCACATTTAAGAAGACAAACAACAGTGAATTTTTGGCTCTTTTGACAATTATCTGTCAATCAACAAAGCAACTAATAGTTCACTGGTACAGAGACCCAAAACTTTAGTTTGGATGTGTGTTAACAAGTGTTTCTAACAGGAGTCTAAACACATTTACAATCATGTTAAAACTAATATTGTGGCAGAATAACAGATACATGAAACAGCAGTAAGTTTGTCATCGGGTCTGATGATTTTGACGGCTGCAGTACAGCAGTTTGTTCTACTCACAGGGTTGATGGTGTTGACCAGTTTGCGGGGCTTGCTGAACTGCATGAGGCTCTCCCTCAGGTTGTTGAGGGGTCCCTCCACGAGGACTTTCTGCTCCTTGTAGTTGTTCAGCAGGTTGTTCCACAGCGGCTGCTTGGAGAGGGCCTTGGGGTTCCCCACGATGATCACGCCATACCTTCATTCACAACACACACAAGACTGCTGATCAGGACTGGGCAGAAAATTTGTATGAAATCACTTTGTGTAGAATTTTTCACAGTGATAGCAACTTTCAAATTCTAAAGTTTTTGTTTGTAGAAATTCCAGTGGTCTGATTATTCCTCCAGTACACATTTTGTAAACGTTTCTACAGAGGTTCTTACTTGGCTCTGGTCAGCGCCACATTGAGACGACGTGGGTCATTGAGGAAGCCGATTCCCTGGTGCTCATTGGCACGAACACAAGACAGAATGATGAAGTCCTTCTCTCTGCCCTGGAAGGCGTCCACACTGGCAATTTCCACTTGCTATAATGGGACAGAGAGGAAGATGAGAGGGAGATTGAATGTAAAAATGGAAGAACAAACTTTGTACAATAACATAGAACAACCTCACTTAAGACAATTTGGGTTTACAATCAATTTGAGTCTGTTTTTGCTCAGTTAATACTTTGGTGAATCTACTAAATCACTATTTCAAAAAGTAAACAAAATTAACCCACATCTCTGTGTATGTCTGTGAGTTACCTGATAGAGTTTGGTGTGCAGGGAGCCGCTGAACTGCATGTACTGGACCAGATAGGAGCGCTGACCCTCGTACGGGGTGATGATGCCAATCTGGTCAGGTTTGGCTCCAGCCTTCAGCAGCCTGGTGGTGATTTTCTCCACGTTGGCAGCCTCCGTCCTTAAAAATCATCAGCATCAGTTAAATACTGTTCTGCTCAGGTCTGGGAAAAATCACGTACTACAGGTGTCGACTTGGGATGCAACTTACTATCAACTAATCTGCAGATTACATTTTCATGATAATACATTTGATGGTCTATAAAATGTCTAGAAATTGTGAAAATGTCCATCACAATTTCTCACAGCCCGAGGTGACCTCTTTACTATCATAAACGACGTAAAACGGCAAACAATTCCTAACATATAAAAAGCTAGAATCACCAACCTTAACAGCTGGCCCTTTCCAAAACACTGTACTCAATGCACTTTGTATATTATAGATCATGTATATCTTAGAGGTCAGTTACTCAAAGTAACTCAAGAAAACCTGTGCTGTTACCTGTTCAGGTATGAGGTTCCAGAGCTGGCAATCTCCTCCTGACCCTGAGTCACGTAGAAGAACATGGGCTTGTCCGGCTGCGGCCACTGGAAGTCAAAGCCCTTCTTGATGCGGTCAGCTGGGTAGAGCAAGAAGATTTCATTATATATTTTAGTCTCTAGAGTTTGTACATCTTTTTACCTGCTAATGTGCCACAGTGAAAATTAATTTATCCCTCCATCAAACCAGATAATGAGCTTCTAAATTGTGACAAACCTGCAGTGACGCCATTCTGCAGGGAGCCCTCGTAGAAGATGTTGGAGGGGAAGGCACTGAGAGCCGGGTGCATGCGGTACTGCACCTGCAGGCGGATTGGCCGAATCCCGAGAACCACCAAGCGTTCAAACAGGGACTGGGACAGACCTGCTTTGGCTGCCTTCTTGCACATCACCACAGGACCCAACTGGCAGTGATCACCGACCAAAATGAGCTAGGAGGAGAAAGATGAGCCACACAAGTGTCACATTTAATATAACAGCATATGTAAGAAGTTTTTGTTCCTCCTTTACTTCCAACTACATTCATCCAAATATAGGGATGGAGATAAGTTGTTATTTATCTGTGTGCAGTGTATGTATACCTGCTTGGCTCCCAGCACCACGGGGACCATACACTCTGGTTCTGTGGCTTGGGTGCTCTCATCAATCAGGATGGAGCGGAACTGCATCTTGGCCAGACGAGGATCACCAGCACCAACACAGGTACAACATATGACATCAGCGTTCTGCACAACAAAAAAGAAGATAAGCAACAATCCTCAAACAGGACAGAGGGAGCCAGGATACACTGGTGAAATCAGGGGTTTTCTACTGTGATTATAATGACAACTCATCATCCTGTCAGGTGGTTACTAACGCAGGTCTGTACTGATTTCTACAATGTTGTGAACACAGATGAGAGCAAGACCAAAATAAAACTAAATCAAGATGAGGAGCAACAAGCTTCCTGGAAACCACAACACTCAGTCTGGAGATGGTAATAGCACTTATATACAGGATCATACAAAATAATAACCACAGTGAGAATGAGATGGTAATCGTTTGACCAAAACTACTTGTTGCACTGGTGGTGCCTGAAAAACCATGGCAGGCAGCCTCTTGCAAGCTGACAACTGCCAGCTGCAGCGACAGGAAATCATTAACCGTGAAAACTCCTGAGTATCAACCTAGAGCTATTTTTGTTTAACACTCTGAGGCTCCTCCTCACCATAAGCAGCTCCCTCTCAGCGGTGCGTTTCAAAGCCCTGTAGCGCTTCTCATCAGCAGACGACAGCTCACCAGTCTCATCCTTTAGCTGCTGTAGTTTCTGAAGCTCCGGCATGCTAGGGAGACAAAGACACATCAGAGTGACTACAGAGAACAAACTCTAGAGTTATACACTACTAAAATAATCTGTGATCTTGGGCGCGGCTTTCAAAGTCTAAAAACCCCTTTGCCCTAACCCCCACTTGGGACTACAGTGGAGGATGTAAACTGGAGAGATAATGTTGCGATGAGGTCAGTTAGTTAGCTCCAGGCTACAAGTTGAGCTCCATTATTTCATCCTATATTTATTTACATTTTGGCAGACTTTTCACTGAGAAAACTAAGCGGAATTATCCACGAGCAGTTTCTATTGGCAGTGTAACCACAGATGCACAGATAACTACTGCTGGATTACTTTGATACTGAACAAACCTTGATTCCCATGCAAGTTCTGGAGTAATAAGGAGTGTTTTCCTATGATTTCTAAGCAGATTTATGGAAATTTATTCACAACACCATCAGACGTTGGTATCCTCGTGCTGTGTAAATCACACTGAATCAAAACGTTTATTATATCTGTTCACTTTCAACTGAGTTATGATTATGAGGAGCATGAATTTTGACACAAACTGTGACAATCGGGCGCAGAGGGTCCTGACTACAATAACATTCTGTAGCTTTTAGAACATCAGTATGCACTAGAGCTCTAACAATTAGTTGATTAATTGGTCAGTTGTCAACTAGAAATTGATTGCCAATTATTTTGATAATCGATTAACTTGCTCTTTAAAAAAAAAAAAAAAAGAAAAAAGAAAAAGGCTTCTCAAATATTTTGTCTTCTGTGAGAGTAAACTGAATATCTTTGGGTTGTGGACACAACAAGACATTTTAGGATGTCACTTTGGGCACTAGTATACATCTATTCCTTTTACCTCATGCCATGTCTTTGCCTCCGGTTTCTCAATCCGTTCCCCACCCACCAGCTTCAACTCTCCTGTGCCCCCATGCAGAGTCAAGCCTCACAGTTTGAAAATAACTGACTTAGGGACTTTGAAATACATGCATCCTGCGGTGGCAGCCTCATAGCACTGCTTGTGTCTGCAAGATTGCAGTTTCAGATTCAAACAGAAACCAGGACTGAATATTCTTAGTTGCCAAATACCCCAGTCAAGGGGGATTGCTTTCACCCATTTTTCAAGATTTGGTTCCCTTTGCTGGCATAGCACCACAAAAGTCCAGACAAGCGTGAGTGGCAACATGGTGAAATTTTAGGGGCAGAAGAGGAGGAATATGGAGGTATAAAACATAAAGCAATTAAGTACCAAGCCACTGGCGTGTACAACGTGGTAATCAAGTATCAATAACTTTTGAGTCCAGAGTCAGTTTCCCAACATGCCACTGACCTGTCCATGTTGCTGATTTGGTTGTGCAGAGCCAGGAAGGACACTGGTGACTCGATGGCCTCACGACTCTTGGCACACAGCCTGACAACCTTCAGTCCAGTCTTGTCAATCTTCTCAGTCAACTGATCCACAGCAATGTTACTGGGAGCACACACCAGGACTGGTCTGCAAGCACACACACACACCACAGAGTTAGGTCAGGAACAATTATGCAAAATACAGCTGCTGGAATAACAAAATCAACAACATTACTTAAGTTTCTTTAAGTATGTAACTATGAAACCGGTCGTATCTTACCCGTTGCCTTGCCGGGACAGGTGGTAGACGATTGTGGCTGAGGTGACAGTCTTCCCAGTGCCAGGAGGACCCTGGATCAGACTGAGAGGCCTCTGCAGCACCGTCTTCACAGCGTACACCTGAAAGTAAGGAAAAAAGAAAAGAGGATTCAACCCAACTGCTGCAAATACACACACCAAACCATTATTAAAACAACTTCTAATAAGGATGATGTGAGATTTCAAATCCCACATTAAAACCAAGACAAATAACATGTTTTGCTCACTTAGGGTCATCCTGCTTAATGGAAGTCGCACCCTCCCTTTGTTTTGAAAATATATTAAAGCCTCTGAAAACTTGGCTTCAAAGGTATATATGCATGAATGATAAAGTTTAATTTCTCACTGAGCATCCATATAGAAAAATAAACATCCATAACGATCAGAAAAGCTGGTCCAAAAACAGCTAATTTTGCTGTTTAAATAATTTCTCGAGAGTTTGTGGGCATGTCAGCTCATGTCTGACTGACAGCTGCCTCAGGAGTCCCAACACGGAAACTAAGTAATGACCTCCTGTGGACCACTGTAGATGTGGGCAGCAGCAAAATGTATTTAGCACCTAAACAAAGGCCCACCTAAAAAAATCAATATGGGTTTAAGTTTACATGATATTTAGTTCGCTGCTTTATTTGTTGTCAGACAGTGTTTTCCAACAGGGAAGTCGCCGTCTCTGCTCTCTTTTCAACCAGCAGACTACATGGACAGAAACTGTCTTTTTTATCTCAAAGGACACGGGAGTTGTAGGAGTTTGTGTTATCGTTTGACTTTGGTGTGACTTTGGTGTTTTTACACGTTTGTTCAGGTCCAAACTAACATTACTTGTGGCGGATTGAGGCAGCGGTGGACTAGTAGCTTCTGTGTCCTGTGGGAGAAAATGTTTTTTTTCCCAATAGAGCTTTGTGGCTGTGAAGAAAGCACAGACAGCGACTTCAATTCACCCTCCGTAAAAGCTGCCTAACAGACCAGTAAAGCAGGGAAAATGTTCAAAAGATAGCGTACAAACTGATATTGATTTTGGCCAGATTAAATCACTGTTTGTGTTAAAGAAGTGACATAATGGTTTCAGCTCCCCGTTGAGTTGGCTCAGACTCAGAGCAGCTGCAGCAGCAGTTTTCTTGCATCCAACTGGCAACTGACATTGATTTTTTATGATTGGTTTGTGGAATTAATTGTGTAATTTTCGTTCTAAATCACACAGCACAACCACGCCAAATTCAAACTCAAAATAGGAAAGTGTACAAAAAGATAGATGATAATATTTCAAATTTGGATTAAATCCGATTTCTAATACTTAATACATGCTTACTATTATGTATGTAAGACCCCAAATTACATGGTTGGAAAACTATAGTGGATTTGGGTTTACAGAGGCTTTAAAAATAGCTGCACTTTGGAAAAAAAGAAAAAAAAAAAACAGCTGAGCTGCGTTGATGCACTGATATAGCTGATAAATCACAGTAAATGGGACGACTCAGCTCATACTTTTCCCTTCAGTGACATTCATATCTTGAAGACATGGGAAGAAAATTTATGACAACATAATAACAGGAATCAGAGTGTGGTCTGACCTGTGAGTGATTGAGGTCAGGCAGGCCCTGGGCAGTGAAGCGCTTTGGCAGCTGGCACTTGATTGTGACATCCTCTACTTCGTGACCTAGCAATTTGTGGTAAATGTAGCCAGACACAGAGGCCTCGTCCACCGCGAACGTCTTCAGGGCACTCTGCATCCTGCAGCAACACATATACAAATGTGAGTCATTATCACTTACCATCAATGGCAGACACGGCATATTTACACAAAACTACCTCCTGTAAACAATGTACATTTAGTTCTGTGTAGTGTGGATTGATACGGTGACTTAAGAGTTATAAAATTTAAAGGAATAGTTCAGATAATTTGAAGTGGGGTAATATTAGGTACTTATCCATAGTCAGTGAATTGCCTACAATAGATGGCAGTCGACAGGCCCCCAGTTTAGAGGCGCAAGGAGGAGTACCAAGCATTGAACTGCTGCAGACAGGGTCAGCAGCAAAATGTATTTTAGGTTAAAAAAAAAAAAGGCCAAATATCGCTTTTTCCAAAACAACCAAACTCCTTCAGCAAAAATGTAATTGTACCTTACAGAACACAGGAGTTGCTGGCCTGCCACTGCCTTGATCGGGGAGTTTGTTTTCTTACTGTATGACTTTGGTGAATCCAAAACTAACCTCTTAAAGCACAGAGGTCACACAATAACACAAACTAGCAACTCAAGGCAGCAGTAGACCAGAACTTCCAGTGTTCTGTGAGGTAAAATTATTCATTTTGCCAGTGGAGTCTGGTTAGTTTGAAGAGAGTGATATTTGGCTAATATAATATTGGTTTCTCAACAGAAAAGGCTGTTTGATGGCAAAAAAAAAAAAAAAAAAAAAAAAAAAGCAGTAAAAATATTATAGAATACACTTAAACGGATATTGATTTTTTTGGCAGCTAAAATACATTTTGCTGCTGACCTTGTCCACAACAGTAAATTGTTTAGCTTCTTACACCGCTACTCCTACTGCTTCTCCTAACTGGGAGCACGATGACCACATGCAATGATTATGGATAAGCACCTCATACAACTTCACTTAAAAAAAACTGAACTATTCTTTTGATGTTCTCATCACATTATTCATTTAGGAGTATAACATTTCAGCCTACCTGTCAAAGGAAGTGGACTTCCACACAAAGTCCACCTGGAAGTTGTGGGGGATTTCCACAGGAGCTCCAACACTGCTCCGCAACTCAATGGCAATTTCATCCCCATAGTCTTTAAACACGGGTTGTTAAGGAAATCCAGCAGCATCCTTAAATTATTTCAGGCAGGTGGGGGTGAGTATAACACTGTAATGCAATGGATAATACACATGCAGCTGCAAACAGTGTAAAGGATACTGTCAGGGACTTTGATGACATGGCCGATGCCTTTCCACAGCGGTGCCATGTCTCCCTTGTACCGCAAGCAGATCTCGTCACCTTGCATGAGCCGCATATCTGAGATTGATATAAAAACACATGTCAGAAACCCCTCTATACTAAACATGACTCACAACAAAACTAAGGAAGATGGACTATGTTAATGAACCAAACAATACAGTACCGTGCACGCACAAAACGGCACAAAACCCCACTACAAAGACAGAGGCAAAAACAAAACCAAGCACACATGCCACCAAAAGATGCAGGGTTGGGGGAGGTTGCGTGCAATTCTGAGGACTGAAGGGAAATGGGGCGGGACTCTATCTGCACCACAGAACCACTGGGAGGAAGTCAAGCTCAGAGAATTACCACCTGAATCCGTCTTGGGCAGTGTGAAATAGGCAATCCGCTTTTTATTCAGCCCCAGGTCCCACCTGACTGTTATATTGTCTTGGGTCTGCAAAAGGAAAATAAAAAAATACATAAAATCAACTAATGATAAATAGAGCAAAGGTATAAGGTCACACATCATTGTGATATTATTCCTGTTACCCTAGAGATGCCATTTCAAACATTACAAAACAGAGCTTAAGCACCAAAAACATGTCTCAATGTGGTCTGGATCACAGCTGCAAGAGGACAAGAACATTGTGGTGTTCAGTGTGATAATAAAATGCTCAATATGAAACTATATAATCGATTACTGGGATTCTAAAAAAGTTTTTATCACCAGAAAACTGCTCTACATAAAAAGGACGATGGACATTCAAAGAAGAAAAACACCAGTCTCTGAGTCACGAAGTTTCCTACTTAGAAGTGAAGTTCAGGTACCTGGGACTCCTTAAGCTTCTTGTCGTAGTCAGCCTCCAGTTTGACCAGAGGGCCAAAGATGTTCTGGTACTGGTAGGCGTCCTCATAACGCAGCAGCACATGCTGGGGCTCCTCGTCCACTCCTGGTTTCTCCAGGTCTTCCAAGGTGGCACTAGGGTTATCCTGAGAGGAAACAAAGTGCATCACAAACTTTAATTCCACACACGAATGCCTTTTAAAACTGTGATGCCTCAGGTGAATACCAAACCCTGCAAGCTTGCCTGGGTGCAAACTTCAGACCCCACCCACTCCACTTGGCTGACTGATTATCCGGTCTGGCATTGTGTCATGTAAGAGTGGCTTCTCCAATAAAATAATAACTGACCAATGAATGCTGCAGAGGGACTGATGATTAACCAGTGCCATGGGGTGAGATTAGGGTCGTTCTCAAGGGTTGTTAATTTGTGCGCCCACAGCATGCAACAGACACATAGGAGTAATAAAAACAGTGGCGACTGCTATAAATGATGCCATTGAGGCTGTCTGAAATCAACTGAAGAAGAGAAGTGTGTAGATCAGCTCAGTTTGCAGCAGAATAGTTACTGAAAGGCTGCATGTTGTGTTTGCTGCCACAGAAAGGAAATTAAAGTCCCAGTTTATTGTGTAACATGCTAATGCAGCAGAGCTAGCATTAGCTAATTAGCAGCTATGAGCTAACTTCATGTCTGTCCATGACAAAAAACAAGCTCAATCACCTGATCGTGCTTGTTTCTCTACCCGCAGCTTCCAGAGGGGTGTGCAGTGAAGCAAGATAGCTCCACAGCCACAGCCGAAACACATTAACATATTGTGGGAGAACTCTGGTTTTAGGCTATTTTAACTGTCTTTAGCCTGGCTCGTGGCTGCTAACTGGCCAACATTAGCTTTTCACAGTCTGGATCAAGGCTGCTGTGAAGCGTACATGAGGACACCGTAGTAACAGTTAAAGGGACTTCTCTTTTTTCTTTGGCAGTAAACACAACATGCAGCTTATCTACACACTTGATGGTTGACCGAAGTAGCATAACCACCCTCAAATGCTCATAATCTCACAAAACTGTGGAGGCAAAAACAAAGTATGTTGGCATGGCAACATACCAGTACAGACTCAAAATGAAGTTGGTTAGGGAGAACAGAATCCCCTCTCCTCCAGGGAAATTGTTTGGAGTGGAGGCAATGTCAGACTCCATATGGAAATGAAGTGTAACGAGTTGACAGTTCAGTCTGATTTCAGGCTTCCCGTAAGCAGCTGTCACTTACAAACCTTTAGCCTGTTCTTGCCACTTAAAGTTTACAACCTTCTGATCACACATTTCTCTGAACATGTAACCCTGGAGAAAAAGCCTCCCAGCCTGTCCGCCGCATACCTTCCAGAGCTCCTCCAACTTGTTGATCTGTTGGGCGGTAATTTGACGGGCACGAAGCTGCTCTTGCTCCGATGGGATCTTCACCAGCCAGGAGAGAAAGCAGCGGTCCTGGATCAGGGGCTGCCACTGCGAGCTGTCCCAGTTGATGTCCTTCAGGCTGCTCTGGCTGGCACAGGGCTGCCTGCATGAAGACACAAGACGGTAGCTTAGCTTGCGTGAGAGTTTTTATACTAATGAAAAATATTGCAGAGGATGTAAAAATGTTATATGTCTTTATCATAGTACATCTTGCTGCATGTGCATGTGACCATAGAAAGGGTTAAACTAAATGCCAGAGCAGGAAGCACTAGTTAAAGATCTGGAGACATGAGTGAGCCGGGAGTTCCCCAAGCAACAGCTGCAGACTAAATAGCTGACTACTTGCTTCCGCGCGGCAGTAAAGTCACATTTTAGAGGAGTCTAACAGGTTGTTGAATAAAAGAGATGAACGTGGTATTTATCAGTGCAAACATCTCTGCTTCTAACTAGCTTGTCACAGATATACTGGTGAATATAGTGTATAGTTCCCACATCAGAGGGCTGACGAGTTGTTTGACCACTCCAAAATGTCCCCCCTAGTATATGTTTTAGTCTTTTTATAAAAGCCAATTTTAAAGGGTCCTTATCCGTCTCAGTCCAGTATTTAGTCATAATAGCCACACTGTTCAATGAACAAATATTTAATATCTAATTATATTTGGTCATGTTTAATCTCATTTTAATTGAGATAATTTACCCTAAAGTTGTTTTGAATTAGCACTAGTTTAGTGTTTAAATATAAATGTTTATTCAGGGTATATTCATGTTCTTAGCTTCAAAAACATGACTTAATTTTGATCGTCTTTCACTAATGAAGGAAACTGTGTTGCTGTAAATTTTCATGAGCTGGGTTTCCCCCCCATCTGGATGACTATTCAGGCAATTCAGGGACTCTACATCAGTCTCCTGAGCCTCAGAATGAATGGCGACATAAAGGCTGAAACCTGACAACTGATAGGAAATAGACGTCATAATACACTTCCTGTTTGACAGTAACAATTTTCATTCTTAGCTTTCAATTATTCTTCAGAGTAGCTTATAATCACTGAACATTCAGCCTAGGTATTGATAGTTAATGCCTTTAAGCTATCGACCAAAATAACCCAGTAGCAAGTCGTTTATCTACATTCAATCTTTTGTACCCAGATCTAGACAAAAATTCTATTTGTTTGTTTTGCTCACAGTCAATCACTGCAAGCATTTTTCAAGTCATCTGTGTATTTGACTCAGTTGGCAGTTCAGCGCACCAAAATGTCAGCAAAATGGCCAAGTATGGCTGTACTATACACCTATGGTGTCTGATAATAAATGCATAAAATGTGGAATGACTCTTTCAGGGCAAAAGGGTATCAATTGAAGCACTCTACTGGTATTGGTATCACTTTAAGGGTACTGGTATCATAATTTTTCAAACAATACCCAGCCCTACTGAGGACAGAGGTCCCGTGTTGTCCCCAAGGACAGACTTGACAAAACACACAGGATTTGTGGGCACTGGTCTGCCTATGCTCAGGGCCGCTGCCCCACCGGCACTTACCTGCAAAGTAGCACCACCACGGAGTCGGCCTTGGCGGGGATGAAGCCCAGGAGGAAGACATTACGACAGCCGCAGTTGTAACACTCCAGCACTGTCTCGCCGAGTGGCCCATCTTTATGCAGCGTCACCTCTTTGCATTTAGCTCTCACCAAGTGGTTCACAATGTGACTGAAAGTCAGAGAGCAGGAGTCAAACAACTGAGAAAATAATCAGAAACACTTTGATCTCGGTCACATTTATGCTGGTAACACTGCTGCAGAAATCTAGCGATAGTTTGCATAACAACACACATTGACAAACTGTAAGAAAACAGGACAGATTATTAATGTGATCCACTTCAGTCTCAAACATACATTGTAATAAATGGGTCCATGGGTTTTTTCCTGTTGCACTCCTTGCTAATGTCAACAGCTGATGGGACATAAATTTGGACCCACTCCTGATAATGCAACTCCAAAGAAAAGGTCTATAGAGACTACATTATACAGATCTTCCTTCACACACGTTCAACATCATCTGTGTGGCAAAAATCTGTCTGTTTACATTCTTGGTCTACCTGTGTAGTTTCATTTTCTGATGCTTGTATGTGAGGTAATAAGAGAAAGATGAGTAGAATACAGACCTGCCAGATGTGTTGCCACGTCCATTACAGAACCACTTCTTGCTAGTATTGCAATACACCACACACGCTGGATCGTGGATACCACAGTAGCTGAAAAACAACAATGTCAAAAACAGCATCTGAATTACTGCAGTATTTAGTCAGAATACTACATGAGTACAGGGAAGGTAAGGCCGTGCCAAACAGAAAACAGGCTGAATTACAGAGGAAAAAAAACACATGATATTTAGTGAAAGGGAGGTTAGCATATTGCATCAAATGTGATATGTGACTTAAACTAATTCAAACATGAAACTTCATGGGATTATAGTCTCTCTATAAAGCAAGACTCTCAAACACTTTCAGTTATTTTTCTTCAAGTCAATTGTTTTGTCAAACACCTGATGCTTTTTCCAGCAGTAGTTTAGATTTGGATGTTCATCACCTTACAATTAAAATTAGTGTGTTATCTTCAAAACTGTTGTTCTAGGAAATTCTAACTTTCCTTTTACAAACACCCTTAGATCTGTAGCCATGCCAAGGCTGGAAAACAATTAAAATTTTAACAAAGTAATATCATCACCCTCCTTTTTCTACAGGGAATATCTTTACCTCCATTATTTCCACATGTGTATATTACCATATGTCTATATCTCTTATAGGTCTCCTGTAGACATTCTTTAACATCTATATAAATTGCATTAATTTTTAGCTGATATTCTTTTCACAAAAAAATCAATCATCACATCTACTCTTTCTCCTTCATTAATAATCCAGAACATATAAATATAAGTTGAACTGCTGGACAACAAATGTTTAAACACCTGTTGTCCAGATCAACTCAGTCCATTCTCTGTGTATGTGTGCTGGAGGATTCAAGTTTCTACATCACACTTTTGCAAGTTAAATATCGGATCAGGATTGAGTTCCAAACTATTTGTGATACAAATCATGCTTGTAGGCCCACTACTGAAAATGGGATTTTCAATGAGCACAGAGAAACTTTCAGCTTTAAGCAGATGAATATGAAAACATCCTTCTAATGTCAAACTTTGCACATACACCATTCTGAGGAATAAAGGCCAAACGAGGAGCAAGAAGACAAGCATAGTTTTGAGTGGAGGGGAACTTAGTTAGTTAAATAAGATTCTGTAATTGTATTTTTCTTCCAATAGTTTACTGGTGTGTTTTTCCATTAGTGATATGTGCAGTGTTAAATAATAGGAAAATATAGCTGCACTTTAGTACTGCAATATTATGTTTTCTGATACTGTACTGATCCTCAAAAATAGTATATTGCGATGCTGTGATACATGCAAAGATTAGATGTCAGTGGTTCATTTTATGCTGTTTAAATCCCTGACCGCTAAAAAGCAGTGTTATCTATACTGTCCTGATTGCATTTAAACAGTTAACTTTTTAAACCCAGAATTTTTGCATATGGTCACAGTATCACAATATATTGAAACACTGAAATAATGAAATATTGAATCGTAACGTCTGCATTGTGATGAATCACCAGATTGTAGCCAATACACAGCCCTATTAAATGTGTACTACTTGTAAACTTTGACAGTACACTGTGCTTATCAAAAAGTTGTAACAGCTATTGAGGATAATGAATAAATGATTTTTTTGTTTATTTATGGCCCGTATGATGTGTATAACAGCAGTCACCACACAAAAACTATAGTGTCCCGTTTTTCTATTATATAAAATTACCCTGATAAGCACTAACAATATGGAGTTATCACCCCAAAAAAAACCCACTGTCCTGCAACAATTTCCTAAGTGATCCACAGTAACTGACATCCAGACACGGTGTGTCTCCTGTCATGTACCTGCACGCGTGCACAGGCAGGTCTTTGGTGTAATATGTGTCCTCTTCATCCTCCTCAAAGTTGAGCTCGGCCAACAGCTGGCTGGCTTTGGCCACGGAGTCATCCACACCACCGTTGTGAAGACCTTCATCAGGACCGTTTACCTGCAGCACAACAACAGCAACCTTTAGCTACCAAACAAACTGAAAGCTAACGATTAGCAGCTAACGGCTGGGGGGGGGGGACACCGCGCGGAAAACCAATTAATTACAAGTTGACAGGCTGACGGTGGTCTTGACTCTTATCTCGAACCATTAAAGTCACACCTGCGAATCTAGTTTGCTTTGAACGGTTCAAAACAAACATGCCAAGACAGCTACAATCACTTTGGGAGTTTAGTTTATGAGGGTGCTAGCTAGCAGCGATCGAACAGTAACAGCTAGCTAACATGAAGCTAGGTAACGCTAGATCCAATAATAGCGGGCTAGCAGCTAACCTAGCTAACCGCCGCTAACGTCTGTAAACCGCGCTGTGCAGAGCCTTCCTGTGAAAGTGAGAGCCCCACACCTGGTTGTCCAGCTGGCTCTGGGTCTGGCCTTGAGTTTGCGTCTGGCTGGGAAGGGTGAAGTCGGTGAAGTCGTACTCGGAGCCCTGGGTGTCCGCTCCGAGCAACTCCGCTTCCTCGGTGTCCAGGAAGGTGAGGGTCTGGGAGCTCGGCCCGTACGCCTCCACACTCATCTCGACTCTCAACTTTCGTTTCACTGAGCGCTTTCCGGAGTTTCGTCTAAAGATGAACACAATCCTCGCGGCGTCCGTTTATCGCTGACTGGTTTGGAGGCCGACGCTGGGAGTCAGAATTTGAACCCAAACAAAAATGGAACCGATCAGAACCTCGAAAGCTCCAGCAGGTCCAACAGCAGCGACGGTGACGAACTTCCATGCGCCGCTCGACGTGTGACGTTCACGGACGTTCACACTGTGGGCTGCACGGCGGCGATCGTCTATGAGACAGAGCGCCTACTCTGACTGATTCACGGATATGCATATTCTGTAAACTTTTCAAATAAAGAATAACACTGTAGCCTACCGACAGCAGGTTTGGATTATGTAATCAGATTACAAAAAATAAGTAACTATAATCAACCGAGATTACATCATGAAAAAATGTGTATAATAGTTACATTTCCAAGGATTACTGTCTTAAAAACATGGCGATTTTAAAACTATGAAACTTTAGGGTTTCTTGAAAAATGAAACTTATATAATAAAAATGCATTTTATTTGCATTGAAAATATTTTGGGATGTTTAAGGAGGAAAAAAAAGAAATCAAATTTTTGTGGTGGCATCATTTTTTTAGTATAAGGTACAGTTTTTTTAATGCCTGATTTTAAAGTGATGCAAAAGTATTCATATTAGATAACATTTTTATATAAAGTGTATATAAATGGATATATTTAAAAATTGGCAAGTACTTTGCATTCAGTTACTGACAACATTTCAAACTAACCAGACCCAACCTGACCGAGGCAAGTTTTTCTGGAGGTCTCAAATTGAGTACAAAGACTGAAGAGGAGCTTGACTTTTATCCTACTGTATTTCAAACAAAGTTAAAATAGTGCACTTTAAAATTTTGCGTAAAACATACCATGCTAATCATTTTATTGCCAAGTTAACAGCCATTTGTATTTCCTGTACCTTTTGCAAACATAGTGTAGAAACAATCTCTCATCTATTTTTTCTGCAGAGATGTGTTATATCTATATACACCTATTTTTTCCACATTTTTATGTACAGCCATTATCCCCTTTATTTGTTAAGAGTTGTTATTTTGTTCTTAACTGATCTGTCTACTCTACATCTGTGAGTATACTGAGAGCAACGTAAAACTGGAGTCAATACTTAATGTGAACTTGGAGGCAAAAGGGTATATATGCATGGAGTTGATGTCAACATCTTTGATATTTGATAGACCTGCAGACTCTACCCTTATATTAGCACAATTCAATTGAGTGCAAAAATCAATTACATGCTTTTAATTTTAAGGCATATCTAGTGACCAATGGAAAAACAGAGTTGTTATAATAGACACAAAGACACTACTTGCAATCCTTTAATTCTCTTTATTTCAAAGCCTTTCTTCTCACAAAGCCAAGATTACTTATTGTAACAGTGCTTTGTTAATGTCCGAAACAGAAGAAGACACCTTTCAGATGCTCCTCCCTAAACAGAGAAACTCACAGTAAATCACAGAGCCATAATGTTATTGTACAAGAGAGCACACACTGAGATAAAAAAGTATTTTTGAGGTAGCCACACATCTGACTGGAACAGCATCAGTAATATATCTTTGAACTGACCCTCTGAGCATTTTTAAGGCCTTTTCATAACACACATAAACAACAGCAAGGCACAGGAGAGAGTCAGGGTCAGAGGTCACCTCATATGTAAACTTGAGGCTTTTCACTTTTGTGAGCTGACATTTTCGGGGCAGCTCCTCCACAACCCGTTCACTTCTCAGCACTCACAAAGCCACATAGTAAAATATCAGCACCTACAAACTCAGAACTAAAACCTGCCCATCACCATAAGAGAATTTAAAACCACATAACCGAGATGCAAGTTCAATGACAAATACTAAGATAAAATGTAGGTCTGAGAAGAAGTTTTCTGTTCAGCTCATTGCTCCAGGATGTTACTCTGTGGTACAAACCAATCTGCTAAAAATAACAACAATTTATTCAAACTACTGGCACCAATTTGCTTGACTCAGGTGAAAACTAAAAGGCTACGAGACCACTACCAAGACTAGCTACGACAGTTTACAGCTATACCCATGTTACCCCACAGACAGTTTTTCTGCAGATACACAGGTTGCTGAAACAGAATGTGGACCATTCAAGCTAAAATTTCTACTAAAATTGATGAAACTGAAGCCGTGTTAGGCATCATGGGCTCTCCTGACAACTTAACAGACAGGGAGATGCTGGTCTACACTGTGAAACAGAAGACAATACAATAAAAAAAACTAGAACATTTACACCTGATACCTGGCACCATCACAGATACAGAGACAAATTCTGCCGCAGTTTGTTTAACAGATAAGAACAAAACAAAAGCTCAGGGAAATAAAGCATGACTGACCTATAAAGCGTACCTCACATACATAATTATAATAATTGGGGGTAAAAACATTAAAATGGATGCGTGTATGTCTGGAAAGCTACATATTTCAACTTAAAGTGACTGAAAATAACACAAAATGCAAGCATTCACATAGCTAAAATTAGCTGTCCATAGTCCAGAATAAGTAAAAATGAAAAACAAAAATGAAAGTGCTACAGAAAAAAAAAGTCCAGGCCCAACTCTGACTGACGTTAAGAGTCCAACTTCATCAAATCAAATCCTCAGATAAAATAAGCAGCTATATCTGATTCAATGAAGGGAACAACAGAAAGCTTTAAAGAAGAAATAACATTTAGGGCTGCACAATTGCAGGGGGAAAAAAAGAACAACCTGTGTTTCTCTGGGATTTAGTCTTGAATGTTACAAAAACAAAATGCAGGTTTTCTTCACAGTTTAAGATAATATAAAAAAGTTCCTGCCACAATCCAGTGAGCAACTCATGGCATTAAGTGACGAAGAGAGAGAAGATCTACTGTCCGTTCAGTTATTTAAAAAATATAATTAAGGGATACACAATTTAGATTTAGAGCAGGAAATTTTTGTAGTAAATAACTGCAATGCTCAAGATTTTCTCAGATAACTGTGCAGCCACGAGAGAATTCTGACAAACCTAAAACTAAAATCACTGAGCCTGAGATCTGTAAAATAACATTGCACATCCTGGGTCCAGATCTCAGGGGGGTGGTGGATTTTGTGGGGTCTTTCTGTCAGATTTGGGCCGACAAACTGGGGGAATATGAGCTGGAACCAACCCGTTCCCTGATTAAAATAACCTTTGTAAAAGAAGGCAAACTTACAACTTCTTATAAAGAAAAAAGGACTTTGAGAAACAATACAACATCAAGTGTGAAAGAGCACAGTTAGAACATAGTCAAAAGGAAACACAAAATTAGCAAACACAGTTTACAGCAAACATTTCTACTTAAATCATAATATATCATGTACATTAATCATTTATAGACACTGAGGTGCAAACACCTGTTGACTGAAACATATTGTGACTGACTGAACTTCAAAATTTAAGGATGAAGCATTATGAAAGCTAAATACTGTAGAGTACATTCACAGTTCCCCCAAATGTGACTTCTATAACCATTTTAATAACCCTAACCCTATAAGGTGCATTAATAGGAGTCACATTTGGAGTTATAGGTTGTAATATCTGCCACATTACAGCCCCACTGCAAATAAACAAATATGAACTGCACTTTGCCTCTGTGTTTTTTTGAAGCTGTGTTTCCACCACAGGAACTTTGCCCCACAGACCAGGAACCGCTGGAGGAACTGGAGACATTATTTTACACCCCAAGAAGTCCCTATTCTGGGGGTAGTACTCTCCAAAAATACAGGAACTTTGTGCTGAAAATTTCTTATTGGTCGAGTACTCACAGCATTTTATTTCAGCCACCATTTTTAAAAACCTGCAGCTGCAAATCAGTTTGTTTTTTGTTCTTTGTGCTTCATCACATCAACATGGAGTTGCAGAAGAAAGCATATGACAGATGGATCAACTTTTAGATGGCACCATCGTCGTTCCACCTTTAGATGGCACCCTCGTTGTTGAATAGTTGCACAAAAATGATGTGTAAAAACAGACATCACTTAATCATATGTCAGCGGACTAATTTGCCTTATTCTCACAGGTCTTTTGACCACAGTGGCAGTGTAGACTGAAGGAACCATTTTAGGTACTTAAAAAGTAGTTCCTGGGACTAAAAGGTCCAGGTACTCTGGCTGGAAACACAGCTTTAGTGAACCTAAAGGTTTTCGCATATTATAAAGTCCAAAGTCAGAATGTTTTATGTTCCTTGGAAGTGGGACTGAAGCCTCACGTTAAAACACGACTAAGGGGTTTGTCTTGAGACCCCAATTTTATCTTCTCACCATCAGGAGACATTAAAACAACTGAATCAGGCCTAGCAAAACATGAAGCAAAAACCTAAGACAAAGATAAAGAAAGGCTGAAAAGATGCTACACACCGAAGTTTTCACTTTGTCCAGGTAAAGACGACAATAACAAAAAAAACAATAAAAAGGAGTTTGGCTACTTGTGGTTAAGTGCAATTTCTCTTGGTGGTGAAGGCTGGAGAGGCTGGCTGGCATCTGGAGGTCACTTAGTGGAAGTGCTGCTGGCAGTGGATCTTCTCCTCGGCCTGGTCCAGAAGCTCCAGCATCTCCCGGACGATGGCCTGCAGCGCACGGCCCAGGTCTTCACCGCTGTAAGGCTTTCCAAGAGGAGGCACGTGAACGAAGGCAGAGCGACCGTGGCTCAGGTACAGAGACGTGTAGTAGGTGAAATCACAGAGGTACCTGTCAGGGAAAACGGAACAGCAGCAAATGAATGAGGGGCCTGGCTACATTAGCTAAAGTAAAAACACTTATTGGACCCATACTAGAAGTTTCTGTCTGACATATTGGTACATTTATGCTGACGAACATATAAAAGCACGACACAACCCTGACTTTGCTGTGAGTGACTGTAAGTCTCTGTATACCTCCAGTCTTGGGCACAGTTCCAACTTCTGGAAAACATGAGGTTTTAAAAAACATGTTTCAAAAAAGTGAGGACAGAAGCAACAAAAGACTGAAAGTTGTAGAACGTTACAAAAACACCAATTTGGATCATTCGACAGCTAAACAGGTTAATTGTTAACAGGTGACAGTATCAGCGCTCGCTATTAAAGGGACGCCCTCGAAAGGCTCAGTTGTTCACAAGCAAGGATGGTGTGAGGTTCACCACTTTGTGAAAAACTGTGTGGGCAAATAATCCAACAATTTAAGAACAATGTTTCTGAACATGCATTTACAAGAAATTTAGGTATTTCACCACCTACAATCCAGAACATCATTAAAAGATGCAGAGAATCTGGCGAAATCTCTGCACATCAGGGGCAAGGCTGAAAACCAACACTGATAGACCTTTGACCCCTCAGACAGCACTGCACTAAAAACTATGTTGAAAACCCACATGGGCTCTGGAACACATAGAAAAACCACTCTCAGTAAACACACAATTTGTTAATGCATCTACAAATGCAAGTTAAGACTCTACCACGCAAAACAAAAGCCATACATCAACAGCATCCAGAAACACTGCAGACTTCTCTGGGGCCCGAGCTCATTTGACTGACAAAGTGGAAAAGTGTGCCAACTTAAAAAAGCAGACTCTGCGATGGTATGGAGGTGTGTTAGTGCCCATGGCATCATGGGTAACTGTCACATCTCTGACATCTCACGTGTTTAAGAGAGTGACATGAACGTATTTTCATGTCTCTGTCCCTCAGGAGTTGAAGCATGTGATCCAGAAATGAAAGACTAAACACAGCCCTGTTGCTAACTGGAGAAAAACACAAAGTAAATAATTACCTTCCGGCATCTTTGGAGACGGACACAGCTACTCCCAGTCCCGAGGCGGTCACTCTCTTGCAGACTGATTCCATGTCAATAACTGAGTCGATACAGTCTGGGCCTCCCACGATGCAACACTGTGAAACGGGACAGAAGCTGCTGTTGTCCAGGCCCTTGTAGCCATGATTTCTGCCACACTTCTCAAGTGTGACAGTGGTGGCCATTCCTGACACTCCAACATGAACTACCAACTGGAAGAGATAGGAAACAATACAAATAAAAGTCAGAATTACTAAAATATTTTAATCACAACATATCTGTGGCAGCTATCTCTGACTGACTGACTTCTGTTTCTTGAAAAGGAGCTGTGACTATTTTAACTGCAACAGAGATGCACTTATATTTGACACAAACACACATCTGAACCTATGAACTACAAATGAAAGCTGATGTGGACCCCTATGAAACCCAAGTACACATTTTCAGATTTTTAACATCCTCATAGAGAGCTTACATCTCAGCCACATTCAAGCCAGTAATTTGCTGCATACTTGTTGTATAATTGTCTGCAATTTAATTTAATGCAGCATGTCTTGCACACATTTGTTATTATCCAGGCGAAGCAGATTTGATTATAACTTACATCTGCCTTTACACAGACCTGAAACCTGTGGCAGTAAAATGAGATCTAACCTGAAACTGAGGCGTTTCTGTAATGCACCTTTGAAAGCTGAATGATGTGGATTGTTTGCACCATGTTCTCTTACCAGTGGACGATACTGCTTCCATAATGAAGGAACCAAACTCTGGACTGTCTGATACTCTACAGGAACCTCGGATACATGCAAGTCCACTTCACTGCCCAGACCGAGCTTCTTCAGTTCCTGTCAGGACAAACGAGAACATCAGAATCAATTTTATTATCAAGTAGGTTTTCACATACAGTACAAGGAATTAGCTGTGGTGTGTTAGTACTAAATATATAAATAAAGATTAAGGATTAAGTATTGCAAGTCAAAACAGCATAAATAGAAAACACAAAATTGATAAACATATGAAAAACAAAAGCATAAAAAACAGTATAAACAGTATGTACAAAAACTATAGTCCTTTTTTTCATTTTAAAACAGCGTATTTTTATTTGAAGCATCTTACAGTGATGAAGGTGAGCACACCTTTAGCATTTAGTCTAAATGGGGATTAAAATCTAGTATCGTGCAGTATCAAGTTCCCACTGATGCACTCGCCCATTTTTCAGTTTATATAAAGTTCAAATAATGAAGCAACATTTTTTTTTACTGAAAACATTAAGGTGACATTAAGGCAAGCCCGATTAGCCTAGACTAGACTAGAAAAAAGGTTCAGCTCTAAATATTTTTAAAACAATGTGGAGAGAGGTGGTGCAACGTTTGCATCAAGTTAGCTGCTGATACGTCAGCATGAAAATTAATTTGTCATGTGACAAAATCATCTCAACTTTAACATCCACCTTCTAGCTGTTTTGTGCTTTCAACAGCATCTTATGATCTTCGGGATCTTGGAGTTTAGATAATACACACGTTATGACACTATTAGAGCCTCACTAATGCATCTGCCTGATATTGATCTCTCACAGCTATAACAGCACCTGCTTATACGCTCTCCAATATGTGCCTAAATGAAAACTTTTCCTTTTTAACAGAACATAAAGCAAATTGGTTTTACTATCTTTATAGGAAGCAAAGTTTACTGTTTGATATCAATTCAGACAATACAGTTTAATGTTAAACTGTAAAATATCATAACTCCATTACACATCTTTGTCAAAACTGTTAACCACATTTGAAAGATCATTGCATAAAACACTGTAGACACTGTACAGACACTGTAGTAGAATATATTTTTGTAGCACAACAGCAGCCTTTTAATTAAAGGGACAGTTCACCCCCAAACGACAATACATATTCTCTCTATTTATCCATCTAGATGGTTTTGGTGTGAATTGCTAAGTTTTGGAGATACCGGCTGTAGAGATGTCTACAGATAGTCCTCAACTTGTGGTGCTTCAGGAGCAAAAAACAGACATTTGAAAAACTCAACAGCAACGGCTCTTTGCAGAAATCATGACCTCAGAAAATCTACAGACGTTGCTGTGAGCAGTTTCATGTGGGAACTATTTTCTTTCAACAGAGCTACTTTCACCAACAGTTGCACTGCACTTGCTAGCTTAGTGGTGCTAACATGACAGCTCAGCCGAGGAGGACGCTGTGAAGGTTTACATTCCACGCTGTCACAAGCATGAGCCTCTCATCTATGAGTAGATGCACACTTCCTTCTGCAGGTGATATAGTTGGCAAATGTAGCTTGGTAAAAAGAAAATAGTTCCTACATGAAACTGCTCACAACAAGGTCTGTGGATTATCTTGAGTAACCAGGTCATGATTTCAGGAAAAGAGAAATGTATTTTTTTGCAGAGGGCAATCTATTTCCATTATATCTGAGGGAAGACAAACATCACTACAGATGATATCTTCAAAACTTGGCAAACTGCAACTCACACCAGAACAATCTAGGTGGATAAATAGAGGAAAAATGTGTGTTCTTGATTTTAGGGTGAAATGTCCTTAAATGCTGGAAATTTCCCCACTGTGGGACTAATAAAGGAATATCTTATCTTATCTTATCTTATCTTATCTTATCTTAAATTCTTTTTCACTTGCTCAGCTGTGTTTTAATAAACGACCACTGCTCTTTGCTCTCTTTGCCTATTCCCTCTTAGGTCATACTTACTGCCCACTGACAGTGCCTCTTGTCTGTTCAGGTGCCATAAAAGGTTGCACTGTTTTAATATTAAAACAACATTTGCAATCCCAAATAATACAAATCAAATCCAAAGTGAGGGTACACACTGATTAAGAAACATAATGATTCAAAACCAGAAATAATGATGATTTATGGCAAAATATTTCTGTGTTAATGAACATTGTTTGATCAGGTAAATGTCAGTCCTCTTTTGGCTTTTATGGCTTTTAAGACAGACATCTCTCACTTGCCTTGCCCTCTCTAAAAACATTGTTTAACCTGACTTATTAATTTAAATTCCAGTTTTTAAAATATAAATGCAAAACTCAACCATCTTCAGAAAAAAAAAAACAAGTATGAGAAAATCAAGGAATAAAAGATGCAATGATACATACGATAAGTAAGATAAATCTGTGTCAAATTCAAAACCAGTGGACCAACACCTCCCCCCGTCTCCCTGCAGGACAAATAGCCCTGGACACTGACCCCTGCTCGTATTGAAAAGAGGCTTGTTTGACCACGTCTGTGACCCCGCCACAAAGCGGCCTTTTGTTTGCCCTTAATATCCTTATCAAGTCCGTCTAGACACCCTGACAACCACCGACATCCCCCACATGCGGTTTCCCCAGAAGTACGCAGAGAACCACTGAAACACTGATGCAGTGTGAAGCCGGCCGGCCGCTATCAGAGCATCATGTGACCAACACGAACAGGCGAACGTGTTGGTGACACCAAATATTCATAAAGGAAATAGAAATTTAATTTAATTATTATTTAAAGGAATTAAAATACTTAAATTACAACAGTCGTATATGAGGTAAGAACCTCATGCTGGTTTTAGTTTGATTTATTTTAACACCAAAGAAAAAAACACTATGAATATGGACATTAAAACAGCAATAGAGGGATAAAACAAACCTGTACTGCCACCCAGCTGGCGTTGACCGTGTGCTCTCCGAATGGCCCAAAACCTGAAAAATGTGCATGTTAGTTTGTCTGGCGCACAGTGCACCGCATTACATTCAAGTAAAAGAAAATCAAGGCTTCCTTGTCATGTGCACAGTTACAACAATTTCCCTTCACATTGCAATTCTTCCCCTCCCTTCCACTCTCTCAATGCTGTTAAACAATAAAAAAAACATAGAGAAAGTTAAGAACTATATAAAATTTAAACAAAATATAAATTAAGTAACCAAGGAACGCTGCGAATAATTACATTATTGTGGATTATAGAGCGGTTTCTACATGGAATTACTTAAAATGGCTCAAACAAAAATTTAACACAACCATGTACTGTCTGCTCCTCCAGCGTGGACAGAGTGCAACTTTATATCTGGTGGGATCATTTAGTTGCTAGATTTTTCAAGCTATGCTACAGAGACCGCTGGTGGCACTCAAGCTCCCTCTAGTGGTACACTGAGGAATCTCCTAAAATTTAAAAAAAATTAAATTAAAAAATCTCTAATGAAAATACCACAGAATTTCAAATGAGATTGCTGAAATTAATAAGTCTTTGTCTTTCCTGTAACATTTATACCTGCCTGCTAGGTAGTCATGTTCATGTACGTAAATACACACGCTATCCATGATTATTAGTTACAAACTAAACTGTGGATAGCAGGATTTGGAAAGCTTAAAATTTCCTAAGGATGTAAAAAGTTTGATAAACACTGACCTAGATAATTATTTATTAGTAATCATAATTTTAAAAAGCAAATATAAATACATTTAATTCTATAGAAGCGGATTTGTGAATGTAGTGTAACTTCCAAAAGGCTATCTTAGCAATCTTTCTGTCATAATAAAGCAAGAATAAGTCGGCCTGTTCTGTGCTGTTTTGTGGCTTGAAAAGAAAATCTTAATGTGTCGTTTGACTTTTAATTGAAATTGTTTGAATGTTTTTGGTTTCAGTCTCTACAACGCTGCAGGATGCTGCTTTTCTTTAATTACTAAACTAAAACAATCACTAAAAATCCTTCCATGCATCACTCCATACAAAATCACAGCAGCAGCCGATGGATATTCACTCAAGCCTGTTTATATAGGGATCTATAACTGATCCCCTTCCACCACCACCCTTCCAAGGGTCAGCAGGTCCCTGGGGATTGGGTGGAGGGGAGGATCAGTCTGTCTGACAGGCTGCTGAAAAGGAGCAGAGTGAGGGGCCGGCAGCTGCCAGCCGGCCCGCTATTGTGAAGGTGCTGTTCCCAGGCAATCTACACATCTACTATCAGCAGGGACTGCGAGCTTCTGCACCCCTTTGTGTCTGAAAACACCAAGTCACTGCCGCTGTTATCCTCCACAGATCTGATGGTCAAGACTGTAGTTTGTGCACTTAGAAAATATTAGATTTACATGGCTAGAAGTGAAGCTACAATGAGTACAACCTTTTCCCTGAGTAATAGATCAACTGATGTATTTAGGTCACTGTAATCATTAGTTTTTCTTATTTAGTTAACAGCAATACTTAATGTGTTTAAGATGCAAAGTAGCTTTTAAGACAGGTTGGTAGGATGCAGCTGAAAATAACAGTTCTGGGTAGGCCCAGACTTTCACATCATAATGCAGAGCAATTTGATTAAATTGGGGAAAAAAATGGATGAGCTTCTATACAGAAACCCATAAAGTAGGATGTCACTACTGAAACACAATAATGAGTTGGTTATTGGTGATCATCATGTTATTTACTTTGTCCAGCTCTATAAAATGGCACCATGTCTAGAAAGATGTTGAGAACAAGCCCAAGTGTTGTGAAACTCACAATACAAAGCCATGAAGAAGAAAAACTCAGGCACTCTTCTTTTGAACAGAACAGTTAAAAATATTTTCATTGTTACAACAAAATCTCTCCCTAGATTATTCCATATTAGCACTAGAAAATACAAAATATTAGGGTAATTTCATACCTATATTATATTTGTTATATGCTATATTTGTGTGTCGTTTCTTATGCCAGGAAACCGAATCAAAGTGGCAATTAATAGATTTGATATCATGATAATAATAACAATAAACTAATGTCTGAGGTAACTTTTATTTTATTATTGCATCTATGAATGTAGGCCACACTTCTACTACTAACGTGTTTATAACGTATATAAATACCCAATTAGCAAGATCAGTAGAGATTCTGTCAACATTACATTTCCAATAAATGATGTTTGATACGTATTATTAATGTTTAAATGTTTACCTTATATAGTTTGGTGTGGCCTTTCAATAAAGACATAGGAAACAACAACAAAAGGGTAACTTCATTTCGCTTGTCATTAGCCTCAAATTGGATATATAAAATACAACTTCACTTCACATCACTTGCACGCTGTTTTTTATTACAACTACATGGAAATCGTTTTGTTCAGTTGTCTGTAACTGCTGCGTCGCTTCCTGACGCCATTAACGTGAGAGCTGCTGTCATCTGCACAACTTTTCCTCCACTTCACCCACTGCTGCTGCTGCTGCTGCTGCTGCTGCTGCTGCTGCTGCTGCTGCTGCTGCTCAGTGTGGACGACAAAAAAACAAAAACAAACCCCGACAACAATAGCTGTTAAAAGAGGACAAACCTGTAACGACCACAGTCCGTTTACTGTTATCCATCTCCCGTCCTGTTACAGAGGATCCGTTGCTTTTTTTTTTTTTTTTTTTTTTTTCGGTCTTTATTTTTATACCAGGACCGTACAGGGAGTCAGCGAGCTCCTCAGCTGACGGCTCCTTCTGCCAGACGGACACAAATGAAACCAGCCGGTCCCCCTTCCAGCAGGCTGCGTGAGACGTGACGTGGTGACGTCAGCGATGACACGAAGAAACAACATATTTGTTAACAGCATAGATTTGTTACCCTATAATCCTATAAAATTCTTTATTCATTCGCATTAGCTTCCTTCCCTGTTTTTTTTTTAATGGATTTTACCCATTCTCATAAATAATCTAAAAAAAAAATAACAAGTACAAAAGCAGCTTTTTACAGAAACATATTTGATGAAACCCATTGAAGTCAAATTAATAGCTGCTTTGCTGTGTCTGTCATTTTGTATTTATTTATCTTTTTGATATATGTTGTCTATTTTATTCAGATTTATTTTTTCTGACCTAAACTAAAAACTGATGGTTTTTGTTGTTGTTGTTGTCTTTTGTTTTTGTTTGCTTTTTCTACGTCAGTGCTGTTCTGCAGAATAAGCATTACATTTTAACTGACCTGTAAGATAAAGTGCAGTGAAAACTGAATGATAGTAATGTTGTTTATGAATGGCATTGCCCTTGAAGTTTATATTGTAAAAGACTTTGTTTGGAGGGGGTTAGAAATGTGTGTGTGTGTTTATGTGTATGTATGTATGCATATATGTATGTGTATATGTGTGTAAATGTATGTGTGTATATATATGTACTGTATATATGTACTTTTTGTTTTGTATTTTGTGAGTCAATAAAATTGGGGAGAAAAATCTATGTACTTATTCGAGGATTTCTATTTAGTTCTGTATTACTATTCATTCATTCATTACATTGGTATATTTTGTTTTCATCCGTTATTTTTCAATACTTCTATGAATTTTTGTTTCAAAATTAATTTATATACCGAAATAAACAATTAAATAAATAAATATAGTGCACAGTAAATTTAGAATAATCAGATAATAACTAAATCTAAATGTTGCCAAAAAATCCATACGAGTAATAAGCAAAAATGAAAAGACTTTTTTGTTTGGTATTTTATTGTTTGGTATTCATTTACTTGTCAATTCCTGTATTTTTTCTATATTTCTATTGTATATTGTAATATTATTGATAAATATTATTTAGAAATATTCCTCAATGACTGCTCTTGACTGTAGAGGGCAGCATGTTTTTAATACATCCACGATTACACCGGAAACAACTCACTGGGAGAAGAAGAAGAAGAGAAAGTAGCACTGTAGCTGTTAGCTAGGTGGTAAAAATCGTGTCGGTGAAGGAACAAGACACAAAATCATACAGAGATACTGTCACAATGGTAAGTATTTAACTGTAGTGTTCAGTTAAAACGCTGATAGTTAGACATTAGCCTTAGATTTTCAGTAGCACGCTGCTAACCAGCTAAGCTAACTGCGTTAGCGGCACTGACGCGCCGCTGGGTCACAGTGATGCTCGGTGTGCTAGTTAGCTAAGATAAGTTAGCGTTTGTAGCTCTTTTAGCCTGATTAAACCACACCGACACACAGTAGTTGTTTTCAAATATATGCAGACTTAACACACAAACACAGAAAAAGCCTCAATAATGTGCTGAAATAATGATATTTAAGCGTGTTTAGCTTCAAAATCGCACTTTGTTGTTGCCTTGCATAGCAGCAAGTAACGTGACGTCATGAACACACAGGACAAACATAGAAAACTTATTCTGAATTGTTTAAAAATATATACCATTAGAAGCTGCAGAATAATTGGTTTTATTCGAACAACACACTGATGGGTGAATACTTAATGTCTTACCTCAGATACACTCCTGGTAGTCAGGATTTCTCAGGTAAACTAATAATGTTGCTGGCAGGTGAATTCCCACTTGTGACCTGTTTTTTTTCGTTCATTTTGCAGCTCCCACTGTCTCTGCTGAAGACTGCCCAGAACCATCCTATGGTGAGGAGACACTGAGCTCTTTCTGATGTCTGCGAATTTATGTTAGCGCTGGAGATGGGGCAGCAAGTTGACATATCTAATGTCTGTTATTTGTACATTGATTTACATTTGGTAACTTGCAACGTGTGTGTCCTTGTGCTCTAACGTCTGTCATGCATCCCGCATTGCTTCATCAGTATTTTAAAGGAGGCTGCTGTTTGTTGTGTCCTTTCTCTCCTCAGCTGGTGGAGCTGAAGAATGGCGAGACGTACAACGGTCACCTGGTCAGTTGTGACAACTGGATGAACATCAACCTGAGAGAAGTCATCTGCACCTCGAGGGTAAAGCTGAGCTCTGCTTTCACTTCTCTCCAGTCACTTAGGCTTTGTGCAGACTGCAGGCAAATCAGATTTGTTTCTTAAATCAAATTTTGAAGACAGACTGTCTGCCTGTTATTTGTAAGTGATCAGATCTGTGTGACATCATCAACCTGCCTGGGTTTCTGTGGTAATGACATAGGTGTCGGTAACCATATGTGCTGGTGAGGCGACTTTCTGACATGAAAGCATGAGAAATGGTGAGACTGTATAGAGACTCTGTCCAAAAGTGCCAGCAGACAGTATATTTCAGCATCTGCTGTTCTCTGTGTACTCCATACTGTTCTGCTAGTTGCAGTGTGGATTTTGCTCAGTTATTGTGATACACCTCCGTTACTCTGGATTGATGTTGTCATTGTGTGTCATGTTGCGATAGACGCTTTGAAATCTGATTTGAGAGGCCAAAGCTGCAGATTTCAATTGGAATCTCTTGAAGGTGGTTTGACAACCTCCAAATGTGGCTGGGATTGCATTGGCAAAAAAAGTATGTCGGTTTTTGCTGCCCAGACTTCTAAAATTAATCTGAGGACAATCTGAATGCCAAAAAAAAAACACATTTGGACTGGCAGTCTCTCATGCTTAATTTCAGGTGTCATCATTTACTACAATTTTACTGAACATGCTGCTATGGCTGGAATGAATAAATACTTTTATAATCACTTAAACTTCAATTTAATTAACCGTCTTAATTTATCAGTCAAAAACCAAAGGTATCATATATAAACCATTTGAAAAATAGCAACCACATACCTTGGATTTGCTACGACCATCAAATGTTTCACAGTTTTTCTTGAAAAGTATCCAAAGATTAACCAGTTATCAAATTTTGAATCATTTACCCATCTGTTGATTGATTAGTTGAATAGAACCTGTCTGTACTTGTGCAAAGACCCTCATAATCTAGTATAAAAATGATGGTGGGTAAAAAGTTAAAATGTTCATGACATTATGACAGTACATACTGGAAGAAAAGTGGAAAAAAACAAGACAGCCAAAAATGGAAATTAGTCTCATCAAAACAGCACAATAGAAAACAAAACATAGCACAGAGATCCACTACAGACCTACCAGACACAACGCATTTAACGTCAAAAAGTGACATTATGATTAAAATGCATTGACGCCTCCCCCTCCCCTCTGACAGGATGGAGATAAGTTCTGGAGGATGCCTGAGTGCTACATCAGAGGAAGCACCATCAAGTATCTGCGAATCCCAGACGAGATCATCGACATGGTGAAAGAGGAGGTGGTGTCGAAGGGCCGCGGACGTGGAGGCACCCAGCAGAACAAACAGCAGGGCAAAGGACGAGGCGGAGCCGGCCGAGGTGAGTGATTGGACAGACTGCAGCAGGAGCGTTTGTTTGCGACCTGCTGATCCAACATGAATATTTGCATGTCAGAATTTAGTTGTTGTCTGGACACTTCATGAACGTCAAAGCTTTTTATTTTATATTTTTCTTTATTTCTGAGGGGCTGACATGTTAGAGCCGTGAGATATTTTAAATCACGTTTATAATATGCTTCCCATCCCTTTGACATAATCTGTCAAATCTAGCTCTGATAGGCTAACACAATTATCACAGAGCTGCAACGACTACTCAATCGATTCGTTGATTGAAACAAATTAGTTGCAGACTATTTTGTTGGTTGATTAATCGTTTAATTTTTCAAGCAAAAATGTCACATTTTCTGGTTCTACCTTCTTAAAAGTAAAGATTCTTTGCTTTTCTTTGTCTTTTTGATAGTAAATGAGGAGTCTTTGGGTTTTGGACTGCTGGTTGGACAAAAAAAAGTAGTTTAAAGACTTTCGGCTCTGGGAAATTATGATAAGCATTTTTGACATTCTATAGACTAAATGATTAATTGTGAAAATAATCATCAGATTAATCAATAATTGCAGCCTTAAATGATCAGCCCTGACAATCATTGTGCATCCCTAGTTATCTATGCAATGAAGGCAGCGAGCCACTAGATGTCAGTATACACTAGATGGCGTCTGAATATCATACAGCAGCAGTAGTGACACTGAAGTCAGGTTGTTGTAGCTGGTAACGTTAATAGTAGCAGCCAAGCAAAATCCTGTCATTTCATTTTTGATCAAATATGCATTTTGAATTTAAAACCTCAGGGCTACACAAATTGACACAACCCTTATCATTATTATTCTGATTTTTTTTTTTTTTTCATTAATTGTGGAAGAGTTGTACACTTGAATGTTACTTAACACCTGCTTTCAGAGCTAGTTATTAATTATTAGATTATTATTAAAACAAGCAATAAATGAATGCAGGGGTAATTATTTAATATGATAACAAGTAGACCAGCCCTGTGAGAGCAACTGTAACACTGATGTTCACCTTCTGTGCTGCTCAAACCTTCAGAATGTGCATCACACAGATAATTCCCCTGTATTTCCATCTACAATCACAATGTTGTTGCTGATTTATGAGTCTGTTTTTTCAATAATCAGACAGGGACATTGTGCTTTGGGGAAAAAAGTCAAAAATAGTGTGATTAGTTTTAGCTGTTATTCCCCCAGATTATAATGGATTTGTGACTTCATTATGAACTGGGATAGTGGCACACAAAAACCAACAAACTCTGTCCTGTGTCCTCAGTTTATTGCTTTATTTCTTAAGTTGATGTGTTTTGATAAACAAGCCAGACAATGTCAAAGATTTATCACAGTTTTAACAATTTACTGGGGCTGCACAAGTAATTGCAATATGATTGAAATTGCAGTACGGCCAAGTGCAATATCTAAACTGTAGAACCCTGCAATTAAAAAAACAGTGTAATAATGAAGTACTGTAGTGCTGCAGAGATTCACTGACCTAAAAAGGTTATTGTCTGGATGTAAGAAAACATGTTTGTTTGGTACAAACCGCAATAAATGACACATCATCACAATCACTTTTTTGTTTCAGTGAAAATTAAAAATCAAAAATGATTGATCTTTCCATTTCTTTCTCTCATATTTGTCTCTGTAGGTCTGTTTGGCGGTCGTGGCAGAGGAATGACCGGCCCCGGTCGGGGGCAGCAGCAGCAGCAGCAACAGCAGCAACAGCAGCAGCAGGATAAGAAACCAGGCAAACCACAGGGGATGAAGAACCAGCACTGACAGACAACATCACACCTTCAACAGCACATTTTCAGAGCAGATTACTCCTTCAGTACGTGAAGATAAAATTAACTCTCTGGTGTTTCCTTCTGCTGTGATGGTTGTCAAGCCTGAACACTGCAGAAACCACACTGGGAGAAGATAAGAGAAGCTGTGCTTTTGCACTGAATTTTGTTTTTTAGTATCTGTAAGGTTTTTTGTTTTTTTTTAAAAATAATGACCATATAACAGTGCTGACTGGCTCCTCCTTTAGTATCAATGTATAATATGTATCATTACAACTTTACGGGAACGTTTTGTACCATAAATCACATTGTACTATCAAAAACAGTTTTCCATCAGTTGGCACACTGGAATAAGGTTTTTACTTTTAGTGTTTTGGTAGTTTTTATGGTAAAGAAACTGCCCAGCCCCAACTTCTGTTGCATGAATATTTTCTTTGACTTGCTCTTTATTTTCATGTTGTTTGTGACAGTCTGAAGTTTGCTATCTTTGTGTTTGTGTGCTTGGCTGTACGGTCCGATCACAGCAGCCGACTGGCAGTTGGATGACAATGATTCAGTCCCTGAAAATTAATACTTTTGTTGAAGAATTTGTAACATGACATATTATGATCATTTGGATTTCCAAAAAAAAAGATTCTCATATTCTTAAGTCTGAAATGGATAAGTCCAGCGTGTCTTCTTGGTTGGGTTTCATTTTATTTTTGTAACAAAAGACGATGTTGTAATTTATTTACATAAGAACATGAGAATAAAACACCTTTTGTTAAAGTGGTTGTATTTATTCAGAACATATTTCTGTCTGAAGATTCAGCTACTACTGCTATTGTTTCTGTTAGTTCCCTCAATAAAATTCCTTCGTTCGGATCACCCTGTAACGTCACCAGCACAGACATCGTTCCTCCGGTCGGTAGCCTGTTAATGTAAAACACCTGGATACCTTTTTCTATAACTGGAATTTTTTGAAATTACTGAAATAAAATATTTAGACAAAAACATAAACTGATACCGCTACAAAGCCAATTCTGTTAAAATGTTAGTAACCTGTGAATAAATGTGATTTGATTAACTTAGAGGATGTAATATGTTGGTTATTTACTCATATTATGTCATCCTTCATAATTATGACTGGTAATATGAATTAAAACGATATACCCAGACATATATAAAATATACATGTTTTATTCTTATCATTATTATTATCATTATTATTATTATTATTATTTATTATTATTATACAGTATTACAAAGGGACAGTTTACCCCAAAATCAGAAAGACATATTTTTTACTCTCACCTTTAGTTCTATTTATCCATCTAGATAGTTTTAGTGTGAGTTACACAGCCAAGTAGATCTTAGATGAAACTGCTCATAACAAGGTCTGTGGATTATCTTGAGTAACCAGGTCATGGTTTCTGGAGAGAGGCACTGGTGTTGAGTTTTTGAATGTATGTTTTGGCGCTTTGAGGACCACAAGCTGAGCGCCATCTAGCTCCCTTACATTGGAGGGATGGCAGAAATCTCTACGGCCAATATCTCCAAAACCGTAGCTCACACCAAACAGTTGAAGAAGGCATACTTTATCAATCCCTGGGGGAAATTACATTTTTCACTCTGTTGTAATTTTTTTTACACACGCGCAGGTCTGAAATACACACACATGCACGAACAAAGACCTGCAGACCTGCAACGGAGAGATGTCAGAGCGAGGGGGCTGCACACATACGTTTACGTACATACAGTCAGGTGGTGCTCCGAGCAGTTTTGGGTTCAGTGCTTTGCTCAGGGGCACCTCAGCAGTGAATAAATAGCACCACAGGTGATTTTGAGGTAAACTGCCCCTATAAATATTACATTTAATTTAATTTAATTATATTAATTGTTTCAAATTTAAAGTAAATCTAAAATGTATAAAACTCCTCTGGTAGCTCCATTGTTTTAGGTGCAATGACTGATGGGTAATCTTGTCAAAGTGATGAACTGTTCAGTTCTTCCTCCACCAGTCAAAGTTCCCTTTGAACTGAGCACTTCTGCTCCCTGTGGTTTGACCTCTTACTTAACATGACTGAATACTCACCCTGTAAGTGGAGGTAAAGACAAGGCTGGAAGTTAATGTGTGTGTGAACAGCTGCACCTTGAGTTGTATGAGGGCTGTTCTAGTGCTCCCCCCTTTGTACAGTGTGACTGTTAACAAACAACAATAGATCATCATCTTATTAGAAATAAACCTTCCTCCTGTGTGACCTGTCTGTAGCTGAATATGGTCTGACTATAGTGGTACTGGACTTGCAGAGCCTGATTTTTTCTGAGGTGGTTTGTGGTGTAAAAAGTTTGAGAAACAGTTTATAAGTCTTAAAAATGTGCATGTGGTCAATATGCTGTAATAATGTGGACAAAAGTTAAAAACTGGTGGGAAAGTTTATAGTCTCACCAGTTCCTTGTTCACATAAAGGACTTCATATATTGAATGTGTATTTATTTAAGTGGCATAAATCTTACACATCGTCATTAAAGATTAAAAACATACTAACATGTAAACCTGATGAAAGGTTTAAGTGGATCATCAAGTAACAATCTGACTGATCAGAATCTCATTTCTCACACAAAAAATAACCAGACTGCATTGAAGACAATTATGGAAAACTGAACAGAAACTTTAAGTGATTCATTATGTAATTTATTGATCAGTTAATACAAATGTAATCATTTCAAAATGTAGTAATCACTGGAATCAAAAATAATAAAATATAAATGATCATTGACTGCTTGAAGTTGTACAACTGAACCTTGAACACATTAATTATTTGACTTGATATTTTGAAAATAGTTGCTGTATTAATAACATTTTAAACATGAAGAATATTTTGAAATTTTTTGCTTTTCATTTCCTGATTCTAGATTTTCTGAAAGTAGAAAATTTCAGAAACATATTCAGGCTTTCAAACATCCCTGTAGTCACTCATGACTGACCTCACATCGCAGTGACCACGACTTTCTTTAGTCTACAACCAGACTGAACAAGCAAAAATAATGAAAATGAATTAAAACAGAAACAATTAAAAAAACAAAAACAAAGTAATATCAATCCTCTTCGGTTTCTAGAATGTACCATCAAAAACAACTGAACTAAACAAACAAAAATAAATCAAATAAATCCAAGATAAAAAAAAACTCTCCAATCTCTTCCACACACACTCCTTCATTATTTGTCTGGTAACGATTTCTTTTAAAGATTTTTTTTCACATAAAATATTTAAAATGTATAGGAAAAGTAAAAATAAAATGCGCAGTATGTTTCCTTCACTAGTTTATCGTACCACCATGCAGATTTATAACCACAACTATCAGATTTTGGTGGTCAAACAGTAAAATAAACTGCACCCTGCAGTCAAATCTTAGTATGCATCATTGTTTTTAAAAAGCCTTGAAGTTAATAAAACAGTAAAAATAAAAATAGTAAAGTAAAACAGTAAAATAAACTTTATCCAAAAAATATAAGAATAAACCTGAAACAGATAAAACAAGTATATGTTGTTTTTTTTTCAAAAGTCAAACAACATTTTTCTGAGCAGATCCTGAGATTTTCTTCAAATGAAGCTCAGACAGAAATTCTTCAGATTATTTCCACTATATTAATAAAAGGCAATAAATGATCAGCAGACTCATGATACTAAACAAACTGTATATATTCAAGGCATCCTGCAGTTAAGTCTCAGTATGCATCATTGTTTTTAAAAAGCCCTGAAGTTATTTCTTTCACACATAATTATCACAGAAATAAAATAATGAAATAAATGAAAATAGAAACAAATAAAAAAACAAAATAATATCGAACCTCTTTGGTTTGTAGAATGTATCATCAAAAATACCAGACTGAACAAGCAAAAATAAATCAGATAAATCCAAGATAAAAAATGAAAACTCTCCAGTCAGTTCCACACAAACTCCTCCACTATTTGTCTGGTAACGATTTCTTTTAAAGATTTCTTTTAAGATAAAGTACTTCTATGTGTAAGAAAAATAAAAATAAAACGTAAAATGTAAAATGTAAAGTATCATATGTTTTCTTCACTAGATTATTGTACCACCATGTGGATTTATTGCCCTAACTATCAGATTTTGGTGGTCATATAGTAAAATAAACTTTATCCAAAAACAGATAAAACAAGTTTTTTTGTTGTTTTTTTTCCCAAAAGTCAAACAACATTTATCTGAGCAGATCCTGAGATTTTCTTCAAATGAGGCTCAGACAGTAATTCTTCAGATTATTTCCACTATATTGATAAAAGGCAGTAAATGATCAGCTGACTCATGATACTAAACAAACTGTATATATTCAAGGCATCCTGCAGTTAAGTCTCGGTATGCATCATTGTTTTTAAAAAGCCTTGAAGTTATTTTTTTTACACATATTTATAACAGAAATAAAATAATGAAAATGAATTAAAATAGAGCCAAAAAACAAAGTAATATCAAACCTCCTAGGTTTCATGAATGAATGATTGGAAATTAACCTGATAAACTTAAATCTCTCTGAACTAATTCAGTTCATCCCTCCATCATCCAGTCGTGTTTGGCTGTGACGGCGCATTTCCAGGTCTCCACAATCTGAGACAGCTGCAGATTTTCAGGAAACTTCTTCTCAACATAAAGAGGAACCTCCACTTCTTTACGGTCCATGTAGGCAGTAACAGTCTCTTTCACACTGTGAAGATATTAAGATAAAAAACATTTACATTAACACATTACTTTTTCAGTTTCATTCAAGGCAAAAGATGATGTTTTGTTATTGATCTCGTCTTCTACTCGTCTTTAATGGTTGTTTTTCAACATATTTACAATACAAGGACATAAACACACATAGATGAAATTCAGAACTGTAACCAGACAAATTCTAGATTTCAGAGTTCAACCTTAATGTTTTTTGTTCTTTTTTTTTTTTCACTTGCCCGTTCGAGCAAATGGGTCAGAAATCTACTTGCCCAAAGTCAATACTTACTTGCCTGTATATCAATTGTTTTATTAGCTGTTACTAAATAACAACAAAGACTTAAGTTATTTGACATGTTTAATTTAGGGCTGCAATGTCTATAAAATGTCAGAAAATAGTAACTAATGTCCATCATAATTTTCCAAAAGTCCAAGGTCAGGGCTAGATGCTGATATTTTTAAGCACTGGCCCCACAGGCCAACAAGCCCCTAAATTTGGTGGCCAAAATACAATTTTGGTGGTCCAATTGTTGTCCACCTCTCCCATGAACTGCAATGTGGCGTTTCCTGAAGGAACTGTTTCTGATGAAAAACAAGCTAGATTTCTCCACTAACTAAATCCTTATTGCTGAGTCTGAGATTTGGGGGAAATTTTTTGTGGTTTGGCCAACTGACCAACCAACAGAGTGAGCTGTGGAGCTGGTCTCATCTAAAAAACTTGACAGTGTAATAGTGCAACTAACCAAACAAGTTCTCACTGTGGTCTGTGTTTTGGATGAAAGAATATTCTGTTACCAAAGTGCAACACATTCTGACCAGTCATCATAACAGAAGCATGATCCCAGCACTGTGTGGGAAAGCTGATCCATCATTTCCCTCGAGGTCTGGAAGTGATTTCAAGCAGCAAATGTCATTCTACACAACGGACACATTCCCTCTTCCACTTTAGAAATCAAGTTGAAAGACAAAACAGCAGCGTTCATACACTTCCTTGTTTCTGAAATGATGAAATAAATGTGTTTACATTGAGTGAAATACTCAAACCCAGGCCTCATGTTTGTTTTTTTTTATTGCTGCATCATTCCATCAAACTAGATATTTTAGATGTCTCATGCATCACTTTAAACACATTCTTCTAAATTTCATGATAGTGACAATAAAATAATATCAATAAGTAATAATAAAGACAAATAATAATAATTAAAAAAAACTTCTGTCTGTTTGAACTTTTAGCTGCACAGCTTGAGTGTTTGGGTTAATCCTCATCATGCTCATCCTCATCAGGATGTACTGAGGCTGTGGAGGGACAATTGAATATGTAAAACTGTGAAGCTGTTGAAGAGGTTTACCTCCAGGATGGGTTATAGTTGTCAGTGGCCCGCCGGCGTCCCAGACTCAACAGAAGGAACTCGTGCATCTCAAGCAGCCATTGGTCCACGTTTCCCCTGGACACGAAACCTTTCAGCTCAATCTTGTCTTCCTCCGTCAGCGGTTTCAGGTACTCTACTGGATACCCTGAAAAGGGCTCCTGTTTATAGAAACATATGTGAAATTACAGTGTACTGTATATTCAGAGTAAAATTTTGCGTTTGAAGTATAGACTGAAATGAGCAAAACATTTATCAGAATGAATGAATGAATTACTCTACATTTTGATGGGAAATAATAACTTAAAGCTTTGTCTATTCAGTGCTCTTGTTTTTCATTAAACAGCCTGAAAATGGTGCAAAAGCAGCACTTACCCTCTTGATACGCAGCATGCTCTCAGATTTGAGGGAGGAGAGGAGTTGCCACAGAGAAACACAGTGTTTGAGCCTGCATCTGCCCAGAGCCTGAAAAAAAAACACAGCAGAGTAAAGAGTCTGTTCCATACAGTCTGAGAGCACACAGCAGGGATTTTTAAAAGAAATTAAAGGACCAGTCTGTAGGATTTAATGGCATTTACCAGTGAGTGATTTACCAGATTTCAAATCCCTCACCCTCCCCTTCCAAGCACCTACAGTGGCCACAAAACCAGAGAATAACTAAAAAGGCCATGTCTAGAGCCATTGTTTGGTTTATCCGTTCCGGGCTACTGTAGAGACATGGCCATGCAATATGGTGGACTATAAACAACTCATTCTAAGGTAACAAAAACACTTGATTCTTATTTTCACAAATGAAAACATACTTATACATATTAAATATACCTATAATATCATATTCCACACTTGCCATCTTCTGCTAATAAATCCCCCTCAATCTTACTGGACTTTTACATATTGACACCATAAATACACAGTTTATTTTCTTTAGTTTTTGAATGTTGAGAATTATGTGTACTTGAATGGTTGACATAATTTAATTAATGGTAATTTATTATTTGTCCTTAATGACCTAATTTTCATGTGGTATATAATATGCACATTCTCTATAGCAATTGTTTAGGTTGGTGGAGCGATAAGCTTCAAGTAAGACAGTGAAGTGATGTATTAAGTTTGTTTTCAGAGGTTTTTGTCCAGTTTTTGCAATCATGATTAATGGACCAAGCACCACTGAGGAAGTTGTTCCCATGGTTTCACTTCACTCATGACTTGATCTGCTGCAACTGTATCTTCTTTCAAAAGCAGTCTTAAAACATACCTTTTCTCTCAGGCTTTTGGTAGTTAGTGTGCAAGTTTGTGTTTGTGTGTGCATTGTATATGTGGCTAAATGGTTACTGTATCTATGCGGATAATTTACACGTGCTCCTATACATATATATATTCTTACTGTTTTACTGGGAAGCAGTTTGAGTTTACCTGTGTATGAAATGTGCTACACAAATAAAATTAATTGATTGAGTGATTGATTCACTCAAGACAAAGATGAATAATGCATTGACCTGCAATATGTGATGATCGATGTGGTCAGCCATTTTCAGGATGTCCTGGAGATAAGTGGCCAGCGACATCATGGAATCACCACCAGTCATTGAGAGGAAACCCAGAAGCAGCTCTACGATCTTGAATGCCTCACAAACGTCGCTGTAGGATTCCAGCTCTCTGGACACGGCGTTCCGGGTCAGAGATGTCAGAGCATCCTGAAGGAACAACAAAGCATGAATGACGCCATAATCTACCGTAAATATGTGTCTTCTGTATTTACAGTTTGTATGTGTGCTATATCACTGTCAAATTTTATAGTTACAATTTACTGAATGTTTACTATTTTTATATGAATATGTATTACCTTCTAAATGAGATACCTGTCATCTGTAACAAAATGTTTACGCACCAACATTCATTTAGGTCATTTTTACAATTTTATTTAGAACAAAGCAGCACTTTGAAAGACTGTAATGATTGTGTGTTTTACATTGATTAATGAGCACCAGGTAATGAATCTGTCAGAAATATACATGTTGGACTGGAACCTTGTACAGTGAAATCCTTTTACAGAAATCACTGAAAATATTACAGCAGAAACTACTGCTTCACTAACTATTTAACTGATTAGTTGATCGACATTAATTGGCAACAATTGAATGAGATTAACACTTGATTTGGAAAGCAAAAATACCCAAAATTTTCCAGTTTCAGCTTCTCATATAAGCAGGGGCGGATCTAGAGAAATATTCATGGGGTAGCAAGGGGGTGGCATGGAGACTTGAGGGGGTGGCAAAAAATATTTATGCAGCTTTTAATCGCACATCAATAATTGCTTGGAAGATATTTTAACTTTCAAATATTACATTATTGTGGTGCATGAGCAAAGCAATGTAGAAGTATATAATGGTGCCATTAGAAGTTAATAACTTCTTTTATTTCCAACTCTTCCAACATTTTTCCAAATACATATCTTAATATTTAAATATTATAAAAATAAAGTTAATATAATTTAATTTACAAGTCTATACGGAGTATCATCTCTTGCTGTATTCACTTGTACTTGGACATCAGAGCTTCACTTGCAGACTGGGGTGGCAAGGCATCTTTTAGGGGTGGCAACTGCCACCTTATGCCACCCCTCTAGATCTGCCCCTGCATATAAGAGAATTTGCTGCCTTTCTAGTTTATATCATTGTAAATTGAATATCTGAGATTTGGACTTTGGACATTTTCCCTATTTTCTGGTGTTTTATAGACAAAACACAGCCAATGGATTAATTGTTAATGAAAATATCTTTAGTTGTAGGTCAAGAAAATGTCTTTCCTTAAAGGCACGTAACATGTTCATTATTTGTGTTTTTGACTGGGTACAGGTGATCTAATTGTATAATGTACTATGTGGTCAGAAATGTGTAGTTCATTCATTTACCTGACAGACCTTTCCTTTAACCGTTTTGAAAATCGTTTCATAATCTCTCTCTTGTGTGTTGACCAGAGTGGGAATTCCCTAAAATAAAGCACAGTGAGTTTAGAGAAGCAGGGGCATACAGAAATAAGTAAGGAAACAGAGCAGACACAAAAATAACAAAAATGTCAAATAAGATGTTACATTTATCTTGGTGAACTGTCTAAAGCACGTGTCAAACTCAAGGCCCGCGGGCCAAATCCGGCCCGCCATCTCATTTTATGTGGCCCACGAGAAGTTGCAAAAATATGATTTGCATCATACAAGCCTAAACTGCATTACAGAAGTATGGTGTCCAATAACTACATGTTCGAGAATGCATCCCTTTTACACACATACTGAAGTCATTTAGTAGCTAGATGCATCATTAGGGGTGTATCCGAAGCATGGGACTTTAATGTGTAAGATACGAGGTCATCGGTTCAGACAGCCTGTATCGGTAAAAAGCTGAACATGAATTGGAAACAAATCGATGCAGCACTAGCGTATCAATACATCTCATTAGGACGCCTGCTGCCGCGCTCACACAAAACAAGCGCTCCCTCCTCTCTCCTGTGTCTCCTCGTCATTTCATCAGAGCAGACCACGATGAAAATAGCGACAGAAGTGTACCGCATCGCACCACCAAACTTTCATAACGCGCAAGTGTAGAATAAGTTTGGGTTTTATAAGAAAGACGAGAAACACTGCTGCAAATCATGATCAAAACTACAGCAATCTTTATATGGAACAGAGCAGCAGATCATCTTACCGCAAAAATACTATTTTAAACAGTTTTAAAGTTTGTTCACAGACACAACTTTGTCTGTTTAATTTTTTAATACATGATTGTTGCACAATTGAATGTCTACTTGCCATTATTTTTTCCTAGATTTTTGCTATTAGAGTTTATTATAATTGCTATAAAAATCAATATTAATCAAATGCAGAGGCAATTATGTGATATAGATAAAATTGTATTGTCTTACATTTACAACTGGCCCTTTGAGGGCAAACCTAACACTGATGTGGCCCAAGATGAAATTGAGTTTGACACCCCTGGTCTAAAGCCAACATCTTAACATCTGGCTTTTTTCTTAAATGGGATAGGTTACAATCACCATTCGCTCCTGGGTCAGATGACTCGGCTCCAGCTCTGATTAGCAGTAATGTAAACATCACACCCCAAGGGACAACCTATTTTTGACACTTTTCAGCAGAGGCAGTGAGGGCTTGTTGCCTCTTATACCCGTTTTTCATACACATGTGCTGCTTGACTCAGTTTGATTCTGTGCTGCAGCCCAGCACAGAGTTCTGCGCCTGCTTCATAATAAAAGTCCCCCATTATTTTGTTTACTAAAAGCTTTTATGAAGCAGCAAAATCAGCAGCAGTAACTTAAGCGACTCCTATAAAGCTGAAAGCGAGACAGTCAATACATTTGACATTTGAAAGTACAAACAGTGACACATACTAGAAACTAAACTTCAAACCACAGAGATTCATTTGGAAGCTACAAAAGTGACACTGAGAGCTGAACACACAACACACACCTCTTTCTTTCTGCTCTCCTGCACACACATGAGCTAAAGTTTAGTTTTCCAGTGTACATCAGAAAAAAAACAGAAACAGGTCTGGCAATGGCAAAAGGGTCAACTGCCTATTTTTAGCGGGTTTACCTGCATTTTAAAAAACTGCATATAAGCGCTAATTTTGGTGTAAAAAATGCTATTACTGTGTTGCTTACCAAGACAATGGATACCATCTAGGTTTTACCAATAAGTAGAACAGTGGACTCACTGTGCGGGTGATGAGGGGTTTTCCCTGCAGGAAGCGGGTGAGGATCTGCTGCTGGATCCTGGGCAGGTCATACTGTGATATCGTCTCATGGCCACGTTCTAAGCTGTACTGGCAGTTGGATAAAACCAGAGGAAGCAGGTCTTTCTCCACCTCATAGCGGATCACGTGCTGTGCCGTGAGCTCTGCCACAGTCACCTTGTAACTGCTGCAGAAACCACAATGCAAATATGAACTTTTTATTCCAAGAGTAACATTTCTTGATCCAAACCAAAAAGCATGTGGTCTCTTTATACACATTTGTTTAAAAGTTGTTCTAGACTTCTAGAAAGCAAAGCAGCAAACATGTTTTATTTTCAGCAACTGTTTTATCTGGAATTGTCAATAATATATTTGTGGCTATCCATCAATAGCAATGAATCAACTATTGGATATTGATGTTTTTACCAGATTCACATCAGGCTCTGTCAATGACAGGGGAGGGGGGTTGGTCAGATTCAGACTACTAACTTAAGATAAAATGGGATGGGAAAATGGGGATTTACACTGAAAGTGCATTGGAAAGAGACGTTTTCATGGCCAGAGTGATTAGGAGGAATAATTACAGCAAGCAAAACCTTCAAATGTTCATATGGACACCTGACTGTTGTTTTTAGACAGGCTTAAAACACTGTGAACCTATCCATTAAGGTAAACTGACAACACAAAGTTGTTAATACAGCAATTTGCATTATTAAAATAAAACATTATCTTCTGTCCTTCTTTTGTCACTCTGTGTGTCTTTTGTACCTGCTGTCCTCTCCGGTGTGGTTATCCACTGCATGCACCAGCTCATTGTGCAGTGTCACCAGGTAGCTGACCAGTCCTGTGGCACACAGGCCTGGACCCTGCCGCCGGGGCAGAAGGTACTGCAGGTCACTGCTCAAGTCCAAATCTTGGCTGCAAAATTCATCTGGGATCTTCATCTCATCTGCAGGTTGAAGAAGACACACAAATGATTCTTCATTTCCAACGAAAGATAAGTATGTATTCTCTGATTAAGTGCTTACTGGAGATGTGAAACAATATCAGAATTACACTGCTGTGGTTACAAATGTATTCTTAAGCTAAATTTGAACTAAACTCAACTTTATTTATTTAGCAATTTTCAACACAACAGAGTTGATCCAAAGAAATTTACCTAACCAAGAAAAACAGAACAAAATGAAGGAGAGAGCAAGGAAAGATGGAAATGCACTCATTGTGACTGCCCACATCAATAAACGTGCAAGGAGACAAAGAGGAGGATAAATGTTTTACTTACTGCCGGTTACAGAAACTCTGAGCAGATTCCATGTTTTCAGGAAAATGTCAATGTGTTTTTCATACCATGGTCTCATTCCTGAAACAAGAGATTTCAAAAGTATTTACCTAGTTTGTATGATTAAAAAAAATGGAAGGAGAAAAAGAAAAATTTGAGTGTAAAATCCATGTGTCTTGTAACCTTTGTCTCCACATCCATCAAGAGTCAGTCTGTTAGATTTTAGTCAATGAAATGTTATCAAATAAGACTCAGGGTCTAGTCATTGCTCAAAAACATTGCAGTTGTACCTGTTTGCCTTTCAATGAACTCTCCGATGGAGCCCACTATCTGGTCAGAAGCGTTCTGGAACTTTCTAACCAAGCGTTTCTGCAGTATTAAGATGTCTGGAAGGAGTTTAATCTGCCGAAATTCTCTCTCCTGAAAGAAAACAAATTGAACAGAAAATCAGGCCTCACAACCACTATTTATATTTTTTCTGATCAAAACTAACTGAAGATGAAAACGTAATTTTCAATGTTTGTTATATGTTTGTTTTTTTAATTCTACAATGAACAATGAGTACAATTTTGTCTCACATTTTTCAACAAAAAAGGTTATACATGTATTCATCAATACTTCCCAAAATTGTTTTGAAAATGTATGCGTTATGAGCAATGAAGGTAAAACTGTAAAACTGGTAAATTGGTGATTGGTTCAGCTGATCCTCTGAATGTGCACAGCTAATAAAATGAATCCACCGATTTGAACTATGAATTGCTGGCACAAATAGATAAAAGGCCAGGATCACTGAATCATCCACTGAAAAGAATATCCATAGCAAATTTCACGGCAATGTGACAGGAAGTCTTCTTCTTTTTTTTTTCTTTTTTTTTTGCTTTGGACCAAACAGTTGGATGGAGAAGTGAAATCAACAACATTATGTCACAAAACTTTACATCTCACTTGGGATGAAGTGATCACTAGTTTCATGATAAACTGTGATAAAATTCCAGACAATTAGTATTATTATTTCAGCATCAACCAGCATCAAAAAAAGTTATGAACTGCCTCCCAGACACAGGCACAGCAGCAACTTGGGTTTGTTTTGCATAAATGAGAATGCTGACATCACAAAGGACATGATGCCATTTCAAATCTTTGAGAGGATTTCGATATAAAACTTGGTTAAATGTTTTCAGTGTGTATCACTACTTTCTGACTGTGATAATTTTGGTCACTATAATCACGATATGAAATTTTCATACCATTTCATCTATACATCTCATAGACATTCACCTTCTGCAGGAACCTCCAGAGAAGAGGCAGTTCCTCCTTTTGATTGTGCTGCTCCACAATGTGTGTGAGGCTGAGCAATGAGAGCCTCTCTCTGCAGCTCCACACCGCTGAGCTGTGGACATGAGAGCCCTGCGCCAGAGACGTCAGGAAGCCACAATCATCACTGAAGGTTGTCCTCATGATGAAGTTGGAAGAAACACGGGAGTCGGTCCTAATGCAGCCATTTGCTTCTTGCAGGAGTTTATCAAGATCCTTGACACAAAATATAAAATATTGGTAGAGGTAAAAGGAGAGTTAACTGCAGTAGTTTAAAATGTTTGTTTTGTGCAAGAGAAATCCAGTAAAATATCAGCATATGATATATATGCAATACAAATGATAATTAAGGGAAACAGTTTAAAATTATAGTAAATTTTAATAATAATTAGTTTGAGTCAAACTATCCATTTTCAAATATGAAACCTCTGTCACTCATAAGAGAAAAGAACAATGTGAAAAGGTAAAAAAGTTTGTTAAAAGGTATTACCCTCAACTGAGGTGTCATAATGTCTGCAGCCACAGTAGTTTCCCAGGTGTTTCTTGATTCTTTGGTTGTAAGGGAAGGATCAATACCAGCTAGGCAAAGTCAAACAAAAGGTATTTTGTAAATATTAACCCTTCAAAAATAAATAAATAAAAGAAACATTCAGAATCACTGCTGTCATTTCATACATATACAGTTTTACTACAATCATTTTCAAACTCTTGGGGAAGTACAGTGATTCCACAGTGTCTCAATTAGAGTGGGCCCAACTCATCTTTTTATGTTTAAGAGAAATTAGATGAGGTAATGTGCAGCTTGAACAAATGATTACTTGACAGTGACTGATTGGTCGTGGGCTTACAGTGACTGGCTTGCATTAGCTCTTGCAGGGATCTGAGCACTAAGTGGACAGTTGTAACAGTGTCGTCAGCTCCTCTTCCCAGTGCCTGTGACAGCTGATCCAGGTCCTTCATTATGTTTTTGAGTGAGGAACAAACGAACATCCTCCACAGGTGGCTGGATGATGTGCTGGACAAACTAAGGGTACACAGAGTGGGGGACAATGTCATTGTCGGATTCCAAAGAAAAGAGGAAATTATTAGTTATTTATATCTTTTATAAGTTTGCTCAAAAAATTGCTACTACACAGTTACTGCTGACGTAGATAACCAGGCATCCCGTTCTGAGAGTAACTAGTTTCATCAGCTGACCTGTGACTTTTCTGAAGCTCCCAGCAACATGGCCAAATGTGTAACCAGCCGGACCAGAGTGAAGGGAGCTAGAGACATGTTTTTGGTGTCCAAGGCATCTGGGTTGTTTCTCCGCTCAGGGTCTCCCAGAATGTGCCCAGGCCTGGTGTGATCCCTACATCAGCAGATAATAGCATCAGCAGTCAGTCAGTTTGTAGTAAGGGAGAGTAAATCTAACTGTGCATGACATATATTCAAAAGGGGTTTAAAAAAGTAACTAAATTAGCAGCTCGTCTCAATTAAGCATTATATTTGTTTTGATTTTGCTCTATATAGAACAGTTTTCTTACAACCCAAATTCCAAAAAAGCTGAGACGTTGGGTAAAATGTAAACAAAAACACAATACAATGATTTGCAAAAAGTTTTCGATCTTTATTCAGTTAAATGCAGTACAAAGACAAGATATTTAATGTTCAAACTGATAAACTTTATTGTTTCTTGGAAATATACACTGATTCTGCAATGCATTCCAATATAGTTGGGACAGGAGCATGATTACCACTGTGATACCTTGTGATCACCTTTTCTTTTAACAACACTCAGTAAGTGTTTGGGAACTGAGGATACTAATTGTTGAATTTTTTTTCTTGATATATGTCTTCAGGTGCTCAACAGTCCATGGTCTCTGTTGTCATATTTTGTGGTCCTAATGCGGCACACTTTATTAATTAATGCAGCCAGGCCAGGCTAATATCCAAACTCTTTTACTATGAAGCCACACTGTTGTAATGTGCAGAATGTGTCTTGGCATCTTCTTGCTGAAATAAACAGGGACATCACCTAAAAAGATGCTTGGAAGGCAGCATACGTCACACCAAAACTTGTATGTATCTTTTAGCATTAATGGGGCCTTCACAGATGTGACAGTTAGCCATGCCATGGGCACCAGTACACCCTCACACCATCACAGATGCTGGCTGTGGAAGTTAAAGCTGGTAACAATCTGAATGGTCGTTTTCCTCTAAAGTCCAGAGGTCACCATGTCCATGATTTCCAAAAACATTCTGAAATGTGCACTTGTCAGACCACTGCACACTTTTCCACTTTGCATCAGTCCACCTCAGATGAGCTCTGGCCCCGGAGGAATCGCAACATTGCATGGTAGCTTGCATTTGTAGATGCAGCGATAAACTGTGTTGACCAGCAACAGTGTTCCCAAGCCCATGTAGTATCCTTTATACAAGTATGTGGGTTTTTAATGCAGTCTTTAACGCAGTGCTGCCCGAACGGTCAGAGGTCACAGGTATTCAGTATTGTTTTTCAGCCTTGTCCGTTATGTGACATTATTGTTTAATGATATTACTGATGATGATTGTAGATGTTAAAATCCCTAAATTTCTTGCGGTTTTGTTTTGAGGAACATTGTTCTTAAACTGTTGGACTATTTGCACACGCAGTTTTTCACAAAGTGGTGAACCTCACCCCATCCATGCTTGTAAATGACTGAGACTTTTGAGGATGCCAATTATGATACTATCACTGGTTATCAATTAATATGTTTACCTGTCGAATGTTCCAAACAGGTGTTTTTTGAGTATTCCACAACTTTCCCAGTCTTTTGTTGTCCCTCTCCCAACTTTTTTGAAACATGTTGCACCACATTCAGAATGAGTGTATATTTACAAAAAAACAATAAAGTTTATCAGTTTATCCATTAAATATCTTGTCTTTGTACTACTTTAAATTGAATACATGTCAAAAATGATGCAAATCATTGTATTTTGTTATGTTTTGCACAACGTACCAACTTTTTTGGAACTGGGGTTGTAATATCTAAGTCTAAGTCAGCAGTTGGCAATTACTACAAACACCATAAACATCAATACATATACTGATATAATATAGAAAAACTAAACTTATTTTCCCCTTTGCTGTGGGGTGGTCATTTATCTTGTGTTAACCAAATCACGAACACAGTTTGTTTGAATTCTTTAAAAAACTTAGGATTCACATGTAACCAATATTGTATCCAACAATTACACAACAAAACTGAAACAGTTTTTGAAACTGTTGGCCTTGCTCCACAGAATAACTATAATGAATACTTTTGAATGATCCCTCCCTATATTATATCCAACATAAAAATCATACTTGAAGTGTAAGTTTTAATGCTTAACTGTAGCTCAACCATTATTCACACTCACTGCTGCCGCTCAATTTGTCTGAAACCAGGCAAGGCACAATGCTCTTCCCCTCCAACCTCCTGGCCACACTCCAGACATTGGCCTCTCTGCATGGGCAGGCCGCACTGCATTGGAACATAGGAAATCAGATCATTTTGCTCAAAAGGCAAATGTATCTGCTGTCTATTAATGTTTTTTCTACTACTAAAAATAAATGAACTGGAACTGTGTAAAATAGCTTACCTCATCAACAAAGCATGGATGATTATTAAGACACACTGTGAAAAACAATCAACCAATTAAAATAGGCTTAAATCACCTGAATTATTGAGACATAAGATAAACTAAATGAAGAATTAGTAGGTAGGTTTATTTGACTCCTTAGCATTCAATATGATGATGGAAACCCAAAGCAATACAGATTATCCAAAGACTTTTAGAAATCTGTTTTACAAAATAAAATCTACTCTGTACTGCTACTAATGAAGCTGCAACAAACCATCATTCAAAATTGTGGTTTATACATGAATGGATAATACTTACCATACCAAGTGAGCTGCCCATAGTCTTGTTGTATGGCTGCCTGAGCAACAGCTAACATGTCATCAGGCATTGTGGGTATAAATGCCCTCTGTTAGGTTAAATAAAATGATCATCAGTTATTATTGAAGCTACAAGTAATTAAAGAAACTTTTCCTTCCCAGTATTGCATTTTGATTTTATAATCCACTTATGTTTGAAAACTCTCCCAACACTAGACTATGTAAAGCACCTGAGAGTTGTAAATTTTACAGTCTTTTGTCATTTGACAGAGTGCCGCTGACAGTAGGAGAACTGAAATGGTCTACAGAGGTAGATATTATACATATTTACCTGCATATTTTCAGGCCAGAGACCAAGTTGCTTGAGTGGCATCACCAGGACGTGAGTCCCAGTGAGTAGCACAGCTGCCAGATGGATGGTCAGCTCGATGATAGTGTTGTCCGCAATGGTATAATCAGGGGACATGGTCAGGGCTCCCAACCTGTTGTGAACCAAGGCTGAGGCAAATTCCCTTACTTCTCTTTGGTGCAGATACCTTGAGCCCTGTATGAGCTCTCCGAATGCTTGGCATCGCTATGGGGAAGACATAAGGCAACATAAAGTGGCAATAAGCAAGATTTTAATAGCACCATTATAAAACATGCTAATTGATAGCACTACTTGGCAAAGCTTTATGTTTCAAAGAAATACATGGTCAGAACATTTCTTCACATTTCTTCAATATGAAGCACATGGTTCAGTGAAGGGTTATTTCATTATTTTACTTCACTTCATTATTGGCTGAAGTTTTTACACTACAAAGTTGTAAGTGGCCTTGGGTTCTCTTTCATGGCATCATTTTGATGTCTCACTATGGGATACGCCCCCTCTAATAATAGAAGCACATACCATTACTTCTGCCCTGAGTGGCTGGCAATCATGATATCTCTGTCAAGGCCCCATGCCTTATAAACAACTGATGCCGTGTCACTCATTCAATCACCTCTTCTCACTTGAGAGGCATGCTACTCACTCCACCTGTGTCTAGGCTAACTAGGTTAACTGTCCTCAGACCACAGCAGACATCTTTGTCACCAGACACAAGTTACTACAAATGCCAGTACCAGTGCCTTCACCGCAGGTAGTCTTGCACTCTAGCCTGTTCTCACAAGCACTGTAAAGTATTTTTATAAGCTAACAAGTGTTAGCAAATTAACTTGGTTACTCTGAGCAAGCTAATGACACCGAGACCCTGTGGTCACCTCACTGATAGCAAACCGTTGGAGTTAGTGTTATCTCTATTCCATCTCCCCTCCAAGATGTTTTAAACATGCTTCTCAAAAGATACAAGTTTTGTATGTCCAAACATGAGATCAGTCACTGTTCCAACACTTGGCTGTCTTCAAATGTCTCCTGAAAAGTTCTGATGTGTAATATATCATTCAGTTTTTACCAAGGTGTATTTTCTCACTCTTCATACCTCAGAGGTCGGATGAAGTCCTGTATTTGCAGATCTGTACAGAGCTGTAACTTCTCGGAAAAGTGCCAGGAGGATGAACATTGTTCGATTCCTTGGTGGCACAGTGCATTTCTAAATCAATGGAAAACAAAACAAAAAAACAAAACAAAAACAAAAAAAAGAATTTAACAGATACTTTTAAGACTGAATGGGCATTTAGTCCCAGTGTCAATTATGGCAATGAGACACATCTCAGGTTTTTAATGAATATATATGTATATTTCTAAGTTTTAGCCCTTTAACCATACATATACTGTATATTGATTTCCATTCTTTGCTGTTCAGCATGAAGATTTGATTTGTGCAACTGACTGCAGTGAGCATCAAGTTACTCCATTTTTGGTCAACCCTACATCAAAATTGCATTGCATGATGCCTGCAATTTAAGTGCAGACTGATTTAAAAAGCCTGTACTTGATTTCCTCACAATAATAATGAAACTATGGAAAATATTACTTCAAACTTCACTGTGAATGATTGCACATCTAAACTAAGCTTTAAGACTCTGATAACTCATTTTCATACAGTACTGAAATTAATGGAAACCATGAACTTCTGGAAAAGTATAAACAAAGTAAAATACATTTCAAAATACATACAGTAGTGTTTGATTATCTGTGATGTTAAGTAGATGTGATTTGTAGTAAAAGAGCTGAAATATTTAAAATCACTAGGATTGTGGATTTAAAAAAGGAAAAAAAAACACCCTTATGTCAAAAGACTGTATCATTTCCAGGAATTAGTCAACACTTTGTAGGCAAGTGAATGCAACATTACTTGTAACAGAAGATTTGGTAGATTCAATTTAAATACCTCACAGACTTCTTCTATCTGCTCAACATCACCGTCCACTATTGCCTTCGCCACTGCATCCCTCACTGCCTTGTATTCCTCTCCGTACACAAGAAACTGGTCCATCTGGCCTCCATCTTCATTCTGTTCACATCATGAATGGAATTAGAGGAGCAACACATGTAATATATCCAAATGGATATGGATATTATATGGATTTGGGATGTCTAGTCCAGGAATTGTCTAATAACTGGGAAATATTTGACTCCATGTTTTAGTAAAGACCTGCTGATGACAACTGCCACAAAAGGTCCTTGAGCATACAGTCATATATGTGCACAAAAAAATATGGGTCCAGTAGTATGTGAGATTAGCTGTGAACAAGCTGTCTGTTGGTCATGCACACACATACACACACAGGATCCATCACATGATCTCCTCCAGGTTTACGCCCAGTGGGGTGAGATGTTTACATTACTTTTTCTGTAGCATATTTACTAATGAATGGTGGTGTACCTGCTGACGGATCTCTGTAGGGAAAAGCCAACCGAAGTCTGGATGTGTCACCAGCGTCTGGATGGACTCGACACCCTGCCATTCGCTGAGCTTGCGGATCAGGTAAACGCGGTACCACAATCATTCCCACTGTCCTCACAGAGCTTAATCACCATGTTCAGGAAATCTGCTGCTCCATCTGGGACATTGTTGCCTGTAACAGTAATGTAGCCCAACAGACTCTTATTTTTTTTAACTACTAACTAATGGAAACTGTCAGCAGTCGTGAATTTATCTCTCACCAGACAGATTGTCACTGATGAGCTTGGCAGCCAGGGTGAGGGACAGACGCAGTCGTGCGATGTGCTGCAGATGTTGAATAGACACTGCTGCTGGAACAGAAGTGACTTCAGCCAAAAAGAAGCGCAGGAATTGTGTTTCACCACTGGAAAAAACCTTCAACTCATCAGCTTTGTCTTCCTGAGGCATTTTCTCCCACATGGAGTCCTGCAAAGAACATATGTTAAAGGAGCATCAGTTAAACTGTCATTTCAACTGACCTACATCAGCAATGAGAAGAAACAGAAACAACAGTGTGTGGTACAGCTGCCATCCACACTCCTGCAGAGCCCTTTCTGTCCAATTCAGATACTCTAATCAAACACTTTGTGGGAGCTGTTTTATTTAAAAATATGTATATTTTGCATATTGCATCAGCCCTAATTAACAAGCAGCCCACCCAAAAAAACTCTCGATGCTCCAGATGGCCAGTCCTTCATTACACTGATTGCATACATGGCCTCTTTGCACACTTTCATTTGAACTTTTTGAACTCTTCATTGGAAACTTCTTTCCATTTCAACACTATTTCACATGATAAAACACTACTGCTTTATCTTAATTTAAATGTTTTACCTCCAAGCAGTTGATGTACAAGGCATAAAGCTCTGCTTTATCCTCCTCATCCACAAATCTGCTGTCTTCAACAGATGACAAATGCTGCTGCAAAAATTCTTTGACTTCATCAAAGCTGAAACAAAGTTAAGTTCATCATACACTTCATACAATTCAGACAAACATTAAAAGGTGAATTAGAGGAGCTTAAAGCAATATTCCACCCCAGAACGATAATCCACTCAGTATGTACTCACCCCTATGCCGATGTGAGGATAGGTGAAGATCTTCAGTTCACAAAACAATCCTGGAGTTTCAGCAGAAAACAGGGTTGCAGCCAAATCCAGTACAATTGCAGTGAATGGTGACCACGGATAAAATGTAAAAAAACAGAACACAAAACAAACACAAAATGTCTCCATCCTGCTCATGTGGTGTAATCCAAGTGTCCGTGAGCCACGACATTAAAATTTAACCACAAAAGACGCCATTTACACCATGTTTTTAGCCGAAATGTCAACTGAAGCCTCTCAGACTTGAGCTGGATGCACAAGAGATCTCGCGATATTTTCATAAGTGCATCCATTAAGAGATATACGAAGTCTCGCGATACATCAATGGCATGTTTACATGCTACCTGGGAGGCTACAGTTGACATTTCAGCTAAAAACATGGTGTAAATGGTGTCTTTTGTCGTTAAATTTTAATGTCACGGCTCACAGACACTTGGATTACACCACATGAGCAAGGTGGAGACATTTTGTGTTTGTTTTGTTTCTTTTTTTACATTTTATCCGTGGTCACCATTCACTGCCATTGTACTGGATTTGGCTGCAACCCTGTTTTCTGCTGGGTTGCAGCCAAAACTCCAGGATTGTTTTGTGAACTGAAGATCTTCACCCATCCTCACATCGGCATAGGGGTGAGTACATATTGAGTGGACTATCGTTCTGGGGTGGAATATCGCTTTAGGATCATCTTTAGCGTCTAGACATTTTCTTCTTCAAATCTTTCTAAGTGAGTAAAGCAGCAATGCTGTCGAACACCTCTGCACTGTTGCTGACAGAGATGCCCTTTACTGCCAGACAGCACATCATTTAAATTCAGATTTTGAATTTTAACATTATAGTGTTTAGTATTTGGTTTACCAACCTGAACTTCAGCAGCAGCTTGAGGATCACAGATCGCACAACTGGGTTTTTATCTGGGGACTCGTTAAAAGGCGACAGATCTTTGGTGTAAATCTGTTTATGTTCTGGTTTGAAAGATGATTTAGAGTAAATATTAGCAATATATAATATTAACAAAAAACAAATATCAAAAAAACAAATATTACTAATAATCATCTTAATTTATTAAAATGTGTAAGTGTGTAAAAAGTGTAAAAGTGCAAGCAGTTACTCAGTATCAGGCAAAACCAGATTCATTAGAAAAGACAGAGAGAAGAGAGAAAACAACAATATTTCCTTTCATGTTTCTTTGACAGAAACTCTACAACAAGTGGTACCTGTCTCAACCATCAGGTAGGACAACAGGTGAGTGATGACACCTCTGGCTGGAGGTATGTTGTCCTTGAAGCACACAGTGGAGAGCAGATCAATGAAGAAACCATTGCAACGCCGCCTGAATTCTGCATTTTTCCTGATCGAAACCCTACAGAGTCACAAAAATCAAATGCATCATAAAAATTTAAAAAAATTAAGTGTTTTAACAGTATTTAGAACGTGTAACCACAAATGTGGTTAACTTTAGATTCCCCAAAAATTACACTGTAGCAGGCTTGTATGCTACTGTACTTCTACAGAGTGATACTGTGTTTCATGATGATGATAAAAAAGTGTATTATATACAGTTCTACTATGACGACACACACAGTGCACAAGCAGTTTGATTGCTAAAATAGCAAAGATTAAATTGCTATAACCTCCTTCAAAGGGAAGTGTCTGATAGAATATTAAAATGCCCTTTCCGCATGGTCAGCTGGATGGGTGAGTTATGCACAATAGAAAATCACAGTGATATCTGAGACACTGCTCAGTGTATGAGTGCTCACGTTTGTGCTGAGCTGCTAAGCGCTGGTGTAAAAAAGCTTCTGTGCACTTAATAACAGCAGTGGTGGAGTGAATAGATGCCAAGAATCAAATTCATGATGGCAAGCAACTGTGCTGCTTACAGTACATGTGCTTGAACAAGTGTCACCTGTTTTGGATCATTGGATTTTACAGGAGTTAAAATGGTAAATGACATATTTCAAAGGAGAAAAAAACTCACATGATATCTTCAGAAACATTTGGCTGAAAGTCACTTGGTAATTCCTGCCTGCAGATGGGACAGGAAGTCTGTCCTGCATCAAGGCTTGCCCTGATGCATGTTGAGCAGTAGATGTGATGGCATGACAGGCCTACAGGTTCCTGAGGCTCCCTCATGCACACCGCACACTGAAGTCCAAACCTTAAAAATGAAGCAAAATCAATCATCATGAAGTGTAGCTAAAGAACATTCTCCACTATTTCATTTTAAATAACTGAACAGCCAAATTAAGTCCTCACCTGATAATCTGATCACTTGCCCCCTGCTTACAGGATGTCAGTACTTTAATCACAGCTTCAAAAGCTTTCACTGATTTTACGTCTGAGTTTCCCTCCAGAACCTTAGAAATAGATGAAACCATTGGACATACATCTGACAAATAGCCACAATGGTGATTTTTCACTTTTTTTCAGTTAGCTAAACATCATGTAAAATATATAACAGAGATGTGGCAAAACGTGCAAACAGCTTGTAAACCATCATGAGACACCAAAATTCTACTCAAGGTAGAAGTATCAAAAAAAGATCCATCATATTTGATGTAGGCCACACTGCTAATGTCTATAATTTGTGGAATATATCAGTCATTAAACATCTACTCACCCTGCTTAAGGTTTGAATGTGATTCAGGACCAGTGTTCTGAGATGATTCTCAGCACTGGGGAAACCCAGCAGCATGTGATCCACAAACAATGAGAGGATGTAGATGCGCTTCCAGCTATCACTATAAAATATACAGTTTATAAATATCAATTAGTTGGTTGTAGAACTATATGCAGATTCACCATACTCCAAGGCAGTATTTTACATCAGGAAACCCTAGATGACGGTTTAAACAATCACCTCACTCATTACATATGTGGCCTTTGCGATGTGAAGTACCGCTACTGCTCCTATTCCCTGAGGGTTAATAAGCCTAATACTGTATTTCAAAATAATGTAATAATGTGTTATGATTTATGCAGAAGGGCTCTTTATTTCAGGCATGGTGGGCCGGCTAAACTTTAAAACACTGCAGGAAATCTTGCTCTGCTGTTTGAGCTCAAGTTGTCATTTTAATGTTATTCATTGAAAATGTCTGATACTCATGTTGTGGCACAAATCAGTAAGTACAAGTCATTAAGTAAGTAAAAAATGACTGAACCATTATTTTCATCACCTCTGAGGATCGAGGAAGAACCTCTCCACTTTACATTCTGACTTAGTGTCTCTTGTGTTTGTTACTGCAACAGCAGTGAATTAAGTTTTTGTCAACTGCAGTAATTTAGGGAATTAAAAGAGGCTTCATTTTTATCTGTACTATACACAGTGCACATGATCAATAAATAGTCTATCTGACTTTTTATTACTATGTGAAATATAAATCCTCCATGAATCCAGAGTCCCCAAGTCTGCTAACCTGCTTGTGATCAGATTGTGGGAGGGAACTAGAACATCTAGAAAAGACCAAATGGGCTGAGTATTTTACTCCCATTCCTGTGCATCACATCTTACCTGACATCATGGAGTATTTCTTTGCAGCGCTCTCCATATTGTTTGGTGTTATGATGAGCACAAATCAACTCCAAAGAGGCTTGCAGCCTCTTCACCTGCCTCAGCCAGTGCAGGCAGAGAGTATCTGTGTCTAAAGTGGGACACTCCAGACATTCAACACATGCTTTGGCTGCATGAATGTCTAAAACCTACAGGATAATAAAACAATTTGGATGTGATTCAGTATTTCTGCAAAATTTTAAAGAATTCTGTTAGGAAAACATAATGGTGTGAAAAATAATAAAACCAAAATTAAAGCTATATAATGATTACAGAATCAGTGGGTAGTCAGTATTGGGTTTTTGTTTTTGGGTAGTGGGTGGCTGTACATGATTGACTTTGTTCAGGGGTATGTCAATGATCAATAGTTGTATAATGCAGGAATATGCCTTAAAATTACTCAATGAAAAATAAAAACAAAAGATTAGCATAACCAGTCTTAAGTTTGTTGAATGGGTATAAATTTGTTATATTTTTGCAGCTGAAATTTGGTAATGTGTTTACCATCTCTGGACAATGTCTAATGTGCTGGTTTCTTCGTAGAAGAGAAACAACTTCAGGCTGAAGAGACATCATCCGAGAGAGGTTCTGAAGACGATTTTGGTAGAAATGGTAGGCGATGTGGATATGAGGAAGAGAAAGCTCATCCTCATCTCTTGTTCGTCTTCGTACTTCGTCAACACAACTGGCCAGGGCCTGACACAAGAGCTGAAGAAGTAATGCACAAGTAGATAAGTAATAAAGAATTTGTTTTATGAGTGACCACATTATGGTAAATTTGACTGAAACTTTTAAAAGGTTTGCAGAAAACCAATTTCTCCAATAATCAGAATGTAGCATCATGAAAAAAGGAGATACATGGTAGATGTTTGTTTATGTTTTTTAATTTTCTGCTACTCCTAGCTGTCACAATGTCTGCCTCTGTTGTTTTCATTTCACTGTTCTGTTTTTGATGACTGAGGTGTTTATTTAAATCAATGCTAAATTTTGAGGCAGTGGAATATTAAATTGGATTGTTGTATTTGACAGTACTGAATTGGATTATTGACAGAGAAATCATATACAGTGAAGTGTTTTGAGGAAGTAAGAGTAGTGGTATTGCAGCTAAGAGATGTAGTCGTCAAACACTCTATTTAGCCTCACCTGCAATTCTTCATCTGATGTTACTTTCACAGTCATGGAAACAAAATCCTGTAGGTATCTTTCGAAAAATTCTTTCTTCATTTTGTCATTCACATTTTTAGCCATGTAACTGCCAAGTGTAGTGTTCACAAACAACTCTTGGAAATGACCAGGAGAATGAGCTGCAAAGAAAAGTTGAGAATGCCACTAATGCGTTAGGGTTCAATCTGAAAAAGGGAAATCTTTCAAATACAAATCTTATAAAAAAAAAAAAAGAATGATAAGATAAAAAGCATACAGGATAATTCCTGGACAGAAGGCATTTGGATATATTACTTATACGGTGCAATACTTACTTTCATGTCTTGATGTTTGCATCATGAGTCCATCCAGGAAGTCTTTGATCCACCAGCTAAAGGGCAAGAGGCAGTGCATGGTGTTGCCACCTGTGATATGGCTTTGCACCATCAAGACACTGGAGCTGTCGGCGAGGCAGGATGCAAACATAATGAATGTAATTTTGCAAGTCAGAGAAATCACATTATTTATTTTTTAGCGAAACAGCTTCTAGTTGGTACTGTAATTTACTTGAATTTTTTTCTACAGTCAGTCTTCATTTCTAAAACTACAAAAAAACAAACTAATACAATGAAATCAGTGGTATGTTGTCAAGACTGTCTTCAGCATTCAGACCAAGAAGTAAATCAATGTCCAATTAAAGTATTTGTGCTGACCAGCTACCATGATACTACTCACTTGCTTTCTGCCCTCACATAAGGTATAAGGAGCATCTCTTTGCTTGCAAATATCTCAAGCCATAGGTTCCTGATGTCATCACACTCATTGAGCAGAAGGTCCAAATTGCAATCTCGGTCAATTACTGAGACCAAGTTGGCTAGAAGTGGAGTGACGACTGCTTGGATTTTCCTCCATAGTGTGTGCCTGTGAGAAATATTCACAACTTTCTTAATAATAATCGTAATAATCAGCTAAAGAGCTTGTTTAGCTGAGGTTTGCGCAGGTGCATTGTACATTCTAAACTAAAGCAAAATAAATTTAAATAAATGATGAACAAATGTCAGATAAAGATTGTATGCAAATATAACAAAGAAAATGGTTACACGGACTGCTAGGGTAAGGGATATAATGGAGAGACCTACAGGAAAGTTCCCCCCTCTTGAAGAGCATTGACATTAGATGCCTCGGTTAGAACCCAGCTTTTTGGATTAGGGATGTTGGCCTCATAGTCCTCTAACAGCAAGTGGAGACGCTTCCTCAGAATGTTTGCAAACACACCTTAAAAACAAAATACATTTACAAGATGCATTTTCACTGCATACAGTGTACATGTATTTCATGATAGCTCGATATCAAAACAGGAGCTGAATTATTTTCTAACCTTGTTTCTGACTTTCGTCGAGAAGTGTGAGCAGGTTCTCAACTCTCTTTGTGCTAAGTTCTCCACTGTCTGCTGCATCTCTGAGCATGCTCACTGCACTCTGCACACAGCTCCTCATCAGATCTGTTGTATCAAATACATCTCCCAACACCTGCAAAAATATGAAGAATAAATAAATTAACAACAGCATCCCACCATCTGAAAAAAGGAAAATGCCCTAAAAGCAAATTATGCCAACACAGTTCAGAGGCCATGAGTACTGACTAGCAACTGGCTAACTGATTAATTTTCAGCTAGTGATCAGGTGAATGAATTAATAAATGGTGTGTTAAATAATAATAATATTAATATTCCGAATCTATGAGGTGCTTTCTATCTATCAGCCAGTACCCAAGTGTTTTAAATATGTTTTAAATAATCTAATTTGCAGCTTTGGCATCACTTTTGAATAAAATTTTGAATTAAGTAAAGTCACCAGAATCATTTGAATATAAAACATCTGACTAAGCCCTCTCCGCTTCTTTCTCTCGCTTTGTCTCAACCCAATCAGTCACGGTGGATGGCCGGCCACCCTAAAGCCTGGTTTTGAGTAGAGTACGGTGTAGAACTGCTCTATATGAAAAGTGCTCTGCGATAACTTAATGATTTGGTGCAACATAGCAAATAAAATAAAACTAAATTAAATTCTGATGACCTATTATAATAAACTTTTCTCAAGTCAAAAGCATCCTAACAAAGGGTTAAAAGGCTGAGAACTCTAACCATTCTAATAATTTTTCACACAGGCCTACTTCCAATATCTTCTATATCAGCCATTGATCCTTTGTGTTTGATTTAGAGCTGACCTTGCTCTGTTAAACTACTTGTTATGCTAGGTACATTTTGCATTACCAATTACAAATAATGTAAAATAACATAACAGAAGTAAAAGAAAAAGTGTGGCCAATTATTAACTTCTACAGTTAGTTTGTACTTAACCATGCATCAGAGATTAGTCAATTGCTCTCTTGTTCTTCTAGGTTTATGAATATGGGTATTAAATTACACTTACAGTGGAGGCATCATTTTGTGGCACACTCAAGTACTCTTCTGTCTCCATGGCTTGAAAACAAAGGGGATTATAGGTGAATTTATTCATTTACTTGAAATATATAACATTCTTTAGAAAAGAAATATTTTTGATTACCCTCATCTGGATCTGCAAAAAATTCACTTATGCGTAGATTTTTCAAGGACTGAACATCAGATACAAACTCTTTTGATCTTCTGAGATCATCAATGTGAACAGACCTCCAGGGACCTAGAAAAAAGTCAGATCAATGAAGACACAAATTTCAACTGTTGTTTGAATATAAAAGGTGCAACATAAATTAATTTTTATCATTACTGTTGTTGTTGTGTTAATAAAGCATACAACACCGCCAACCTATATAGATCAATTTGTTTGTCATGTTGTGTGTGTGTGCGTGTAACAGCAGGACTAACCGCCTTGAAACCCAACATAGGAAGTCCCACCCTCGATTCGAGGGAGTTTCGTGACAAAGTACACAAATGTCTTTGTGTTGTCAGCAGTGGCCCACTTGTTTATTTCATTGATGCAGGAATACCTGAGAAATTTAAGTGTAAATAAAAGAAAAGAGTGAACAAATGAGAGCTTTTAGAATAATGTTAGAGAAAGATGTAAAAGAAAGTAAATGCATGAAAATCATCAGACTCACTTTGCTGAGGAGAGAAGATTTCTTCTGTAGGAGTCTTCATCAAAGTCTGTTTGGATAATGAGCACTTTGTCTGCAGTTGCTGAGCCAAGAAATTCCCTAATACCAGGACATAGGCATGAGTTACATTTGCAAAGATGTCTTGAAAAGAGTGATCACTTGACAGTCGTATGTAGGCCCACATGACTACTCAGTATAATGCACAGTAATATCACTTTTATGATTGTCCTGAGAAGAATCACAACAAAACAGCACAAGGATGTGGGAAAAAGCAATTGTCTAGTTAGAGTGAAATGAGCGCCTTGGCACCACACTCTTTATACTGTACACACCTGATTTTCTTGAGGAAAGAGTACTCTGTGTCAAACTGTTCCAGTGATAGCAGCCTGATATGATCAAGGTTTATCACATTCTGCAGTTGTTGAGCGTCTGTTGCAGTCAGTAGCCTGGAAAATGTTGTGACCTTAAAAAAACAACAAAGAACTAGGAATTACAAAATATGAATACATTTCTCATTTGCTAGTACTGTATTTTAGATTTCATTTCTTGTTTTAATGCACATTGAAATTTCAGCCTTCAACGGGCTTTTACCAATATTAAATAGGAACTGCAGTTGTACTATGTACTGTAAAATCTGAAATAACTTAAACATTCCACTTCCACTTCACATGAAAATATTTAAAGATGGGTAAAAAGGTAAGTCAGGTTGTGCCCTATACAACCAAAATTTGACTTGTACCTAGATACATTGTTATCTCTCCCCAGTTTTAGGTGTATCTCTGCAACTGTTGACTGACAGTGAAAACTGATGACTCTTAAGAAAAGAGGCCCTACACCAAAACGTAACATATACCAGTGATTATGTTGACATTTTTTTCCGTTAAACTAAGAATGAAAATTACATAAATGGACCAAGATATGTAAGGTATTTGATAATAAATAACAATTACCTCAGTGAAGAAGAAGCGGGACTGTTCCACCTGCTTTGTGTGATAGACAATGTAGTCTCCCAGTGAATTGTGCATCTCCTCTTTAACATATTCTTTCATTAAATGTTCTTTCTCTTCATCAGGCAGTCTGGATTTGTCCAAACGAACAACTGAGTCTGGAGTGGCACAGTTGAGCAGAATGACTTTGGCTTTGTCCAGAATGGTCTGAGCATCTGTTTCAACACTTTGATTCTCTGTTACTTGCAGGACCACAGAGGAGCATGTGTCTGAGTGGTAGCCAATGAAGACATCACTTGGAACATATTGCTTTTTCATGGAGTGGTGGCTACTTAATGAGACAAAGTCATCAACCCATGTCTGTAGTCGTCCGGCAATGTACTTCTGCTCATTTCTGAGCACAGTGTTGATGTCAAGGTAGTGTTTCTCCAACCTGTTAATCAGTGGGATTGGAAACTGCTCATAGACCACCTCTTTCTCTTCAATGACTATGAGCCTGAAGTTTTTGTGAACTCTGCATTTCACACGATGTGTTCCTAATCCAAGATCAACATACTTTTGACCCCCTAAGGTCACATAGTATTGGTTGAGAGCATCATACAGACTTTCGTACAGATTCTGAAGGTTCAGAAGCACAACTGTCTGTCCGGTCTCCATGCAAACCTTGACACGATTGATGTTCCTACAAATCTGCGTGTACTCCTGATCCTTTGGGAAACTAGACCCAAAGATGATCTCTGGATGGATTTGGTGAGAGAACAATATCTGCTGGAGAATCTGAAGCGCAGCATAGTTTTTTGTGAGGATTAAGAGGTAACGACTTTCATCCACTTGGCAAGCTGGAGAGATGCTTTGATTGACCAAATCATTGGTGGTGATGCTGACATTTGCAAAGTCATCTTTGAGTACTTTGCTGAATATGTCCATCACATCCACATTATCTTTTCCACTGAAGTTTCTCAGGACTGCACCAGTGATTTCATCTGCGGTGGGACTCTTATTACTGGTTTTGGTAATTGAAAATACCATCTTAATCAGACTGTAGAAATCCCGCAGACCAAAAAAACCTTTGCCTTCTTTGCATACAGTCATATATGCTTTTGCAAAGGGCTCAAAGAGGTGTTTGATCTTTTCAAGAACCTTGTCTTCAGACTTGCATATCCCTTTAGCACTTTTGATGAGCTCTTTCTGATTTGGATCTCCACGGGACACAAATATTCCACGATTCATCTTGGCAGGGTCAAGTGCCCAGTTGGAAATTCCAATGAACCCAACCCTTTTGTGAGGTTTTGGCTCATCATCAACACAGCCCTCTTCCAATAATGGGTGCAGTGTTTTCAGTGGCATTTTAGGAGAATCTTCGGCCAATCCAATCTCATCAAGAACAACTACTGAGATGTATTCATCCAAGTTTTTGCTTTCCTGAAAGCGGGCACACTGTCTGAACGTGTTGATGATTCCCTCAGGAGTTGAATGTGGGCTGCACTGAAAAGATACCAGATGTATCTGCTTCAGCCTCTTGTAGAGTTCAGAATGTGAGGCAGGGCCCTGCATTGCATCTGCAACTAGGGTTTTGGACAGTGATTTGGAGCTCCCTGGTTTACCAACAATAAACAAGGGAATTCTTAGCTCAACACAGATCACCATCATGAAGAAATTTTCTTTCAAAGCCTCATTTCTGGCTATTGTCTTATCCATGGGTACGCCATTGAGGAGGAGGTCTTGCATGATTTGAATTTCCTGCTGTACTCTCTGTATGTTGTATTCACGAGGAAGCAACTGGCTGATAGTTCTCTGATACAACTTTTTGTCCTCCAAGCAGGACTGATAGCACACTGCGGTGGTCATCACGAGTGACCAGATTACTCTGTCACTGGCAGATAGAAACATTGTTGTGTTTTTTTTCTTCTGCAATCGCTCTTGATAGAATGTACTCAGTTCCCTAGCAAACATGGGGTGGTGTTTATGGAACCACACAAACACGTGCATGCAACGTTCAACATCCCTCAAACTGACAAAGCTGCATTCATCTTTCCTCTCCCTCATGAACTTTTGTGATGATGACAACACCTGAGTTATAGTTGGAATATGGTGCTTCTCAATCAAGTTAGCCTTCACCTGTCTTTGCACTATTTGTTCGATGTACATTTGCTCTGTCGAGTCATTGAGTTGCCCAAAGTCCCAAACAAGAGGAATCATGCTGGGTGGTAACACATGTACACGATACACGAGCTGGCGGAGAGGGATAGAGCCAAGTCTTTCATCAGTCTCCTCAGCCCTGACCCGGTAGCCCAGTCCAGATGCCTCTAGCCTTTCAATCATCTTGTCTGTATGCTTTCTGTAGGGGTTGCATGCAGCAACAATCTGTAGTCCTGTTTGGAAGCCAAGTTGTTGTCCCTGCACAGTGTTATCACAAATGACCTCCTTGATGCTGCTGATGGCTTCTGTGGTATTTGCCTCATCAAAAAAAAGGACAGAATCAAATCCATGATTCTCTGTGTTGGTCCTTGCAAGAGTTTCTGCTTCCTTCACTTTTTCATATATCATTTCTGATGTGGTTCCTCCATGAACCTTGACCAGTTTCATGTTTTCTGCCGCTGCTCCACACCTTCTCAATTCACACATAAACTTGATGAGCCTTGTCTTACCACATCCTGTCTCACCCATTATGATGACTGGGATGCCACACCTAAATCTCATATGGATTGCCATCATTTTGAGGATATTATCGGTGGTCAGTTCATATGTTTCATCAGGATCTGTTGGCCATTTGATGCCAAGCACACTGCAGAGATGCTCAATCTTGTCAGCTCGAGGAAGCTGATCAAAGTCCCTATTAAAAGGGACTCTCTGAAGCCTTAAGCCATTGTACAGCTCTTGAGTCATGATGTTTCTCTTGATCACTTCCCTTGTTAAGGGATTTATTGCATCAACCCCTTTCTGGTCATTAAGCTTCAGGTGAAATCCAATGAAAGTCATGGAAATGCGGTCATCATTAAAAAAGATGTATGGATGTGGCTCAGATTCCCACCTCTTTCTAATGAGGAATGGAGCCAAGTCTCTTTCATTAAGCTCACTGATGTCAATTTGTTGCCTCCCTGGGCTCTGGTCAGTGATGCAGAGTGATGGGGTTGCAAAGTCTTTGGACATCAAGATCATGAACTCAACGACAAAGTTTTTGAACCCATGAAGAGTGTCTCCAACAAACTCAAATTTGCAGAAGTCTGAATTCTCACAGTCTTGCAACTGAAGATTAAGGAACCAGACAAAGTTACGCAGCTCTGCCCATGATGGATCTATTATTCCACAGTAGATTAAGAGTATCTGAAGACACTTTGCATGAGTCCCTTCAATGCCCTTGTAGGTGAAGTTGTCAAGATTGTCACTGTTGTGAAAACGTGTGAGGTACTGGTATGGTCTTTGATAAGTTTCACTCTTGAAATATTCATCATCCATGAGGGGGTCGTCAATCTCCATGTCAGTGTTTTCCTCTCTCCTCATTTCCAAAGCTATAACTTCCTTCGGTGGACGACAATACACCTTGGGGAAAATGTCTGAGAATGCGAAGTTTTCCTTTCGACCCTAAAAATATACAAATATAAATATTTAAGTTTAGAATCCATCAATCCAACCTCATCCTCTCATTCAAAGTTATACCCCACTCGCCTAACAGTCACCAAGTGCAGCAACTGGAATTACTTGTATCATGCTTGTCCTGCCTGCCTGAAACTGAGATAAAATGCTAAGATTCTGACAGAATGTGGTTGTATGTATCTACATTGCACAGCACACAGGTAAACTTTTGAGATCTGTGTTATAAAAACATTTCAATGAACAAGGATGCAGTAATTGTACCGATAATAAAATGAAAACAAAAGAATTATGTGGTATGATTTCATTAGATGATCAATGCACAAACAGTAAATCTCAACTTACAGATCTGGTGGCATATCTGTGCTGATAATTTGTGGATTCCAGTAACTCAATGATGTACAAGTGTTTGTGGCTGCAGCGCCACATTCGTCCTTCTGAATCCATCAGGTACCCCAAAAAGAAAAGCTTGAATAGAAATTCTTTCAAGCCTTTTTGTACCTGGGAATTATAATTTGCATTATTAGAAAAAATCTTAATCATATTAGATACAGAACCACATTGTTTAAAAAAATCAAAGAACTTTCATGATCATGGTTATATAAACATTGCTTACCGAGGATGTGACATCAAAGTGAAATAACTTGAGATCTTTTTGTTTTGGTGTGTCATACAAAGACTGGGAACCTTGTGGTCATCAATCTCACGTTCAGTTAGTCGGATGCACTTCTTAAATGCAGTTCCTTGTTCAACACCTCCCTCCAGTTTTTCATACAATCTCTGGACATACAATGACTTGCCTAAAATGGAGGAATAACCATATATCATAGAGCTGACTAAAATAATGACAGTAATGATAATAATTGAGTGGGATATGCAACAGATGTATCTAAAATAAGCAAAAATTTTGTTCCAACAAGCCCTCATGCAAGAACCACTCATACGAACAGATTTGTTCTTAAGTGGTACGTACGAGTGATTTGAGAGAACTTGTGGCATTCACCATTTTTCACTAATGATTGCATATTTCATTAGTGTGAAGACATTTTGAGTTACAAATTGGTCCTCATAATTATGTTGACATTATTCTGTTGGACTACATTTCTAATTCAAATATATAAATTTACATATAAAGCCTCTCATCCTTCATTCAATGATCTATTATTGTCTGCTGTCAGGTGTATTGGCCGTATATCTGCACAAGCAGGTTTATAAAGTCTAGTCCAGGTGAACATCCTCACTTATTCTGTCCTCTGTCTTTGTGATGAAAACTTCCCCTTAACTCTCTACTCTCATTGCAGTCATTGATTGCCCCTTACTGTGGCTGTGGCGAGTCATTTTTTTTCTCTTTAGTCATTTTCATATTGAGACGTTTCTTCTTTTTTCAGTGACAGTCCAACCGTCAGGTAACACAGCATTAACAGCACTCGCTTTTCCTGTTTATTTGTTTTAGCAGGTCTTTTAATTCCACTGCAGACACTGTTAAAATGATAGATTTTCCTTTATGGATCTCTGAAAGCAGGACGTCAAACTCCAAACTCGTAGAGTTCTTTTTTCTCTTCAATGCCATTTTCATGAATGAACACTTCCCGACATATGGAGCAGGAAGCACAGCCACATATGGTATTATTGGGGCGTTAATTATGCTAATTTACAAGTCTCATGCACGTGCACTCAAATATGAACAGGTGGATAATTTACAGTTTTCTGAAGTTACGAGCGTTTGCTGAATCTGATGCGGCGTGTTCGTACAAGCCCTTCATACAAAAAAGTGAGAGAAATTTAAGACAAGAATACCTCTTGCATGAGGCCCACTGAACAATCAATGCATTTTTAAGATAATTCTCAATATTAGAAATCTTTTCTACTGAAGATTATCATTATTGCTTAAATACTTGAAAAAATGCTGGCACAGGTTCACACATTGTGCTTTGTGTCCCAGTGATATTGTACACAAATGCATAAGGCAAGCATAATTTAATACATGCACTGCTCTAAAATGCAAGTAAGATTGCTCACATAACAACCAAAAGAATTTCAAACGATCATCATCTTGACCAGAAAACTTTGCCAAATGTACAAATTAACACTTTAGGCCCTTTCTTATGCTGATCTAAACCACAAGTGGAAAGCGTGAGGTGCAATGGATTTAAGCTGGTCTAAGGCGCAACTGTTTTTTACTCCAATGCGATGAGCACAGGACCCGCCCATGGCTGCACAGACCAGACACAAGTGCATTTATTATCTTGCGGATGTGGCACAATGGCATAAGACAGCAAATCCACCTGTGCCTGGTTTTGTGCTGGGTGTAAGATAGGGCCCTTTAAATTAAAGGTAGACTTGTGCAATTATAGGAAGTCATCTGGATGCAATGACGTCAGTGTAACTTAAAGTTAAATAAACAGGTAGTCTTTCTCAAGTTCCGATTCTCAATATTTATTGTATAACGCATATGCATCATAGAAAATACTTTCGTCTTACTATTATTATTTTTTTAGTTTGTTTTGTTAATTAACTATCTGCATAATTCCCTTACATAAAACTGGCACAGAGTAATCCATGATATGAGAAGAAATACTATTGTACATGTGGTACTCACCTACTCCTGCACGCCGGGAGGCAACAATGCCAACAGAATGGCCACCTTTGAACAGAGCATTCTTGTGGTCTGAGTGGACAGTGTAATGCCTGGACAAGTACTTCTGCATTCTGTCCAATGGCTCTTGTGGCACAAAGTCTCTTTTGAACTGACTAAATGCAGTAGGAATGTAAGTGTGCTCCCTGTCAGAGCTGCAAAAGATGACTAGCCTGTAATCATGTTTAAACTCAGAACGCAGTTTCTGAAAACACTTTTCCATTGCACAGCTAACGTCATAGGTTAGTTGGTCTCCCCAAAGCACTGTGTAAATCTTCTGGCCAATGTCACCTGGTGTGAGACATCTCCTCAGGAAAAGCTCTACTTGCTCATAAGATGTTGCAGGGGTACACAAGAGAACCTCATCATAACTCGGCAGTGGCTCATAGTCACTGGTCATGTACAAGCAGATACTTGCAGTCAGGACCTCATCGTGTGGGCAGATTATGAGATTAGGCTGGTTTGAGAGGAGGCCTTTTGGGAGCCTTCTTCTGAGTGAACTGTCTTTTGTCTCTGAGAGTACTGGTTCTTCCCATTCAGTTTCATTTTGGTTTTCAGTGACAGTCATCATTTTTAACAGACCTCCTAAACTCCTGATGTCCAAAAGGTCATGGAAAAATATTCCCTCATTCTTCATGTAGCCATTCCACAACTCTTCCAGTTCTTTCAAACCAACAGTCTGGTCTTCCTTGTCTGCTGGCTCATCTGCTGTAAAATGACTCACATTTGCTGAAGACATATCACGATCATCCTGGTGAAGAAAGTGACTTCGAAAATGAACATCTTCATTAATCCTTTTTCGAGGTTCAAATTGGAAATGAAACCTTCTCCATGTGCTCCAGACATCTGATGTTGTGCAGTTTGGTTTGATGAAAGAGAGCATCATCAAAGCCTTGTCCTCTATTTCTACATTCAGATTTGTTGGGGTCACAACACTGCACAGGTAGAATATTTGTTCTGCTGTGAAGTAGTTTAAGTAGTAGTGATCAGATCTCTGTTTGTCCATAAAGTTCCGCCAGTCATCAAGAAACAACTCCATCTTCTTGGACAGTGCCGGAAGTTGTTCAACTAGACTTCCACGTACTTGGAAGCAATGCCGGGTCTCGCAAAAGTTGATTTCCATAATGATACATGGGTCACTCTGAGTTTTACAAAATATCTTAGCTTCCCAACACCTGAAGAGTGGGTTCCCTGCAGCATAAAGATCTACAAATGCTTTGGCAAGTCTTTGGACATTGTCAAACACCTGAAAATGAAGAAATAAAGTGAGATTACAGGCAATATAAAAAACCCACAACATTCCATCAATTTACAAAGAAAGCAGAGCTAAACTATAAATCTCCTATCACAAAATACAAAAATAATACATATATTTAATATATAATACCTCAGTGAAGCATTCCACTTCACTCTGATTTTGTTCCCCTCTTCCAGACATGAGCATAAGCTTATTTTGCAATTCTTTCAGATCCTCATAGGTACATGTCATGTTTCTCTCAGGTCCGTCCTGAATTTGTAGCATCAGGGAAGTCTCTAAAGTGAGCTATGGAGAAAGGGAAAGTCATTATAACATGAACTACATTGGCATGTTTATTTCTAGTGCAGTTCTTAGACCGAAGTCTGTCATTAAAAGAAAAACAAATGTAATTTTTTTGTACTTTTTAGGTCTCTGTAAAAATTAAAAAAACAACTACTACAACATCAACTAGTTAAAGTCTATGTAAAGTAGCAATAAATGTGTGTTCTGAGTTTGTCACACCACAGAAACGTGTTATTAATCACCCAGCCAAATTTGAATGATTGAAAAAACTGCTAAGCATATAAAATTAGGTCTCAAAATAATTAAAAAATGATCAGTTTTCTCTGCTATGAGACGCTGGGGGTGTACGCCCACGTACGGGAGGGTTCCCGCCTCCGTGTCTGTACAAGGAGGAGACAATGGTCGCTAACGCTGGCAGCCTCATTGTACTGACCAAGCCCTACTCGTTTGAGCCACCAGAGCCAGACACTGACCTACGTTATGATCATCCTCGTTCCTCACAGTCTGCATCAGAATAGTAATTTATTTATTCCATTTATAAGCACACAAGGCAACTTTTACTCTCTTTGGTGTGCACATAATCCTGCCGGCATCACCGCCCGCAGGATAATGAAAACACCACAGATATGTCGAAGTGACACAAGCGGAGCAGACAGTGACTGATGGTCGAGTCTTGAAGGGAACCCCAGATCCGCAGAAGATCTCGCGAGAGTGATCATTTTAATTTTTATCATAATGAAGGAACAACATACAACAATCTCGCGAGAATTTCACAAATCAAGGGTTCCCTTCCAGACAGGACCGAAGAAAAGCATTTCAGGGTTCCCCAAACTCTATAACACAACATGAAAAGCAGACAACAATCTCGCCAGTGAACGTTATGCATGGCAGAATGTGAACAGTCAGGTTGGGTCATAAGATTTGTGAATCATATAGTTTATGAACTTCAGCTATTTCCAGAGCTAATGTTAGTTAGCTATTTGTATATCAGGTAGACAGGTCGTAGCGGTTGTGGCGCTGTGCTTTGCCTCTCTGCACTCTACCTCGCGGTGAGTCCGGGATAAATTTCTTATCATGTGAAGGCCCCTTAAATAAAGTCACCAAACTGCTACTCTGCACACTGTGGCATCCAGGGAACATGCATGCATGTGGTGGATGAGGCATAACTGGTTAGATAGCTAGCAGCAATCTATCATCAGTGCTATCTGACTCATGAGCAAGCAGGAAAACCGCCGAGGATACTGCGCTGTAGGTTTTTATATTGCTGGAGCAGCAGGGGCGGGTTTATGCTAATGGAGCTGTGATACGCAGCACAGCTTCCATTTCAGAGCCGCCCACAAAATCCTGAACTCGGAAATCTTGAAACACAATTTGAAGTCTAGCTCCACAATTCAATTCTAAATAGTTGGGAGGCTTATTACATGTTTTGAGCAATACATTTATGACCTACATAATGTGTTTAGAAGAAAATGTCCAAATTCCCTTTACAGGGTCTTTAAGAGGGACAACCCCAATTCCGAAAAAGATGGGATGCTGTGTAAAACGTAATTAGAATGTTATGATTTGCAAATCCTTTTTGATGTGTATTTGATTGAATATGGTACAAAGACAATATATTTAATGATAAAATTGATAAACTTTATTGTTTTTTGCAAATATACAATAATTCTGAATTTGAGGCCAGTCACGTATTCCAAAGAAGGGCACCAAAGGACTGGGAAAGTTGTGGAATGTTCAAAAAACACCTGTTTGGAATATTCCATGGGTAAAGAGGAAGCACACAATTTCAAAGAATTTATGTGTTTCTCCATCCATAATCCATAATATCAGAGAAGTCTCAGCACAAAAGTGGCAAGGCCAAAAACCAACACTGAATGCCTGTGACCTTTGACCCCTAAGGCTGCACTGCATTAAAAACCACCATAATTATATAAAGGATATTACTACATGAGCTTGAGAACACTTCAGAGAAATGCTGTTAATCCTGAAAGTTACCTTACAAACCACAAATCTTGCTTCATTGTACAGGGCCCTGGAGGGGGGTCCTTGGGAGGAAAAATTTGCCTGATCTGAATCTTAGTGGTGCTTTGTTGTTAGAGTTCTGTGCTAATCATGGATTGGCCATTGCAAATACTATGTTCGAACATGGTGGTTCACAAGTTGGTTCATAAGTGTACTTTGAAGCAGACCATCTTAAGCCAAAGATCAAGCATTGACTTTGTGGTCATAACATCAGATCTGCAGCTGTATATCTCAGACACTTAGGTGAAGAGTAGAGCAGAGCTGTAAACTGATCACCACCTGTTGGTGAGTTGAATCAGATGGCCGGTGAGGCTGCCATACAGACCTGGTAATCACAAACATTTAATGTGGTCTTCAACTCTCACCTCCCAAAGAAATTTGTGTGCATCCCAGGGGAGGCTAGGGACATAAATCTGAGTGGGCCATGTTCAAAACGTCCATTGGGGGAGCAGTTACTAGAAGTTTTGGTCAGAAGGTCACCAGTGCCTGTCTTAGACAGAAACCTAAGAATACTGGTGTCGACCAACAATGAGGGAGGCCAGACTACTCCCACTGGGCTGGGAGTAAGTTGCTGCCACAAGTGAGTTCAAGTATCTCAGGATCTGGGTTTGTGAGTGAGGGCAAAGATGGACAGGTGGATTGGTGCAGCACCAGCAGTAAAGCAGCTCCTGTACTGGACCGTTATGGTGAAGATAGAGGTGAGCTGGAGGGCAAAGCTTTTGATTTATCAGTCAACCCATTTTTCAGCCCTCAGCTATTGGCATGAGCTGCGGGTACTGACCAAAGGAATTGGATCACAGATACAAGCACCCTTAGGGCCAGATCCTCAAAAGGATTGCACTGCTTTTGCGACCGCTAAACCTGTGCAAATGAGAGAAAAAAAATAGCGTGCAATCCACAAAGCACACGCAAAGGGTGAAATGCGCGCAAACTGAACACAAACTGCGCTGCCACTCCTAGCTGCGCCGCTCCAATTTGCATGCATGTAAATTAGGGAATATTCATAAATTCAGCGCAAAATTGCCCCCTTCCTATGCAATTAAGCCTCATTGCAAATACCACCTAATCCACAAAGACCAGCGCTAATTGCCACAGGCAGTAAAGCGGTGCTATTTAACGCCAGTGAGACCCATGTATTAACTCCGTGCAATTTCTCTTTCTCCCTCTATCACTCTCTCACGCAAAATGACTCTCTGTTGCAGTGAGATCTTTAGACTGGAGTTTGGATGTATGCAGGGTTCGAATTACACGATGGCTTTTGGGGGAGCCCTATTGTCCTCCTCGTCGTCGCTGACGTTGTTGACGCTCCAAAATGTAAACAAGTTCGGAGTGGAGGCATTAAGGCAAATAGACGCGTCATGCTCTCAGTGCGCGTTCTGCCGAGTCAGACGCCTTCAGTGCGTTTTGGCCTCAATATTAAGGTCATAATCTGATCTTTGTGAGCGTAAACTAATGTGGAGAGATCTTAAATTAACTCACGTTTGTTTTTACATGGGACAATGTCATGAAATGTCATAGAAACAGCTGTTCTGCTTCGTGCATCTCTCTCTCACACAATCTCCTTACTGACTGTCCTTTCGGCTCTGTCGTTTCCCTTCTGTCTGTGGATTGTTAGAATCGGGAGAAAGTGGAATGCAGACCAAAAGTTATATTTGCAACAACGGAAAGCTAACAGGAATCAAAGTAACATGTTAAGTCTATCTATCGGTTAGCTCTGCTCTGTGTCAGAACCACGGACAGCACAGCAGTCATGGCGCACACAACAGTGCACTCAGCATTGTGTTAATTAGTGACAATACATAAAATGTGTGAATAAACACAAAGCTTTGCCATATTTTCATTGTTATTATTTATTTCAGGACCATCATATATTAGAGCTCCCCCAAATGTCCCAAATGAGGCTTTCAGGATCATGTCCTTTTTAGGTGCAGCTCCCATAGCTAATTCGGACCATGGATGTATGTCTCTGCACCTCCAAAGTGAGGACTTTGAGTTCTCGGTCTGTAATTTTTTTTTTTTTTCTGTCTGACTCTGCCATTGTCGTGTCAACTGTGATCTTGGAACAAAGCCACTTATATGCCAAGCGGCTTATTGCAATCAGAGGCGCAAATTGCGCTCAGCTGCCAAACTTTGTGGGCGTGTTAGCGCCGGCATATGATTAGAGCAAATTCTTTTGAGGATAAGGCGCTCAAACAGGGCAGATTGTGTGAGCTAATTCTGCGCAAATAATGGCGCTATTAGCAGGAGCAATCCATTCTTTGTGGATCTGGCCCATAGTCTATATCCTCCGCAAGGTGCCTGGGCTCACCCCTTAAAAATAGGGTGATGAGCTCACACCCAGAGCAAGCTCAGAATTAAGCCATTGCTCTTCTGAATTAAAGAGCGACTTGAGGTGGTTCTCAGCCTTGGATCAGGATGTTTCCTGGGTGCCTACCCCTGGGAGATTCTGGGGTTGTCCAAGTGGTAGGAGACCCCAAAGTAGACCCAGAAAATGCTGGAGGGATGATGTACCTTATCTGGTCCGGGATTGGCCCAGGATCCCCAGCATGACGGGAAAATGTTGCTGGTAGGGGGGACGATTGGACTATGAATTGATGGATTGATGGATGGATGGAAAACTGATTATGATGAAATGTAACAATAACTGTTACAGTTTTGTCAATCAGTATTTTTTCAAGGATGAATGCAAAATCTCAGCACACCTGAAGGCACAGGTGCGTAGGAAGAGGGCGTGACCCAAAACGTGTCCACAGTTTTGACCTTCGGTGTGACCTTCATCAGACATGATGAAGGTCACACCGACCGAAACGTTACGCCAATAAATTTATGAATGAGAGCGATACAGTGTGCGGGAACCTTTCATTGATTCTGTAGTCAATCAGTATTTTGTCTTGTTCTTTCGAATGTATTGATGATTTATGTTGTCCATTTGTCTTACCCGTTTCTGGTCTTGAGCCTTGATGGTGTAAATTCCTCTTTCATTGATGGATGTAGCCAGGTACAGAGATGAAAATTCAACAGATCCATGGCTTTCCTTTACAGTCTTTAACCATTCCAGATGTCGTGCTGTATCCAACTGAAATCAGATACCAAAGAAATAAATTCTGAATGTAACTGTAAGTAGGCTACACTAATTAATATTCTTGTGTGTTTTCTACAAATGGCTAATACAATAAATGTACAGTTGCCATGTATCTATTCTATGGATTTGGATTTTAAAAAAAAGCATACATAGCAAACTAGGAAGCTAAGCTCTTCTCAGAGGATACACCTTTTATCCCTAAAAGCCTGAACAATAGGTGTAAAATGTTGAATGTGAAAGTGATTAAAGAAAAACTTTTTCACTTACAAATAATTTGGTTTAGACAATATAACAACTTAGTTATTTTTGACTGGTTGTGGTGTGATTGTAGTAGCAATTTAGTGGGTGGTAACATAAAGAGTTGCATCTCACCAGCTTCATTGGTATTTTTCTGTCATTTTCAAGTGCTTTCCACAATTTTGACAAGGACTCTTTGAAGGCATCAAAATCAGAGTCCTGCTTCAGTCCATACAAAATGGATGAGTAACCAAGGACAGCATCATGAAAACAGGCCACTCGATCCACATCCAGGTCATTCTCTCCAGCAGAGATGGATGCCAGGTCAACAAAGACTTTCAGCTCATTGATATCTGTAATTAAAAATTTCTTTAAGCTAATACAAATTGTTGTGATTAACACTTAGTAACAAATATGTTATTTACTGTACCTTCAAGTGCTTCTTTAACCCACAAGACAAATTTTCGACTCTGGCTGAGTTTCTGAAGACATTGCCTGCGATCTTCCGTAATGTCCATCAGAATTTTTTGGGCCTTTATGAAGCTATCATCTATGCAATTCAGGCTGTTTTTCTTGAAGCCAGCTTGATTCTGGAAAAAATACATTACAGTACGAAATTTTTGAGGATGGCTGTATAAACACCTACTTCACATAAAAGTTTACAGGAAGTTGATTATCTTCATATAATCTTATCTAAATGGTATAGGATGGTATATGGCTATTATCAAGTTATTCAAATTTCCATTTCACATTTCAATCTATATAGTTTTCAAAGTTTTTCAATATTTCATCAGAGTATGAATACCTAATTACTTACTGAGGGAAATACACGCTAATATGTTCATTACCATGTGCATCTAGAAAATACATTTTCAATTAGGAAGGACCAGCGTTTTTAAAGAACAGATCTGCACTTAACTTCCTAACAAATCGCTGGGAAACATACCATTTGCAGCAATTTCTCCAGTACGCTGAAGTCTCCTTCTGAACATATTGTGTCTCTGATGTCCATGATGATTTTGGCAGATTCCATTGCAAGATGAAGATCATGGTACTGTTTAATCTGCTGAATCCTTCCTCCGATCCATTTTCTGTTATCAGATGGCTTTGTTCTGCACATTATGGCTAACTCCTTCTGCAAGTCATTGTCATTTCCTTTATACTCCCCAAAGATGCTATCTATTTCCTCTAGTGGCAGTTCCCCACTCTTCAGACCATCATAAAGACCTTTGTACTTGTTGTAGGAACTCTGGAATATTTTGCTGTAGACCAGGTCAAGAGTGTAGATTTCTTCATCGCCATCAGAGTCATCTGTATCAGGTTGGTCTTTGGACAGCTTTTCCACTTGGTTAGTCCAGCACATTTTAAAGATTGTGCTGTCTTTAACGGCTTGCAGTTCTGAAGCCATTTGACGGGTGATATCACAAAGGTTGAAATAAGTGACCTGCCCGATTGTAGAAGACGTCTGTCCATCAAGAGTGTGAGCCATCATAAATTCATTTAGATTCATCATCTCAGTGTCCTGATCAAGTTTTTTGTCCAACCCCATGAAGTCAACTGTGGATAAAAACAATATAATTAAGAAATATATGTAGATACACAGGCCCTTCCATTGTCTTTTCCAAGATTTCCTAAGCATATCTGATTTGATTTGCAAGGCAGCACTTCACAGGTCCCTTTCAATGTAAAGGAATAGCAACTTGATACTAAAGCTCTGTCAGATGAACTGAAATCCTCATCTTGTTGCACAGAATTAGGGCCAGAGGTCCCCGCAGAGGAACCACTTGACTTGGAACTGGGCAAATCTATGATTCTGTTTTACGGGGTAAAATATAACACATGGTCCTAACAATTCTTATCATTATTATAATTAATTATGAATTAATTATTAAACATAATGACTATTTCCATGGCTAAACTTTAAGTAGTAAATTGAGTGTTTTATTTTCAGAATTAGAAAAGTAAAATAACTGCAGTGTTGTGAAGTAGTTAACTACATGTAGTTTAATTATGCCCAACAAAGTCATCCCCTTAAAACATACTGTGGGTACAGGTGTACTTCTGTGTAACTATATGAGATTCCTGACTTAGATTGTGATCATTTTCCACGATATACAAACCCAGTTCAAAAAAAGTTGAGACACTGTGTAAAATGTGAATAAAAACAGAATGTAATGATAGCAAATCCTTTTCTACTTTCATACAATTCAAAACAGTTCAAAAACAAGATATTTAATGGTCAGACTGAAAGACTATATTGTTTTTTGTAAATATACACTCATTCTGAATTTAATGGAGCAGCACCTGCAACAAAGTTGGGACAGTGGCAACAAAAGACTGGGAAAGTTGTGGAATGCTCAAAAACTGTTGTCGGTAAACAGTTTGTTGCTGCATCTACAAATGAAAGTTAAGACTCAACCAAAGCAAAAAGCAATGGGCAGATTCCAAGTCTCTTAAATTGCATCCAGGCTTCCTTCACTTGCGTCTTTCCCTTGCGTCTGAATCCCTCCCACCAAGGATACATGGAGAGACGCAAGGAAACCATGCAAGGAGAGGACACAAAGAAAGATTTTTAGAGACATGATATAACTCTGAAGCATCACATGATGTGATGATATTCTGATCATGAATTCATTATTGAATAACTAATATTTTTCCTCACTCTCTGGGGTGGAAATAAGAGACTTGGGACGGCTTGCAAGATGGCAGACCAGAAGAACTTCAAGCAGGTTCAAACAAGGAGCAAGGTAATGACAAGAGACTTGGGATGTACGTACCCCATATATCAACGACATCCAGAAACGCCACTGATCTCTGTGGCTCTCTGCCCACAATTAAAATGTGATAAATTTCAAGTTTTTGGGAATTATGGGCATTGTGTTCTCCAGGCTAAAAAGGAAAAGGACCAGTTCCCCAAAACTTGTTGAGTGTTGTTAAAAGAAAAACTGATGAACACAATGGGAAACATGCCTTTGTCCCAACTTTCTTTCTTGGAATGTGTTTCAGGCATCAAATCAGAATGAGTGTAGATTTACAGAAAACAATCAATTGAATCAGTTTGAACGTTATCAGTATCAACATTAAATATCTCGTTTTTGTACTGTATTCAAATATAGGTCGAAAAGTATTTGCAAATCACTGCATTATGTTTTTACTGAAGTTTTACACAGTGTCCCAACTTTTTTTGAAATTAGGATTTCTAGTTTGGCTGTACAGGGCTTTCCACAAGGATATGTCAAAAGCCTGAACTTGGTTCTCTGTGTCTAATGACACTATTCCATCACAGACTTAAGTTTGTCCACCAGACAGTAAACGTGGTGATATATTGAAAAGAAAATTTAGGCGTCTTATGTGTTTTAGACCTCTATAGCTATTATGGTCAGTAAGCAGGTATGACTAATAACAAACATTCACTCTGTTACACACAAAATAGTAAATTACGCAATGAGAGGATAACCAAAATGATACAGATACAGATACGTTTCTCTATTATCATGCTCACATTGTTTTGAGACAGAGACTTGTGGTCATAAAATAAACAAATAGCAAATTCCAACTTGTTAATCAAAACTATGTTATTTAAATAAATTTTAAAAAGTAGTAGCTAGCTGGACATAAATGAGTAGCTGGCTGTTGGGCCATCAGCCAGCACTTATGGGTTCAACAGTGTGATGTGATGTGAGGTTCTCGCAACAGTTCCTGAGAGTTTAGAATTCTTTGCTCAATGCAGTTCGCTCATGAGAGTAACAGGAATACACTGTAGGAATCACCCATCACCACTCACTTGCCAAGTTGACTTCTGAGATTTTTGATTCTGGGATGGAATAGACAGTGGCTGATCTCTCCCCTCCTGTCCTCGTCTCTCATTAGACTCATGATTACAATGATTTAAAAAGTAGGAAAATTCAGGACAGCTCTTGTTTCAACACAAAGTTCACAAGAACCACTTCTTATTTGGAGAAAAAAACCCTCCCATTGTGGAAGCTGGTTTCAACGTGAATTAGCCAAACCTTCTGACTCGACACACTAGCTTAGATTTCTTTCCACGCAGAAGGTGTTACAGATTCCATGAGTCAGGTTTCATTGCTACATTGAAATGTTCAGCTATTCCTGTAGCCCCCTGTAGCTCATCCCTGTCCTACATAAACTGCAGGTACTATCAGGCCTTCAGACTTAACATTTTCATCTTCTGATTCAAGTGTCTCTTCAGTGTGTGCAAACAAATTATGTAATTCTGCAAGAAATAACATTATCATTTATGAAACTTATATAAATAAATTACACTATAGTTTTGGAACCTTTATCTTAAGACTAGGTTTCTAAAATAAAAACAGAACATTTTCACTGCGTTTGCCAGCGCTGCCTACCTCTGACGTGATCTGGAAGCTCCTGGCAAATTTGCAGAAGACCCTTGACCAGCTCCTTATCATTAAGGACAGCTTCTGCTTCCTCTTTTCTTAGTCTCAGTAATCTTCTCATGTTTCTGTCATCTTTACAACGACCATCATCACAGAGGCCATCTAGAAGAACATAAATACTTAGATGACCATGATTATGGTAGCAGAATTACAACTGAGGCTCAAGAAATAACACGCATGAATGGGGTAGGAAAGAAAAAACAAAGTTCTGCTATACAAATGAAACTAAATACTGAAATATTATGCAATATCAAATAATTCGATCTCTTTGGCGTTGAAAAGCTAAATGAAGCAATCTATGAAGTCCAGGGGAGAAATCAATTTTAGGTGGAACTGCTTTAAAGGATTTCAATGATTTCAACTCTGCGAGGACAGGTTTATAAGCACAGTACAGATTAATACACATGGCTCTTTCAACTGATGAAAAGGGTGATTTTAAATTATTTTTACCTTCACAATAAAGTAAGTAGTTCCTACTAAAAACTGGCTGAACTGCTAACAGTGAGCTGGATATCCAGAATGACTGGTAACTTGACTTTGAAGTTAAGATTTTAATTTATTTTTTTTCGAGGCTTAGAGCATCACAAATTTAACTTGTCCATTGTATTGCAAGGGCAATTGCAAGATCTCAAAACCTGATTAAATAAAAACAAAACTATCTGCATTACATATATACCACCAAAATAAGGGCAAACAGGAAAGTATACTTTGTTGTAATTCGGGTGAACCAGGCTTTTACATAATGGACATACTGTATTAACATAGTCATGAGTACTTACATTCCAATACTACTTCAATACAATGGTTTTACTTGAGAATTAGTTTACTTCAGATTTACTTGATAAGCTATTATACACTTGATGCAATTGAGGAAAACCGAACTATACTCTTAAGTATATAAACATTGCATACTTTAGGATAAATGTGTTTTGGAAGTTGGAATTACAATATAACTATAAAGAGAATTTAAATGAAGACATTGAGGAGAAGGCTGCAGAAATAGACAGATATTCCTACTCACCTATCTTCAGCAAGTCAACAAATTCACGTTCTTTCTGGAGTATTTGGTTCAAAGTTTTAATTTGGATATCTCCACTGAGGAACCTCTCTGACACAGATTTGAATGCTGAACTCGCCAAAGTCATCCTGATTTGTGCTTCATCTGACAATCTGTCAATCAGTCTTTCCCTAGCACCTGTAGAACAAGTGTACAACATCAACAAGAAAACATTTTACTAGGGGCTATTTACAAAAAATAATACAGTATAAACAGTTGATTATAAAAACCCCAAACATTTTACTATGAGAGAATAATTCAATACACCATCTACAGATAAGCCCAAAACAGCCCACGACCAGCCAGCCTCCTCTACATTAGATAGTCACCACACACTAGACACTAAAGGAGCAGATTCAGTGTCACTCCTCTAACATTACATTACATTACAGTTGTGTATTTACCTGTCATTTGGAAGACAGTTTTGGCCATGGGCCAGTTTACAAGGTATTCAAATATCAAGTCTTCGCCTTCAATGTATTCTCCATTCGCATCTCTGGGCCATGTCTTCAGCACAATAACAGACATCAGCTTCCCAAACTTTGAGATATCATGTTTCTCCAATAGAGCTGAAACAGCTCTTCCAGATTTATCCTTAACAGAAAAAAACAAATAAAAAATAAAAACATACACAACATTTAAGTTCTAAGTAGCACCACCATCAGGACACGCTGGTAAATTTCAGGCAATCAAAACTGTTTTTCTTTTATGATTTATTGAGAGGTTTAGAAAAAAAGTATGCAAGTATTTGCAATACAGTTGCATCAGAGGAAAGTTCAAAATCTTGAAGATAGGAGGGGTGTACTGATTGGATTAATGCATTAAATGCAAGAGCAGTGCATGAGAATCTTTTTGGTTAGTAACATATTTTTTCTTACTCTACAAGAGGTGTCTTTGGGACTTCATGAGCACAGGTATATATATAACTAAAACATTGTAAGAGTAATTATAAATTGTTTAAGAATTCTTATATACACTTAAATGGATTGCATCATTCTTCACTGCTTCATTGAAAGAATTGCCAGTGTTTATGTACTAGGTGGAGTTCTCTCAAAAGTCTACCTTACTTTGTGTATCAGTCTTTATCATTTGAAAATGACTCAACAACCACAAAGTAAATACATTTTTTCTGGATATTATTTGGAAAAATAAATCACATATGCTTAGGAAATCTGTACTTTCCAATAGTAAAGGATTCGATAACTGATGAAAAAAAGTGTCTTGAAAATACAGATGTAATTTGGTATTTCATCCCAAACCAAATTTTCAACAAAACTGGCGGTATTTCTTTCAGTATCTAAGTTTTTGCGGAGCAGGCTGACAATCAAATTGACAAAATTCCAGCATCAATTCCTTCTAGCTTGGAAGCTGTCTTCTGTTCTCAAAATATTTCTCTGAAACAATTATAACACACTTTTCATAAACAAATACTTGTTATTTCCTAAATGGCTTCAAAGAGATAATATTCTCAATCTTTTTAATTATTTGGTTATCTGCTCTACAAGGAACAGTTTGTTTGTACACAATTTTCCAGTTCCTTTCAGAGAATTTAATTCCTTGACTCAGACTGGATTCATATAACTTGTAATATGCATAACAATAAGCATCCCCAAATTTTCAAAGAAAGAATAAAACTGTACATAGACACAGTTTTTTTCTGGAGGTCTCAAATTGAGAACATTAACTGGAGAAGGGCTTGGATTTTACCTGTGCAACCTGGGGTAATAGCCAGCACTTGTATTGTAGCATCAAATATATTGAACCATGAAGTAAGAGACCACTAAGCCTTGGAGGCAACAGAACTTAACTTTTCTCTGAAAACAATACATGGGGCCCTATCTCACGCAAGTGGAAAGTGCAAGGCGCAATGGACTTAATTTATTCAAGGAGTGTCCAAATCCTCCTTTGCCCTCTCCCCCCAGGGATGCGAGCGTTATTTTGCCCTGCCCCGCCCTGCCCCCTGCGCCACTGGCACAAAGTGGCATACACCTATCAGGTGTGCCCAAGTGCCCTCATTAATTCACAGGCGAGTTTAGGCTGAACATGCAACATATTTGTGAGAGGGTCTATTCATCCTGCAACACCTCTTAACAGGTACTGCAGAAATGTAAATATTTCATTGCTTACCAACAATAGTGGCATCAAATCAAATGAGTGGCAAGAAGTGTTTTTCTATTGGTTTTGGGTACTTTTAGATGTTCAGTTTTTTCCCTTACCAACTAAGTACTGTATTTCCAACAAAGTTAAGGAAGTACACTTCAAAATCTTACATACAATATACATACTAATTCTTATTGTTTAGTTTGTAGACATTGATATTTCCTGTACCATTGTGGGCTTATCATTATCATACCTGACAAATAACTGCCATCGCCTCCAGTGCACATTTCTCCATTGTGCTGCATAGCAATGGATTTGTCTTGCTCAGTTCCTCCATCTTGCTAGAGTATATTCCAATTTGTTTCTCTGGACGTTCCTAGCACACAAGCACACATTCTCAGTTTTGTTTTTCAAATGCACATGTAAATCATGTTAACACAAACACAAATCCAGTCTTACTTGTTTTAGTTTTCCTTCAAAATCTTCCATGAAGGTGGTTCTCCAGAATGAAGTGTGTTCCTCATGACTGAAGGTTAGCGAGAGCAACTTATCCCATACCTAAAAAGAGAGATTTTTAATAAGTCCACTACATCTCAATGTAAGCACTGCATATGACATCAAATGACTTTTGCACTGGGAAAAAAAAAATCCATTAAGTTTTTAAATTTTAATGCAAGACCATAACAGTACAACATATACATTACCACTGTTCATTTCTACTTACCTTAATTTCATGGGGTACAGCAAACTCCATATATGCCCAGTCATTAAGCAGTTTGTTTCTGAAGGTTTTTCTCCGCCATTCCTTCATTGTTTCTAATGCATCCCCGATTGACTCTTCATGAATTTTCTCTCTTGACTGGAATAGCAGGTGTAAGTTACTATGGATTTCTCTTTGTTTTAAATTTCTTTTACATCTAACTATAAAGCAAGGAATCGCCGTCAGGACATATGTATGTAACTCGCATATCTTGAGAACCACTCATCTGATCTACTTCAAACTTGGCAGGAGTATTTCTGGGGACCCAAGGAAGTGCACTGACAAATTTAGTGCATTTTGGACACGTGTCACATTCAATATGAATAAATTTTGAATAAAAAGGCAAACATCCATTCTGTAGTAGTGGGGGATGGGACGTGTCGACATAAACAATGTCATCGATTACAACATCACTTAGCCACTGTCTCTCTCTCTATGTAAGCCAATTTCTGCCACTGTGCTGAAAAAAAAAGATCCTGTAAGGCATTTTAATGATAATTATTAATACGGTTATTGTCATTATTATTGGTGGTGTTATTATTACGTTAAGTTATCTCAAAATACAGAGAAACTTTCTCAAAATAATGACTTGGCAACTTACAATACTAGGAAATTTTCTTTAAATAATGATTTAGTGCCTTGAAAGAATAACAAAAACTTTCTCAAAATAATGACTTAGATAACAAAATAAAAAATAAGAATATCACTTAACATTGTGATAGACTGACCTCTCAGCACCTCCAACTGTGAGTGACTTCCAGTGTCCCTGTATTTAGCATTAATAAAATATAATAAAAAATAAAATTATCCTTAATCCTTCAGTTAAAGTCACTATTTTTTTTATGGTCTTGCTGCCCTGGCACTTGGCCTTTGTGCCTTAAAAAAACTGACACCAAAGGCCAAGTGGCCTTGACCCTAAAATAATGAAATTCCAGGCCTGGACATCACTTAGAATTTATTTTCTAAATGTTTCCTCATCACCCCGTTAAAAGCAATTTCTCCAGTACTGCTGTTGTAGTAACATTATACCATTTATCATGTAATGCTTTTATTCAGCCTTTTATATTTTATGCTTATTTGAACAGCCATGCATTACAGAAAATGGCTTAATTTAGTGTAACAGGCTGCTGTTACTGTGTTATATTAATAAAGTAAATAAAATCTTTGGAATAAACAGCACATTTACAAAATCAACTAAACAACGAATCATTATATTAATCAAAAAAGACATGTGCAGCCCCAAAGTATATACCCAGAGCCATGAAGAGCACCCTTTCTCTCATTGTTTATACCTAACAAGGCATCAGCTCATTTAAGTTTTAATGCTAACATTTTGATTACTATAAGCAGCCACTGTTGCATGTGCTTGGATGAGTGGTTCTCCAGAAAGCTGCCAGCAACAATACCAGAGGCTAAGAAATCGACCTGTTCCAAACAGACACATTTTGAATAGGCACTCTACTAGTAATACAAGAAACTCAAACTTTAAATAGTCCCATTTTAATCTAATATTACACAGCTTGCATTTACTGCATTACGACTTAGCTAGCCTGTATTCAAAAACAAGACTTCATTTTAAACACAAGAAACACGACTCTAGATGCATCTTCCAAAACTGGTCAACCGTTTGGTAGAGGAAAAGCAACAATTAACTAATTCACAAAATGTATTAATCAACATCAATTGAATTTTCTTATATGATGGACAAAATGAAAGAATGAACCCATTGCTTAAACTGCTCTATGCATTTCAAGCCTTGAAAAGCGTGGCCTGTCCAACAGACTGACAGGTGAGTCTCACCTGGGAAACACTGTGGTCATATGCTTTTGCAATCACACAGACCAGATCAAGAAAGTACATAGGAACATCACAGTGGTCTGGATCTGCTGTGTGGCGGCAGATAGAACGAAGAAGGCTTGCTGCAGTTTTCAGGCAACATTCTCCATATTTGTCATCAAAACTGTGGGAAAATTATATTTTGATTATTCTGGTGTATGCATAAAGACTGCAAGCAATATAGGTACCAAAATTCAGACATTACTGCAAAGATTACAGTACAAGTTTTTGTTTTGTTTGTTTTTTTTTTTTGTTTTTTTTTTTTGTTTTTTTTTGTTTGTTTTTTTTATTACCTTTTACTGCGATGGCATTGTATGTTGGTGAGATGAGATGCCAGCTCTTCCAAAGCCTGTAATACAAATAACATAACACACATAATGTTAAGAATCAAGCACAACAACATGATTTGTGTTTATCAGAAGGATTTCATGGGTGCAGCTCTTAAGCTGAATGCTAAATGTCCACTATGTTCACCAGCCAGTCTCTAACTGTGACTCTCTGCTGTTTGGCACTGAACAGGTGGTGCACAGTTGATTTATAGTGAGCTTTTTCAGTGAAAACAGCCTGTCGTAGCCAAAATCAATGCAATGAGAATGGTAAAAGTGAAACAAAACATCAAAGTTGTAAAGCAGGCCAGTGTCACAATGGAAATGAAACTCCACACAACTGAGGATTAAAAAAGTATATCACAAGTGACCCCTTTCACATGGTCACATTGTTTTAACATTTGCATTTCATACATTGTTGTTATAAAAATATCGATTATAGCCGCTTTAAAGCGATATTCCCCCCAAGAATGATAGTCCACTCAATATGTACTCACCCCTATGCTGATGTGAGGATGGGTGAAGATCTTCAGTTCACAAAACAATCCTGGAGTTTCAGCAGAAAACAGGGTTGCAGCCAATGGCAGTGAATGGAGACCACGGATAAAATGTAAAAAAAAGAAAACAAAACAAACACAAAATGTCTCCATCCTGCTCATGTGGTGTAATCCAAGTGTCTGTGAGCCGTGACATTAAAATTTAACCACAAAAGACCCATTTACACCATGTTTTTAGCCAAAATGTCAACTGTCGCCTCCCAGGTAGCATGTAAACATGGTGTCGATGTATCGCAAGACTTCTTATCTTGTTTTGTGAACTGAAGATCTTCACCCATCCTCACATCGGCATAGGGCTGAGTACATATTGAGTGGACTATCATTCTGGGGTCAAATACCGCTTTAAGGATACATACCTTGTAGCTGGAGTGAGTTATTCCAGATTTAATACTGAACTGTATGCAATGAAGAATGTCAAGGAGCTCAATTTGCACACTGGATATAAGGCTTGTTAGATCATCCACACGTAGGAGAGACATCCAGAGTGCACAAGAAGACGATCAATGTCCGCCAGATATGCATGGTCTTTCATCATCTGGATCACACTCCTATTTAAAAGTTGGAGTTGATTGTGGGTGATTAGGTGGTAAGGGAAAAAAATAAGAATATTCCTGGGGTGATGGGTGGGAACCAACAAAAAATCCATTTAACTTAATTTTTACATGATGTTAGTAAAAATATAACTATTAGTCGTGGTTGCTTAGAAAACTCACAGTGACAACATATTTCATGAAATGTCAAAAACACTTCCACACCTTGGATTACCATCCCTGTAGACACGTGCTCCTTTGGTCACCCTCAAGCCTGTGCAGGAGTCAAACCGTGGGTTCATGACAGGTGGAACTGGCTCATATGGCTTGCTTTCTCCTCTCAGTAGATGAATCAGAGGGATGACCAAGATCCACTTATCAATGTGGTGTTGTCTAGCATCGTTGCAAAGCATCTCAACAACATCTGCAACACTATAGCAGTGGAGAAGTCAGTGTTGAGTTTCATTATATTTGCAGTGTAGAGAAAAAGTAGTCAATATTTGTAAAGCCCATTATGTTGTTTTTGAAAATTTATACAACATACATCCTTACATTTTCTCTACTCTGTACTGTGTTGCATGTTAATTTGTGTTCAGTTCTGTATTTTATTGAATGCATCACTGTGCATTTTTTGCATGCTATCAGAGTCAAGGCCATTGCTGTTTATGTGTGAAAGTTAAAACTGTTTTCTAAAACTACACAATCTACACTGAAGTGTCAAACCAATAGAAAAACACTTTCAGCTACTCATCTGATTCAATGACACTGTTGTTGGTAAGCACTGAAATGATACATTGCTGCAACCACCTGTTAGGAGGTGTTGCAGGATGAATAGACACTGTCAACAAACAAGGCCAAAGAGATACTATGTATTGTTTTCAGGGAAAAGTTAAATTATGTTGTCTCCTAGGCTCAGTGGTCTCTTACTTCATGGTTCAATATATTTAACACAGTACAAATGCTTTAGTTGATTTGATGGGTGTGCAAATATTAAGAGTAAAGAATTACATCTAGTATTTGTCAATAGTTGGTTATCATCACAAAACAGAGCTTCTTATATTAGATATGGCAAAACAATTATTGACAAAGCGCAACATGAAAATAATTACTCTTGTGGCCTGTATGTCCTTCTGTAAATTAACACATAGCTGACTTCTTTTTTTTTTAAGTTATATTTTTGGGCTTTTATGCCTTTAATGGATAGTACAGTTGAAGAGTAGACAGGAAACGGGGCAGAGAGAGAGGGGATGACACGAAGCAAAGGGCCAAAGGCGGGAATCGAACCAGCGGCCGCTGCAGAGGACTAACAGCCTCCATACATGGGTCGGACGCTCTACCCACTGAGCTAAACGTCTGCCCCACACATAGCTGACTTCTTAAGATTGTTTGGAAGTCTAAGCAAACCGGCTGTGTTTACGTAGGTCAGTATTTGTGAAAGGTTCCATCATCACCATTCAAAATACAATGGAAGGCACATGTTTTTAATTTATCTACTGTGGAGACCAATATGTTCCATTTAAGTGTGATGAATTGAAGGGCCAAGTACCACTCTATAACTACTCTATACAAATAATTAAATATAACAACTAGACGCTGAGGCCAAGTTGAATTTTTGACCAGTCCTCTGACTGATGTTATTTTCATGCTTAACTTTAGAATAAATATGAAGTGCTCAAGTAGACAGTCACTATCCTCTTAAAACTTAAACCTAGCTTTTAATCATTGTTTCGTTTCCTTTTCTATTTTTTATTTCTAATTTACTATCTATATTTTCATTATGATAATACATTGTATTGGTAACAATTGTTACACTAACTTAAATTAAACATTTGTTACCTCTTTTTATCTGCTAAAGGGCTTACAAAGTCTCTCCAGAATGACAAGAAATGGTGCTGTGGTTTCCTAGGCAGGCAAAGAAGATCGCATAGACCAGATAGTTGATCTCTCATGTCATCTCTCAGATACATGTTGTAGATGATCAAACTAACAATTCCTCTATGCAAAGATGGCAAGAGGGATTTCGATGTGTCTTTCTGCTTTTTATGCTTGGGATTGATGTCTTCCTCCAGAACATGTTTGAGCAGGTTTTTCACCTAGAAGAAAATAAAGGAAGAAGGTAACAACTAATGTCTAAAACTTACATTCTGATGATAATTATTGCTGAAAACCATTTTTTTTTGTCTCAGTTTTTAGGGGACCATGTGCTGTTCAAGATGACAAATCCATTAGATTTACCTCTTCACGACCATATGGCAATCCCCAGGCTCTTTCTGTGCCACAATGAAGTACAGGACAGCTGTATGTATAAAAGAACTGTCGTAGCAGGAAAAAAAAGTTGTCCACATTTGGTTTATTCCAAGTTGTAAGAAGGTCAAAGATGGTATTAAGCATCACCCTGCCAGCCAGGTCTCTTCCTTTCATTACAACATCTTTGGCTGAAGAACCCAGACCCAGAAACCCTTCTTCAGCTCTGGATGGATCACATCATCATACTGGTGCCACTCCCCTTGAAAGTCCAACAGTGAAAAATTAATATGGATGCTTTACGTACTAATTTGCAAGTTTCTTTTTTGATGCTTTCTTGATTGTTTAATTGTTTGAGAGCTCTGTCAAACAACAGAGCCTTTGTAACTACATCAACCTATATAACCATAAATTATCAATTCCTTGACAAGTGTTTGACTGAAACAAACTATATATCTATCCTAAAATTAAACTGAAATTAAACTTGACAGTGTCCTCCAGTGGACTAACTATGTAATTAAGACAGTCATTTCAAATGAATATGCCAATATTAAGATAGCTATAATATTTGATTACTGGCCAATATTTTCCTGGCTGATTTATCAGTTAGTCTGTAAACATGAATATAAGTTGCTGTTGAGCCTGACTGTAGAGCAGCAATTAAAGATTACCTTCATTTGTTAAAAGCTCTCTTTGATTGTCAGGCACCTGTTGATATATTGATTTCCATCTTTCTGGTAGATGGTCTCATACTTGCCCACATTTTCACGGTGCTTGAAAATGCAGTATTTGTAGGGTATGCTCTCATGAAGTTTGTTTTTGGGAATCAAAACTTGTCCTTCAACTAGATATTGCTTGTCTCCTAGTGGCCTGTGAAAGACAGTTGTTATGTTTTATGTTGGGACAGACAAAAATGCAATAAACCCATAATTACAAAGCAAATAATCCGCTGAATAACAGTAACTATGCTGCTAGGTGGTGGAGAGAACAAAAGTAACTTTTTAAAAAGCCCAATTATAATAACCTGATTTCATGATTTCCGTGATTTTTTAGTGCAGAGTTGATTTGATGTTTTGATATAATTTTGAAGAATATGTTTTTCAAAAGAAGTCATACCTTGAGAAGGACATGTGCAGTCCACCTTTTCCCCATTCTCCACACAATTTTTCTGACATTAAGATAACCACATCCTTTTCTGGATCCAAATGAAAATCGCTGGAAGTGACAGCATGGAAGTACACAGAAACAGCTTCGCTGCCTGGTAAACTAAAAAATAAAACTAAAAATTAATCATTCAATATCATTTTTTTGTAGCAGATACCATATATACATATGTATATATATGTGTGTGTGTGTGTGTGTGTGTGTGTATATATATATATACATATGTATATATGTATATATACATATGTATATATATATATATACATATGTATATATGTGTGTGTGTGTGTACACACACACACACACACATATATATATATATATAAATTAAGGCTGTCAAAGTTAACGCGTTAACGCATGAGATTAATCTGGAAACAACGCATTAAAAAAAATTAACGCACGATTAATCGCGTCACGTGACTTAGGTAGAGTCTGTCTGTGTATACAGTCTGTGGTCTGTGTCGCCACTGCAGTTGTCACCTGTCCACTGAAATACAGAATCATCCCGTATTTGAGGATTAAATAGTGTGTCCCATTTTGAATCAGTGCGGGACGGGGTTTGTCTCGTATTTGTGTCTTGAATGCAGCTTCATCCCACCCGCTGCCCGGTGAAGAGCCCTCCGACTCTGCCCATGATCGGGTAAAACTCGCTGCAACTGATGGTTTGATCACACACAAGAGTGGAAAACACTGTTAAACTCCTGGTTTGACACTGTCAGTGACAGTGACAATCAAACTAGTTGTAACTCCGCGAGTGTTTCCTATGACGGACGGTGGCCTGTCAGATGTACGGCAGCTTCAGGGGGACAATATTCTCCATTCACAACGAAGTGACCATAGACTGTATGGATGTTGACTTGTTCATGAAAGTTGAGGTGTGCAGACGGATACACTGGCATTTATTTAATACACTAATCAAAATTTAGTGCTGATGTGAAAAAATAAACAACTATGATGTGTTATTATTTTTCACCAATCTGTAAAATTGCATCCTTAAATTGTAATGGATTAACTGTATTGCATCCTTCAATACTATATAAGAAAGAACAGAAGAAAATACAAGTTATATTAGTTTATATAATATGTAGTATTTTAATCGTTTGACAGCCCTAATATGTGTGTGTGTATATATATATATAATTTATTTATTTAATTTTTTTTTTTACACATATATATATTTATATGTATGTATATGAACCCAAAAACTTACATTTGTGGTGCTTGAAGTTCAGTGGATATTTCCAACATATTTGCTGCAACATGACCACCCATCCTCTCAGAACTCTGACTAGAAGGGCAGGAGGGTGTTGGTGACCTAGAGATATCTGCATCCTTGCTGCCTGGCTGCTTTTCCTGTCTCTCTGCCAGGTGTGTGCTTCTTTTCTCATCTTGTTTGGTGTCAACAGCCTGTGAGAAAAATAAATGGTTGAAGAGTAAACAAGGCTCTGATCTGATGACTTATCATATCATCATGTCAATTCTCGCACTTTGCTTGTGAAACACAAATTTTATTGTCTTTTCTATGACATCAAGCCTTCAGACACAAATATTAATCCACTTTAAAGGTGAACATGGTAGGTAAATAGATGATTAATTAATGTTACACAGTTAATAAACTTTATCCATGATTGTTGCCAAAACACCATGGTTTTAAGATTAGATTGATGTAAATCACAACACGTTATCAATGTAAAACTATTCAATGTTATTACTACCACTATTGTCATTTCGTACATCTGTAGCCTTTTGTTATTTGCTAATGATTCAGGATTTGAGTCAGTTATATTTGACTGATAACTACCTTAGTGCTTTTGACCGTTTCCTTTGTTGCTGGACATGGAACAGTAGAACACTGGTCTTCTTTCCTGTCAGTTTGCTGAGTGAATGTATGCTGTTCACTGTTGGTCTGATTTTCATTATCATTTGGCCTTGCAGAGAGATTTAGTGCCTCATGAGGGACTGTCTTATCTTGTTCAGAGGCAAACTGATTTGCCAATGAATCCCTTTTTTGAGGTTTTTGCTCAGCCAATTCAGGTGTAGAGGAGACAGTTTCTTTAGCTGGTGTCAGTGATGACACAGAATTGGACAGCCCAGAATGAATGTCACTTGACTTGTCGACAGGAATTTGCACTGCATCAGCGCTGTGTTCTGTCCTATTACCTGATGGGGCCTCTGTCTTGGAAACAGACAGGTTTGATCCAAGGACCGCCTCATTGCACGGTTGGGAGTTACGTTCTGGAGCCGTAGCAGACAGCTTTTCTTCCTCCTTACAAGTTTCTGTGAGCTTCCTGCAAGTGACTGATTGGCCAATTGAGCGTGTCTGAACGGGAGATGAGGGCGTGACTTTTTTTTCCAGTGTGGCTGGACTTTGAGCAATATCTGATGGATCCTGTGATGTACTGCCATCTCTGGCTGGTTGTAAGCCGTCACTAGCTGGTTGCCCCTGAAAAGAGTCGAAATTAGCTTTAAGCTTTAAGTTGGCTTTATCATCTGGCTTGCCAGAGAGATTCTGTGCAGCATGAGAGATTGTCTCATTTTTATCTTGTTCAGACTGCTTTGCTACCAAATCACATTCCTGAGGTGTTCGCTCAGACAATTCAGGTGCAGTGGAGCCAGTTTCTTCAGTCAATGTTAGAGATGACGTAGATTTAGATGGCTCGGAATAATTGTCACTTTGCTCGTCAGCAGGAATTTGGACTACATCAGGGCTCTCTTCTGTAGTAATTTCTGGTGGGGCCTCTTTTTGTTGCTCTGTCAGTTTGTCACTGGCAGGTGTAGAGGAGGGTGGTGTTGTGGAAACATACAGGTTTGATCCAGGGACCGCCTCACTGCATGGTTGAGATTTACTTTTAGGAGCTGCAGCAGATAGGCTCTCTTGTTCTTTACAAATCTCTGTGACCTGCAACTTCCTGCTAGTGATTGATTCAACAGCTGACAGTGAGTGGTTGGAGGATGAGGGTGTGTCTCCTTTTTGCAGTGTGGCTGGGCTGGCAGAGTTATCTGATGGGTCCTGTTGTGTTGAGCCATCTTTGGCTGGTTCGAAGCCATCACTAGCTGGCTTTTCCTGAAAAAAGTTGGAATAGTTAGCTTGGCAGATATCAGTTTCAGATTCATAAACCTTTCTTTATGATATAGTTCCTCTGGATGCAGAAATTACCTCATTATTTGAGTGGATAATGCATGGAACCAAAGAATCAATTTTTTTTCAGAGTACAAGTTAATAAAATAGAAAACATCCACAATGAGCGAGACAATATGTTAAAAAATACACAGGCAATGCCACCCTTTTTCAATTAATACACTTGTAAGGTCTGATAGGCATACTGTGTCACCATGATAACTTAATGTGACTGCCATCATGTCAGCAAGAGTTTATACAATGCCTATTATTCTATCACTTGTTATTTCAGTAGGCCACCAAGCAATACTTCATTTTACAGCAAAAAAAACCCAAAACATTCTTTGGCTCATCATGCTGAAGGAAACTCCACAAGCCTGGTATACCTAGAGCTGAGTACCAAACTTTGATACTTTAATGCAACTGCCTAAATTGCGTCAATACTCTCGAGTCTTGAAAAAATTCATTGTCATGCAATACCAAAGTTTGAAGAGCTAAAAACACAATGTTACGCCCACAGACAGGGATGACTGTTTTGGTTTTTACCATCAGGTCGTTGAACGACTTCTTCCTTTAAAGTGAGTAATTGTACAACAATGTGAAATGTAAATTCCTTTTTGTTAAAATGGATTTGGTATGGTTAACAAACTGGTATCAAAGGCAAAGTATGAGTACCGGTATCAAAATTTTGAATGATTCCCAGCCCAAGGTATAGACCACTTTCAGTGTGTCATCCTACAATGAGCTGTTACTGATAACAGTGAACTACTAAGATAAAAAGCTGCAGGCGACACACCTCCAACACTGCAAAAACCTATTCCCCTGTTTTTATGGGCTTGTTTACTGCTCTAGAAAATGTCAGTGTAAACTAGCAGGCTGAACAAAGTTTTATCATCAGGAAAAGGAGCACTGCATGAACTGTTTTTAATTCTAATTGTTAAGAACATCATTGGTTAAATTCATGGAAAAATATTCATGAAAAATTATGCAAATACAATAACTGTTCCTTAGTCTTTTTACCTTTATATGGGCAGTGTTTGCTAGTTCATCTTTAACGTGTTTTGGAACCTGGTTTTGATTGTCCTTTTGGCTCTTTTCCTCAGCAGTGACTGAAGATTGATGTGCTGATGTGGCTCCATCTGGGGAACAATAAATATCATGTAACATATAAATCACATATATCTAACCACAGTCAATTTCTCAGTATTGGTATTTTATTGTAATTATGTACAAACTTCAGCTTTACGGCAAATCTAACTGGACTTCCAGCTACCATACAGACAAATCACACTTCATTTAAGTCTATGTACAGCATGAAAGACAATATTTCTGGCTCTGAAAACTTCTATACTTACACTACTAATGATAGAGTCTTGTTTTATTGTTTTATGTATGCACATGTGAAAGCTTTTTTTGACATGTAATAGCAATATCAGTGTATATTTAACACTGATGTGTGGGTGCTAACAGTTTATGCAATTAACAGCAATCCCAGTTTACAATTCTATCTCACCCAATAACCATATGAAATTCACAAAAAAATAGCCTGCTGGTAAACTTACCTTGCGTCCTATTTCGAGTCAAGATAGATAACTTGAAACCACATTCAGGACAGAATTTAAATGACTTTTCCACTTGAAGTCCACATTCAGGACAATACATGATGCACCTGTTTAGAAAGAATGGGAAAGTTAAGAAATGTAACATTTAAAAATGAGTGGGCAAATTTCCTCACTTCCTACTTTTCTCACTTCCTTGTTCACAAGAACACAGCACGATGGTCTGTGAAACACTAGTAAAATTTAACTGGATGCATAGAGCAAAGCTTAATCCTACATTGAATTAATAGCAAATACTTTCTAACATAAAACTTGCTTTTTAACAAATTATATTATATCACAAAGATCAATTTAAAAATGCCCCACAGTATGACTAACCTCAGTTTTATACACAGCACTAGTTCTACTACCATATTCTAGTCTGTGTAGCTTAATGGATTATTCTTAAAACTGGACAGTAAAATGGACGAATTTGTTTAAATGACCTACCTTGCTTGCTATCCTTCCTCACATGGTTGACACTGAAAATCTGAGTTGATCACTGACGTTATAAAGCTGACTGAGGATCATGTATTTAATTTCACTTTCATTTACAGTAAAGGGTGTGGCTGCTTTGGCTTTTGCACACACACACACTTGGTAAAAATCAATCATGAATGAATCATCCCCATTTCTCATAATCGAAAGTAACAAATTTATAATGCCTGTTTTGTCTGACTGACAAAGATATTTTATATACACTCATATGACAAACAAAAGCAGTAAATGTTAACATTTGATAAGATGGTACTAGTGAATAATAGGGATTCATTTTCGTCTGATCAATTGACTAACTGATCACCTAATCATTGCAGCTCTATATATGTCACCTTCACCTTTAATATAATCTATGCTAATATTACTACCACATTTACAAAGACGACAAAGCGTGAGGAGCAACTAAGGTCACAAAAAACATCTCATGTATGATGTGACCAAATATTTTGTTTAATTTAAAAATATATATATATATCATCTTGTTACAACAGACTTTAAGATTATTTCATTTAACAATAAGGAATCATACAAAACTTTACAGCTATTACTAGAACCTTCAGATACAGCACTAATACACATAACCATCCTCAACAGTAGGTGGCAATGTTGATTATCTAAATCACTCCATCCATAATAACCTTATTCCCTGTTAAGGGAAGGGAACTACCATGTTCTCCTCGTGTCTGCGTGGGTTCTCTCCGGGTACTAGCTGCGGTAAAGACATGCAGCATGATAGGTTAATTGGTGACTCTAAATTGCCCGTAGGTGTGAATGTGAGTGTGAGTGGTTGTTTGTCTCTATGTGTCAGCCCTGCGATGAACTGGCGATTTGTCCAGGGTGTACCTCGCCTCTCGCCCAATGTCAGCTGGGATAGGCTCCAGCCCCCCGCGACCCTCACGGATAAGCGGTTACAGAAAATGGATGGATGGATGGGAAGGGAACTACAACGATAGATGTAATCAGACCTAAAGATGAATATAATTAATTAAAACAATATGACACATATAATTAATATAAGTAGCACGATGGGAAAAGAGGGCACAGTACCTGTGATGTATTCATTTATTATTTGACATAATTGTAGTAATAGAAGCACCAGCAGTTTTGGTAGTAACAGGAGTAGTGATGGTATTCATGTTACTACTGGACACGCTACCTAAAATATCATTTATATATGATGCTTCCTCGATAGAATGCTGCAGGGATGATGTAGTGTTGTAGAACAAGGTAGCATTACTCTGGTTACCGACAAAAAGGCAATTTTTCCACTGGGTTTTCGATTAGAGCAGAGAATAAGTTCTGTGGCCAACAAAAGTTTAAGATACTTAGACATTTTGTTTTGCAAAATAGCCTAAACAAATCAACACCATTTTTATGATTTTTGATGTGTAATTACAACCACCACAAGTGAAAAGCTAATGCAAGGTTATGAATGAACTACACCATGGTTGCATGACTTCAGCGTCACCACCACTAAGTTACTAGTGTTCTGCATTTAAAATCTCTGGTAGGCTCTGTAGTCTCATTTAGACACTTGTTAGCAACCCAGCTTGTTTAAGACACATAAAGGTTTCAAAATTTACAAGTGGAGTATTTACTGATGTATTTTATGTCATAGGACAAAACATGAAAATATCTTCAGCTTGTTTTATCCACAGACCTTATTTCAGGCATCTAATCAAAAACCATTCAAAACACCCCCTGACTTTGAGACAAGGGAGCCGGAGGTGCAAAAATTCTAATTCATTTCCGGGTGTTAGGATTACTTGCAGCAGCACTCTTTTGACCCACTTTTCTTGCTGTCTCATGTTGCGAAACTGGAGTTTAATTACTATTGTTTCATAACACATAACCTTAGTCCTGGGTGAGGCTTTATTACTACTTAATACCCAACAAAAAGAAAATTATGTGTATTTCTGCATGTCACTCAAGACTTCCATGGTGGAAATTATTTGACAGATACTGCTAGCTAGTACAACTAAAAATAGTTGTAGTGTAACTCAAACATACGGACCAACTGACTTGATTTAAAAATGCAATCAACTGTCAACAATAAATTCAAGTAGGAAATTTCTCTTCACATATCAGAATATCAGAAAAACCTCCGAATATAATGCAGCCCAGTAAAACATTACTGCTAACTATGATCTAAGTGCTAGTCCCAAAGTCCCTGGTAGATGATCATACAAATTACAGTAGCAAACACTTATTATTACTTACTGTGTGTGATTGGGCAATAACAATCTGACTCAATGGATGGTAATGTTGGCCAGAAGGTCAGTCGGTTCATTAGTCTGTAGAGTTTAATATGTCCACTAGGGTTGCCATGATACCAGAATTTTAAACATCAATACAATACTGCTATGAAAAAATGATTCTCAATACCTCTTTTGCTACCATGAAAAAAGAGAGAAAATAGTTGCTGTTGTTTTGTTTTTTTTAATCAATAATTTACTTATAATTTTGGTTCTGCTGATCCACCCTCCTCTCTTAATCTTCTGCCTCCAGCTCCAGAAATTACTGCAACACCATACCATGCATTCAATCTATCCTGTCTTCACAGACTCAACCATTCCAAACTTGTCCAGCAGCCGTCACTAGAGGGCTTTCCTACTTCAGCCATCACCTAAACATCCACCTTCTCCTCACTGCTGTTCCCTATTTTCCCGGTGCAGTCCAGTATTAGCCCTCAGTCAGTGCAGAACTGTGGCTGTCACATTTTGTCTTACTTTTCCTCAGATTTGTGCACATAACTAGATTGTGTATTGGACTATAAATGCTGTGACGATGCTCAAGTGCAGCACTGTTGGTGAGCAGAACCAGTGTAGATATTGATGGAGTACTGCCGCTGTGCTGCTGACACACTGTTTTTGCGACAAAATGCACAGTAGACAAGGAGTAAATATTGACCATAAGTTTTGCACCAGTCTGAGATGTATTTGCAACACCAGCTTGCAAGATGACATTCTCACTTTACAATGACAAGATGAAGCAACTTCACCCAGTGTGTAATCTACATGTGTTGTATCATCATTACAAAAAACATTCTGTATTCTATTCTGTATTCTATGTACAGTTAGTTTGGAGAAAAAAATGTACCACTCATCAATCTTTAAAGTAAACCAAAACAAAAAGGGTTGTAAAAGGTGCCTGGGAGAGACAGAACGGGACAACTGGAAGAAAAACAGCAGTAAAGGACAGGACTAGGGGGCAGAATAACCTTTGAATTTAATTAAATTCAGGACTAATGCTATGCCACAGCAGCTGAATTGCCAAAAGGTTTATTTTGATGGCAGTGAAATTAAACAGCAGGATCCGCTGAGTTCATGTGGGGGGAATGTGGGGAATATTTCCTCATGCATGCATGCATAATAACCAAGATGGCATTTAAGAGGGAGGAAAATAACACTATTTTCCGCCGCCTCTGAAGTCAGTGCTCAAGGAGCGTGCTAAATCATATCATCTCATTGCTAGGCTGAATTGTTGACCGTGCTAACAGGCTTGGACTCTGTGTGTGTGTATGTGTGTGTGTGTGTGTGTGTGTGTGTGTGTGTGTGTGTGTGTGTGTGTGTGTGCGTGCGTGTGTGTGTGTTTTGGAGGTGTGGGAGCTAATCTCAGTGCTGGGCTATTGAGTCCTCCTCTTCTTTACCACCCACACATCTATTCCACACACAGACACACACCACTGCAGTCGCCAGCCAATCACTACCTCTCTTCCTTTCAATTGCTTTACCTGCGTCACTCTGTATGTGTTGCCATGGTGATCACTGATGCTCCCCCCACACTTTGTCTCTCTGCCTCTTCCAGTATGAGGATGAAGCCGACTTGTGGCTGATGATGCAGGCAGGCTGCAGACGTCATCACTTCCCTCGGGAAGAGGGCCTATTTTTACCACTGGGCACAAAGTATACCAAGCCGCCCAACATATTTATGGAACCGCATCTAATCCCAGCCTGCCAAGAAAACATCTCCCCCCACGCTCTGCATCTCTCTCTCTCCATTCATCTCACAGAAACACTGTTCCTGCCAAGGCATATTTTTATCTCTTGAATTGAGATGACAGCACTTGTGAAGGTTTTGAAAAATCTTGTTTTAGTATTTGCACCGTTTTATCTGTGACACTGTCTTTATCACCAAAGGGAGATTCCACACACACACACTCGCCCTCCACAGGGAGGTCAGAGGTCAGTGGTCACAGTAACCCAAGGAGCACCAGCGCCAGAGCTGGCAGGGAATCAGTGTTTTATTATTTGAATTCGGTGCTCAAGGCCACTTCAGCTGAGCAGTTGCCTGTTGTGCCAGGGACAGATAACAGTGAAGGAAGTCAGCATGACTTCGCCCACAACTTTTTGACTGGTCATTTTGAAACTACTTGAGGCAGAACGCTGTAGTTAGGCAAAGAAAAGGGAAAGCAAAGAGGACTAATAAAAATGTACAAAGCTACCACACACCACTGCAAATCAAGAGTGTGCTGGATGCAAAGAATGTACATGAAAAAAGCATCCACAAACATACATTTTCATACACTTCATTTTTGCAATGAAGATAAATGTGCTGATGCCTTGCCTTCTTTCTAAGGTGGACTAAAATTCACTATTATCAGATACAGGCCTAATGTAGCACTGAAGCTGGTGCATATATTCAGGTCTTAAATTAGGCCTGAACAAGCTGGAGTTTAGCTCTGTCTCCTTCGATATCATATCACACTTTTACTATTTTATTCTCCAGATAACAGTAACATGATGATCTGGATGTAAGTTGTTATCTGCAAAGATCTGTAAAGGCAGATGTGACAAATGACAAATTCTACAACCAAACTAATGCCGATAATGGTTAATATTTTATCTGGAGTTGTTCCAATATCGGAAAATGCCTGATACTGCCTACAGCGCTGGCATCGGAGAGTAATCTATGCACTGATCCCATATCACAATATTTATTTATCACGAAACAGTGTCCTCCTACTTCCCAGCAGTGTCCTGTAGGGGTGGGAATCTGGGTATCTTACAGTTCAATTCAATTACGATTCAGAGGGCTACGATTCGATGATAAAACAATTCTCAATGCATCAAGCTTTTAAGGCAGGGAGTGCTGACTGAATATTTATCTGCAGCTGCTCACATTCAGTGATCCTCATGAAAACTCAAGAAGCAGCCTAGTTTAGAGGTAAACATGATGCACATGTTACATTTAGGGGAAACTTCGTGTTTATGTGTGTTTGTTTATTTTAAAAAAGATAACTGCATTAATTAATGAATTAATCCATTTGAAAGAATCCTACACTACCCTGCCTGTATGACATAAATAACAAAGGTGGAGTGTTTCACTGTGTGTGTTGTTATTAACATTGTCTCCATCAGTGGAAAGCAGCCTGTCTGCAACACTGTGAGCTCCAGAGAATCACTGTCCAACATGCAGAGTGGTTGCAAAGTTTTAACAGACTGAGTAGAGAGTGATTTTCTTCATCACAGCTCCTTTAATGACTTAATGTCTTCCCCACCATTTTTGACCTAAGGTGAAGTAATGTTCTACTGCACTAATTCTGTGTATGTATTTGGTCATGTTTTATAAAAGGTTTAACCTGACTCAGGCCCTACAAAAATAACAATCACATCACATCTATACAGGGTCAGTAGTATACAGCTGTTAAAAAAATACACATTAGTATCAGATCAGTACGTGGTATCAGCTGTTACGCAAAGTTGAGGTATCAGAATCGGTATCAGGGAGGAAAATATTATAGGACCTTATCAGTAATGTAACTGCTGTGAATACAGTAAAAAGGTAGGTAAAGGTATTTACTGTTAAGACCCAGACCACTGTATCAAATGGTTAGTCAAGCTTTTTCATTGGACAATATACGGTTCCTTCCTATGATTCCTATGTTCTTTCCATTCTCTTTCCTTTAGTTTCTCAGGAGTACAGTGATAGAAATGAACAACACTGTTCAGGTTGTACTAATGTAATTGCATCTGTGACAGACACCTGACACACAAATTTCTTCCTGATGATAAGGAGAGCCTCTGAACAAGATGCACAGACTGACTGACTCTATCCTATCATACTGAGAAAACAGCCACATAAAGGAAATACTCAAGTAATTAAAGTGGAAGTACTTCAAAATTGTATTCATACTGAGAAAAATATTAATGAAATTAATGAATACTTAAAAATTATATTTACGTACGGTACTTGATAAGTTTAACTTTTGAAGGCTAGTGGTTAGTTAGGCTACTTTCTTGTTAAGCCGTTTAGAAAAGCTAATGTTAACTAGCCTACTCTGGAACACGTAATGTTAGCTAAAGCTAGCTATCTTAAAATGTTACTCCGAGGCAGGCTAACAACTGGATTAGGTAACTAGCTAGTAGTTCGAAGCAAAATCACTAAATACCTTGTAAGATAAAAAATGACCGTTAACTTCATGGTGAACAGGTGGTAACCGCCAATAGAGCAGCCGTATAACGGTCACGTCCAGACGACCATCGGCTCCGTCTAATTCCTGAGACAACTGGCAGATAAATCTCCTCCCACTTTGACACGAGACACAAAGTATTGATATCAAAGCTATATTCATTGTTAATGAGCTGCAGTGCAACAGTATCTTTCACTTAATTGCCGCTGCTAAAGGTCGGGCTAATTTATCAACTGTATGCACTGCTGGCTGGCTTGTGAATTGATCACTAAACTCTTAAGTTGGATAATAGATTATTTGTTCTATGCATTTTGTATTATTATTCAGGATTTATCAAATAAAAGCAGATTAGCAACTAAATGTAGTGAAGTAAAGGCACAGTTTTGCCATCTGAACTGTAGTGGACAACAAGTATAAAGAAACAACAAATAGAAACAAAAGTACAACTACTACAAATACTACTAGAGAAGAAATAGTCGAAATATCTCATATAATATTAAATTGACTGTAGTAAGAAAAAAAAGTATGTTATTATAAAGTTACTAAACTCCATAAAATGATCAGAATACTTCTGGGAATATTTAATACACAGGGCTTTTTTTTAAAAAAAAAAAGTGAATTAGCACCTATTTTGTTTTCAGTACTGCTGTTGATAATGGTTAACACATTCTGCTCAGTATTTTTGATTAATCAACTAGTAAACTGAAATGAAACATAACTGTGACATGACAATGACTGATAGGTTGCTCAATATTTTATTAATTTCTCTGCAAAAATACCAAACATTTTCTGGTTACATTTATATACATATATATATATATATATTTTTTTTTATTGGCTTAGGCAGTGACACATATTTACATATTTTTGAATATAAAGATATTTTTTATATCTCATTATAAATTGATCATCTTCATCTGGGTTTTTAAAATGCCACATTTAGCTTTACTGTTTGTGACGAATGTAGTGTTTCATGATTCAAACTTAAGTTAAAATGTAGATCAATATCACATAAAATGTCACAGTGAGCTAATTCTAAACCCCGGTATTTCTACAAGAAAAACTCCACAAAAACTAATTACTTACCACACAAGGAAAAAAGAAACAAATACCTCCTTTTCGAGCAATTCTGGATGCAATAGGTGCAATAGTTTTCATTACAATATTCAGAGGTCCAATACAGTGAGTCCAAGGAAGGATCCAATGATATGAGCAGAAGTCCTAGAGGATCTTGGGAAAGAACCATAAAGATCCATGCTTGTATTGAGAAATGCATCCCCAAAATCAAGCTCAAATGAGAGAGAACAATTGAAAAATATTTATTTTAAAACTGTATTTTAAAAAAACATATGATTACACTTAACTATACAAAAATGCACTAATTTTGCCTATTGCTTGAATTTGTTTTGTTTTGTTTTAAGTTTGGTTTTGACAGTGGTAAGAAAACATTCTGAATATGCATACCCTTAGGAGCAGTAAATACTACAACCAACAACATCTCTATGAAGTAAATTTTGACCTCCACTATTTATATAAATCAAGAGTGATAGTGGTCTTAGGATCGATCCCTGGGGCGAAACATACTGCAGAACACTGGTGATGGCTTGAGCGTGTACACTACACTGATGAGAAAGATCGTAAAATTGGGGTGCTCCTGTGGCTCAGTTGGTAGAGCGTGCAGCCCATATGAGACTATTAGTCCTCGGCGGTGGCCATAGGTTTGATTCTTGCCTGTGGCCCTTTGCTGCGTGTCTTTCCCCCACTTGCTCCTACACTTTCCTGTCTGTATAAAGCCGTCCTGTCAATAAAGGCCAAAAAAACATTAGTAAAAACAGACAAAACAATGCACTTCACATTAATATCCACAATTACATGTGATACAGTCTAACATTAGTGTAGACTTATCCACACATGACAGCGTATGGGCAATTTAAAGTATTCAAATCACCTGACTTGCATGTCTTTATACTGTGAGACGCACAGTTTCTGTCCAGGTGTGGGAGATCAAAGCGCTGTCCTCCCACATTCACAGCAGAGGTTTCAAGTATTTTTTAACACATTCTAGACATACATATAAAAGGCTGAACTGGTGGCTGTAAAATCCTGCCTTCTCCTGCAATCAAAAGTATGCCTTTCTGATAACATTTAGCATCAAATAACAAAAACTCACAAGAATGAGATCAAAATTGCATGAGACAGTATGATCGTTTTTCCACAAAATTTAATTTGCATTTCTCTGTTTCACAGTGTGGTTGGAAAATGCATGGAAAGCACCACTTGAGGTAAATGAGGCACAACACCTCTGTCACTGCAGTAACGCTCTGATTTTATACTGGGTAAATAATTATATTATTATATTAATTATTAATTATATTATTAATTCCACTGGATTATTAGATTATTGTCTCATAAAGATTATAAGAATAAAAACATAAATATTAATGGAACATATTTGAAAAATAACAAGAAATTGGCAAGATAAGCAGATTACACTCAAACTCAAGTCAAGAAAAAGAAAGAAGGCTAAATAAGCAAAGAAACAGACTTAAAAGAAAACCTGAATACATAGATTATAAGGTACAGAGTATGAATTCAACTGGTTATATTAAAAGGTCTTGGTGTGATCTTTATGTAAATGTCTCCTAAACACTGTAAATATGTAAATATATGGGGGAATATTGGGGTGTTACAGTTACAGTAACATGTTCTGGAAAAAATTATGAATCAAATATCAGATGCTTTTATCTGTGTTACTACAACAGCTAATGTTCAACCATGAGAAGGTGTAGGCCCGGTGAGGTTTTGTGGTTAAGTGTGTGAAATTGTCGGTGTGAGTTTGTGTGCGAAGCCACAGTTTACACACACACGCTGTTACTTTGTGCATGTGTTTCCTACGTCCTCCATGAGTGTGGAACTTCACCCACACTTTGAAACTACGTCATGAGGCCATTGGAGCAGGTTTGTGGGACTCACACAAATACGTGTACAAATACGCAATAAAATGCATGTGTATGCATGAGTCCCATTCTTGTCCCTTTATAGAGACAAAAATAGATAAAAGTTGACATGTGATGGCCCAACACACCCCTCCCTCCATGTGTACATGCTGAACCACAGAGCCCTTTTACATTTAACATTTTAGGTATAAGACAAGATAAGATAGAACTTAATTAATCCCAAAGGAAATTCTTGATAATCTGACCTTTATTTTAACCTGAAAAAAGCTGTTCCAACATGTTTATGCTGACTGAATGTTACTGTCTACCTTGTCTAAAATCAAAAGTGTTTATACACTCAAGAGTGGGGTGAAAAGCCAATCATCATAGAAAGGGCTCAACAGTAATGGTTGCCAGGTTGCCGTTGCCCATTTTAAAGGGATAGTTCACTCAAAAATGATAATTCGGTCATTATCTAATTATCCTGAAAGTCGGGTTTAGTTTTTTAGTCTGCGAAACACTGTTGTAGTTTCTCAGAAAAAAAAAAACTGTGTTGCAGAATCTCCTAAACCATGTAAGTGAATGGGGACCATTTTTCAAACAGAAAAAACAAACAAACAAAAACATAAAATGCCTCCATACTGCTCATCTCACATAATCCAAGTCTCCAGATCCCCAACATGTGGTTTCGGACACGGTCACACCACACACACCCAGTTCAGACAGTGTGCACGTACACATAAACGTGGCTCCAAGCTGAGGTTCTACAATGAAGATTTAGGCTTCTGTGAAACTCCAGCAGTGTTTTGTAGACTAAAACACTAAACCTGACCATCAATCGGCATGAGGGTTAGTTAAAAACTGAATTTTCATTTTTGGGTAAACTATCCCTTTAAGAAATTGGCAACCAGTTCTTGGCCTCTGGTTGTAATCAGTGGCCACCACTTTTTAACTTATTAAAAAAAAAAAAATAGGGACGGCAAACAGAAAGCCGTGCACCTCAAAATAATATCTGTTGCATTAGTGATACTGAAATACTGCTTTTACAGTTGCAGCCAAAACTAGACAACGCTGCATGTGCGTTGGTGTGTTTACTCACAAGTGCACAGTCAACTGTGTTAGATTAAGTTGTTTGACTGTGGGGTGAAAAGTTTGACTGACCTGTCAACATCACACATTTATGTGCAAATTGATTTAACTGACCAAGAAATAGATGAACCTAGATGAAAAATAAAAACGCAAATTTGTGAAGTATCCCGGCATCTTTAAACTGGAGGGAAAATTATACTTCAACACTAGTACAGCATGCACCTCAATAAGTGACAAGTTCACTAGGAAGCACATCAGAACCAGAACCATGGGTTACTGTAAGAAAAAGCTTAAACTTTCTTTTATGTCACCTTTCTTATAATTAAACTAATGTTTAATTGTATTTTATGCAATGACTGTAGCAGTAGTGCAAGATTTGGTTCCTCTGCCACCGATATTACAGCCAAAAAGTCAAATTTCACAACCCCATGGCAGATAAAACAGTACATTCCTCCAAACCCAGAATAACTCAAGTGTGAAAGATACGTAATGCAAAAGGAAATGAGATCTAAGATAAGGCTCTGTTCGGTTTATTTTTGAGCACACATGCCCACACAAAGCCACATACCTGCCATTCAAGTGCTGTAACATTGTTGGCCAGGATCAAGACCTGACATTTATTTAGTTAACTACTTTGAAAGAATGCCTCATAAAATATTTAATTACATCCATGTGCGTTTGCCAAAGCAGCTGCGAGCGAAGCAACATATCACTTCACGTCTTTGCGAGATCGGGGAGTAACAGATAACTTCTAACTGGATTACATAATCTGGATTTTTTTTTTTTTACTGTATTCCATTACAATTACAGATAAAAAAAAAGATGTCATGACATCACAGATGCATTTAGAAAAAGTAAAGAATGACATACTTGGACAGGATGTAACTGAAAGGGAAATAAAGTACTCTGAATCTGAATCTGAATCTGAATCTGAATACCATGCACAGTGCACACACAGCTGGCAATTCAGTATCATGTCCTCTAGTGAAAAAGTGCTTCACTGGGTGGAAATTTTACCATTTTTTGTCTTTAAATCAATCAATCAATCAAATAAATTGTGCATAACAAAGGAAGGAACAGTGACAACTAATAAACCTAAAAACAAACATAAAACACTTAGTGCTGCAATGATTAATTTATTATTAATCAACTATCAATCTGTATCTATTGTGATAATCGATTATTTGTTTTGAGTCATTTTTTTTTTATTAAGAAAAAGTCAAATTCTCTGATTTCAAATATGGATCAACACCATTTCACCATTTTCTGACACCTTATGGACCAAATAACTAATCAATTAATGTCGAAAATGGTCAACAGATTAATCGATACTGAAAATAAAAGATTTGCGTCCATGTGCTCCACTTGTTTGGACCTGTTTTTCATGTGACAAGATAGTGACAGGATTAATTAATCAATTAATCATTTTGAGTTTTGTGTTTTTTAATTTAAAAAAGAAGTAAAGTTCTCTGATTTCAGCTTCTTAAATGTGAATATTTTCTGGATTTTTTACTCCTCAGTGACAGTAAAACTGAATATTTTTGAGTTGTGGACAAAACAAGACATTTGAGGACGTCATCTTGAGCTTCAATCATTGGCATTTTTGAAATTTTTTACCATTGTCTGATATTTCATGGACCAAACAACTAACTGATTATTTGAGAAAATAACTGACTCATTAATCGATGATTAAAATAATTGTTAGTTGCAGCCCTAACAACACTGTATTCAGCGAAACTATTTCACCATATTTTATATTGATGTAATAAAGTTACATTACTTTAATATTGTGATACTTGAATTTCATTACTGACTACATTTTTCAGCCTTCACAGTAGATTCACAGAAACTCATAGACGTGAAGGTGAGATTAGGCCAGCCGTTTCACAACAAAAGATGGATGCTCGCTTCTTTCAATACCTTCCAAGGGCCTTCGTGTCTCAAGTACAAACCACACACCAACCACATGTTGCTCAGTACAGTACGAAACGTTCCCGATCCCCTTTGGGCTCTGGCACAGCGGAGCGGAAGTTGAACTGTTCCAACCGATCCGAAAGCCGAGCATTCCTGACAGCTCATCCCTCTCTGCCTTGGCTTGCAGCGTTGACCCACAGTCACTGATAAAAAATGATTGTTGGAGTAAACTCTTCAGCTCATGTTGACTCACGTTTGAGGAATTTAGAACAATTAGCTGTCATGTGACACATTATTACACACATGCTAAAAGGCTGTTTTATTGAATGTTTTGTATCTGGAAAACTTTACCTGTCCTGATATCTTGTCCCCACAGGGTTAGTGCTAGACTGAATGGAGAGAATGCAGCACCAGGGAGCTTCATCGAGGTATTTCTGAGGGCGGGTTCACACCACCTTTGCATGGTGCGGTTGAACCAAACCCTGGAGTGTTTAGCTCCTTGGTGCGAACACCAGACTCAAACCGAGTGATGAGTGAAGGCAAGAGCTGCGTGTGGGTGTCTTCCTTCATCCTTCCCCCTTACAATCCACTTTTATTTAAGGTGATTACTGTACACTAAGTACATTGAACTTCTTAACATGTTTGTAGGAGTTTTTGCTGTGTTACTGTTTTTTAATTGTTGTTGAAAAGAGTTTTGCCCTGGCTTGGACGCAGTGTGAACTAGGAGGAGCAGGAGACCCCGTGGTCTCGCCATTGTTTCCATTTAAGCCACACGCTGTTGTATTCATTCAAGAATAAGTTAATGGGTTAAAAAACGTAAAAGGCTAAAAATGTATTTATAATTTAATGTCATGTGATAGTTTGGTTAAAAAAAAAAAAAAGATAATAAGAAATAATTTAGTTGAAAAGATAAGTTAAATAATCTTGGTAACTGAGTGTGTTCATACTGAGAAAATGTGCTGTATATTTTGTTTGCACTGTTATGTGTGTTAATGCAGAGGTGTGAAGGCAAGAGCTGCATGTGGTTGTCTTCCTTCATCCTTCTCTCTTACTATTCCCCTTTATTTAAAGACACAACACGGACACCATTTGAATCAATCATGGAGGCCCACCATTGCACTGTATGTGTCATTTCATTGCTTACAAAAATCTCTTCCTGTTTTGTGACTGGTGAATTAGTAGTGTATTTGCAACCAACATGTGGAGTGGCAGGAGACATATGTCCGTCCAGATCAACACCAACATGAACAGAACTAGACGGTGCTCCATGATGAATGATATCCAGGTAGAAACTGACTCATTTTGTTTTTTTTACCCACCAAATGTATGACAAATAATTCCACCACATGACTTTTGTCAACAATTTCAGGACTGTTTGAATTTAAATGATGTGTCATCCTCCCTTTGGTTTGAAACAGGAACAAGACCATTCACAACCTGTCCTTAATCTTTTAGCCCATTGACTATTGTTTTTTCAAATCTAAATTTAGAAGTGCAGTACAGCTGTTTCATTTTAAAATTAGGTTGCATATTGTCCAGTGTGAAAATGAAAATTTGACATTATTGTACATTAAATTTAATCTTCATTTTGGCTGAATCTGTGATATGATTTAGAATAATCAATCATGCATTCTCAATCATGAAAATTAGATTTAAACATTTAAATTCTTGATGTTTTCATGCACAAAAGAGAAACCAATTTTCAATTTGAATCAATCCAAGTGTTTGTACTGAGCCACTAGTGGGCCTTAGAGCACCTTATAGTGTGCATTAGAGGTAGAGGTTCTGCCAAATTGTTAGATTAAAATTTAATTTTTGGTCATTTTAAAAAGCTAGTTATTTCTATATCTGAATGTGCTCAATAATTCACATAAATAAAAACATCAAACAAAAAAACAGACCAGTTATGTTTGAAATGACCACTATAATAACATCACATATCATCAGGTAAAGACCTTCTGCCACTGTTAGCTAGCTGACGGTCCCTTGGATGCAGTGGCACAATATGGATCTGTTTTGTTTTTGTTTTGTTTTTGTTATGTATTGGTTTTCTGATTTCTTTGGGAAGGTGGTCCTCAGATTTTTTTAATAATAAAAAATGAGCCTTAAGTCACAAAAGGTTGAGAACCCCTGGTCTAATGCACAACTGCTATAGAGGCACACAGGAAAAAATAATAATGCAAAAGATAATATTAATTAGTTAGTGCTGCCTGTGTATTGTGAGTCAAGTATACGGATGTGGTTGGTTTACATTGTAAATCTGATTACTAACAGAGATCCATGACCGAAAAACACTGTATATCTAATCAACTGAGTTCTACACTTCAGTTTGAATTAATTATGATGTAACTCCAAACTTATCCAATGTCAAACACTCATTCCCTGTAGGTTTGAAAAGTGGCTTTAAAAGTATGTAGTTTTATTCTTCATGGACAACAGCAGCTGTGTTGTGTTGCTTATGGTGGATTCTAATACTGATCACCATTCTTTCATAATTAAAAATCAGTATCAACAAAAGTGACTCTAATATTAAAACTCACCTTTGCAGCAAATTCTTTTTTGTATTCCTGGAATTTTTCAGTGGTCACTGTTTCGCCAAAGTAAAGCTTAATATACTACTGCAGTGCCTTGATTTTACACATTGATTACAAGACAAACTATTTATACAAAAGACATTTTTCACAGCAGCCATATTGATATGAAATAATAGGGCAAAAACAGGCGTCACGAATGATACTAATTAGGGTACCTTTCCATTTAGCGTAGCAGCACCCTTCCAGTGAGCCAACATACACAATAACAGCACCCTGACTCTTTTTGACGTGAATGGAACAGACTTTAATTAGTATCACTGGTAACACCTGTAGTCATGTCAACATGGCTGCTGTGAAAATGGTCTATATATAAAATAAGAACTATCACTTGAAATTCAACATTTATAGTCAGTTATTATAAGAGGGAGAACAACGTCAGAGAACTGAAACTAAAAAAAAAAAAAAATGTTTAACTCTGTGTAAATGTGCTTTGCTCATATGTTGTACTGGTGAGTTATACATTAAAGGGAAAGAAGAATGAAAGAATGTGTCGTGTGCGTGTAACATCCTTTTCCAGCTACCGCCTGCTGTATGTTTCTCGACTGCAGGCTCAGCACCCCCACTCTCTCTACACTGATACTCAGACAAAAATATCTCTCCTCTGTTGATTTACCCCCACCCCCCCCCCCCAAACCCCACCTCCATTTCCGCCACAGCGATTAAGAGATCTGACATCACAGGGTCCATCATGTGATACGCCCACACAAAGCTTTGCAGCGAGGGATGGGGCCTACCTGTGACGCACTTACCCTCTCTGTGTAACCCTTTACAAGCCAGAGCACTGTTTGGTAATGAAGCAAACAAGGGCCATTGTTCATCTTTGGCCCCAAACACTTCTGGATATTAACTCATTATCAAATTAATAATAAATTGAGTCACAGTTGTGTCATGTGCCTGTGAAAACATCACAATAGGTCCACAATACTTGGGATTTAAGTGTACTTGTAGTTCACAATAGTGATATACAAGTGTGTAAAGATGTGGGATAGTTATAGGAGCACTAACCAGAAAACAGAAACAGCTCTCATTGTGAGAAGTGCTCACCAAACCTGCACTGAAGATTTCTATCACATTCATGGACAACAAATGTGTTCACACAAGACAGTGGTAGCATTTTTAAACTCTTCTAGTTAATGAGGACAATAAAGGATCAGTCTGTAGGATTTAGTGGCATCTAGTTGTGAGGTTGTAGACAGCAAACACCCTCCCCTTCCAAGCATGTAGGTGAACCTATGGTGGCCATGAAACTTGTGAGAAACGTGAAAGGCCATATCAAGCCAGTGTTTGCTTTGTCTATTCAGGGTTGCTGTAGAAACATGGCGGTACAACATGGTGGCATCCACTGAAGAGGACCAGCGCACTTTTGGGGCTTTTCCATTGTTGCTTCTGGTTGTGCCAAGTTAAACTGTGCCACGCTGATTTGCATTTCCATAACCACTTTTAATGCATTGAGCCATGAGTCATGCCCAAAATGAACCATCTCTGGAGTGGGGCCAAAGTCAGCGTAACTCACCTCCAAGTTGGGTGTGGTGCTGTCTAGTCCACCACAGCCAAACCGTGATGGCCCCACCTTTCTTGCCCTCAAACAAGCAAGTGTTACGAGACTGGACTTGTGTGTGCACAGGAGCAGAGAGACAGAGGTTTCTAAAAGTCTGTGTGCGTTCAGCTTTCTGTATTTTTGTAGCTTCTAACTGAGTCTCTGTTGTTTGAAAATTAATTTCTCCTCTCTCTCCTGCCGCGCTGTTTATACTTTCAGGTATCTGCTTTATTTTATGGTTTGATGTTCACTTTCAGTTGTATAGGAATCATGTCAAGTTCCTGCTGATGAAAACCCAACATTTCCTGGATTTGCTGCTTCATGATAAAAGCTTTTAAATCACAAAGTAACACAGGACTTTCAGTGTGAGGAATTTCTAAGAAATAAAGTGTTAATTCACTGTTTCAACTTGAGCTATCTGTAGATACAAATAGCAACAAAAACAACTTATTTTTAGGTGATTCTCCACTAATGAACACATGCTTATGGATATTATATTCCATTTTTCCCATATTCTGCCAATAAACCCCTGTAAATCTTACATGCTGGACCTTTAAATGTTAAAAAGCGATATCAAAATACTGTAATTAAAAATTAATCCCAAATTTATATCAATATTAAAAATGGAAAGTGAAATTGGAAAATCTGTGATGGAAAATGAAAACTCTTGAGTGGACATTGAAACTATCATGTGATTTTTTCATTGGATGGGTGTGTGTTGTTGGGTGTGTGACCAGCTCCGACAAAAAAAACAAAAAAAACAGCTTGAAATCTGTTAACTGACCAGAGGAAGTGTTGAAATCAGAACAGTTTCAGATTGAACTTCTCCTAAATCTGATGTGCAGGAATACAACAAGTGTCTTGGCCGAGACCATAAAACAGAAGTGAGCAGTAAGACGTTGACTTTTTTTTTGACCACACAAATGTATAGTGGCATCTGTTGTGTCCAGTATTATGCAAGCTGGTGTTGTCCAGCAGTTTACCAGTTATCATTCTTACATTACCTGAACAATCATTTTACATTATTTATAAATATATGTAAACAATGTGTACCAGTCAATAGTCACCATGACATCAAACCCCTCAGTGCCACCTCAGTTTGTAGTTGTTTGTAGTCTCTCCCTCTTCTCCATGGTAATGGAACTGGTGCCAAAGATCATCTATTGAGAAAATGAGTCACTCTGTACAGAGCGAAAGTTTATTGTTGACCTTGGAAACAGCCGTTTGGATTCAGACAATCGTAACATGAGGTCCATTTACTTTTTTTTTTTTACCCAGAGCTTTCAACCACATCTCATAGTCTTCCTAAGCAGTAGCTTACCTATAAATATAGTCGCGCATATCCTGCATTCCCTGTTTAACATCACAGTGTCTGTCATTAACTTAAACATACTAAGAGACATAACAAACTTCATATTAGTTGTTTAGAAAGTTATGTTTATGTTCATGCAAGGCAAAAGTTAATAATTAGTAAAATGTAATGTATTCTCTGATCCTCTCATCATGTCCCCAATACTGGGGTCAGTTGCAACATCTTAACTCTTCCTTTCAAATAAATATTGTGATATGTAATCATCCTCAAATGGTGTAGATAATTAGCAGGCAGATGTAAGTTTAATATATAAAGATTGGTCTAATCAAAATAGTATCCGTGTAACTGAGAGAAATGCTGAAAAGAATTGCAACCATCCCCAGTCTCCCCTGCTTTATTAAATTATTCTTGATGTGTATAGTATTCTTATTTTGAATTTAATTCTTGTATTTAACATTTTTAATTTTTTAACTTAAACTTATATCTTTTTAACTCATAATTTTTAACTACCACATCAAAATTTGTATGCACCATGTCATACCTGTGTATGTTGTAGAGCCATGTGATTCCCTCTAGTGGTACGTAAAGGAATGTCGGATATATTTTGTTAAAATTAAATAAATTCATTTATAAACATATAATACTATCCAAATACCACAAAATTGCTAATAAAAATATATAAAATATCAGGTCACTGTTTTCAATATCAGCCTGTTACACAATCATGCACATCAGCGTGTGCATACGTCATCCATCTGGTGGTTACAAGCTCAACTGTGATGCAAGATAGTAAGCTGAGGTAAAATCAAGAGAATTAAAATTAATGCGTCATAAACATTGCAGTTGTGCCTCAGAGTGGGAAGAATATTTCCAGCAGCCGTGTTGAAAATAAAGTGGACACTAAATTCAGTGCAAGTGCTAGTGGCTTTTTAAGAAGCACCAGTGAAGTACTGGGTAAACCTGCTCGCACCAAATGCCACAAAACAGTAAGGTGGTACTCGGAGAGCTAAATATTTTCTGAGGTGGTACACAGTGTAAAAAGTTTGAGAAAGACTGTTGTAGTGGAAACCAGGGGCAATTGTAATAAACTCAGTTTCTCCAATCAGAAACAAGCTAGAGCTATTACACAGTCTGCACATGCTCAGTAGGATTCTCTCTCTGCCTGTGGCACAGGAGCAGGATGATTTCACCTTGGCATTAGTTCTCAACAAAAAGGTATGGAACTTACTTTGTGGATGCACAGTATTTTCTTCTGCTGTCTAAAATAAATTTAAAAATTAATATGATCAAATTATGCTAATATAAGTCTTGCTAGCAGGTGTACAAGATTTTATCATGGCTGCAAGGGGCACTGGGGGATTTGCAACACCATTTTACAATTACCCTCAAGCCACAGCCCAAAAGCACCCTGTTTATCTGCTTACATACTAATTCTGTAAAAATAAAAAAAAATATATAAATCAATAAAAATCAAATAAAATGTAACTACAGCTATAATATATTTATTTATTTATTTGAGGTGTGCTTTTCATTTGAGATACATTGGGTTAATATGACTTTTTTTTGTGTTACAATTGCCCCCAACCACTGTTACAACTGTCCCCACCAAATGAATCAATTAAAGTGAATATTAGCCTATAGTCATCATTATTAGTGAAAATATATCCGTTGTATAATTAATTAGTGCACATATATATGTTTCTTATGTCAAAATATGACCAATGTATTTCAACTAGTCTGGGGGTCATGAATGAAAATATTTTTAAAAAGTTACAATTGCTCCTGGCCTCCCCTACATTTGGTGAAGACAGCGATTCTGATTCTTGACCCAGAAAAGTAGCACAGAGTGAGACCTCTGCCTTGACTCCTCCTCTCTTATTTAAATTAATTCTGAAAAACGTAATTTCTGTCCAATGCGCGCGCTCTGATGTGACATAATGGAACGTGCGAGCTTAGAAAAGCTCGAGGCGGTGCGCGCGGCCACCCAGTACACTGAGATCCAGCGCGAGAGCAGAGCGCAGGTTATAGACAGATCATAACGGTGTCAGAGAAGAGTTAAAATATTAATTAAACATCAGACATTTCACACCACGGTTTATCTCTGCGAGGTTATGGACAGGACTCCGCTCTGAGGGACAGACGAACAGTTCGACTGCGGACATAAATAATGATGAAGAAGGACATTAACTTGAGCCTGGCGGAGGACGCGGACCTCAAACCGCATCTCCGCGACGCCGAGAGCCTCCTGAGCTCCCCGGACCTGGGGCTGCTCAAACTGGCCTCCCCGGAGCTGGAGAGGCTCATCATCCAGTCCAACGGAATGGTCACCACGACGCCCACCAGCTCCCAGTTCCTCTACCCGAAGACGGTGACGGACGAGCAGGAGTTCGCGGAGGGCTTCGTGAAGGCGCTGGAGGACCTGCACAAGCAGAACCAGCTGAGCGGAGCCGGACAGACCAACAACGGCCTGGACCTGGGCGCGAACATCGCTCCGGTCACCGTCCAGCCGGATCTACCTGTGTACACGAACCTGAACAGTTACGGCAGCGGCCCACTGGAGACCACCGTGAACTACTCCACAGACACGGTCCCTTTCCCGCCTCCACCTCCGCCGCATCATCTAGGGACAGCCCCGCCGCCGCCGCCGCCGCCGCCGCCGCAGCCGGAGCTCTCTCGGGTGCAGCCGCTGAAGGAGGAGCCTCAGACGGTGCCGGACGTGCAGAGCTTCGGGGAGAGTCCGCCTCTGTCTCCCATCGACATTGACTCTCAGGAGCGCCTGAAAGCCGAGAGGAAGAGGCTCAGGAACCGGATCGCAGCCTCCAAATGTCGGATGCGCAAACTGGAGCGCATCTCCAGGCTGGAGGACAAGGTCAAGACGCTGAAGAGCCACAACACCGACCTGGCCTCCACGGCGAGCCTGCTGAGGGAGCAGGTGGCCCAGCTGAAACAGAAAGTCCTCACCCATGTGAACAGCGGCTGCCAGCTGCTGCCACACGAGGTTCAAGTGCACTAGTCGGAGGGACAGTCGGGCTACAGACCAGCATATAAGCTTCACAGACTTTCTTAATGTTGGTTTTTCTGTATGTAGCTCAGCCCAGACGTGTGGAATGAATGCGAGGCCACGCAGGCCAAACTGTACATTAATAATCGACTGTTTAAAAGGCTTTGGGCATCGGTAAAAAAAATATAAATATACCTGGTAGAACACAGTACAAGATAATGGGCTCTTATCGGCCATCACATAATATGGAGAAGTTGGATTTTTTTATTTTAAAAAAAGCTCACTGCTCAACAGCTGACTCCGCCCGGTGGAGCATTAATCATTAGACTTTAAAATAAAATTTCGCCGATTGGCTTATTGGATTTACGCCGAAATGAAGAACGTTTGCCTTTAATATATTTGATGTATGAAATTCTGTTCTACCTCGTATATATTTTTACTGGTGAACAAGGCAACATTAAACTGCAATTTATTTAATGGAATTTGGCCATGAGTTTTTCTGATGAGAGAGCGAGCAATTTATTAGGGCCCTCTTAATGAGAGAGGGCACGTCTCTTGATTTTTTTTTTTTTTCTTGTAAAAGTGTTTACAGACTGGCTGTGTCTATATACAGTCTCGAACATGGACCAAACGGATTTTCGATATTTCTACAGTGATATGCAGACTCGTGACAGATTAATATATGATGAACTGGCTTTAAGAAAAACGCATACAGCTACATTTGATATGAAAGAAATAACACATATATGGACTATGTACCATGCCAACATTTCTGTAGGGAACAATTTGCATGTTGTTGACATACTCGAATGTTACCCATATCTGGGTGTCAAAGGGTGCAATTAATCAGTGTTTATTATCTAACCTTTGCAAACACATGCATTTCTCTATTTTTTACTCTACTGTGTCCCTATTTCAGTGTGTTCTTGTTTTAATGTGAAGAGTGGTAACCTTTTTGTTGCACTGACTGTTGCTGTCACCTCTAGCCTACAGTTATTTGGCTGTACGCTGCTGTGTTCTGAATTAAATGCTGCTGGCAATAAACACTGTTTCCTCCATTTTGGCAAAAGACTCGCTTACAAAAAACACACTGAAGGTCTGCAAGGTGTGCAGTCCAGCTGTTGAAGGTGAAAGGGTGTTATAGACCTACAGATGTTGCTCCATAGTAATTTGGCAAGCTCAAGACATACTGAAACAATAAGTTTCATCATTTAACTGAATAATTTGTCTTTCATTGAACACTAGTCTGAAGAATAACATGCTTTGCATAACTATGAAATTACATTGCAGGTTTTATGGCAGTACCAACACAAAATTGAGATTATAACTGACTGCAACCAAAAATCAATATTTGCTGGGTCACTTAATGTACGATAAGGAGTGCATTTATAGCTTGCTCCTCTAATGGAGACTGAATTATTGAAGGACGTGCTGTGTAATAACAGATTTTTGGAAGAGTGTGTGTGGTTACAGGAATCTGCATCACATCATCAGCCTGGTTTCTTTCTCCCTCTGCTGGTTAATTTGAAAATTGCAAGTGATGTTGCAGCAGTAATGGTTGACATTTAAGTGAACATGTTGGGACAGTTTCTGGCAGTGTGAGGTGGTGATTTACCTGAGATATGATTGATTTCCCGCGGGCAGAGTTAGTCTTGAGCACCACAAGCCAAATGCCATTTAGTTCCGTTATATTCATGAGGGGGCAAACATCTTTACAGCCGGTACCTCCAAAACTCTGCAACTCAATATGTATTTTTGATTTTGGGGTGAACGGTCTGTTTATGATCAGGGTTAGACCAAAATATTAGTTATATCAGCCTCTCAATAAACACAGGAGCCCTTTGATATTAGTCAGTCAGTTTTGTCTACCTACACTAAGCAGGATGCTTTTGTTACTCTTAATGGCTGCACTGTCACATATGATATCATAGCCTTTCCTTATATGATGATCACTTGTAGGGAAAAATCTAATGTAGCAAATGAGCCCCTTTGGATTATGGCTTTCACACAAAGTCTTACTAATTGACACCAGGTGCAGCAGGCACTAATAATTTGAAGACTTACCGTCCTCTGGATACACAACCTGATTAGAGTTTGGGGACAAAGTTTCCTTTTTACTTCTAAGGGAGGCAATGTCATGATATGATATTAAACTTTATTAGAGATGCAGAAAAAGGTTTATTTTCACTTACACCTCAGTTGTACCGAGGCCCAAACTACCACAAGGGATTACATGCACTTGAATGACTGTTTTAGGAGAAAGAAACTTTCAAATATACCTTAAAATTCTAATAGCACACCGCAAACCTCTATGTGAAACCCAGCAACGTTGTTTCGGGTAAATAGTTATGATTAAAATGTCATCTACAGGCTAAACAGATGAGATGAAGCCTGGTTTGTTGCATGTTGTCAATGTGGGTAATTAGCATATTGGGCTAATTCATTGTCAAAAACTGCATATGGCAATAATTTTGTTTATATTCTGCTCTTCAGATTAAAAAGGTGAGTCTGAGTTCATGATGTATAGAAATTTGAACTACATTTTTTGGTACAGTATCAGCAAAAGTCCAATACCAATGGATCCCTATTTTAAACTATCTATCTATCTATCTATTTAGACCATATCGCACACCACTAAAATAAAGCTATGTACAGAAATCAAACTGTAGCTTCATTGCCACCACCTTACTAATGTGAGCTACCTGATACATTTTTCATTATAACAAATTTGTGTTTCTTACCATTTACTTGTAGTTGATTAGCCAACATGAATGATTGCAACTGCAAGTATTGTTTAACTTTCTTGATGCAAGGATATATTTTTTCTTAATTTACTAGTTTTATAATTAGTGCAGTAATGTTACTGCTACCACAAAGACATAATAGAAAAGGAAGTAACAACACATACTACTAGTCTACAAAAAGCCTCTAGTGAGACTTTTTCAAAGCTGGATCTTAACTTAAACATCTGGGTTAAGAAAGAATTTTTTAAATGTTATGTAAGGATGTAACAATATATTGAATATCACTATAAAATGTGTCCAACTGTACCAGAATGTGATGATATCTACCTTGATATAGCATGGTTAATTATTTTAGTTTATTGTTGTTTTATAAAATGACTGCTACTGACCACTGTATTGTTTTAGTTTTACAGTTGTACTTACATAATTCAAACATTCATTGCCAAAGACAATTCATGCCAATTTTTTTGTACATGCTTATGTCACAGTTGACTACTTTTATTTTATTTTATTAAAGAAGGAAGTACTTTAAGTTCAATATTTAATAATAAATATAGTTTCATGGACTTCTTCTTGCACCTCTTTTTTTTGATATTTTTAGTATTACATGCATATTAATATCAGTTTATTTTGGGATTTTAACTTCATCAGAAGTAGCAACGAACAGTCCCCATCTCACCCACAAAGTTAAAAAAAAAAAAATCTTCAAAAACAAGAATCTACTGATTGTTAGTAACTTTTTATTGTTTTACCACAAAGTACAGATAAAAACATCCACAGCATATTCTCTCATCTTAATGGCCCAAACTGAGGAGGATTTGAAGAGGCAGTGATACGAGACCAAAGAAAGTAAATGTTTCTGCGTGCTAGTAGAAGATCTAAAGTCGGCAACCTCTACCAAGCTGGATGGCATTTCTTTTCTTTTTTTTTTGTGTAGATACTGTAGTGTGTATTGCTTTGTAACAGAGTGACATATTCATTTACAAGCAGGCCTAGAAATGAATGCAGATACAGTACAACATGGCTCTTTTGGGTTTTTTTTACTGTTACCGTATAATTTTTTTCCTCTTTTTTTTTTTTTTTTTTTTTTTTTTTTTTTTTTTGTTGCAAGCCTGAGTCGATACAACACAATCCACACATATGACTCAAAGGTACAGTATTTACAGATCTGGTTTATATAGAGAGGAAGACATATTAGAAAGGAGAACAGTTTAAAAGTTTGGGTTTTACTGGAAAAGAAACAGTCACAACCAGTAAGAAGTAAAACATACGCGGGATCAAAAACGTCTCCGAGGTTTGTCGTGATCATCACGGCCTTTCTGATAAGAAGAACATCACTACTTTGACTCTGGCCTCATTTTCTCAAACTTTAATAGTCAGTGGCTCATCTGTGATTTCAGGTTTGAATGCTACACTTTTTGACAATTAACAAATGCAACAGTTACTCTCAAAATAAATGCTTTAATGATTCAGGTTTGCTTTAATTATTTGGTCAAAGTCACTGACAATGATTTTTACAGTGCTTTGCCGTCTCAATACGCAGGTGCCGTCCTCTTTATCTCTACTTTTATTGGGATCAACAGCAAGTCCACAATAACAATGACATAAAATCATTTAAAAATGCCAGTCCACCTGTTTTCCTACAATTTTAAACCTTTAAAACTGGTCACACTGCTCATTTTGCCATCCTACAGCAAAAACGGTGAGCTGCTTCTACAGCAATCTTTGGTGAAGTGAAAAGAAGGAAAACCAGTTTTAACAGTTTTAAAACAAGCACATAAGGGGTGATAATTTATGCCCACAGGGAGTGATGCTATGTAGACTTAAAAATAGCCTTTAGCAGAAATGCACTGTGGGTACACAGTGTTGGAGCAAAGAAAACCTCACAGCAGAATATTTAATTCCTGCAATGACTCCAAAGTAGTGCAGCTACCTGGCCTGTGAACATTTCAGCCTCCAGCTGTTTGATGCTTGTTTTACGTTAAACAGTGCTGCTCGTACAGTAATTCACCTGACGACTGAAGAGTTTGGAGACAACATCACACACAGACTGACAAACAGACTCTGTAATACTGATTCTGAAGAAGTCTTAGTCTTGTCCTGTGGGCTGTTTGTTGCTGAGTGTTGGCATGTGGACTGACCTAACATACTCTCACAGGTTCTGAGATTAAAAAAAGGGAGATCAGCACATAAATGACATGTATCCAGTCCAATACAGACTTTACAGTACTGTGAAATGTGGCTGAACATATGAGATGCAAAAACAACACAGGTCTGACTCCTGGGTTCAGTGTCCTTCAGTGTGAACGAGATTAAAACCACGTGAACAGCTGTTGTCTGTGTAATCAAAAGCAGCAGAGCTGGTTTCTAACGTTGAAGAAATGTACCTGCACTGCGTGTCTTAAAGTCTCAAATCCAAAAGGAAAAACCTGCAAGCTAACGATTGATGTAGACGAACTTAGAGGTGACCGTGGTTCCGCCAGATACCAAACTTGCTCAACTGTTATTGGAGCACAGAGCAAAAAGAGGCGGGACTTAAGAAGGCTCAATTGTCTCTCGACTTTGTATTTGATTATTCAGTAAGTGGGCGTCAGGTGGGCATTGACTGTATGCCACATGTGATCCTTTTCTCTCCTGATGTTTCCTCTAACTTCTTGGGGTGAAACTATCAGATAAAGGCAAATTAGCACAAACATACCAGACAAAATGACATTGTTTGCATCCTCCAAACCCATTTGGTGAACTGTTTGTTTGCTGGAACATTCTGATATTGGATAAGTCGCTGTTATTATCCAATCAGCTATCAGATGGATGAAAAGTAAACATTTGTTGCAAGTCACTCAGTAGTTACAATGACATAATTTCAACCTCAGTGCTTTGCAGACTTTGGATTCAGGATTTGTAAAATACTGTAATATCAATATCTATCGCATTTTTAGCAAACACAGCTGCACAACTGTGTTGCCCAAAATGCTTTTCAGATATCCTTCAGTCTTTACATTGTCTGTTAGTAAGAGCAGGAACAATAACACCTAGAGGGTTTTGGGACAAGAGGCATAAAAATTTTTGTCACCATAATTAGTATAATAAATATTTAGCTATTGCTAGATCTACATGACTTTGGGCTTTCAGAAGACTAAAAAATGAAAACAACTAATTTGAAAAACTCATCATGTCAGCTTCACTACAGTCACTGTTTGGCTTTAAACAACATTTATGATGCAGCACAAAGTTTTTTTCCAGGATTAGAGCCACTTTAAAATGTGTCCTTTTATTAGCAGCAGTACTGAAAGTCACACTTGAGTGGATCTGGAGGATGGAAAACATACTGGTAATTTTCAGATTCAAAGGGATGTCCGACTGCATTTTTTTCATAGCAGGGCATTAGAATTTATGACTTGCAACATCTCTGGAAAGCAGCATGAGACCAAACCGACGGGGGAAATGAAACGACTCACGAAAGGAGCTGCCACACATCATCCAAACAAACCCAACAACACAGACCTCTTACATTTGATACTATCCTCATAGAACTTCATTCCTTTTAAAATTCATTTCCAGAAATGCATACCTGTAGATATTATATATTTTATATATATATATTGCACAACATTTATATGTACATTTGAAATAAATATAATTAAATAAAATGTGTCTCTTAATTTTTTGCTATTTTTTTAAACCTAGCTCTATCTTGTTCATATTTTTCCCCACCCAGTGTTAATGTATGAAAAGAATAAATGGAGCATCAGAATACAAAAAAGAAATCTAAAAACATTAAAAAAAAAAGGCCAAACGAAAAGGCTCAGATGAATAATGAAAACAAAACACTTGCTAATACCTGCAAAATCCATGTTAGATACCCAGTGAGACAAAAAAATGAAACAAGATCTATGTGTGTTTGATTCTGTGTGTCCAGAATCATATAAGAAATATTAGATTTCAGCTGGATCCCCCCCCCTCCCACATTAACTCCATGTGGCCTTCTTGGTCACCATATCTGAGGCTGACATCTTTTCAAGACATTTGACCAACATGAAACACAGTACTGTAAACATCGGAAGGATTTAAATGGCACTCTGAGGACGGACGCCGTCAAATCCTTCTTGTAAAACCACACTGAGGAACAGGGAGACAACGGAAGATGTGTTGGGAACCTTCAAGAACCTCGGCCGCAAAAGGGTCTGAAACACTCTGGTTTGATTGAACTTGCTTTGGCATCAGACCAACACCTGCACTGATCAAAAATACAGCTCCTTAATGAGGAGGAACCAGAAGTAAACACACCCCAAGCACTTTTCCACGAACACCTCAGAGCAATTCAGACACTTTTCAACCTGTGCCCGGTTGCATAAACCACCTTAGGTTTAAAAAAAAAAAAGTTTGTCGCCTAAGCATTGCATAAAGCCTTGTAGATTGTCTAGTTTGTCTAGACTAAGGCTTTCACGACAGTTACTGTCATAATACAGCACATGTGCACTTCAGTTACCATGGTCACACTTTAGATAACACAATTAGTTAGCCTGTGTTAGCTAGCTTCTCCAAAAGAAAATAAAAAAGAAAACAAAGATGAGAATGTTGTTCTTGTTGTAAATTTAACCTAGCCACAACAAACAAGCATAAAATGTGGCAAGAAGTAAGCTGGCTAACAAAATCAATGTGAGAAATCTGCTGCGACATGAACCGTAGATAAAGTCATTAAGAAATAATATAATAAAGAATATTTACTGTGAAACTGGTCAGTTTCAGTGAAATGATAGCTAATGTTAATATCTGAGACAGGGACATGTTAACATTTGGCTGGCTACCTACAAAGTTGCTAGTGCTAACATCAAATCTATACTTTCTGAAAAATGCATCTTGGTATCTCTTCCTGCTCTTTCATCATCATAAATTCAACCTTCAGTCTTAATTTCCACCATTATTTCACTGTTATGGCTCCCTTAAAAATTTCTGAGGAAAATGGTTGCTAAGGCCTTCTAGCAACACATGAGCAAATACTTCAGTAGCTAAGAACAACACTTTTATGTGATTTTATGCAACTAATTCTTTCCTAAGGCATCCTCAGATGAAAATTTAAGGGAAACCCTAGCCTCAGTGGTTTCATGCAACCGGGCACTGGTTCTTTTTCTTCCCCTCAGCCAACGATCCTGACTAGGTTACAGAAAGAAGCAGGAGAGTGAGTGAGAAGGGTGATGGAGTATGGACCCGAGGCCCTGGGGTCCAGCTGAAGGAAGAGGAGGAAGAGGAGGAGGAGGAGGAGGAGGAGGAAGAGGGAGGAAAAGGGTTTTGGGGTAGTAGTCAGGTTTAACATGCACAGTCCTGGTGAGGAGGAGCGGGCTGCTCTGTCAGCTGGGGCCCCTGTTTGGCCCCTGTGACGGCGGGATCTCCAGCGTCCAGGCTCTCAGACATCTTTTCGCAGATGATGTCGACCAGGCGCTCAAAGGTCTGCTTCACGTTGATGTTGTCCTTGGCGCTGGCCTCGAAGAACTCGAAACCTGCAGAGGAAATAGATTGTGGGAGAGGGTCATGGAGGTTTAATGGGGACGTGATTGTCCATGCAACTGTGGTACAGAACGCAGCTGGTGAAATTAAATTTTAACCATGATAGCAGCTTGGCTCCACGGTGAAATGTCTTGATAACTATTAATGTTTCCAAAAAGGTCAAGGGGATCATTCAGATTATTTCAAGTAGGGTTGCATGAGGTGCTTATCCATAGTCAGTGTGTTACCTACAGTGGTAGTTGTCAAGATGGGCTTTGGTTAGGTTAAAATAAAATTGTGGCGACTCCCATCTCCCCCCTAGATGGCAGTCAACACCTCCCCAGTTTGGAGAAGCAGGGAGTACCAGCATGGAAGCTAAGAAATGTACTGCTGTGGACAGGCTCAGCAATAAAACATATTATAGACACAAAAAAATCAATATCAGTTTATGTGTATTCTATATTTAGAATATTTTTGCCACTTAACCTTGGAGTTGTTGCTCTACTGCTGATTATCAGAAGTCACATGACCACTATCTACAGTGAGTAATACACTGACCGTGGGTAAGTACCTCATACAGACCCACCTCAAAGAATTTGAACTATCCCTTTAACTTTGGTGATCCATTGATTTCCTGCCAGTCCCTTGATTCCCTTTAGTTCAGTGTACCTAACACTGAGTCATGGATATGGGGTGTGTGTGTGTGTGTGTGTGTAGACCATGAACTCACCAAGGTGTTCAGACAGCTGCCGGCCTCTCTCTCCGCTCACCACTCGCTCGTCATCCATGTCGCACTTGTTTCCCACCAGCAGCACCTGGGCGTTGTCCCACGAGTACGTCTTAATCTGAGTCGACCTGGGAACCAACACACGCCGCAGTCAGAGAGGAAAAACTGAAAGACTGTGATCAGACTGCAGCTGGACGTGTCCTGAAGTCTGAATTATTCCCCTCACATGTTTTCTAATCAGTGTGTAGAGCAGAGCGCTACACAATCTGGATCAATTGAACATAATTATAAACTCTGATCCTGATAGAAAAAAACTCACGTGATGTTTATTTAACATCTAAAATAAGAATTTGACAGCAAGCAATTTTTGACCCCCTGTCATTACTTTGACAAATTATTGGCACAGTTGAGAGCTGAGAATGTTAGACTGAATATGAAATGTGTTATAAATAGAACGATAATCTGATTAAATATTAACACACAAGTATTTTTGTTCAAATATTGCACAATAAGCCCTCTCCTCCCACACGTTAATTGGCTGGGAGTCCTGCTCCGCCTTAGCAGCAGATCTAACCAGCAGTGGTGGAAAGTACCTGAGTACATTTATGAAAGTACTGTACTTTTGAGATACTTGTACTTTACATGAGTATTTCTATTTTCTGCTGCTTTACACTTCTATTCCACTACAATTCAGAACAAAATATTGTAGTTTTTACTGCACTACATTTATTTGATAACTTTAGTTACTAGTTTAGTTTGGAGATTCAGATTAATAATACAAATAAAAATAAAACAAATATATGTCATATTATAGGTTAAATAAGATCAGACTTTATTGATCCTGTGGGGATAAATCACAAGCTACAGTATATAAAGTAATTGAAATTAGTACTTTACTTTTGGTACTTTACGTAACATTTGATGCAAATACTTTTGCACTTTTACTTGAAAAGTAATTCCAGTATTATTAAACCTGGACATTTTTTTTTTAATATTTTGGTGTCTAAATTACTTATAGGCACAAAAATTGGAATTGGTCCAGTAGATCTCCTCAGACAGCAGCTGAGAAACAGACTGCAATGGCTGTGACGTGATCCTTGGTGGCAACTCTGCATGTTAAAACCTATATACTTATTGTTATTTTGAGTGTCTGATGTTATGAAAAAGATCCCTGCAGAGACAGACCTGTATATTTTTGATCATGTGCTCAATGACAGACATTGTGACCTTATTTCAATCTACTTTCCCTCATATTCATGTACTAGGTAAAAGCATCTCATAAAAGGTTAAAAAAAAACATAAACTAAAATGTACAAGCTTTAGTTTGGTTTGCAAAGGTCCAGAGGTGTGGAATGAGAGTGATAACTCTATAAAAATGTCATTATCTGTGTCTGTTTTTAAATAGAGCTTAAGGCAGGAGAATACCCTAAACAGCTGAGGACTTCTAAACCAGTTACTCTACTCTGAAATCCATTTAAACTGTACTCTTCTTTTCCACTTGCTACATTTCTTATCTATTTAACTAATGTTTAGACTGATGGAAAAATGCCCTGGGACAATTAAGTAGTTTTTTTAGGTTTAGGTTAGGTTGTTTTTTAGCTTCTTAGGGTCTTATGTGATTTAGGTTGTAAATGTTTAATACAAGCACTTTTTTACATCTAGACAACATATTAAATATTATTTACTTAGTGTCTGGGGCCCTGTTTTTCAAGCTCCAGATAGCTTATCCCATGATCCATTTGTAAATAAACTGAGCTGAACTGAGTAATTTTACCTCACAGAACACTAAGTTGCCGGTCTGTGCTGTCTCATTTTGCGTTAATGTGACATTTTGGTGTTTCAACGTGTTAGTTTGGATCTGAACAACAGTGAAATTTACTGAACCAATTCCAAAATGTTTTTAAGTAAAAATTAAGAGAAGTCTACTGCTCTCCAAAACTAAAATCTAGATGGATAAATAGCACTACAGGTCAGCGGAAAAATATGTCTTTGTGATGCTGAAGTGATGGACAATCAGAGAAATGACACCGATCCAAAGTCAAAGGATCAAAGATAATGATCCCTGCAGCATCCGGTTCTTCTGCAGACACAGAGGAAGCTGTCGACTTCAAAACAATACGCAGAGAAACTTGAACCGTATCACCTGCTCATCAATCAGTATCTCTACATCTGTTTCCAGACTGCTGCTGATTATCTCGACACCACCTGATCCATCGTCCACACAGCACTCCCTCTCACAGGTATACAGCTCTGAGGTGTCAGGTTACAGTCATGCCAGTTAGCCCGTCATGTGACGCACCACTGAGCCAATCACATACCAGTCCTGGACAGCGTTGAAGGACTCCTCGTTGGTGATGTCATACATGAGGATGAAGCCCATGGCTCCTCGGTAGTAGGCTGTGGTGATGGTGCGGTAACGCTCCTGACCCGCCGTGTCCTGGATAAAAAAAAAAAATTAAAAAACAAAAACAGCAGCAGTTAGAGGGACGTTTTATTAACATTTTTATTAGCTACATTCAAAAGATTTCTCACAGATTAGGTTGAGGATAAACTTTTAGGTATTCAGACAGTTTAATCGGTCCTTTTTTTTTAATTTTCATGTCAGACTTTTGACTCAAACCAGCCACCAAACTATTGTGTATGCTGACCGCTGCAGAGGAAAATTTTGTTCTGCACTCACGGCTTTGGTGCATCAGCAAATTCATCTCAGCCAACATTTTAAACTCAAAATGAATCTTAAATAAAATCCCTCTGAGCTGTTGGTGTGAAACGAGCTTTTTTTTTTTTAAACTTTATGAATTTTACCAGACACTTTGGCAGGTACCACACCACTGGCTCAGCGTTTCAACCTAATGAATTTGGCTGGTGAAATGATAAAGTAGAATCTGCAGGGAACAGAAATTCAAGCCAGATTTCAGAGTTGCTGAATAATACTTTCCCACTATTTAATACGCCTTGATATTTTATTTACACAATCCTGGATTGGTTTACAGCACACTACTCCTTAGAAACTAGAGTCGTGTGCACCAGTCTTCTATACTGCAGAAGATTCACAATAAGTGAATAAATAAAGTGCACAAACAAACAACAAAGCAATAAAAATCAAATAAAAAAAAGTCCTATGACGATGGGAAAACACAAATTAAAAGGTGTGAAGTTAACCAGAGAAGATAGTTTGCAGACTGTGGTAATAAGACCACAGTCAGACAGAATCAGGTGCTGTGGCGATTAGCCGCAGGCTTGTGAGGTGGTGTGGGGGCGGTGTGAAGGGGAGTCAGTTTGTGCTTTGAACATAACTTCTGTGAAACAATCAGGAAGTAATGTTTCATTTCTCTGATTCACAAGCTTTCTCGCTACCAGCACTCCCTCTCCCCATTCATTCTCTACCTTGCACGACCGCAGCTGTGTGCTCTCTCTCTCTCAAACAAATGAACACAAACCAAAGGAAGCTTCTTGGTGTTGTTATTTTGCAGCATAAACTGAAGTCAGACCCAGACGTCAAAGTTGGGTAGATGACGTAAACAAAACAAGGACATAACTGGGAGAGTATCATTGTTTGCTCCATGAACTCTGCCTGGACAGCTCCTGGTTTCAGAGATATTTCAGTCTGACTCTGGAGCTGTCTGAACAACAACTTGTAATTGGCCACCGCAGCCTGACATCAGTTTGTGTCTCTCCAAAAGTTTACTCTGCTTCACATCACTGCACGCTGCTGTGGTTTTTTTTTTTTCAGCATCCCCTGCGGCCTCCTCCACTGCAGCCTAAATGCACTACCCCCATTCAAAATTAATGAGATGACTGGCGTTTTTGCCACAACACCTGATTCTGTCGTTGTGTGGCCTAACCTGCAGCTGGATGTGTGTACCAGTGTGGACACACGGTGTAAAAGATTCAGTAACTTAATTCAGAAATTATTCAAATGTTTGAGACCTGCAGATTCCCCAGCAAACAACTTTCATGATTTCAGAATACTTGAGCCTTAAGATGGGACAAAAATAAACACACACACAAAAACACACACACTGAGGGGTCAGACTTTATATTCAACATGTCAGATTGACACATGTACTCCAGTAAAACCGGCATATTAAAAGTTCTTTAAAGTCTGCCAGCAGGTGACACTTCATCAGCTAGCTGTGAGCTCTGCCTCTTCCTCTCTGGCTCTCTCTCTCCTTGGACGCAAACTCAGGTGAGGTTGAATTTCAGTGGTGAACCCTAATGAATGCTCAGAGAATTAAACACCCTGTCTCTGAGCCGAGCAGCTTCTCCCTGCCGTCAGCGTGGACGTCAGAATAAAAAGACCGAGACTGACATTCACTGCAAAGTCTGGTGGATGTAAGCAATTATAATTACTTCTACTGTAAGGAGGCAGCTATTTGGTATACCACAACATTTACAGGTATTAACATTCTGTTAACACCTACATTATAGTGTGTTATAAGCCATTTGTTAATGTTTATATACTGCTTATGAATGCTAAATAAGTGGACTTAAAGAAAAGGGTTGCAGTCGCTACTATTTTATTATTTTTATAGACACTTCCACCATCTAAACAACACACACAACATAAACTGTAATGTAAAGTCTCTGACAAAGAGTTCATAGATGCATACGCACAAATACACACAAATAAAACATATTGTACACAGACACACTTCTTATCTTTTACTTTTCTTGGACTCATCAATGTGTCGATTCACTCAATCACACATGATCCCTCTCAGGTCACAAGAAAACAGTGTGACATCTATATTTAGAGAGCTGTAGCTCCATATTGTTGGTTATGATGTTCTGCGGTTTACGTTCACTCAGTGTGCTGCGGCAGAAAGCTCAGGATGAGAGCATCAGCTCTATACCTACAATGTCAGTGTAGGTAGCCCTGAGTGATGTTACATAATGAGCACAGTGGAGTACTCATCTTTCACTGTGAGCCCTGAAAACAGTTAAAGCTGTGAACAGCTTGTATGCTGAATTAAACTCATTTTTCTGCAGGTATGATATAATGAAGTTAGCCTGTCTGATGAAGGTGAGAGCCTGGATATAAACATGACATGACATGAGGGAAAATAAATTGTTTTATTTATTTGGGCCGCTTAATCTCATATTTGGAAACCCTAATTCAACGTTTTTTCCTGCCTCCTGAAATCGTGAGTATGTTGTTTCACAATAAAGTTTGAATTAACTCCATGAAACAAAAGTCAAAACCAAGACACATCTCAGATTAAGTGACGTAGGAACTTGAATCATGGTGATGCTGCAGTTTTCTGCAGCTGAAAAACTACAGTGTGTATGTTGTTGTGGGAATATTCCGATTTTCTTTATTTTATGTTATTATAAATTGCATGTCTTTGGGTTTTAGATTGTTGATTGGACAAAGTAAGAGCTTTGGAGAGAGGGCTCAGCAAAATATATATGGGCATTATTTGTACTAGTTTCTGACATTTTATGGATTAAAGGGCTGCAGATTGCAAACATCTCATCTCACTCTCCCCTTCCAAGCGAAATTTTGTACACTGGACATGGGAATGGTTAATCACTTAATCAAAGAATAATCAGATTGATCAATAGTTGAAGCCCAACATTTGATCATAGTCATGAATACTGACAGTATGAATGTAGACATAGTGTCTCCAGTTGAATGAAAAAACAAAGGATGTCCAATCCACCACTGTTTACACTGACATAACATGTATGACACACTATATACGTATTAATCTATATAAACAGGATTAACTGCAGACTGTGAAATAAATATACACACTGTACGTTGACTTTTGATCCCATGACTCAAACCATTTTCATTTTTACTCTGCTGGAGTCTCAGCTGAGAGAATTGCTCAGAGATGGGGGATGGGGATTTTATATATGGTGTGTGTGTGTAGTGGAGGGGGGGTATCTACTCAGGGAGATGTGTAGTAATGGGGGAGGGGAGAGCAGCACCCAGTCATCTGTTTCTCATGCTCCTATTGGCCGACCGTGTCTTCCTTACCAGAGGCAAGACCTGGTGAAGGCTGACAACAGAGACAGGCGTACACACACAAACACACACACACTCACACACACACACACACACACACATACATAGAGACGATGCTCTGCTCAGCATCACGGCTCAGTGCTGTGCAGAACGTGTGGTAAGGGTGGAAATGATGTTATGATCCACAACGTGATGCTGAAACACAGTTTTCCTGCAGCTCAGGGAGCCTGTCCTCACAGCTTGTCTTCTCTTTGCTCTATGATTGTGTTTACTGTTGAGCCCTCAGGAGCAAACATACGTCTGACGCAAGAAAACAGAAGAAAAAAACCCCACCACCCTGTGTAGTGTTTGGGCCTCTTGTCATCATGATTTCTATTGTATTCTATTGTATTCTATTGTATTCTACTCATTAACGGTCAGGTGGATGAGCAGCTGCAGAGAGGACGGCGCTGTGTGCATATTTTTGTGTGTTCCTTGTGTGATCTGAGGACAGTTTGCATAATAAAACTGCACCACAGGGCAGTGTTTCACAGAGCAGCAGATAACTCTGTTAAACATGTTATGAAATGTCTTATGAAATGTTATTTGCTACATTAAAAAACATGACTAACATTCGGGGTTTGTTTCAGAGGTTCAAGTGAGCGTCACAAGGACGTAGCATTGTGTTTTTCACAAGTGTCTCTAGCTAACCTTCTAATGCTGCTTGTCGAAACAGCCTTCAGATGGAGGGCTGGTGCAGGTGCTTGAAACAAACCAAAAATATTTAGCTGCTCTGCACCACCACACTTGAAGGCAGGGTTAAAAGCCTGCCCTCACTGAGAGGGACAAGATGCAAAAATAGTTTAAACTCTGTATGGGAATAATCCTTCCTAAAAGGTATTCATAATGCTACACTTGATTGTTCACATGAAAATTGACAAACAGTTGTTGTACACAATAAAAAACGAGAGCTTTAGTGATTACTTTTTGACCCTTCCTAAATCCCGCCTCTTTTCGCTCTGTGCTCCAATAACAGTGGAGCAATCTTGATAACTCGCTCAAATTTCTCCTTTCCTCTTTCCTGTAAGGCAAGGCAAGGCAAGGCAATTTTATTTGTATAGCACCATTCATACACAAGGCAATTCAAGGTGCTTTACAAGAACTTAGAAATACATTAAAATAAAACATAAAAATTTCAGATCATTAAAGACATAGGCTAAAAGCAAGACAATAAATACAAAAATGCATTTAGAAAGCAAACATAAAGCAACAGCAGACAAATATAAAAACAATAGCTACAGATTATTCTAACAATAAGTCACATATCTACTTCACTGGTAAGCTGCAGTAAACAGTATTGTTTTTAGCCCTGATTTAAATGAGCTGACAGTTTCAGCTGACCTCAGATATTCTGGAAGTTTGTTCCACAGATGAGGAGCATAGAAACTAAAGGCTGGTTCACCTTGTTTGGTTTTGATCCTGGGAACACTGAGTAAACCTGTTCCAGATGATCTGAGGGGTCTGGGTGCTTCATAACGTACAAGTAAATCAGAGATGTATTTAGGCCCAAGACCATTTAGTGCTTTATAGACAAGTAACAAGATTTTAAAGTCTATCCTTTGACATACAGGAAGCCGTGCAGTGACTTAAGCACTGGTGTAATGTGTTCCACTCTCTTGGTGTTGGTGAGGACTCTGGCAGCAGCGTTCTGGACGAGCTGCAGTTGTCTGATGATTTTTTACTCAGACCTGTGAAGACACCGTTACAATGGTCCAGCCTGCTGAAAATGAAAGCATGAACAAGTTTTTCTGCATCTTCTTTAGACAGAAATCCTTTAATTCTTGCTATGTTTTTAAGGTGGTAGTAGGCTGATTTAGTTATTGTCTTTATGTGACTATTGAAATTTAGGTCTGAGTCCAGAACTACACCAAGATTTCTGGCTTGATTTGTAGGTTTTAGTGTCATGGATTCAAGGTGAGCACTCACTTTTGATCTTTGTTCTTTGGGGCCAAAAACAACTGTCTCAGTTTTGTCTGTGTTTAGTTGTAGAAAATTCTGGCACATCCACGTATTGGTTTCTTCAATGCACTTATTTAGCTGATGTAGGGGACTGTAGTCATCTGGTGACACTGTTATGTAAAGTTGTGTGTCATCTGCATAAGTATGGTAGGAGATGTTATGATATTCCATAATCTGAGCAAGAGGGAGCATGTAGATGTTGAGTACTTAGATGTACTTAGATATGCTATGTGTTAGGGCTCCTTTATATTGAGAAGAAACATGGTGGAAGCTCAAGGATACACATGGCTCAAAGTTCATATGTAAAGATGCAGCTGTGACACTGCTGACCCGCTGTAGGTGATGGTGTAACGGGAGAAAGTACAGATTGGCCAACAACCTTGCTTGTGTGTGTTTATAGATCTCAGTTTAACTTCCTTCCTTCCAGGAAACTCAACACATCTCCAGATGTCTTACCCAGATCTGTAGTTTGATCCTCTTGTCGTTCCTGTAGATGGTCTTCACCTTGAAGTCGATGCCCACCGTACTGACGAAAGCCGGTGTGAAGGAGTCGTCTGCAGTAGCGGAACAAGAAGGAGGTTTTGCCCACACTGCTGTTGCCAATGATGAGGATCTTGAACATATAGTCAAAGTTTTGGTCCGAAGACTCCTTCTGCCCGTAGGTCGCTGTTGCTGAGGCCATCTGAGGACAGAGACGAAGCATAGGAACAAAACTTAAATCAAATGACCGCTGTGACCTCTACATGAGGCAACTGAAATCATCTGTCTGTCCAGGGAAAATAAAGGTCACAAGAAAAAAGTCACTATTATTCCTTCCTGGGTTAATGTCCCAGATGAGTCAGTCCTGAATCCAGATCCTATACAACAGACTATTTCAATGTCATAGTTGATCAGACTCTCACTGTATTTTAACACAAATGCAGTCAGTGTCTCAGGGCAGACTGTTCTGACTGTGTGGGCTCATTATTTTATCCACTGAAGAGGATGTTTCATCCAAGATGAATTACACATATGTTACTGCTGAGTTTGCTGCCAAGACAGACGAGACAAGGGACTTTAATGTAATTCCATTTAGCCTATGGTGAGTCCATCTTATTTATTTAAATCACACAACATGGCAGGTTTTCCCACAGTGCTGCTGCCATATTAAAATGTGTGCCAACATGACTTTGTGATCTGTTATTTTGTTTGGCTTTACCTGAAAGTGATGAAATGTGACTCCTGTAAATATTGCTGTTCGGTACGTTAATGCTGTTTAAAAGTCGTGCATAATTTTGCAGGTTTAATGTAGAGCAGTTAAAATTGTGCATAATGCTGTTAGATGAATTTAATAATCTTTAATGTGACCATATGGCTGATTTAACTGTATGTAATGCTGTTGTCGCACTGCACAGTGTGCACCAACCAACACTTATATTCTAATACTTATTTTTGTAATGTTTTATATCACTGTAAAGCACTTATGTGAAACACAATAAATGCATTTCTATGAAATTGTGCACAATTTAACCTGAACTACAGTGGCTATTGTACTGTGTTTTGTATATGCATGCAAGATCAGGGTCAAGACCGCACAGGATCTCGCACCCTCCCACAACAACTCTGCTTGCAGTGCTTTAAAAATAGATGACAGTGACCTTTCCTGAAAGTACAAATTTGAATTTTCTGTTTGATCCACACTCTTTTTAACACTCTTTCAGGGTGAGAGGTTTGACTTCACGCTGAATTCTATACTACACATCTGTGGTGCTGCAGGTGCTGTTTCCAAAGGAATCATACAGCAGGGATATTTATGGACAAACATCTTATTAGCATATATCATGAGCAACAGAGCCATCGATAAGAGCATGCCTTTTAGCACCAGGTGTCAGTAGTTACCAGTGCTATTTGCACCTGGGGCGTGGCTATTTACACCTGCATAGCAGACACAAACATGACCATTTCTTAAACCTATCCAAGCAGTTTTATTTCCTCACCCAAACCAAACTGTCACTGAAAACTGAAAAAAGAAAAGAATAAGTCAACTAAGTCTAAAAAAAAGTCAACACCAACCTAGTTTCACACAGAACTCTCCTGTCCACTGTTTAACCCATTCATCCACAACAGCTTCCTCTCTACAGGGACTTTGTGGCTTTCTAAAAACTTGGGGGCCAGGTATAAATAGACAAAGCTGTCATGTGACTATTTCCACCCATGTGCAAATAGTAACGGTAAAATATACTTTATTTTTCACATAAAAATGCACCAAATTGTGTAGTTTCAGTTGCTGTGTTATTTCCACCATTCTCGTTTGATTTTTGTCTTCAGCTTTTGTATATTTGCTCCAGTTTATTATTTAAAAAAGGACTCCTTCATCCCATCTGCCCCACCTGATATAGGTGTGCACAGAATATGATGGTTTCCTGGTTGTTAGTAAAGTCAGTCTGGCCTCTCTGAATAATTTTAAGTCATCAGTCATTACTTTAATACAATCAAATAGATGAAACCTACAGATAAAAATCAGCAGAGACGCTTTATCATCTAGAAAAGGTCGCACATTTAATGAGTGTTCAGACAAAAGATGGGATTCTGTCAGCATCTGTTAGACTCAGTATAACAGATGACAGTGATTAACTCGTCAGGCTTAAACACTGCACATTTACTTCATGGTAATTAATCAAAGCAGCATATTGCAATGTCAGGGGAAAACAGAGAACCCATCAGAGTTTTCTCAATTTGGTGAATTGGCAAATTGCTCAATCAGTCACAATCAGCAGGAGATGTGTGAGGAATAATTCACCGCACAGGCAGCTGCAGGTCAAACGCCAAGTGGAAGTTAGTTTGGAGTTTGATATTCACCAGCTGGACGTGTATTTTAACATCTATAACTGAGTCAATACCATCATTTACCAACATAAGAGGGTTGTTGGAGTGTCGTGCTTACAGCTGAAGTTACTGTCAAGGAAAGATGTAGTTTGACACCAACAATGACACCATTAACATGTAAGTATATGACTTGTGGTAACTTTAGATTTAGAAGTACACACTCTCAATCTACTACGGCAGGTAGTTATGTCAGCTGGAAATATGAGGGTTACAATGAGGTCAGCTCACATCAGGGGTAGATACACATCACTGCATCAGAATCAGAAATTCTTTATTGATCTCCGGGGGGAAATTGTTCCATAATTGTTGCATAATATTAAGGTGAAAAACTGGGTGACAAATCTTAATCAGTGTCTGTTTCCTGTAAGTAAAAATCCCATTTCATTCAATATTTTTCACCCCTGTCTTTCTGTGGGCATGTATCTGCTATTCAATTCTATTTCCACCAACAATTTTCTGAGCACTATTGATTGATCATGTTTGATTGGACTCAAAGACAAGTGTCTTAAAGATTATTGTCATTTGTCATTTTTTTTAAAATGTCCATGCTAAAGTCTAAAGGTCTTAACATCATTTGGGGTGAGTGAAGTGTTATCAAATCTAATAGAAAAACTGAAAGAATAATACCCAGGCTAACAAATGCTAAAATTTACGTTTGAACATCTTCAGCATCACAGGGACTTGCTGAATAAGACCGCGTTCTTGGACAGATAGATTAACTTCCGAAACCCTGAGCTTTCTCAAGGATGAAACTTGTTTCCCCCTCTGCACATCTGCAAACTATTTCTTTTGTATTTGTGTGTACAATTTGTGTTATAATCTTTTTTTTTCTCTGTTCCTTTTGACAGGAGCTGACAGCTTGTTTGATGTGCAGGTTTGCACGTTGCATTGTTGAGATTTGGGAGGTGTGTTTGCACTGTAGGAGGTAAAACTGCTGTTGTTGTCAAAAGAGTCTGGTTGCTCTGGAGAGAGTGATATTTGGCTTATATAACAACAGTTTCCCATTGGAAAAGGCTGTCTGACAGCAAGGTAAAGCAGTAAAAACATTCTAAAAACAGTGCACACTTAAACTGATATTGATTTTCTAGGTGGCTAAAATATGTTTAGTTGCTGAACCTGTCCACAGCAGTACATTCTTAGACTTCTGCACCAGCACTCCTGCTGCTTCTCCAAAGTGGGGGCGTGTCGGCCACCATCTATTGTAGATAATACACTGACTATCGATAAGTACCTCATACAACCCTTCTCTGAAAAGCCTGAGCTCTCCATTTGTTTCCATCTTCAGAAGAAAAACCACCAGCTACACGCCTGAAACTTTCAATATTTTTTGTTACGTAACCAGGTTAGCCACCAACGGGCTGCAAAATTTCAGGGCTACAAGGGCTAAAAGGATTGAGAAAACCTTTTGGACTCTTGAGAGCACAATGACTGGAGCCCACAGGCCTCAGAGTCCCTGCACCCTGCTCTATATTTAGACTGTTATCTTGACTGGGCTGCAGTGCAACACGAGAACTCGCAACAAACAAAACAACTGCACCCTCCTCTGAGCTCCGGCCGATCAGTTTACATGAAGGAACACAGTGATGCTAAATAATGAAGAAGCACAGACCCTTCCCCAACACATCAGTGGGTTTTTTTTTATGCAAACGGGGCTGAGCAGGCAGCTGAAGATGTGAGATAACGCTATCACCTAAACTGCTACAGCCGACACATCTGCAACTGGAGTTCAAACATGAAGTCAGCAATCACAGAAATAGTTTTGATCATTTGATTTTGGACTAATTTGTATAAAGAGGATTTTTTTCAGGCTCCTAATTTGAGAACATCTGAAAACGCAGCAGCATGGTTGTCGATTTCTGTTTGGTTAATGAGAAGTTCTTCCCCGCCTGTGACGTCGATAATTCCTCACAAATCTGCAGCCTGGAGCTCCTGCGCATACTTCAGAAGACTGCATGATTTACACTCATAATATTAAGAGTTTTTAAGAGTCAGCGTTTTAAACTTGTGGTCATTGGCATAACACAATGTTGCTGAACTTGATTGGCATCCAGTCGAGTCATTTAGATGACTGAAAATGTGAGTGTCAATGCTCTGCAGTGAAGTGAGCTGCAGTGTGACTCACTGAGGGTGAGAGAGCTCAATCCACAGCAAGAGAGGAGAGCAAACACAGAGGCTGAAGGAGACAAAGAGCATGATGACAACCAAGATCCAGACTGAACCAAATGACCCACAATTATAAAACAGCCGGCTGAATTCTGCACAGTATGTTAAGGAAAGAAGGTTCAGCGCCATCTGTCACATCCCCTTTAATTGATCCAACAGTATGCAAAGGACACACACCTATGAATAGTGCTGCAAATTACATTTTCATTATCAATGAATCATTTTCTCAATTAACGATTAGTTGCTTAATCTATAAAGTGTCAGAAAATGGTGAAAATGTTGATCACTGTTTCCCAAACCCCGGGGTGACGTTCTTCCAAAATATCTTCTACCATTTTAATGACCGTGATGGAGACCGCTGCCTAACACGACGCTCCAAAATCTCCCACAGCTGTTTGGTTGGGGTGAGTTCTGGTGCTGGTTGAACCAGTTGTTAGTAGTTTAAACTTAGCCTGACTATAACATCCCTAAATTAAAACGGGTTGAAACACACAAAATAGGCTTGTTCAAAAACAGGCTCATTTAGATGTTAACCATTTACATCCAGTAACTGCCAGGTGAAACTGTTGTGTAGCTAACTGAATGAAGCTAATGAGGCTAAGCTAGCAGAGATGAACTGTTGGTGGCACTAAATCTCTGGGTGTCATTTTAACTGCATATACATGTAGGATCTTGTATATTTTTTAAACTGCTTCCCGTTTGTAGTCTGAGTAGTGTTGACCAATCACATTTGAGTAGGCTTTGATTGCATATGACTGCATGTGTATTGCTATGATTGCTGGTAAATTATTAAATTATTAAGTGTATCTGCTTTCATGTGCAGATATCTGTTTATAGAGGTTAGCCTCCAACTCCATTCTTGCATCTCAAGTTATTAATCGGACTGTAAACAGCAGCCGGTGCGTGGAGGAGGAGGGCTTGTGGCTACACCAGAGGCTAAATTGTCATCAGACGATAGCTGCTGGGTTCAAAGACTGGTGTCATTAAACCACCACAGAAGAAAAAGCCAGGACGCCAGGATTCCAGGACGTCAAATACCAACTTTTTGGGTTGTTAAAGTGTCCCAAGTACAGGAAAATAATGAGAGAGAATAAGGAAATGAAGACAGTGGACAGATTTTCTGCAGTTGCAGACACCGCCACACACTTCTCTACTGGATCATAAGTGATGATGACAGAGATTATGTTTGTATGAGTCTATACATTGTTTTTAGGAAAATATTGTGTATTTTTGCCTTTAAGTCGCATTTTATGTGCATCATGATTTGCCTGTTTTCAATGCACTTGTCGCATTTTGTTTCTACCAACTTTTCCTCCTCAGCCAAGCACAAAAAAAAGTCTACTTTTTTCATTTCTGGTATTCCAACGCACAAATTGAAAACTCACACTAAAATATGTGAACAGAAGCAAACCTGTTGGCGTATTTTATCTGACTCTTGAACAAAATACAACGTAATGATGTCAGGTGGGAAGATTTTAAATAAAGTTTCACAAAATTAACACAATACACCACAGCAAAATGTTAACAGTAGTGTAAAAATACTAAAGAAGTCTTTAATTTGTCATCCATCTGTTGACATTAATGAGCTCTATTTGTCACTGTGAACCAAAGCAACTTAAATCTAAAAATGTGACATAGACGTTTTCTCTGGCTGCAACTGAAGCAAACCCACTGGAAATGAGATCACACTTGATCACAGTCATGGTTTTGGTGTTTGATTTCGTCTTTGGCCAGCCTTATTAAAAATGTATCTACTCGTGTTACTGGTGCTTTACCAAAGTGTCTACTCAGCTCAGCAGATATTTCGGCCCATGTGCTTTTTATCGATGAGTTTCTTCAGGCTGAGTCAGCGCTGTTGCAGTGACAGCGCATTAGGAAATAAGACAAGTTTTAAACTTAGAAACAGACATTCAAGCCAAGTTCTTACAGTCTTACAGTATCTGAACTTTTGCTTCTTCATAGTGAATGTTAGTTTGAGTTTAGACTCTTTATTACAAGCTCAAATCTAAATGCTTCACTCTTTCTCCTGAATTCCCATGTCTGCGTCACTTGCTGTGGTTACACCTCTGCATTTTGAACTATTATTTGTCTTTTCTTTCCTCAAATTTCACTACAAAACCTATTTATGTGACCCAAAACTTTTTATATGTGGCTGAAGGAAGGTATTACATCTAAAGAAAAGCAGATTCACTATGTCAAACAGAAAGGGACTCTTTCAGATAATCTGACAACCTGATTTAAGTCCACAGTCAGTGTTTTAGCTACAGTAGATGGCGGTCGGCACGCCTCGGTTTGGAGAAGCAGAGAGGAGCACCAGCACAGAATCTAAGCAATGAACTGCTGTAGACAAGACAAGACCTCTTTTAAGTGGCTAAAATACATTTTGCTGGTGACCATGTCCTACAGCAGTAAATGACTTAGATTACATGCTGGAGCCCCACTCAGCTTATTCAAACGGGGGGTTGTTGATGCCATCTATTGTAGCTAATACACTGACTATCCATAAGCACCTCATACAACCCCACATTAAATAATCCAAACTATCCCTTTAACTGTGTCACACTGTCACGGTCAGTATCCTGTAATCTATGCGATAAATGCTTTTTTTTCTCCTTTTATTTCATTGTTTTTTTTTCTGTGGATTTGTTGTTTGTGTGTTTGTTTTGCTGTATTCCTAGACCGCTTTTCAAAATCAATTAACAGGGGTTTTTAATAAATCAAGCAAAACACTTGTCAAATAGCAGGTTAGGGAAATTGGAATAAAAGACAAGATTTTTTTTAAAGCATATTTCTCTTTGAACATTATTTCATTTGCCTTATCTGTCAAGGTACTGCAGTTTGATCTGACCCTCTGCTTCCTTCCTAATGTTTTCTTAAAATGTTTATCTAAAATGTGGCTTTATCGCGCTTGTTCTGGACCATAGCGCTGGTTTGATAACTAAAAATGAAACATAAGCATGTGACAGTTATTAATAGCAGCGATTAGAAGAGGTTAAAAATTAGCAGCCACAGTTGGAGCTGTCTAGATCTTGTCAAACACCGTCAGACTTCTGCTGCCTTTCGGAAGAGGCTGTGGAGTGTCTGCTGTACGTGACGGAGTGGTGGGACTGCTGCAGCCTCTCCTCTGCGTCTCAGAGATTAGCTGCGGAGAAGAGAGTTGGCTTAACCTTCACTGAACACTAATTTGATACAGAAGCTTACAGACTGAGGCCTCTGTGCTTAATCTCAAAGTAATTAACAAATTCTCATTATGCAAATGTCTCTCAGCCTGCAGGAGGTTGCTGCTGCTTTCATTCGGCCCCGACAGTGAACTGTCTTTGAACAAAGCTGCAGGTCAGGTGAACCCAACTGTGAGAGCTTCCACAGCTCATGGTTCTGTTGCAACATATGATTTAAAGAGATTGTAAGTTGTACAATGGACTATACATTACATCTATAAGACACATCTGATCAAAGCAACTTTTTTTTTCACATGCAAACACATTTGAGCCTATTTGTTTCAGGGTTTTGCTGGAGGACACTTAAACATGTAAAAATAAAACTTTCCCAGGTCATCAAATACAAATGCTTTGTCACGGCCCTCATATGTCTGTCTCATGCAGATTCACCCATCAGCGTCTGTATGAGACACAAATGGCTTTCAAGAAACTTCACTGAACACGTTCCCGTCAGGTGACGTAGGATAAAGAGGAAGAAAATCCAGGCTTCCCCATGTGAAACCAAAAGTCGGTGAAATCTAAAGTTTTAAGCATGGATGTATGAAGGGAAACCAGATACAGCGTGAAGCTAAGAAAGTCACTTCCCTATAACATAAAAGATAACTTCCAGTTTATCCCTCCACTATCTTGAATTTGAATAAAATTATTTAATCAAGCAGCTCTTCTAGACTTTTAAAATGTTATCAGACCAAAATGCATCAAAAACAAAACTCCAATAAACAACTGAAACTTGTTGCAACCATGTTTACGTTTATTTATCGTTAGATGACAGCCTCTAATGGGTGTAGTAATTATGACAGGAGGCCACATCCCCTTTTGGGGGAAAGAAAACTGGGGATCCCATACATAACAATGTAAATGTGCATGTTTGTATGAGCTTATGTCAAAGTAAACAAACCTTTGTTTTATAGACATGTCTGAGAATTATTCTGTGGCCTTGCCTGAATCAGAGCGTTTGCGACATCTTATTAAATTAAGGTTGATCAGTCAGCAGTCATGCCCCTTCTGTCCTCTACCTACCAAGTGGATCAATGAGCTGACGCAATGGCCAGTCAGACACTGCTTATATTGAATTACCAGGTATTTTTAGACTTAATGTTGTATGTAAATATCAAAACCTGTTCGCAGACACCTGTTGATCTGAGCGAGGCTGAGATTTAGTCAGAGACGACGGTCTGACGCTGCTGTACTGTAAAGTTATGACTGAACTCCAGCAGCCTCCCACTCAAGCTAACGTTAGCGCTTCATCAACAGTAACGTTTACTGATCTCTGGAGATTCAGACATTCTTACTGCTCTCTTTTTGGGATCCTTTCCTTTCCAGGAAGGATGGGGAACTAGAGATTGTGATGGAATTACATCACGTCAGTTGTAATTACAAAATTTGGCCACTATGTCAAATTGACTTAAAAGCCCAGCACACTTCCTGGGGGCTTGGCTTTAAGTTACATAACATTAAGTGCATCACATGATTTGTGTAGGTCATGTGATGTAAGTGAAGAACATAACGTAGGCCTAGGATCTTTTCCTAAACCTAATAAAGTAGTTTTGGTGCCTAAAGCTAAGCAAACTGCGACCGTTTCACAATGTTAACCACGTGTTAAAAAAGCAACGTACCCTTTAAAGTCTCATACAAGGGTATGTTGTACATCACAGATGTAGAGGGTTGTGACAAAGATGCATTTGATGACCTGGGATGAGAATAGGTTGATGAAAAACAACAGCAGTTTTCTTCAACCCACAGTCCAAAACCCAAAAATATTGAATATGCAAATATCTGAACCAGAAAAACTCACTAAATCCTCACACTGGTGAAGATTCCTGGCATTTTTGCTTAAAAAAGATCTGCTTATCATTTCAGCTCTACCTATTACATAAAAAATATTTATCAGTGAATGTATGTGGTAACAATTTGATCCACTTGTGTTAGTAATCTGTGACCCTTTTCCATTATTCCAGGTTAATTTGTACATATATTGCTCCCTTCTTGATTTATTTCTCAATATTGTGTCTTATTTCTGAGCTTACTGTCCATTTGTCCTTTCTGCTGCTGAATGTGCTGACTCATGACACGGCCTGCCCGCAGGGATCAATAAAGTCTCATCATCATGACCATCATCGTTATCATCAATTTAACATTTGACAGACATCTCTAAATGCATCTCTAAAATCTAATTTTAACCCACAGAGTGATTCTAAATTATATTTGCCTCTCAGCCGTGACGACAGTTGTGAGTCTAAATAAAGGATTAAGGTCCTGAGACATAAATAACAATAAAGCGTGGTAGTATTGATGAATATTGACTATTTATGTTATTAGATTTTCTGTAATTTGTATTTGCCATGTGTCAAAGTGATTCTGATGCTGTAAAAAAAATTAAAATTGTCAGCACATGTTCAGTTCTCTGCCTGGATTTTCAAGCCACCGTCTCTAACCAGAGGATGTGTCGTTGATTTCTTTAAAAAAAAAAAAATCCTAATTCAATCATGACTAAGAGTTTCTGCGAGTGTCTGTGCTGGGCGATGACATCATCAGGCTCCCCTCTAAACCTGTCACCTAAAGGAGATTGACGTCCTGCAGGAGCTGATTGATCCACGGCTAAGTGCTGCTGCGCCCAGCTAGTCAGGCTCATTTAATCAGACTGACAGCTGATCCTCAGCTCATCCCAGATCATCCAAACACCTTCCTGCTTAAAGACAGTTACTGAGACACCTGCTGAGACCACTGACAGAGGTGTCAACAGCTCCACAAGGCAGATGTCAACACAAGAACAGAATAAAACATCCTGTAGATTCACTTAAAACACAGTGTTCTGAGGCAGGAATAATTTCATTGGCACTTGCATATTAAAATTACTAACATAGAATATGATCAACAAATAAATTATGATTTATTATTATAGGATAAGCTCCAGATACTTTAAGTATATATTGATACATTTTCTACTTTTGTTTAAACAAACTACAAGTCAAGACATTTTAACTGGTTATGATCAATTTAATATTGATGCCTCTATAGGACCTACATAAGCAAACAAGTTATTTTATTTAATATAGTTATTCTTAATGCCTGCCAATCAGATGGAACGCTTTACTGCATGCAGACCGGAAGAGTCTGTGTTTACATTTTTCCAGGCAAAATTACAGTCAGTAGTACATTAGCCAGTCAAAAGGAGCTTTTTAATTAGATAATTTTATTTTTGACACTATATTTTGGTTATGGCAGAGGATGCATGACTGCTTTTGTGCACAGGGTCCTCAGAAATTGGCAGAATATGAGAGTTCCTTGAAGTGACTTAAAAGACCCAGGTACCTCTTCTACCACTGGCTGCTTAAACTTGGAGCATCAGCAGCCAAACTGGTTGAGCTAAATTTCTTGCTAGCAGCAGTGCCTTTCATGTGCTTCTTTATTGCATCTATTTAAGGGGAGTTTACAACCTAAAGCACAGTTCATGGTACTTTCCACCAAACAAAGTCAGAGAACTGACACTATAGGAGCCCTTGAAGGCATCAGATGAACAAGCAGTCTGACTGAGACTTTATCACATTGTAGAGCGTCTAGGAGAAAGTCTGCAAGCATGAACTTCAAATTTCACGAGACGGACAAACAAGCTAGCATTAGCATTAGCAACACTTGTCCTCACCCTCCATCTACTTTATATATTTACCATAGATAGCACAAGAAGAAGTGGACAGAACTTCTAGGTCTGAAAAGTGACGACAGTCCAGAAGTGCCTTAAACCTGCATCCCTTTCTAACGGCCATATTGAGTCACAAAATGACCTGATGTCTCACAAACAGTTTCCTAATGAGTTCATGGTCTCAATCTCTAGTTTCAAGTCTTCTTCTGTAAAGCATGATGTTCATTTTGTAAATTATGGTCCCATTTAGAGTAAAATAGATGATAAAGCAGGTATGTTTTAGGGCGGGGATACCATGTCATTGGCAGGTCATTCTCAGGTGAGTTTGACCAGCGCAACATACAGGACTCATGACACTCAGATCAAACAGTCAAACTAGACTCAAATATGAACTTAGATCATGTTACTAGATTCCCTATTTCTTGTTTAAAATGTTTTCAGAAACATATTTTAGTGCACTGTTTAGGTGTAGTATGAGAAAGATTGCGACCAGGCAGGACAAGGCAAAGCCAAGCACCATCCAGCTCACAGTAAGTGACCCACCAGTTTCACGCTCTCGTCGGTGCTGTGCATGCTCTGGTTGCAAAAAAACAAGTTGGGAACCTCTTGAATTCCAAACTCGAGGCTTCAAAACAGCAATCCAACAACCAAATGGTCCATTAATATACTACAATGCTTACACTGCCAGTCATTAATCATCCTTCTAATTCTACTCCTTGGACTCGTTAAACATAGAAAAGGTACCTTGAAAATGCATTATCAATATTTCCTTAATCGAGGGGTCAGTCCCACCCTCTCTCAGATTGCTTGGACATTAGTGAGTGTTTTTCACAGATCAAAGATCGACCAAATCTCGAATGAGGTGAGATCCACGAATTTGCAGTGGTAAGCAAATGTATCTTGTTCCCCTTATTAAGACAAACGGACAATCTTGGAAAGTAATGAAGTATATTTACTCAAGAACTGTATTTAATGACAATAGTACTACTTTATACTTCTACTCCACTACTTATTTTTCAGATTAAGATTTTCAAACACAAACCATGATTCATTTATAAAAGATGATGGAATAAACTACCAAACAGTATATGAAACAATTAAAAAAGATCTCAACCTCAACTAACAACATTAGGTACCACTTAAATATTAATATATCAAAAATAATAATCCAATAAAATCATACACTGTTGACCGGGGGCCATCCAGCATAATGAGTACTTTGACTTTTCCTACTTTAAGGACATTTTATTGTCAATACTTCTGTACTGCAGGAATCTAATTGAGTATTTTATAGTGTAGTATTGCTACTTCTTCTATTCCTGCAAACAGGCTGCAAAACTCTTGTGCAAATTTCACTGTGAGGAAGAAAAACTCCAAACTGTGAACAGATGGGAGGGTAGAAAAGGGTTTCACAGATCTAAAATGTTCTACTGAACATGAAAATTACATTTTCACATCCAGAAATACAACCAGGACCAGAACTGGAAAGATAAATCAAAACTAAATTATAGAAACCAGCAGGATTATGAGGAAACAAATATTTAGATTAAATCAAACATGATTCCCAACTCTGACGAAATACATGAAAATCGTGTAGTAAAACTCTTCTGATCCTAAAACCACTCGAGACTATTCCAGCCTGCACTGACCAAGAGGCTCGTAAAATAACTCCAATCAGTTTTATTTTGGAGGATTATTGCTGTTGTTTAAAGGTAAAACGGGCAGCCTTTGACCTCTGACCCCACGAGCAAACTGCTGGTTTTTGCATCTTTCCTCAGTTTCTTCCTACGCTAAACAAACTTTCAGTATTCAGTGTGTTTGATGCCAAAATGATAAAAAAAAATTATTCAGTGTTGCAGACTTATTTTCTCACCAGAGTGAAAGTAGGACACTAAAACTGGACCACTGAAACACAAACCAGTCGAATTCATCATGTGTGTGAAACAATAAGAAACAATGCACTAAACCAGAGAAGATGTCTCCTCACTAAAGCAGCAGCAGTGGTTTTGTGCAGCTGCTCCCAGGTTGCCTGAGACGGCATTTTTCCCCTTTTCCTTCTCCAATCACGTGCCTCCTTTTCTAGGAAGCGTGGGGATGCAGATGAGAGGAGGGGAGGCTAAAAATAGCATCTCTTCTTTCTTTCTTTTTTTTCTTCTCCACAGCAAACAGAGAGCAGAGGGGGAGCAGCCGGGATGCGGGACATGTTCTTTGGTGCTTTTAAGTCTGCAGCAGGTGAATCCGGGACATTTTAGAATAAAAACAGCCCTGTCTGTTCACACCGGTTTATATTTACTTCATAAATATTTGACTCTTATATGACAAAATTCTTCCCTGTTATTACATACCTACGTGTCTGTTCTTTGGATGTAAAACAAACTGTCTAAACATTTTTCGTTCTCCATTTTGTCCATGTATTAAGTCTTTGACAGTTGTTAATATTCTGTGTTTCCCAGATGATGACAGTAGGCTTTCATGTAGCTTTTTAAAGGGATGGTTTGATGTTGTGAAGTGGGTTTGTATGAGGTACTTATCCATACTCTGTATATTACCTACAGTAGATGGCAGTCAGCATGTCCACAAAATAGAGATGCAGCAGGAGGCTGAGCATTGAACCTCTGTGGACAGGGTCAGCAACAAAATGTATTTTAGCCACCTAAAAAAATCAATATCAGTTCAAGTGTACCCTGTATTTAGAAAATTTTCACTGCTTTACATTGCCATCAGACAGCTTTTTCCTACAGAAAATTGCCATTATATAAGTCAAATATCGCTCTCTCCAAACCAGCCAGACTCTGAAATTTTACCTCTCAGAATACAGGAGTTGCTGGTCCACGGCTGCCTTTATTGTTTAATTTATTTGTGCTATTGTGTGACTAACCCTTTAAAACACAGAAGTCACACAATAACACAAACTAGGCAACTAATCAAGACAGCGGTAGACCAGCAACTCCTGTGTTCAGGGAGTTAAAATTATTAAAATGATTTTGCCAAAGAAGTCTGGTTGCTTTGGAGAGAGTGGTATTTGGCTTTTATAACAGTGGTTTCCTGTGGGTAAAGGCTGTCTGGTGGCAAAATAAAGCGATGAAAATATTCTAAATTAGTGTACACTTAGATGAATATGGATTTTTTATGTGGCTAAAATGTGATTTGCTGCTGCGCCTGTCCAAAGCAGTCCATTGCTTTGCTTCCTACAGCTGTTCTCCTGCTGCTTCACCAATCTGGGCACCTAGTGGCTGCCATCTACTGTAGTTAACACACCCATTATGGATAAGTATCTCAGACAACCGCCAAATTAACCAGACTGTCCCTTTGTGCTTATATTTGTGCATTTTGATTCTGTAAAGCCTACAAGTATTCCTTAAGTTATTCTTCTGAGAGTGTAAAAGCCTCTAAAGTAGCTTTAGATTATCATGAAACACTAAAGGTCTCCACTGAAACCAGTTTATAATATGAACCGTCTTAATTTAGAAAGACATCTAAACTTTCAGTCCATTTCTCAGAGACTCATAAAGATGACAAACTGAGTAATATCTTAAATGTAATAAAAGATATTTATCCGATCAATGAATCTCCTCCTGGCTGCTGCTGCTGCAGTGTTTGTCACAGGTAACATGGACGTGTGTGTGTTCTCGAAGGAGAAACAGCAGATGCATCAGTAACGTTACTGTCAGCAGAAGACGTGCTGCAGACTGTCGCTCACATTCAGACTCATTCAGACGCACAAAACTTGGCAGGTAAAACCATGAACTGAAGCACAAGAATCACTGAAGATTCTAAATCTTATTGTCTATGTAGCTCCTTGTATTGTTGTATTGTGCCATTATATTGATTAATTCTAATAACCAAAACTTCTGGCTGGCTGGTTGAATCAACAATTACCTTATTATACATTTTTTTCAATACTGTATAATCAGTGGCACAAGATCTTGGAGAATATTTATGAGGTGGCTCAAGGCACAAGGTAGCATGGAGTCTTTAAGGTGTGGTAATACGCTGATTTTATCAAATATATCAATATTTACTTGGAAAAAGCTCCCACATTTCACCTCAAAAACATTATTTTATTGAGGCATTTGTAAATATAGAAATCTAAATCTTCAGACATTTTCCCAAATGTCTCTTTTCATTTAACACAAGCTTATCATTTAGGCTGACATATGGCCAGAACATATCATTGAATTATATGTGTTTATTTACGTGTTTTAACATGTTACTTTCGAAATTAATCTAAATTAATGCTGGAAATTTAACATGATGATAGATAAGATGTTACCTGCTGCAGGGACGGTGACTTGAAACCTAGGAAAGTGTCATCTCTTGTTACATTCACTTGTGGAAATTTCCGACCAGCCATAACTTATCACATATATTTTTTACATTATCCAAAACAGGGTGGGATGGCATCTTTTAGGATCACTCTATGCCACCCTCTAGATCCACTCGTGTATAGCAAAGCTCTGACAACAGTGAATGTTTGGGTTGCAATTAAAGATTAATCGATTTGTTGTTTGGCCTTAATGTGATGAGAAAATGGTGAAAAATGTTGATCACTGTTTCCCAAAGCCCAAGGTGGCATACATACATGTTGTTTAACCCAAACATATTCAGTTAACTGTCATAGAGAAGTAAAGACATCAGAAAATATTCACATTTAAGATGCTGAAATCAGAGAATTTTGACTTTTTCTCTTAAAAAATTACTTAAAATTATTAATTGATTATCAAAATAGTTGCCAATTAATTTATTAGCTGAAAACTAATTGATGAAAGCCAAATACATCGTCACAAACACACATTTACTTATGGCATTTTTGGGGACATTACATAGACTTACATTCATTACCTGGAGACTAACATTAACATCAATCACTGACCCAAAAATCACCGTTTCTCCAAATGGACACAAGATTTGTCCCCAGTTGCACCATCTGTCCCCAGTTAACTTAACAGCACACCATTTCATCTATAGAATCAAACTATATAAACTCAGATTGTTTCAAAATCCACAAAATCTAAAGAAAAATGTTTCTGCACGTGCTGCAAATAGCCAACATTTAAGAAATTCTGTTTTCTGGGACGTGCTTTTGCAGTATGAGAAGGACACGCCAATTCATTAACCGAGATCCGATTGGTTTAGGACTGAATGTTTTATCCAACCACAGGAATACAACAGTCCTCCATATGGAACAACGTTTGATGTATTAAATTCCAAATATTATCTCTGCAATCGCCCAAATAGTCGGACTAATAGTGAGTCCACAGTCTCAGCAGTGACCTTAGGTTATTTTACGATAATAATCACTAAGATATTATTAGAAAATTACTGATAATTGTCGCATGTGTGTCAAAAATAATAATATATGATTTCTATCGTTTAGTTTGGTCTATGAATAGATTTAAAGTGTTTTAATTTTATTCTATTGTTCCTGCCTCAGACCCATTCAGACCCATTTTCCTGATATAAACCCCATCGGACGGTGTGAACGCCTTTTCCTGCAGGACAGGCCCTGAGTCACACCAGAGATCCACTGAAGCAGCAGCAGCCTCACATCCATCCACACAGAAAACACGAATAAATGTGCATTTAACGCAGGTATGGCCGATTTGTGGTTTTCACAATGAAAACAGCTGTTATAGAGCAGGCATCTTTATGTCAAAGGCTCTTCAATTTGAAATCTTTCACTTGATTTTAAACACGAGCGCTCATAAACAATATAAATACAAGATATATTATAGCCTATTTAAATACAACATGTGAAACAGATTAATGAAGACAGAAATCTCACCTTTATAGATTTCTATCCGGCTGCTATCCACCGCGTCCAGCACCCGCAGAAACAGCACCACTGTCAGGTCAGAGAGAATATGCAACACAAGATCCGGCAACGATTTTCAAAATAAAAGCTGCTTAAAAAAAATCTTCAAAAAGGAAAATCCCAATGCATGATTTCAAAAGTGTAATTTAAAGTATTGATTTGCAGGCAGACTGCAAGCTAATGTGAACTAAGGTTAAATTCTTGGTCAACGCAGCCTGCATGACCAACTTACCTCTGACTTGGATTTTTTTTTAAAAGTGTTATAACTTCTTTGGTTATATTCACTAACCACAATTAATGCAAGATAAAAGATTCAAAAGATTTAAACAAACTGAAAAAACAAAGTGGGTCCCAACAGTAATGATTTAAAGGACCGGTATATAGGATTTAGTGGGGAACTTGCAGATTGCAAACACCTCGTCTCACTCCTACAGTGGCCCAGAAATTTGCACAAAAGGTGAAAGGCCAAATCTAGAGCTGGTGTGTGGTTTTCTCGTTCATGTGCACTGTAGAAACATAAGGATGCAACATGGTAGCCTCCATGGAAGTGGACCAGCATCCTCTTCAGATATAAACAGCTCATTCTGGGGTAATGAACACACAACAGTTCTAATTATTTTTTCTTAGTACTTCTCATTCTTCTTCTTCTTCTTCTTCTTCTTCTTATTATTATTATTATTATTATTATTATTATTATTATTATTATTATCATGACAGCTTATCCAGTCTATCCTAAATTGCTAAACTAAATATGTATGAAGGATAAGCATAAACAAATAAATTGATTTTGGTCATTAAAAAGTCGATTTTGTTTGTTTATTTATTTATTTTATGGTAATGTAATGTTTCTGGAGTTCTGGAAAGTTCACTTAACTAACTGAAAATAGCACCAGATTTTTTTTTCCGTTTTAAATCTTGTACTCTTTAGACCCAACTGACGCTGACTCAAGTGACATCACTTGCTTGTGTTCGTTACCTGAACGCGAGCGATTCGACGATTTTATTTTGAAAGAAAATTTTACTTCCGGTGTTTCTGTAACTCCGCCATCTTTACGCAGCCTGGAACATCGACGTTAAATGAATGACAGGTGGGCGGGATTTTGGTGGCCGTGTGGAAGATTGACAGCCCGCCTGACCAATCCTAAAGCCGCGTCGTAACAACCGTCCTGAAAGATTCGGCCTCAAATACGCACACTGTCATTTATTATTGATGAGCGCTGCCGGAGAGACTGAATTATTGATCAAGAGGTCAGCAGTAACCACTGTTGCCATCTCCACTTCATGACAGACACTGGACTGATGATGCTTATTGTAAAAATAACACTTCAAAAACATATTGATATTATAGAAATACTACAATACAGGGTTAAAAAATAAATCACAGTCACTATAAACTCCATATTTAGTAACATCATACTGTAAGAAAGATCATTTTGACCAGTGCAAAGTTCATTTTGTAAAACAAATATGACATCTAGTCCACCTATTATAATTAATCTACACAGTTTGATCAGTTATGACCACATTAAATATTATTCAAGAAAAATTATAGAAATATTAATGTTTAGGAATGCAAGTCTTAGTATAAGTTAGTACCAATTTGTTTTCAATGATAAATCATAAAAAAACGGGGGGAAATAATTAATTAGAAGACCTGCAATGAGATATAGACGATTAGAATAAAACAATAATCATGAAAAATATAAACGGTGATAAGAACATTTGAGCTTTTCTTCAGAATTCTTAGCAATTACAGAGAGACCACAGACAGACACAAACATACACATTTTTCTTTCTTTCTACAAGAAACATTAGTTGGTAAAAACCCTTTTAAAATGAGAGTTTGAGAGTTCCCATCGGGCTCAAAGCTCAAAAATCTATTAAAGTAAATTGCCTCAAATTTTAGGTTTTCTTTATATATTTAGCATAAATGAGACAAAATATGTGCATTTTTTGCAGAATTTCTTGCATAGCCTTTTATTTATTTGGTGACCCAAATAAAATCTGCTGTAACTCCTCTGTGGGTCACAACCCAGTCTTAAGTAATGACTGTTCCAGAGTATCACCTCATAGAAGATAGAAGAGATTTTACTCAAGTAAAAGTCTCTCTGGACCCTGCCCATGGTCCTAGAGAGATATAGCCTGCACAGAGTTATAACCTACCCAGGCTATATCCTGAAACGTTAACTGACAAGCACTATTGAGAAACCATTGAAATTATATTATTCCAGCTATCTTCAAATGTTATCCATCACTGGGGGAGTTTTACAAGTAGTCTAGTTTTTCTTCTTCTTCTGTCTTAAATTCTTTATTGACAAAAATCAAGTATGCATGGTACAGTATATAAAATAAAAAATAACAGAAGGGTCAGGGGTAAATATAATACATTACATAAAAATATTAAAGGACATACAGAAATGGAACCCTTTTACTAGTAGAAAAAGAAATATGTTTTACAAAATGTTCTCTTTCCTTAAAAAACAAAACAAAAATGGTTTCTTATTTGTGAATTTGCTTTTGTGAATAAAAAAAATATTGTTGTTTAAAGAAACCAAACACAACATTCTCCCATAATAAAAACAAAGTCTTTGAAAATATGATCAATGGTAAATCTGCAAAGGTCTTGCCAGAGTTTACTGGTGTGAGAATAATGCCAAAATAAGTGTAACACTGTTTCAGGATGCTCATCACAGAAAGAGAAACATTTTGTATTTCTGCGCGCAGCTCTGATCTGACAGCTGCTCCTCCACACCAGCAGGTGGCGCTCACACATTAAATGTCCTCTGTCTGTCAGACAGGACTTGTCTCCGTTTTCCCCTGTCCTGAACGTGTTTCCATCCTGTAATTACAACAGTGTGTCCCCCCCGTGGTCGTGTTCAGGCTCAGGTAAGGCTGTACCTTTATCGTCAAACATAACCGGTTGTAGTAAAATTAAGACACCTGAAGGGAAACACGAAGAAGAGCTACACAGCCGAGAAGTTTATTCTGGTTTAAATCCAGTTAGCCGGGCAGCCTGACCGCTGCTAGCTAAATGCTAGTGCGCGAGGGTCGTCAACGTTCGCATGACGTAAAACTCGTCACTAGTGGGGGTTATCTGCAGTATCACCGGTCAGGAAGTGTTTCAGATCATCTTTTCTTATGCAACTAAATTCTCTATTAAAATCATTTATTGTGATTGACAACAAACAGAGAATAATATTTTTAGCATTAACCTCGGTGCATTTCCCCCCCCCCGCCCCCGTCTTTACTATTTAATATATCAATAATTTACATTATTACTATATATATATCTTATTTATTAGGGCTGCACAATTACTACATTTTACTCTACAAAAAGGGGCAGAGCCGCCTCTTTTTCCTAAGGAAGCTCAGATCTCTAAACATCTGCAGTAAGATTCTGCAGATGTTTTATCAGTCTATTGTGGCAAGTGTTTTATTTTATGCTGCAGTCTGCTGGGGAGGAAGTTTGGGGGGAAAAAAGCAAGCAAGGAGGCTGGATAAGCTTGTGGAAAAAGGCTGGCTCTGTGATCGGAGTAAGGATGGACTCTCTGGAGGAAGTTGTGGAGAGAGACACAATGAGGACGGTGGAGGCCATCCTAAACAACATGGATCATCCACTGCATAACACCTTGATGGACCAAAGAAATAATGGTGGTGGAAGGCTTCTCTCTCTTCGTTGTAGGACAGAGAGATACAGAAGATCTTTCATACCAACTGCCATCAGACTCTATAATTCTTATACAAATAGATGAGACTACAGACAAATGAATTTCCCCTTGGGGATCAATAAAGTATTTCGTATTCGTATTCGTTAATCAAAATTGTATCAAAATCGCTATATAGCTTTCTGCAATTTTCAAATCACAGGAGGTGCAATAATTGTTAAAGGCAAAATGTGTGTTAAAAACGTTTAAATGAATGAATGTCTGGAGGCAGAGATGTCCTGTCAAACAAATCAGATTCTACAGACTTAAAAAAAAAACAACCTGGTAGAGATTCCTGCAAAAAGATCACACCACAGTCACTTTAACATGTTTGTCAGACAAAATAATAATGATGTAAAAAGATATCATCACACCTAATATGGCAAATCACGTTGCAATTGTAATATCAGTCAATATAATCGAATTAGATATTTTTTCAAAATTGTTTATATATATTTATAAATATTCATTATTGGTATTTCATTTACATGTGCTATGTTGTAACAACCTGCTTGTTTCCTTGTCAATAACTAACATAGGTCAATCTGGGACCCAGAAGTTGTGATATAAACTTCCTAAGAAAATGAAAAGAGGCTTTGGGGTTTACAGTCTTTAGAAGGATGCAACCAAAGGAAACTGATTAAGATCTTACTGCAAGAGTTTTTTTTTATCGCGCGGTATAGATTATATGGATACTGATAACTGGTAATTACCTGCTTCTTATGGCCGATGCAGATAATTTAAGTTCATAAAACCTGCAGTTTATAACACACCTGAGGGTAAGAAAGGCTCAGATGTAGTGAGCAAAGATGGATGATTTAATATCCCAAAGCTCTGACCAAACCATGTAACACACAGATCATTATTACAACAAAGACAAAGAACAGTTCTGACTCTTGAAATGTTAATTATTTTTTTTCTGGTTTTGTATAGCATTTTGCCCTAAGAATTAAATTAAACTCTTTGACATAATCTGTCAAGTTTATCAGCTAATATAGCTGTGATAGGCCAATATCAGTTGCTGATATTTATTGTGCAATTATATTTTATGGTGTTTTTTTTGTTTTTGTTTTTTTTTTTAACATTATTTGATGAAGGTTTCATAGTTTTGAACTGTGATACCAGTTTCAAATACTCGCCAAGTTTTATATTCTATTCTTATTTTTCTGTTTTGCTGTTTTATTTTGACACATTTGGTCTGTCACCCTGAAGGCTGTGTCCTGGAATACGCTGGTGAAATTAATTTGATTCTTGTTTTTTCACATTCAGTCTTTTTGAAAAAAAAAAGAAAAGAAAAAACTTTTCTGCAGAGAGAGACTGAGAGTTGTTTTTCCTCCTGCAGATGACATCACTCTCTCTGCAGTCCATACATCATGCTTCCTCGGGCGGGTAAAGAGTTTCTGGTGCGGATACAGTTTTTCTGGCGGCCAATGTTTCAGGGCCGGTACCTGCTGGTCACCAACACGCTGAGCGGAGGAGGCATGCTGGCGCTGGGAGATATTCTGCAGCAGAGCCGGGAGATCAGCAAGGAGCCAGACAGAGTCCGAGACTGGAAGAGAACAGGTGAGAGAAACGCTGGGGCAGGGGGATGTCATTATTGCAATGTGGGAATATCACCATGAACCCTGGATGTGCTGGTGCCTTGTTCCACCTGACTGACTGACCTCAGGCTCAATGAAATGAAATGAAATGTACAGAGGCTCCACTGAAAGTCTCTTTGGACAAAACAGTCATGTAATGTCCAGGTTTTTGTGACTTAATACTAGGTTTGCAACTTACGATTATTTTCATTATTGATTAATCTGCTGATTATGTTCATGATTAATTGTTTCGTCTATAAGCTTTCAAAAATTGTGAAAATTGCTCATTGCAATTTCCCAGAGCGCAAAGTGATGTCTTCAGATTGCTACTTTTGTCCAACAGTCCAAAACCTAAAGACTTTTTATTTATTATCATAAATGACAAAGAAAAGCAGGAAATCCTCACATTTAAGAAGCTGGAACCAGCAAATGTTCAACATATTTCCTCGAAAAGTGACTGAAACAATTATTGATTATCAGAATAGTAATGAACTAATATTCTTCCAGTCTACAAATTGATCAGTCAACTAATTGTTGCAGCTCTTCGGGAGACAGAGGAGAACATAGGCTGTCTCTGCTTTTTGGCAACAGGGAAAAAGATGTATAAAAGTGACGAATCTCCTAGAATCAACAATTTTTGGAGCAATAAATCAAACTCTGGCTGCTCTTATGAAACCTCCAGATAATTTGCACAACTGAAGTGCGGGTGCAAAGATGATGTAGGAAACCCACAATAACTGTGTCAGGAAACCTGTTTGCTTTTGGAAATTTTCTAGTTTCAGGTTCAGCAGAATTTGAATAAAGCACATGGCTTGTTGTGAATAAATTCAGTCAGTAACCTTTCATTGAACAATATGATAAAGTATGATTCACTGTTTGGTCAGACTCTTGTAGTAAAAAGCTGCGTAATAATCAGGATCTGCTGTGTGTCAGTGTCCTGATTCACCCTCTCAGGGTTTGTTTGATGATAACGATCAGCTGCATTTCTGACTTCACAGCCAAATGCAGACCAGTGTGAGTCCCAGTACAAATCCACTGAAATAGATCATCAGTTCATCTGGATGGTGTCAGAAGTTTCTTTCAGTTTTTATATACAGTCTATTAATTAGTCATGGGACCCATCAATCACAATAGAGAATAGAATAGAAAAAGTTATTCCTTCATTTGTTGTTTCATTATTATTATTATTATTAAAATTTAGTAAAATCACAGTTTTTGTTGAGTTTTTTTTTTTTTACAAGCCTATTGGCGTAACTTAAAGATGCAGAAAGCAGTTATGGAGGAGAGAAAGATAATTGATTGTTGAGTGTCATTCCGAGGTCGTCAAATACGTTTTGGAAATTAGACTCAACAATCAAGTTTCTTACCAAGCTGTGAATGGCCAGAGTCTCCCATCTGGGGTTAAACCTGAAAACAGAGTCGAGAGGAGGAGCAGAAGTCTAGTTTCCTCTCAGACCACTTGAATTACATTATGCTTAGAGGTTATATTGGAACTTTTGCCAAAAATAAATTGCCTGCCCCAGCTTTAACACCCCCTGAAAATCTGGCTTTTGCTGTCCTCCAGTGGTATAACTTCTCACCTTGGTGCAGTGATGTACGCGTGTATTTAAGTACTCTGTGACATCACTGTTGGGTGTGATTACTGGAAGGACTTAATTTGTGCCGGATCTTGCCAGAACAGGATGTCACCATCAAAATCCTTAAATAAAGTTTGTGTAATATTTAATTGTATCTGATGATTCCTGTAAGCCCCACGGCGAAGGGCTTTGTGGTGTGAAATGGTGAAATAAGTGACTAAAGTAAGAGGTGTGGTGCTGTTTGTTTAATTACCAGTGTGCACCTAAGACACGTGGATGCATCCAGACGCATGCTTACACTGAGGCTCATTTCAAGTAATTTAACCACTGTTACACTAAACACTGCACTGGGGCAAGTTTACATACATTACTCAACTATAACTGACAACACAACAAACGTTGGACTGACTTTATGATTAGTTTCATCATGTTGAACCTGACGCAGCAAAAAACGCTCTCTGAGGGAGTCTTAACTTTAAAGATGACCTTTAAAAAACTGGTTATTCTAGCTGTGAACTGCCTGTATTTCCTCACTTGGAGAAAAAAGTGGCCGAACTTCACTTCTGTGTTCCTTCGCAGCACCAAGGCTATGAGGAGGTGCTTGTGTAGGAGCAGAGCCTGTCCATAGCATTGAAACGGAGCAAAGGAAATCCGTAGACAGACAGAACATGTTTGGTTCTTGTAGTTGTAAATAGAACCTTAGGCTAAATTCCATTTCACCCCATTGTGCGCCATCCACAGACTGAAGGGAAACCAATGAGAGAGAGAACTGCAAAATATAAACAGCTCCTTTTGAGTGATTATTGTGGATCCTCTGATTAATAGATGTAAATAAATAATTTTTTGTTTGTGATGCCAGGTTTGTTAAGTTTTAACTGCGAACACCTACAGGTAAAGTTGTCCGATGTGCTCCAGGCACTGAGGATTCTTGATGTGTTCCATGACTTTTTGTCTCCCCACTGACCTGCCGAAACAACACTTTCTTGTGCTCTGGGACCCCTTGATTTACAAATTAACAGAGCACGTTTGACTACACCCAACTATACCCATCAGTAATGCTGGACGAGGCCAGAAATGAAAAAGTTTTTCAAGGTTTATCCAAAACATGGCAGTTAAACTCTGCTTTTCAGGCTGGTGTCCAGTTGTTCTATAAACACAATCCTTTCTTAATTATTTTAATGCATAATGTTAACTAAAGTAAGATGTACAACACCCTGGCCTCTATTACTCAGTTTACAGGTTTAATCTCCATTTTCAAGACAAAATAGCAAATTCTAAACTCAGCCCCTAATAAAATACAGTACACTCAAATCTCCATCTTTTAATAAAGAATAAAACAGTATTTTTGTGCAGTTTGTTGCATTTTGAATGACCGAATCAGTTCTTTTTCCCGTTTTTTCTATTTCTTTCCCCCTAAAGGTTGCATGTTTGCGGTGGGCTGCTCCATGGGTCCAATGCTACACTACTGGTACAGCTGGTTGGACAGAGTTTACGTCGGTAAAGCCATGAACACGGTGGGAAAGAAGGTTCTGGTGGACCAGCTGTTTGCCTCACCGACAATCGGGATGTGGTACTTTTTAGGTGAGAAGGATTTTATTGGTACTGAGCAGCCTGCCTCCTTCCTCCCTTAGTGCACACATACACACCTTAATGTTTGTCAGAGTGTTAGCACATACGCAGTTTCTCTATGACACAGAGTTGAGAGTAAAGAGTCAAAGGTCGTACTTGAAGACGTGGGTGAGGTAAGACAAAAGCAGTCATATGTCAATATCAGAGATGGTCGGAGTTCAAAGGTCGTCTTCTTTCAGTTGACGTTTTTTCGTGACCGTCAGTCATGTTTTATAAGAGTTCAACACTCCTGCAGCCTCTGATCTTATCTGAAGCTGGTTTTGATTTGTGTAACACTGACGCACATCTGACAGACAACTCTGTTTATTGCAGGTATGGGTCTCATGGAGGGACGCACTTTATCCGAAGGATGGGAGGAGTTTAAAGACAAGTTCTGGGAATTTTATAAGGCAAGTACAGCTGTCAGGGTCTGAGCTGCAGATCTGGGGCAGCAGATAAGTGCACATCATGTACTCACAATATCATTCACTCATTGCATCACGTGTTGTTTGTTCTTTACGGAGATGAGAAGGTAACTTTGCAGCTTTTTTACATCTTTAACCACAACTTAAGCTGAATTTGTCTGTTCTCGATTCTTTGGTGTTCATGTAAAATAAAAAGCACCGTCACAGACTTAATTTTTTCCTCTTCAGCTTTCCAAACGTAAAGGACTAAATTTGCTACATTATATCCATAATCCTTTAAATCTTTGTGTCACATCAGTTATTTGCTCCCACAAGATACGTCTGCATCAAGCACCAACTGTTCACCTCTTAGTAGGTTTAAGAAAGATTGTTTGCATTTAACCAAAACTGTTTTATTGCCCTCGCTGATGCCATCAGGCTGCATTTATAGAAACAGTAATCTCACTATCATGAAAAACTCTTCAAACTGGACAAAAACATTTTTTTCACTGAGATAGATGTTAAAATATCAGAAGAGGAGAGAGAGGGAGGTTGGACAAGTAGCCGGGAGAAACGCGTGTGCAGCAGAATACTTTCACTTATAACAATGTTAATTAAGTATTTATGTTGCCCAAACAAACAGAGTGGGTGAATGTTGGAGCAGCAGGAATTTTTTTTTTTTTTTCCTGCGCTCCATCATAAAAAAGTTTTGTTTTGTTTCTGTCATGTTCAAATGAAGTGTGTTTTATGATGATAAAATTACTGTTTCTGTAAATAGAGTCTGGTGGCTTTGGCGAGAGCAATAATGCAGCTGTTCCTGCATTAACAAAACATATCTTATGCTTTAAATAAGGTCTATGTCTGTAGGTAACCTTTCCATAATGTTCTCTGACATTTAGAATAACAACCTGAGCCTGTTAATTGCAAAAACAAGCACTTTTAGGGGGATGTATTTTGACAGTTCACGATGGCCCATAAGGATTACATAGCAGCCTGTTTGATGGCTGACAGCTGCAGCAGTCTCACTGAGTACTGGACCAGTTTCAAAAGTCGGTGTCCCCATTAGTCACTTAGGCACAAAAACAAATAGCAAATAACATCCTGGTTGAAAAATACTGAAGTTACCCTTTAAGGAAATGAGCCAAACCTGTTGCTAAAACTTCAGGAATCGTCAGGTTACAGTAACAACTCTCTCCAACTTGATCAAGGATCGCTGTCGACAGTGATCTAATTATCTGTATGTCTCTGCACTTCACATATTTATTATAAAACGGTGCTCCCTGTCAGCTTCTCCTCTCAGTCAGATTTGTCAAAACAAATCTTGGTTGTTCACCAGCTGAAAGTGACAGATACAAACACAAACCTCCCAGTAAGAGCCAGCGGTTACCAGGCCGCTGCCCTGTGTTGATCTCTCAGACTGCTCGGCAGTCGGATCAGACTTCCTTCCTGTTCTACAGTTTTTAACAATGTTTGCGCTGGGCAATCTGTGCCAATTTGTTTATACTAATCTGTGATGTTGTTGCCACAGGCTGACTGGTGTGTTTGGCCTGCCGCTCAGATGATCAACTTCTACTTCCTCTCGCCCAAATTCCGTGTGGTGTACATCAACTTCATCACTTTAGGGTGGGACACCTACCTGTCCTACCTCAAACACAGGGTAAGTCAGACACACAGGACAGTATAAGGGAGATTTCTTTACTCAATGAATGACTATTTAACAGCTTTTAGGAAGAGGAGGGTAATATATCAATATTGTATTGCTGTCGTGATATGAGATTAGATATCGTCTTAGATTTTGGGTATCGTTATATCATGATATGACATAAGTTTTGTCTTTTCCTGGTTTTAAAGGCTGCATTACAGGGAAGGGATCTAATATTCTGAAATTACCAGACTGTTTAGCTGTTCTATTATTTGTCATTATCCACTTAGTCATTATATCCACATTATTGATGATTATTTATCAAAAAGTCTCATTGTGTTAATATTTTGTGAAAGCAAGAAGAGCCATCCTTATAATATTGTTGTAATATTGAGTTATTTGGTCAAAAATATTGTGATATTTGATTCTGTTCATATCTCACAGCCCTACTGTTGTGTAGTTTAATCTACAGCACTGCTTATAATCTATAAAATCATCATATGTTTGCACTATTTGAGAATTTCTGGTATGTTTTTAAAGAAAATGTGTATATCGAGATGTATATTGCATAGAGCTGCAACGATTAATCAGTTAATCGATATTTAATTTAATCGCCAACTATTTTGATAATCGAGTAATCAGTGTGAGTAATTTTTTCAGGAGAAAAGTCCAAATTCTCTGGTTTCAGCTTCTTAAATGTGAATATGTTTTGGTTTCTTTGCTCCTCTCGACAGTAAACTGAATATCTTTGGGTTGTGAGTAAAACAAGACATTTGAGGCCGTCTTGGGGTTAAAACAAACAACTATTAATCAGTTAGTCGAGAAAATAATCAGCTGATTAATCATTAGTTGCAGCCCTAATCTCGTATGTTGTGGCATAGCTTAAAAATATTGAGATTATTTTATTTATTATTTATGATGACTCAGGCCCACTTTTGGGTTTAATGTGTTTTAAAGTTTATGCATGTGTTTGGATTCTTAACACAGAATAAAATTTTTGTAAATGGACAATAATGAGTATATTGTAGAGTTGATGTAGCTGGGTTTATATGTGTGTATACTATATTCTGTAATGTACAGCTCGTCCAGTTATAAAAGCTGCTTTAAGTACTAAATAAGTGATTATTCCGTCACACGCAGTTTGCTGCTTTGCCCCTGTTGTTCATTGTGTCTGTGAGTTTTCTACATGCTCAGTAGTTAAAATCAAGTGATATGATTGTATTGATGTGTGTATTGGTTTCTGTTGTGCTGACAGGATAACAACCACCCGTCTGCGGTGGAATCAGACAGCGGGGCTGTGGATGTACAGCAGGAAGCGCTCCCACCATCCAAACCTCTGGAGGAGAAAGCTTAGAAATGGAGCTCAGCTGTGAAGTCGTCCAGCAGAAGCAAAGGAACATTTTGTTGTTGTTGTTTTTTTTAGATGTTCAAACTGCTCCTCTGCCATTTTTGCCAAACATTGCAAGACTGTTGTAACAGTTTGTTTTATTCGGATGGTGCTTTCTGCTCCTCTCTCAAGTTTAAAGTGACCACGTGTCTGTGTCTGGACTCAGAGGAGTTGTGGAAGTTTTAGTTGAAGTGCTGGAACACTTTTTCCCTTCGTGTCTGTGGGATTTTTAAGGCGTTTCTCTCCTGTTTGTTTGTCTATTTATATTAGACTGATGTGCACTCCTGTGGGATCATTCAGGGATGAAGAGCTGTTCCACTGCCTGTCATGATATTACCTCTGACGGTGGTGGTTTCCTTTTTATCATAACCGTGGCGTGAGTGCCATTAACGCAACGTTCAGCAAGACACTAAACAGACAATTAATTTCCAAAACTTCTTAAGAAGTATCATCTTTGTTGTGCTGTTGCACCCAAAGATTTAAACCGTCAAACAGAGTGGTATTCCTTTTATTCCTGGGCTGTTTTAATGTTAATGGTTACATGAAAGAATCATCATTGGTGTGAAACAGCTTCACTAAACAGCTGCTGATTTTAGAAGAGTATTTTATTAACCTGCATAAACTTTGCCTTAAAATGTAGACCAGTGCTACACTCTGTTTTCTTGCCAAATAATCTCTTGTCATCAGTTTGTTCCTTTGAGGTACCTATAAAAATAATGGCATGATTGTGATTATTATTTGATATATAATGTCTTCTATATTTTTATCATATCAAACTGAATCCTTGACTGTACCTGTAAACTTGAACGAACTGTGCAGTAGTTTTAGACTAGTAACTGTAAATTTGACTTGATGTACTGTAATGTATATCTGCAGCAGCTAATTTATGACTGGATACTGTGTTTTTGCAGGTTTGGTGATAAATTAGTTTATGTGATGAAAAACAAAAAAAAACAGCATTAATGGTGTCAACATGAAAGCTGTGAAATCTGTGGAGCTGTACATGTCAGCTTTTATTAAACAACATAGAGGTCTTTAAAAAAAAGTATGAATGTTGATTTATTTTATTTTTTTATTGTTGAATTTTGATATCATTGTAATTTTTTAAAAAAAGAGGTGTCAATAAGACATTGAAATAACATAAAATTTGCCAAATAATATAATTAAATTTAACAGAAATTCTGTTTTCAAAGTATGTGATGAGTTTCCTGTAGCACCTGTCGCCTAATTATACATTTTGTTTGATGAAAAATGTACAGAAATCTTACCTTTATTAGGTACAGAATCTTTATTGCTGGAATCTTTGAACATAGAAGCTGTAATAAATTATATAATAATAAATTTATGGGGAAAGAGAAATCTTAAATCTTCATTTCTTATACTGTGGTATGCCTTTATGTTCACTTATTATAAATAAACATAATAACAGCTGTTGCTCTGTGATTTTCTTTTCCATCAAACAGCTGAAATCTGAAACTAAGGACTTTTATTATAACTAAGAATTTTTGTGTTGTCATCACATGGCTTTGCTAAGCATGTCAAAAACATGACAGTCACCTAGTCAACCTTCTTGTCATACTTACATGCAGGTAAAAAAGGTCTCACAGTACAAGCAGACAGAGGTAGTGCAAAGGTTTATCTTAAAGGAGAAAAACAGTCCAAGTTAAATTTAACTGCTGTACTACTCATAATGCTGTACATAATACATAAGAAAACATAAATAAGTCACATAAGAGACAAACAGGAGATTAAAGAAGTAAAATAAATTAAATACTAGTTAGTATTTAGAACTGCCAAAGTGAAAGTTTTCATGAGAATTTGGATCGTTAAAAGTTAGAGAAGTGGTTTTCACACTTCTTGTGGCCAAGTCACACCACAGAGTAAGCCAAAACAAGGCACACCTGTATTCATATCCATGCAAAACAGCCTCTATAACCAACCTACACAGCGGAGGCAACGAGAACTAGCCAATCAGAGGCAGGGTTCCTGGGTGGACGGAGGGGAAAAAAGGCGTCTGAATCAGTCAGGACCTTTGATGTGTCACACTAATAATTCCCACGAACTGTGTGAATGCTGAAAACTGGGGTTCCAGTAAGAATCACGTTTTTAACCTTGTTAACATGTTCATGTTGTGTTTTTCATGCGTTACAAGACATAACAGGAGCATATTCATAAATAAAGGCGAGGTGTCGAACTTATTTTGCAAAACAACCCCAAAAATAGACACAATTTATTACTTTTTGCAGAGAAGTAAGATTCTAAAATGTTTAAAACATGACTGGATGTGGCCTTTTAGGGTGGATTTCATTTACTTATATTAATTATTTACATTTCATACCTTTTTTCAAACAACTGCTTTAGAGCACTCAGCACTAGAAAACAAGAAAACTGATATAAAAGTCACAACCCAGTTTAGAATTAAACCTGTGAGCTGCTGCTGTCTGCTGATTAATGGAACTACAAGCAAATACAGAGCAGTGTTCAAACACTGACTAACCAGACTGAAGATTTGTGTGCACCAGCCCACAGTTCAGAGCACTCCTCCTCCTCCTCCTCCTCCTCCTCCTCAGGATCTCAACACATCCTGCTGTCAAGGATGTAGTCTGTGTGTGTGTGCGAGTGTGTTTGAATGTTGTCGATATGACCGCCAGCCTCCTCCTCTCTCAACATGCCTGCAACAATGCACCTCACCGTACTCGTGTCCCTGTTTGCAGTGACGGTTTTTACAGGTAAGGCAGCATTTCGCATTTTTACCTGTTAAACTTTTGTCAGACTTTGTCTGAATGTTCTGTTGAAGTTTTATGGAGATGCAAAGTTATGCAAATAGGAAGCTCCCTGCAATGAGAGGAACGTTCAGCAGCTTCATCTGACATGGTTTGGTGCAGGTTTTCTCTTAATACGCAGGAAAACGTAATTAGTAGAATTTAACACCTATAACAGCTATAAAAGCTATAAATATCTGAGTACAGGAATCCATAACATACACAGAAAACTTTATATTCAAGTAACATATTAATGTGTGTGTTGCTGTCAAAAATAAGTCAAAGTTTGTCTATCTGTATTGTGTATGTTACAGATTATTAAAGTATGAACTGCTTTAGTAAATCATACAAGGCAGGTAAAATAACAGGGAAGGTCATGTCTGGGTGGAAACTGAAGCAAATATTTGATCAGTGAAAGTGATCCTGAACTGAACCTACTGTGGCGTCTGCTACTTCTGCAAACACTTTTATGGACAAACACACACACACACAAGCATACATACACAAATACCAGCTGACTGCCAGCTGTTTGTCTGCATCATCAGTAAATACAAATCATTACCTGACAGACTTTTAGTTCATTAAACACTCCGCAGAGTCAACAGCCTCTGATCTGACAGGAAACCGCTTCATTAGTCGACTAAACAATCTCATCTTGAGCCTCCTTTTACAAGCTGTTTTTACAAGCTTTTGTTCAAATCAGTGTATAATAATAATATATGTAGATCCAGTGTTTGTGATTTGATTTAAAGGCCCAGAGATCACCTGGGTGGAACTGTTTTGCTGTTTCCAAAGTCAAGACTGAACTTTGAAGAGATTGTTTTTATGATGTGGGGTTGTATGAAGTACTTAATACTTTGGAGAAGCAGCAGGAGTAGGAAGTTAAATAATGTACTGCTGTGGAAATCGGTCAGCAGCAAAACATATTTTAGCCACTTAAAACAAATGTACATAATGTGTGCGCGATATTTAAAATATTTCTCTGCTTTGCCTTCCTGCCAGACAGACTTTTCTGATGGGAAATGTCCTTATATAAGCCAGATATCGCTCTTTCCAAAGCCACCAGATTTCTTTTGGAAAAAAAAAAAGTAATTTCACCTCACATAAGACCTTGTTGTGATAAATTAGATTCTACTGCAGAAAAAAAAACCTGAAACAAATTGCTCACAACAAGGTGTGTGGATAATTTTGAACAAGAGAGTTGTGATTTCCAGAAAGAGACACTGCTGTTGAGTTTTTCAGATTTATTTTTTGGTGCTTTGAGCACAGCAGGACTTTCTGTTTGGTCCCATTATATTTAAGAGTTGATCTCCAAAACTAAGCAACTCACACCAGAACTATCTAGATGGATAAATAGCACTACGAGCCAGAGGAAAGCTTTGTATTTTTACTTTGGTGGTGAACTGTATCTGTAATAATTAGTAAAACATATTATCTATTTATTTATTATTATTATTATTTAATTTATTTATTTATTACTTTAGGTGACTATCTATAAGTACCTCATACAACCCCCCTTCAACAAACCCAAACTATCCCTTTAAATATCACTGGCTGCTGGGTTAAACGGGGCCCCGACCTGAAGGAGGGCCCCTGAAACATCTAGGCTAGTGGTTCTCAAACTTTTTCTGGCATTTCCTCCTTCAGAGGCTGAAAAAGTTCACATCTTCCCACCTCACAATTTTTTTATCAATCATTAACAACATGGAGGAAGCAACCAGTAAAAAGTTAATTTCAGTGTAATAAAGGTCAGCAGGACTGCATCTTATTTGTTTATTTTTCCTACATAAATCATATTCAGTCAGCTTTGTTTCTGTATTTTCCCCTCATCATCTATCCTCCCTCCCCGCTGTGGTTCTATGCCTCCGGGGAGAGTTTATATTTGTTTCCATACTGCCCTGCTTTTACAACATGCTTTAGATAAAACCATCAAAACCTACAAACTACAGCACACAACAATTTTATAGTCTGAGACCAACAAGATGAAATATAATTTTGGCTTCCTTAAAACTCAGTTAACAAGTTAATGAATGGTGGAAAGTGTGTTTTGGATGAGCGGACATTGAAATAGACGTAATAATGTTGGTGTGTTGGTGTGGGAGATGAGAGAGACAGTGAGGATCATTGAGGACCACGATGTGAATGAGCCTTGGACTTAACCAGAGGTGGAGGAAGTACTCCGGTAAAACTATCAATACCACAGTGTAGAAATACTCAGTTAGTACAAGGAGTCATTGATGGTTTTGTAAATACCTTCAGAGCAGAGCTAAGTGTTGCTAAATGACGCTCTGGGCAGCAGCTGGTAGACGGTGATTATTTACCTTGGCGGGGCCACAGGCTCTGAGGACTTACTTAGTGCTTACACACACTGACAATATTGTTGTTTAGTTTGGTGCAGTAAGCTTCAACTCCGACTAGAGACACTTTTACACTTTTCTCTCCGAGCAGACAGATCCTGAGGAAAACAGACGTTTAAATGCAAAATAAATGCTGAATGTACAATCATTCTCATTTTTCATAAACATAATAAAATATTATTTTGATCGTCATGGTCTAATACTCTGCTTAATGTTTTAACACCTGCTGCTTCTGTGATAGTTATGCAACTGTTTGAATGTAACTAAGTACATTTACTCAAGTACTACACTGGACAAATTCAAAGTGCTTTGCTTTATTTTAGTTTTCCATTTTTATGCTACTTTAATTCAATTCGGTATGCTTTATTTTCATGAATGTGGGATTATTTACAAGGGAGTCAATGCATTTTTTTTGTAAAATCCTCCCTAATTTGTCTTTAAGTAAGTTTTTGAATAAAGTTGGAGCTCAAAGTAGAGCAGTCTTGCCCCCTCACATTGATAACACTAAGATCAGACCTACTTTAATACTTAACTTCTTAAATGAGTGGCCTAAAGTCTCTGCTTCACTAATCATGAACTACAATCATTGATTGAGCGAGAAATATAAACAGGGACCCTCCCTTGTGAGCTAATCAGTTACTCATGATTGTTATAATTGTTTTATTGGCTTTTGCCTCCATTTTTGCACCCACTTGTATTAGATGGACTCGGGATCATGAGGAAGCTATGTTGAAAGTGTGTATTACACTGATAGCACCCATTACAAAATAGGCTCATTTTTGTGGCTAATGTTGTATATAGTATGCTGTATACAGTATATCTTCATTTAAAGTCATACTAACATGATTTAAATGTAAAACTACTTGTTAGTCATTTAAATCAAACTTTAAGTTTGTTTACTCTAAATTAAGATTTGTGGCTGATCGGGCACTCTCCATTTTCTGGTGATATTTTCTTGTTTTTTCAAAGATTGTCTGAACCCTGTATATATTTTTATGAAAATAAGATGCTCAGCTTGTCAGCTCAGCTCAAATATGATATAATACATCAGAGGGAGAAGTGCAGTACTGTGTTTGAGCGTGCTGTCATCAAATGGACCCACAGTCTCCTGTGCAAAGGACACATAATTCCCAGCTACGTCTCTGCCTTTAGCTTGAAATATCAGCTGTTATCTTCCTTTAAAAAAACCAACAAACACTCTCCACTGGCCTTATCTTGATCAGGTGTGAATGCTGCTGTGCATCATCAGTTTTTCATTGTGTTTGTTTCTTTGCAGGTGCCACCACTGCAGCTGAGCAGGAGACGGTTACACCCACAACAACTGCACACCCACCACTCTGACTACAACAAAGAAAAATGATGTCACTTTATCCACCGCGGCAACCACCAACAGCACAAACCAGCCGTCAACAACAGCACACCACATCACCACTGCAGTCACTTCAGAGAACGTGTCATCGTCACCTCTGCCCTCGACTTCTCCTCAAACACCCAACAGCACAGAGAATACACCTGCCAGCCGTCCTCCTCAGACTACAACCACCAATCACACGTCCAACGGGACAGTTTCCCGTGGACCGACACTCCCACCAACATCAAAATCAACAAACGTCACTGCAGCCACCACCGTAAACACAACCAGCCCAGGTCAGACTCCTGCCAGAGCTGAGGGTGGAGGGTGTCTTCATTCTGAGCCACTAAAATCCTGCAACATTTTCACATTAAAATGGTTCCTTTGAGGTTTTTTGAAGCGAAATAGGTCAGTTCAACAGCCCTGTGGAGTTTCATTTAGCAGTAAAATAACAGAATGCTGATAACCTTTATTTACCTTAAAGCTGCACAGATCCATTTTTGGTCACTGGGGGGCAGAAGATCTTTAAAACTGGCCAACAGACTTCAGAGAAAATGATTTCTGTCCTCACTCTGCATGTAGATGCACAGCTATGCAGCGAGCTAAACACAGTTCCAGTAAAGGTTGAAGGCAGCATGCGAGCTTTGAGGTTTTTACAGGAAACAAGTAAACCATGAAAAACCACAAGTTAGACCCAAGAATGGACTGTCAAATTAGTTTGCTACTGTTACTCACGCAAAAAAACAAAACTTTATTTTTGCAGGTTGCCCCTTGAGGAAAATGTTGTATTAGCAACACATTAGCCTCAGACAGCTAGAGGCTAGTTTAGTTTGCGGGGAACTAGCATTAAATTCTACAAAATCATTCACTGAACAGCTGTAACAAAAGAGTGCCTAAAGATAATTCTCCATCAAAAGTAACAGCAACAACCAACATCATTTTCCACAGAAACCAACTGCTGGTGTCACAATAGATTAATTTTAATGCCTTTTTCTAAACCCTCTTTATTGACAGAGGCAGAAATACAGTTTCAGGTATCACTGTTGTTTGTCTCATCCTCAGGTCTTTCACACGACTGGGGAAAAGGTGACTTGGCAGCAAATCCCGGCCTTGTTGCCATCCTTTGCATCTTCTGTATCGTCTTGGCCCTCGTGCTGGTGGTTGTCACCGTGAAATGCATCCGGTCACCGAGGTCCAACTTCGAAAGGCTCGACGATGTGCCAATGGTGAGTTAGAGAACAGAACCTCATGTTTTAAAGGTGCAATATGTATGAATTTTAGTTTAAACTAAACCAACAGAATCCTAAGAAATAACAATTTCTGACATTATCAAGGACGTCTGTGTATTGTACACTGAAGTTAGCGTGCTAACCAGCTAACCAACAAGTTACTGTAGCATCCAGTCCAAATGCTAACACTTCCCCGTTGTTCCAGACCACCAGCTGCCTGGCTTACTGCACCAGCTAGCTAACAGCAGCTACAGTTAGCAGCATTTAGCTCTGCTAACTCTGGTGATATGCTGCCCTATTTGTTTGGAATAAAAAGTCAACAGGTGGGCGAGTCTTACATATTGCAGCTTGAACTGTTTTAAAACTGATTATAAAGACATTTAACAAATTTTCTGCTTTTTAAATACTTAAACGTGATTGACTCTTTACATAGTTGGTTACATAAAACATTTGGATGAAACCACAAAAATGTTAGCTTGGTTGGTTCAGACTGAAATATCTCAACAACTATTGGATGGATTGCCACTGACATTCATAGTTCCAATATTTCATCTGGTACCTTCATCAGTTCAAAAATGTCAATTTGTCCAATAGATTTATGACCAAATACCTGCAAAACAAATTAAATTTCCACCAGCCTAAGGTTACCATGAAACAGCTAGCAGACTGTTTATTGCACTCCGGGGCTGATTCATGGCTAACTGAGCTAACAGCAGTTAGCGGTTACCTAAGGTACTTTAGCAACAAGTGAAGCCATCTGTCCATCAGTAAACTCTGTAAACTACCTTGGTACTTTATCCCCTGTCAATCTCTGAGCAAGCTAACATGCTACTTAGGGATAAAATGGTGATCATGGTAAACATTATATCTGCTAAATATCAGCATGTTAGCATTGTCATTGTGAGCATGTTAGCATGCTGACATTGTTTTATACTTAATGAAATTTTTTTTTAATTTGATAGCCAGATTCTTCATGCAGTTGTAAAGACATTCAGATGAGGCATGTGCATATCAAATACAAGTGAAGATGGACACTAAGAACCAAGTTAGCCTACACAGTAAACAATGGTGATACAACAAGAGTATGTAGTAGTGTGACTCTGCCTTGTGTGTGAGCAAGTTGTCTGGTATTTCCACCAGCAGGGGGCAACATTTACTAGTGATTATATGATTACAGCATGAACAAGGTGAGACTTTGGCAGCAGTACAGTGTCTTGCTCTGCAGGGAATTGAACTTTAAACCCTGCCATTGTGCGGTATAAGGCTTATAACTGCCATGTGTCATTTTCGTTCTTTTCCTCTCAGCAGCCAGCACAGTGGTTTGCTGTTCTCTCTTTTACTCAAACAGGAAACCTGACTGGATTGTCAGTGTGTGAAAAAGTCTGAGAAACAGGACAGTGTGTGGTGAGCGTGAAATGACTAAGCACTTTGATCAGAAATTAAAGTTTATCCTGACACTCCATCAGCACGTTGCCAGGTATTCACACACACTCTCAGCATCCTCGACTCTTCAGATGTCATTTCAGGTGAAAATGTAACCAAGAATCAGGTCTCCACCATGACAACAGAGATTTCTCTCCAGAGACAAAAGCAAAACACTTTATAGAATATAACGATTGTTGTCAGCTATCTATAAATCTTTATTGCCACGACTGTAGCCGCTATTAAGAGCTTCCAGGATATTGTGTTGGATTAGGAGTGTACAGCTTATGAACATACACAGCAGCACGTACAGTGCATGGCCAAGAAGAACATATGGGTCCAAACACAAAAACAGCTGATTTTGCAAACTCAACATGTGATGATGAGCAGATAACTTCCAGGTTTAATAAGTGACAAGACTACAGCAGGTAGTGTATTTTTAAAAGGTAACTGTTCGTGTTATTTAGTGAAAACTGTTAGTTTTCCTGCATGTGGAGCAGAACAGAATCAAACACATCTTCACACTGTATTCCAGTTTAATAATAGTTCTGGTGTGAAAACAACAATATTCCATAAAACATATTATTAAAACTGAAAACACATTTACCAAAATGTAAAACACAGGCACAGCGATTGGTTTAGTTTAGTTTACAACACAGAATGCAATGATTTGAAAATCCTCTCCACCTATATTTAACTGAATACAGTACAAAGACAAGGTATTTAATGTTCAAACTGATTCACTTTATTATTTTTGTAAAAATTCACTGAATTATGAATTTTGAATTAACAACACAAGAATTTAGGAACAGGGGACACTAATTTTGAAAATTTCAAAGTAAAATTCTTTCTTTTTCTTGCTTAATATTTGACTTTAGTTGCTCAACAGTTCAGTGTCTCTGTTGTCATGTTTTGCGCTTCCTAATGCACCACACATTTTCACTGGGAGACAGGTCTGGACTGCAGGCAGGTCAGTCTAGTACCTCATTCTTTTAGCAGGACACGCTGTTGTCACACATGCAGAATGTGTCTTGGTATTGTTTTGCTGAAATAAGCAGGGATTTCTCTGGAAAAGGATGGCAGCATATGTTGCTCCAAAACCTGTATGTACCTTTCAGCATTAGCCAGATTTTGAAGTTAGTGCTGGTAACAATCTGGACGGCCCTATTCCACTTTAACCTGGAGGTCACCACGTCCATGATCGTCAGACGACAGCACATTTTTCCACTCATCATCAGAGCCTGTGCCCAGAGAAGTCATGGGTGTTTTTCGATGTTGCTGATTTATGCCTTTCGGTTTGCATGGTAAAATCTTAGCTTGCATTTGTAGATGCAGTGGCAAACTGTGTTTACTGACAACGGTCTTCTAAAGTGTTCCAGAGCCCCTGTAGGAATATCCTTTATGCAAACATGTTGGTTTTTAATGCAGAGCCACCGGAAGGATCAAATGTCAAAAACATGCAATGTTGGTTTTCAGCCTTGCTCCTTACATGCAGTGATTTCTCTGGATTCTCTGAATCTGTTAATGATATTATGGATTGTAGATGTTAAAATCCCTAAATTTCTTGCAGTTGTTCTTAAACTGTTGGACTGTTTGCCCATGCAGTTTTTCCTCAGAAGTGATGAAGCTCACCCCATCCTTGCTTGTGAATGACTGAGCCTTGCAAAGATGCCCCTTTCATACTCGATCATGAAACCATCACCTCTTACCAACTAACCCGTTTATCTGTCAAATGTTCCAAACTGGTGTTTACAAAAACAATAGCGTTCAGTTTGAACATTAAATATCTTGTCTTTGTGCTGTATTCGATTGAATATTGGTCAAAAGTTTTTTTTACATTTTGTTCATTGCCCCAGCTATTTTAAATTTGCTCATTTCAGTTTGTACTCTCCAAAAACAGTTTTACAAAACATCTTACCTGACTTTCTTTTCCTGCCCGTTTCTTAGTAATAACATCAAATAAATACAGATGGCCTGTTTGTCTTTCCACAGACCACTAAATATTCAACAATACATACTCAAACACAGTCAGACAGTCATCTTAATGTTCTGTTATCTCTCTATAATTTTTTCCTAGTTGAATAATATCTGAGCAACATTTTAAATCATTGTCCAGAGAATTACACAGTTTCACTCTATATACCGAAATACACTCTGCTTTATTGTACAACATGCATATGAACTTTTGACATTAAATTTCCTTCTATGATCTTCGTCATTTGATCTTAATAGAAACAACCTCTATAGATTTTCAGGTAATAGTCTATTTCTGGCTTTATATAGAAGTTCACGATTAGACAGAACACAAGTCAGTTCAGGAAAGCCTTTGTCAGAAATACTATTTAACACCCACGGCTGCACTGATCACGTCAGTCATTTACGTTTTTGCCAAGATGCTCTTACTGTCGAGGTGGTGAGTGTGAGGCAGCAGGGGAAGGACCCAAATGCAGACAGTTCAGGAGTTTACTGAAAATGCAAAGCTAAGCAGGCTTTAGGGCAGGCAGACAGGCAGGTACAGGTTAGGCAAAGGTTTCGAGTTTCCAGCACAGATAAGCAGGTAAGCATGTAGACGAGCAGGTATAGGTGGCTCAAAAGCAAATACATGGCCACAAAGACACTGCAAACGTAAACGATCTGACTCTGACTGAGGAAAAAAAGGCTGAGGTAACAGGTGTGTAGGTGGAAAAATATTCACCACTAGTTATTTTGATGTTTTGTGATGCCCCATTAATTGGCTGGATGTAAATTTGAATGTGAATTTAGGAGTTAAAAGTTGCACCGTAGGTTCTCACAATTTAAAAAAAATAATCTTGGCTAATTAGGCTTGATAATCCTGACTGATTTAGCGGTTAAAAATATTGCACAATAATTTTCATTTCTGATTTTTCCCACAAAAAAAAAACCCAACATATTTTTGTTCTAATCTGCTGTCCACCCACGTTTAGTTCATTTTCACTGATGTCTGTGAATTTATATAATAGATTTTTTACCCATCACACTTTTACTGTGGGTTACAACTCGAGGATGGCAGGTCTGGAGACTCTGTGACACTTGCAAGGTCATTTCCTGTTTCTGCCTTGCAACTCCTTGTTTCTGTCAATCTTATTTCTTTTAATAGTGTTTTTTTAGGATTAGAATGAAGATTTTGATATTGTGATATTCTGAAAGCATATCGAGAATAACATTAAATGAGTATCTCTTGTTAAAATCCCTCTCTATTTTTTAATTTCTTCTTCCTTCCTTTCAAACTTACTTTTAAATTTGTGCAACAACGCTGCAGAAAAGTTGCAAAGGAGAAAATAACTCAGGAAGCAGGAAATGACACTGACCTTCATTCTAAATGTAAAGCAGCACACAGCTACACAAACTCTGAATCACACTTGAGTTTGTCTCAGTTAAAGCAGGTTTGTAACACCAGACATCCACACAGTCATTTTATCAACACACTGGTTGCACTTTATTACAAATATGTTTTGTTTATTAGGGGCCGGGCAGCCTAAGCTGCCAGGACCCTATTGTAATCCTGCATGTTCTTCTTTCTTCTTTCTTCTTTCTTTCTTTCTTTCTTCTTCCGAGGAAATCCTACTTCCCATGCACGAAAAATGACCAAACTTTGCACAAAGGTCCAGTCCCATGTCAGATTGCCTCAGCTGCAAAAACAGGCCAATAGTCCTGATGGTGGCACTACAGCAAGCCTCTAAAGTTCAAAATTTTGAAAATTCATAATAAATCAACCATATGTGCTACAGATTTACAACTTTCACCACAATGTAGCCCCGATACTGAAGAAACTTTTTTACATTTAAACCTATTGCAAATTATGAAGTCCATCACTCTGTTTTTTTCAAAAAACTGTAAAACTTATTAAACCTATCTCCTCCCACAATTTTTGCTCAATTGGCACCAAACTTGCTACAGAGCATCTTCAGACTGTCCTACACAAACGATCCACACAGATTTTTGATTTATCAAAAATTGAGCCTACAGTGCATCAAAATGTTTGACTGTAAACGGTATTATAAACATATACTTGCAAATTCTTGCTAAATACATTTTCAATGTTCATGAAAAAAAATTACAAAATTTTGGAGTCATGGTAGATGATGTTTGGAAAATATCAGAATTTTATCTCAAAAACTGAATTTTTTACAGCATTTTGAATTTCACTCTCAGGCCAACAATTGGAGTCAATGCAAAAATGTCATTTTTAAACATCAGTTTTTCACTTTTGGAGCCAATAAATCATTGTTAAAAACTAATGACCAACATCTCCATGCTGTCTAGATGCAATTTGTGTATTTTGGGATTTTTGTCTCAATAACTGAATTTTTGACAGCCATTTGAAATCTGCCTTTACATGCTAACAGCTGCTGTCTTGCACACAGGTGACTGGCTTGGTCAATTTGTGAAGCTACAAGTGGTGTTTCCATTTGTCAATTAGCTCAGTGAGATAGAGGATGGTTCTTGGTGTTGAAGGTTGTGAGTTCAAGCCTCAGCTTGTACAACATTTCCATATGAGAAATCTACCCAAACTTTTCACAAAGGTCCAGTCCCATGCCAGATGTCCTCAACTGGAAACACAAGACAATAGTCCTGATGGTGGCGCTACAGCAAGCCTCTAAATTTCAAAACTTTGAAAATTCACAACAAATCAACCATATGTGCTACAGCTTTGGAACTTTCACTTTGAAATTTGCTTTTCCATGGCATGGATGGCTGCTGCCTGGCACCCTGATCCTTGGCTTAGTCAATTTGTGAAGCCACACATGAACTGTCACTTGCCAATTAGCTCAGTGAGATAAAAGGCGGACTTCAGTGTCAGAAGTCATGAGTTCGAGCCTCAGCTAAAGCAGGACGGACTTTCAAATGTGAAAGCCTTATGTTCAGGTATCATGCTATGTGGATTAGAGACTACTAAGATTTAAATAATTATGATTCAGGGAGTTTTGGGAAGAGACAAATACTCTTTATCAACACATTTCCCTGTTATCCCTTGTCTCTTTTCCCTGTTTATTTGGCTTAGCTATCAGTCAACATGCAGAGTCTCTTGTGCCAGAAATTGTGAGTTCAAGCCTCAACTGATGTAAAATGCACATTAGAATGCCACCTTTTTTCATCTTCCTACACTCTGCTTGTTGCTCAGAATTGCCTAATTTTGCCTAAAATTGCCCGGCCCCGACCATTGCTGCGCAGCAGCTATAATTTTAACCTGTTTTCTGTCTCGTCTCATCTCTCCAGGGCAAAATGAGTGAGGAGTCCCCGTTTGCTCAGTGCTCAAAATGACAGAGGAGGCTTCATCAGACTCAGAAGTCGAGGAGAAATCCCACAGAAATGTAACTGTTCAAATAGCAATGACAAGAAAAAGACAAGTTTTATGTTATTCTCTCAGGCACTTTTGTTGATGACGTTGGAGTATTTCTGCCTCAGTTTTGACCTTTGACCTGCTTATTTTGCTGCTTGTGATTCTGCTGATTTAGCCTCTGAAGCATGTTGCACTAACTCTTCCTTCTTCTTCTGAAAAGACAATCAGCCTAAATCGTTCAAATGTAAATGTAATATTTCCCAAATTAGTGACATATGTCCTTGTAAGCACTTACAATTCTTAATTGCACTCTTACATGTAACAAGTGATGCTATATGAATAAGTGTCTGTCATGTTCTGGGGTTTTGTGTCTTCAGCAGTGCACAGGAAGACGTCTTCCAGTGTCATCTGCATGTGCAAACGTCTTTTTGGGACAAATGGAATGTATAAAGTATGTATGATGTTATTTATTGCCATCGAGGATGTATAAATAATGTTTTCCCTGGTCTGAGACCTCCTCCAGTGCAGATTGTAGTTGAAGTTGAAGTTCTACAAATAGTTTTCAGATGCAGAAGTAAATTCATTGGTTTACTTCAATTTCAGCAAGAACGGTGAAAAAACATAATTTGATAGAATTACTAAAAAACTTTTAAGACTGCCAGCCAACCAAGGAAAAACACTTAAAAGATTATATTTAAATAATGATAAGAAGAAGAATAAATAAATAACTGAATAAATAAGTTAATATTCCAGTAAATGCACCAAAATAAACTAAAAACAAATACTGGCACTAATTAATTTATGAAATTACATAAATTGATAATTCTGTTTTAATTTGCTTCTATATTTATTTACCCTTGTATAAATTCCCCTATTTCTATTTCTAACACAGAAATAAATAAGTTTGGAGAAATAATAAGGGGAAATAGGGAAATGATACAGAAATAAATAGGGTAAATAATATAAAGATAAGTAAATACAGAAGCAAATCAAAACAAAGAGATTCATATCACATTTTACTGATTACTTAATGCTGACATTTATTTTGAAAAACGTACTATTTTTGGTGTAATGGCATATTGAAGTATTGATTGAGTAATTTATTTTATTTTATTTTGGCGGTTACGATCCATAATAATTTTGTCTTGTTGATCTGGGAAATTCAAATGGTTCAGCTTTGTTGGCTCCTCTGTTGAACTGTTATCCTCGCCAGTTAGATTAGGTTTATGCTTTAATAAACAATAAACATGATAAACTGCTGTATTTCACCACATTTTGCTTGAATGGTTTTCATTCTGTATATCTCTTCATGCTCAACTGTCTTTTATCTGTGTGGCAAAGCTGCTCTCGTTTATTCATTTCAGTTCTCTTAAAAGGATATTCCACCCCTACATGATAATCCACTCAATATGTACTCGCCCCCATGCCGATGTGAGGATGGGTGAAGATCTTCAGTTCACAAAACAATCCTGGAGTTTCAGCAGAAAACAGGGTTGCAGCCAAATCCAGTACAATGGCAGTGAATGGTGACCACGGATAAAATGTAAAAAAAAAGAACACAAAACAAACACAAAATGTCTCCATCCTGCTCGTGTGGTGTAATCCAAGTGTCCGTGAGCCGCAACATTAAAATTTAACCGCAAAAGACGCCATCTACACCATGTTTTTAGCCGAAATGTCAACTGTAGCATGTAGCATGTAAACATGGTGTCGGTCTCACGGTATTTTCACACGTGCATCCATTAAGAGATATACGAAGTCTCGCGATACATCGGCTCATGTTTACATGCTACCTGGGAGGCTAAAAACATGGCGTAATGGTGTCTTTGTGGTAAATTTTAATGTCGCAGTCGGGACACTTGATTACACCACACGAGAGATGAGACATTTTGTGCTTGTTTTGTGTTCTTTTTTTTTACATTTTATCCGTAGTCTCCAATCACTGCCACTAGCTGCAACCCTGTTTTCTGCTGAAACTCCAGGATTTTTTTGTGTACTGAAGACCTTCACCCATCCTCACATCGACATAGGGGTGAGTACATATTGAGTGGACTATTATTCTGGGGTGGAATATCACTTTAACCTTCAACATGTCGCTCTCTAACACAAATCAAGAATAAAAAATGCTAAATACTTTAATACTATTTCAGCAAAGTACTTTTGCTGCAGTCCAACATGTAGATCGCAGTAAATCTATGTTTGTTTGTTTGTTTAAATGTGGGTGATCATCATCTTCTGTGCACATTATACACTGACTGTCAGATGTAAAGCATAACAAGTGATACTTTAATTAAAATCAAATGATTGCCAATGATTCCCAGAACTTTTTATTTTGCTTTTTCATATCACTGGTTGTTGTGACTCAGATTGATTTTATGCTCAGGAGAAGCAGCATGTAAAGTTTCCCCTGATATTCCCAATTATTACTGCAAGTACTACAAAACTTGTTTAAAAAGAGACACAGTCAACATGATTTGAGAGAAATTTTTATGTAAAAAAAAAAAAAAAAAAAAGAAAACATTGGTGAGGACCAATGCAGACTTATGTTGTATCTCAGTGGATTTATGGAACAGATGTGATGAGGAACTGAAAACATGCAGAACATTATGTAGATTTAAACAAAAGTTTAAAAATAACATACCAATCAAATAGGAAAATGGGTGATCAGATTGTAACACTGATGTACAAGGACAGAAACTTACAGCGTGTAAGTTGCTTTGTGTCAGTTGTTCTTTGTGTTGTATTGTTTTGTCTTTGCTTGCCTGTTTTTTGTTTGTTTGTGTTGTGTTGTTTGATCTTAGCTTGCTAAATATGATGTGCTGTTAAAAGGGTAGGCGTTGTAAGCTGTAGCTTCAGCCTACACCTTTTTCAGACTGCAGAAGGTCTAAGTTATGATAATTCACTTTATTGTAATGTTTTTCACTGCATTATTTAAATATATGTCATTTTTCTGTAAGAGGCAATGCATTTATCTCCGTGATTTGTAGATTTACAAGTGATGATCTTATTTCTATTTGCAGGCTGAAATAAATTCTGAATTTTACATTTTAAATTCAAGATATGACTCAGACTGCTGAGACAAAGCATGCTGTCTGCAGGGTTTGATGGTGACAATGACCCTAAAAAAGGTCAGAGTGAGTAAAATGACTGTGCAAATGTTGTCCTCCTGCTGTCTGTGAGTGTAATGTCACTACTGAGACACTTTTCTAGTGAAAACATAAGTCAAAGTAAATAATGAATAACATCTGTGAGTGTGAGGGAACTCTCACTTCAGGATTGATCTGTAGGTAAGACACAAAAGCAGAATTTTGACATCCTGAACAATTCAAAGCACCTGAGGGCTTTGGTCAAACATCAGCTTATGTTTTTTTTTCTTTGTATTTCATCTGTGACATAAAGATGGAAATTCAAATTTTGCATAATTGACAGTTATAAACATCATTTTCACATAAGACCTGAAGATTGACAATGACTTTGTATGTTGTTACATCACTTGTTTTCTCTCTTTTTTTTAGTGGGCGTTGAATAAAAATGTTTTTACTGTGTTGTAACTTTTTGGCAAAGAAATAAAAAGCAAAGTGCCTGGTATTTCTGCATGGTAAAAGAAAGCAACAAACAAAGGACTTGTCAAGCTCTCTCCTCCATGCCTCTTACCTCATATCTTATGTTAAGTTGTAAAATAAGTTTTTATGTCTCTAAGCTGCTAATTTGACCATGTCTCACTTGTAAAAGAGATTTTGTGCCTCAAGAAACGTCTGGTTAGATGAAGATTAAACAAATAACTAATAACCATTAAAATGTTGCTTACACATGAATGGATCAGTGATAATAATCCCTATTATATGAAATAATATTAGATTTTGCATAATGAGGACCTTTACTTTTGATACTTAGCTTACTTCTTTACTTAAGTACATTTTAAATGCAGGACTTTTAGATGGCCTAAATAGATAGATAGCAGTGAAAGAGAGTCACTGACTCCATAAATAGCAGATGAAAGGTCAGAAAGATGAGTAACTGTGACAAATATGCAAAGAAGTAAACAGTCATAAGTTGGCTACAGATAAGACTGTGTGACCTAAATAATTGATAGATAAGCAAACAAATAAACAGTAAAAGGTTTGTGTGTGTGTGTGTGTGTGTGTGTGTGTGTGTGTGTGTGTGTGTGCGTGTGTGTGTTTCAGTCTACATTCGGGGACATATTTTGGGGACGGCTTGTCCAATGGGGGACAAAAGCAGTGACCACAATTTTGGGTCAGTCGGGTTTATTTCACTAAAATTCAACTTGAATTTTTTTTTTTTTTTTTTATCAGTTAGAAACCCAATTATTTTTTTGCTGATTGTTAAAAATTGCACCCTGGGGGGAGGCATGAACCCTTTTTTGGCTTCTGAAGGGGTGGATGCCATTGGGAACCACTGGGTTAAGGTTAGGGGCGGGGGTAGATCACAGCAGTGGTTCTCAAACTTTTTTCAATAATGAAGCCTCTGGGAAATACTGTAAATATGTAAACATTTTTGGTAGAAAAAAATGCCCATGTAAAGAGGTACAAGACAGCACTGCTGCATCAGTGTCAGCTCATTGTGGTAAATCCTCTTAAAACATGTTCTTCCTGATACAGACAGTGCTTTGTTGGCTCTGTTTTTGCTTCTTTTTCACTTCTTTCGCCACGTTATTAGCTTTTCCTGATTTTCTTTGGTCATTCAATACCACAACAGGCTTCCTGCTCACAGTTAATGTGATTGTGTTTGTTGTTTTCTTTCTTCTCTTTGAGGCTTTACCAGGGCTGACAGTTCTGGTAAGTTAAAGATTGCACTGAAAATAGTACTGAATATAAAATGTGGTTTAATCAAACTTAGATTTAGAGATTTTATTTAACTTATTATAGTATTGTTATTTTTGGAATTATGCATGACTGTTGTTTTTTAAATTAACAATTTAGAATAATCTTAAGTACCCCCTGCAGTTCTTTGAGTACCATTTGAGAAACACTGGGTTAGAGCACGTAGTGGTTATGGGTGGGGTTTCTCAGGGCTGTATTACAGAAACTTCTTATCCTCTCTTCTTATCCTCATCTTAAGTTAAGCTAGAAAGAGTCCAAGATAGATTTTTTTGCAATTTAGTATTACAGAAGCAAATCCTAAACATGTTTTTTATCTTGCTTCATCCTCTATCATCTCAAAATCCTGAATAATCAATCCACATCACTTATCAACTTTTAAATCTGTTACCTAGCAACCAAAACTTCTTTTCTCTCACTGAGCTAAACAATTTTATTTATTCATTTATTCATTTATTTAATAACTGAAACACACACTGACACATACAAAAAAATGGAGTAAAAAAAATAACAGGCACTTAACTTCAAGACAGACAAGTTAAAAGTTTTGGTAACATGTAGAGAAATCCAAAGATGTTCTTTTTGGAAAATGTACGACGACGCTAACTCAGGAGATAAAAGATATAGACTGGGTTAAGATAGCAGACACAGTCTTCACTGTATTTATCATTTGTGTAAAAGAAAAAAAGAGCAGTCATACAGATTAAGCAAGTAACACTACCATTAGCTGCTGTTAGCAAACACCATTGTTACTGTTGACAAACACTATAGTTAGCTCTTCTTAGCAAACACTACTGTTAGCTACACAGATGTATTATAATGAACTAGATAGCGAATGCAAAGATGGCGTCATTTCAGTCCAATGAGAGTTGCTCGCCTGGTATGAACTGAGGCCCACTGAACATGAGCAGTAGTGTTTCCCCCCTGCTGGTACCCATGAGTTCCTGCTTCGTCTACAGGCTGTACAATGTGATGACATCTCGTTAAGTTTTCCAAATATCAAACATACATGGATCAAAAAATCATCATAGACTGAATCACAACTAACCTGTTTGCAGTTCAACAGTTTTACAGACATCTCTTTTGTAATGGTGGCCTATAGACCCTTTTACAGCCGATGTCACTGAAGAGCTGCGCGCACATTTTCGGCAACAGAAGTATCGTCTCCTCCAGTCATCCAGACGAGTTATCAAGCTGCAAAGGTTGAATTAAACATTTTACCAGCACCAAAATCACCAAAACATTTGTTTATTGAGTAATATGATACTTCACAATTGATATTCCAGCGGTCGATAAGTTGTTCAAATTTCCGAAAGATCGTGACCGTTTCAGAGCAATTGGTGGCGTCTATGGCTGCAAACTATTAAACGTGTTGATTAGACTGAGAACACGATTAAAACTGCTCGTGTTTGCAGCGGCCCACTGACAGGCTGTTGTGGTCCGCCGTACTTCCGTTGCCAAGATGCGCGCGCAGCTTTCTCATTGTTTACTAACTGTAAAAGGGAAAATGCTTTATGGGCAATGGTGGGAATTTTCGCAGCAATACTGCGAGTGGCCACTGGGAAAAATTGGAGGCAATGCCCTGACTCATAATATACATCTACAGTTAGCTACTTCTAGCAAACACTACTATTAACTAACGATAGTGTTAGTTAACCATTTGCTAGTGTTTGTGAACACTATCATTAGATACTGTTATCAAACGGTACCAATAGCTACCGTTAACGAACATTATTAGCTAGTGTTACCGAACACGACCATTTGCTTGTTACCAAGTCATCTACCGTTACGGGCGGAAAAGTGAAAGTTATGAGAGTTTATTTAAGATTTTAGGAAGGATGCTTGTGTGACACATTTTAATGAACATATTTCTTGCATAGGAACATTGACTTAAGAACTATTGATTTGTAATGGCTTTTTTTTTTTTTTTCCTACATCAGGTCCTAACCCTAATTACCATGGTTACCAAACATCTGCAGTAAAGAAGTTTCTCTGACACATGTCTCTAAAAGTGGTAAGTCAGCCTCATCTTCTGTCTTGAATTCTCAGGCCAGTGTTGAGCAGCCACGGTTAGAGGGCAAGTCAGTAAAAAGGACAGAAAGCCACATCAGCACAACTCGTGGTTACTGTTGTAAAGTTGTTTACGTCCCAGAGCGGCACTTCCTGTCACGTGATCGGGCCGCCGACGTCACGGTGACGAGCAGCCCCGAGCGTGCGGCGCTGCACGCTGAAGAGTTTGAAGTCTTACTAAGTAACTGATCTGTTGCAATAAAAATGGACAGCAGCGATAAGCGCAGCAGCGTTACCTGACAGACACCTCCGCACAAGCTTCAGAGGATTTTATCTGTAGGGTGAAAAGAAACAAAGTCCAGGAGAGAGGACGGAGCGGTGAGTGAAAACTGAGTCTTTACCACTTCAAAACTGTCACACTGCGGCAGATGCGCTCAGAGATCAGCTCAGAGATCAGCTGATGACTTAAATATGTACGTGTTTACCACAAACAAGTAAAGATGAAAACTGAAGGGCCGGAAAAAGTGAGACAAAGTCCAGGAAAATCACTGCTTTCACATTGGGACTCTTGTGCTGTCCCTGTAGAAGACACACAGGGACTTAAAGCTTAAATATCAGCAGACTGATATTAACTTAATTAATATAATATCTAATCCCTGCAGTGTTCACATTGGGTTTAATAGTGCGTTTGTGTTGCTTTCCAGCAGAGTTTATTTAATATTCTCATGATATTCCTGTGAAAACGTGACATTTCTCTATGAGAGTTTGTCATGTGTCATTGTAATACTCCCACATCGACCTCCCTTCCTTTTAATTTTGGTATCATATCCTGCGCAGTATTTATCATAGGATCAGTGCAGCACATGTTCAGTAGTATCAGTAGTTTCCAGTCACAGTTGTGTTGTAATGTATATTGTAAGCAGCAGTGTGTCTGCTGAGCTGTCGGAATAATTCAGCTTCATGATCAAACCAACATGGAATGTATTTCCCCAAAATATTTATGCATTCCCTCCTCCTGTCTTTATCTCTTTCCTTCCTCCATATCTGCTTCCTTCATACTGTCTCTACGCACACACACGCTCGCTCAGACAAGTTAAATCCATTTTTTTCTTTTCTTTTTCTATATCTTTCATTATGTCTCTACCCCTCTTCTCTCGTGCCAGAGAACAAGCTTCAGCAAATTTCTTTTCTTATTAGTTATTCTCTTGTTTATCTTATCTCTCTCACTCACACATGTTTTCATAATAGGAAGGACAAAGGGTGAGAGGAAAAGAATGTTTTGTTTTTTTGTCTTCCTATTCATCAACTGGCCGGGATCATATTTGGCCTTCATTAGGTTATATATTTTATTTTTTTAAACATTGCTAAGATAAGATACCTTGTTGTACGCACAAGGGAAATTTAGCTTGGGCAAGAGCGCTACACACAGCTGCAGTCGACTTAAATATACAGTACGTGTAAACCAACAAGACAATACAGTAGTATACCAGAGACACAATAACACAACAAAAAGTGAAAACATGTAAAATATTGCACATGCCTTGCAAGATAAAAAACAGAAATACCTACACATTATAAAAATTAGGAATAAGATCATAAAAAACATAAAAATGTAATTAGTAATGCACAAAAGCGATATGAGTGAGGACTGAGTTGGTTGCATCGTTGATTTTCCTTTAAGTGCTGTCGACGTCTGGTAGGGTCCTTCACTCTCGTTCAGTGCCATGCTGAGAAATATTATCCTGAATGAAGAGAGCATTTCTTTATTCAGTCCTTCCAGTCAGTCTGTGGATTAAAACCAGCAACACTGGGAAATAAGAGGAAAGAAGAGCTCGATTTCATAGTTATTTAAAAAAAAACTTTGTTGCCATTGTCACACATAATTAGGCAATTAATATTACAAAAGAAAACCACCTTTAGATTGAGCTTCTCGTCACATACCAGCACATATAGAGAAGAACCCGACCACTACTGGATTTTGGTTGCCAATGTTGAGATATTGATATATCAGCTGATAGTCTGTGATGAAGATATGCAGTGAAGTCAGGGTATTTTACAGTTTAACAATAAACATTATTGTCCAAAATAACATCAGAGTACTGTAACAGTCAGCTTTCACTGGTATTTTTAATAATTCTAACTATAAATAAAAAAACACACCTCAAATAGAGTAAAATATATGCATATGTATATATTAAACCTGATTTAAGAAAAAGCATGTAACATAAAACTTTTCATACGGGCGCAGATCAGACAGCCAATATGCAGATACCAGTACAGACTGATATAGCTGTGATTGGCCAATTATTCATCAGAACAAAGTGAATGATTCTTAATTATGGAAGTCAATAACTTGTGTCGATCTTCTTTAAAAAAATAGGTAGATTTAGTTGTGGCTGGGTTGTCATGTGTTCCATCATGTAAACTTTGCTTTTTGTAACCCTCAAACAAGTGTGGAAGAGTGAGGCTTCGTCCAATTAATGGGAATTATTTTTCTTGCAGTCATCATCAAAATGTGCAGCATGTAACAGTGCTTTGTGGTAAACAGGTGTTCAGGTGATATTTAGAACAACAGATGCTCCAGGAGAATGTCTGTTTCAAGAATTTTCTCCAATACTTCTCTGGCATTTTTCCAAAATTTTCAGGCTCAATGTTATTTTTCAAAAACACTTGGCTGATAATTCATTGTAATTGTTATTTTTTTTGCTGTTACAAATGGTCTGATATCAGGATATTGTTGTTTGTAGTTCTCGTGTTGAAATGATTGAGAATTGAAAACTTGGTAAAACACTAAAACAAATAATTTGTCTGAATTGCTCTGATCAAAATATGAGCTGTTCAATAGGTCAGGGATTGTTGCCTGTTTTATAATGTTCTCCATCAGAGTTTTGCAGAGTTTTTGTCTGACTGGTTTCGGTCTGAAAGGACAATGTGATCCTTGAATTGGGGCTGTCACAATATCAGATTTTCACTGTGTGATTATCACGACCAATAGAATTCATGATAACAATATTATCATGATATCTAGAGAAAATGTGGGGGGAAATGCTCGATCTAATTAATCTTTAACTTTGTTTATTGTGCATTTTGTCTCTTTTTGGCAAGCTAATTGCCCAAAAAATTCAATGTAGGGAGCTGGAGAGAGTCTGTAACCACAACTGAACAAAGTGCAATTAAATCATTTGCATATTACCATGTTTACTGTTAACGCAATATCAATATTTAATTTTTTAAATGTCGTGGTTATTGTCACTATGCTGGTACACCCCTCCCTTGAATTCTGAGGCTTCTTCAGTGAGGTGTAAGACTGACAGTACCTTTTGTACTTACCTTCACACCTACAGTACAGTTACATAATTCTGCACAGAGCCTCTCACAGTCTCTCCTCGGAGAAAAAGTTGTTCTGTCAGTCTTTTTTCTCTGACGTGGGAAACGTCAGGCATGCTTCAGTGTCATCATTTAAATAAGAAACAAAAATGCATGACCGTCCTCACTGTGTCCAGTAGATGGCGCTCTGCTCCAGTACTGATCCGCCTCCTCCTGCTCTTATCATCTATCACCATCTGAAGCTGTTTGAACCGCAAACATTTGCAGAGCCAGAACCTAAATCTGCTTTTGTTTGTCTGCATGACACACTAATCCGACAGAAAAATGGCATTTGTGTTGTCACTTCCTTAGGAATCACTGGTGAGAAGAAAAAACAGACCCTGGGTTTTTATTGACAGGTGACTGAAATTCAGACTTTTTTCTGTTTTCAAGCTTGTCTCTCTGTAGATGTAGAGTTGCTGGTTTCAAGAAGAGCAGAGATGAGATGAAACTGATCCAGCTGAAGAAATGTGTCTGCAGCAGAGAGTAAAACTGAGTAGAAAACACAAACAGAGTAGAAACACACCTGTTTGACTTCTCTTGTTCCTCAGCTCAGTGTATCCTGTTTGCCTGAGTTTGCCTACGGAGTGAGAAACAGTAAGTCACTGTTTGAGCTGGAAACCAACATGTGGGTTTAGCTAAGCTGCTTCCTGTGTAACAAGGGAGTAAAATACAGAGACATTTGACCAACACAGCTGTGCAGGAATTCAGAGTTATCAGAGTCAGAAATACTTAATTGATCCCCAGGGGGAAATTGATCACCTTCCAGATGCTCCCATGCAAGGATAGAAAAAAAAGTAAAAGTATAAAACAATAGAAAATAAGTATGTAAAAATATGTACAATGTACTACAATATATACAGAGACAATACAGCAATAATATAACAAAATACATACAGTAATAAATATGTTTTTAAAAAAAGTGCCTTATTCTGTAAAACAGCAATATATATATATATATATAGAAAAATTAGAACAAATAGCAAATAAGAAATGAATGCAAGAATTATGTACAAAATGTGCATATGATACAAAAAATGTATGTTTATATATCGATGTAAATAAAATACTGTATGCATTGCAGACAACTGAGTTATTGTGCAAGTTGAATTAATTAAATAATTTAGACTGAAGATTTTGAGAAACAGTAACATTTTCGGACTGAATGGCTGCTATTGATGATGCATCTAACATCAGCAGTTAAAAAATAACTAATACTCTGGGTAGTTTTTTACACTTTGTATTTTTAAGTTTTTTTTTTTTTTACATCAGTAGTTTTACTCCTAAGTTGAGTAATAATTCAGTAATATAACAGTACTTCTACTTGAGTGCAGATTTTCAGTACTCTGCCCCACTGGTAAAGAAATGTGACATTCCTGTGGTCCAAGACTGTGTAAAAAAATTATTCCCACAATGCAGAACTAGTATGTTCACAGATATTAAATGATGTGTTCATGAGCTAAAGCTGAAATTGTTAAAACAATAACTTATTCTCTAGTCTTGTCATGTCTGTACACTAAATGAAGCTAGACGTTGAACACAACTCACATATGATATTTATTTATAATATAAATGACAATGGTCCCAACGTAGAGCCCTGGGGAACCCCACAATTAAACCTCAGAAGTTGTGATTTGAAGTAATTTGTTTGGACGTACTGGCACTAATTTTCCAGGTAGCTGCATAACCTGCAGAATGCCATTCCTCTAATTCTTTGTAATTTTTTCATTGATAAGTCATGATCAACAGGGTTGAATGCTTTTTTGAGATCTAGCAATACCCCTATTGCATATTCTTTATTTTCTGTTTCAATAATGATTTACTCAACAAATTCTATAACCTGTAGTTGCAAATTCATATCATCTCAACTAGAGATGTACAAAGGATAATATTTGCCTTTGCAGTTTAGGGAAGTAGAAGCATAAAGTTGCATAAAATATTAAATAGACATACAGTACTTAAGTAAATATACTTAGTTACATTCCACCACTGCGCAGGGTGTGAACCAGATTTTCCCTCAGTGGAGATCTTGTTTTGTAGTGAAGCTCTTGAACGTTGCCCAGACTCTTCAGCCTTATCAGCTTGCACTTTAACAAACCTATCTATTGTGCGTCATCACGACTGCGGCATCATAAGACGCCTTGGAGGGAGTTCACTTTATGACGGTTGATTGTAGAATGTAAGACAAGGACACTGCTGCTGAGACAGTTAATCATTACAAACTCTGATGTGCCAGCGGGGTGTTTAACTCACACTTCACACGCTGACACTGTGAACTTTTTTTTGACACGTTACGTTGTCACTGCTCTAAAATGTAAAATATTAGTGCTGAATACATTTAATAGAACAGAGGATTGCCTTTGAAACTTAAATTAATTGAAAATAATTCATAATTTTAACACTGTAACAGACAACATACTGTGTATTTGTCTTTCAACTGGGCACTGTTTGCATGTTTTATAGTTGACCTTCCTAATGCACTGGCCTGTAATGAAGCACTAATTAGGAAACTCATTAGTATCTGAGAGCTCATCCAGTTAGGCCCTTAAACAGACCTTTTTCACAGCATTGCTGAAAAAACGTCACTAATAACATTAATGATGGCTCAGTAGTGGAACAAGAAACTCTCCATCCTTGAAACTAAATGTCAGCTCATGACAAAGAACAGACAGGCTGTCATTACTCTGAGAAGGGAAAGACTGCCTTACAAAGAAACGGACCAAAAATTTCAAAGTGCTGTGGCTGATGCTGTCAAAAAAAAAAGGCATCTTGAAGCTGGGAAGAGCTGCGATCAAAAAAGGTCTGGCAGACATGGAGTAGTGGAGCATATCAGGGGGCAGAAGGTTTCCAGGCAGTAGAAAGCCTGGAAGCTGAGCTATTTTTTTGGCGACAGAAGAAAGGCAGAAGAAATAAAGAAGACAGAAATACACAAGGTAGATATGAGGAAAGATTCATAACTAGAAGGCTCTCAGAGAGTTCATACCTGTGTCAAAGCTGGACACATTCCTCTGAATGTGCCTTTTTCTCGGCAGACATTTTTGAGGTGTCACATAGATGGGAAGTGGGAGGCGCTATTTCAGGCCATAAGTAAAAATCATTCATTCATGTTTCCAAATTTGACAACGTTGTATGAGTCACAGTTTGAGCATTTCTACGTCTTGGATTGGCATGAGACTCTCCTGGTTGAATCATCAGGCCACTACGTTACAAAATATCTGGTCCTTTCATAAAAAGTTGTTAGTACAGGCCGAAAACTTTGGGGCAGAATGTAACTATGACTCACACCGTGCGTGTAGACAAGAAACATCCAGTCACAGAGCTTTAAATTCTGTTTTGTGCCAAAGTTAAAGATGATGCTGTTGAGAGAACTGAAACAAAAACTGCAGCTTTTGGATTCTGGGTAAATTTTGGATTCATTCACCAACTATTTTTTGTTCACAGATTGAACAACAAAGCGTTTTGATTTGTGCGTCTGACTATCTTCTTCTCCATAGCAACCATAATTAAGACTCATAGGTATTGTAGTGTTTAGGCCTGTCGGCAATGCTGAACTGACACGAAAAATATGAATCATCAGAAACAAAATGGGAAATAATTAAAATGCTAGACATAATATAAAATATGAATCAATATTCTCCAGGGGACTCCCGTATTTCTATGTGATAGAACCAAATAATGTTTGAAGAACATTTTGAGATGAGGAATAGCACTCACACTTCACTGCAGTTAGTAGTAAAGCATAAGCAATACCAATAACATACATTGCTCTGTCTATTTAATTGCATTGTACCGTACCGTACTGCACATATCGTATCGTACCATACTGTATTGTATCGTACTGTACGGTATTTTGGATTTGAACCTTCCTCAGGGCTGTGTGCTCTGTTCTTTCTGTGTGGAGCTCTCTCTTATATCTGTGTGGGTTTTCTCCAGGTGTGCAGTCCAAAGACATGCATGTTAGGTTAATTGGTGACTCTAAATTGCCCGTTGGTGTGAATGGTTGTTTGGCTCTCTGTGTCAGCCCTGTGATGAACTGGCGACCTGTCCAGGGTGTACCCCGCCTCTCACTCAGTGTCAGCTGGGATAGGCTCCAGCGTCCTGCGACCCTGCAAAGGACAAGCGGCTATAGATAGTGAATGGATCAGATTGTGCATCAAAGTACAAGAAGGGATGGACAGTAGTAAGATGCTGCTTTTTCATTCGGTTAATTGCAAAACCTCAATAGAAAATAGCAAATATTTTCTCTCTCTCTTTTCTCTCCACTTTAAAAGAGGAAAAGCAACTGGAAAAGCCTGTATTGTATTGTATGTCTGTTATTGTTATTGATTTCCAATAAAAATATTTGGGAGAAAAAGGAAAAAAAAAAAAAGAAAATAGCTAATATTTTCAAAAATGGGTTCTTTGGTAAAGTTAAGAAATAGTTGTCAAATACTTGGATCTGTGCCTGCAGAAAATTCCTTAATTGCTCAGTTCCACTGCCCATGACTTTAATTTCCACAAAATTTAATTGACATCTGTTAACAAGAGTCTGAGATTTATTATGCTGACTAACAAACAGATAAGAGTGAACACATCATTCATTAACGGAGGTAAAAATGTGCTGGAAGAGCCAATAAAGCCCAGAGGCAGATGTGTGTTTTCCCTTGTTAAATATACATTAAATCCTGGATGCACAATTAAAGCAATTATCATGGTTTCATTTGTGCAAACACAACACTGTGATATTGTAGATAATCATAAGAGTTTCCTGTTGACAGTTATGATTAACAGGTTGTTGTGGCCTGGATTCAGTTTGTTTTTCTGTACTTTCCCTTCACTTTCATATGTATGATTGTGCATGTCAACACCACATCCTTTTTGAATTTGATGGGTAGTTCCACATTTTCAAATGTGAAAAGCCTCCAATGTGCAAGCTGGGATCTGCCCGCAGCTTGTGAACAGCAGGTCTTACTGTTGGGTTTGGAGAGCAGCACAGGCTGCACGTTTTCTGAAAGAAGCAGCCGCAAAGACATGTATGTTGACTGTTAGTGGTGTGGAGAAAACATCACACACATCACAACTGATAAACCTGCCAATATAACTGCAGACTGAAGGGTTTAAAAGTAAGATCATGGAATGCAAAAAAGAAACACGTTAAAACATTTTTTGTGGGGATGAAGCAGCCAAGATTAAGGGCTAAGGGACTAAAAATGGCAAGAGATTTAGAGAAACAGCTCATCTGAAGATATCACAAGACCCGAGATCAGATGCATAAAACTCTGCGTTTGCACAAAGGAACAAATATGTTTATGCACATATGTATGGATCTGTTTTATAAATCAAATAGTACACTACATCACTGTATCAGCGCTGGAGAAAGGTCTGAGTCCACTCATAATTACTCTGCTATAGGGGAAAAAAACGCTCTGGTCTGTTTGTGTTTCTCTAAACCAATCACAGTTGTCCTGGGCAGCCCTGGACGCATCGGTGCCCCTGCAAAATAGTGTCGGTAAGGAATGTGTTTGGTGGAGATTGCTGTATACTGAGACAAATTGTGATTTGTCATATCGGGCTACATAAATAAAATTTGACTTGACATTGATTTGAATTGACTTGACTAAATCATTAAATCAGTAAATCAAAAGAAAAGGTAACAGCTGCTGGCTTGTTTAAATTCATACCATTAGACCAGGTGACCCAGGTGGTAACTTTACATTTTCAGCATGTAGGTAGCTGGCTCAGAGGTTATTGTTGTTTCCCGAAGCGACGGGGATTTAGATCATGGTGATACGTGGATAGTGGATGCCACCTGATATAGGCGGCTCTAAAGCAGGCTCATACCCACAGTCACAGTTTTTGCTTCTTTGGGCTTCTCAGGTTTAAGAAAACGTAGCCCACATGGGAGACTTTTGTCAGTCACAGGTCCTTTCACAGGAAGGGTGTTCCTTGGCTGTTCTGAAAGTGCACCTGCACGTCCCTTCACATGGTGAAAGTCTGATCTAATGGTGGAAAAATCCTGCAGAAAATCCTGAGCCTTGTGATAAATTTCCAATAACTCTGCCTGAATGTGTGTGCGAGCACGTCATGGCTACACAGCTTCGGGCTCATTATGTTTGATGCCGTGGCGCTTGAATCAACAAGTGGCAAAGAGGTGTGATGACAAACAGCGGGGAATAACTTTTTAAGGGGCGACGGCAGTATGTGTGTCTGTGTATTAGCCATGCGGCTTCAGAGCATGTCCACTTACCTTTTCCGTGTTATTAGAGGCCCGCTGTTTCCTGCCCTTTGCCGCAGAAATAGAGTGTTACTGAGGCAGTTGAAAAGGATGTCTGGACCATACTTGCCAACCTTGAGACCTCAAAAATAATAAAATAATAAGGTACACTGGACCAGCATTTATATGTTAAATACTCTTCTTTCTGAGTCTGGTCGTATTGTTGTCTTTGTGGAAACAGATGGAGTTGCAGGGCTTATACACACTGTGCAGTGCCAGAAACAGGTTGTGATGATGAATAGGGAAAGAAAGGTGTAAAAGAAATCTGGAGAAATACAGGAGAATTGTGATACTGGAATGAAATGGGGAGAAAGCAATGAAAATCGAGAGTCTCCGGGGAAGGTCAAAAGCACCGGCAAGTATGGTCTGGACCAGCCCCTCATCCTGCTGTTAGACAGTGTCACAGCTGCCTCTGAAGCCCGGGGCACCTCCTCTCACTTTGACCTGAGGCTGCAAAGTGCTGCAGGGGCATCTTTGAGAAGCCAGGTCATGGTGAGAGGAACCAAGTCTTGGTAAGGCTTATGCCGTGGAGAGACATCCGAGCGAAACCTCATGCGAGGCATGAGGTTTCGCAGGGTAACCGACTCTGCTGCTGTTTGAGCATGTGGATTTGGGAGGCAGAATGTTCAAACTTGTGGCTGGGGCAGGGCCTTTCTGTGCAGAGTTTGCATGTTCTCCTCGTGTCCGTGTGGGTTCTCTCCGGGTACTACGGCTTCCTCTCACAGTCCAAAGACATGCAAGATAATAGGTTAACTGGTGACTCTAAATTGTCCATAGGTGTGAATGTGAGGGTGAATGGTTGTTGTCTCTATATGTCAGCCTTGTGATGAACTTGAGACTTGTCCACAGTGTACCCTGCCTCCTGCCCAGTGTTAGCCGGGATAGGCTTCAGCCCCCGCGACCCCTTCAAGGATAAGCAGTTACGGACAATGAATGAATGAATGTTCAAACCGCAGCTTTAAATAAAATGAAAACAAGAACAGTCTGTCAGTGATATAAATGAGAGTGGAGCTAAAGATTATTCAGATCATGAAGTTTAATCAACATCTTCTAAGACAAAAAACTGAACAATATAACCTTCATGAGAGAGGATTTATCCAAAAAGTCGTCCAAATTAAAGAACACAATCCATCATTTGTCCATGTTCTTGAGAACAGAGAAATGTTTTCTGATCTGATGCCGCTGTCAGCAAGAAAGATGATCAGATAATCATTTCTCTGTGCCTTTCACAATCGTCACTAACCACTGTTGAAAAAAAAAATCTGCTTTATGAGATGACTGTGCTGTGGGTAATGTTTGGTTTAGACACAGAAATGACTTGGTTAACTTTAAGGGAAACATTTTTGGATTAAAATGTCTACAACGTTAATGTTAGGTGAGTTTTGTCCTCATGGTGACAAAAATAAACACTTGGTTGTAGTTTGGGAAGGATTGTGGTCATGTCCGATGGACGTCTTCTCTCTCTGGATTTTGTTGGTTACCTGCCTTCCACCTTTGCTCCCATCACATTTACTTTGGTCACTAGAGAGCATAGTGACTGATGCTGCAGAGACGCCATATTAGACTAATTAGTTTTAGCTAGATGTACCAAATAAATTGACATCTGAGTATACTGTATGTGCTCACTGAATTTCTTCACTTAAAAGACTAGTGTTGCATTAAAATGTCCTTCATCTTATTTTTCACTTCGTTTTCACCTTCTCAGACTCGACACAATCTATGTGTGAGCTGTGGATGTTCTCGCCATATGTTCTTTCTAAGTACCTGTTAATGTGCAGGGAAACAACACTTGCAAGCATATTTTTTTATAGATCTTACTCGAGATCATGTGTTATTGTTTTCAGAGGGAACGGCGACCCGACAGTATCAGAGGAGGAAGCTGAAAAGGGTTAGATATTCTGAGTTAACAGCAGATGTTAAGTAGAGCTGCAATGATCAGTCAGTTAATCAAGTATTTGGTTGACAGAAGATTAATGGGTAACTATTTTGATAATCAATAATTATTGTTTTTTAAGTGAAAATGTCAAACATTTGCGAGTTTCATTTTCTTAAGTGCAGAGATTTTATACTTTCCTTTGTTATATATGATAGTAAACTGAATATCTGTGTTTTGGACTGAAAAAAATTGTACTGAACAATTTAGAAAAAAAAAATCTAATTCTGATTATTTTGAGATTTTAGAAGGAATAATGATATTTACATTATAATCGTTTTCATTGAAAAATATGTTAAAAGTATTGTGGTGTGATTTTTATGGAGATCTGTGCAAAACAAAGATGTTTTCTTAAGTCTGTAGACTATGATGTGTAGGTCAGGACATCTCTGCAGTGCAGCAGTATTTAATTTTAAATGGTATTTTTACACACATTTTGCCTTTAACAAATATTGTGCATCCTACGATTTCAAAATTGCAATAGGCTGTAATGTAATTTTGACAAAGTTTCGGTTAATTAATCAGCAGATTAATCAATAATAGGACTAATTGTTTGTTGCAGCCCTATTGTTGATGAATGAGAAGGATTAAAACATGTGAAAGCATTGGTATGGACTAGCTGTTAGGTTAAAATCAATCTTTTTTAATGGAAACATGAGGACACTTGAAGGCATCACAGAGAACAGAAAGTGTAAATCTGAAGATGTCTGATAACTTGATATAGTTGGCAGTCTGGGATGCTCAGCATGAATAAAACATTTGTTGTGAAGGTTTCCATGTTGGGTTTTATTATGTTTGGAGGAAAATAAAACTGGGTGGCAGATTGAATGAACTATGATGGCCTGAAGGGAAGTTTAATAATCCATGACTTCCATTGACTAACAGCAGGAATTACAACTGATAAAACTGACGCCTCGCACACAAATCTCTGCTTCAGCTCTTGGTATCATTTCCCCTCGAGCTACTGGTGGTTGTAACTGACAGACATTAAGTCAAATCTGGACGGCGGAGTAGAGTAATCTCATGAGAGCTGTGACACAACACAAATATCCAGCGAAGTGTTGATATATCAACACAACATATACGAGGAGGAGGAGATGACTGGTTTGCTGTGTGATTTAGAAAAAGTACTTTAACGGCATTCAAGGAGCAATTCTCCAATTTTATACATGAAGATCTGTTTACTCATGAAGACGAGTCATTCACAGTTTGAAGAAAATTGGCATTTTAGATGTTTGTTTGTAGAAAGTCTTGAAAGTTTGGAAAATGCTTAATTTTAATAGTTATGTTTTAAGGTTTATTAAAATATATGAATATGTTTGAACTGAAATTGCGTGTTTTTGTTTCATCTACAGAATAACTAATTTAACCAAAAATATTTTACTAATTAAAATGAATCAATCTTGTAATATGTTTCCTGGTGTAAAAATTAGTGAGCATTAAATGATAAAAACATACAATCAAAGTTACTATGAACAGCTGGTAAAATAAGCAAAGTGACAATATACACTGATTATTGAAGGTAAGGAATTCTGTGAACTTTGAGAGTCTTGAAATTTTGTTTTAGGCACCTTGAAAGTGCTTCAGTTTGACTCTTAAAAAGCTGCGGAGCCCTGAATTAATGTAGGTTCAGTTGTTTTTCTCTTTTGAGCTTGACTCACACAGTCAGGACTAAAAGTGTGGATATCTTGACCTCTGCTGTGATTTTGACCATTTAAAAAAAAAAAAAAAATCTGTTATGTTTGAGTCCTCAAACACTGAGGTACCTCTTAAACTTCAGGGTGAGTAGTTCAAGCCCTGGCTGCTCCTGTGATGAAGTTAGCTTGACCAAGACACTGAGCACCCAGCAGCTACACTAGCTGTCGTCATTGGTTGTGTGTGTGTGTGTGTGTTGTGGTTGTGTGTGTGTGTGTGTCAAAATCAATCAAAATCAAAATCAAAAATACATATTTTCACTCTGGCTTATTTTTGGTGTGAGTTTTGGAGTTTTTGAGATATCAGCGATAGAAATGTCTGCCTTCTTTCCAATATAATGGAGCTAGATGGATGCACAAGGTTTGTGGTGCTCAAAGCACTAACTTAATACATTTGAAAAAACAAAACAAAACAAAACAAAACAAACAAACAAAAAAAAAAAACTCAACAGCAGTGTCTTTTTTCCAGAGATCTTCTAGCTTCCAGTGGCTGCTTGGCTGCGAAACACATCCTGGGTCAGCTCGGTTTTAAGTTTTCAGTCTGTCCTGTTGCTAAACCCAAATCAGTGAGTTGCTATCTGAGATATCTGAGAAATCCAAAGTGTGTGATATGCACTGTATATTTGTCAGTTAACATGTTAAAGCATCCATGGAAGTGACGCATGTCGACCAAACAATGGCAGCTCCTGAGGAAGTTAGCGTAGCTATTGCGATAGCACCAGTTATATCAGAGTATTTCTTAATTGAAAGAAGAGCAAAGAACAGCACCAAAGTCTTTTCTCACTGGAAAAGATGTTTTCGCTCTTCTCCCGACGCCTTCAGCAAGAGTTTGGTGTGATTGGTTGAAGTTAGCCTGTGTTAGACGTGATGAGACAGATGATTCATCCAATCACCTGCCTTTTTTTTATTTTGAAAGTGCCTGCCCTTTTCCGAACAGTTTCTATGGACGACTTCCCAGATGGTTCTGTGTAACAAACAGGTCAGGTCAGTAGTCAGGTCAGGTTAGAGTTTACTTACCTTGCAAAAGAACATTTAATCAGTTTATCTGGAAAAAGTTTGCAGGTAGATTAATTGGATAACGACTCTGCTGGCTGCCAGGAATAAAATCCCTCTGGTGGGGAAATGAGTGATTATTTTTTGTTTGCCTAAAATTTGTCAAAATGTAATATATTGAGTCTAAAAATGACTGTAATCAGCCTAAAATATTCACCAATGTGGAATGTTCCTCAGTGTCCTTAGTGTTACCTACAGGCCTGAATTGAGGTATTGTGAACCACTTTGTACTGATCTCAGGTTAAAAACACAATATAAGTGCAGTCCATTTACTATTTTATGATTTATCGTCACTCATATAAAACACTCACATATGTCCATGTCTCCTAATTTAATTTAAAGATGAAACAACACATTTTGTCCCTGCTGTGGATTTATTGTATTAAATTGTGTTCCACTGCAGCATCTTATGAGCTCGTGTGGCTGAGCCTGTGTTGGTTGGGCTGTGTGTTGTGTGTGTGTGTGTGTGTGTGTGTTGTGTTGTGTGTGTGCGTGACTTGACTTGAAAATAAACACATCAGTTTATCAAAGTAATAAAAGTGTTTTATCATGAACTTTTCTGGCTGCATAGAAAGGCTTTTTAGCCTTTGTAAAGCCTCTGGCAGACTCATCGATCCCTCAGCCATCACTGAGCACATGGTAATGACAGGTGGTGTTGATGAGTCACATGAATAATTTATAGATGAGAGCTCTCATTAATGTTTAGTTTTTATATGCCACTTACACTTAATATTTATTCTTTTATGTATCAGAGACCAACAGTCTAACTTCCTACGCTACTACTAAAGTTTGTATTTTTTCTTATGTTTAAAGTTTGGCAGCCCTGTCTGTCTTGCAGCCTTTTTATTTTACAAAACTCTCGCTAACGACTATAATCCAGTCTGACATTTACTCTTGTGTCTTGCTTAGTCACTCTCTTTTTCTCTTTTTAGCGTCCTCCTTTATTGTCCTCTTTGGTCTCATCAACTTCGCCCATGCTAGCAGTGGTAACCCAACCATCCCTGGTTTCTGAGCTCCAAGTCCGGTCTGGGAAAAGTCAGCTAGCTGCACAGTTAACTGAGCTAATGGAAGCTACAGTTAGGCAGCATTTAGCAGTTAGCTTAAATACAAGTAAAGCTATCTGTCCATCAGAAATGATACCAATGCAGATACAATACTGATTGTATATAATGAATCACCAATATGTGATTTTCCAAAATAATGCTATAATAATATGAGAATTTTTTAAAAAGAAAAAAGAACAGTACACGAAGGCAAACCATATTCTGGTATAAATATAAAGAACAAATCTATTAAAAAGACAAAAATATGAGTATATTTCGGTATTTTGCGTAAATAAAAGTAAATAAATAAAGAGGTTACTCATGTTGCTGCTGTGTGGCACTTTCTTGTCACAAACATGCATCTTATTGTATTTTTATCAGCAGGTGAAAACAGGTGATTGATTGATGCAGGAGTGTGTGACAGTCCGCAGCTAGCATGCTCGGTTCCCATGTCTCAGAGGCTGGGTGAAAATTGCTGGTGGGGGTGGGGGGGATGAGGAGGATTTTCCCCCCTCTCTCCTCCCTCGTGAGTGTTACCCTGCTTCTGGTCAGATTGAAGAAATTAAAGGCATCTCCTGTCCCCATCTGTAGATGTTGGACGCTGATAAGCCAAAGCTGTTAAAAACACCTTATAGAGCCTCCTTTATAATAACATAATAACATAGTAAATCCAGCTCCATTATTGTCCCCGCAATTATCATGTAACTGTTACTATAGATAATAATAACTAGCTTAGTACAGATGTTTCGTAGCTCGGTAGAAAGTGAAAACCCATATGACCCATATGAGACTGGAACAAAGTACTTTTGTGCCAAAAAATGCAAAGAAAAAGTCACGATAAGCCTTATGCCTATATTAGAGCAATTACGATTTTAATTTGGAAAACGTCCTCCTTCTGCTTCTTCTTTGTGCTTTGGCATTCAGCTTAATGGTGCATTACTGTAATGTCCCCCAACTGCTCATAGGTTTCCACAGTCGTGACACAGCCCAGCTAAATACTGTGTGTCAGGGCTGTGTTGGCACAACCATTAAATTAAATGACTGAAAACATTTAGAACTGATGCAGCCACACATATTTTGTATTTATATAGTAATCTTATTGTCAGTAGTTTTTTAAAGGAACTGATAGCAAATGAGTACCTCATGAGTATCAATCCTGCAGGATCAATCCACCCGTCTTTACCAGAGGGAAAACCAGAAAACATTTCCTTTAGAAAATATGATCCAGTTTCACCAAAATCAGCGATGTAGTTGGTGGTGTGTGACTTGAGAGATCCTCCCTAACAACCCAGGTTACATAGTGTTAGAACAGGCATTTGGGGTGCAGAGTGTTGATGAAGTGGAACCTTTCTCTCTGTTACAAGTCCATGTTTTTTACCATCAAAATGATTTGAAGCTGTTATTTTAAGGTAAAATAGCTGCATAATGTAGCTTTAATGCGATTTATGAGAGCAAGCCAGTACTTTGTCAAAGCAGAGGTTTAAAGTGATTCAGGGAGGAAAAATGACTTTTGAATGACAGAAATTTCTGCAGATAGTGAAGTGGTGGATGATTCATTCAGTGAGCAATAACAGACTGTTTCTCATCTTGTCATGACAGACAGCACCAGTCTCTCTTATTTCCCCTTAAAGCATGACATTTTCTTGTGGTTTTCCACATAATGATCAGCTTGTAGTAATGTCTTTTGAAAAGAAATGGATTACTAAGAGTGATGAATTTCATTTTAAAACCACGTCTCTTCTTGTTTTTCTTTATTTCAGCTGCTGTTCACTGCTGCAACAACTAACCAGCGTCAATGTCACGACTTGAGGTAAATGAGATTCTCTTACACACACACACACACACACACACACACCCCTGCTACCCGCCTTATCTAGTGTGTAGTTTACTGAAGTGATAAGTCCTGCGTAAGATCCAAACCTCAGTCTGACTCTGGAGCCGTGCGTCACGTTGTGTTTCTGATGATGATGACTGGGTTTGGACTTGGGTTTCCTCAGGGCCATAAAAGTTTTACCTTTACCGCAGGGCTTTGTTCACAGTTAATAAAGACACAGGGGACATGCACACACACACGACACACACACACACACACAAAACACAACACCACTATCGGTGAGTGACTGATCATGAGCTAGTCAGAGTCATGTCAACTGAGAAGCTAGAAGCATTTTCAAATGTCTTTTAATTATTTTCCCACACAGAAGGGTGAGCTCGCTTCAAAGGCTGTTTTGATTCATAAATTTTGATAGATGTTGGATGTAAATGCATTTTCAAGGGCATATTGGTGATTATGCATTTAATCTTCATCTTAAATAACTCTTAACCACAGAAGGTCCAAAAGTTACTGTGGTGTGTTCAGCTTCATACACAGATCGAGTAATTGGCTGTTTTAAGTTTTGTCCTTCACACGTTTACTGTAAAATTCATAACTTTACAAAATAATAACTCTAATGTAACTTAGAAACAATAACTAGCCTGTGGATGTTCTTTTACAATTATTTTTCAGACTCTGAAGTTTAATGTTGAATGCACTATAAATTAAGAAATTAAATTTTCTGAAGCACTTGTTGAGAGCTTTATCCAATAGCACGATGCTTTGAGGCTTCATTCTTAACTTTGATATTTGATTTTTTTGCACAGTTGCCCATAAAGATTAGGCTATACTATTATCTGACTGTAGAATTACATGCCAGTGGTGGCAGCGGAGGAGTGACACTTTCACTGCGGTGAAAAACATAGTTTGCTGCTTTCCTACATGCCATGCGCTGTAAAATTAAATTATATTACCACAATAACAAAAACATCTATTTTGGCTCCAATAAAAAACAGAACAAAAAACAAAGGAGACTCTTTTAATCCAATGAAACACTTTATTCAAAGTGAGGATTTTGTTTGAGGATTTTTTTTTTTGGGGGGGGGGGGGGGGGTGATGACGTCCTTAAAATATGACATTCAAAGCTTTATTCAAAAACCTCAATGGAAGCTTTGAAGCCTCCTGGGAACAAAATCAACATCACAAGTTAGACTGCAAAGTAGATGCTAATATGAGCTGCTTCCATCCAGCTACTTCCAGTAACATTTATAAAAACTAAACACAATTTTATTTCTTACTTAAAAAAATACCCATCCTCAAAGAATTGTTTCCATAAAGATAATGTATGGTTTAAATGGATAGTTTGATTTTTTGAAGTGAGGTTGTATGAGGTATTTATCCATGTAGTCAGTGTATTACCTGCAGTAAATGTGGTCTGCATGCCCCCAGTTTGGAGAAGCAGCAGGAGTACTGGTGATGGAGTAATGTACGGCTGTGGACAGGGTCGGCAGCAAAAAGTATTTTAGCCACTTCAAAAAGTCAGTATCACTTTAATTGTAACTTTGCTGTCAGACAGCCTTTCCTGACTGGAAACCACCAAAGAAAACCAGCACTATTTTTTGGCTTATATAACAGTGGTTTCCCATCGGAAAAGGCTGCTGATGGCAAAGCAAAGCAGTGAAAAAAATTATAAATAAAGGGCACACTTGAGCTGAGCTGATTTTTTTTTTTAGGTGGAGGTGTGCTGACCACCATCTACTGTAGGTAACACAATGACTAAGTATCCCACACAACCCCACTTTGCTATGATGACCATGCACAACAAAGCTCGAGTCAGTGATCTAAACTCAGTATTTGACAAAAAGTTCAATTTTCACTTTCCCCACAAAACAGAAAATCCACTTAAAGAAAGTTTTCCCTCCCTGTGGACATGGCCTCTGAGTCAGTGCCTTGTTGTTGTCTCTGAGCTGCAGAGCAAATTCAACCGCTCCTGCCTACAAGAAGACTTTTCCTTCATTAGAGATCCGCTGTACAACATCCTTCTAAATCTCTGACGTCTTCAATTTAGGAAAGCTACATGAAAACATTTTCCACAAAATACTTTACCTAAATCATGATTATACAATTATACAATAAAGAAAAAGGTAAATTAACTTTTTTGCAATCTCTTCCAGCCCTCATAAAAACATTCTGTTTCTGTCGGCCTGCAGTGTTAATCACAGCACACATAGAGTACACACACCTACAGAGAGACGCAGAGGAGAAGGTTGATTGGCTCTATTTATGGAGAGATTATAATCATACTCTGCACCCCCGAGTGTCATTATACATACAGGTGAATGTTTCCAGCGTCACATCATCAGACGAACGGGCTTCTTCTGGCTGTGAAACTCACACACATCACACATCACTCACACAGTGGGAAGGTTCATCCAGCTCTGCTCCTCTCACCGTCGTGATGAATTGATATTAATTTTTTCCAATTACGAAAACAGTGGTGCCTTTGATTGCTCTCATGAGTTCATGAAGGATCATCGTATCCTAATGAAATGCTCTTATCACCCGTGATTACATCATCGCTCTGTCGGAGCTGTGTGAGTGTGAATGCATGTGTGTGAAAGGATATTGTGTCTATAGTGGAGCAACACTGTACTGTATGCGTGCAATTTATGTGTACCTGTGTTTTATGCAAGGGAATAGAGTGTATAAATGAGCGTACACACGCTGCGTGGGGCAGATGGAGCTCAGTGGATTGTGGGATACCTGTGGTGTTAAACTGTGGATGCTTGTTGGCCTGTGATCAGAGCAGCAAGATGTCTGAGCTGTTAGCAGCGAACACACATGCTGAGTATTAGGTGCTTCCCTCTTGGCATAAATCTGATTGATATGGCTGCGTTAAGACCGCAGATACAAGTGACCTGACCTTAACAAGCACAAATCGCATGGAATTTGATCGTTTCAATTCTGAATTGGGTAGCTTTATACTTTATACAGTCTTAATTTTTAATGAAAAAAAAAAAAAGTATTTGTCCTTTATCTAGCCAGGAAGGTCCCATTGAGATACGAGATCTCTTCTTTCCCAGAGTCCTGGTCGAAACAGCGGCTTAAGCAGTTTCATATAAAAGCCAGTTTCCATCGCGGTGGCAGACAAGGGCTTCCGTAGAGAGAGACGAATATAACACAAATCTACCTGGTTCTCACTGTTAACAGGCTCTAGTCCACAGGCCACAGATATGCTGGCCTCCCTCTTTGTGGGTGAAGTAGTTGATCCAGCTAGCTAAACAATCAAATATGCCCAGGAAGACTCTCAGGCCGAGGACGTTGCGTTGTCTTTAAGTTTACTGAGAACTTGACTGTGAAACTGAAACACAAATTCAATACAAGAATGTTCATTAATATAGGTTCTGAGATCTTACATTGTCTTGCAATCAAAATAATTATTACCATTGCAGAAAACAAGGTAAGAAAATGCATACAAATGCCATAAAACAACATGCATGGGCTACAGATCAAACTAAAACAGATTTACCTTATGTAAAGAGAAGGGCAATTCACAAATTACAAAACTAAAAATTAAAAAAAGAACAATATTTACATTCCACAAGCACAATAGATTAATAAACGCTTATCATCCATCAGAAAACTTACGAAAATAGCCTTCGATAGCTTCCATGTACAAAATAAAATGTCCTTCCACAGAGCACAGAAGAGCTGCCTGCAGCGCCAGACATGTGCGCCTCTACTAAAGCGAAAGTGAAACTTAACTAAGGTTAAGGCTGTCTTGTTTCTCTGTGTCTCTAGGTGGCAGTATTTAACTGAAAAATGTGGAGCAGATTATTCATCAGAACATGGCATACAGAGGCCATGACACTCATGATCACACAAAGTTATATCAAAGTATTTCGCGTTGACACTTCTGTCCATATTCACATGCTGCCTCTCCTGTGCTCTCTGCTGGGAGTCATTACACACAGTCATACGGTGCTGGCGGAGCATGGACGCCATTTTGGCTGCAGGGAATATGATTTGTTTGAGGGGGTGAGGCTGAACTGAACAAGCACGGTCACTGTGAAATTTCTGCCCCGATGAACCATGTCTGATTTGAAGAGCTTATAAAGAGCCACATTTTGTCTAGAACGCAAAACTCTCTCTTTAAAGCACTTGAGGTGATCATGAGCGAGGAGTTTGTTTTCCGGATGAATTGTGTTGACCCGGCACAGCCGTGTGTGTTGGCAACGTGCCGTTGTTGATGACATCATGACGTTCACTTCACTGACTTATCATATAACTTCACCACCACTTACTTACTTATTTATATCAGATCTGAGCAATACATCTGAAATAAGCATGAAGGCTTGTCGTGTGAGTGCAGTTTCCTGCAGTGCAGGATGCCTGATTGTAGTGGAATAAACCAAACTGTGTGAAGCAGGCAGGCTTCAGCCATTAGCCTCACTGATTACACACAACTTACAGATCCCAAATATGAAGCACTCAGCTCTCCTGACACTCATTGAGGTGTTTATTCTGAGCACAAAGGGCTGAATTATGAAACCTTTTTTTTTGTCTGTTAATCTGCAGGAAAATGATGAGGATTAGTGGAAGGTGTCAAGGATCCATTTGGTGACGGAAGACCTTTGATTAACTGCAGTTGAAGTCAATCGCCACATTTACTCAACAGGCCAATCAACTGATTTTCAAAAACGAGACCATGAAAGGGAGACGGAGAGAGAGGGTATCGGCAGAGAAAAATGTTTATCAGAGCAGAAATCCAAGATGAAAAATAAAACACACTATTGTAATGGAAATAAAATAAAGACTTGCTGAAGAAGTGACAACTGAGCTAAAACTATATTGGCTGCAACAGATTGTCGACATTCTGTCGGTTTATTCTACCAAGAGCACAATACTAATACTGTTCTAATAAAACCCTATGAAAAAAGAATCAAACTGTCCCAGCTCAGATAGAAAATGCCACTGAGTATGCTTGCATTAAATTAATAATCCATCCTTTCTGTTCTGTTTACCTGGAGTCAGGTCGCAGTGGCAGCAGGTTAAGCAGGGTATTCCAAATGTTTCTCCCCCAGAAATGCTTTCCAGCTCCTCCTGGGGGATCCTGAGGTGCCCCGAGGCCAGACAACACATACTGTATAATTCTTCCAGCGAGTTTTGGGTCTGCCCCAGGCTGTCCTCCTAGATGGACGTGCCTGGAAAAACTCCAAAGGAAGGTGCTCTTGAGGCATCCAAATCAGATGGTGTAAGCACCTCAGTTGGCTCCTTTTGACATGAAGGAGCAGAGCTCTGCTTTGAGCTTTGGCCACACTGCCTGCGTGTGCTTGATGGCTGCCTTGCTGAACTGCTGTGCCTCGCATGCCTGTGATGTTCACACAAACAGTGTTTCTGCTGCAGCACTGCTACTACCATATTTCTACATCATGTTTGCAGAAGAGTTGTGAAGAGCAGGAAAGACAGAAGTGTGATTTTTCCCCCCTTGTCCAGAGACAGAGATCAAGACAGAGGTAGGGAGAGAGAAAGAGAAAATGAGAAAGAGAAAGACAGGGCACACTAGAAACATACTACCCTTAACCTCATTTTTTCATGTCTATGTCATATTCAACAAATTTAGTAGTGTACTGTAGTGAGAGGTGTCACGTTGCTGGTATGATGTCTATATGGCTGTCAGCAGATCATTTTAACTGTCTATTTGTGCTGAGAATTACACACATCATGAGGCAAAAAGAAGTGAGATGCCAAATCTTTAGATTAGTGTTGCCTCAGCCATGCATGACACATGTGTGGGCTGCTCTGCTCACTGTGTGGTTGCTCTATTCTGTTAAGATATATATAAATATAATATTAACATAAATAAAAAGCAAGAGGTTCCACGACACACATACTACTCATGCAGCCAGTGTGGCCTGGGTGTTTGGCTGAACCCTCCATACTAGCCAACCTTGAGACCACAATAATAGGGAGGATTTTGAAATCAAAGCGGGGATGTGACACTGGGGGTCTGGGCATCCTCCCCCAGAAGAAATTGAGATTCCAAGACTTTGTTTCCTGCATTCTGGTTACTTTTAATGAATAAAAACAACAAAATAATAAGTACACTGCAGTTTTTATGTTAAATGCCTTTTCAGGCAGGCAGACTGCCCCAGTGTATCTGATGGTCACTGTCTGATGAAGCCAACACAACTACATCATGTGCATGAAGCAAATTTATAATTCATTAGGACGTGTGCATAGTGAAGGACCTGTGATGATGCGCTGCAGTGTGTTACCATATGATTATGCAACAGTGCGTTGTCATTAAGTAATGACTCTTGTTATCGTTACACTACACATTCATATGTACTGAGCTGAGCTGTGATGAACCGCCACTTCGTGACTCGAGCACTAATGCAGCTGAGGTTGGGGGTTTGACTCCCACTGCGTCCTGCCACACTGTGTGAGTCACACGCATTGAGACAGCGCTGCACTGTTGATTAACAGAGAAATGTGGACGAGGACGAGTCCCGTCAGCTCATTGGTTTTAGAGGCAGAGCACCCGCCGTCCCATCTGATCACACAGCAGCCAAACTGCCTCCATCTCATTCTCACTCCCTGTGTGTGGCATGGCGGGAGATCGGCCAGGTGATAACACAGCCAGCTGCTTCCTCTCTGCAGCCGATTGGCTGGAGGAAAAACAGCCCCTTGTGCTGCTGTAAATGAAGTTATATTAGGCTGTTGTCAGGTGAAAATGTCAATCCTGCAGAATGTCAACATTGGAGGGAAAATATCAGATAAGTGTGAGTGTCTGACAAACAGCAGCATGTGGCCAATATATAAAAATGAACTCTGGTCCAGTTGTGATGGTATGACTGGCTTTGTTTTGACATAAAAATCTGAGTTTGTAGCCGAGTGAAAGTTGATTTTAATGCAAACTGTGTTGGATGAGGGGGAGACGATGGGCAATGAAGTCCATCAGCTGCAGAACAGAGGAGGATGATGGTGGAGTGCGGCTGTGCATGAGTGTGATGTTTGAAGGCAGAAGGGCAAGAGGGCGGGCAGGTGAATCATTATCCTGAGACGCAGAGAGACAAGTTAGTTAAAAAATAAAAAAGGCACACGAGGAGAATAATCACTAAGACAAAAGATGATTTTTTCAGCCTAGACAACAATCTAGCGAGGAGGTGTTAGAGAGCGGGGCAGATGAGATGATGATGAGAGGCAGGTGTGTCGACTGGGGGAGGGATGACGAGCTGATTGCAGCCAGGTGTGGGATGAGCAGAGACATAAACAAACAGAGAGACAGACAGGCAGTCACGACTGAAAAGTCTTTCAGTCCCTCAGTAATCAATTTAGTATAATGTTTATATCCAGAAGTGCGTTTACCTGCACCTAAGTAGCACTGTAACAGTCAGCTAATCCAGAAAGCTGAAAGCTTTTTTTAAACAGCATGTAAACAAGAAACCCCGTTACATAATCGGCTCAGTGGTCATTAATGGAAAATTATGCTTTGATGCTAATACTGATGCAAGAAGGGTCAACATCACCTTTTCTGTTTCAAAGCTGATAAGACACTATGTTTCATAAATCCTTTAATCTGTAGGTTTTGTGTTTTTTCTGTAATCTGTTGGTTGACAGAAGTGTGGAAAGCTAAAATGCTCCGAGCCGGATTGTGAAACAGTGCAGTGAAGTGGTAGGAGTCCGGCTGGTCTGCCTGAACTATGAATTTGATATGCATATAGTTTAATATTCTGAAGTTGACTTTTGTATTATTGTAGTTCTCTGTATTTTTTCTATGCAATTTTTCTGTGTAATTTGTTGAACTGTTAATGGTTTTTTGAATGTTGATGACCCGCTGGGGTCTGAATGTTTAACGACACCTGCTGTCGTACAGCTTGGCAGCCTATTGAGGCGCACGGTCTATAAATTTGTTGTTCAAACATTCTGACCTGATGAAGATCCAAATGTGAGCGTAGTGTTGTCAGTTAAACCTTTTGTGGCATGGAGTAAGTGTGCAGGCATTACCTTTTTCTTTGAGACGGTCTCTGATAGCCTTTGTAACACCTTCATAATGTCTGTATAATCCCCATCCCGATACTTATATTATGCTATCACATGAACCAATCTAGGCTAGTTATCTAGCTCTCTGGCTAACATACAGAATAGGCAGTATGGTTAGGGTTATTTTTGTTAAGAGCAGCAGCCTCTCAAACTGTTGTGCACATCCCTGCTTCTGCATACTTGCAACTGTGTTTCTTGTCAAGCACATGTGTACGTGTGTTTACGTGTCAAAACATAAAACGGTAAACTTTTGTTGCACATTGACAGCTCACATGACAAGGGAATTTTTGGGGGCCTGAAAATGCAAACTTTTGAAATCAGGTTCTGGAGTATTTGTTTTGAAAACGCCACCCTCTTACCATCACCATGTAATTTGGCAAATATGAGGTTCCTGTGAAAGCGGTGATGTCACATGCATGCGTATTACATTTTCAATCAAATAAGCATGCATGAGTAGGAGGACAACAAAAACAATGGCGAGTAGGTTTGCTGCACCACTACTGTGATCAGTGGAGACGCTACATGCACCAAATACATTAGTTATATTCACTGCTCTGTAGAGGAAAGTGTTTATTCTGTGGTGTTTCATTACAAAGTTACACCACCTGCTGCTAGCCTGGCATGCATACTACAGCATTTTCGGTTGTTTTTGCAGATTTATGTGCACAGGGATCATTTTCACAATGTTGATGTCTGAACATGGAATGTTTTTGTAATGCAAAGGAAAAATGTTTCCATTTTTAGCCAAGACTGTGGCCAAAGACTTAAGAAAAGAGTTCTGACAGATGATTGGCAGGATGGAAGAAAAGATTGCAACATATTGTGAAACATCCTTCTATGCTTGTTTGAAGCAATTCCATGCAAAGTCAGACTAAAACTGAAACTCACACAAAGTTGCCTCTAGATTCAAATTCCACATTATTCAACCAAAGTGAAGAAAAACTGTGTGATCTCACTAAAAAATCTGTCCTCTCACTGGGCTGCAGACCTCCAGTACACACACACCCACACACGCACACTAACAGATACACGTAATGCATCCAAAATAAGGTTGGAGAGGAGAGAAATCAGATTACTGACTGGTTGCATCATGTATATGCAGGTTTGCATGACCTGATTTCTTTTACGTTGCCTGGTTTCTTGAGTTTCTGCAGTGTAGGAAGTGAACTGTCTGTGAGTCTGTACAAAGCTGATCCTGTGGACACCAACAGTACTCGTCAGAACACTTCACATTCAAATAACTAAGTTGTTACAGCAGCAGAAAGAGAGTGAAGTGAGGAACAAACGAAGTGACCTGCTGTTACTGAAAAGGATCCCACAACTTGCTTGATGATGAACATGACAGTTTGCTCTTGGTCACAACTCAAGGTCCATTTGTTCCGGAGCTTTTGCCCTCAACACATCTACTATAGATGTAAATGTGTGGATATCACAGTTATTCTGAGCATGTTCTTGTCCATGTGGGCTTAAAAGATTAGTTTAACTTTTGAAACAGCAGCTGACAGAACAATCTCAGCTGAAGGTCCACTTACTCACTTATTCAACAAGCACAAGAACTAAATCCTGCTGAACTGAGCTCTGATATACAGTAAATCTGTACACTCAACTCCTGGAGAGCGCAGTCTGCTGAGACAGTATTTTATATTCAGCATCAAGTCCACAGCCTAGACATTTAAACTGCTGTTATCTTTCATTGGAGCTGCTTGTTGAATGGTTGAATGGCTTCAGAAACGTCCTTCCTGTTCACTTTTCTGACGTTGGATTAGGGGAGGGCATGTCTGACAATTTCTGTAGCTTTTTATAAATCAACAGTTCGACATTTACGCCCACTTCACTGCATGATCGGCCAGCTGTGTGTGAGAAAGTAAGCGTAGTGTGAAATTTTCTCTATAGCTATATTTTTACGTTCTTTACACAACTATTTCTGTCACTTTTCATGTGAACACACAAGTGCAACTCAATGAATGTCCTCCAAGAGAGACTGTCTGAAAATGTGCATCGTTATCTCCACATTTAAACTATATTATCAAACAGTTAGTTACGACCAAGTAATTTGGACAAGAGGCATTCAATGAGAGCTCATATGACTGACAGTTAGGGACCACAGACAGGAAGAAAATGAGGTGTTTCGTACAGTAATGATTCAGGGCTTATTACTGTGGGATCACTCACCTTTTAATCTTATAAAGTACTCAGAAAAGGATACAAGAACAGCGCTTTTAACAGCTTTTGACCTATTAATCAGACACTGGCAGCAGTCCAGTGTCAGTCCAGTTGCAGAACTATTAGTGTTGGTATAGAGCCAAATAAATTATTAAAGGAGCAATATGTTGCAATTGCGTGCCCCAAAATGTGTACTGCCGTCCAAATAGCAAGTTAGGATTATAGATGATATATTAAATAGGTTGAATCCCTATTTAATATACAATCTATGGTTGAAGTGAGTTGTTTTCTCTCGCCCTCTCCTCCCCAGACTTGCAGCTCAGGCAGGCTGCAGGAACACTGCAGGAGTGCAAAAATGAGCTCAACATTGTAAAGTGACTATAACAAGTAAGGATGAGTCCTCCACTGTAAGTTAGTCAGCTGTTATCAGCTATCCTGAAAACAAAAGCCCACTGCACTAAAAATATGCATATTCTGGGAGCTTGAGCTCCGACTGTCTGCCACACTAAACTAAAACATTGTTAGTGATTTCTTATGACTCATAAACAGACACTTACTCATTCGGTGAACATTCGGAATTAATTTGAACTCTAATTAATGTGAAACAAACTAAAACAGATATTCCAGCCTGGAATGGAAACATCAAAGCAGGACACCACAGCTGTAGCGTTGTTGTCTTAGAAGCAGGTGTTTCAATTTAGCTTTTTTCTTCAATTTCTGATGAGATAAAATGGTCATTTTATGACAAATTTAACTAAATATGTTACAGATTTATCCTTTAAATTAACAAATAAATCATAATCTGTTAACTAAGAAATGGCACTTGTAGAGCTTTTGTATAAAAGCAATATCATACTCGAGGTTGTGCGATTATCTTCATCTGAATCAGTGCTGTGCTGATATTCAGTACAACAGCACGACCTCAAGTATGATATTGCTTTATTGTGTCTCTCCCCTCTCCATGATGGCCAGATTTTCACCTTTCCTTCAATTGTGTACGTTCTTAACAGATGTAAACAACAAAGTCAGAAAACACACCGTACAGCAATTCCAAGTTTGAGGAGCTTCATTTCAAATGTACAGGTTAAACTCCTTTGTTTGTATTGATGGGGAGAAAATAACCAAAGTTGAAACAGGGGGAGAAAATAAAATCTTTCAAACCCTTTAGATCTACAGGAAAAAGTCATATCAATATCCAGTAGCAGACAATAGAGACAGATACTGTCTGAGATGATGGCTGTCTGTCCATCATGATTGAATTTTGATGTCTGAGATGAGATGAGACTTGCAGTTGCAGCTTCTAGGATGGCACATCGATATCCATCACCTCTCTCTGAACCTCCAGGTGACGACTCTGTGAACTCTGCTGAAGCACAAATTACATAGAAACAGAGGCTCTGAGCTGCCGGAGGCTGGGCCAAAATGGGCATGGATTTTTCAGTTTATGTGTTTCTTGGCTACCTCAATCTCATTACACACTTTTTAATAGGGAGAAGTCCTCTGGGTTATGTTATGTACACAAGCACACACACAAGCTGTTGTTTGTCAACCAGACAACGCCGCTGTCTCTCCTCCTGATGTCTGTCACTGCTGCAATGCATTACAGGGCCTCAATGGATATTAAATGGATTAGCAGGGAGAACATGCAAAAAAAAAAAAAAAAAAATCCAATTTAATGGTCAGAGAAGAAGACAAACAAACTACTTACTTAGTGTCAGATGTGAAAAGTGTTTGTGTTTCGCCTGCAGTCCCCACAGGGCAGATTGGGCAGATGCCATACGTCCCTCGACTAATACGTGAAGATTCATTATTGATTCACTGAGCCATTTGTTGAACTGTTTCTAACTGAGACCCTGGAATCATTTCATTTAGTTTGCTATGGCAGGACTCTTATTATTCTCATTTGGACTATTAAATTATATATAAACACAACATATTCATGCATCAGCGGTTGTGTTTTGCAAACATATGGTAATTGTAACTGATTAGATGATATTTCATAATTTCTGTGGGACATTAAAGTCTCATCTCTAATGTTTTATTAATGGAGTTTTCACTCACTTCTGCACTCAGTCATTTCAATTAACGTACTTGGTGGATACATTATGCATCCATACTGTATGAAGCACATTTATAATGATATACAGTACCAGTCAAAAGTTTGGACACCCTTGTCATTCAATGTTTTTCTTTATTTTATTTTATTTTTTTTAAATAAAACATTGTTCAGATTAGACCAACAGTGTGCAAAGCTGTCATGAAAGCAAAAAGGGGCTACGGTGAAGAATCTAAAATATCAAAGAGCAAAAGACTTTTGCAGGCTTGCAGGTCAGCAGGTATTTAGGAGAGGATCATGGCTCAACACTCACCCACTGTCTTCTGCATGTGCTTTCAAAGTTTTTAAATCTTTGATTGCAAGTGCAGAAGACAGTGTGCAAGAGTCTTTTGCATTTTAAGAACCTAAATATAAAACATGATTTTTTCACATTTTTGCTCACTGCATAATTCCATATAATTCCATATTTCATAGTTTTGATTTCCCCAGCATTAATTTACAATGTACAAAAAAATAACAGAAGTAAAGGAAAAATATTAAACAAGAAAATGTGTAGAAACTTTCGACTGGTACTGTTCAGTATGTTGTAAAATGCACAATTTATACACAATCTAAGACTGGTCAAATGGTGAAAGAGCACTGGACAAATTGAAATTTTGACTTAATTGTGGCAGCAGAGCAGTGCTTGTTAAACCAATTTAAATTGGTCCTACCTAATGTCAGGCCATATCTTCACAGGCAGGTTTATGCAAGTTGCTGCCCAAGGGAACATCCTCCACTTCAACATCATGTATAACTATTAGGCGTGTATTTTTCATCCAACCTTGCCAACCAGTTCATCTGTATTTCTCCTGATTTCGGACTAATTTTCACACCTTTTCTTCCTTTTTGTTTCTGACACATTGCAGCGTGTATAAGCCCTATGCAGCTCTAAAAGTCTACTATTTCCTACCGGACAACAATACAGCTACACCAAACCACACTTCCTAAGAGGAATTCCTGTTTCTTAAGGAATGTTTTAAAGGAAAGGGGCATGTTTTTTTGTTTTTTTTAATCTGCCACATTAGTTTTCTTTTAGGGCCAAGGGCAAAAAATAAATGGATGAAAAAAAAACTGTTGAACATTAGTTTATGCCAGAGATTTATGCAAGTTCATGCTAGAGGAACAAAATTATTCTGTATTCTTTCCTGAGAATTAAAAGTAAAATTAATTCTGTTGCATTGTTCATATTATTTTGCTATTTTCATTCTTTAAAAGATATTGGAATGCAAGAAACCTCTCAATTCTCAACTCAATTTTTTTGGTGTCAATATCCTCCCTATTATTGAGCTCTCAAGGTTTGCAAGTATGGGAACAGCACGTGCCTCAGGCAGCAATAACAGCACTTGGATTTTCTATTTCTTGTTTCTAGCAGGTCACTTAATTCCACTGCCAACAAGCAGAACTTAAATCTCAAAACTCATTAAGTTCTTCTTTTTAATCTTTGATGCAATTTTCATGAATGAACACTTCCTGACACATGGGGCAGGAAGCGTAGCCTTATATGGTGTTATTGGGACACTGATAACGCTAATTTACAAGTCACATATGTGCATGTGAACTCAAATATGCACAGGTGGATCATTTACACTGTTTTCTGAAGTTCCAATATGAGGATTTGATGAATTTGATGTGGCACACTTATACAAAACCTTTGTATGAAAGAATACAAAAATGTTCGTCTATGAGGCCCATTGATCTTTTATCTGACTGAGGATTTGCAGGTCAGAATCTATGGCCCCGACCATGGCTGTGAAATATCAGTGGCCTAACTGCTGCTGTGCTGTGTATTGATAAATCCATGTCGCTGTCTGTGGTGCTGAAGTAACTGCACCTTTTTCTCTCAATCCCATCATGTCAGTTGTGTCCTTCAGACTGAGCCACCTCTGTAACAAAATATTTTAGGGAGACAAGACTATAGATTTTTACTACAGATGTATGGTGGAACCTGGGAGAGGAGCAGGTCATGTGACTGAGGAAATGAAGCTGCACTTACCACACCCAGGTTATCTGCTACAGTCACATAATTGAAGATAAAAATTAATACTGCCAAAACTACGATGTGTTTTGAAAAATGAGCAGGATTAAAATATTTAGCCTAATAGCAGTTCTATTAAATCAAAATTATAATAGCAAAAATAATATCAAAGCTAGGGTTAGTGGGTGCTATTGTTAGTGTTAGGTTTAGGGTACTCCCCACTGTTGAACATTAACAAATCAGACTTTAATGAACTGCCATATTTCTGAACAGTGTTCGGTGGGGCGTTCGGGGTGACAGCAATGTTCTCATGCTAACTACATTAAAAATGGATTGGAAATGTGAAACATTTTTTGTTGATACTAGATATCAAACAAAAACCAGAGACTGTATTATATTTCGTTCCTGTGAGGTAAAAAATCTCCACTTAAAGTAGAAGTCAGAAGATAACGCCATCTCAGAGCTTTGCCAGCCCCCAGTTTGAGACCCACTGTACTGTAGTAAAAGTCTGTGAATTACCATAGTCATTTTGCTTCATCATCTGTGAACCATGAATGTCAGTATAAAATACTGTTGCAATCCAACGACCCACAGCCTCAGAGTCATTCTGCTAGCAACTGTTTTAAAGAGGTGTTCAGCTTAGAGGCTGCAGTTGGTTCATAGATGTGTTGAATTGTATTGCATTACAATGCGAGGTGTTTTCTCAAGTTTAGTGTATCACATTGATACAAATCAGGTTGGCAAAGTATTAAAAACACCTCTCAGTATAACTCAATACAATTAAATAACACTACAAACTAACTGCAGCCTCCAAAAGGACTGTCGAGTTGAATCATCACCTCTCAAACAAACACTTTCAACAAAAACATTTCCAACATTTAATAAAGGTGGATTTGTTGCAGGAGTGTTGCATTAGACTGTACCAGCTTGTTTCTTGTGTTTCACTGAGGCTATGTCGTCTCTCTATTCATAAATGTTAAGGTTGCAGCACTCATTGTTGTGAGTGAACATGCTCAAAGAGCATTGTTCATGGGACGTGCTCATGTTTTTGGTGAACTGAATGAATCAGTTTGCAACTCATTAACCTGAACCTGAGCATCGTAAAAAAATGTGATGGAGACTCACAACAGCAGAGACAGGGAGAGACAGAGAGAGAGCATGTGAATATGCAGATAATAATAATGAATATGGAAGTGTCAACATGATAGAGCTGAAAAAACTTTCTTTGATCATGCAGCATTAAGTGTATGAGCTGGGCTACACAGCAGACTGGAGTTCTGTTACAGTGACAAACAGAAAAAGACAGACATAGATCTTTGTTGTATCAGCTCTTCTTCTCTTATTGTCCCCCTCTTCGTCTCATGCATTATGGTGTGTTCCAGTTGAACTGGAAAGTCATTTCTAAATGGTTGTTAATAACAATAGATGTAACTTATCCTGGCCATTCAAGTTAATACAAAAAAACATGAATACTGTGCATTTAGAATGACGCTGTTATATATAATATCATTATATAACTCCAGCATCCCTGTTAGGAGAAGATTCTATTTAGAACTACATTTTAAAAAGACTGAGGACATGAACGTGACTCATTTTAATCTCTGTGACCTGAACTTTGAGCTAGATCTTGAGAAGTGTAAACTTGTGAACGCTGGCAGCAATTCACTGAAGACGCTGAAGTTCTGAACACTCATGTTTTTTCACCCTCTGTCTTTGGGTGCAGGATTGTCGGGAGTCTCTGCCTCCGGCCTACCAGGTGGTGCGGCGGCGTTTGTCTGGACCGCTGCTGCTGCCTCCTCTGTGGAGGAGACACTCCTGCCAGGAGCGCCCATCTGACATCCGGCGACGGGTGTCTGCAACACACGGTCTGCCGCTGGACCGACTGGAAGTGCTGTACAGCCGAGCGCTGGCCAGTCATGATGACCACCGGTCAGTGACACACATACAGACTTCTTTCTTTCTTTCTTTCTTTCTTTCTTTCTTTCTTTCTTTCTTTCTTTCTTTCTATCTATCTATCTATCTATCTATCTATCTATCTATCTATCTATCTATCTATCTATCTATCTATCTATTATCTATTATCTATCTATTCTATCTATCTATCTATCTATCTTTCTGTTAGTCCTTAAGGTTTTATAATACTGGTACTTTGTAACACTCCTACATTATTGAGAGAACAACCCATTACAGTAAAGGTCTGTTGAAGAGTCTCTTCAAAAGATCATGCTTTTGTAATGCTGCTCTTGAAGTTAACGCAGCATATTTTTTTTCTGAAAAAGATGGATGTTTTTTGTTGCTGTGATTCATCCTGGGTGTTGTTGTTCTGGTGTGTTTTGGTTTTGATTTGGAGCATCTGTTGGCCTGTGTCACCAAGGCTAATGATGTGTGTCTTGCTCAACACTGACGCATTTGCCAGGGTATTTATCAGCATGATGGAGAATAAGGGAAAATTTTGGTCGAAATGAATGAAATGAAAATCCAGTGATTGCACTTGTTTCTGACTGAAGAAGTCCTCTTTGTTTCTATGTTTCTTTCACTTTCCCTTCCTCTTGCTAAGGTCGGAGGGCAAAGTTACCTCAGCTCATTAGCTCTGAGTCGAACTGGACACCGAGGAAAAATGCATACAGTACATGAACACACACATACACACAGATGAACAATGGTTGAATATATTTTCTGTTTTCAGGCAATAATGGAAGCCCTCTTCCCTTCACAATATACTTGGTAATTGCAGTAGCCTGTCACTGAGAGGTCATAGGTGCGTTTTTGTCTTTTCTTATCTCTTTGGCGTCTACATCACTGTATCTCATCTTTCTCAGTTTACATTTTTAAGCATTTAGAAACATCATGTACCATATGAGTGTGCTGTCCAGACATTAATGATAGAGAGGGGAACTCTATAACATAATAATGATATTTTTAATGATATTGCAGCAGCCCATAAGTGGGCCTGGTGAAATTCAGCAGTTTGAACTAGCCTGTGCTGCTTTCCTGCCATACTAATAAAGCAGAATTTATTTAAATGTAAGGCATGCAGCCAAGTCTTCTGGGAGGTAATGAAAGGGCTGTAGGCTACACAGTAAATGAATCTTACAGTAGCCTAAAGCAAGCAAAACTGATCATTATACTACATGTAATAATGACCATGTTAGCATAACCTTTATCAAAAATGGTCTGAATTAATACATAAACTTAGCAACAAATTTTGTCCCATATTTGGTTACTAATTTTCCATTTTTTAAAAAAGGTACACAGTATTAGTCTACTGGAAAACCCTATATGATTGTTATGAAACACAGCAATGTTGTTTCTGATGAACTTTTATGATTAAAATATCATCTACAGGCTTAGCAGATTAAGTTTGGTTGCTAAGAGTTGCATGTTGGGCAATTTGAGTAATTAACAAAATGAGCCAATTCCAATTAATTGCCAAAACTGGAAATTTCTATGATTTTGCTTTCAGTTAACTTAAGATGGTGATCTAAGAGTCTAGGGACTTTTCAATAAATATGGTGCTATTAATGACAAATATGCTAAAGACATGACAGTGGGGCTAAACATGCTTTCTTATATATGATATATTTGATATACAAGTCTCTGAGGAGTTTTGATTTTCTTCTTTATTTTACCTCATAATTAACAAATTATACTAATTACCCAAATTGCCCAACATGCGTTTCTTAGCAGCCAAGATGAATTTTATCCACCTGGCCTATAGATGACATTGCAGGAAGTACCATTACTGGCTGCAAGAAATTTCCAGCAAACTGTATATTACAATTAGGGTGGCAACTAATGATAATGTTAATTTTTGAATGATTCTTTTTCTTTTTTTTTTCAAATAATCAAGCTACCATAGTGTACAATTCTGCCTTTCAATGCAAGATGGAAATGTGAAAATGGTATCAATTATCAGGTTCCTAATGGTGTGCAATGTCGCCATGACTTTTTGCAGGTAAGATCCACATCCCTGCAGCCAAAATCACTACATTCAAGAGCAGCTTTTAGTATCATATGATGCCACTCTCTGAAATCAATTAGACAGGTTTACAAGCCAACAAAGTAGCCTACAGGCTTCAATATTAACTGAAATCTGGAGAGACAGGTCCTACTGTTTGCTATAGTTTAACTGCATTCTGCAAGCTGCATTCAAGAGTGGGCCTCAGTGATAGCATGCATGGTGCCACTATCTGAAATCATTGGGGTAAGACAACAAACTAGAACAGACTTTCAAATGAACGGAACTCTAATCTGAAATCTAGTACTGTGTGCAGACAGTTCCGACTGTTTAATTGTTTGTTTTTAGTATATTTATTCGACTACATGGCTATTCAAATTGTGATATGATATTTTTTGGGGTCTGTACCAACAAAACTTATAGTCTAGGGCATCTCTGCAGCACTACATTTAAAAGGAAAAATGTGAGAAAACGCCATTATAATGCATTATAACGCTGTTTTCTCACATTTCTCTTTTTTTCAACAAAGGATTTGGTTCTGGTTCTGCGATTGGATATTGCACTTGGTCATAGTGCTATTTTGATAATTTTGCAATTAATTGTGCAGCCTTACTGAACACCAATCTATGTAATGATGAATTTTAGCATAATCTAAAACTAAATTTGTTTAAATTAATAAATACTAAACGTAACTACGTATTATGTTCTATAGTTACATACTAATTTGACTCTTTTTTTTTTTGCCAAGAACAGACAGTATTTTATGATGCATCTGTCTGAAGTTTGAAGGTTTACAAGGCTTCAGTATAAACTGAAATCCGGAAAGCTACTCTGCAGATCGTTCCTACTGTATGACAGTTAGATTGTTTGTATTTAGTATATTGACTCTGGACTCCGGGAAGTGGTACTGATGTGTTTTTTGTGAAAAAGACTAAAACTGAATAGAAATTAAATTGAATTAGATTTCCTGGAGCTCTAATGCCTTCAATTGACTTTCTTGTCTGGTCCAAAACCTAAATTTCCGATAAAATAAATCACACAGAAGCATAAAATCATTTGCCTTTTAGTAGAATATAAAACATATAGTAGAATATAAAAACTGCGGTCCATTATTTGTAATGCCAGAAGAACGTTTATGTGCAATAGAAGAAGGAAGGAAAGAAACTGACATGGGCAAGCGCAGAGAAAGAAAAGGGGAAGATGGAGTTAAAGAAATGAGAGAGAGAGAGAGAAATAAAAGCCGGGAGGAGGATAAACAGAGCAGAAGAGGGAGAGAGACGTACAAAGTGAATGTAAATGAGGAGAGAGAGAGAGAGGGAGGCAGTTGGTTTTAACTGGGAGGCTGTGAGTCGTTTCAGCACTCCGGCTCGTGGACAGCAGCAGCGCACCATTATGCCTCGCGCGCCGCTCTCTGTCCGTTAACGGTTCGAAGCGCGGGGTTTCCTCCTCACACTCACAGAGAGCCCGACGGGTTTCTTCTCGATTTGTCTTCATACGTTAACAGTTTAAAACTCGTTTTTTTTTAGACAAAAAAATAAATAAATAAAATAAAACAACTTCAGCAGAAGATGGAGTGTGCCACGCTGAGCAGAGAAGGAGCAGGACTCGCCAAGCCGCCCAAACATCTCTGGCGGCAACCCAGGACTCACATCCGGATCAAACAGCGCTTCAACTCGGACAACGAGCGCTACCTGTGCCGCAACCGGACCCTGGAGAAGCTGCGACCCGGGCTGAAAAAACCCCGCATGTCCTGGCCCTCCCCGGTGAAACGGTAACCCCAAGTGTCTAAATTCACCACAGCTTAAATGCTGACTTAAGCTGAGTTAGTTTCATAAAGATTCAGATAGATGACTATATAAGAAATGTCCAAAAGGTGCATTATTTGCAGCTGGTGACATAAATCAAAGCTGTGCCAAATTCTGATAAGATATAACTATATTATTTAATACGTCTGATTAAAGGTCTATGGGCAAATTTGCAGAAATTGAATATATTAGGGTAAAAATTGATGTCATGGTATAATTTTCAGCACAGAGAGTAACATATATTAATTTTTGTTAAATTTTTTACATAAATGCTTCTTAGGGGGTAACACACTGGTATAGCACTTAATTCTTGTAGTATTACTAGTAGATGTCATATACATTTCAGAGAGAACATTTAATGTGCAAAATTGGAATAATAAATAGAAAAAAATACAAAACCTTTCCTCGTGTAGTATTACAGATTATAGTTTTCTGTTTGTCTGAATTTTTAACCCTAACCATGTTCACATAAAGGAAGTTGCACCCGTCTTTGGTTCCTCTTTTTCATTGTGCAGCAAGCAAGCAGCAAACAAGTGAAACAAGCGAAACAAACAAAAACTAAAACCGAAACTGTCTGTATGTAGTCTAACTGTTAAGATTACGTTGCAGCATATCTTAAAATCTGGCAAAGCTGAGACGTAAACAGTTCTTTTAACATTTTGCTGCTATTATCGTGCTGCAGCCTCTTCTCAGCTCTCTGACTTCCTCAAATACACACACATGCAGAGCAAAGTCAGCTTACATGTCGCAGTGGCGATAGGGAAGTGAACCTAGTGAAGATAACTTTAAGAAGACAGCAAGATTCTAATCTGCTCTGTCTGTGGTCTCATCTACCACCACTATGTTTTATATAAGCATAGTGCACTGGCTTGGCTGCTGGCTTTCAGCCACTTCTGTGTTTCAAAACAAAGCATGGGCCACTTGGCTGGTACAGGCAGATGATGATGAATCCTGCACCGAATCCTGTTACAATTTGAGGGGCAAATTTATACTGGTATACAATATACTCTCTACTTTTTTTTTTTTTTGTTACTTTAGAATGAGCTGTTTATATCTGCAGAGGACGCAGGTCCTCTTCCATGGAAACCACAATGTTGGTGTTGGTTCTCCTACACACTAGGAAGGAGAGGGTGAAGCGAGGTGTTTGCTATCTGCAAGCTCATCATTAGATGCCAATAATCCTGTACACTGGTCCTTTTAGTTACAAACGATACACCACAGAAGCATATTAGCCTAAGTATTGCTTTTATTTTTATTCACGGCTTTTGAAATTATTTGTATTTTGAACGTAAAAACGTATAAATAACCACCAAAAATCTCCAATCTGCCTCCATATAGCTTGTTTAGATGACACTAACTTCCAAGAGACAAAGCAATGATTTATGACTGTCTAGGTGTTATTATTTTAATATAGCCTGGGTTATCAATCTGTACTGGCTGTTATAATGACGTGGCAAAAAAGTCTCTGCCTCCTCTACCAAAACCTGTAACCCTGCTGACATAAATAGAGTAGATGATGAATATCAGGGGTTAGTGAAGCACTGACTGTTAAGATATGATTTATTTTTAGAGGCTGCAGCAACTGAGTCACACAATTATCAGGGTTCTGAATGCTCCCCTGTCACATTTAGATACTGAATCATTAAATAGCCAAATTTGTGAAAATCTTTCATTAACACCTGTTAGAAAATTGCAAAGCTTTCCAGCTTCCTGTCCTGTTTTTTTTCCTGAGTTGGATCTCTGGAAATGCAGCAAATTAGACTGTAACAGTTGAGAGTTCTCTGTATATTAATGGACCACATAGGACGAATAGAAAGGATTCCAGATGGTGATTAATCTGTTTTCTTATGCGTACCTTTAAAATGTGTGAATCACTGTTTCATACTGGAGTGCATTTCTGAACCAGTGACTGGTCATATCAAGCCTCTTTTTCCTGATATTCCCCTTAAATGTTGCTCAAAGAAGCCTCCAAATCAGAGCAAACACATTGACATCATTACATAGGCTCTACAGCTGCCTGTGCTACTGCATGTCGCAGCAATGTTGAATGTCAATAATCAATAATAATAATAATGATAATAATTAATAATAAGTCAATAATAATCAAATTAAGGCATATTCTTTATAGCTGAATTAATGCATTCACTTGGTGACATTCAATTTCTTTTCCAGGGTACTAATGAAGTATCTTGTATGGTATTGTATTGTACCATATCATATATTGTAGAAATTATAGATGCATTCACATTTCTATTTGGTGTCTCTGGAAACTTATTACTGAAATATTTATTATAATCACAACAGTGCCAGTTATTGAAACTGGTAACAGAGTACATTATATCTGAAGCATGCTTGTCTGCATAAAAGAGTTTCCATTGATGGAGTGGCAAATGTGTCTGTTTTATTGAAAAAGCAAACGTTTTAGTGGCTTTTTGAGTCTCTCCACACTCCAGTAAGCATGGAAAAGTACTGAGATAGAAAGTTTTGCATAACCTGTGCCAGTATCCTTGGGAAGGTTTCATCATTAGATGTGTTTTGTCAACATGGCAGAAGGCTTTTTGAGAGATCAGGTTCATGTGACTTTTAATTTTCATATTGTGGCTGACCTACAATGTGGTTCTGTGCAACTCGGGTCAAGGAAAACACAAACATTGCGTTTGATATTGCATTCTTGGAAAATGGGAGATTATGCAATTTCAAGCAATTACCTGTGATTGCAAGTTCAGAAACATGCAATTACAGAACATTTAATTCCCTTGATTGCTGAAATTAATCAGATTCCCAACATGTAACAAAATAAAGAAGGCTTTATTTTGTCAGAAATTTTAATCATGGTACTGGCAGGATTAAAAGCCCATGAAATAGCACTCTGTGATTAAGTAGGTGTCTCCTGCCGAGGCTGTCTACCTGTTCTTCAGGCTGGGCTTTGTGTTGTACTCCACACACTTTAAAAAGGGATGATAGAAGAGATGTGAGTGATGGTTTAACGAACAGTAAACTGGTCTGTAAACCTCGTCAGTCAAGCTGATGAATGACTCTGACTCCCCCTGCTTCAGTCTGTCATTCCTTACTCGTTCATGCCCAAGCACCGCTAGGAAAGAGATTAATAGCTGATGTTTGTGCCTCACCCCTTCTTGCATTATTTAGCAATTTTTAGTTTGACAAAACAGTCTTGGTTTTGGGATTGATACTTCTGAGGCAAAGAAAGAGAAATAGATAAAATGAGAAAGCCATAAGACAAGTCTAGGCCAAAAATGCTTTTTGTTCAACATAGGTTTAGTGAAAACTCAAACTATAGTAGAGATTATATTCTGAGTCAGTCTTTTTCTATCTTAACAAGATAAACACTCTCCATCCTCACTTTGCATCATCATGTTTATGTGTCCTATAGTACAGAATGTTAGTTGCAAACACTGAACCTCCACATTTGGACAGTGGCAGTGTGTTTCTGACAAGAAAGAGAAAAGACTGAATATAAAATAAAACATCTCTGTGATTGGCTTCAGCAAACTTGAACAGGCATGAAAACCGCTGTCAGTTCAGTTTTGCTCCCCAGATACTGCTTGCTGTCAACAAGCAATGCCACAGCTCGTTGCACCTCAGAGGCTTTTCACACACAAGAAGTGATGTTTTTGTCCCCTGATAGTGCACGGAGAATAAAGAAAGAAAGAAATTATTTCACTTTGTTTTGTTTTACAGCAGAAATTGTAAAAGGAAGATGATTTTTAGTGATGACACCAGTGAAACATGGACTCTGCATCTTGTACATTATTGGGCTTGTGCATTGAGGCACTTAAGATGGACCTAGATTTTGTTTACACTTGACAGTGCATGTCTTAGGGTGATGGACAGGAAATTTCTTCTCCGCCTCATCTTGTACTTTATACATGCTTTAAAACAGTAAACACCTCATCTGGCTTGTTCCCAATATCCTGATATAACTGTCTATTTGTCTATTTTGTCATGTTATGTCAGACCTATGAGAGCTTCCTGCTCTGATCTGCAAGTTTATTTCCATTTAGATGGTTTCTAAAATTGGATTTTGTTGTCCAGTGTGTGTTTACCATCCTCCTCTGCAACTGGTTTGGCAGATTTTCAGTGCATCTTAGTGTGGTTAGAGATTTTTTTTTCCATTGGCATTTCTGTCTATTTTTGACTGCTGAAGTGTAGAGAGGCAGTGAAAACACAGAGAGAGAAAAAGAGAGAGAGAAAGAGAGGGAGAGAGAGAAAGTGGAGAGAGGTTTGACATGAAACAAGGTCAAGGTCAAAGGTCAAATCGGACCTTAGACATTGCAGTTATATTGTATGAGCCTTAACCATCAGGGTGTCCCTTGTTTACACATTTTATGTAGTCTTCTTTTTTTATTCCAACCTGATCACTTTCTAATCATACAGAATGCATCTTTAATTTAGTCTGACTTTTTTGTGTGGAATTCTTGGGTTTGCAAAAGGTTATGTCTTTGACAAGAAAGAATGATTAAGGTTGATTATGTGTAACCTCTATTTGTTCTACTTCTTGGCATTTAACCTGTCTGATACATTTCCATTTCATGCAGCTGCACTGAAAACAGAATCAAATAATATGATTTGTCACACAGAATGATTTTTGCTCCTCCGCAAACATATCTTGCACTGAAGTGTCAGGATATGACTCTTTTTCCCCTTTGTCACCTCTCACCCTTGAGAGCTGGAGCAGTTGTTATCAGCCTCAGCAGTAAATAATCATCAATGAACACTTGCACTGTTATTTCATTCATTTCTGTGACTGATTGTGTCACTGAATGTGATTTTCTTTGTTGCAATTTATGCATGTAGATACATGGCTGAGGTTGTTTCACATTGATGTTATACAGTATGTTGGTCACTTACTAATATTGTCAACAGTCAAGATGAAAAGGTGTGACCAAAACATGGAAAATTAAGGTCTAAAATATGGGCATACTCTAAAATTGGCTGATTAATCATCATGAGGTAAAAGATGAGGAGGTATAGATAGAATAAACACTTTAAAGTAATTGCTCCTTATACTGAAATGACAGTGTAAAAATAAATAGATGCAAGCTACATGGATTAAACAGAGATATTCCATAGGGCGACTGTCTTGTCCAGAAGTGAAGTAAATGTGAAAAGTTAATAAAGATTCAGTAACACTTAAATATAAAGACTGTTCACTGCAGCCACATTAATTTGATATGTATCAGACCTCAGATTTAATTAATAAAATGTTTGGAAATCATAATAAAAGTAGAGAATATACATTCACTGTCAAGGTGAGAATGTAGCATTACGATGATGTGGTATGTGTGTGGAGTGTGTGAAAGCAGATTATAAACAGAAATGCAAATGGTTGGTCTGAATTCACTGACATTAGCCTCTGTCGAATGAAATGTGCTGTCATATGACCTTAGCTACCCTGTCAAGGCTGTCCTTTGCCCTTACAATCAGCTTGCCACTGTGACTATTCCACCTCAGTTATTTCCCAACACTATGTCGAGTCCTCCCGGTGTGAATGTCGTCTTCGCTGACTAGTCAGGATTGAATGATGACGGAGGAAATGCAAACAGGTTGAGCTGTAAGTAGGTGTAAGAGCAATGACTCAACCAGATTTAGCCACCAATGACGGTACAACTGGCACACTGCTTTCATTCGTTACAGAATACATCTTTCCTTTTTTGTCCCAGAATAACTCTGATTGTGTATCATTCCAGATGACTCAGATCAGTTTTAAACATACAGCCTCAATACAGATGGGATTAAGATTATTGTAAGACTTGATATAAAACATGAGTGGTTATGAAGCTACTTCTGTTCTATTTCATTGCATCTTCATTATGATACCTGGTTTTGGCCAGGATATGTTGTGGAAGCAAAGATGGTATGACTTGGTCTTCATTTCATATGACATGCTATCCTTACCTGGTGTGGAGAAACCCATTTTCTTAAACTGTAAGTTATTTTCTTAAAAATAATGGTAATTGTCTCGAAAAGTGGACAAATTGTTGACATTTACTTCTAAATTAGCTGTGCAACAGTTTCTTTAAAGTAAGAAATAAAAATAGCACTGTGAAATGAGTCATTAGACTACAGTTCTACTGACTAATGTTAAATCCATTTTAGGGAATAATAGTTCAGATGATATTGTGTATCATCAAATATTTGTAATATTTGTGCCAAGAGAATTATACTAAAAACTTAAAACCTACTTTTTAATTTGCATTAACCAGCTTTACAATTTGTTGCTTTTCTTTATTTTTTATACATCACATTGGGCCTTTGGGAAGATGTAATTAGTAAAGTATATGATTTTCACTTTCTGACATTAGAGAGAACAGAGAACAGTGGCCACTGTCAGCCCATCAACCTTTGATTGCTGATACATTTGTGCAGGTATTTGCTTCTGCTAAATATACATAGCAAAACTCTTCACTGTCAAAACAGTAATATCAAAGTTCATACTCAACTTCAACTTTCTTTCCTTAGACAACACAATGTTAATTGTGTTCTCCAAATGTTAATTTCCACTTCACTTTATCGACGGCATCCACTTCGGCATACTAATGTGTAACCTGGGGCACGCCGACGGGCTCATAAATGTCACAAAATGTGCAGTCAGGGCCAACAGGGCAGAAAATGAATTGTCTTTCAGGTATAAGCTGAAGGCCCCTCACCAGACAGAATCATAATGAATTATCAAGTAGAGATTCACTGTCTTGCTCAAGGACACTACAACAACACATGTTGGCTCTTAAACAGGATTAATTGGTGACCTTTTAGCTGCAGGGTGTTCACGAGCTGTTAGGTCTGCAGTATCTTCACGTGGCCACACTCCTAGGCTGCAAGTAGTGACAAAGAAAACTGTGATATGGACCAGTGGTCAACTTGAAACAGGAACGGCCTGCTTCGAAAGCACTTCTTATATGGAGATGGTGAAAAATTACACCCGTTGCTATGGAGCCCATCTGCTTTCCAGGGATAATGGCATAAAGGGTTCCCCACTAGGTTATCAGAGGAGGGGAGAGGAGCCACCGAAACAGAAAAGCTGAGTGTTACCTAACCAATCTCATGTTAGCAAGAGACACAACAGCATGTACAGATCATCACTTCACGATCTCAAGGGAGGAGGGTTAGTGAAAGCTAATGTCGTAGTGTTTAATGCATATGTCAGCATGAGCTGACCTGCATATGTCAGTTGTTGTGTGGATGTTGCTTTTATCAGTTTGCATTACTTAATAGAGACCATTTAATACCACTGCAGGGGAAATGATTTCCCAGTGAAATTAATGGCTGCTGATGGATTCTGCCTGTTAAGTTCCCCTGTGCATAACCCTCAGATAACCACCATTGAATTGTGGATCATCTTTTATTTATTTATCTGTTTGTTTATTTATTTATTTTTATTTTCGAGGAATGAAAATAAAAATACACCAAAACATACCATTGAAATATTTCAGTTTATTGACATTTTTTGTGGTCTAGTAGTTTCAATGTTAATAATATAATAATATAATAATAATGTTTTCCTACATGAATCACAATTTTAATAGGTGAATCTTCATCAAAATAAAAATATTCCAACACAAGCTACCACAGAAAGCTACAAGTCATTGTAACTCATTTCTACAGAGCTTTAGAAGATGATTATACTGCTTTTGATGTCTCTAATGAAATTCCTGTTTAAGAAATCAGTACAGTGGGATTTATGGAACTAAAAATATAATGATTGCATTGGAGCTATGAGTATGCCTCCCATTTCCCCTCCTTAGTTTCATGTCTACCTCATTAGATTGGATGTACATTTGCCTTCAGTTCCTGAGAAATCAGTGTTACTGTCACTTCATCTTGCTTTGATCACCATTTCTATAGTCAATAGTGCTTTTGCTAAGAGTCCAAGCGGCCACGTACCCTCCTTGAGATGTCGGAAAAAGAGTTAGTGATTGTAAAAGGTAAAGTTGAGTGTCTAGTGGCTGGGACAGTGATTTATTTTTATTGTGGTTTAGTGAAAAGTTGACAGAGGAAACACAAAGCAGCGTGCGCCCTTCCTCCATACTGTCAGCCAAAGACAATCTCAGTGGTCCAGGGGGACACTATTCATTCTCTAAGTTTGTTTTTCACATTCTCTAAGTTTGTTTTCATTAGGGCTGTTAGCCAGTAACAATTAGTCAGGACGCTGGAGACTGCTTTCAGACAAATGACAGGCGGAAGACAAGCTAAAAAAAAACTCTTACCACTTTTGGGAAGGAGCTCATACTGTAATAGGGAGTAGCTTAAATCCTTTTTTATGTGGTAGGTCATAGTATATTGGTTTATGAAGGCTGCTAATATACTGCACACAGATTGAGCATGTATCAAAGCAGATTTTTAGGTCTTTTCAGTCTGACATTTAAATGTGTTTTGGGGGGAAAACATTGTATTGATCATGCTGTAACAACTACAAAATGAAACCATCATGGCAACTGTGCCACCTGGTTTTAGTGATACAGATGAAATCCTTGAAAAGTGGACACTGCCCCTTTGATAGTTTCTGCAATCAAAACTTCTGTGTTCTTTCAACTTTCAACTGTACTGTAGTTTCTTTGTCATGAAGTGATGGCATTTTAGGTGTAGGAGTCCCAAAGCATATACTCACCTCCACTAATCAAAAGTAATGTTTGGCAGGGAAGTTTGTCTCTGCTCAGCTGGAGACTGAGGTAATAATCCAATTGACTCAAATTTTGAGTTATGATTGTGTATCTAGCTTGAGACAAGCATATACTCTCTTCTAAGGAGGTTTTTAAGGAATTGTTCAGTACAGTTCAGTGGGAGACATTATTATTTGCCTCCTTTTCCACAGGTAGATATTAATGTCATGTCTGTGTCTTAAGCATGGACCTGTAGCCAGCAGCTTAGTATAAAGAATAGGAGCAGGATACATCTAGCTTTGGCTGTATTCTGTCTGTACACAAACATTAATGAAAAAACGACAATTTGAGGTTTTAGGGAGAGTTATGTTCTGTAGGTATTTCTTAGTGAAGAACAGCTGTCTGCAGTGATTTTGCAGAGTGCCTCAAAACTGGTATTGATCTTGTCATCTAACTTTGGGAAGAAAGTGAATAGGCATATTTCCAAAATGTTTTACCATTTCCTTAAATTTTTTTTCCATTCACATTCACACATTATTTTAGTGTGACCACTGGATCACTGTTTTGGTTGTTCAGACCAGTGGTCAGCAGAGTAAACACAAATGCTTTAGTTTTTAAAATCAAATATTTTGTCTGGTCTTCTAACCATTATGATTTCTTTGGAATTGTGATGTTACAAATGATGACTCTGCCACCATTTATGTCCCCATATTACAAATGCTGTGCACATCTTGCACTGGACCTTTTATTTTATGCAGCAAAACTTTCAGCCTGACATACATCATAGAATTGTTCAAAACTAGACACATATGGTATCTGTGATGTAAAGGCATATTCATTTAAAAAAAGTTTGCTGCCTTCTTGCTGTCTTTGTGTTTGCCCATGGCGAGTATAAGACTCATGCAGAATTGACAGTGTTTACTTTTTTCCAGGCAGACCAGTCGCCCATGGCAGAAACAGGTCAGGCGTTTCTTGGAAACTGCTGTTGCTGTCTGCTTGATAAACTTGTTTGTTGATTTTACTTGGGATGTGATGTTTAATGGTGCTTTGATACTCTGTTATGCTTTCATAGAATGCATTTGTCACTGCCTTCCTCCCTGCAAAAAAACAATAAATGAAACTCAAGACCGCAGCTTAGGTAGCTTTGATATAAATTATCAAAAAGATCTGAAAATTTAAAACATTTTAAATTAAATTACCTTAAAGCTATTCATTGTAAATGCATGTAGAGACTTCATTTGTACATTATTAATCGACAGATGCGAAGTGCTGACTTTCACTCTTATCTTTCAATAGGCCTAATTACTTTTGAAATAAAGAGAGGCAACAGTATTTAATATGATTCAGAAAATTTGAAAAATAGAGGAACCAGTTCTGCATGCTCCATTATTTAACAATGTATGCTAAAGGATAACGCAACAAATTGTTCCGTGAAACCCTCAGTAAATGCCATTGCCTGCCCTCTTCATTTTAAGGCACCTGCAATCAATCAGTCAAATTAAAGCACACAACCAAAATTGTTGTTTGTTGTTTTTAAAGTAATTTTTTCCCTTTGATGGGACAGTTTGTGTAGCACCAAGATCGGACTACACAACATTAGCCAGATCTGACAGACATGAGTAATCACGTGTAGGGGTGGGTGATATGGTCAAAACCCTCTATAACGGTATATTGTAATTTTATATCACGTTAACAGTGTTAAGATACAGTGACTATTCTGTAAGTTCAATTAAGAAATTAAAATATTAAATTAAATTAAATTAAAATAACCAGACCATACTGTACTTCATCACATTTGATTATTTTCTTAATTTATTTGGAACTTCCATACAAACAAAAACAACTGCCTCACATGAGACAACATTTAACTTAAAAACAAAACACTCAAATATGAAAACTAACGATCGTTCAAAATGCAAGCTTTCATGTTCCAAATGAGAACAATAATTTCAAGTGTTACAGGTTTTAAGATTTACAGGTACAAATAAATACCAGCCTGGTTGGGATGCTTCCTGTTCTGTGGCAAACCAGCTGAGAGGTGCGCAGCTGCCACAAGCTGTCACTCTCACGTCACGGCAAGCGTTCATGCTGCCCAAACGTTACACACCACGTTACCATATGAGCCAGCTAAATTTTGTGACATTGCACAAAGTCATGCAAGAATAACTCCCATCATGGTGTTGCCAAATTTCTACTGGTGGACATATTTCTACTGTTGCACAATATATACAATCGCACCACCCAACCCTAGTCAGGTCTCCCATTTGCTCATTTTATACCTTTAAGTGTGTCATGGGTTGTGGGTTGTGGGTTGTCAGATGATTTTAAGATTACATTTCAGATATAAGATGTGATAGGGAACTTTGCTTTTGTTGATTTGTTAGCAAAGTGTTGAGCTTGCAGATTGCAAACACCTTGTCTCTCTCTCCTGTTTCACGCATGTAGGAGAACATTTGGTGGCTGCAAAAGTAGCGAAAAAACTTGCAAAGCATATTTCTAGAGCCAGTGTTTGTTTTTGTACATTTGTCCATTTGTCCGTATAACAATTTTGGTTGTGCAACCTAGTGTAGAAAGAGGATCCACACCCTCTGTACATATAAATAGCTCATTCTAAGGTAATTAAAAACACAACAATCCTGAGGTGATTATAAACTAATGAAAACATACTAATGAATATCAGATTACATTTTGGACACATTCTGCCAATAAATTCCTGTAAATCTTATACACCGGACCTTTAAACTGCAAACTTCCCATTCAGCCTGTAACAATTAATTATGAATTCCATGAATACCAGATAAACAGGGAATGAAATATATTAATGAGTCACCAGACACTATTTGTGATGTGAGGCATTTCTTTTATTATCTCTCCAGTGGCATCCCACTCACAAGAGAGGGAGTGAATTGTATCCAAATGGCACAAGCATCTTAGCATCAGCTAGCATTGATGCCTCACAGCATGGCTACTGTGGTGTCTGCATTCTCATCCGGTCCCATTTCATACCACAATTCCTGTTTTTGCCCTTGACCAAGGCATTGTCTTCAAAATGGAGCCAGTCCCATGGTACTGCACTGCGACATTCATTACCTCTAAATCAAAATGGTAGGTCTAAGGATTATTGGGGATTAAGAAGTTTAATTTAACTAATTAAACCCAGCCCGTAGTTGAGAAATTCAAGTTTTTTACTTCAGTTGGTAATAAATGGAAATGACTTTCTGTTTGTGTAATGGGCACAGGATGATTCAAGGAAGGGGAAGCCTTAACTTCAACCTAATCTCAACCGAGCTCATTGTTATTATTTGCAATTAAGTTGTATTTTTACTTAGTATTTTTGACTGCAGTAGTGTGGGTTGTGGGGTGGTGTGCAGTGTATTCCTGCAAAGCATATATGCAAAATATGATTCCTGATCCATATGGCTTCAAATCAGCAATAGCTTGGTGAGCACTAGGGGAGATGAGTAATACACTTCTTGTCCATGTTAAAACAATGCCCACTGATTCAGTCGAGGTACAGCAGATCACAGAAATGAATACAGTTGCTCTTGAAACATGGATGAATTACCAAACAATACTCAGTGAATAGAAGAGAGATTTGTATCCCTGCCCTTGTACTGACCTCACCCTTGTTTGAGGCTGAAGTGTGAGTCCTATTTCATTTGTTTAACTGCTCCTTGAGTGTGGTAGAATAGAAGGAAAATTACACTTTGCCCTTGTTGACACAAAATTTCAAGATAAAATAGATGCATTCAGATTGCATTATCATGCAATGATCCCAACTGGATTTCAGATCAGGTCTCTCCATCTCTTTATTTTGTTGCTGTGGCTGCATACAGAATATCCCTGACAATGTCCGTGAACGTTCTCATTTGTCCAGGTCATAGTAATCTCAGGAAAGATTGAATTGAAAGCAACTGGACTTGTTCATTATGACTCTAACGACCGTCACTCATACCTGGTTTCGGGTGACTCCCAGGACTAACGACTCCTAACGACTGTCGCTAGAACTGAATAGAGCACTAATGAATTTGAACACATCCATAGAGGTTAAATACCTGGGTTCCCACCACTTAGTTAGACTAGCTCAGACTAGTCTGACAGGCATGAACTGATGAAGCTTCTTGGATGAGAGGCGAAACGTCTTCAGAAAAGACTTTTGAACAAGTCCAGTTGCTTTTGATTCAATCTTTCCTGAGATCCCTGACAATGCCACATACAGTATACAGTAAATAACAATATTACTTCTTTAAATTTTTACTCTGTAAAAATCAAACAATAAAACATACAAAATACAAAAGCATAGTGCAGTAAATGTTGGCACAGTTAAAAATAGGACTTAATAAACTATGCATATGTTATGGTGCAGACTAGAGGCCTTTTTTGTGCTTGAGTCTTTTGTGGGACCAGGGGCAGTTCCATAGCCTTAATGATAAGACAATTGTTGGGTGCCTAAAAACAGTCAGCTATACAGTCTACAGTATACAGCACATACAGAAAGAAGGCAATACTATGGATGGCACATTAACAATATTCTGTGAGTGCACCATTTGGTAGTGTGAGCCACATCAGCTATTTATTTAAATGCTGCTATTTTGGAGATACTTGCAACTTAAGCTGCTGATTTCTTGTTGGCAACAGCTTAGTCACCTTCATCCCTCCCTGTGTCCCCCTCCTTGCCACCTCATACAGAAACAATAAATCTGTAATATCTGTAATTGCTTTAGTTTGACCGGTAATATGAGAAGCAAAGACAACAGATCCATTCCAGCAGCAAACAGGAGGCGGTAGGCATAATGACTCTGATTCATCACATTGGAGCAGATCTGTCGGTGTGTTGAGTCAAGGGGTATCTCTGTGCCGATTACTCAGACACAAGCACCGAATGGGAATCGTCTTCCTGTATGAGCAGTAAAGTCTGACCATCTTGCAGGGAAACATTGCAAACAGTCGTTTCCCTGTTGCTGTTAGAAACATAACAGTGTTACAGCAAGTTAATCATCATCATTGCTAAATTAACGAGGATACATCAGTTTAATTGTCAGAAACAAAAGAGATCATGGTGGAGACAATAAATAGCCTCTATCTCACATCTTGTTTTTTGTTGTTATGTAAAAAACATATTTTAGGACAAAATGGGTAAATTAACCAGGATATTGAATAGTTATGCTTAATTATGTAAAAAAAAAAAAAAGAATCACTCTTAATTCTGGAATAATTTCTAGTGAAATACTCTAACTTGTGACTTTGAGTAGTAGTTTGTGTTATGGCTATAATGTAGACCAGTGGTTCTCACATCTGGGGACCACTAGGGGTCTGTGGCACTCTGTCAGGGGGTCCATGAAAAGTTTTCAAATTCATTCATTTAAATGATCATGATATCAAAAGAGATATTTATTTTGTGTGTTTTTCTTTTACAAAAGGCGTCATTATTCAATGAATATGCTAATATTTTCAAATCTAAATCTAAAATAGTGCATAGATTACATTCTAAATCTAACAATCTAGAACTATTAACAAATGTATAAATCTTCCTACCACGGGTCAAGCATGTGTCACCCACACATCCCCCATTAATGGTGAAATCTTGCTCTCTCTACATAGGTTTTCTGTGTTGACATGGTGCAAATATTTTAAATGCATACATTTCTAATACATATCTCCTATGTTGTTCTATCACATATCTTAGTAGAAGTTTAAAAAAATATGCTACTTAACATTTACCAAGGTACATGCATTGAGAGAGTTTTAAAGGGGTCCTCGAAGAAAAAAAACAGAACCTCTGCAGGGCCAAAAAACAATAAAAATGGCCAAAAACGTAATAGTTATTGTAATAAGCATGAGTTAGACTTGTTGCATCTGTAAGTCCATTACAAATAAGTTGCATGCTGCAAAATCTAAAAGACAAACACAGTGATCCCCAATCTTGTCAGAAGTATATTTCTGCCCACAAAAAATACAGTGGAGTTTTAAAATGTTTAATGCAACACAACTAAGGTCTGTGTTACATATTGCACTCTGTACAGCCGAAATCTGTTATATTCACAAATTCATTACACAGTAGGTCTGTGATGCTTGCCTTGCACTAACAGCAATCAAATTGACAGCCCTTGCCTCAAGAGATTGTTATAATTTGATTAAAATAATAATTTGTGTTTTCATTTATTCCTAACGGAGTTAAAGCTACATTAGGCAAGATTTGTATGTCACATACACCCACTTAAACAGCCTAAATCTCAAGCTGGTGCTGTAAGGACAATGTTTGGCCATGTGTTGAGATGCTGTAGATACAATCGAATTAAATTCTGGCCTGACATACAGTATGAAGACCACTGCAAAATCTCCTATGCAGGCAAACAGGGACATTGAAACTTAGAGCAAAATGCCGATTCAGATACATGGTTGCTTTAGAGGAACTTTTTTGGCAGTTTTGCATATTGTGGCCCATTTGATTTATATGGCATTCAATCATTTCCCAAATTATATAGTATCAGCAACCTTTTATCCACTTCTGTGTCAAATTTTTCTTCTTATTTATCTTGTGAGCCTGATTTTTTTTTAACAGCATAACGTCTGATTCTTCAGAAGTTACCTTGTTAGTTCTTAATATTCAGGCTTTTCAAACTGTGCAATCAAATCTGTGCTTCTGTTTAATCAGTAAGCCTCTTTGCTGTTGTGTTTGCTAGAAATCATTCAGACATTTCTTGATGGAGGCTCAATCTACAGTTTCATATCAACTCATAGGTTGATAGCAAATTTAATGTATTTTCATTTTGTATATTGTTAAATTTCCTGACCAGATACAAATGTTAGGCTTCTGAGAATTACATTACATTGTGCACTTACTGTTAAGTCATGCAAGCCATGAGAAAACTACTATCAGTTTGCCTTTATTACTGGAAAACCAGTGTAAGACTTCTTAGTTCTAGCGGAGAAGCCAGTAGACATGTTCTGTTGTCAGCGTATCTGTTTCTTTCCAGCTGCAAGCTCTGCCAGACAAACAGCTTCACAGATGATAATTTCAGGTTCAGAACTTCTGATCTTTGCTAGCCTTCTCTGTCCCTGAACTCAGAAGCATTGTAAGAACAAACAATGTAAACATTTCATGAGCTCCCTTAGCTCATATAGCTAATAGAGAATATGGCTCCAGTTTCTAACCTTTTAGATAATGGCTGTTTGCATCATATGGGATTTCTCAGTCCTTGGCCACTTGAGGGAAGTCTCTCGCTTTTCTTTTCTCTTATTTGCACTTTCAGGTTTTCCGTTGTCACGCTGCACACATACACACTGCACGCACATACATTTTCCTGAAATCCTCATGATAGACCAACACCCAAAGACATTAGGTGGACCTTGTGAACATCACATGAAATGTACACACACAAAGCACAGTGATCCACAAAGAAGGAAGGATACCTACGTGACATAAATCTTCCTTAAGTCCCCTTTTCAGTGATCTCCTGACACTTGTTCAAATCACAAAGCCTGAAAAACACTGGGTGCGTTCCATTTAGCATTGCCAGCATGCCACATATTAAGTAGGGACGGAAGCGTGGAAAACTGTTTAACTGGAGTGCAAACAGCTGGTATGTTGAGTCCATCCGATGAATATCTCTCACATGATGATCTAACGGTGGCAGGTGGTGTAGCAGAAGCTGTTGTTATGCTCCTTGTTAAGGATGAGTTATACCAAGAGGTGTTTGGAAATGTTGAATATCAGGTTGGGCATCAGGTGTAGTAAATTGAAAAATAATTGGTTTTCTTATTGAATAGTTGACAGTTGCAATGATGGTCTTGTCATCATTTCCTATAATGTCATCAGTAAATGCAAAATGTTTCCTTTTCTGTTTTTGTTAATTGTACCATCTGTAATTTCCTGGTTTAAAGGCTTGCTTATAAGGGGTATAATAGTTTAGAACTGAGACAAATGTGACAAATTCCCACAGTCACAAATTTTAAAAAACTCTTAAATGACTTCTGAACAATGCAAAAACTGTTATGGGAGAAATATGTCCATTTGGGTGGATTTTCAACATAAAACGCCTAATGCTATTGCAAGCGAAGAATAAAAAAATATATTTATATGCACTGTGAATTACAGCCAGGATTCAATACAAAAACAAACTGGGCTGATAATCAATATTTAGTGTTGGATGCAGGGTTGCACTGCATAGCAGAAGGTGTGACTTACCAAACTAAACTTGGCAGTGATACTGTAGTTGTTGCCTACATCTTCTTTGCTGTTACATCTTTGGGCTGAAGTGTAATGAATGTTAAATAGCTTGTTGATATTGTTGAGTGTTGGGTCCCTCCCCATTTACTATATAGTGTCCTGTATTTATTACTTGCCATTTTATTTGAATGTCCAAATTCTGGATGTGAAAATGTATCAACTATATTGTATAGTGCACTCAAATATTCCAAAATGGAATAAAAAAGAAAGTGGCATATATATGCTCCACATTTTATAGATATTGATAAAAATTACCAGTGTGTGACCCACCATCTTTCACTGATGATGCAAAATGATGATGAGTAAGTGTCAAAAATCTCATTTTACCGCTAACTATTGAGTAAACAGTTTACTTTCTATCATAAAGGGAATAGGCCTCATTTGAAACATTATTCAGGCCACAAAATTAGCCTAATCTTTGGAAAGCTTGTGAGTGATGGCACACACAATGCAGTCTTTTATGTGTTTTCCATTTTTGTGTTTGTTTATATGACTTTTGTTTTCTTTATTTAGGCCAGCAGATTCCATTTTGTATGGTGAATTTAATTTGGAGGGAAAACCATGCTTGTAGGGCATAAACAGACACATCGTTTGGTGGTTTTGCGTCTCAGAAAGTGATGTGTGATTATCTCCACACATCACAGGGTGATCATCAGGAAGGGGATACAGAGCTCTGTCTCTTTCAGCTGTTAGAACTCAGCCCTTCAAGAATGAAATCATTATTCAGCAGGAATGCCATTTGAGTTTCAGCATTCAGAACAGACAAAGATCTGCATTATGTCCTTGCTTACTTTGTTGAGTACCTGCAGAATATTTTTTTCTTCAGTAAAGTGAAGCTGATTGATGTATTTGTAGTGTCTGCTGTTTTGTAATTGTGTGTAGATTTTGCAATGACAGTGTGATTCATGAAATGGACAAATTTGACTTCATCACCACATTTTGGAAAACAACTGTGCTTAGTTAACTAGTATGGTTTGGTTACTTTTATATTAAATAAAAGTTTTGGCCATTTTTTTGTTAAAAATTAAAACTCACTACACTGAAAATGAGATGAAGAAAGAAAACTTGATATTAGTTGGGAGCCGAGGTAAAGTGTTAATAGCCTTCACTGCAGTGTTTCTAGTGCATCTGTAATGGTTTAATATGGAATACAAACAGTGCTGATAAACTCATACCAGTTAACAAATATGATGAATGTATAAACCTTTGCCTGTTAATGTTACAGTTGTCAAGTGAAGAAAAATAGTACAAGCCTCCAAATGTCATGGTATTTCTTTTCTTTCAAGGGAGAGAAATTGCCGATGGAATAAAGATTGTTCTCCCAAAAGGCTGACAACCCCCTAATGTTCTGACCTTTTGGTGACAGTCTGCCTCAGAGTCTCACCCAGGGTCTCATCTAGAATGGGAAACAAAAGTGTGACCTTCTTGTTGAAACATTATCAATGAACCACTCTCCCTGGGACTGTCAAAAGGTTTGCTCATCCATGAGTTCCCCTTTGTTTTGGATTAGGCTAGCTCTTCCTCCCTGTGGTGACTTGTGAATGGATGCTTAACCTTTCCTGCAATTAATTTTCTGTGAATGTTACAGAGAACATATAATACAGTGTTGGCACTGACAAGATAAAAAATACCCAAAAAACCCTAGACAATTAGCTGAATAAACAAGATACCAGCACAGCACTGTAAAAGAAAACTGCCTCATTAATTTGGTAAGCAATGTTTGGATTTCCTTGTTGGATCCCGACAGCCCCAATGACAAGTTTAGTGGTTAGCTACCTTGTTTTTTTATTCACTTTCTCCTCATACAGATTACCTACTTCAACATAACTAGAACTTGGTAGATATTTTTTTGACATTTCATCCTGTCTACTGTACCTTTGTAAGACAAATTTCAAGGTGCAGTCCCTTGAAAACTTTGCCACATTGAGTCTAGTTTGACCACCTGTCAGTGCTACTGATGAGCAAACAAATAGTGTAAATGAAGCAGTGTAATGGGTGGTAACAGATGCAGATTGGACATGTGTAAATGAACACTCCTCAGCTTTAGTAACACATTCTGGTGCTACTTTCCTCACCATCCGGTGTTGAAACATTCTACCTCCCAGCAGTGAAGAACATATGCAGTATCTAAATAAAGATAGTGCCCTAAAGTGGCCCTTGTGCTAATAAAACCACAGCAAATCTAACAATTCCCAATGGGAAATTTATATTATTATTTATTATTCCAATATTGAAATTATAGTCGATAAATACTGTCTATAGAAATATTTGATTTGACAGATAATATCAAAGTATTTGATCTGAATTCTTAGGCAAAATGCTCTATAAAAGCCAAAGTATATTTGTCAAGTTTTTTTGATGTACTTTACTACAAAAAAAATAAATAAACATTTGCAGAGTCATAACTGATCTTTGTTTTGTTGTAATAGTGATGTCAGTCAGATTTGGTTTGATCAGAGCTGTGGAGTATTAAATTACCCTCAGGTGTATATAAACTGCAGGTTATATGAACTTCTTTTTAAAAATACAAAAATGAGAAATTATCTTTCTTATCAGTGTCAGCCATGAGAAGCAGGTATCATCTTTTATACTACCTGCAGAAGAAAAAAAAGATATCGTGCATCCTTTTTTGAGTGCTTACTATTGTACTGAAGGCTGTCTTTTCATAAGGGTGTTTTCCACATATAAAGAGTTTTATACTCTAAAGTATGCACACAAGCAAGACCTTTAAAAAGGATAGGAAGATAGACAATGACATAAACCATCATTGGTTAAACATGTGTTTTAAAATCCCTCTGTGAGTAAACACATGAAATCTCACAAATATTAAAATCTTTCTGCTGTGCCATTGAATCTCCCCCTGTGCCAAGCTCAGGGATGAGGTAGTCAAAGCCTTGTGAGCATTATCGATGAAGAGGTTTTCAGTGCAGGCCGTCCTTGTTCTTTTGGAGCCCTGCCTGTCTTTTCTCACCAGGTGATTTTGTTTTTGTGGAGCCACGTGTCGCTTGTTAGCTGAGTGGTGCTATAAAGCTGCCTGGGGGCTCTAAAGATGCTGGCAGGCGGAAGTCAATCTTTTATCTGTGGTTCTCTGATGGATGTCTTGACTGCCATGAAAAACAGCAGAGCAGCAATGTAAATTTGTGGTTAAATGTACGATAGGTTAAGAAAGAGAGATAAGAGAATTGAAACCATCTGCTTACTAAGGCAACAGAACATTACATTTACAAGTTGTATAGCTGTGCAGAAAAAGCATTTTTACACTTGTAGCACTGCCTTTGTATAGCAGAACTGCTGAGAGGCTGACAGACCATTAGGACAGTGGGTGTTAACATGGGTGCCATTTCTTGCAGAATTTGACTTGAGTACAATAACTTTTACAATGCCTTTTCAATAAGGCAGGCCGACAAAGATCACACTCCTGTTGACAGGAACAGTAAATATATTGTAATATTTCATAGTGTAGGACAGAACAAAATGATGTTGTACACTCAGAGGTTGATTTGTTAAAACCTTACAAGCAGAATGGTATGAATGAGCCATAACAAAGAGAATTTGATTTAATAAAAAATAAAATAAAATAGGATTTTATGATTTTCATCTTTCGGGACACTCACTTAGGGTTGTTGCACTGATGGAAGTTCCCCTGAAGCCATTAGGTTGGCTCCACACCATGGCATATGGTATTAGCGACATACTAACTAAAAAACTCACAAGCTTAAAAGTTGTAAGATGTCTAACTTTCTTCGTTCTTTTTGTAATCAAATCACATCCTCTTTGCGTTTTCCTCAAAGCCTCTGTGACTGTTGACATTTGCTCCTTGTTAGTGTAAGCTGTGCTGCCACTGAATGTTTGCTGATAAAACCAAAGCAGTAACAATTTCTTATATACTGTAAAGAACTCGATGTTTACTGAACAAACTAAATGCCATGTAGGATTCTTTCTTTATTGTTGCCTTTGTTCTGATTGTTTCTTTCACAAGCAGATTGAACTTAATAGAGTAAAAACACTTCGAACTGTTAACTTCTCTTGCTAAAACCTTTTATAATGGGGTTCCTCAAGGAATCCTTTTGAGTCTTCTCATGATTGAAATGTGACAAAACCCTAAGAGCTTATAAAAGCCTTGTCAGTATTTATAGACAGTGATATAATCAATGATACGATAATGACATTAACAATAGCAACACTCTTCTTCATCACTTATGTTTCAGTTCAACTTTTATTTTCACCTGGACTATTATCTTAACATCTGCAGTGTTTAACTAAACAAGCTCCATGGCTGCAGCCCAGGCGCATGTCACCAAGCGGAGGTAGAGCCTTAGCAGATGTCCTGTTTGAATAACAACATAATGTTTGCCATTGAGGAGCTCCCAGTTGCCTAGGAGATGCAGCAGACCCTGACAGACAGCTCGATCTGATGCTGTGTGATGAAAGATGTGATGGTTGAGTCTTTTTCTTGCGGACAGTCTGGCCCGGTCATTCATCATCAGCGTCACCTCACATTACCCGAAAGTTAAGGTCGGATAAACCGGAAGGAGAGCATGACACATTGACAGGCCTTGTTGTAAGAGGCACTAGTTAAGTAAAGTATATCACAGTTTTGGACAGTTTTATTATACTTTTTTGCAAAGTATAGGCTGTCATGACTTTCACAAACTACTGGCATTTGTTGAACCTTTTGCCAGCATACAAAATGATAGCTCCTCAACCTGAACAGCACTGAAACGACAATACTGAGAAACACTGGGGAAGCCCTTATACATAAGGAAGGCGCTTATATGTGATAGATGCGTGTCCTGTTGTGGACTGCAGAAAGATGAGTTGCACATGGCTGATAGAAGTGACTGAGAATATGTACTTATCTGTGATCTGTCTGTGGTATTTATGGGCAAGACAGAAAAATATGACTAGTATATTTCCTCTAGTGCTTTTAACATAATTGTTGTGTTTCAGTAACTCATTTAAAGCTGCAGGGATAAAGGATAACATTAATGTCAGTTGTTATAGCCTAATGTTTGACATCACACGTGCCATATTACTCTGGACCACAGTTCTGTTTTGCCCAAACTCATTGTCTGTATTTAGCATATATTGCCATGGTTGTCATGAACTGTTCCCCCTATCACACCTTTTTTTTTCCTTTGCACTTTCAGTTTGGGCGCAGATGATTTGGCCTCTTTGGATCTCATTCTCATGTTTCTTTGAAACCATCATATAAAGGTGCTGCCAGACCATTTTATAGTAGCAGCATGGTAGTATAGTATAATGTCAACTTTACCTCATAGATCCTCAGAGCACACTCAGTCTTAATGAGGAAATATTGTGAAGCAATAGAAAGATTTTGTCTACATCACTGTATCGACACTAAACATTCAGTGTTGTGTTTTTTGTGGTATTTTATCTTTAGCATCATAATTACCTGCCAGCACTTAACACTGATAAACTAAAATCTGATGAATGAGTCATTTTGAATAAACAGCAACCTTAAGCAACAACTGTCCTAAATTAATGAATGACTAATCCTTAATTTGAATATATTCAGCACAATATGTGTGTATAACAAACCTAATCCATCTAAAAATAGTAGTGCTGAGACTGAAGGTATGAAAGACTAAAAAACATTTACTATTTTTAATTTAGTGTTCAATGTTAACATTCTGTTGTGTTATTTTCATTCACACAGGGAATCAGTTAGAGACCAATAATACACTTAGTTGATGCTCCACAACTAGCCATTCAAGCAAAGATGTGGCGTTTGAACATAGACACTGACAGATATAAATGGGGGGTTGTGATCTGTGGTCATTTGATCAGCAGGAATGTGTTGAAACCCTGGTGAGAGTCTCTATGACATAGGATGCTGGCTGTAATCCCAGCTCTTGGCCTTTTCCATAGGAAGTTGTCCAGAATGAGCCTCTTCATGTTCCTGGCTCTTTCTCCCCAGGAGCTGGCTGGGACTTGATGACTCCATCTGGACATGCTTACCATACTGCTCTGTGCATCTCTCTTCGCTCTGTAATCTTATCTGATTTTCCCCTTTTACCTTTGCATTACAATTTATGCATGTAACAGTCATACTGAGCAACTTAATAGCAGTTTATCAGCAGATTAATCTGAAATCCTAAGATTAGTTGAATCACAAATGGAAGACATGCAATAAGTGCACACAGTAGATGGAGCAAATTGTCACTTTTCTGTATTAATATTATGAGAAAAAAAATTATACAATGATTTAAGTATAAATCTGGTGAAATTCTTGGTGAAATTGTCCTTCTGGTAACAAATCACATGAGAGGACCAAACCCAACCATGAATAGGTCCCACTAATAAATATTTTCTGTTGACATCGATTATTCCTGCATTGTTGTTCTGACTATAACAAATCAAACAGATACTCTGTTGCAGTTGAAGGGATATCGATAGTCAGTGTATTAACTACAGTAAATGGTTGGCACAACACCAGTTTGTAGAAGCTGCAGGAGTACCACTGTAGGAAGCTAAGTAATAAACTGCTGTAGACAGTGGTCCAACCAAAACAATCAGTATCGGTTTAAATTTTCGCTGTATTTAGAATATCTTCACAGCTTTACCCTGCCATCAGACAGAATTTTCTGACGGGAAACCTGACAAACTCCTTAAAAGAAAAACAGTCATTTTACCTTGCAGTGTGTTTGGTGTTTAAGAGGTTAGTTCGGATTCACCAAAGTCCCACAAACAAACTAACCAATAGAGGCAGATCAGCAACTTGTGTTCTGTGAGTGACTAATGGTATGCCCCTGGTTGTCAGAGCCATGTACAGTGATGTAATGTCTGCACCAGAGGGCAACTATTTCAATCAACAGCTCAAGCGTGTGGCATTGAAATGAGGCATCGTAATCTGTGTTGTGATTCAGTCCAGATGTTTAGAAACTAAGGGTGGGAATCTCTTGGTACCACACAACTGGATTTGATTCCGATTCAGAGGGCTGTGATGCAATGCTGAGATGATTCTTGATGCAATATAATTTTAATGCATCAATGCATCAAAATTTTAAGCTTTTAAGCCAAGGGCTATCGATCAGATTGTATCCATCTGCAGTTGCTCACACTCAGCCATCCTCACCAAAGCTCAAGAAATAGCCTAGTTTAGAAGTTAACATCGTGTACATGTTACATTTAGGAGTGGGAATTCTTGATTCTCTTGAGTTTCCATGAAATAAAATATGAAACATAACTGGCAATTAACTGGTATGCACCCTTTTTATCCTAAAAAGTTGACTTCTAAAGGCTAATTTTCTAATTAGCCTTTAGAAAATTGATTTTTGACATTTATGAATTGATTCAGAATCTTCCATCTCTACATCACAATGCATCTAAGAATTAAGTATTTCTTCCACCGCAATAGGAATCACTGCCATATTGGTGTATTGGTACCCAGCCCTTTCGATAAGAACCCTATACATCCCCTCTTAAAATAATCTGAATTATCCCTTTATCACATCTGCATCAGGAATGAATGGACTGAGAGAAACAGAAATGATTAAAAGACAGACTGAAGACATTTTGGTATTTTCATTGTATTTGTTGACAGTGGCCAAAATCTAGCCTATTTTTCTATCTTATCCTTTTAGTGCTGTGGAGAGAGATTGGGCATGATCATTTAGTTTTTGACAATTTTTTTTTCTCACTGATTTCATCACATCGTATTACACTAGATGTCTTGAAGCTTATGACTGTGAAATGTTGACTGTGAGAAATCTAGGTTAAACTTTATATTAGGTATTGCACACTGTTTACAGTCACAGTGACCTCCAAAGAGAGGCAACAGGGGCAGCAAGAGAAAAACCTGCCAGTGGGAGCTAAAGAGAGTCTTGTTACTGTAAAGCAGCCATAAGAAGTATTTTTATCTGTTATCTTTCTATCTAAGTTTGAAGACATTGTGTATTCCTTGACTAAAACCAATATTAGTTCTATATACTGTATATTATGTAATATAGTCTGTATTATAATCTATTTTAAAAATCATATGTGCTTTTAACATATATTACACTGTAAGTGTAATTCTATTCTATGTGGTTATGGAAGAAATCATTGATATTTGGAACATACTGTACATCTTTTGATGATTTTTTTCACCCATGTAAAGTTAAAGGGAAGTTAAAGGTGTGTATGTGGTATCTGTGCTGGTACTCTTATGAAAGAGAGGGGTGAGTGTGCTTTGTGTTTTGGACATACTATGTAATATAATTTTCAAACTTATAGTGGTGCCCTTAATTTTAAATTGAGCCACGGCCTCACAAAATGTTTGTGTATGTCCCTACCTTTTAGAAACCTGCTCACTAATGAATGTTGAAATTTATAAATGCCACCCATAATGAAATTCTGCCCTGGAGGAAACATTAATGAGTAATACTGTGGATAAATGTTTGCAGTGAAAAGGCTGAATTTGATGGTTGGGCTGAAAAATTACTTTTCTTTGTGCAAGCAGCTGCAGGATTCTGAAATCAAGTTATTCTTCTGTACAAGTTACACTATGCAATTTTTCTCCGTGATGGAGTGAAAGTATTAGTTGTTCAGCCTTCCGTCCCTATCAATTTGTCAAGTTCCCACTCCAACACTTGTCAGTCACCTTGATGAACTATCATCAGGCATAAGACTGCCTACACACACAGTAATGTATTTAGTCTGAGCTGCACACAGTATCAATACATACTTAAATTAAAAAAAGAAAAGAGATGTGCTCTCCATGTTTAAGTATTGCAGTCAGCTGTAAACTTATGCATTTTGAAAGGCATGAAATTTTAACACTCGACATGGTGAGGAGGTGAAAGAACCATGGTGATGCTGCCATGAGGCTCAAAAACATTGCTCTTTCTTTTCAACAACATTGCGGTTGGCAACCTTTTTCCGACTTTGTAACTGGAGTGCTGATAACTCGGCTGTGACATCATTCCCAGCTCCGACTTCCGAGGTAAATGGAACGCAGCATCAGAAGAAGAAGTCAACTCAATAACCATGCCCAGTTCACTGCTGGCCTCACTTACTTGCCTCACTCATTTAAAATGGTTTACATCCTAAAACACTGAGAGTCACTTAAGAACTACAAGACAAATATGCTATTATTGTGAAAGAGGTGCATGATGCAGGTCCTTTTTTTGTTGTTTGCATCAGATTAAAGCTGCAGGAGGCAACAATTGAACATACACGTTGCAAAACTTCCAGTTCTCTCTCCGTGGTTTGTGTTACTTTGCTAAGCCACTCCAACCAAACCCACAAGCTCAAAATGTAGCAAGAATCGCCCCCTCCAGTGCTTTGTGGCCCAGTGTCCCAGGCTACAGAGGCAGCTGTAACAACAGCGGGCTGAGATGCTCGAACAGGCCTATTCAACTAACAACACTGTAAAAATTAGACATGGCGCTGAAGGTTCGAGTATTTGCTTATCAAAGCGTCAAACACCAAAATATGGCATTTGGGACAGCCCTAGTGATAAGATAGATATAGATAAATCTAAGGCATGTATTTTATCTTAATTGATTGTGAAAATCACCGATTCCAGAGTGAACTGACAAATTCACCCCCCACCCACCCCCCCCCAGGTGAAACCCAAGGTCCACACAATGGAAGGGTGGGCACTTGAGACACATGCCCCCTCTAGGTGTTAACGACCACACAATGGTTTAATACCTGAACTCCCAAACCAGTCAGTCAGAACTGAAGAAGCCTCTTGGATGAGAGGCGAAACGTCTTCAAGAACTCTATCAAGTCCAGTTGCCTACGACAAACTTTGCTACAATACCATGACCTGGATGACTGAGAACCTTCACAGACATGAACTGACAAGTAATTTTTTACTTTTCCAGCCACAACTAGTAAGGTCTGTAGCTACTCAGTGTAGCCATAATAATCTGGCCCTCAAACTCTCAGTAATTTTTGTGTTTTGAATAGCCCTGGTACACCACACACATGCCGCTGTCATCACGTCCCTTTGGAACTTATTGATAGGAGTGCCACGAGATTGAACATAATAGCCCAAAACACTATGTGGAGCCCAGACATGTTCATACTGATTTGTACTATACGCCGTATAGGGATTTTCTTCAGGATTTTCCAACACTGAATCAGGCTTTCACCATCTGCCCATCTGCATTTGTAGAACAGCCAAGGAACACCCTCCCTCTGAAATGACCCGTGATTGGCATACTCTCCCTGTCATGGGCTAGATTTTCTAAAGCCTGAAAACAGAGCCAGGAAGAGGTGCAGAATTTCTTCTCTCGACCACTTGAGACTACATATTTTCCCCAATAAAGCCAAAAAATAAACTGCCTTAATTAATTGAATAGCTGATCAAAAGAAAATTAGTTGCTAAATATTTTGATAATCAATTAATTAATAACATTAATCTGTACAGTAATTTTTAAGCAAAAATGCCAAACATTTGCTGGTTCAAGCTTCTAACATGTAATCATCATGGAATCAAATATCATTTATTGTAGTAAGGACTATTTAGGTTTTGGACTGTTGGTTGGACAAAAGAAGCAATTCTAAAGTGTCACTTTGGGATCTGAAGCCATAGCTTCAAATTTGGTCCTTGAAAATAAATTTTGGATATGTCATTGTTTCTGTGCTGAGCTGTTGCCTCTTCCTGGATCTACTTACATTCAAATAACTCCCAAATCTCCTGTTACGTACTGTCAAAGAGTATGTCTTTGTTGTCCCCTTCATTGCATCGCCACAAAGCACCTGAAGAGTCATTCATTATGGGAGCTTAACTGCTGAAAATACACACACTTTAGAAGGAAATCTCTTTTTTATTAAAAACATATCCTTGAGAGAGAAACTTTGAATAGGAGTTGCTGCTGGCTTAGGAAAAAATAAGTGTCGATTGAATGAAATTGAAATGTTGCTCTGTAGTTAGGTTGTTTCCTTCCCTTTTTATTAAAAGTCCTTCGATGAGTATGTGAGAGACGGTATGATGCAGTTACACCTACAGATATTAAAGCTTAATGGATAAAGCAGTGTGTATACTGTTAACTCCAAAGGCCTTTCAGGTGTCTAATGCAAGTTTGTGTCTTTTAAAATGAATTTCTGTGTGTGTGTGTGTGTGTGTGTGTGTGTGTGTGTGTGTTGTTGTGTGTGTGTGTGTGTGTGTGTGTGTTGCAACTCAACCAGCCCTGGTTGTGTGCCTGTTTGTGTCTGATCTGGTGTTGGTGGTAGGAGGAGGAAGGGTATATGACTCAGTCGAATAAATAGTTCCACATATCCTGGCATTAGTCATTTTGAGAAAAGACATGGGATTCAGCTCCTCGTCTTTTCTCCCCATTGACTCATAACGGCAACCATTTGATTGACTGGGCCCACGCTGTCTACACTTTTTTATGTTTTGAATTATTTCTCCCACTCAGTCAACCCCTCATTCAGTCACAGGCGCAATGGTAGCTGACGATGTGGACTATTTCCAGGGTTAGAGGTTCAAAACACACTATACTGGAGAAACAATTATGATGCTGTAAGATGCCTGAATGATGTCAGAATAAAAATGAATAAGCTGAATTTCCCCAAGTCATAACCCCTCAGGATAATTTGACATTTTGTACTCCTGAGTTCATATCATGCACGTTTTCCATCCAGGTTGTTTGCATCAGTGTGTGTGTGTGTGTCTGTTTGTGTGTGGGCACCATCTGCTGGTCACATTTGGCAGCACTTCATACAACAGCTGTGGTTTTGTTAGTGAGCTCATTGCTGTGACCCCTCCTGACCCCTCCTGAGTTAAATCAGTACTCTGGCAGCCAGCCCCTCTGGCTGAAGAGCCCTTCTATCTCATAACTTTAATGCTTCATTAAAATGGATGCAGAGTGACAAAGTGAATAATAAATGTTGGACTCATTTTATGATTTGCCATAAAGATGTTAATTCTCTTCAGATACTTTAAAAGGCAATGATTGTAGGTTTTAAGTATTTATCACATTACTCAACCTGGCATGACAAATTGCTATTAATAACAACGATTTGACCTATAGATATTTAACAAGAGCCTTAACATTTTCTGCTCTAAACACTTGGTGTGTGCAGCTCTCATGTTGCTATGATGGAAAGGACAAAGGAAAGAGCACTACCCACAGAAACTCAGACTTCATGAACATAAAACCATAGCATAAAGACATTGTAGTCACATTGTTTGATTGAACATCTTCATAAAAAGAAGGCTGAAAAGAGGTAAAAAGGGGATCTTGCATAAAGTAATTTAAACAGTTTGAATAATGGATGAAGCAGTTAAAAAGATTTGAAACTCAGCGAAACTATGATTTAACTATGATTTGCTCTATTATCTTGATCTATTTTCTGACGTGGGAGTTAAAATTAAAACTGTAAAACTGACAGGGATTGTTGATTTAACCAGCTATTACACAATCATGTGTTGTCAGATCACAACTACTGTCAAAACACGACTCAACATTAACCATGGCCCTATTGTGCCTGGCCACAAAAAGTTACCCTGTGGTCACCCCATATTTCATGTAGGTGGCCCCTTGTGGCCACCAAGTTTCATCTCCATAATGTGAGCTGTCACCAACACAATGTTACAGTTTCACAAACATGCAGATTCCTTTTAGTTCAACATTCTATAACAACAGGGAACAGCTAAGATGATGGGTATACTACGCCTACTCTAACTGCTAGCATGATCCTTACAGAAGAACTAGAAATACAAAAGATGGACTATGAGAAAAATGAACCAGCAACAACAATTTAGGAGTGAATAACGTGTGCTGCAGTACATTATGTGTACTGAGCTTAAAAATATTAGTGTCTAAATGTTCCAATATGAGAGTGATATTTGCTTTTGTCTGCTGCTATATTAAGTGCATCAGTCATAAACATCTGGACAAATACTCCTATCACCCATATGCAGCTGAAGCTGGACACACAGCCAACCACTATTAAACTTTATGATCTCTGAAGCCCTGAACTCATCCATAGTGTGAACCAGTCTATTTGATGTTTGATAGGAAGAGACAAGGAATGTTATGTGTGTGAGCTGTCAGAGTACAGACAGAATGAACAGTTATGAATGTGAGGCAGGAGCCACATGTATTTACCGGATGCTACTTATCAAGGGAAATGTTTAGGTACAAGCAGATTTAGGACTTCAGTTTGTGTGTTTTGGCAGAATTTACAAGGTTTTGTTTTGGGTAGAGGAGGTTTGGGTCACTGGCTGTCTGTGGGTCAAAGATGAAACTCCGCTTGATCTGTTTTTCCATCACCCCTCAGCTCCATTGGGAAAGGACTATTCACTTGAGATACCACTAAAAGTTTAAGTGACATTTCCAGGGTTCCTGTTATCTTTTATCTCAAGCGCGCTCTGTTTTTAGACAGAGAGGGGCCCCACTGACCAGCATCATGAAAATCTATCCAGCCTGCAGCCTTACAATGCAACACAGCTCTGGCATGTGTCTGCACAGGCAAACTGTAATCACTGGCTAATGTTTGTGCACTGGTGGGCTGAGGAAGGAAACAGATGTAAACTGGTGCACTTGGTGGTTGCCAGTTTACTCCTGCATGAAGAGAGTGCTGGACACAGAAAGTTCAGCCGTGGTACAAGCTAACAACGCTATAATTCAGGCCTCGCCATATTTAGGCAGGGCTCAGTGCTATGTAAACAGAACTTACTGCGGAGGGGAGGGCTCACTCCTGCACTCGTGTCTGTGTCCATCAACAGTGCTTGCAGATAGCTCTGTTGAGAAAGGTAATCAAGATTCTCAAGCTGTAAAGTAACAAAGGATCAGAAGAACTGAGAGACTCCCACAAGTGTCTCTGAGTATGAAGTACATCATTGCAAGACAGACTTTAGAGTTTTTATGATTTCCCCTGGAGAATGCTACTGCTTTGAGATGGACGACCTGGACTACCTGTCAGGACTGAGAGGGCTGCACAAGAGATCAGCGTAAGAGGTCAGGTTTTGTTAAACTCTTACTCGGCAGCATGAGTGAGGCCCTCTGCGAAAGCTCGGGGGAGGCTGGTTCCTTTCCACTCAGCAGCCCTCAGCCCATCCAGCTGAAACCGCGGTCAACGTCTAGCTCACCCTGTGGATCCCCGAGGATGTCCCCCTGTGGTTCTCCTCGAAACTCTCCCCGCCACTCTCCTCTGCTATTCCGCAAGCTCCTCATGAACCGTAGCATCGCCCTGCAGAGGCGCTTCACCTTGGCACACACACCCAGGTAGAGTTAATAATTAGAAGCCTTCTGTGGTCAGAATTTACAAGATTTTATCTAGAAAAGTTGTAGTTGTGCATGGATAGGATAGATTAAAATAGAAGGGTGAGATTCAGAAGTCATCTTCAGAGTCTTTTGACAGTATGACCCTGCTGAACTTGAATAAACTCTAGTACATGAATTTGTTGCAGGGCCTGATAGGTAATGGGGCAGCTTTTTCACGTCATCAAAATATGTGTCATGGGTTTGCTGTGGCAAAAAAAGACCCATTGTTTGATGAGAAGGTAACTGTGGGAAATCATGATTTTGTTGACGTCGAGACCGGTGTCATCTCAATGGACCTCGTTGTTCTTGCAATGAAAGAGAGTGTCTTGTTTTGTGCCTAAGGTGTTCAGCGTTGCATTCAGCGGGCCTAGCACAGGTCAAATAGTGAGGACAAAGGGTCCTGTTGCAGCAGATGGACTGCTTGTGTCTGACCTAAGGTTTCTGTTTAGCAGAGGCAAAGTTGAGTTCAGAGGGATTAGGGGCACCTCACTGCAGTAAACACAAGGCTGACACTCAATGCTGCAGCTTACTTATTCACTCATTTCTCATTGTTGAAAACAGGCAGCATGTGTCTCTATGTCAGAACAGATCAAGCTGATTAAAATATGTTGAGACAAACTTGTATTTCATGTGTCAAATAACATAAATGTAAAAAATATCCGCAGAACTCCAATATGTATTGTGATGAGTTGAGTATATTAGTGATTTAAGGACAGAATGTGTTAGTATAGATATCAGAGTGACTTTAGAAGATATTTTCTGATTTTTAAAATAGAAAGTAACCATGGCAGTGAGAGAAAACGCAGTGCTGGCGGGTAGTGACGTAGGAAATAGATTTTCCATGTACACAACCATGACCTGTGGGCCATTTGAGGAAACTTGGGGGAAGTGGCATAGAAGAAAATCACCCTGCTGTCTAAAGCCCTCATTTTTCAGTGTTGTCTGTGATCACACAGTGAAAACTATTTTAGGCTCAAGATAGTTTAAGTCTACAAGTATAGACCGATGTAAGCAACTGTTAAGGTAAATTATTTGTAGAAAAAATATTTAACAAGCTTGAAACACCATGTTGGTCTGTATTTGTAATATCACTCAAAATGTTGCCTTATAATCTGTGTGATCTGTATGGTTGCTGCTTTCATAAACAGCTGCTTCATCTTATAAGGGCTTTAATACTGAGGACAATGATGTGAAGATAGCTGTTGGAAACACTGTTATTTCTAAGTATGTCATGATGAGGCTGAGGAGATCTCTTTCAAGTGGCTGTAAACTATTTGTAACAGTAGTGATGTGTGTAGTGTTTTTCTCCTTTTTTGTGTGGTTTTAATTGTAACCCTCCTCATTATGGGTTTCACATACATACACACAAGTTACAGCTAAAGGCAAAACTAATCTATGTCAGAGGAATATTGAGACTATAATATGATGTAGTGTGGTATAGGCATTAGAATTATTTTGATTACATGTATAGTCTACCACAGCACCTTTGCTTCCTGTCATCATTCTTCAATAATCCAAATAATGCTCTAGCCCATGCAACCAGCACATTTCCTATTAAAATCTGATGAGAAAAGCTCCCCCTGGCAATCTAACTGACAGCCAGTGTTCAGAGAAAAGTAATTCAAGTAAACCAAATTTCACATGGTGTGCCACAGAGTAAATTCAAGCAATTATTTTAGAACTGGAAACTCCCTGGAGTGAAATTCAGTCAGACAACTCACGTTTTAGAATGTTTATTGCAGCAGCAGAGCATAGTTAGAGTGTGGTGTTTAGGCTTCGACCTCATCACTCTTTGCAGATTGTGTTTACATAGAAATATTTCAGAGTGATGAACACATACATTGGACCCCCTGTCAGAGCCTGCTGGTGGATGCTGGGGTGGTGGTGGGGCTGAATGAGCAGGCAGTGACACTGATGCAAGGCAGCAATGGTCTTGACAGGCAGAGGGAGAGATGGGAGGTTTTAGCAGTTTAAATAGACCGCCAGAAGGAAGGGTGTGTTTGGTATGTACTACAGAGAGTAAGGCATGCCACATGTGATTGTGGTGCGGCTCATAAAACATAATTCATCAGGTAAAGTTAACAGTTTGCCTTCATGTCTGTTTGCCTTTCAATATAGTATGCGGAGAAAACAGCTTGTTAGTCTGACTCCCCAAATGTGCACTGTGAGTATAAGCCTGCCATTTGACGGCAACTTCAGGCAGACAGCAACCTCCAAGCTAAAAATCTATAAGCTGAAAATGGCAAATTAGCACCTGAGTCGCTAACAGTATGAAAGTAAACAAGCTAGCAGCTGATACTTTTTCCTGTTAGCCATTTTAATACTAGGGCTCGCCTCTCCATGTGTAAATGTCCCACCAAATAAGTTACCCACTGACAATATTTTGCTGGGGCACCATCACTGCATCCTGGGCTTCACACTGCTCAAGACGATTGTGATTCGTTTAGCGAAATACAAATAAGACAGGATGTTATTTTTCCCTATGACAAAATGATCCTGTGCACTGTGGAGGTCTGGCTATGTGAGAATAACAGCTTGTAAACACGATGTGTGTGTTTACATCATCCATTATTACATTTTGGTGATGACATCTGCTGTCCACTTGTGTATTGTTTGAACTTCTCAGTCTTGACAGCTGCTCTGGCTTCAGGCTGTATCCATTATCCCTTCACCTCCCAAATGCACTCACACAACTCTTAATCCAGTCCAAATCAATACAGAATGAAGGGCACATGTGTTGCTCCACCTATGAGCTTTTTGGCTCACTGTTTTGTTATACTACCTGTGTCACTGGTCCTGTCTGTTGATTTAGTATGCTGATGGAGCCATCTGTACTGACCTGTGATATTGATGTTTTAGTACCGTGTGTGGTTTTAAATGAAACCAATTACCTTACCTCATTCTCCTGCTTGTGATACCTCAGGAACACCTGGAGGGAATTCCTTCAAATTTGGCACATACGTCCACTTGGATTCAAGAATGAACTGATTAGATTTTGGTGGTCAAAGGTCAAAGGTCACTGTGACCTCACAAAAAATTTTTTGGCTTTAACCCAACTCACTAATCATAATAAAATTTCACACAAATGTCGTGATGGCGCAAATGACAAATGAAGTGATGGCATTTTATATCCAAAAGGTTAGAGGTCGTCTTCGCTGTGACATCATAATGTTTTGCACATTTTTCTGGCCATTATTCAACACTAGAACTCAGGAACAGAAGGGGGGAGATTGTGACCATATTTCACATTTGGACTGATGCTGAATTGGTGACACTAATCTTGTGCACACCCTGAAACTGTGAGGACTGTAGACTTTCTGTGCTGCTGGGCTGAAGATGCAGTGTGTGTGAAGCATCCACAATTTTTTGGGGAATTTATAGCCACTTTGGAGCAACATTCGTATTAGAAGCATTGCACAGTGGTCGACCACAAGCTCACTGGTTTTGCTGACATTGAGCTTCAGGTGATTTTCATTGCACCATGTGACAAAGCTCTATCAGTTCTCTGTACTCCTCTGTAAAATAATCTCCAAGTGTAACACAGTGAAAACATTCATTTCAGTAAAAAATACACTTAATACCTTTAATTAAATTCCCTCAAAGTCTCCTTCACATACAGTATATTGTTTGAGTCTGGACAGACATAGATGTAAAATGCAACTTGAAAGCTCTTTTTTCTCTTACAATTAACAGGACAGTACAGTAGGGAAGTGACAGGGAAAATGGGTAGAAAGTGTTGTTCTATCAGGCCCTTAATTCAATTAATTTATTGTTACATTACCTCAGTGTATTGTTATTATTATGAGGTACTTCACGTAAATGCACCAACCACATGACAAATAAGCTATACCACATTTAGAAGATAATCATATATCTCTGTACAGCATCCTCTTTTTAGTTTGCATCCTCTTTTTAGTTTGCAGTGTTCATGTAGTGCTTAGGGAAGTGGTTGTGGTGGCTTTGACTGTTGCCATGCAACGAGTGTCCCTCTATCTGAAGCTGAAAACTTGAAGTGCTAGCAGCTAGAAACACAGGCTCTGCCCTCACTGCTGTCAATGGCCTGTCCTCCCTGCTGAAAGCAATGTGCAAATAAAAAAGATGGTAACACTGACGAAGTTGTCCTTGGCAAAACAGCAGATATATTTTAGGGGCCCTGTTTTGATAGGTCACTTTCATGGTTGATTCAATCTAAAGCTGGGTGTCGGTAGTAAAGCCAAATCTGTATTTTGGCTCGTATCTCTACTGGTGTGCCATTCATGCCCGTTATTTTGTCCCTCCGTAAAATTAAAGTGGAAATAGACATTGCATGTCTTTTCAATGCACATCATTACAATAGCTTATGCTTGTTCCCAGATTCAATATAAAATTGTGACGACTTTAATTTACCTCCTGAGTGAACATGCTTCTTTCCTCTCTTTTTTTCAAAGTGGTGCTGATAGTTTTTTGATGGAACTAGGCTCTGAGGACATGGAAAGTGATACAGTGTTGTGTCTGATTGTGTTCCCACGTCAGATAGTTCAACATGTTCAATAATTTTCCTTGAATTTGCTTGGGAAAGAGTTAAGACTTTATTTCAAGCATATCATTTTAACAGCTCTGTATTGGTGAGATCTCACTGCTGTCCCCTGTAGGTTAAAAAATTATTGTCCGCAGTCTGTTGTCAGGTTTCAGATGGTGGATGTGTATCTGTCATGTCACCTCTGAGTCAATACTTTATTGGTTGAAGTGCCGTCTTATGTTTTAGCTTCTAACGTACTATCACATAATGTGTGAAAAGTTAATGAATGTAGAGAAGTTGTGAAATTTATCTTCACACCCCTCTTCTACTATCTTTCTCACTCTGCCAGACTCTTTAAGTTGTAGTTAGGTTTTCCATTCTGACTTCAGTTTTTCATCTAGGGTTTTAAAAGTAGCAGGAACATCAAACTGTGGATCCCCAGGATGTACCCTCTTTATATGTACAGACAATTTTATAGTCTCTTGGGATTGGTTATTGTGCCAATATTCAGCTTTAAAGGATTTCAATTTTGGGTGGGCCACAGTAACTTTGGGTGGGCCTTTTAATGACAAAAGTTAACGCTGTTTCCAACTGGTAATCTCACTTTAACAAAAATGACTGATATCATGCTGTGGAGGGCGACTATTTCACCATGGCAGTTTGTATTTATTTCAAGTGGCACAGGATATCTCCTTATCTATATTTTCGCTATGGATCAAGTAGATCAATACATTTCTAGTACAGTGTCTATGCTGTGAAGGTAATCTGAAGACAATCAAGTCAGGCAGGAATATTTAGCTCTACCTCCCATATTGTCTACATTTTCTAGAAGTTCTAGTTCGATGAGAAATGCATTTGCAGGTATAAAATAAGACAATGATATGCTGATACACCTGTCATAATTTCATGCTGAACAACCGCCATTACGTTGTTGTTTGCGTGAGCGTAACATGTCTGGGGCAACGAATAATGGCCCATTGTGATTGGTCCAGACCTCACATGTGATAAAAGCAGAATAAATGTCTTTTTTTCAAACTTTTTTGTCTTACGGGTTTATTAAAATGCTTATTTTAATAATTAAAAATAAATGTTAAGAAACTATATGTTCTCCGAGTCATTTAAGGTGGGCCACTTGCACAAGTGGGTGGGCTCAGGCCCGTTAGGCCCACCCATAATGTTGCGTCTGGCTCTGGGAACTTATAATGGGCATGATTTCACTATTTTTTTCTCATTTCATAGACTAATTGATTAATTGAAAAAAAAATCTGCTGATTAATCTATAATGAAAATAATCATCAGCTGCAGCCCAATTTATGCCATTATGTGACACTGAAAAGCTCAACAAAAAGGTAAATATCAGTCTACTGTGTATACTTTTTGAAAGTGTGAGATTGTGTTTCTTTAGTACTTTTCTGAAACAGGTTTTGCTGTTCATCCTTACATGCCCTTCACCGCCCACCCACCCCCTTGCCACCCTGCCCAGCACCGACTCTAACAATATCCCCCTGTAATTATGTAGCTGCAGGGCAGCTGAAGGGGGGTGTTGGGTCAGGCGGCCCGTTGATTTCACGTGTCAAGCCAGCTCTGCCAGACACAAGAACACCCGCCAGCCACACAGTGGAGTCAGATCTCTCTTTAACAAGTTGGGACACACCAAAGTGTTCCTCTGTAACTTGTCTAAATGTAGGAGTATTTTCAGTCTCTCAGAGCAGCTTTGTCACTGTCTTGAATATCTGAAAATGTTGCTTAAAAAAGGACCAACCTGTAACTTGATACGCAAACTTTTAGGTTTAGTTCTTGGACATTCATCTTGCTGTTGGATATCCTGTACAAAACAAACTCTTGACAGATCCTGAGGACTTAGGGGGCTGTCCTCAGCTCCCAGAGCGACCTCAGGGGACTCTGCAAGCTCTCACACTGCTGAAGGAAGAGGTCAACCCATGCTGACGCTGCCCTGCAGTGTCACTGCTTTCAGCAACAAGTCAAACCTTCCCCTTTCCTGCAAACTGAGTGAGTCACTGACAGAGAAGTAGAGTAACAAAGCTACTTTAAAAGTTTTTAGACTTCTGTCCTGATCTTCTGTTTTACCCTGGGCTGTTTGCAGCAGTGCAGCTAAAAACCCTTTCAGGAATGTAGTCAATGTCACGATGTTTGTTGTTGTTACAGCAACAACAAACCAGTGAGAGAAGAGAGAGAACTGTGGAAAATCCTCCAATGCAGCTGATTCCTCAGTTACAACAGCTCCCTTTCTACTTCTACCTTCTGGAGAGACTGACTGAATATCACACTCCAGTCAGCCCTGTTGAGGCTTGCCTAGGACCTCAGTGGAAGAGCTCAACATTCCTCAACGGTTTTCCATGCATCCTGAGGCACAGAGGATTAATCAGATCTGTCCTCCATCTGACTCTTATCACTTTTGTTTTCGTCTCTCACCTGGGATCTCCTTGTGTTTTGGTTTATCACAGTGCAACACTTCGTGGAATCAATCCAGAACCACACGGTGGTTCATGGAAGAAGAGTAACAGACTGAGTTGTGGAGTTCAAGAATCTGCACAAGAGGCTTAATACAGATGCTCAGGTTATTTTCTTTACAGCTCAGAGTGTCTCATATGAGTCAGGAGCTCAAGGGACAATGAACAAAGACCTCCGATTGTCAAGGAAAGGGGCGCCACCACCGACTGGTTTCGGACACGGTCGGAGACACTCGTGCTTGGGGTATGTTCCTGCACTATGCATCCTGCATCTGTTCAGTGTTCATATTCATGAGAGGGAGTGTTCATATAAGCTGCAGAGTGCAGCTACACACATGCTTACAGACTTGGAGTGATAGTTTCGCTGTCCAGGCTGCAGCAATAGACAAGGTTATTTTTACACGGATCACACTGTACATTCTGTGATTTATTATGTTGCACTGATGATAGCTGTTACTGATTTTGCGGGTTTTTTTTTTTTTTTTCAGGAGTTACTTTTATGGTCTTACTTAACAGGATATGCTAGAGTGACGTGAGAAAGTAAGGAAGAGGGATAATTGGATTGTATTGAAAGTACCGAAGCCATAAAAGACTGTAATTCCCCAATAATGTGATCAAAAGCATCAACTGCAAATGTCAGCCTACAGAATTAAAAGGCTTGTCAGTCTAAAGTCGCACTGGTGTTTGCAAAGAAATCCAGTGAGCCAAATTAATGGATTTCTGCCCCCTCAGTGGTAGAAAATGGACCAAAAGACAGTGGAGCAACAGAACCGGTTGAGTTTACAGTAAAGCTTTCAAAACTCTTGTTTCTACTCACCCAGGCACGGTTGCTTCCTTGGTCTCAGTATCACTATTGTTTTTGTCTCATCTGCACAACATACTGTGAAATTTAGGTAATCACTGATGCGATGTTGGTGTCATATGAGATGGATGGTAGAGATGAGAAAGATTCACATGTTTATGACTTGCAAACATTCACATCATAAGACAACTAAAGGTGTTTGTATTGATGAAGAGTCAGTCTGGTAAGGAGGATTTTGACTGATACGAGGCACTCATTTTTGTTTGGTTTTACAGGCACTTATTTTTATTAAGTGCCAAGTTGTATGTAATGGAGATGTATCAGAAAGTTGAGTGAACCCTATTTACTAGTCGGAAACTAATTACAGGATAATTACAGTAAATTTGTAGCATGTATTCATTGTAGTGGAAGTAGAAAAAGCAGGTTAATGTAAATTGAGGACTGGAATGTGTTCATCAGAGTGATGAAACGTAACAGTAGAAGATGTGATGGGGAAATACACGCATTACACACAGGAACTTTCATAACGCATATATAGATAAGATTAATGCAAGTGTGTGACCTGTTGAAAGGGTTGTACAGGTTCATATAGTAGGATGTGAGTGTTGCTTAGTACCCTGAGCTTCGAGGCCAGTGTGTGTGTGTGTGTGTGTGATGGTTGCTGCTCTGTTTTTTCTGTTTGCTGGCATTTTACCCAATGGTTTTTGAGAGGAAGCTCGTTTTGTTTGTGGCAAGTTTCATTCAACAGACTTCCTGTTATTGCTGAAAGTCTTTCAGAGACATTTTTTTCAGCTTGATGACCCTGAGACAAAGACAAGCAGCTTAAAAGCACATGCAGCACAGTTTACATGTTTATTAGTACATGTACTTCATTTTGTGAGTAATAATGCATTCTTCTCTGACACTGTACATATGCATATGAGTGTGTTGTCATTTTGCCTGCTACATTATTGTCAGTTTGTGAGCAGAGGGAGTGTGTTGGTGGATAAATAGCTCTGCCTGTTGTTGCTGATCTATAATGAGGGACAGACTCGTGTTAAACTGATGACAAACAAACTGCCTTCTGTGTGTCTGTGCGTGTGTGTCATGTGTTTTTTTTTTTTGTGTGTGTGTGATGCTTGTGTGTTCATGCCTGTTCCTGTCCTCAATCCTGTTAAGCATTAAGCTGGGCAGGGATAGGTGGGCACCGCCCAGCCTCAACTCTGCTCTGCTGGGTCAGTGGTTGACTCAGCCTCCCATATCACATCCCAACATGACCACAAACACATGCCACACCTTCACTGCCATCACCCACAGCCAGAACCATGCAGTTAAAGAAGAGGGAAACTTAAAATAATAACTTACTTATCTTCTCTGACAAAACTGTCCTTGGTAAAGAAGTAGAATTTACTATATGTTGCTAGTAGCACCTGTGGCTGGTGTTTTTTGTGAATTTAAATAAAAACTTTAGAAACAAGAAGTTTGACCTTTGAAAAACACAAAAGCAATTACTGCTTCTTGAAATGGTGGAGTAGAATATTCTACCTGACAAAGGCAAAACCGCAAGGTATTAAAGGTCAACGTTGAAGTCTCCCTAAACATCAGGACATGGGGCATTTCTGATATGAAGTGCATCTCTATACCAATAATACTTTTGGTGAGACAGTGGACTTATCTTTAAGCATTTTTGTTATTTTCTCTGCCTCTGTTTAGGATTGAACATTCATGGTTTTTATACACTTGCCCAGTCGAATACAAATTGTTTTATTTATTGGCAGTTATCAAATAACAACAGACTAGTGGACCTAGTAACTAGCATTTTTGCAAACATTATATGCTGTGTTTATGGCTGGGTATCGGTACTCAGTACCTTTAAGGTATCATTTAAAATGACCCAGTGCCAAGTAGTATCAAAACTTTCCCAGTCAAATGATACCTGCGTTCAATCCTTTTGGTACCCAGAGTTAGAAAAATAACCATTGTATAGTTTTGCTTTCAACCAATCACTGCAAGCATTCTTCATAAAGAAGAACCTTCAAAAAAGGTATCAAATGAATAAAGCTTTTAGCCATATGGCTCAAAAGTATCAGTGCAACATTTTTATGGTAGTAGCCCTGACAGTACCCTGCTCACAATTCTTTCTAAATCCTACTTACTGTTATCTGATTTGCCCTAATCACCCAGGATTATATCAAATGTCAAACACATCATTGTCCCTGAAATCAAAGAAAACTATTGTTTTAAGTAGTCTTCTCTTGAATCTTGTCTGAACTGATATTCTTGTAAGTGACAAGCAACAGCAACCACCTGCCCAACCAGGGCCTTAACTTTCTCGTTCTTCTTGAAGTGAGCAACTTTTGGGTTTCCAGGTTGCTTGTGGTGTACAGTCTTATCTGGCAACATTGCATATCTGTTAAACATGTAAAAACAGACTGTTCTGTTGATGTTGAATTTCTATTTACTCAGGGGTAAGGGATATTGGAGGAATTTGGAAATGTTACTATGTAAGGATTTGGCAAGTTGTCAGAGGGACTTCCCTGAGTATGCCTCATGCTCCTGTGAACACATGACAGAAACATGTCAACCAGCTAGGTGTCGAACAGGCTTAAAGCGATATTCCACTCTTAGATAATCATCCACTCAATATGTACTCACCCCTATGCCGATGTGAGGATGGGTGAAGATCTTCAGTTCACAAAACAATCCTGGAGTTTCAGCAGAAAACAGGGTTGCAGCCAAATCCAGTACAATGGCAGTGAATGGAGATCAAATGTAAATGTAAAAAAAAAGAACACAAAACAAACCCAAAATGTCTCCATCCTGCTCGTGTGGTGTAGTCCAAGTATCTTTTGTGGTTAAAATTTAATTACAAAAGACGCCATTTACGCCATGTTTTTAGCCGAAATGTCAACTGTAGCATGTAGCAGGTAGGATGTAAACATGGCGTCGATCTCGCGATATTTTCACACGTACATCCATTAAGATATATACGAAGTCTTGCGAGATCGACGCCATGTTTACATGCTACAGTTGACATATTTCGGCTAAAAACATGGTGTAAATTGCGTCTTTTGTGGTTAAATTTTAATGTCGCGGCTCGCGGACACTTGGATTACACCACACGAGCAGGATGGAAACATTTTGTGTTTGTTTTGTGTTCTTTTTTTTTACATTTACATTTGATCTCCATTCACTGCCATTGTACTGGATTTGGCTGCAACCCTGTTTTCTGCTGAAACTCCAGGATTGTTTTGTGAACTGAAGATCTTCACCCATCCTCACATCGGCATAGCAGTGACTACATATTGAGTGGATTATGAGTCTGAGGTGGAGTATCCTTTTAAGACTCTCAGGTCACTCTAACTAAGGTAACCTGTCACATATTGGCTGCAACTTATCATCCAGTGCATTCCCAGTAAGGGACTTGTTCCTGACCAAGCAGAGCTGGAGCAATGTCGGGGGGTGGGGGGCAACAATAACACAAGAGACCCCCAAAATAAAACCCCGAGCTTGGAATAGTTCCCCAGCCCCGCCAGCCTGGCTGCACATGACACGTGAATGTGACATGTGTTTTTTGTTTCTCGTGTACACACACACACACACACACACACGCACACACCCTGCGCCCTACCACAGCCACCCGTCCCAAAATCCATATTGATTGTTCCACCAGAGAGTTGCTGTTGGTACTTTGAGGTCATTATTGGCCAAATTAGATACTGTGTTTTCCCAGCAGTGAAAAACCAGTCGAGAGAGGTTTAGGCTTGAATCAGTTTTAGGTTAAAATTTAGAACTGAAACATTTCTTAAATATCTCCTTCAGACTTTTCAATACCATCTTGTCAGTCCTGTCAGTTTAAAAAAACACTCAAGAAGATAGTAGTTGTAATGATATTGACCCTGTAAATTCTTGCAGTTTCTGTTGTTAACTGTGGTAATAAGTGCCTTGCCCTCTTGCCTTGCCTTGTTTCTGTGGTTGTCTTTAGAGTGTGTATTTGTGTGTTAGTTTTGCTCCTATATATGTGTGAGGATACATTCCTGTAGTTTCTAGACACAGAGCGACCTCTGCTGGATAGTCAGCCCAGCCTCAGCAGACTGAATCAGTAGCACTCTGACTTTACTCAAATAATGGCTAAATATCAACTTTCTCTGATAAATCCTGGATAAATTCAACTTTGTGTGAACTCAGTGAATGTGAATTAGGGTGTTGTTGGATGTGCTGAAGCATGTTTGGTCAGCTTATCTGGGACAAATAAAGATTAAAGCCAAAAAACAACAAAATGAACAGACACTACCCTCTGAAATAACACATTCTGATCAACTGCAGCTGCAGGTTGTGTGTTTTGTGGGAGGCACAGGAGGAGCAGCTTGACTTCAGACCTGCAGGAGGATATTAAGTTGTGAATATGAACTAAGCAGCAACCATCATGACTGACTGTTGAAGGTACTATATCATATAGCCACTACATGCTGGCTGAGTGACTCTGAGGCTAGATTAACACATCCATCATAAATGCTGCATTTGAATGAATTAAAATAATTAGAATAAAATAAATAATAGAATAAGCTTGTGAAGCTTATTCTATTATTTATTTTATTTTAATTATTTTAATTGCCTGATAAAATGGATCAGGCCTGAGGTCATGATGCTATAAATCAGACACGTGTAATAGGAAAAGTCATATTCCTCCTATTTGGTTAAAGGGAAGTTAAAATGAGCCACAGTAACAACCAATTGAATGGTAAGAAGTTAGTGCTCTGTCCACTCAGATCAGTGTGCCACTTTCTCCACAAGGTGGTGCAAGTCCCTGCTTTCAACAAATTCATTGCAGTAAATACAACATACATGTGCAGACAAAGTCTTGAATGGTTTTTAATATAGTCACAACCACCGTACTTGTCTATAAGAGACATTACTGTCTTTAATCTAAGAATTAATAGCTGTGAAACATAACTATTGGGATGGGTTCACTGTTTTGAGTTTAGACCAGTCATTCCCAGAGACTGGGTTATGACCCACAGGTGGGATTTCATTCTGGTCCACAAATAGAAAAGTGACTTTGGAAGAAATTCTGCAAATTTAAGATTTATGAGGCATTTTAAAAAGGTGTATTGTTTTACTGATCAAAGTAAAAAATGAACCCCTTTAATTCTGCCAAAATGCACTTAATTTGTGTCATCTATGAAGTAGGCTAAAATGTCCTATATTGTTTTCCTGATAAGAGGAAAGAAAACAATGAGATAACCTGTTAATTAAGACTATATGCATTTACTTCTCATCTATAAGGTTTTTAACATGTATATATGTGTTCAATAACTTCTCAAGATACTAAAGGATGGTGCAGAAATGGCAGTCAAATTAACTCTTATCTTATTGATAAGGTGTATTGTGAACTGGCTCGCAACTGTTTGTCTTTTTTTTTTTTTTTTTTTTTTTTTTTGTATATTATTCTTATTAATGATTTAATAATTTCATACAGACATACAAGCTACAACAAAAATCACTACCCAAAGCCCAACCAAAACAGCCACACACACACACACACACACACACGGGGGGGGGGGGGGGGGGGGGGGGGGGGGGGGGGGGGTCCTGACACCTGAAATCATCATAATCAGAGATTAATCACACAAAAGCACATAGCAATTTATATCTTCCATGTGTGATCATTAGGGACTACCCATCACAAATGAGAATATGCAAGAACGAAAGCAAAACAAACAAACAAACAAACAAAAAACACCCAGTTAATATATACAACCAGATGCAGTCCTCATTCAAATGCACTCATTGAGTCTAGATATTGCAGGAATGGACCCCAAGTTTCTTCCCATTTATGTGCACATTTTGGATGATTGAATCGCAGTTTTTCCATGTGAATAACATGAAACAAGTTCAGACAACCGGTTTCTGAAGCATGGTGGAGTCGATGTCTTCCAGTCTTTTAAAATGAGTTTTTTGGCTAGTACCATGCCCATCGAGAGAGCTGTTTGGATGTATGATGGAAGTGTTAAAGAGTCTTTGGAACATCCAAAAAGAGCCAAGTCCCTGTCAGGAGAGAGGGTCCTCTTATAAACCCCAGAGAAAAAGAAAAAAATTCTTGACCAAAATGGATAGATAAGTGAACAGCTCCAGAATAAGTGCAAAAGTGTACCATCGTTTGACTTGCATTTATCACAGACTGGAGAAACAGAGGGGTAAAATTTATGTAACATGACCTTAGAATAATAAAAACGGTGAATCACTTTGAACTGAATTAACCTATGTCTACTGTTTATTGAACACCTATGTATATGGGAAAGTGCAGCCTTCAATATTTTATCTGGTAACACATCATTAATTTCCTTATCCCAAGCTTTCTTAATACAATTAGCAGAATCAGACCTCCTAAACACATTTATAAATTTATTATTATTATTATATTTATTATTATTATTAATTTTTTATTATTATTATTATTATTATAATTTTATGTTTGTCATTTTTAAAAAGTGGATCCCCAGAAAAAAGTTTGGGAAACACTGGCAGACAGTACTAAAAAGCCGTTTGCTGTCATTTAGCCTATAGTTTTGTGTATCACAGAGAACTTGTGACTGACTGACCTGTCTCACCCAGTGTTGAACTGGGATTGACTCCATCTCACTACAGCCCTCTGAGAGGATAATGATTTAGGACTTGGGTTCAGACCTCAACAAGATACATTTCCTCAATAAAGGGAAACTCACATTGTAGTAAAACAAATCTTTATTGAACTGAAAATGGTCACAAGGAGTGCTCTTTGTTTAGTTTTATTGGTGCTATTTTACATTTGAGTGTGGTTGTAATGTGGATATACTGTTCATTTGTCAGAGGAAATAAAGTAAGAAAGGCTGACAGAAAACAGTCACTTTTTTCGAAGAATTACGTATATACTTATCTAACTTTACTGTGAGTTTGCTGTTTCCAGAAGTACAGAATTGATATCCAATATGATTGGATATCAAGATTCAGATTAAAGTCTGAATCTTAATTGCCTTATTGGACTGTTTATGCTGTCTGAGAAGCTCTGTATATCAACACTGAGGCTACCTGTGAAGTCAGAAAACACTTCTGTAAATAAAACCTGTGTTGAAAGTAGTGAATATGTCTATTAAATTAAAAGTTATTTTTTGTCTGTTTCTGAATTTACATTATCAGCATAGAATGATACCTGACATTTTAATAAAGGTAAAAGTAAACATAATTAATGATAATTAATACTGCATATCAGTATTAACTTGATACAGATGCCCACAAACACTTACATGTGCACTTTCTCACATTCCCAAACACACTCATGCACACAGATACATGACACTCCCCCCTCGCAGCTTATTCTCATTACCGGCTGTAATGTTGTCATAGGAGCCAGCAGCCAGCTGGACCGTAGAAGTCATTTGGCTGGTGGATTTGGTTACACAGCGGCCTCACAAACACCTCATTCTCAAACCTCCACCCCTCCATCTGTTTTCGAGGTTCGACATGTTTCACAAGCATGTTGCACAAGGAGGGAGGAGAGCATTGGTTGAAGGGGTACGAGGTTTTAGTTTAGTTCAACAAAGAAATGAAAATATTAATACTTGGTCTTGCCACTGTTCATAGTGATAAAAATGGACACAAATTAAAACAGGCATGTGGGTGTGTTTTTGGATGTAAGTGAACTATTTAAGTTCATGCTTCTTCTGTCTGTCTATGTTCAACCCTGTGGAGATTGTTGACACAATGGTTCAAATACAAATTTAGCTCTTATTCCTTAACATTATTTTTAGCTTTAAGGATAAATATGTAAGACCCTAGTGTTCAAAAGAGAGTTCTTTTGTCCAAATAGCAAGCTGGAGCCATAGATGACAGGTTGAATCTCTATTTGATACAATCTTTGGTTGAAGCGAGTTGTTTCCTCCTGCCCCCTCCTCCCCAGACTAGAAGTTCAGGCAGGTTGCCTGCAGGCCGCAGGGACACAACCTTCACAGCACAAGACAAGCGCAACCTTATATTTTGACAATGACAAGCAACACCAAGTCCTACACTTAGAGTTGATCAGCTGTTATCCTGAGAACACAAGCCCAAGTTGGAGTTCAGTGGCTGCCTGCCTTACCTCCTGGTACACTCCATTAACGTAGTGCATAATAATAATAATAATAATTTATAAACATCTACTCTTTCTGAAAGATTATTAATGATTTCTTAGAACTCAAACACAGACACTTACTCATTTGTTCAATTTATATTATTACAGTAAATATAATACATATTTCTCCTTTAAGAGAGCACTTGTTACATAAGTTAGCAATTTTGAAATTGAGACTTGGTTGGTTGGCGGTTATCACTACCTTATCACAGTGGAAGGGGTTGTATATATTTTCAAGGCAGTAACTCCTGTAAGGGTCTCCCAAAGCAAGCAGCAATAACTCAATGTTATTGGAAAAGAGTCACTTTATAGAGACTAGGGAAACATGCTCAGTAGGGCTGTGATGATATGATTTTTTTTCTGACCGTGGTGACAAAACCACATATTCCCACAGAATTTACCGCAACTGCCTTAATAATTAAGTTTTATTGAGCTTTATTGAAGCATGCTGTCATAAGCGTAAGTGTGTGCAGTGTGCAGTGAGGTAGAGCGAGTAGCAAACGAGTGGCAGTGCTGCTCATAGCACAGCAGAAACTGTCAACTTTTGCTGTCTTATTGTGTTTTTGTGGATTTGGAGAAGCTTTGTTATTGTGTCTATCAGGAGTCTTGTTCATAGTGCAGCAAGAATATAGGGTACTAAATCTCACATTGGAAATATTTTTAGGGAGTTTCTACATGCAGTTCTGATGGAGTATACTTGCCCCTTAATTCAATTTGAGCGAGACAAGGAGCTTCATTTGTCTCCAAAAAATGCAGGGTAATCTTTGCCTGATGGCCTTGCATTGTTTTCACATTTCTGAACAACCGAACCGTTAGTGTAGTTCCAGGTCTGGCACTCAACATCACCCAGTATGGAAATTAAATAAGTGGCCACTAGGGATGCACCGATTGACCAGCGTGACCAGCCCGGACCGGTGACCGGCCGGTCAGCGCCACATATCTGATTCTGTGCCCGTCATATTCGCACACATACTCTCCACGATGGTCACGTCATGCCGTAAAACACACACTGGCCGTAATGTCACACCCAGCACAGCGCTGATCATAGCAGCACACACTCAGACATATGCTCGCATGAAGTCAGTGTTAGCGACAGACTCCAAGAACAGGATAAAGAGAAGACAGACAGTCTACAACGAGACAGAACAAGCTGACGTGTCGCCAAACAGCGGTAAACTTTGTAGCTCTTGATGCTAATGTAGCCAGCAGCAGACTGCTGTTCACAGACTGACAAATAAAATATCACCTCCTCAGCTGTAATAGCATGCAGTTGAAATCAAATTGAGTGAATTAAATTTGGTAAAAATCAAAACCTTGTTTTGGAATTAAATGAAAAATGAATTTTACTGTATTCAATGAGTTTGTAGACAGGAAATATTTTTAAAAATTTAATAAAAATACTGCCCTTTTATTGGCTTAAATTATGACTCAGCCAGACTAGCCGGAGCTAGAGTGGAGAAAGTTCAGACAGCAGCTCTCAGGGGAACCTGAGGAACCTGATCAGATCTAGCAGGTTGAGAGAACATCTGATTCTGTCTCTGCATCTTCATCTGTTTACTTTACCGTTTTTGGTCGGTCTTTAGCCGACCCAGTTGGTTTTTAAAAGACCCCCCCCCCCCCCCCCCCCCCCCCCCCCCCACCACACACACACACACCTCACCCACACCTCACCCCTCTCCCATGTGCCTGCCAACACTCCAGCTCGGCTGTCTGCCCTGTGTCTCAAAAGACAAATATTTGCTTGCAATGTCGACAGCACTGAGTTGGTCAGTTATTGAAATCATCAGGTCCAGTAAGTCCATCACTCCCTGTGGGGAGACTGACTGATGCTCCTCTGGTGGAGCACACTGCAGGCTGGAGCCCAGAGTTGCCCTGTGAATTATACATTCACACCTGTTGCTTTAGGTGAAAATGTACTGTATATGGTGAAGTAAAAACACAACAAGAAAACACCAATTAGAACATATGATATAGATCAGCTTTATTGTGAGATATACAACCATACAATGTACAATTATACAGTCAGATTCAGTCTCTGCTTTTAAACCATCCCATAAATCTGCATGTAGTCTCTTCATGTACACGAAAACACAGCCATCACTAACACGTCACAGTTTAAACTCCTCATTTTTTGATCAGACCCATAATAAGTTCATAGTACCATGAATTTCACAGGATTGATGTGAAGCTGAAGGACTATGAGAGTTTGGTTGTAAGTTGTGGTCAAGTATTTCATTGTGATCAGGGCTCAAAATGAACTTTTTTTCAGTGTCCCGCAACATTCCAGGATTCTACTTTCTACTGTCCCATACTTTATGATCATTGCTCCAAGACCTTTTTTTCATCCTGAAATTGCTTCTCATTAATCCCTTCCTTTGGACAATTACAGTCAGTATGTGGAGTTGAGTCATATGTTCAGCTATACAGTTTAGCTATACAGGTTTCCAGGCACACGACAAAACAATGCACCTCCATGAGTGACCATAACTGAATGAGGTAGCAGCCATCTATGTTTGCTGTGGGGCTGTCAATAGGTCTCTTTTTTATACTAACCATTTAGATTCCTAATACGTGGTCTTTTAATACAGATATGGCCTATTTGGAAATTTGCTCCACTGTTTTGCCTCCCACGTGCTATTTTTATTGGCACCGGGACAGCCTTCATTTGAAGTGCTGGTTTTATTGGTTTGAATTTTGTAAACAACAACAACAACAACAACAACAACAAAAAAACTTATTGTAGAGTTTGAATTTTTTATTCTGGCAAAACACATATTTACTATGTTAGGTCTGTTAGGTGTGTGTGTGTGTGTGTGTGTGCGTGCTGAGCCTGTAAGCATTGAAAACATCCACAGGAGACACGCTGCCTCAGAGTTTCCCTCTTCAGAGTGCTGATCTTTCAAACACACACTGCACACATACACTGAATGCATACCACATACTGTGCATATACATTACCACACACACACAACTCTCACATACACACATACACGTGATGCAACTACTACAACTACAGACCCACCTCTATTTCACTCACTCACACACACACACATACACATGCTGCACATACACACGCACATACTTCATGTCTTTTTTAAAGCTTGCATGTGCGGGAGGAGACAGACAGAGAGAGCCATAGAGAGACAGAGGGAGGGAGGGAAGGAGGGAAGGAGGGAGGAGTGTATCTCCAGAGAAGAGAGAGAGCTCAGCTCTGAACTCCTAAATGTGGATTTAAAACCTACAGCTTTAGCTCGCCACGTTCAGCTCTCCAAACCGCATTAAACAGGAGTGTCACTGAGGAAATGAGTCTAAAAGCCACGCTGCTTTGATCCCCTTTCCTTTCTTCACCCTCGACTTGTTTTGGACTGGAGGCATGATGCTGAAACACACCAAGGAGGGCTTTCCTCCGTCTGTCTGCGCGTCAATGGAAACCTGGTGTGGTGTGAAGGGAGAGCAGAGAGTGCACAAAAGCCGAGGAACAGAGGAGTGCCTGGAGGAGGAGGAAGAGGAAGATTAGTGGAGAACAAAGTAGAAAGGAGACAAAACAACCACAGACATGAGTTTGCCGACTAACTGTGTGTATCTGGCCCCCTCGGTCCAGGATCGCTACTTCACAGTGAGGAATGGGAATATCTGTGGGTCGCCATGTGCTGTCAACCGGCCCATCGACATCGTGCAGAAACGCAGGCGGTAGGCCAGATGTGGTTTTAATCCAGATGTTGTAGTTGCACAACTCTAAACACACTGCTGTCTAAAGTTTCACTATTTTTCCATTGACAACGCTTAGAATATAACTTATTATAAAATCACTATATAACGTAAAAGGGACTTTTATTTTGTGGCATCTAACAGTGAATAACAGCGTTTTTGTAATGATGAATATTCTTTATCTCCTATGGTAATATGTCTCTGAGATGGGAGGTCACAACATCATGAAACCCAATATTATCAAAATCGCAATATGACCAAGGGCAATATCCAAATTGCAGAACCAGAACGAAATCGCAATTTTTTGAAAAAGGGAAAATGTGTGAGAAAAAAGCATTATAATGAAGTTCTGTAGTACTGCAGAGATACCCCGGCCTAAAAATCTTGTTCTTCAGATGATGTTTGATACAGACCTCAAGAAAGTCACATCATCACGATTTTAATACATTTTTTCAGTAAATATTAAATTTTGTAATGCAAAAATGATCATTCCCACTAATCATATCACACATTGCAGTCACAATTTCAGTCAAAATAATCCAATAAGACTTTTACCATATCGTGCAGCCGCACTCTGTACTAGTTGTAGCTAAAATAGCAATTTTATTATTTTATTATTCAAAAGAAATGTCTGACCTCTACAGTCTGTCTGGAATTTCTATCTCTAAAATATTCCCATAAATTCCTAAAGAGATTTGTAGTCTTTCAGTGTTTCTCAGTACGTAATTTATAGTGACCTTGCATTTGTATCTCCTTACGATATTCCTATCATTCATACTTGACTCACAGCACAGTGAGTCTGTGCTACTCACAGTTTAAAGTGACCTCAGTATACTTGGTTTTTGATAACATTTTCATTTAATCTCTTAAAATATCAACATACTATCCCTACAGTCATCCTTCATCTGTGCTACTCAGCAGTGGGTTTGATATTGTTTTTGGTTTACAGTAGTGAGATCAGAAAGAGGATTAAGCTTCTTTCCCTTTATTGCCAAAATTAGACAAAGTCAGATGTAGGAAGGTCAGAGTCTGAAACTGGCAGGTGACAGAACAAAAATTAGAACAAAATGTCTGTTCTTTACTTCCCATATCAAAATCATGTTAATCCAGAATGTCGAAATAATATTCATAGTCTCTGTTTTCTATGTCAGGACAGTAGAGTCAAGACAGACTGAACAAATAATCTGAGTTTGTTGTTAAAGTGAAACTCTATTATTAGTGTTATGAAGTCAGATGGACTGATGTTGTTCTACAGGAGGATCTCAATAAGAACTGTCTGAGTGTGTGTGTGTGTGTGTATGTGTGTGTATTTGGTGAAGCTCAAAATCTTAAAAGTTTTTATATATCATCAATTACTGCATAATTTGTAGCAAAAGGCATTTGTTCATATTTAATCTATTACTATAACTGAGACACCTGAAATACTTAACACCTTTATCTACAGTGGGGCTACAGGTGACAATTATTTTTATTTATTAATTTGCTGATTTCTCAAATAATTGATCAGTGGTTTGGTCGATAAAATGTGTAAAAAAGTGTAAAAAAAAAAAAAAAAAAAAAAAAAAAATGCTCATCCCAGTTTCCCAGTGCCTGAAATCCCATCTCCAGACTATGTCTTTTGTCCAACCAACAGTCCAAAACCCAATGATGCTTCACTGACTATTACAAATTACAAAGAAAAGCAGCAAATTCTCACATTTAAGAAGCTGGAATCAGGAAATGTTTGACATATTTGCTTGAAAAACAACTGAAACTATTAATCAGTTATCAAAATTGTTGGCAACTAATTTTCTCTCGACCAACTAATCCATTAATCATCTAACTGTTGCAGCTTTAATCTGCAGTATATACAGTATCTCTGCCTGTTTGTCACACATTTCACAGAGGAGAAATGCACACACATACAAATTCACACAAAGACATCTAAACTTACTTTACCCGTTTTTAAACAAGCATGAAAAGAATTCACAAAACGCCCAATCTTAATGTGTTTTCTAGATGGACTGTGACCAGTTGCAATAACAATCCAATCATTTTTTCTTTATTATGTTATGGGTAACCTTTGGTGCCAAACATAGTGGTGAAAAACATATTTTTGGAGGGAGAAAAAAAGAGAAAAACAGATATTTGTTTTTTAACAAATTCTGTTTTCAAAACAAGTAATAGTTGTCATTTTAGTGCTGTTTTATGAATTAACTCTTTTACTCAATCAACACATTTAATTCCGTAAAAGAGAATTACAGCCCGTACATATGTATATCACTCTTTTCCCATATTTTTAAAGCATATGTAACAGACTAATGACCCACCTCTCATACATTACTACACACACACACACACTCATTCTCTCTCAGATGAGTATACCTGAAAGTGTCTGCTGCCTTAAGAGTCTCAGAAGGAAATGTGACTAATTCTGCAGCCGGCCTTTCAGAAAGTCATGACGACATCAGCCTCGTCGGGCGGGGAGGGGGATCAAAGTGTGTTTAAAATGTCAACCCACCAATAAAAAACCATTCAAAGGGGGATTGCTAATGAACACAGGGTTGGACGTATTTATAGGCCTGATGGATCGACCACATGTGTGTAATAACACAGTCAAAAAGCAGCGGAGAAAAGTAGAGTGCACACTGTAATCGTCCAAATCCCTTTAACCCCGCACCCTGTGTAGTTTCCATTAATTCCTAGACGGAAACATTTCATCATCATCACTTTACCTCGTAAAGTTAGAGCTTTTACAGTTAGTTTTGGCAAATGGAGAATCGTGTCCACCAGTGCAGACATTTAGCTTCTGTTTTTCGGGTTATGATGAGGCAGGAGTTTACTGTGTGTGAGGTTTCAGTCTCTTCCCTTCTTCTTACTTTCTGATATAGTTATCTCTTGTAAGCTCAGTTATCTTATACCAGTCAGTTAGTGCCAGTGTTTGTTTTGTCTTTTCACTTTCTGTCCTGGTTGGTCCCATCCTGACCTGTCCTGTCATTAGGTTCAGCCAATAACTCGATATAAATTTGTCAAACCTCAGAGATTTAATGTTTTTACAGTTTAATACCTCTGGAGGTATAAGGCCTTTGTGGGCAATGCTCCATATATGAGGAGGAAGGTAAGAAAGTAGGAGCCAAAAAATATATGATACATATCACAATGCAGGTGTTATGATTCAGTTGCGATACAGTAAGCCATTTTAGGAAAACTGTATAAAGAACACAGCACTGTATGCATGAAATCTGAGTTTAAAAAAAGTTTATGTTTTTCATGCAAACAAAACAGTGGGATTATATTTGTCTTTATCACAGTCTTTGTAAAATCCAACATTACACTACTAATTTTAGTACTATTCGAGCAAAGGAAGGATATAGTATGTGCTCACTTCTTCCTGTCTCAGTTTAATAAAAAATAATGTTTGCTTCCCTAAAAGACTGCTTCATGGCAATTTTGGATTGTTATATTAGTTTTGTATCAATGTCATGAGGTATTTTGAATTGTCAGGTAATTTGCTGTACTCACCTAAAACATACTCAGAGTATTGATATCAGTTTTGTGATATAGAATTACAGAGAGAATTTTATCCATATCGGACACTTCTGTCGTGTCCTGTCCATTATTGCTTTTTTCTTCAGTAGGCCTTTAGCTTCAGTGATGATGATGATGATGATGATGTCAAACTGACTCACTCATCATGTGTTGCCTCCCAGCGGGGACCACTGATGTCAACCAGACATTGACTCACACAGTGAGAAAAGGTGCTAACAGCTCACCAAATTTGTAATAATAATGATAATGATGCTGTTTAGATTAATTCATCAGTCACCAAAGTTACTCAGCACCGTAAGATCAAAGCGACACAACAGTCCTGTAGGAAGCCATAATAAATGATAAAGTGATGAGTTAAATGTTTATGGTATTTGCTAAACAATCACTAACAAATTTGCTGTTAATGATGCTGGTAATTTAGTTCAGGTGGGTTTACTCCACTCCACCATGTGCTCCATTCTTCAGCATGTTTGAAGTATCATGTGTAGTTAGATATAATACAATAAATTAGATATCTGATGTGATATTTCTTGAAGGCAGCAGCAGACAGGATTTAGTTGCTGAGGTCAGAGGCGTTTTGCTCTTTGCATGTTGGTGACAGTCATGATGAAATTTCTCGTGTATGTGCAGCCTTGTGCTCCTCGCTGCTTGAGAATTGACACACTTAACATGGTGCAGTTCAGAGTGCTTAGGCTCATAGCGTGCTGGAGGTCTGAAGTTTGACCACATTTAAATAAATGCCTGCAGCTTTATACCCTGTCTATTTGTGTTAAACTGATGCACTGACAAATATGCAGCAAAAAATGTCCAACTGTGGATTTAGATTAAAGCTAGCTGTTGTAGCTGTTTCAAAATAAATAAAGTATATATTTTTCTTCACTAAAAGGAAGTGTTTAGAAGGCAAAAGCAGTGTACTAGTTCTGCAAATATGGTAGAGTTAATAAAAATGTTTTATAGCTGACAACACAGAATAGGAGCTGACATAGTTGCTACTCTAGCTGACCACAGTGACTTTAGCAGCTCTTGTTCTGTGTTATGCATTGTGCACTTAGATTTGCAGGGAAACTTTTGTCAGGACCATAACATTCTCACAGCCTGAAACCACAAGAAGTCAAACTCATACTGATGAAATTAGTTTAGGGCTAGCAGCATTTTTAAGCCAGAATAACTTCCATCACCTATTTGAAAATAACCCTCTACAACTATTAGCAAATTAAACTCCGGAATGAATTTCTGCTATGAAAGCAGAAAATAATATGACAAGAAATTAAGTATTAAATTTAAAAAAAAAAGATCCTTTTCTTTTAACATTTGCAGTGTGTCTTTCTATGACTGTGATCAGACAGGAACCTCCGTCATAGAAAACTTCAGATCAGGGTGACAATGATTGGCTGATATCTGATTTAGGCCGACATTTGAGCCAAATATCAGTTCAGTTCATGTAATCACCACACAGGTATCATTTGAGTTTTCGTGCCTGTCCTGACCTTTGGCTGTGATACGGCAAGTTGACCAGCCCTCAAGGCCTCAGCCCGTGTCAACACAGTGCGATGTGACGCACAGCTCACTCTACCTGAGGTCAAAGGTCACTGCAAGCTGCCAGCATCTTGCGACATAATGTAAACGGAGAGTCACGTTAGCCCCGGCAGGGCACTGAAGTCGTGCTCACCGTAAGTATGAGTCAGCTATGAGTATCAGCTGACAGGATTAGTGCTCTTATTATGCCGCTGCAGCTGGTTCAGCTTTACTCACCTGTACTGATGGTGTTGATGGATTTCTCCTTTTACAGGCTCCGGCTCCATCTGCTTGTCTGTTTGTCACAGGCATCTCTTGCCTTGTTTATCCCACATCTCCATGATATGTTTCTTGGGGTTTGTTACGGGTGCACTGAATTCTGCACAGCTTCACTGTTTTAGTGGTGTCACCCATCTCAAGAGCACTACATATACTGTCTAAAAGATGCTTAGGCCATAAATTGTGCTTTATCCTTCAATTTAAGTGTTTCCTCTCAACACTTGGTGATGATACTGACTAATAGAGTATATTAGATTCATAGAGGGGATTTCTGACACAATTTCCATAACAACTGTACTTCAGAGGTACATGGAAAAGGAAAACTGAAGGACTCAAAACTCCAGGAATACGTGTAGTATAAAGAACTTTTATTGTAAGACCACTCACAGTATAGTTGGTATTTACAGTACAGTGCAAGTGTTGCTGTAGATTTTCCTCTGTGTATGGTGAGAGGAAAAATTGAGATTAAATTTTCAAATTATCCTCATCTCATCATGAGTCATTTAGAAGGTCACCTTATTTAGAGCAGATTGTAGTCAGTGAATCGGTCCATTCAGTGACGAAGTTTACATGCACAAAATATTATCAGAATAGTCAATATTCCTACTAAGCTGCTTCCATGGCTAATAAAAATGAATATTCCACTAATATTCCTGTTTACATGCAGCTGGATTGCAGTTTGAGCCATTTTGCTTCTTTGTGTCAAAATATTATTATTATTATTTATTTATTTATTTTTTTTTAAGTTTTCCACTGGTGGCGACCGTACCAACACAGCTTCCCTCTTTCATTTGCTGAATCATCTTCTTAATTTGATATTTGCCCACATAACAACCTTGTTGTTATCCAAGTCTTTCATAATTTTTTAAAAGCAGGAATGTGGGCTTTTCTTTTGTGCATGTCATCTCTATCCAGGCCTTCCAAACTGCAGTAAAATATAACAATTGGGGGACACCCCTGTAGCTCAGTTTGCCCCGCATACTGAGGCTGTCAGTCCTCTGCAGCAGCCATAGGTTCAATTTCAGCCTGCGTTTCTTTGCTGCGTATTCAAGGTCTCAGCTTTTAACTGAGCTTAACAGAGGATGGAGTTTGCTCAGTTGTCATCAAAAGTGAGGAACTAAATATGAAAGTCATGGTCATGGTGTTGTCGTATCTGAAGGGCAGATTGTTGTAACCTGTCTCTGTTCAAAGAGGGTCAATGCTTTTCCCAGTCAGTGCTGGGACTAGTTTTGGTTTGATGTTCAAAGACAGCTGTTGTTTAGGATCCTTGCCATTTCACAGATTTCCCACAGCTGTTGCATATGATGTCATGATGAATGTCATATACCCTTCCCTTTGTTTATTCTATACATACATTACCATACATATGAAAGGAATTTGACTTTTGACTTTGGGGACAATGGTTTTTGACCCCTGGTGAGGACGGACGGGTAATATTGACGTGACAGTGGCTGTTCACTGGACTGGATCCCAAATCGTTGCCAATTCATGGCTGACGCCTCATCCCGCTGAACCGCAGGACGCCTCTGCTCCGAGTCTCTGGAGTCACTTCTCTCCATTCCTACAACAAACACGCCTCAGCAGAAATCCCACTGCGTCCACAAGCTCAACCAGCTGTTTTCCAGCTTGTATCTTTTTAGCGTGTTTCATAGCATCCTTTGTATTCCTGTCTGTTATTTGGTGGAAAAACAGAAGTGCAGATGTGGAGCGTTGGGCCGGGAATAATTGCAGGCCTGAGAGCTGGTCGATCTGTATTGCAGTGACAGCCATGGAACCACAACTGACGTCAGCAGACAAGTGTGACTGTGTTTGTGTGACTGTGTGTGTGGACTATTACTGCTAGAATAGTGGATTGAGTGTTGTCCTGACATCTCTGTGACTCCAGGAATGATGATCAACTCAGGGACAGACGGACACTTCACAAAGAGGCTCTGTTCCATTATTCTGTTGCACGATTAGACAATAGTGTGATTGGTGGACTGAGGAAATAAGGCATCCACATGCAGCCTACAGGTGAACTCGATCACCTACATAGACTTCAGGGCACTGCCTACACAGCAGGATGCCAGGTAGGGAAAGGCTGTGGGTTCGCGGGGACTTTCAGCAACTTTATTTTGTTATAAGACTTAAGCGATATGACAAGATGATCTGTGAGTTCTTCAGAGATGCTGTCATCAGTTTATGAAGAGACATGAGTGATAATGTCCAAAAAAGAACAATATAAAATATGGTCACAGAAAATAACTCTCACGGTCATGTTGAAACTCTGGTCTTACAGTATATTTAGTTAGACGAGATTTGAAAAATAAAAACTATTGCAACTATCAATGCATTGGATACCTAGGACACCTGATACGTTCTAGTGTTGTTTATTTATAAAACTAATGTAAGATTATCTGTGCTAAAAAATATATATGCATAATGTTTCTCTTCCAGTACTGAGTTGAAACCTCAACTCAAGGTATTCGCTGATGCTGAGTATTGATCCGATACCAGTGCTCTTTTTTCCCAGATGTATAAATTTATTTGTACTGCATGGCTACTTATTGGCAGTGTTTACCCTTGAATCATTTCTGAACTTGTGGTACGCACCGAAACAAGCCTAAATAGACGAGGCAGGTGAGGTGGCATATTGACGTGGTCGGCTTTGGCCAGATGGCGTGGCAGGTGGTCTGCAATTTATATTTGCGTTAAAGTAATGTAATGTGAAATCACTTAAGGTGATAAATTCCAATTTATCTTATTGGTTCATCTCTAGAAAAATGTGCATACAAAACAGATTTCACTGTTTGCTGAATGTTTTATCCAGTGCCTTTTATTCAATTAAATAATAATCCAACTCCACTTGTCATTGTTGATGATAATAAGTAGGGATGGGCCCATCCGATAGTCAGTATTGTATTAGCCCAAAATCAGAGGATCGGATATCGTGGGGAAAAACAGTATCAGATACGATCCATTAGCCTAAACTATCACATAAATGCTTAACTAAACTTTGAGGGACATGCTGTAAAGGGAGATGTGTCACAGAAGCAGTCCAGCATAACTGAGTCATGTTGGGGGCTGTGTACCTCTTCCTTCATGGGAGGAAAATCTCATCAATACAAATGTATTATTAGCGGCTTAGTTGTTTAAGAGGGAAAGAGATGGTATCGGATGCTCATAAAAAAAGTGGTATGGAGCCATTAATAATAATAATGATAATAATAATGAATAAGAACATTTCTGAGTGCTTTACATGAAGTGAACACCTAAAAACAATCAAAATAGAAAAGGCAGAGATAACGCTCTCTACCTGTTGTCTCCATTTTGTCATGTCCTGCTGATCAGCAGTGTGATTGGCTGCTCCCGGGTTGCCCTTGGCTAATTAGAGGAGGAAGTGGCACACTCCTGTCTCACCGGTGGGCTCAATCACTGTATACCGAAAGGCGCCAATTAGTGCTGTATGACATGATTAGAGGAGCACTCAGCATGGCCTGTTGCTGGGCAAAGACAGTGTGTTTTTGTATTTGTGTTTCTGTGTGTGTCTGTGCGTGTGTGTTTGTGCCCTGATCCAGCCTGTCCAGTTGCGCACCAGTGTGATGTGAGGTTGTTCGATTTTCAGGTCGATTCTGGAGCCAAATCTAGATCTCTACTGCTGGGGCCATAATCACACACTGCCACTGAGTGAGTGTGTGTGTGTGTGTGTGCGTGTGCATGCATTGTGTGGTTCTGAGTGGTTCTGGCCCAGTGTGTTACCCTCCTAACCAGTTTCTAATGATGTTAATGCCGATCAGCCACTGTATGGATTTCTCCCCGGCTGGATGGACAGAGCTAATCACTGCACATAGACTCCATGATCAATACCCGTCCGGAGGAGGGAATCAACCTCTGAGGCACGCTGCACTCCAAAAATTTAACCTCTTCAGCACTACACAGGTCACATTCATATTTAAAGGGCGATTCTGCTAAAAAGGTGACTGCTGTTTTTGTAAGTTTGTTGTAGAGGCAAATAACTGTCCTGTGTACGTATCCTTGGCCAAACAATGAATCACTGCCAGCTCTGGCAAACCTCCAAGCTCTGAAGATGAAAGGAAAGATATTTTTTCTCAATAATTCCTGAATAAAAAACAGCTTATGAAATGTTTTGGGATTCTTAGACTCACCGTTTGCACTATAGTAGCTAGCATTTGCTTCACTTTGATTATTGATCATAGTTAGACTACTGCTGGTGTGATAGAGGCTATTAGTCCCCATCCCCATGTCTCATTTATGTACTTGAGTTATGTCAGAGTGTTATAGTTCATTTGATAAGATAAGACATTAAAATGCAACATACATAAGCCTTGATATATTGTGGTGAATAACTACACAACTACACTGGTTTCACACAAACTGTAGTCACACAAATATGGTAGACACACACAAGTTGCAACTTCAACAATCATCTGTAGTAAGTCTGTAATAATAATAATAATGTTCAAGTTCCACACAGGATCAGATGTGGATCCAGGCCTGTAGCTTTCTGCCCCCACCATGTTTTTTCTCACTTTCTTTCTTCTTTTCGCTCTTGTGACAGCAATGAAAACAGATCTGCTGTTTTCAAAGGCAAGAGTCCTTCCTCTGCCTGTAGGTCAAAGGTCACACAGAAAAATAATAAACACAGCAGCTGGCTTGACTCGGCGCAACCTTCCCCTCCCCTTGACTATATTTAGAGAGACATGAGCCGGTCTGAGATCAGATGTTGATGTTGGACACAGAGTGTTCGCTCTGTTTGGACAGCGGTCCACAGTGGCCGGTCAGGTGGATGGAAAGAGCAACTGGCTCTTCATGGAGGTGTGGCACTCAGTTTCAATCCAGTGTGGAGATACTGCATTTTTTTTGAAAGAAGAATCATATTTTATGATCTCTGCATATAATCAAATGCTCACTTTCCTTCTCTATAGATGATGTACAGTAAAACTGCAGTCATTCAAATAGGGCTGGGTCTCAACAAATGTAATCAACTGTTTCAACAATAGATAACTGATAATACAGAATACTCAATAACTGAATTTAAAACCCTTCAATGTGCCCTACAAAAATGCATAATGCATAAGGGCTCAGTGTGAAAAAATCATCTATTGCACAAGAAAACATGCTTTTCTCAGTGTCATACAGTAAGATAAATCCTGGACACTTTTTTGTGTAATCTTTCTCTGTTTTTCCTTTTTTGTTCAAGTTAGCATACATTAGGTTCAAAGAGCAATGCACAGATTCTAGACACCTTTAATGCAATGTGGTAAAACAAGCAGCTTTTTATCCCTTTTCTTCAGTTTTCTCACTGGAACAGAGTAGTGTGTGGCCTTGGTACATCGTATCTGTTTCTGGGTCGTCAATAACGTTATCTGCAGCATCTTGAGGTTTTTGTGGTTGTAGGGATATTTTCTAGATATTTGCTGTGTCTCTGAATATTGTTATTCATGCTGAATTAAGCCTAGTAATTATTGATCCAGTGATGCTTTGCTGAACTCATATAGTGCATTCTCACAGATTCAGTCATACGCTTGTTCTGCCATCAGCTGGCTATAGAGCAGTGTGAAGCAGCTGACTGCCTTTTCCAAAAGTGTCTTGCCCCAAGAGCACTTTTCTGTTGTTTTTTAACTTGTTGAACTTCTTCTAGTGATATTAGTACTATTTCTGGTGAAGTTTCATATCAGTCGATGTTGATAATTATTGAGGTCATGACTGATGACAAGTTGCGTACTTCAAAGCATAGACGCACCTGAACTGATAAGAAAAGTTTATTGTATCAGTGCTAACAAAATCAAATATCACAATATCTTTGACCAAATACCTTGATGTTGATATTTATCAATATTAACACAATATTGTAAGGGTGATTCATGGTGAGATTTTTGATAAATAAGAATCAGTAATGTGGATATGAAAACAAAGTGGGTAAAGGCAAATAATAGAACAGCTAGAACAGTTTAGTAAGTTCAGAAAATTACATCACTTTACTGTGATGCAGCATTTAAAACGAAGAAAAGACAACACTCACAGCATATCTCAATACAGCAATATATAAAATAAAAAAATATTTATATATAATATATAATTCTCATGTCACGAGATGATATCTTATTGATATATTTTACAGCCCTAGTTAGTATCATGAGGTGTGAAATAGTAACTGTCAAAAGAAGATTTATGTTACTTATGACTTTTTTCAGCAGTGTCACCAATATAAAAAGTACTTTGTGCACATGATTGCACATGAGTGTCTGTGTAAAAAAAATTGCACAGTTGTATTTTTTTTGTTTTTTGGGGGCATTATTAAGCTTTTATTGCTGACAGAGGAGAGATGAGTGCAAATGAGGGAAAGAGAGATGCAACAAAGGTCCCCAGCTGGACTTAAAGCAGGGTCGTTGCCATGTATGGTTGGTAGCTGCAGCAAGTAGTTGATTAATTGATTACTCAAATTCATTGATTATTCAAACAAAAATTATTTGCCTATTTTGATAATCAGTTAATTGTTTCAGTCATTTCTCAAGCAAAAATGTCAAACATTTGCTGGTTCCAGTTTCTTAAATGTAAAGATTTGTCATTTATGAAAACCAAGAAGCAATTTTGAGACGTCACTTTGGGCTGTGGGAAATTGTGATGAGCAATTTTCTCTTTTTTGGACATTTTATGGACTAAATGATTAATCATTTAATCATTAAATATAATCAGCAGATTAAATGATAATAAAAATATTTGTTAGTTGCAGTCTTAATGGTCGGTATCTTAATGTTTAAGCAATGGAGGTGTCCTGCCGTGTGTGAATTTTACCAGCTATGATCAACTGTAACTCATTTGGCTGCCAGTTGGAACAGCAGCTCATCAGCTGAGAGGTTGTAATGTGAAACACTAAAAAATTCTGTTCACTTATTCTTTAGGAAATAATATAACAATAATAAAAACATATTTTTAAAGAAATAGCATATAATTCATCAGCACACATTAACTATGTAAACTTGAAGAAAGGGGGAAAGATTACTTTGACACTGCACTTAACTGATGGTATAGAATTTAGACTTTGAATCTTTTCTTCTTCTTTTTTTTCTTTGATATGACAGGTTTGGGTTTGCATCAATAACTTCCTACTTGTTCTTCTCCTGCCCAGCTGCCCAGCATCTCTTCTCAGTGTGCTGTCATGAGTATATAAACACGCACATACACACACACACACGCGCACAACACACACACACACAACACACACACACACACACACACACACACACAACACACACACACTCACACACACTTTAGTACAAACCACATACAATGACAGTGAAAGGAAAGAACTGTTTGGCAGGGGGCTGGATGAGGGGGAAGCGGGTTGTTTTTCTGCTGCTTTCGGATCAAATGTACAATAGGCTTGAGGTGTAAAGCAAACAAACTCTCTTTACCCCCTGAACGCTCACACTCCCACACACACACATACACACACACAGCCCCTTTAAAACGTGTCCCTCTCTACCCTCTCTCTCCTCCTGTTTAATACTTGTGCTGTTTTTCTCATTTTAAGTCATGTAAAATTATTCACTAGTCAGTTTTCTCTCACAGTCTCTCTCTCTCTCTTTCATGCACACACACACACACACACACACACACACACACACACAAACACACACATTCGTAAAGTGTTCCCTGGACTGTTTTCCTCCTCTCCTCCTCACCTCTCGCCTCCTTCCTGGTGTGATGTTTTAGGCCCCTTGGACAATTCCCACGCTACGAGGGAAGAAAACAGGAGGGAGCATTTGTGTATATGTGTGTGTGGGTTGACTTTTGACCCTGGGCCTGTGTCATCGCCCATCAAATAACATCTGGCTGTGACGGTTGTTTTCTGTATCACTCTCTCATACATAACAGAAAGTTCCTTAAGCCCCTTGGCCCTGGTTCCCATGAGTACATCACAAGCACGCCAGCACTGGAACTGGTTGTACTTGGCATTTCCCATCTGAAGGTTAATGCAGTTAAAGAGGGTAACCCCAAAAGGCTCTATAAGGATGATTTAAGGTCTGCTTTAAATGAAGATGGCTCTAGGCATGGCCTAACATCAACATTACTGGAACTCAAATAATCAGTTCTTTGTTCAGCAGCCTGTTCAATGAGAAGCATTAGTACAGTATTTTTAGATTAAAAGGATGGTTCAGATTATTTTATGTGGGGTTTTGTGTGGTACTTATCAATAGCTATCTACTGCATTACCCACAGTAGATGCTGCTTGGCTTAACCGCAGTTAGGAGAAGCAGAGAGAGGCACCAGCACAGACACTAAGCAATGTCCTGCTTAGGACAGGGTCAGCAGCAAAGGGTATTTTAGCCATTTAAAAAAACCTACCTAAAAAAAATCTATATAATTGTACACTATTAGAATGTTTCCACAGCTTTACCTTGTCTTCAAACACCTTTTCCCAATAGGAAATCACTGTTATGTAAGTCAAATATTGCACTCTCCAAACAAATCAGACTTAATTGGCGAAACAAGTCATTTTTCCTTGCAGAACACAGGAGTTGCTTGCCTACCACTGCCTTGATTGGTTTGTTTTTTGTGTTATTGTGTGACTTCGATGGTAGATCAGCAATTCCCATGTTCTGCAAAATGACTGATTTCACCATTGGAGTTTTGAACAAACTCCATTTGAAGAAACTCCATTGGCTAAAATGCCTTTTGTTGCTGACCATGCGTCCATAGCAGTTAATTGCTTAATGTAGGTGATGGTGTCCTTCTCTGTTTCTTCTAACTCAACGTCGGCGTCAACAAGCGTCTACTGTAGCTAATACACTGATTATTGATAACTACCTCATACCACCCCTCATTAAATAATCATAACTATCCCTTTAACTTGCTGTCTGTGGCTGTAAAAGTTCATTTTAAGTCAAAGTGTAGAAAGGGTTGCTATAATAAATTATTTTACTGATTCAACAGTTTCTTTTTTGGGCAGTAAAATGTCAGGAAAGTAAGGAAATACATCATCACAATTTTCTGAAGCCCAAGGTGGCTCTTGAAATTTCTTGTTTTGTCTGATCAACACGCCAAAACTATTTACCGTCACATAAAATAAAGAAATGCAGCAAATCACAACTAAGAAGCTCAGTAAATAGTGTTTGGTACTTTTACTTGAAAAATATCCTAACCTCAATTGATTGATCAATTAATTGGCTAATTTTTTCAGCTCTAAACTGTAATCCCAATTCAATCTCACAAACCAGCTTCTAGCAAAGACAAATGCAACCAAGTGATAAAATGGAAACTTTATTGATTGCCACTTTTAACTCTTTTTTTTTTTTTTTTTTTTACTTTGGTTTCAAGAAAAAAACATTCCTGTTATTCAATATGTTGATGAGGTTGAACTAAAACATCCTGGGAACAATAACAGAGGTTATGATGTGGGTGTTGAGGGGTGTGTGTGTGTGTGTGTGGTGTGTGTGTGTGTGTGAGAGAGAGAGAGAGAGAGAGAGAGAGAGAGAGAGAGAAAAGTTTAGTAAAACAGAGTTAAAGAGAGAAAAGGGAGCTGTCATTTACGTCAGAGAAACCAAGAACAATGCTAGAGGCAGGAGACAGACCAAGGTCAACTCTGTATGAGAAGACGCCAGCCTGCTTGCCTGCCTGTCTGTCTGTCTGTTTAAAGGGAGGATGCCTGTCTTACCCTATTGCAGAACCAGTAGTATAACAAGTTGTACCTAGTAGTAGGAACAACTAGGTACTACTAGGAGTAGTATTTATAGTATTAGAAAGAATTATTTAGTAGTAGGTCTTGTGTAGCAGTCAGTAGTAGACTTGAAAGTTGTAAAAGTTTAATCTCCACACCCTTAGTCTCATGATTGTCTAAATGTACCACATTATTTTTCGCTCCTGACAAAATTACACATTGAAAATGTGTATTATTTATTTATTTATTTGAGCAAGGAAGTACTCAAACATAATACAGAGTATTCCACAAAACTGCAGCATCAATCTAGAAATATGGCCTTAAAAACTGAGACTGAGAAAAAAGACTCAGTGGCTGAGTGGCTCCATCTTCAGTGTAATTTATACTCTTTATAATAGCCTGTAAATTGAAACTATAACTTTCCAACTTTAGTCTTTTCTAGCTGCTTGCTTAATATCTTTTACATTTGTTTTACAAGTTAAATTCATTTTCCTTCCTGCAGCAGAAACTTAATATGCCCTCATGGAGCCATCATCATTTGTCCATTGTCTTGCCAATACTCCCTTATTTTACCAGTGAAGTGAGGAAATAAAATCATACAGTACAACTGCATTAAAAATAATGCAGTGTATGCTCTAACTTATTAACATATTTATTTCATTGGCTGGTTTACAGCCCTGCTAAACAGGAAAAAAAATACAAACAAAATATTTGTGAGGAATAGTTTAAAAAAGACCTCAAGTAGATCTAGACACAATTAAGATCAGATCAGGATACAAAAGACAAGATTTGTTTATATGAGAATTTATTGAAAAGTACTTTAATTTTAGAGATTTTAGAGAATGGTAGAAACCTCATTTTAGTAGGTCATATGTTTACTCCACATATCTGGAAATTAGTTTGGGTTTAGACGTACCAAAGTTGACTCTTGTTGCAGTAGAAGAGGGCACATTCATTAGTGACAGAGGTTGCAGTACCATATTTTTCTCAGTAGTGGGAGCTGTCTCCCTATCAGAAGCTTGTTGGTTTCTGTTACTTCTGAATGGGGATGAGTGCCACTGAGCAACAGCAAGCTCTGGTTAACTGTAGCTGCTGAAGAGCTCAGTGGTGATTACGAGTCTGTGGGATGTAAAATGTTTTGAATCTGTAAAATTCTGATTAGACCAGAAATGTTCAAATCAAATTAAGTTTACCTGTTTTTTTCATTGTTAACTCATCACATTTTGGGTTTGGTAATCTGCAAATTTTACTGGTGAGACTGTAAAAACTACAGAGATGACAGACCAACAAAAATGTCAAATGACTTTGAGACAGAGACTTACACTTTTTCATGTAATCCAATGATTTGCTTGACCTCAGTACCAGTTGACCGTGTTCAATCTTGGCAGCAGCCATGTACACTGTCAAAGTGTCCTTGAGCAACATGTTTTAACCCCCAGCCTGCTCACTCAGAGATAAAAATAAAATATGGAGCACAAGAATGGGGGGTAGTTTATTTCTACTTCATCTAGAAGCACTTAAGCATCAACCAGTCAAAATATTAGAAAAAAAAAGAATATCCTTCATATATGTATTCATGTGGTGGGGAGAAATCCGCACTCTGTCTGGCGGGGTATCTACGTCAGCCCCATCCCAAGTCTCCCCGTTCCCCTCTTTCCTGGCAGGCCAATCTATTTATAGCTTCTGACGTCACTGGTCTCCTCTGATGGAGCCTCATCACGGCCGACTACACTGGGCCAGGGGGAGGGTGGGGTGTAAAAAATGGGGTTGGCTGAGGTGTGTGGTGGTGGTGGGGTGGGGGGTGTTATCATTGAGGTAAGCCCTACTGCTGCAGCTCTGCTCCCTCTCTGCCACGTCACACCAATCAGGTGTGAGATGCTGAACCACATCACTATGCTGGATACAGTCTTCCCGATCACCCCCACCTGCTCCTCCTCCTCCACCTCATCTATGTGTGTCTCTCTCTGCTCCTGTGAATTGGGCCTTTCATTCAACATCGATTACATAACAGCCATCTTTCATTTATCAGACACTGCTATTGCTGGAGCGCTGGAGGCACGCTGAACTAAAAATAGAAACAGAAGCAACCTGCCATTGCTCCAGTCTGTTGGTGCTCTGTTTGCTATTGTTATGACCACAGAGAGGGAGTCACAATGGATGTGATTGATTATTGATTAACCTTAAGATACCTTAAGATTACCACACAAGTATCCACATAATGATGCTTTTAAATCTTTTTTTTTTTTAATTATATTTTGGGCATTTTTCCTTTACTTTGACAGAGAGAAGGGATGACACGCAGCAAATGGGCCACAGGCTGGAGTCGAACCAGCAGCCGCTGCAGAGGACTAACAGCCTCAGTACATAGAGCACATGCTCCACCAACCGAGCTATAAGGGCGCCCCTTTTAAAATCTAATTTTAATCATTGGAACACTCATTCCATATAGTCTAATAATGTCAAGAGGTTTGGTGGTAGAATCTAGGTCAGATAAGAACTGAATAGTTGTAACCAGAAGGTTGCTGGCTTCAATCTTCAGTCTTGTTAGGGAAATAAATCAGTGCACTTTACTCCCTGATCAGTCGTGACATTGTGTACTCGAGAAAGGCACAGCCCCACTGAGGAGCCAAGGTGAGGCTGAAGAATCACTCTCTATGTTGATAAGTTGTTGATAAGTCCAGTTCTCCTCTGTCCCTCTTTGTTCATCTTTCTGTATTTTAGCTCTTTGGTCTTTTGTGATTGCAGAGTGCAACGCAAAAAAAATTGTTTGGTTCAAAGGAAAGTTTGAGGTAAGAGGGAGTTTGTTGAGTGAATATTTCCAGTTCGGAACCCTGTAATTCAGACCCTGCAGACTGACCTCATCTTGATTGGAAGGATTCCAAACGGACTGAAGCAAAGCCAAGCTGAACTGTGATACAGTATTATTTGGTTAGAGGAGTTGGACTGAATCCAGCTGGCCAAAAGGAACATTTTTGAAAATAAATGATCACATTAGATACATACTTTGTTCGGCAGGGGTGCCTTTCAGTGTGGTGGCTGTGATGGGGTGATAGTTGGAGTATGGGGGGAGCGTTGTACTGTAAGTAGCTCTACTGACGTACCATGCATGAAGTCAGTGTTGACGTCATACGGCGATAAAGGAGGGAAAGATGTGTGTGAGTGTGTGTTTGCTTGCGAAAAGCGAGCAGTCACAAGGTCACCTGTTTAAAGAGGCACTCACAGTCAGGATGGTAAATTTGAATGTAATCTTTATATCTTGCCAACAATTTCCAAATATACACTTACTTTTTTTTTTTTTGGTTACAGTATAATGATGAATATTTGTAGCCATCCTGCTCTAGTGTTCCTTTATATTTTTATCTGACTTGTGTCTGTTGTCACTGACTTCATTGTGATTATATGGGATACTTTGTTGTCAGAAACATGCTACTGTATTTGCAAAACATTTCATATTTGGGCATGCAACATCTGCATACTGCAGCTTCAGCTCCACTCACTCTGCAGAGGCTTTATCTTACATAGCTTATCTTTGCCTTTTCCTATCTTTAACTCTGTCTCTTCTGTCTCCATGTGTACAGATGCACACCAGATTATTTAGGTGATATCCATCAAATTATTTAGGTGTCACAGGGTTTGCATGGAATGCTGATTCTTCATAGTTCCTATCAGTATCCTTGATTAAGTCGTTAATTGAAATGTATTTTTATATAATGTGTGTTGTTTTTTATTCTGCTTTTATCTGCTGTTTTTAATTTGTTTTGATTTCTTTAGATAGTGGATGGCTGCTTTCTCAGTGGTACATTGTAACTAAGTATGCAAATGAAATTATCATCATTGGCTGTAGCGGTAGTTGTAGTTTCCATGAGAGCAGTAGCTGTAGTATTAGGTAAGAACAGCAGTACAAAGCAGCAGTACTAGACAGCACTAGTTAGCTGACAGCTAACATTAGCTAGCATTAGCTTCATTTTTCCATCGTCAGGTGAGGTTATTTTTTTTTCCAGGTTTTGTTGTAAATTTCATCTTAAGTCTTCTGAACACCAGATGGCAAACAGCTATGTGCTTTATAACCACAATATATTTTTTAATCTCACCTGTGGATGATATTTGATGTGAAGAAACACTTTCAAACTTTTGATTCACTTTGAAAAACGGTAGTAGTACAGTAGTAGTAGCAGGGATAGTGATAATACTAATAACATTAGATGAAGCAGTAATAGTAGCAGCAGTGGTCATGGCACTGTTTAAGACAGAAGTGGTATTAGCAGTTAGCCCGGATCCAGATCCCCCAAAATATTGACACTAAAAGTGAGACAAATATGCTAACTATGAGGTGGAAATATCATAAACTGTAACAGTGGTTGTTTATGTATTTCTTCTCTTTCTTTTTCTGTAGTTTTGATGTGGAGAATGGCCTGTCGGTGGGTCGCAGTCCACTGGACTCTCAGACTAGCCCGGGTTCTGGTCTGGTACTTCAGGCCAACTTCCCCCACAGTCAACGCCGTGAGTCTTTCCTCTACCGCTCCGACTCAGACTTTGACCTTTCACCCAAAACCATGTCCCGCAACTCGTCCACTGCCAGCGACCTGTGAGTAATGTACAGATCATTTTAACACCAACAAACCAACCAGTCCTTAGCCTTGACTTCATGCTGCATTTTACATTGCATTTTGAGGTTGCTGAGCTGGATTTGAAGAAACATTTTGAGGTTCTTCCAGAGGCAACAGCTATAAACCTTCTGATAACAGCAGATGATGAAAGAATTGAAAGTGTCTATTAATCAGACAATGTCATTTTTATTTTTAAAAAAGGGCGTGTAAGGTGATTTTTTTATTATTTGGGTCCAGGTGTTTGATACCAACGATCACTTATTCTCTGTTTTCCAAGTAACTCATTTAGTGGTGAACTAATGATAACTAATGAGTGATAATAATAAATTAAGTGGTAAAACATGGAACTCTGGTCACCAAAAAGGATGGATTACATGTAGTTCTTTAGAACATCTTTCAAAAATATTGTGACCCTTTCATTTGGGATCCACATATACAATATACATAGCATGAGATCACATGGAGTATATCACTACTGTTACAGCAGAGTTACTTGGGAAACACTACAATTTATTTTGTCAATATGTATTCATGTAAACCCACTCAAGGTCCTGTTTACACTCTAAAATTGTGCATTTTTGACATCTGGCTTTAAAGAGGCTTTTGATAGCGAGCTCATGTTTCTCAGTGTAAACAGCAGAAAAATCAAGTTTATTTGGGACATACAAAAAGCCAAAACTACAATATTATCAGAACAAGATTTTCATCCAGTTTCTGCCTGTTTATACAGCTACAGATCTTTCTGTGCAGCTAGCAGTCTGTTTGAAGCCAGAGTGTAAATGGGGCCTCAACCACCAATAGCTGTCGCTCCTTTGTTTTGAAGGGAGGAGGGATTGAAGCATTGGGAAGTCAATTGGCTACCTCGGTGAGACAAAGTGTGAAGACTGCTGTGATTTTTTTCTTTTTCTTTCTCTGTGTGCTGTGCCATGTCTTCATGAGTCAAACCTACCTACCTCTTCCACCTCCCCATTCCCTCACTAACATGGCAGCTTTCCCTGGCCACAGCCTGAACAATGTATCTTGGATGCTCAACTTAAAAATTATCACCCTTGCAATGTTTTTGAAACAGTCCCAGCAAACATTTGACAGACGGTGAACTCAAGGGAGTACAAGCATTTGCCAATTTGATAGTAAAGCACAGTAAAAATCACATTAGAAAGGCTTTTTGATGTTCAGGCCTTGATTTCACAAAGTCAAAATGTTGGCTGGACAGTGACATACAGGTTGACTGTATTTTTCACTGGCAGCATGGATTTACCTCAAAGTTTGAATGGTTATGAAGTGCATGTTGTGACCGTAAAGCTTCCAGAAAGCTCTGGCATTCCAAAAGTTGGCTTTCCCAGCACTTGATGCATGAACACTGCTCCTCACCTGCACATAGTTCTAGTTAAACAAATATCTTGGAGGCATATCTTATGTCAGAGCAGAATTAAATATGTATTTAGTGATTTTAGACTCTTATAGAGGCGCAGGCCTGTTACTTGGTTATTTATACTGACTTAATAGCAGATATTTAAATATAGCAACATTAGTATTCTATTGGAAACAATTTTTAGCCACCCAGTGAAGGTAATTTCAACATTCACTTACCTTTTAGATCTGTCACTTCTAGAGTCAAATTTCTTGGTCTTTAGCTGCTAAATGCTACTGTCCGATTTTACCAATCACTTGAGTTAAATAATCTTTTTTGACACTTCATGGGCCAGAGAACCAAAACAATGAGCTAACATTTGTAATTTGACTTAACTCTTTCCTTGCCAGTAACTGGTGTTAGGCTTTGTGTAATATTTCTTTCCTCCTCTCTTACGTCTTGTCTTTTCCACTTGCTTTCATTCTTATTTGAATTTCTTTGAAGCAGTGGTTCTATGACTCTGCCTGCTGCGGTGAAACTCTAATCTACATCTTTGCCTCTAAGAAATATTTGTAAAACTAAAACAATCTCCTCTTCACTCCTTATGTCCAATATATTTGAGACTAACAATGGGTCGAAACCAACTGCAGCATTCCTGTACACTCCTCACATTAAGATGATGACAACAAACAAATGTATTTGTTGTCATTATTTGTGTGTTTGTGTTATTCCCCCTCCATTACATGGCTTCTTACAAGACTTTTTCACTAGATGTCTGTTTGTGTTTGTCTGGTTTTTTTTTGCAGGCATGGAGAAGACATGATAGTGACTCCATTTGCTCAGGTTGGTAGCATTGTGTGTTGCTGCTTCTTTAAGACCGGGAGTTTCCCAAATATATAGCTATTTGACAGCATTGATTTGGTGACTTGATTTTGGTGTAAACTGACAAACTGTGCAGCTGGGCTCAAAAATGTGGTTTAGCATTGGGACCAGTTTTTACAACACAGTTTTACAGATGTTGTAGAAACACCACAATACATGGTTTTAATAATAATTTTGTTTGTATGAATACTCATACTCATATGTGACCTAAGTGGATTTATAATTGTTATATTGAGATATTTCACATTTCTGGTGAAAATTATCCATTTGATCAATTCATTCATTCTTGTTAATTGAAGACAATAGAAATGTCTCTCAAAACCTTGCAATTGCGTGCCTATTAGATAGCCCGACATAGCCATTTTCACAAGGATTTACTGTATACAGACTTTATTTATATTGTAATATCCTAGGTTGTAAATTCCTGTAGATCCTGGTCTGAGAAACTGGGTAGTTTAGTTAAGGTACTCATTATATCCACAAAAGATTTATGAAATTGCAATCTCAAAAGGTTTAATGTTGCCAAAAAAATGTTGGAGAGTAAGATTTGTCTCATATAATGTTACTCACTGTTATCTACTGTACTCTATTTGGTCTCTAGCAATGGGTTTAAGTGTAGTGGCTTTCAGCATTAAGCACTTGTTGTTTCCGGGGACATATGACAATCAAAAATGTACAGTGTTCAAACTATTCAAACCATTCAAACTAATAGTGTCTAATAGTAAGTGTGGGTCTGTCCAGACAATTCACATGCTCTTCACTGGCCCTTACTCACTGATTTGAGAAATAAGTGATGGTTCATTTTTCACAGAAAACACCCACACACTTTCTCTTTGTACAGGACAGCTTGTTCTGAGTCTTTGTCTGTTTGTGTGTGCTCTTCAAAATTTGCACATTAACACATCATATTTCAAAACTAATTTCTAAAATTTAGTTTGAACCACCTGTAGCTGGATATTACACTAATTTACTGGAGAAACTTTACCAGCCACATTATCAAAAATACAAACTAATGTTGCCAAACATGTTTTCAATGCCATAATACAGGAAAAGTTCCAAGTTTGAGATCAGACCAAAGACTGCCGCAAGATATTTTGATATCATTGCCTGATAACTGATTGATCAGCAGAACATACATTCTGGGTGCAGAGTGTAGATAGTTAGAGCTCCTGGTGTTATGAGAGGAGCATGTCTCAGGTGTCTCCGAGATGTATTCATACAACTCCAATACTCACTTGTCTCTTTCTCCTTGTTTAGGTTCTTGCCAGTCTACGAACAGTGAGAAGTAACTTTGCTGCCCTGACACATCTGCAAGATCGTGTGGGGAACAAGTAAGAAAAAGAAAACAGTCTGGATGACTAACTGTGTGTGTTCTCATTCTACTAACACCTCATCCTTGTTCCTTGTTCCAGGCGGCCGACAAGCAGCAACCAGCCCTCTGTGTGTAAGCCATGTCTTTCAGGTCAGTGTTGACATCCCTGTATGGTGGGACACTGAGATTTATCACATGAAAATTGCAAATACTTTCATGTTGCTGTCTTTTTATGAAAATACTTTTTGAATTAGCCATTACTAAACAGGAAAGTGTGGAATGTGTGAAAGAGCGTGATCTTAATGGGTTTATACTCTTGATTTTGATTCATTAATACACACACGGTGTTAATTGAACCTCACCACTTCTTGTTGCTCTGTTTTGAACTGAAGCAGGTGCATTATGACAAACTAATCAACATTTCTCAGTTATTTCCCGAAGGAAACAGCTGTTCACAAGAGCAGTACCACACCTCTGAATCGCTTGACAACATTTGACATGTGGATGCTTTTCATAGCAGTCCCCCAACTGACCTGTAACATGCGTTTGTGTAACCTCTGACCTTTCAGAGGAGCCCTACCAAAAGCTGGCAGTGGAGACGCTGGAGGAGCTGGACTGGTGTCTGGACCAGCTGGAGACGCTGCAGACGAGACACTCAGTCAGCGAGATGGCGTCCAATAAGGTGAGATGACATTTGGCTCTACTTCACATGGCTCTTTAAGAGCCCTCAATGGATCAGTGTAGCTGTGTCCAAACATTTCATTACAGATCTCAGTCAAAGCTCAATACATGCATTGTACCAGATATAGCTAAAAGCTAAAAAAAAAAACAGACAGAAAAAATACAACAACAACAACAAAAATACTAAAATAGGGCACACACAGCAATTCAAATTAATCCACAATTAAAATCTGTTCATCAGTAAAGAAATCATCACTTAGTATTAATACTGGATATATTCAGTGTATTTTAGGTAATGCCTAGAGACCTGATTGTCCATATTTTCAAACTAACTTTAAAATGTTTAAAAGTACTGCATTTTCTGATACCCAGTGGTAGTAAAGAATTTTACATCCCGGCTGCCTTAATGGAGAAGCAGTTTTGCCGAAACGCTGTAGGCTGAGATTTAACATCAAAGTCCTCTCTAAAGGAAAACTTTGTTAACCTTGAGCCAGCGTTACATGTTATTACAACATATTTAAGAGGTTGTGGTGCTAAATTGTGAATGATATTGTATAATATCATATCAATGTTATCCATTATTGAAGAGAGTTTCTTTGAGGGAGATGCTAAAATCTATTTGTACAAGTTTATCACAACTGAGCAGTTGAAGTCTGGCCCTCCAGCACACAACATTTAGCTTCAAAATGTATGGTTACTTTAGATGTAGCAAATCACATGATGCACTAAAGCTCCAAAAGCCCAAATTCATAAAGAGAAGTCCTGTAGTGGCTGCTATTAATACAATACGTTTACCCAGTCATTTTCATACTTACATACATGCTTTCTTATGTTCATTCTCTCATTCTCTAGTAATTCACACTTCTTCTCCCTTCCTCTCTCCAGACAACCACACACATGCAAACTTGTATTTGTAATCTGTATTTACTTGTAATATAATGTATTATTATTTAGCTGTTCAAAGTTCAAATCAGTTGGAACTGGTTAAAAAAAACTATTACAATGTGAAATTATATTGAAATTCTTCAGCACTGTATGAGAAGACACAATATACCTTTGATAAATTAACACAATAAGCTTTAATGTTTCAAATTCAGAGAACAGTGTGTCTCTTATTTCTGATGTCTTTTTCATGAATTGAGTGAGAAATGTTTGCTTTCAAATATGAATCACAAGCAGGTCACATGCTTCAGGATCAGGTTTTACGGCTCCTTTCCATGAGTGCAGAGCAGCATGGACAAATTGTGAGCCTTCTCAGCTTTTTACTGTTTATCCTTGTTTGAAAACATTATATCAGAGTCACAAATGAGGGGAGGAGGTCAGGTTTTATGATACATTCAGCTGCAGTGTGAACACAGCCAGAAACACCCTAGTTCATGAATGGTGTCTCCCTGCACTGAAAGAGTTAATTAGCATTTCCTCACTTCCCTCCCTCCTGCTTTTCTCCACTGTCTGGCGGCTACACTCAGACCTCCTCCAGCTCCCACTCAGCCAATCAGATCCCTCACATCCACCCAGCCCCTGAATCCAGACGGATCTGATTGGACAGAGAAGGGGGACTGATTGCAGGGCGGGGGAGGGGGGTTCCTCACAGCCTCCAGCTCTCCCTCTCTCCCTCTTTATGTTTCTCATTGACAGTGTGTGACAGTAGTTGGATGGCCGACTGCAGTCACACCCTTTCTCCCCCGATGGTGGACCACATCCCCAAACTCCCCCACCTCACCCCACCCTTCCCCTCAGACCCCCCTTCCCTTCACCTCCAGGACAACACATGAGACTGTGGGAACTTTTATTTCCAAACGGACTTCCTCTCATGTGGAGAGCGTGGAGCAGAGCTGAGTGAGCAGTTCACAGCCCATCACTAAGCGAGCAAACTTATCTGCGTGTCGTTTTGGATTTTAGCAACCTCTAACATCAACATGCGTGGGTTGACATGCCTGCGTCGGCTCTCTGCGTTTGTCTGTGCTGGAGACTCAGACAGGTGAGCGACGGGGAGCGCTGCTGGCTTGCCTTGTTTACATTGCAATGTATTGATCAGCAGTGCAGGCTTTGCAGGGGGCTGAATGCTGAGTGAGCCTGCCTGTCGGCTCTGACTCAGGACTGGATTTACAAACAGGCTGAATGTTGAGATTGTTGTGTGCATGCACGCATGTATGTGTGTGAGTGTGTGTGTATAAGAAACAGAAATAGAAGGGGAAAAAAGCATGTTAGAAGGAACAGTTGTCAGTGAGAGCCTGGATTACAGCAGCAGGAATATAGATAAACAAGGATGTAAGATTGTGTTAAACTGGTGTGCAGAAAAGACAAAGGAAAAGCATGATGGAGGGAGTTGTGTTGAAACTACTGGAGAAGTAAATGAGATGATAAACACATTTTGATTCAAGCTACAGCTTCATGTTTCATGTTAGTATGGTTGTTTTTGTGTGTGCCCATATGTGTGTCACATAGTAACCGTGTAACCACTGCAGCATCACTTCTCTCACACACAGATCCCCTCCCTCCTCCCTCAGCCACCATGTGCCAGAGCTGTTACATAATCAGTGTGGAGGCTGCCACTGTGATAAAACTCGGCAGGAACACTGAACACTTTTGTTTTTAAAAAACTTTTTGGCATGAATATATCACTGGCCTTTTATTTTTTTACCACCAATAATGCAGATTTTTCCCAGGTGTCTACAAAAAGAAAACATACAATAGTTAGATATTACAGCTTGTACTCTTATATTTTAAAAGCACAACAAGTAGATGAAGAAACATTAATGCATATTCAAAGGAGTAAACATGGACTGTAGGTTATATAGGCAGAAATAGAAGTGCTGAAGTGACACCTGTTGTTGTTTACTTAATTCAAACCACAGCAAAAATGATGGTGCACTTGTGTTTTTATGAACTTGTGTCCACCTCTTGTTGTGAACAATTAATCAATAGAGAAGTAACATCAATGTAAATCCATTACTTACTAATGTATCTAAGTGAATTTAGTTGAGCTGACCACCTTAAACATTTTAAGGTGGGCATTTTTGAAGGTCCAGTGTGTAATATTTATAGGATCTAATGGCAGAATGTCGCAGAAATGGAAAATACTCTAAAGTATGTTTTCATTAGTGTATAATCACCTGAACACAAGATTTTTATGTTTTGAGAATAAATAATTATGTTCTTGTTACTTTAGAATCAGCTGGTTAGATCTACAGTGGGCACTGTCCTCTTCTATAGAGGCCGTTATGTTGCACCACCATGTTTCTACGGAGGCCCAGAGCTGACAAACTAAACTCTCGCCCTAGATAAGACATTTCAGGTGTTTCACAAGTTTCATGGACACTGTAGGTTCTCCTACACATGTGAAAATGGAGGGAGAGGCAAGGTGTTTGCATTCTGTAGCAATCTGGTGGATGTGGCTAAATTTCTACATGCTGGTCCTTTAACAATGTACAGCAAACACATTTTTAACATGGTGATAATCTCTTGTATATTTGTACTTCCATTAATTTAATTATACTTACATATTTTTAAACTATCTGATCTTCCATATTATTAGAGTAATCATCTAGATATCACTTTAAAAAGTGCATTTTGTAGGAATGAAAAATGTTTACAAATTTACAACAAAAACAATATTCAGTAAAAGCACTGACTAAATGTGAATCCTGCAGTAGCACACAGTGTACATAAGTGACTTTTAATAGCTGTTATCCTGATCTGAAGACAGATGGCGAAAGGAGTGAAATGGAAAAATCCATTGCAACATAATTAACCTCCACAGGGAGAGGAAGGGGCACAGGAAGAACACAGGGATTTTGAAAAATCTTGGTCTTAGTTTGTTGAAATGTAGTACCTCCACCGTAGTCTCACGTGTTCATTTAGAAAAAGGTATCTGCTATAGTGATATTTAAACATGCTACACCATGTCTATGTACATATTTTTTCATGTTTTTCTGCACTTTATGTGGAGTAACCACTTTTTAAAATTTATTTTATTATTTATTTTGTTGTGTCTGCACAGTTTAAGAGGATGCTGAACCGTGAGCTGACGCAGCTATCAGAGACAAGCCGCTCAGGGAACCAGGTGTCAGAATTCATCGCCAACACCTTCCTTGGTGAGTTTATCTGATGTATCTGATGTAAATGGATGAAAGAACCCTTACTTTGTGGAAGGGAGAGGGTTACATACAGACAGTCTTGGCAATAGATTTTTTTTTTAATTAAGCAGTGGTTTATTTTGTTTGTTTTGTTTTATTTTTATGGGAAATATAGACTCAGTTGCCAGTTTATTAGGTCCACTCAGCTAAAACTGGTGCAGGCCAATAAAACAGTCCTGTAAACAATTCTACATTAACAGTAGTTACAATGCAGACTTTATGATGATTTTGGAGGGTGTCATTTGTAACGCAGGTGTATTACATCGCCTTATTCTGAGAGGTGTTTCTAATATTTAGTCTACTCTTATTGACATAAATATGGCTTTAAAAATATCTTAAAATCCAGTATATTTTGTACTATTTTAACCATGTCAGTGAGATCTGTGTCTCTGGTGCTATATAACAATTTGCATAATTGCATCACCTGGCATTATTGGCTGTTCTGCTGTCAGTTGTGTTACATGAGCCTTACACCATATGTTGCTCTTCAACATGTGAATCATATGTGTCATCCAGCATGGTGTAAATGAGATGGGGGAAGAAAATGAGGTCTTTAAAGGATGAGGAATAGTTTAGTTGCGTTTAACTGGAGCAAAGAAATTTTGAGTAGAGAAATATTTAAAAGAGGCAGGAAAGAGGAGAGCAGAAGAGGGAAAAAGAGGCTTTTCAACATAAACAAAGGAGAGAAGAAGGATTTTTCAGGAAAAGACAAAATGAGGAAAGACACATTTAAAAAGGATGCAGTGGAAGAGAAAACTGAAAGGAAACGAAGAAAAAAGAAAAGTGGATATTGAAGAAAGGATTAGTAAAATATAAGATCTTTAAAAAGGGAGAGGGAAGTGGTTGTTTTTGATGGAAAGGAAGTGAAACTGGAGGATTATAAAGAAACTGGGAGAGGAGAATTTCAGGATTTCAAAGGCAAGGAAACAGATAAAAAGGGGGATGAATATTTAAGAGAAGGAAGAATATAGGAAATTTTTTTTTAACTAAAAATATGGAGAGAACATGTTTCTAAAGGAGGAGAGGGACAGCAGGGACGGATGGAGAAGGTGAGGATTTTTCCTTCCCTAAAAGAGAAGGAGGCGCGGCGACAGACAGCATTCCCGGACACATTGTGTGGCGTTGTCGTAGCAACAGGGTGCAATATTATTAGACGGCATGTTGCATCAATAGAAGGCTCAGTCTTCAGCAGCCCTGCCGGCGGGATGGAGGTCCAGCCAAACGAGGATGGAGCTGACAATCGGATACCGTTTTGATATGAGTGCGTCGGCATTGAGCCCGGCTGCATTTGGAAATGAACACCATGGTTTTGGGTGTGAGGAAGAGGAGGCACTGTGAGAGAGGTGAGAGAGGCCAGACAGCGCCTCGTGTGACGCTGCCACTCAGGTCGCCCTGCATCCTTATGGTGGCGTGTGCTTGTATCTGGGCTCAGATCTGGATATTGTTGCTAATAAAGACTGTGGATATAAAAAACTGGGGATGATATGTGGACGTGAAGTTAAACAGGCTGTCTGTGGTGTCAGAATGGGATCATTATTTCCTTGATTTGTACAAGTAAGGATGAGTCATTTTCAACACTATTGTGTCTGCTTGAACAGTGCCTTTGTGTCAACAAATCATATGGAGATTATGTTGATGCTGTCGATGGAAACCTGGTTTTGATGATTTCCGATTTTTTTTGCTTAAAGGATTACAAGCTCCCCTGTGGGTTAAAAAAAATCTCCAACCTGTAGACGTGATGAAGCTTCTTCAAACTCACGTATGGAAAAACACGAGAAGAGCTTCGTCATCACGCTCAAGACAATGCTGAGCTTCTGAGAAGCTGACAGGTTTTACCCGTCATCCTTAGCTTTCTACCACTGTTATTCTGCTGGCATATTTTCCGTTCACTTACATTAATATACACCTTGTTGTGCTCTGACAATATAGCTGAATACTTATTTAATTATACCTGTATACATTCGTGTTTGTCAACCCACCCTCCAACCATGCTCTATACAGTATCAACTAGGTTTGCAAATAGTGCGCATTTTCCTTAATCAATCACTGGTAAAAATTAATGATCAATTAATTGATTGATTGTCATTTTAAATGAAAACATAAAAGTTTTATGTGTGCTAAACAATACCAAATGCATTTTTTACCTCAACCAAAGCTTCATTTCCACAGCTACATATTGCATATTTTCTGACAGCATTATGAAACGTATAAAGGTCAACATATTGAACACATTTACAGATAACATGTGGAATGTGCTCATAAAAATAATCTGTTATATTTCTGACATTTATTTTAAAGTAGATGGATTAAATTTTACTTGACTGACCAAGTTCTTGTCGGCCAATTAATTAATCATCGATTAATAGTTATCATCCCGTGTATTTAACTGTACACAGCACTACTTAAATATAAATCTTATAAATTCTAATTTTGTGTTGCAAGTAGATTTCAAATACTTTATGTACTACCTGAGAAACAGACATTCTCTCATATTTAATGTTTTTTAAAAAAATATATTTTTATACTGATTGTGATCTGCAGGACTGATGCAAAGTCTAATCGTTCACAAGGTCATGATCATGGATTCTGACTGTGTTACGCTGAAATTAAGCACACTTACTCACATTATACACAATGTTGTGTTGATACTGTGAAAATGACTCATTTATTTACATGTGTATTTGTGTAATATTTAGGTGAATTTGTGTTTTGAAGATGAGATGTATGTGACACCATAAAAGTGTACAACAAGGGCACTGAGGAAAACCTGGAAAATGAGAATAGTTGGCTGGTCCACATTAACTGAGCCAGGCCCAGACTTGTTGTAAACTAACCCTCTTCATCAGCAAGGAAGACACGGGAACTTGGTTTGGGTTTTGTGGGGTTGTAGTTTTTATTCGCAGACAAATAGCCTGGATACACACTGCACTACAACATTCACGAGTGTAACATCACACATGCTCTCTCTCGCTCTCTCTTGTCTGTGCACTCGCTAACACACACAACCTCTGCACTAGGTTATTCCTCAAAGGAATTTGCTACTTGTAACATATTTTAGTTTAAAAATATCTTATGTGTATTTAAAAAACTCCCTGATGTCTAGGCCTGGTAGGCTTGCAGTACATTGGTGGAAATCCTGCATGTAGTGGTAGCTTGGATGGTATCTGTTTTTTTCATAACTTCCTGATATTTTACCAGGGTATACCATATTATGGTGGTGTTTGTCAAAAATGACTCAACTCGACTGTACTCCGCTGTACTGTAGTACTACCTTGCCATAGGTGGAGCTGATTACCATAGCAACAATATTCCCACAGCTGGGAAAAAACACAGACAGGAGCTCTGCTTTGGGCTTGAGCTTTTATTCACTGACAAACTCAAACCTAAACTGTACATTTACTGCCTGACCAACAACTACAAGGTTCATACTTTCCTCCCCTCAGCGTGCATTCACCATCACTAGACAGTAATTAGTCTGCCACTCGCCCTCTTTCACACTCACTAAAGTTACACACTCGCTAAAGATATGCTACTCTGATCAGTCAGTGGTCTGCAGTATTTGCTGGCTTCCTTTTATCAATGGTACTAAATCCAAAATACTCTCAAACAGGGGTAGAGGCATTTCTCTTTTTTTTTTTACTAGTTGGTGCTGAATCTCCCAAATGCCATGTGTCTCAGCATTGTGTTTATGATATCAATGAAAATCATAAGGTCAGGATTTGTTAATACCTTTATACCGCCCAAGCCCAGTAGCTGATGGTACAAGAATTGTAATAGTAGTAGCAGTAGCAGAGGTAGCAGCCATACCTAGAAAAGGTAGTGAGATATGATGATTGTTTGATGGGTGGTTGATATATTACTGGTTGAAATTGGTTGGTTCAAGCCTACATAAGCACATGCCATATTTTGTTTTACAGAAAGAAAAACTGATTTGATTTTGATATAAGAATACAAAGGAAATTATTTTTTGGCATATATTGTGAAGTAGATGCATAATATGATGGGGGGCTAGATCTAAAAGGGTTAAAAAGGCATTTTTCATTTCATCTTTTGGTTTTCAAAAAAGCAAATACAGTATATACCAATCAGAGTTTATCTACAGTTTGCACATTTCCTATCAAACCACCTTACTGATGCAGAAGATGCCCATTCATGAGTCAAGACAGAACCCCTTCAAAGACAGTTAAAGTTTTCACTGAAAGGATAAGAACCTCAGCCTTAAAAATCTTTTTCCACTGAAGCTGGAGAGCATTGAGGGGAGGCACCATTTCAGTCAGTTGCATTGAAGAGAGCAAAAGAGGAAGAAAAAATAGACACTATAAATGTGACTAATAACTAAAATAGGCATCATATGATTTATGTTAGCTCGGGTAGTGTTAGCATACGGAATAGACTGTGCTAATAAAAGGTTAGGTGGATATAAGCAGAGTCAGATCGTATTTCCACAATGCGTGTGCATAAGCATGCCTCCTGCACAAAGTTAACCTTACAGTCAATTTAAGTTCAGTTAAAGTTTGGTTGTATATTTTGAAAACATCAACAGCTGTTTAAAAACTCTGGCACTGTCACACTGAGTGCAGCAATACTGGAATAAGTGAAGTCTAAATGTATGAAATTACTTGAAGACAGACATATACTATATGTTTAACAGCATACCTCCATGTGGGTTTGTACATGTTGCAGAGAAACAACATGACGTGGAGATCCTGTCTCCACCTTCTAAGGAGAAGGAGAAGAAAAAGAGGCCGATGTCACAGATCAGCGGTGTGAAAAAGCCCACACAGAGTCCCAGCTTAGCACCCGCCTGCATCCCTCGCTTCGGAGTCAGCACGCCACAAGAGAGTATGCTGGCCAAGGTGGGTTCACACACACTTACACACAAACAGAAATACATATAAACCCCACACACTGTATCTCATAGATGTCCTGTTGTACTTCTCCAGGAGATTGAAGACATTAATCGTTGGGGTCTGGATATATTCAAGATAGCAGAATTTTCTGGAAACCGCCCTCTGACGGTGATCATGTTCTCCGTCTTTCAGGTAGGTGGATCCCTCAGCTGTGAATCTGCTCTCCTCACAAAAAAAGTTTAAAAGTTAAGACATGCAGATCAATAAATCTTCATTTTAAAGGTGCTAGATGCATCGTAAAATCCATAAACCGTAAACTATAAAACTGTAATTAGTGGCTGATGTGACTTTGATTCTGTCCATCTCGTCCTGCCAGGAGCGAGACCTTCTGAAAACCTTTAAGATCCCAATCGACACCTTCGTCACCTTCATGATGACCTTGGAGGACCACTACCATGCAGATGTCGCTTATCACAACAACATTCATGCAGCTGATGTGGTGCAGTCCACCCACGTTCTCCTGTCCACCCCTGCTTTAGAGGTGAGCTGATAAATCTGCTATTGTTGTAGCTTCTGATCACTTTGCAAGTCAGTATTTTTACAGATTTTGGGGTGCAGCTGGTAATCATAAAAAGCTCTCAGCATCTTGCTCCTCAACTGACCACTGATTTCCCAGTGGTCAGAACACTTTCTACAGTTACTTGTTCAATATAAGTCATAGTTTACAACATAATATGAATGTATTGTTTTGAATTAATGTATTTTCTGTGCGTTGTTCATCCTAGGCGGTGTTCACAGACCTGGAGATCATGGCTGCTCTGTTTGCTAGTGCCATCCATGATGTTGACCACCCAGGAGTCACCAACCAGTTCTTAATAAACACCAGTAGGTTCCTCTCTGTCTCTGTGCACAACAGACTTCACAATGAAAATATCAACATTTTATAGAGGAATTTAAAATTTGTCTTAAGACGAATGCAGATTTATTTTATTTATTCCCCCTCTTTCTTAAAATAACATATTTGAAAAGCAGATTACCTCAGCATATTTTTAGGATCTATAAGTTGAATAATTTTAAAGAATTAACCGTTAGAAGTACATTAAATCACTGAAACAGTTTGAAACACATTTAAACTATGGAGTCAGATCAGTCTCAGTATTAATGGATCCACACAGGGGGATTCACAAATGCATTTTGGAATTTATATATGAAGGAATCTCTCCACAAAAATGTTTTTCAATGCAGACAAAAATGGTTGTTATATATAAATGTAAAACAAAACCACATATTAAAAAAAATAAAGTTCACCAATGTATTTCTGATGCACACAAATATTTCATCTTTTAAATACATGTAGCATAAATCCACAAATATATGTACTTAAGAGTATTTGCAATTTTCATCAAAAACATGCTTGGATGTTGTTACATTTATATACAAACTGTTTTGTCCGCATTTACAACCCTGCTGGCCATGTGTGAACTGCATTTGTGTGTGGGTTTTTTGAGACTCCTATGCCATGACTCAATTCATAAATGCAAGGGGATTATTTGCCTGTCTATAGGATTTGTTTTACATTTAAATACAATGGTAATTATTTTTGTGTGCACTGGAATTTCTTTTGTGGATAAATCCATAAATACATTTGTGAATCCTTTTGCATGCATTTGTCAATACTGAGATTGATCTGACTCCACTTTAAGCTGTATAACAGTTTAGAAACAGAAAACATTCAGTATTTTTTCATTAAGAACAGTTTGACTTGCTGTGTACCTCAGAAATCAGGTGATTGGCTCACATATTGGTAATACATGTGGGTCTCTTCTTACTTAAGCTGCACCAGAGCTGGGTCTGGGTCATTCTGACAGAATGACATGTAATCTTCTTTAGACTGGGCTACCATCAGCACTCATTCAGGGTTTTTAACTAAAATTTTGTTTTAAGTGTCCTGTTTTCACGATTTCATCTGTGCAGGTTCGGAGCTGGCACTAATGTACAACGATGCCTCGGTGCTGGAGAATCATCACCTTGCTGTAGGCTTCAAATTGCTTCAAGAAGAAAACTGTGATATCTTCCAAAACCTCAGCAAGAAACAGAAAGACTCCCTCCGAAAGATGGTGATTGACATGGTGAGACTTCCTTCATCCTTCACATTGCTCCAACAACCATTTAAGACCTACAGAACCAGAAGGCCACAGTCATCTTTAGAAAGATAGGACGTCACAGTACGCAGAATGTGCTATGCAGGTCACCTGGGAAGTATGAACCTGTATCATTTGATTGAAACACAGTGACTGGAGACGTGTTGAATCAGTTTGTGTGGTTCTCGTCTTCTTCAGGTGCTGGCCACAGATATGTCCAAACACATGAACTTCTTGGCCGACATGAAGACAATGGTGGAGACCAAGAAGGTGACCAGTCTGGGAGTTCTGCTGCTAGACAACTACTCTGACCGCATCCAGGTGAGAACGGCCCCTGCTGATACTGAATGTCAGACTCTGAATAAATCAGGAATGGCATCAGGTTTATTGTGCTACAGAAGTGGGCTATTAATCTGTCGTCATAGTCATAACTTTAAATTGTTTTTGACTGAAAGTAAGTAGACATTGGAAGCAGCATGTTTCCAGGGACTTAATGTGAAAGTGCTGCTACCTGCTGGACACAAGTGGTCACTGCACATGTCTGGAGCCGAGCGTAAACTGTGTCCTGTTGTGGTATTTGCAGGATCAAGACAGTCAAAAAATATCTCTATATAACATAAAATAAAATAACTCAAGTTATTACCTCTGCTTTTTTGAGTAATTTTTGGTGAGGTCAACATCTGAAAAAGGAAACCAGCATGAAGTATTTAGTGTCTGACTGAGAGTGTCCCCTCCAGGTTCTGCAGAACATGGTCCACTGTGCTGACCTGAGCAACCCAACCAAACCGCTGGAGCTGTACCGGAAGTGGACAGACCGCATCATGGTGGAGTTCTTCACTCAGGGGGACAGAGAGCGGGACAAGGGCATGGAGATCAGTCCCATGTGTGACAAACACAACGCCTCTATAGAGAAGACCCAGGTAACACCCACTGACACTCAGGGATGTAGGGTGAATCCCATCCTATTAGTCTTGTATGTCACTTTGGATAAATTGTCTGCTAAAAGAAATTAAATGGCTCACTACTGCAATAGGACATGTATGGGTTCTACTACCTTATTTTCCTTATTCTTTATTAAGGGGTTCATGTAGAGAGTCATAAAATGCAGAAGGGGCTTCCATTTTAGTTTTAGGAAATACATACTAACTTTGCCCCAGTGAGAAGAACAGATGAGCATGTTGCTTCCATTTTAAAAGCATGAAACGTCCGGCAAGTAGCGCAGTGAACCACATAGGCTTTATTTGGCAAGGGCACAGGATTCTTTAATGTTAAGCCAAAAAGGCCACTGACTGGGTCAGGGTAAAATTGACTGTCAAACATGTCAATACAGGCACAGTTTATGTTCCAGGTTACTTCATCTGTTATCTTTTTAATTCAGTTTTGCATATCTGTCATGTCTTTTTTTATTAATACTTTTTTTTGTGACTAGGTGGGATTCATCGACTACATCGTCCACCCTCTGTGGGAGACGTGGGCAGACTTGGTGCACCCTGACGCCCAGGACATCTTGGACACACTGGAGGACAACAGGGAGTGGTATCAGAGCATGATCCCCCGCAGCCCGTCGCCCTCCAGCCCTGGGGAGCACCACCCCGAGGCAGGGCCAGGAGGAGAAGCTGTGGGAGCAGCAGGAGCGTCCCTTCAGGAGGAGGAGGAGGTGGAGGAGGGGACAAGTTCCAATTTGAACTCACTCTGGAAGAAGAAGAGGAGGATGACGAGGAGGTGGAGTCTGACCTGGAGAGCCCCCTGGATGAGGAGTCCCAGTCGGGTGGGGAGCGACACCAGGACTCCTCCTCCCCCTCTTTGTCCCCAGACCCCCGAAGCAGCAGGTACCGTCCCCCCTCGCCTCACCCATCTCGGACCCTGAATCTGGCCACCATGTCGGTGCGGAGCCCCCACAGGACACTGGCCTCCCTGGGACGGGAGGGCGCCGACAGGGACAGAGACCTAACCCAGGAGGGTGATGGCGTGGCATGCCTGCGTCTGGGCACGTAACAACCAGCACAACCTGCCCCGTCTGAGAGACATGAGTGCTGGGCGTAGTGAGACGGAGGCAGGGCAGGCCTTCACCAATAAAGTCTGTAAGATCACTACAGTCCCTTTACACTGGAGACAGCCTCTCTGGAGGACAGAGGGATTTCCCCCCTCTGTTTTATTTTCTATTCTAACAAGAAGAATCATTTTAGCCTCTTTGGGTGCCTGATTGGCCTCCGTGTCCCGTCCTGCTTTGTTGTAGCTTCAGTTTGGATGTCCCAGAAAAGACTGCTGCATTTTTACTGGGAAGAACAGCGGAACCGAGGCATGATACTCTTAACAAGAACAAAAGGTAAAGGAAATGTCTTCCTCCAAAATAACTGTGTGACATTCAGACGTGAGCAGCGATTGAGGATCGCTGTGGTTCGACAGGGTCGTGGAGATTATTTTGCACCATAGTTTTAATTTAGGATATGAAATTATTACTGAGTTCGGTTGGAATAAGTGAGTCTGATTTCTTTGCTTAACAATGATGTGAGAGATGAATCATTTTACCAAATACAGGATGTAAATGAGCAGCAAGAGAATGGATGGACCTAAACCTCAGGGTATGAAGAGAAACATAAATTTAATGTAGCACGGATGTAGTGGGTACCCCTGACCTGACCCCCAACCCAAACTGTCTTTCCTGTTTGATTTACCTCCAAACCAGAGACAACTGAGACTTTGTTTGACCTGTGTGTCTCTACATTTCATTAAAACCCTTTAATAGAAAATTTGGCAACTGAAGCAATCAAATAATATGTATTTAAACCAGCTTGTAGCAGCGCAGAGATTGAACACTGAAGAAAACCTGTTGAAAATACAAAAGACACCACCTGTATAATTAGTTTATTTTTTTACCTGAGATGATTTGAAACGGTGTCACTGTTTTAGGTTTTGATTTTTGAACAGTTCTGTTGTCGTACATTTGCTGGTCTTGTCTGTGTTTATGTGCTTGAAAAGCATTTTTTTATCAGGGTGCCTCCGGTCCGCAGTAGCACTTTACCGTCTCTGCCCTTCAGCTCTTCTATTCAGACACACAAAGGGCTTCACCCACTGTAGGCCTACTGATCACACAAACACAGTGCAGGACGTCTGACTCGAGGTACCGGGAGGCCGGGCAGGAAACTAACTGGTTGGTTGATTCAGAACTTCACAAACTAACTTCAGATCCTAAATCATCATAACCATCTGGTGGTTAGATAATATTGGAATTAGAAAACTCCTCCTGTTTTTCTTAGATACAGATTTACAAAGATTGCAGTATCTGCACCTCAGTTTCTTGAGGTACAAGCTCCAAGTTTTTGTTAACAAATGAAAAAAATATTTGTGTAACAAAAAAGATCTGGAGAGAACTCTGTGCAAACTGGTCCCCCCTTCATTATAAAATACATGTGCAATACACTTTGTCAGCTCAAAAATAAATCCACCTGGGCTGCACTTTCCACTTTAAACCTGCAGTGCAATACTTATGCATATAAATGAATGTCCATTACATTCAAAACAAGTTCACACAATGCTGATTAAGTCTAGCACTAGCATTTTAGTACTCGAGATCAGTCTTGGTTGCAAGACTACTGTGCATTGTCTGATTTATTTATTTCACTATGTTGATACTGTATGTTTCAGAGTGCTAGTTTCAGTTGTTTTCAAGCTATTTCCCAGTTAGGTGCTCAAGCTTGCTAATTTAGTAAAGATATTGAGGGGTGTAGCTAATCTGGTTAGCTGGTCCTGGTCTTGGCTTGGGCTCGTCCTGCCTTGGTCTTTGTCTTGACTCAGTGTCAACCCCTCAAAGTCTTGGTCTTGTCTCAATCTCGATACAATCTCGATACAATCTAGTCTTGATTTGGTCATGATTTGGTCTCGGTTTAGGTGGTCTTAACTACACTTCTGACTCTCACAGCCAGGTAAATCTCTCTGTATTTCACAGCACACCAGAGATTTTAAATCTGTTGTCTGTGGTGACATTCCCATGCTGCCACACAAGTAGTGATCCATTTAAATCATCCAGCAATGAGTGGTTTGCGAGAGCTTAAGTGGGAGCAAGCGACAGAGTAAGACGAAAAGTTTGTGATGCTTCGGATAATAAAGCAGAAATTCAGAGAAAGGATTACTGTCAAAAAATGAAAGTGATCAACAGCAACACCTGTATACATGCGTCATAAGCATCACCACAGTGTTCGTGTTATTACTTTTACTGCCAGAAGGGTGGGGGGTGGGGGGGCACTGCAGGTTTAAGGCAAATTAAAAACTGCAAAGTTCCCTGAATGTTGACTACATTCAATTTATTTATGCCCAATGACTGACAGAAGCACAGAGGATTTAAGCAACACTTTTAAACAGATGTTGAAGCAGTTCATTGTAAATGGCTTGTAATTTCAAACCTGTTTGTTCATTTTCTACTTCTACTACAACAGTTTCAAATTTGTGTTATTTTAAACATATATTTATATCCCCTTTTTTCCCCTGAATCAGTGAGGATCTTATAATTCCAAATAAGTATCCAACCATGGAGTTGTTTCCTGCCGACAGGTTGTGATGAAGAGCTCAGAAGGAGCACAGTTTCAAATGACTCTCCTGTAGTTCAGACTAAACAGAATGTGTTCCATCAGGTGTTCAGTCTTATTTGGTAGATAAATAGTGCTTGACTGGGATAACTGTGTGCCATAAGTGTTGAAAACACACAAACACCTGCCAGCCTACGATGCTGTACATTTTTACACTAGAGATTTTAACCTGATGATTGTATCGAAGTCATTGACTTTATAGTGTTAGTTTTTACGAATGATACATGTTAGCAGTATTTAAAGCAGACAATTTAATAGATTTTGTGCAACTTATGATCAGTCTGTTCAGCCCTTTCCTAATCAGATAGCTGACACTTGAGAATGTGTGTAGTTTCAGGAGTTCAGGACTCTTTCTGTACCAAGTCCACATTCAGTCTAGAGCCGTGTTTGTCGCCGTCACCGATGTAGAAAAGACCAGGAAGCAACAAGCACTACACAAGATAATGATGCACTTCCTGGTCAGGCAGTCGTAGAAAACACTAGTTTAACAGTATTTCATTAACTCAGCTAGTAAGCTTTATTGATCGATCAGCCTTACATGTGATAGGAGTGGTTGGAGCCTATTGTTAAAGGACCACTCTGCTGTTTTTAACATGCCGAGCCTCAGAGCATCGTTTGATCTGGAAAACTGAAAAAATAAGAAAATTTTCAGGCAAGTGCAAAATTAGCTTTTTTGTCCATGAAATAATGGCCAGTGAATGTTCAAATTTTGCTAGCCATTGATTAGACTACCATTGTTTTTGGCCGGTGAGTAAAGCAAACCTATGGGCCACTTACATATTTTATTTGTCTGCCAGCTGGGGTTGTAACGACAATCCCAAACAATCAGGATACATACAGAAAACTTTGTATTTTTCATGACAGCAGCAATATTCTGGATCTGTTCTTATTCTCATTCTTGGTACATTTGTGGATATTTTGACAGAAGAAATATTATTTGCTGTGAAAACAACCAGATATTAATTGTAAGAAAAATGTCGGGTTTTGTTGATTACACACTATATTTAACTTCTGGTGCCAAAATCCCTCAAAGCTCCATGATAAAAATGCCATGTAAACAAAAGTAGCTTCAGTTTTTTTGGTTCATATGGATATAATGTTTATTCCCAGACTTTACCTCCGATGCCATCAACTGGTCAAAGTTTAAACTTGCACACAAGAGATGTAACAATCTGGGCAGAATGCCTCGACAGCTGATGAATTCTTAATATTTCTAACCTTTAAAAACAGCAAAACTCTCACCGTTATTTTTTTTATACATTAAACACTTTCATATTATATTCAATAATGAAGATTAAAGCCTATCAGCGATTTAAACTTTTATGAGAAGTTGCTCTGTGATGCTGAATCATCCATTAAGCTTCCTCTTCCTTTCCCAGCTTTAGGTTTTGGTATCAAAAGTCCCTTTAATATTTCATTGTGTGCACAGTATAAACTTCTAGTCCACTCATAATCACAGGAAGTGGAGAACTGACCCAGCTTGTTTTGCTCACAGCTTAAAGATAACCAGTTTACTGTCATAGAGGAGTAAAGACACCAGAAAATATTCACATTTTAAAAGCTGGAATTAGTGAATTTTGACTCAAACCAATTAATCTATTATCGTAACAGTTGGCAATTCATTTAATAATCCATTAATAATAGATTAATGATTAATTGTTGCAGCTCTAACCTGCTTAACACTGGCTAAAAAGCACATTTTCCCAAGTGGGTTAAAAATTTGACTTGAATTAAGACAAAGAGGCTTAAACAGCCAGTTAGAAATCAGGGGCCTGATTTAGATTAATATTAATATTAATATTAGATTAGATTAATATTTAAGATAATTTTCAACAATGGGCTTACATTTGATTCATATATGATAAAAATGGTTAAAAAGTCTCTTAGTAAAACTCTTATGTAGTTTTTGAGAAGAAAACTTTGTACTTAAGGTTTTTTTTTAATTTCAAACACCAGTCATCTTACTTGTAGTTTAGTAATAATATTTCAGTAAAGCAACAGTACTTCTGCTGGAGTACAGATTTTCAGTTCTCTTTCCACCGCTGCTGTTCCTGCAACACAGGATGTGATGAGTTTTTACATTTCCAGTTAGTATGAAATACACTGAAGCCCTGTGTAATTTGCACAAACGCTGACAGCCACCATGAACAGAACGTCAAATACAAATTAATTATTTTAAGCTCTCATAAAATTACTAAATTTTGAAGCACGAACACGCGTCACTTTCCTTATTCAACATGGCATTTTCATCATGTGGGGTTACTGTGGACTGTTTTTATTACAACAGTCAATTTCAGATGCACCAACAGTTTTGAATGTACCGTTTGTAGCTCAGTGATGTGAGGCGTCTCATTGGCATGTTAAACTCAGAGCTGTGGCTCTTTACATGAAGACATCAGTGCCATACAGTGTTAAATGTGTTGACGAGCAGCAGATGTCTCTGCTCTAGTTCCGTTATTGTGTCACGCTGATTACTGCCACCATTAATGTTCATGCTGTCTTGTTTTCTCAGCCTCTGTGTCGTGCAAACTTCTATAAAGATATTTATTCTTCAAACGTGTCTGTCGAGAGAAAGTACTGTAACATAGGACATTTGATTTTATGTTCTGGAGCCTAAAAATCAAGTATACTTTACAAGTGTGTACGTATACATCTGCCACTCCAATGTTTTTGTCAAAGAAAATAACTATATTTTTGTTTCTCATTTTAAGCCAAAAGAGTCTCGGGAGTTCAGGGTGTTTTAAGTGGAAAATGCCAATAAATTATATGGAAATTTATCAGACTGGCTGTGTTTATCATTTCTTTGTTCATTAGAAATAAAGTCAACTCAATAAAACAGGTTTTTAAATGGAAATAATGTCAATCAAGAACTTCTTGTAAGAAGACACAGATTTATTCCATATATGATTTTATATACGTTATCAACTACATGACTAAAACTAAACATGTTAGTATGATTTTCACGGTGTTATTTGGTACATGACTGTATGTATGTTATGATTAGTTATTTTCCTGCTGGTGGTAAACAGTTTATAAACTTGTTTTTGTTGTGTTCAGCAGAAGCCTCTGTTCAGTCTGACTGGAGCTCCACTGCAGGCTGGAGGCTTCACCCCCTGAAGACACAACACACAGTTACAGTCACATCACAATCATGGCAAATGTAAACAAGAAACAAAATCACTTCATTCACAGATCCAGGTGTGATCATTCTGACTGAGACAAGACTCACTTCTGCATTTCAGAATTAATGGACTAATACATAGAATCAACATTTATCATCTTTTTTTAACTATTTTATTGAGATTTTTGTGTAAATCTTCTCTCTCTCAGGGTTTATCTTTTACTTATTACCTTCAAAGTTCTTCGCATGTATTTCTACCAGTACTGACACCTCAAATATCTCAAAGCTTGAGTAACAAAAACAGGTGAGTCATTACCTTGTAGAGTTGACAGAACCAACTGGAAAAGAGAAGACATCGCCTTGTCTTCATTCTCTTCTGTGTATTCCTGAAACACAAACAAGGTTTATGATCTTATATCAGTTTGAGCATTTAGTCAACATTATGTCAGTTTCGTCTTCTACAATTTAACCCAAACTAATTTTCATGATGAACCTGATGGGTTTTAAAATAATTTTGTCTTTCTATTGCATATTATTTTAATATGTGCCTTAGATTATATTTATATATAGTATTATATTTTGATCAACTTTGCCTTTACCTTTTAATCTGTATCCTTGAGACCGTTTTTCATATCAATTTCATCTCACCCAAACTCCATTATAACTGAGCCCAGAGAAATATTTGCTTAAGTTTTGTTAAAGATCTCAACAATGTTTCCTATTGCAATAAAATGACAGCTGTAATCTTATGGAGTTGAGTTCAGTACAGTTTGACAGTGGTGAAATGTAACAAAGTACATTTACTGTTAACTACTGTACTTCAGTACAAATTGAAAGTACTGGCACTTTGAGTATTTTCCTTCCATGTCATTATTTTACTTCTGCTCCACTAGATTTCAGAGGTAAACATTCTACATTTTCATATAATTTGTGTGCAAAAATTTGTAAAGTAACTAAAGCTGTCAGATAAATACAGTGTAGGAAAAAGTACAAGCACAGCAGAAACAAAAGTAATTGGCAACCCTTTTGATGACATTTAGTAATTTTTCATGCAAAAACAATAATAGTTCCAGCTTGTCAAATTTGAGTATTTTCTGCTTTTCCTTTTAATTATTAATTTTGAGGTTTGCACTATTATTTTGACAAAAGAGTATTGTGTTGTGTTGTGGTTCGTTTTGGGTGCATTTCTCGCCAAATTTTTACAAAACAAACAATTGATTAATGGTGAAAAGAATCAGCAGATTAATCCATAATGAAAATAATCATTGGTACAGTCCCTTTACGAAATAGTTCAAATTTGCACCACTTCAACCAACTACAACGGTAAAACTCCTGCTTTACTTAAATCAGGAGTCACAATGATCTAATGATCTAATGTATAACAGTCACAGGAGCTGTTTTACTTTTTATCCAAATACATTCATTGATTATTTGTTCATACTTTTAACAATATGCAACATTTTCAGTTCAGGAGTTTTACTTTTAACGGTATTTTAACAGTGCAGTATTTAGTACTTTTACTCAAGTAAGGATCTGATTACTTCCACCCTTACTACTGCAAAGGTTTTGAACTTACAAATTAATTCAAAGTTGTAATTCTGCCTTTTTTTATCCAAGAAAAGCCAAAAACAGAGTGCTTTATTATTTCTTTGCAACACTCTATATCCGTCTCTCATAATGAGTCCAGAGTGGTGTGAGTGTTTTACCCCGTTGAAGGTGACCCAGGGCACGTGTGTGTGGGCGGGGTTCAGAGCTCTGGTCATGGCGGCGTTGGCGTGCATCAGCTGTTTTCCCAGACCTCCCTTCACACAGGAGTCAACAGTGGACCAGGAGACAGAGGGAGCGTACAGCTGGAGACACTGAGACAACAAGAGAAAGCATCAGCAACAACACACACATAACTGGTTTATTACAGCAGGAGTCTACAGGGATTTTATTTAAGTCTTTAATTTCACAGTTTTACAAAACTGTGGGGAAAAGTGAGGGACGTCTCTGGTGTGTTTGCCTTATTTTTTATTCTGTATTTATGTTGTATAATTTTGTACTTTCTCCAGCATTATCTGTCACCTTATTATCGGTATTATTTCATCTTATCCCTTTTATCAATTTTATTTTTTTATTCTGTTTTGCTTTTTAAAACTATTGTTTCTAGTTCTTAGTCTGCTTCATTGCATTGTTTTATTATCATTGCTTTTACATCTGTTTTATTCGGTTTCCTTGTCATTTTATTCTTTGTTTTGTCTTTTTTCTCAGTTTTATCAATAGTTGGTGCCATAAGGTGTTACACAGATAAAGTTTGATTGATTTGTTTTCACTTGCTAAAAAGCAACTAAAGCATCTTTCACAGTCCCGTCATCAGACCATCAGCAAGTAGAACAAACCTCATAAATCACTGACAAGAACATTTACCAAGTTGTACTGGAAAAATCTGAATAAATGTTAAATTAAATCCATCCTACCCTTGTCTTTCAGGTTTTTGAGGCTAAATTTGCAAACTTAACCTGAACCAAAATTAAACAATGTTTATCACAATATTTCAGGGTTTTGTTTTGCCATTTAGTGGATCACTGACTCTCTTAAAATCGTATTTTGTACAGCAAAAGAGCAAACAAACCTCACTTTCCATTCATATAGCTTACACAATCATTTTTCCTCCTGAATATTTTCTAATTAAGTCGTAACAGGAGTCACCGGCCAAAACTATGCAAGTAAAGGGAAAAGCTGCAGTTTTTCTCTGCAGATACTCACAGGCTGTGCAGCGTTGAGAACATCTGCAGCCGACTCCATGCAGTAGATGATGTGAAACGCTGAGTGTCCCGTTAAATGGATGATACAGGCCTGAGGAACAGCATCAGTCAGTCTAAAGTCACCATGTTTTTGTATTAATGTGTAAAAATGTGAAAGATCTGCAGTACAACAGGTGATGAAACATGCAAACCTCGATCATGTTTCCTCTGCACTCAGGCTCTCCGTGCTGACAGGTGAACGGAGAGTTTCCCGATGAAACCTCCTACAAAAGAAGAACGAGGTTCATTTGTTACAGTAGTTCAATATTCCTCTATACATTTTTAAAAACATATATGAAATCTTCTGTCCACTTTCAGAGACTCTCATGAGGACCAGTGTACCTTAGCATTCCCGTAGGGGACCAGAGTGACAGTCATGATGTCCTGCAGCATGGTCCAGGTGGGGAAGAGCTGCTGGCTGATGAAGACTCTGCAGGCTGGACACAGACTCTCATAGTACAGAGTGACGGACACTGGAGGGACAGACTGGTTCGCTCTGATAACAGTCAACTCCATACACTGCTTCTGCACCTACATGAGAAACACAAACGCAAAACAAGACAGAAACATTTGTCTAATTATGTCCAAATACAGGTTTATTAAAAGAGATACAGGTTGTTGCCGTGGTAAAATAAGATTAGGCCTGCAACTAACAATTATTTTCATTATCAATTTATCTGTCAATTATTTTCTCAATTAGTTGTTTGGTTCATAAAATGTCAGAAAATGATAAAAAAAAAAATGTTAATTAAAACTCAAGATGATGTCCTCAAATGTCTTGTTTTGTCCACAACCCAAAGATATTCAGTTTACTGTCAGAGAGGAGTAAAGAAACAAGAAAATATTCACATCTAAGAAACTGAAATCAGGGAATTTGGACTTTTTTTTCTTAAGAAATTACTCAAACTGATTATCAAAATAGTTGGCATATTAACCCTGTATAATATGCAGCAAAAAAAAAAAAAACTTCTTGTGCTTTTAAATCTTGATGTTTTCTAGTTTGATGGATATAACATGCACAAATTTATTTCTGTCATGATAACTACGTTATCGACTTATTGTACAATATATGAACTTGACCTCAACATTGCCTGTTGTGTTTACATGCGTGTTTGTTTACATAAGAATGTCAGCAACATTTTTCCTTCCAGTATAAGACTTGGGCTCAGTGCAGAAAAACTATGCTGAGACACAACTTTCAGTCATTTCTGGTCTCACTAACCTGTGACTCTGTACCTCTGTGCCAAATGTTTGATGTTTATTTAAGAGCAATTTTTGTTACACAGCCTGAGAGTCCATTTTATTTGTTGTATTGTTTATTTATTTCGGATATTTTTATATCATATTTATTGTCTTTTTGAACAGATGTAACATATTACAGTACATATAAATATCTACATCCATACATGCCCACATCGCTAAAGGCTCCAATGCACAATTTATCCTCTATAGTGTGTTTACATACACACTAGTATCCTGGTTATGTTTTGTGCATGTAAACAGCTCATCCTCTGGTCACTGCACTGATAGAAACCAGGATACTGCATGTAAACACCATATCTCACAGACTATGTTTACATGCTCACAACATTCTGTTTTTTGCTGGTTTTATTCCAAAAAAGACAATATTCGTACTAAGCTGTTTACATGGCTGATGAAAATGAACATTCCTCTAATATTCTGTTTACATGCAGTCTTGCTTATTCTGTTTATGGACCCTTCTTTGAATCAAAATAGGATTTTTTCAAAGTTTTGCACTGTTCAAACACAGCCTCCCTCTTTCATTCATTTTATCACCTTCTTGAAAAGGTCAGCATTGTGATATTTGCGCATGTCCAAAAACCTGTAGATATCACATGCTTAAAATGAGGTTTAAAAGTAAGTTTGTTTCTCCCTTTGACCAAAAATGTGCGATTTTCTTTCATGCACGCATCTCTACTCCAGCCTTGCAAACCGTTTGCTTGTTTATTTACAGCACAGAGCTGATTGTTAATAGACAAGAGGCACAAACTGCATTAAAAACCCCACAGAGATGCATATTCTGGATATACAGGTAATTTATGTTCCATACAAACACCATACCCCACATTTTAACCAGATACTAATGCACATGGAAACACACTCAGAGTTAAACAGATTTAAGTAAAATGAATGTTGTAGCATTAATTAATCAATAAAGCATGATTATTACAGCCGCTGATTTGTTTCCCAGCCCTTGCTCAGGTTTAAATGATGGTTGTGTGTGTGTGTCGTGTGTGTGTGTGTGTGTGTGTGTGTGTGTGTGTGTGTGTGTGTGTGAAGTGTGAGTGTGTGAGTGGAGAGAGAGAGAGAGTTTGACCCAGAGCTGCTCTGCCAGGATCACATGAAAAACCACTGGTGTTCAATTTCTGAAGCATGACTCTCATTTAAACCAGGGAGACTTTGAACTGCCCGTTTCCTGTTTGGGACAACGATGCTCCATGAGAATATAAATATACACATTATTTCTATAATATAACAATCGGTGTTTACCTCATTTTTTTTTGGAGAATTTACTCTTTTCTTTACTCCTAATAGCCACAGGAAGAAAAAACTACGTTACTTTAGATATTAACAGGGACATGTGATGGCTGATGTAAAAATACACTAGATAAAAACTCAAAAAGCCTGTGATAAAGTATGCCACAACAGACAAAACTGAAATTAAATAAAAACTGAATCCAAACCTTTCAGTATTTGGCCGATTTTGTAAGAGAACACAGCTGTGCAAGACACTTTTTTCTATCATATCATCAACATTTTAAGCAATAACAATAATAGTAACATCCCACTGAGGGAATATTCATAATAACTCAATAAAAGATTAAAAAAATCCCTCCATTTAGTAGCTTTTATTGTTATTTAGCTGTGTTTGTGTTCACTGTTTATGTGAAAAATAAGCATTTTCTGATAACATGACTCCACTGATCTTGTGAATGGATGCTGGTGTGTTTATTCTACTCACCTTGCACTCTATTGCTATTTCCAGGGACCGACACCACTGAGATGGAGGATAGTCGGCAGGACGGTTTGGGATGAGACGTCGAGACACCCCGGAGCTCCACGAGGAGGACTAAAAAACACACCCAACAGTGCCGACTGCTTCATGTTTGATATCAACAGTCCGCACAGAGTCACCGAGGAGAGATGACTGAAGCTGCTCCTCCCCAGCAGCCGCCTGTAATCAGCCTCATCATCAGCTGATTAACGCCAGGTGTGATTGACTGCTGCTGCTGCTGCCTTCAAGGATCCTCAGAAATCCCGCCTCTCGCTCAGTCCATGGGAGGAAAACAGCAATAAATAACTTCTGGCTTGTACAAAATTTGGATTAATTAGAGCAGTTCAGTCGTGGAGAATTCATTCGTGGTATTAGTGGAAATTATACATGATGATACACAAGAAAAAACAGATTAATAAATTATATATCAACATGTAATTGCAATAAAGTATCTTCCTGAAATATGTTTATTAGGGGTTATTATATTAGTACTGGCCCCGAACAGAACAGTCACAAGCATCTACAACAATTTCTCATAAAAATAAATAGCCAGAAAAGGACAAAACCTACATTTTCCTAAAATGTACAGAAACGAGCAAAACCTTATGTGAACTGTAGTTACTGAATGTTAATGAAAAGCATGCTTTGTTTAAAAAAAAAAAAATGTTCTTAAATTTTAAGAACCAGTGATATAATAGATACCAGTTTTACTAAGAAGATTGACACGGACCCATTAAGAAAAAAAAAAAAAGGTCTGTGAAAACACGTTGATGAAGACGATCAGTTAAACTGAGTGAGGATCAAGTCTAGAAGGGAACCTCAGAATCGCCAAAGATCTCGCGAGAGTGTGCAATTTAACACAAACCATGAACTTTCTCATTATATTACATTTTACATTTTTTTTTTTTTTTTTTGGTCCAACATGCTACCCAGTTTGTAACCATAGGATTGCCACATTATACAGCTTAATTAGTTTGTACAGTGTGTACCATGAATAGATAACGTGTATAAATCTCGCGAGAGTTTCGCAAAATTAAACACGACCGTTGACTTGCACGCAGAAGAGAGGACGCGCCATCTTGGATTTAGGATTCTTCAGCTGGGTGTAACCGAACTCACCTGCACTCCGTTCAACAAGCTGTGATTTTATTACCTTTCAAATTAATGAAATCGATACGAAATCTCTCGTTTCTGAGAAGTTCGCCACCCTATATAAGCAGCTTTTTTTTAAGAACGGAAATATCTAACGGTCGGGTCACCGAGAAATAACCGTTAAATGTTCGTTAACCCAACTGTTTTTTTTTTTCGGTGAACACACTGGGACAAGTACGCCGTCTGGAGCAGCAAAAATAAAAAATAAAAAGAGCAAAAAATAAAAGGGAGCAAACATTTTCTCAGTTAAGTTCGCAGATAAGTTAGCTGGAGCGAAGCGGCGATAACAGATGGAGGACACTCGACCGGAAGCTCAGCAGCAGCTCCATGGTAACGGAAATGGCGGGAGGGAAGCTGTACCTATTTCCTTGTCTTCAGGGACACCATTGAGGAGTACATACTGCTGAGCTGCCACTTCAGGAACAACAAACCGCAAAAAGAAGAAGAAGAAGAAGAAGAAGAATGGCCATGAGCGGTTCAGGTGTGCTGTTCTGCAGGTCGGTGTCGGAGCCGCTCACTGTGACTCTGAAACCTCGTGACCCTGGATGGACCAGCTGGTTGTCTGCTGACCCAACTGGTGAGTTTCACTTGTGGCACAGCTGAGGGCTGCGCAGTCAGCTGCAATTAATGGCCAAGTGCAAAATCCAAATGAAGAATGTATGAGAAAACAGCAGTATAATGAGTTACTGTAGAACTTAAAAATCTTGTTCCAGGGATGAAAGAAAAAAAAAAATATTTGTCTGGTGCAGACATCAATAAATATTGATGTTTTTTTTTTCAGTGAACATGAAAATTGTGGCGAAAAACTGATCATTTCTACTAATCCTATTGTATATTGCAATCCCAATTTCAGCCAAAATAATCACAATATGACTTTTTTACCAAATTAGGCAGTCCCATGGGGGTACATTCAAAAATCCTGCTAGGTTTTTTTAAAAAAATGGGCCCCAGATTTCCACATACTTAGAAATTGACCAGGTGATTGGAGTGATACAAAAGGAAGCAGTTTGTGGTGATGTCTGTATTGCCTAAATTCCCTAAAGCAGTGTTTCCCAATCCTGGTCCTCAGGGACCCCTGCCCTGCATGTTTTAGATGTTTCTCTGCTCCAACACACCTGATTCAAATGATCAGGTCTTATCAGGCTTCTGCTGAGGCTTGATGACGAGCTGATCATTTAAATCAGGTGTGTTGGAGCAGAGAAACATTAAAACATGCAGGGCAGTGGTCCCTGAGGACCAGGATTGGGAAACACTGCCCTAAAGCAATCTGACAACATGGCAACTTTTTGTTGATTTGATTTGTATGATTTATCAAGTCAAGTATGTTTTCTGAACTTCACTTTACGTTATAAATGTAGCCTTAAATTTTGCTGAGCTACTTTGTCACTTAGCAATTACTATTCAGTTCAGTTTACAGACCTGTGGACAATAGTGATGGACAGTTATGGTATTTTTGCCTCTAAAAGTAAGATTCCTTCTCTGAACTGTTGGCTGTGTTTGGTGATTGTATATATTGCAAGGTTTTGTTTTTTGGTCAATTAGCAGGATGCACATTGAAGAGCTCAACTTTTCTTACACCTTCATCTCTCATACACTGCGGTTTACATGGTTATACCTCTTGTATGCAGGTGCTCACTGGTTGGTAGTCTGTAATTGCTGTTTGACAGTGGTTAGTGTTGATAAGATGCTGTGAGCGGAGCAGCAGCTGTTCAAAGTGCTGAAGTAGTGGTGGGCTGCACTCATTTAGGCGTGATCTCACTGTAATTAGGCGTGAGTTACATTTTTGTCACCACGGCTCTCTCTTCAGCAATTTGATATTTAGGCCAATGGTGCGCCTATTATCATTTCATCTAAAACACAATGTTACTGTCTAAGATTGTAAAAGTGCATTGGATAATGGGATTATACAAGACTTTTCTATGTTTTGATATTGGCATTATATATCAGACTTGTTGGCAATGGAAAAAAAACGTGAAAAGTTGGTTGGCCAATGACAGGATCTTGTATAACTAAACACTCTTATTTTATGGTGCAGAGATATTTTAGATTATTACATGCAGTAAATGTTTAAATCAGTATACACAGTAAATCTAGCTAACCACAGTGTTATATTAATTTAGTCATTTAAGGAGGTGTGTTCTGTTGAGGTTGGAGACCTGGGCCCTGTTCTTCAAATGTGACTAACTAATTCAGGCTAGTAGGGCTGAAATGATCGCCCCGTTTACTTTCTGTCAACACCCAAGCACGATACATGAGGATTATCAACACGTGGAACATTTTTCTTTTAGTAGAAGTGACAGTGATTAGTGATTAAATTAATATGCATGACAGCTCCTTTTGAAATTGAGGTCCAGTATTTTTCTGATCAGGCATCTGAGTCTATTAAATATGTTGGAAGTTAGACTTACTTTAAAATATGCCACTATTATCATTATTCTAGTGTGTCTATTTTTCAGGATTATAACTGAATTAAATATTGAAATATTAATGACACAAGGTTTTGATATGTATTTTGGGTAAATTAATTGTTATATAATTGAATAATAAAAAATAATCATTAGATTGATCAATAAATTAATCAATACATTAATCGATTCCTCGAAAAAATAATCAATAGATTAATCATTTAAAAAATAATCGTTAGGTTCAGCCCTATTCTCATGTATCTCACATTGTTCCTGTTTGAATGTCAAATTAAATGCCACATGTTCTGACTCCACTGGTCTCTTAACAGGTAAAATCTTTTCTTTTTTCTCAGACTACATTTGGTTTGTTTCTTTTTTAGTGTACAAACCTTTATTTTGTTGTATTGATTATCATGCACAGATTTTTTTTGGCAACCCATCATTATGAAAATTAAATTGTGATAGTTACACAACAGAATAATGGCGCTTGATGATTTCTCAATTTACCTGTTTGTCATAATCTAAAATCAGACTCACATTAACACTCAGTTGTTTTTAGTCTAACACAGTGAGTTGTTCATCTTTGAAAATAAAACTACTTCATGAAGCCTATGTGGTTCACCCTAAAAGGTCTTGATACAGCTAATTGTCAATAAACCTGCACTTTTGAAGGTTTGGGCTTAAGGATTTGTTGCTCTGACAACACCTCCAGATGGATTCTAAACCAGCTTTAAAGCACCAAAAATAAATCCAGATTAATGTCAAATCATCAACATTGTAATCTGGATAATTTGGTTATCCGCGTATGAAGAGCAGGGTCCAGCAGTATTACTACTACAAATGGTAAATCTATGTGGCGTAAATAGTTTGAATCGGTTAGATGCTTGTAAAGCCACAGCATGTGGTACTGTGGTACAGTACATGGTGTCACAGTCCTTGTAGTGTGAAATGTGGCAGTTTTGCTCTTAGTTTTTTATAGTTAAAACGTATTTGTGATGTAGATTGGTTTAGGCCTGTGCTTTGTTAATATAGGTCCATTGTGTTTGATCAAACACCATCTCTAAGAAAACATGTTGAAATCCACAGGTTATCAATTAACACTCACAACAATTCATTAAACCATCATCTAAAATTTATTTGGGGATCTGAAAGTGCATACATGAACATGATGTTCTGAAGTGGGTAAAGTCAGGTTTTACACCAACAAAAAAATGTTTGAAACCAATTTTCCTCAGATATGACTCCTAAAGAAAACACTAGCTATTCCAACAAAAGCTGAGTGTTATTGCATAATCAATACAGTAAATGAACATTTACAATAACAGTATTTTCTCACAGCAATAGGCTTTTAACAAAGGGCAGCTAAATGCTTTAGATTAAAGCAGAAAGACAAGTCCATACAGCCACAATGGAAAAAATAAAACATTTAAGTTACAGAAACATCATTTTAACAAGTACTACATTGAATGTGATGCAGAGACAAGTCGAGGTATTTGATCATATGCACAGCTCAAAGTGAAACAAAACCTGTCTAAATTTATCAAGTCACTGGATTTCAAACATTTAAAAAAAACTTGATTATTATCTATCCATTTAACTCCAGGTGAGATTAAAACCAACCCAATCTCCTACAATGATGTGGTTTCTGTTTGACAAATGTTACTGCTAGATACCACCATGGTTATGGCATGGAAGAAAGTTGATGGAGATGATCAAACCATTGAATGGCAACCAAACAATGTATTGATGCAAATATCACTTCCCTCCTCTTAACCTTACCCTAAACCACACCAAAACTTAAAGTAACATAGCCATTACTCTACTTACTAAACACTATCTTTCTCTAACGTAATGCCAAACCCATCTATACCTCTTATGCTGTAACTCCATCACCAGTTCCTTCACTTAACTATTTCTTAGCTTGTGCTTAAAACGTAACATTTCTGTATAACAACTTAGGCATTGCACATAAATTGATCTTGACCGATTCAGCAAAATACTTAAAATTGCATGCACTGCAAATGTTTTTGAACATTAATTGCATTTTAACCATTTCTGCTAGGGATGCACGATAACTATCGGTACCGATAATTATCAGCCCGATATTGGAAAAAATGACTGTCACACAGATAAGACCGATAATGAATTTTTTTTGCTGTAAATAAGGACGAGACTCCCAATCAAGAGTTGCTAGTGATGTTTGCATCATTTCCCTTTGTTTGCCCTGTGTTGCTGGCGCCTGCTGTTGTCATGCGCATAAACGTCATATTGATGCGCCACCTCAAACATAAACATGGCGCCGCCATCACCAGTGTGGGCATTTTTCACTATTTCTGAAAAAGACAACGCGATTCAGTATGCAATAAATGTTCAGCCGAAGTGCCAAGAGGAGGTAAAAAGTCTACCAGTTTCAACACATCCAACCTTATTAGCCACTTACAAGTTTCACCTTCGAAACGACGGTATATGGAGAGAGTATGAGGATGCGAGGACTGCTGTGCTGCACCGCCAGCTAGCAAGGAGTCTGGAGTAGTGATGTTCCTGGCGACTAATTTCCCGAAGATTAAACGCAAAACTTAATTTAGACTAGTCAACTAGTCTAACACTAAGAAAACACACAGAAAGCAGTTAAAATTGAACAGAATTTATTAATTTATAATGTTAAATACTGTCTGTAAAAATACTGTGCGTATTAAGAGCCATTTGAAGCTGTTAATCACAGTCAACAATCGCCAAATCGTATTTTAAATGCCGCTGAACTGTGCGCTACTTTGCGCTGTGCAATACAAACATTACATATTAATATACAAAACATGACAACAACTCACTAAATGCTTCACCTTTTCAGACCGAAGAGGATGACAGTGTCTGCGGTTAAACAACCTGGAGCTGACTGTCAGCTGCCAGCCTGCCACACAGTGTGGCTAACGTTAGCAGTGCTAGCAGCAGCAGTAGCAGCTTCTCCAGGTTTAAGTCCGTGGCTGTACTTAATGTAGTCAAGTTACCCCAGTCGAAGTGAATATATGTATCAGCTTATTCTGTCACAGTCTACATTCAACATTATTTCTGTCGTCTAGATTAAAACACTGCGAAACCACGCTGGTTTTTCGAGCTGTCATCTGTCCAACTTTACTGATATAAACATCCGTGGTTGCTTAGGCGATGGGCGAGAGGGGCTGAACTATATAATGTACTCGCAACACACATTCAAATGCTAATCCATAACAACGTACAGTTTTCATTCTGTAAATCTTTTATTTTTGTATGGACAGTGATGCACTTTATTTTTGCACTGAGTTTTTGATCTGTAAAATCTTTTCTATTGAGTGATGCAGCTGAGTTAAGCAATAATAAAGGTTTTTTTTTTTTTGAGTCATAACTTTTCTTGTTTTTGTTGTGATTACAACACTAGTGATGTATGTTACATTATTTTGATAAGTCAGAGGCAGAGTTATAATGTTAAATTCATCTTTACTCACCACATTTTGCCTTTCTTTACCTCAGGTGTATATATAAACTTAAAAATTTTATTGGTTATCGGTATCGGCATTGGTTATGAGAAGCTGGAAGTTATCGGTTATCGGTATTGGTGGGAAAAAACAGTTATCGTGCATCCCTAATTTCTGCAATATCCATGCCAGGCAATTACAGTATGATCAAAGTTAGACAAATCAAAGTACTTCATTAAGGTTGGCAAAAGTTTGTTGTCATAATTAATGACCAAATAAACATTAATTATTAGTCTGAGACTATTTGCAAACCCTATTCTCCAGTGTAATCAAAATCAAACATTTTTCTTGCACATCTACCAGCTTTTACAACTAAACTCTCTGCTTCTCAACCTAAGTGTCACACTACTTCCTGCATTGTTGCATTGTATTGACGTTAATCATGTCCTTCAGAATCATATAATATGAACTGTCTGAAAAATACATCCCCCTTCTAGGAATTAAACCTAGCGTCAGTGCCACTAAAGCCATGTCCATTTCATTACATCACAGAACTTGACAAACAAGATTATCTTCTTTTTAAACACGTACATATACCACTGCTGTTATTCTGTCATTCCTGCAGATCACAATACCAAGCCTTCATAACTTTACTACATTACCTCATTACCACAGCATACACCAGTTAGATTAACTCAATCTTCCATGCCATAAACCCGTTGTATCCAGCACCCCACTTCAGGAATAACAAATCTTGTCAATTTTAAACCTCTTTGTTGGGAGGTTTTATGAATTACATGCTAGAGTCTAAAAATAAAAATCTGAATGGCAATCCCATATTTTTCCTCTCATTTAGTCATAAACATGGCATTTACGATGTTGAAAGGTTGTAAAGCTAGCTAATTGGCTTACCAAGATAGCTAGTACCTAGGTACCTATTTAAATTAAATATTAGTTGAACAGAACTAGTTAACATGATTCCATCTGAAAATACATCATGACACACACTCTATGGTGTGAGACACCAATTATTCTTGAAACAGGAATCATTTTGAAATATGTTTTCAGTAACTCTCTTTCATTTTTCTTTGCACATTGATAAAACAGCAAGTTACAAAAACAGTGACAACAGAAAAAGACCCAATTGTGCACACATGGTCAGACATACAAATATATCTGACTTTATAGAACTAAAAACTACTAACTGGTCCTCATTGAAGAGACAGTTTTTTGTTTAAACTAAATATTAGTGCGTTATCAGTGCTACGTCATATCAATCTCATCAGCAACTCCATATTTAGCACCACCACATGGCCACCTGCTTCAATAACAGGGTGGATGTACATAAAGACAGTCATAGTATCTCCACCAACATGAGATACTTGTGTGCAAATGCTATGCTTTAAATCTAAACCTCACAGAGCAGTGGTGTAGTCTGTGTTTGTGCACATATAAGCTGTATATCTTTTCTGTATTCCTGCTACAAAATTAACTGGGATATGTAAAGTTTCTCTTTTAGAATGTTAAATACATTTATATTTCAAGTTCATTAACACAATTAATCTGTTCAGTGTGCAAAAAGTAACAAAAATACAGATATGTTAAATGACAAGGGACAGATGACTATGTTTTTGTTTCACATGCCAGACATGCACCCTACATGCCTTATCTAATATTAGTCATTTAGGTGCATCTATCCATGTTTACTGTCTAACAAGTTACTAAAAGATGAAAAATTGTGTTTTAATTATCAAACCCTTAAGACAGGAACAACAAAGGATAACAAAGATGAAAGTTCAATAGTCTGACACTGTGTGAGTCAAGTGTCCCTTAATTTAACAGCATTCCCTCTATTTGCTTTTAAACTACACCACTGATACAGAGTCCTACTTCATACACATACACACAGTGTAGTACTGTTTGTCCATAAGCACTGGGTATTACAAAACAGCATGACCAGTTGGCCAAAATTCAAAATTTCCTTCTTTGCTTAAAAGGGTAATCGTACACAAGTTCAAAGTTCTGCTTGCACTGCCATCTAGTGGATGTGACATGCTCTATCCACAACCTGTGCAATGTAGCATTTGACATTTCACTACAACTCAAATTCATGTGGTTACAAGCACAACAGACCGCATCCAACATGAAAGCTTTTCAATTTGCTTTGATAAAGACATCATAGTATCAAGCATACTATATGACTGAGAGGTGATCTCGGAAAGGTGCATTTAAGGGAAACTAAGCAAGTTGTGCTTAGCACCAATAATGTAGACTAAGAAAAAAAAAAACCACAAAAACTTGAGAATTTCACAGAGTACGGCTAACCCATCAAAGAAAGGTAACAAAACATATCTTTTATAGCTGGTGGTGAACTAATAGTACCAGAACTGGTATAAAAACAGTACCCAGCCATAATGTCCATATTATGATTAGTTATACATATAATACCTAGTTAATCCATTACACAACCGTGGCATGCAAAATCAAACATTGACATTTTAACTGCCACAACGTAGGAAGTGGACACAATTGTTCCAACTCCCTTCATGGCAATAAACTGATAATTTCAAGTGTATGTACGTAACAAGCATCGAGCACGTGTTTGACTAACAACCTCTAAGAGAGAAGTGCATCTAAGGTGACCCATTAAACTGGAACAAATACATACAGAAAAATGAAAATAATCAAACCAGTGACAAAATGTAAAATCAACTTTTCATATATCTTTGAATTTAATGGGCAACCCAAACTGACTATACTATATGTAATGACTATGTATTTTCCCCTATAAAAATAGTTTGAATAATTCACTGTATCCCACACATGCCACTTAATTTCTATTCACAAAGTGCACTATCAAAGGAAGTCCCTGTTACTGATCCAGACCTGGAGGGACCTGGGTGGGCCTGAAATGTAAACAGTTTTTATTTCAAAATGAGACATTTATCATTATAGATGTAATTTTCATCGCCATTTTGAATATACCTCACACCTAAGGAGAACTGTGTACCAACATTTATCAAACAAGTGAATTCCAATATCATAATTTTATCACATTTTATGCTACCATACTTATTTGGTCCACTATAGCTGGAATCATACCTTGTTAATTAGTAGCTCATAAGCTAGCAAAGCTAGGTAACATGCCTGCAAAATTCAAGCAGTCATGGTAAGAATTTTGGGCAGTAATAAATCATTAGTCTATAAGTGTGGAACAGTTTTGTTTTCTTACAGCTGCTTAATACTATGTAAAATTTTGATATGCATTTTTAGCCTCTGTGTCTCTAGTTTTTCCAGTTTCCAGCAGTACACCTCTGGTCATGACTATAATATAGTGATTATCTAAGTGATTTTGCTTTTTCTAATTAGTTTGTATTTAAAAATTAACATACTGGTACATTTTATACACAGGGTATATAAGCCTGTAATGTTGTGTGCAGCTTCTCATACCAAGTGTGATGTAAGTTCAGTGTGGCAATTGCCAGGGTAATAAGGTTTATGAGATGCACTTTTACAAAATAATAATAATAATGTTCTAAATATGATGCTTAAAAGCAGTCAGCCATAAGAAAATTACTTCCTTTGATAATAATACTATCCCTGTGGGTACTCCAGGGTACTTGTGCTATTGTAGCCTTGTATCCAGCCAGACACAACTTCAGTGTTCGGTTCATCATAACATTATTGTTTACACCCAGCATCATACTCATGTACAGGACAAAACACCTGTCCTTAGAGTGATACAAAGGAAATTATGATGGCTGGAACAGGAACACTTAAGGGCACTTTTCAACCAGGATCTGAATCTAAAAACTTATCAAAGCTCTTGGATCACTGACTCCAACCAAATTCCTCTGAAAAAATAAAGAAAATTAAAAAATAGCTATCTGACTTATCAAAGATTAATTTGAACCAGACTGATATCTCGCATATACCTAAGTAACTGCTTTTTTGAGTTTCCGAAATTAGCATGTACACAACACACAGAAATACTTTCAGTATTTGCCTGTGCTTCGTTTTTGCTGCTTCATAGTAAATACCCGCTCTTACAGTAATACTAACACTTAAAAGCGTTAACGAGTGAGTTTTAAGCAACACATAGATAACGCAAAACTATATAATGATTGTCTCATTTTTCTATAAACAAAAACTAACACCTGTCATCAGAATAATTTGAAAGATGCAATAATGACAATGCTATAAAGCATAAATACACCCAAGAGGTAGAATCCATGAATTACTATTGTCTTATTTGTAATATCCTGAAGATACTGCACAAATGTGCAGAAAGAAAACAGGACATGAGCTCCTGAAATTCCCAATGTGAAAACTGAATGATTTACAGATGTCAGTAAGAAAATAATTTTTATATTCTTAAATTATATTCTTAATCACTGAAATAAAAATGTTCAGTATCCTCTCAACCAGCAACATCAATATGTGAAATCAGTGTTATGGTGCACAGCTTTCATCTCTGTGTCTGTGTGTGTTCTGGTTGTCTTGTTTGGATAAAGTGCTTAAGTGTGTCTCCTCAGTTTCTACGCTACCCATAATGCACATGTGCTATGGGCAATGCAGAATTCCATCCTGAGCTCAGTTTCCCAGAAGCACCTTAACACTGCAACTGCACTGATAATTGGATTTAAGATATATACTGTGGAAGGATGCAACAAAATAACGTTTTTCAAAGCCTAAGACATGAATTTGACTTTTGAGTTTTTTGTATTTTAATTAGATTAATTAGATTTAAGAATACTAATGTATTCTTAAATCTAATTGTCGTTATGAACTACAACACTGTTTAGATATTCACAACTTTAAAACCAGCACAGGTTTGGTACTAGTGTTGTCATGCTAAAGCAGTATTTCAGTACTACATCAGTACTGCTGCAAAAGATTTAATTCAATGTTGAATGCTGTAAATGCTAAGTACTTAATCCCAATTGTGTTTTGCAAGCTGTATGTGCAGATGGCAAGTAAATGGGATTTTTAGTATTAGTAGTAATAGTTTTTAAAAAGAAAGTGGAAAATTGGATTAGAACAGAGCTACAGTCTGACTGATGCCAGGAGCTATTGTTTTTGTATGGTGACAACACTAACCGGTGCCTGGTAACAGTGTCCATATTGGTGCGTTCTCAGTGCTAATACAGTGAAGCTTTGGGAAAGTGCCATCAGGGTGGCATGCTGGTGTGTCTCAGCTGGGCTGCTGGCTGAGAGCGGGCCAGGCCAGGGTTACATTCAGCTGCTGGTTGTGTTGGATCAGGGATGTGTGTCGATAGTGGAGGACCAGCTCTCTCAGTGATGAGTACAGATTGTAGGGCTCGGCGAAGCCATACCCTGTGGATGTCCTGTAGATCACACAGTGCTTCACATCCCCATCCACACTGCGTGAGAGGAAATCTGTCACTTTCTATGCACAATTAACATCGAGAACATAACATATGATAACAATATGTATGTTTTTAGTGTAACTGGGACCATTAAGTCCAGCATTGGAAAGATAGAGTATGTGTTTAATTTGCACTGTACCTAGTTTGGGTAAAAATGTATGACTAATATGGATTCAAGAGGGGCAGAATGTTTTTTAATGAATTTCATTTTAAATTGGACTGGGCAAAAAAAAAAAAATCACAATAAAATGTTTCATTTAAGTTGATAAAGATAATTGTTGATCATTTTTAATTACCTAGTTTTTAATAAAGACCAGGAGAAGAAAAGGTTGAGTTTAACCACCTTACTTTGAGTTTAACCACTTTATCAAGGCATTCAGGTAGAAGACTGAAAAGACTTTAAAATAAAAAACCAAAAACAAAACAAAACTTCCATACTAATGGGCTGACTTGTCACCTGTAGTGCATTACATTATGAAGGATTATGTTTTCATGGCAGTTTGCATTTAATGAATTTAACTGAAACTATTGAACACGTTGCTAGATTTTCTCATTGCTATTCGTGAAGTGTCTTTCATCAATACATAACACTAAGGGTTTATTGCCCAGGCCTAATTTTAAATGCCTAAAAGATGAAATTTGGATCGTAATACTCACACAACAGAGCAGGCAAAGGAGCCTCGCTGAGTCTGGCTGTCTCTGATTAGGAAGGTCCCATCCCTCCTCCCCCTTAGCAGCTCTTCTGCCTCCTTCCGTCTCATACCACCAACATACCAGCTCCTCTCCTCCTGGTGCGTATCATCTGCTAGGGTGTATGGACTATGGGACGATGGGAAGGTGGTAGGGTTAGATTATGATAGATTTTTATACATACATACTATATATATATATATATATATATATATGTGTGTGTGTGTGTGTGTATATATACACATATATATATATATATATATATATATAATTTTTTTTTATTTTTTTTTATTTTTAAAGCATACAGTTCTCCAAAAACCTCAATGCCTTAACTCTCACTGCTATGATATATAATGATTTCTTGTCTAATGCCTTGGCAAGTGAGTGTCATGACCTGTCCAACTGAAACTGGGTTCTATGCCAAATTGCCCTATGTTAATTGATCTTAACACCAGAATAAATTTTTGTAAAACTAGTGCAATGAGCCATATATAAGCACTGTTGCCAGGGTTAGCTAGTAAAAAAAATTATGTAGCTTGTATTTTAATACAATTATGCCATTTAATTTTTGAAATAATAGAACATATGACTGTTAATATGTATATAAACTTTGTTCAGCCTTCTATCTGTACGTGGATGTCAGATGTTTCAAAACCTGTGTAAAATTCAGGGTCTAGTGAGTGGTCGATAGTATTAATTAACTTAAAACAAATAGAAAAATATATTTCTGTACATTCTGCACTTTTCTGTTTTAATTAAAAAAACAATAAGCTCAGTTGACCTGGATTAATGAGGATACTCACTCTTCTTCATTCCTGACACCCAGCCAGTCATTAATCTGGCTCTGTCTAGTGCCTTGCTGTGTGAGCCAGCTGAAACATGGACAAAACACAGTAAGAAAGCTGTAATTCATGAAAACTTCTGTTTCATTATATTAGATAAAATGCCAGAAGATGATGCAGAAGGTTCCAGTAAGAGAGAAGAGCTGCATAAAGAGCAGTAACTTCAGTGTCCATTATAGTGTTTTGAATATTCAGCAGTCATATTATATTGCCACAACACAAAGGGGGCATCCTCTGAACATAGTTGAATTTTCTATATTTATAAGTTCTGAATGATTGGTAATAATGTCAGCAGCTATATCAGACCTTAAGTCTTGCTGTATTTCTTAGAAAATAACAGGCTTATGTCTTTACATAGATGTGTACTAAGTTTGTCAACTTTTCATGCATAACCTCACTCTAACCAAAATCTGAACAGGCCACATCTGCTTATTTGCTGGAGACATAGTAGAGTGAGAGTCAGCTAGAAAGACAGTCTACCCATCAGGGTCGCAATCAAGCTCCATACTGAGCATACAAGATCCACAGCTGTGGTAACACGGATGAGAACAGCTGATTGCTTTTTCTATGTTTACAGCTCAGCTGTGTCAGTGGTATGTGGCAGACTGTTTTGACCTAAACATTTTATCAGTGATATCTCAGATGGATTTCATCTCATGTTAGCTTGTCAGCTTATTAACCAGAGTCATGTTAACACACCTAATTGACACTGGGGTGTGGGACCCCATGTGGAGTCACCTGATATGTAGACAGATTTATGACACAATTCTATGACTGATATACCTGCTTGATACAGTATCCAGAAGAATGTGGTCCCTAAAACATCTGGTTAATTTATTCTGATTGTACATTTGTCTTGTGGTTGGTATCACCTCTTGCTCTGCAGCACATGCATCTTTCTCTTTTTGCCTTTTATGTCTTTTTCATGCAGTTGATACAGTATATATTTTAATATACAGATACTATTTTAAGACCAAAAATGAAGTACAATAATCCTTTATCCACTAGTATAAAATCTAGAACATGAAGTGCTGGAGGGCTGAACTTACAGCAGGTATTGGTCTCTGATCTTTCTAAGCTGCACAAGGTCAGGCTTCAGGCTGTTCATTTTCTTGTCCACCTCCATGTGAGCCAGAGCCTTCTTCCTCAGCTCCTCCTCCAACTTCTTCTTGCTGCTGTGGATCTCCTCCACCCTCGACTGCAGCTCATCTGAATTGCTTTGAATCCTGGGAGGAGGTGAGAAGAAAAACTTAACTGCTCAATTTAGAGTCTGCTAGTTTGCTATTAGCATGGGGATGGAGCATGGCTAGCAGTGAGTATTTTGAATTTTAAGTTGAAAAATGGACAAAAGGGTGTGTATTTAGAAGCATACTTGTCAGTCTCTGTACTGCTGTCTAAAGTGAGGAACATGTCGATGTATTCCTTGCTGTAGCGTTCTTGAGTTTCACATTCCTCCTCAAAGATCCGAATGATTTCACTGAAAGCCTCTATGGCTGTCCGCTTGCTCTGCAGTTCCTATAGAGTAGAGGAAACAAATCCTTACCTTTACAGTAAAGGCTTTGTTGCTGTAAAGCATTCAGAAACTAATAAAACCACAGATTTATTTTATAAAATGAAGTCGTAATGATTAGTGTCGTGTTGTACCTGGGAGGTTTGGTTAAACTTCTCATACAGACGGTCGTACTCTTTGCTCTTCTCTTTGTATTGATCCTGAAATATCCTCAGCTGTTCTCCAACTGCATCAATGTCAACCTCCATCACAGCCTGCTGTTATACAGAATAGAATGCAAAAGATATTTAGGACCAGGACCAACAGTGCAAAATAATTGTTGATATAAGATAGCACACATTCACAGTTGAAAGCGGCATAAACCCACCTGCTGGTATCTAGATATGGGGTAGAGTAATCGGGTGTCCAGTTTAGAGTTGTACTGGGCCAGAGACTTGTTCTGGTAATATTGGATCAGGTCCACCATAGAGGAAAAGGCCAGTGGCTCAGAAAAGCCATACTTCCCACCTTGATGGAAGATCTTTATCAGTCTGTTTGAGCCATCTTTTCTGCAAAAGTCAAAGCATAACTGTCATGCAAAGCTACCAATACTCCCATTGAAAGCACACAGAAATAATCAGATTGGATTAGGCTGTTGAATACGAAGATTTGACGATTCGTTTCTCTTTTTCTTTAAGTTCACTGCCATGCTAAACTCCTATATCAGCCTACATGAGTATGTTTTACCAGTGAGACTGACATTTTTAATTCTTTTCTTCCTCATTTGTGATGTGAAAACCACACAGTCAGAGAAAGTAAAAGTGTGCATCTTGCTCATAGTTCACGTATAAAATCCCAGCGCACTGCACAGATGACATACTGCAGTGTTTGCTGTCACATGTCACCTGTCCTGCATTTCTATCACTCTTCTCCACTTCAATCATTGTAAGTTTTATGGTATGTGGTGTTTTCAGACTCATTTTGTATAGTTTACAGCCTGCCATGCTGTTGCATTGCTTTTTGTACAATGACAGCAAAAGACAAGAGCTGAAACTTTTTAACAACCACTTGTTTCACCTTCTCATCAGTTAATCACCAACGCATTTTGAGAGTTTCTCTGTAAGTTCACCAGCCAATATAAAAATATATTTGATTACACATATTTGTAATTCCTCATCAAAATTCCTGTGTATTTTTGTAAGCTTCTATCTGTTTTATCCTGTTATTGTAATGCACCCTGACTAACAAACAAACAAAAAAAAAGACTCCTCAACTTGATGAATCTCTTAAACACTTTAGCAAGTGGAAATTTCACATGCTTGGTGTGTGATCCAAAAATTTAATGGGCTCCGCAGAACCCAAGCACAAGTGTTGCTGGTGCAAGATATATTTACTCTAAAGCAGGAGCAGCCGGTCAGCATCATACTTGTGGTATCAGCGTCAGATGAATTTCAGATATGGAAATATGATAAGCGTTTCTTATGGGCCACTGATACAAATGCATTGTTCTTAACACCCAACCATAGTCGTGAACTGACCTCTGCCTTGATGCCGATGTCCAACGCCCGTAGCATCATCTCACAATCTAAATTTTTCTTTTCTACATTAACGCTGAATTGAAGGCAGCGACTTGGCAGCTTTACTCCTTCATTACTATCTACACTGGATCTGTTCAGCCATAGTGCTGTTGTTTTCTAAGAAAGGAGTACAGAGTGTATGCACATTAGTCTGCAAATTAAAAAGTTATAGACTTAAAGCCTATTAACTGTAAGGAAGACAGTGTAGACAGCATGTCTGTTCCTTTAGACAAATGTGAGATGGTTGACTGGAAAAACATGACCGAAATGCATCATCTGTGGACAGGGTGTTATGTTGCTGACTGCTAGAGCCTGTGCCAAACTTTAATCAACAAAGCCATCTGAAACCTTATCTGTCCTGATTCAACTAAAATTGGCCAGGAAATATATAGTTACATTTTAGAACCAGTAAAACTAAATTAAGACTGTGTAACCAGAAAACTAAAGTTAGACTGAAACCGGAAATATTAAGTGACCTCTGCCTTCATGTATTTGATTTGAGGTGAACATAGCCTTCCCACAAGATACAGAGTACTGATAATTATTATAATATCAGCAGTTCAAAGGCTAAAACAATTCATTAGACATGCAGAGCCCTGTTACCCTTACCCAGTTTTACATGGTAAAATGTAATTAATTGTTAATACATGAAAACAGTATGTGCAGTATGCACACTTGAAATGCAATTTTTGTTCAGCAATGTTCACAACACATAACACATAAAAGTAGTTACCGTAGTGTGAGAGTGTATTCCCCCTTAACCTTACTGGAAGCATCTCGGACCAGGAATGTGCCATCAGGAGTGTTTCTCATCATCTCATTTACCTCCTCTCTGGACAGTCACAAAGGACATTAAGGTTTCAAGCAGTTCATGTAGGAGTTTAAGGAAAACAATTTGCAGGCAAAATTGGCTTTTAAAAGCCTAAGACTTTTATATATTGCAAGTACTACAATTACTGCCAATTTAAAGGAATTTGCATGAAAGAGAATTGCATTAATGTTCTGCATGTGTCAGCAGGTGATCCATTAAATCATACTGTTCAGTACCTTGAGATATTTCCCCAGTACCACTCTGCATCAGACAGATGGTTGTCATCAGAGCTGGATTCAGATGCTGCCATTGCTTTGGTTATGTTGTTCTTGGGTTGAAGTTCTGACCACAAAGGCAATAAAACTTTTGGTTATAAACAGAACACAAAACACAGAAATATAGAGGTTGAAGGAAAAAGTCACATTTTTTAAATCAAAAAGCAAGGTTACTATTATTATTATTATTAGTAGTAGTAAGTAGTAGTAGAGGTAGTAGTGTTGGAACACTGCATGTTCTTCACAGTCTGGATTGTTGGAGACATCAGGGCCAATTTTTGTTTTAAAGATGACGTTTGTTTCCATCCATTACTAAAGGGTAACTTAAATATTTTTCAACCTGGATCATATTTTCCTATGTTTTTGTGTCAAAGTGACTAATACGGACAAGAGTTTTTGAAACTGACCCAGTTAGTGAGAGTGCTCCAGCAGTCACCCACGAAACGAGCTGCCATGTAATCTTTATGGGCAATTGATATGAAAATATCGGGAGAGCAGGGAGAGGGAGGTCGGATATCAGAGGAGCAGCAGGGACAATGGTGTGTACCAGAATATTTTCACGTCTAACCTGGTGAATTGGGGATTTCTTTCAACCAAACCAGAGGTGGTGATTGTTGGAAAAGTGGAAGATGAAACTAAATAGTTTTGGTGAGTTTTACTTTGTTTCTAATGAGTTTGAATGAAATGTGTTTTACTTTTTTCTGTAAATGGAGTTTGGATGCTTTGGTTAAGCAAAACTGATCTTACTCTAAAAAAGAGGTCAATCTCTGTTGGGATTCTTTCCAAAATGTTGTCAGACACTTACAACAATCTGAACCTGTCAGTGGAAAAACAAGCACTTTTAGTGGACATATTTATATGGTTTACAATTTCGTATATGGATTATATTGCAACAAAGTTCATGGCTTCAGGGGCCAATACTGGACCAATTTCAAAAACTGTTGTCTTGATGTCCACAAAAACATGGGAAAATACAATCTAGCTTAAAAAATTACAGAAGTTACCCTTTAAGTATGAAAAACTGTGTTCATGTAAGATAATTCATCATAGTCCCCATCCTTTTTTCACTCATATCTTATCACTCATCTTCTACTTATTGCTCAGCAGCACATCATTTCAAGGGTTTTGAAATTTTAAAATAACAAAACTACATAACAGAAAAAGCTGTAGTGGCTTCAAACTCATGAAAGAGTATATGTTGTGCATTCCCCCTTAATTTGTAACAAAAGTTATTTACATATGCTACAAAAGATGTTGCCGTCTAACAAGCAGAACAAAGAGATGCTGAAAGGTACCTCCTTCCTTGGCAATGTTGGTTCTCAGGGCAGGAAACACATCATCATGATCAACAGGGGAGGAACGGTCCTGCAGGAACGCTGTCAGGGTGTGAGACTGAGCTTCGCTGTCGTTTTGGCCCATCTCAGGCTCCAAGAACTCTGCAACATCAACTGCACAGCGACCCAGTGTTACTCCTGATGTCAGTTGAGGCCAAGCTGATTGTGGCTATCTGCACTCTGTGGCTGTTCAGCACACACTGCTGGCCCACTGACAAGGACTCCAGAGGGAGATATCGTTGTGTTGCTTAGTCTTGCACCATGTGGGAGACCCTGTCCAGACTAGTCTGCTGACAGGTGACACTGTCTGACTGCCTAAAATACCAGAACGGGCACTCCTCAACACTCAGGCACACTCAGCCAGACTCAGTACTGCTTCGTGCTCGACCTCGCCTTGCCTTGCCTCGCCTCGCCTCGCCTAACAAACAACAGCTGTCTGTAGCGAGATGCCATGTCGGCCTGAAGGACTGGAGCTGATGTGCCACTGTGTCTGTTTGTGTTTATTGTCCCTGTGTGTGTTAATGTGGCATTAGGAAAGCAGGGAAAGGTGAGAACCTGTCTGTCAGGCAGTTCCTGAAAGCATTACATTCACAGCACAAAATTAGTACCAGCCACTAGCCAAATGCTGGTAAAATATGCAAGGCTGGTAGATTTGCTTCTCTCGCCAGCCAAAAAAACAATTGTAATCTATTGAGTGGCTGGTGAAATTTGAACATTCACTTACCCTTTGGCTGGTGGACAAAAAAAAGTTAATTTGTTACCCTGATTACATATGTTGGACTTTTTTTTTTTTTTTTTTTTTGAGTGTATCGGTATTTGACTGTGCACATATGTGCTGATACATATGTGTTGTGAGACGCGTGCTGTTAGCACTTGATGTAAATCATCCCCTCAGCACTTGTGATGGCATGCCTGTAGATGCATTAAATCGCTACTGCAGACATGGCTGTATGTTGGAGGAATCATATGTATGCTGTTGTAAAATTAGAAAGAGCCTAAACTCATTAACCCAGGGTCCCCAAACAGTGAAGCTCTGTCAAAACTTGCCTGGTATAAACACCCAATAAAAGCTCTGCATCTAATAAATCTTGAATCTGGGTGAATCACTCAGCTCCCTAAGCCTGTAAAACTATGTGATTCCAGCTGCTACCATTGGTCTCAGAGTTTGTGCAATTATTGTTTTCTAGAGGTGAAACGATTGTTGTTCAGTAACCATAAGGTTAATAAGTTTTTTGCTACATAGTTCTACTTGCTGTTTTTCTTTGTCTTTTGTCATAGTTATCTGAACATGGATTTTGGACTGAATGAATGAATCCCCAAACTCTCTGGTTCCTTTGTATCGAAGTGAATGGGGTTTTTGTTAGATTCCTGAAAATAAGGCATGTGGTTAACACAAGCTTAACAGATGATTAAGTTTTGTTGTACAACATAACATATGTAAATACGTACATAAATATCCCACATTTTGAAGCATTTATGTGTAAAAAGGGCAATTGCTAACAAGGGGCATTCTTCTGTTGATTCCATTTACTCTTCAAAAATCATAAAGGTTGTGTTTATTTGTGAAGATTAACTTGCTGAACAAAATGTTCAGCATATATTTTTGTTTGCCACAGATCTTATTTTCTACAATGATCCAAAATCCAATGGAAAAATACCCAAAAGTTAAGCCAAAACATCTGGATTGCCCCTTGGTGGCTGGCTGCATTGTAAGTCATAAACATAGTCCCCTCCATTTTAGTAACTTCCAGGTTGGCTTGCAAAAATGTGTCAACCCTGCAGCACTCTACGGCAACTGTGCCAGCAAGAGGTGCCAATCAGACCGGTGGCAAATGAAGAAATCTTTACATTTCATGACAGTCAAGAAAACAATGCTTCATTCAGAACTAAACTAAAATCACAAAGTAATTGAACCTGCTAAATGTATAACTTGATTCTACAAGTTTTAACTTGGGTCCAGTTGGATGTGTCTCAGAGTCATGCTTCTTGGGTGTGGTAGCAGACTTTCTCATGTAGTTTGTTTGTACACAGTCCTTTTACCTTGACTTTTTCTTCATATCAAAGAACCATATTACTTTCACACACACTCATTTAATACGTTTCATGTCCAACCAGGCCTTGGCTCCAACTGGCAGCCAACTAATACTCTAGGCTAAAAGTGAATGTGGCTTTCAGGCCCTGAACCCTTGATGACTGTAATAACCTCACTTTGCTTCTCTGTTGTACGCTGTAAACGTTAGTCACCCAGTGCAATAACAGTTACACATATTAACACAGATGACATGAAGAAAAAAAAAATAGCATTCGATACATTTGGGTGCAGACAGGAAAGTCAGAAGACTTTCTAAAGGCTTATTAAATGCAACAGTAATTTGATTTGAAAATTGTTTACTTTGTTGCACAAAAAAGGATGAAAAGACGTTTCAGCAAAGCCAACATCTTTGTTTAGAAGTTGTTTCTGCATCCTTCATCTCTTTACTATACTTGTTCAAATGCATCACAATTCTGATTATTATCAAAATTATATCAGTATTGATGCTTAAAAATTCTAGCACCTTTTTATGTTACCTTGAACTGCTGGTGAAGGCTTGGGCCTAGAAGCCATGGATATGTTTGTCCGCTGTTGTGATTGGTCAAGCGGTGATGACATCATCACAGGAAATACAGAATGGGGCTCAGGATTATCCACCATATGGTTGGTGCTCTCGTTGATGACCACAGCCTCGTCCCTGAGATGGAGGGATGCTAGTGATGACGTTGGGAAATCAGCTGGCTGGAACTCGTTGTCCTCTGCTCTGAGCTGGAAACCCTCCTCGGCCATTTTCACAACACAGACTGAATAGTCCAGCTAAGTTTTATTGAGGTGGTAAAGCAGCAGGATGGTAGGTTCCACAGTGCTGTTGATCACATACTATCAGCTTATAGCTGCACTCATGGCTGAGGGTAGAGAGGAGGACGGTGCACAGTTCAAGGCTGTCCTGTGTTGTGGAGATGGAGCATGTTCCTCAGCCTGAACCGCCGGTTTAACCTCATCACAGAGCAGGGCGATGACATTGCCAGTAGATCCCGTGTTTTCTCTTTTATGTACTCAGTGGGAGTTTTCTATAGACAACACAAGCACTGTTCTGCTTCACAGTCATTCGCTTAAAGGGATTCATACCTGGGAGCTACCCAGAACAACCACAGTTGGTTACTGAGCAGCTGAGTGCCTGCTTCATAGACAACTTGACACTAGTTATTGACCTGTAAACCCACTGGAGAGTAACAGACTGGAGCACTACTGTCTGATTTCTTCCTCAAGGACTCATGCATCATTTCATATCAGAAAACCTAAAACAAAAAAAGCACAAAGTTCGAGACTCAGTACCGTAGAATGGGAGGGGGAAAAAACCCTTTTACTTTTTTTTTTGCATGCAAACACACCCGGCCAAATAATGTCATAATAAGCTGCATTGTTTCATGGCTCTGTGATCTATACTGATACATTAGTTATTTTGCTATTTGGGACAGTTTAACCCTTATTTATTATCTCTTGCATTGTCAGTCTGAGTACTTGTAGGCAGTTCCTGCAAAATCTGCTGTTAATGACATGTTTATGCACTGAAATGTTCAACAGTGTATATCATGAGGCAGTAAAAATTCAAGTCATAATGTTTATACTAGGGCTGTACCACATGTCATTTCCATTTTTATGTCAGATGCTTCTATTGAGGTTTTTGGACGGAGCTTTGAATGTCTGTCGACATATTTTTTGACATCACCCTAAAAAAACAAACAAACAAAATCAAACAAAATCGACCTTGTATTAAATTGATTTTCTTTAATTCATACAATTAGTCAGTTTTGTAAACAATAATATAATTTATGGTGCTGTTAGATTGCTGCTAGACCCATTAATACAGCTGCATGACTCCCTTTGTATGCAGCAAGAAGGAGAGTAAACAGTTTTTCTCACTGCACTGAAAAGTTGTTTTTGAATGGTTTAACACCAGCAAATATGGACCGAAGGATATTTTGTTTGATAAAAAGAATATGTTGTGAGTTTTGGAAGTCATTACATCTGTCTTTTTTCAGTAAATTTTGATTTTTGGACTTAATAGTGCTCTGGAGTTATTTGGAATGTCTGAATCACTCAAGTTGGAAACAGTCCTCCCCAACCACTACCAGAATCTAATCTTACAGATAGTGGAATACTAATAATATTATTGTAGCCTTTTTTCTTTTTCTTTTTCTTTTTTTTTAACTTTGCAGAGACACTGGGTTTATACAGAATGAATAGGCAAAAAAAAAAAAAACAGCATTCAGTACAGCATTCAGGGTACAGTAATTACAGACCAAGCTATGTGCAGAGGCTGCTTGCATCTTCCAGACTCTATGAGTGAAAGTGATCATTCTAATATGTGTGTTTTATTTTAGGCTAGTTATTGGTACAACTTGTGAGGAATTACCAATGCTAAATAAAAACATAAAACTAGTAGTCATCTATCTGGGTGAAAAAAAGCTGTATTATGAGGTTCAGAAAGTAATAGGTTAATTTGGTAATGAAATGTCTGCTATCTGCGCAATAAACAAGATCTGCTCTCACAGAATAACTGGAAACATGATAAGCAGATTATATGTAATAATGAAAATCAAGTTGCTTCAGCTCTGACCGTTATTTGTTCCAGAATCAACATTAACATCTTGATAATGTAATGATGATCTGATTAAGATAAATTCTATCACAAGGATTTCTTTCTATACTGAAAAGTCACCTGATGTATGTATTTCCCCAAACATATAAATTTTTGTGTTGCCTTGAAAGTAAAAGGAAAAAGTCTATACATGTAATGTCCAAGAGAGTATTGGACATTCCTTTTGGGATTTCCTGGATTTCATAGGATTTTGCTTTTTGGGAAGTCTGTGTCAACCATTTTTTATATAATGACTTAACTGTTATATCATGAAACCCATTACATTGTAAAGAATTCAGGGGGACTCTGGTTAAATCCTCTCCTCTCCTAAGCATCTGGGATTAGTCAGCGGTTTATTATCCCCCTATACCCCATACAATATGATATCCTGTTGAAGGGATGTGAAATAGGGGTATCATCTAGCTGCTCTACAGGAGGAAACTTATTTTAATCAAAATTTATTTTAATGAAAGATCAGATTTTTTTTTGTAAACATGATTTATTTGATCCTATCACAATGGGATAAGGTTTAGACAGAAAAACGCAAGATCAGAGTTGGCGTAAACTGCGGCTGAAAAATCAGTAACCTCATTTAACTTCACTGACTTTGAACATCGATTTTAGGTGTCAGAGGTATTGAAATGCTCTAAAAATACAGAATCTATTACAATTCAAATTTACTTTGTCTGTATTGGTGTTAATAAACTTGGACTTAGAATGTGATCTGTTCTATAAAAGAAGCATAGTAGTATTAAAATTTACTGAGTGGTGCAACATTGCAGATCAAAACTCAAGTGTTGAAAATGGCGTCAGCATCAAATACTTAAAATGGTACACAGCCATGAAGTCTTCACGGCTCGATGTACACGGTACACTGTGTCCAGTTCTGCTGTGACAATGCGAAATAATAAACGGAATTTCGAACGAAGTCCTGCAGTCTTTACCACATGATCACATTTTCTCATTTTTTTTATACTTGTGTCCAAAAAAAAAAACTTACAGTACGCCTCTAAATGGGAACAACACACAGCAGTGTTATTTCTCAACACATGTCATTACATTCCTTTTGGTATTAGTATTTGTTTTGTAAGTCAGAAAAATGTGCTGTCCCAGACTACGTTGTGTTTGAACGATGACCTAATCAAAACAAAGTACTTGGTGTTTGTTTGGCTCATGCAATATTATTATATCGGTGGATCCATGAGGAAATGTGTTGGTGAAAAGCAAAGTTGGAGTCATAAAAATCCCATTATTTATGTTGCATTTTACAGCAGCGCACTGCTGAAAATGTCCAATAAATTTCACCGAGTGTCAGCCAATTGAAATCGTCAATCCACCATCCACAAATAATGCTGTAGGAATTTATTTTGCCGATGATGACTGTCCCCTGAATGTTTTTGTTTTTTGCTAAACATTCGGCCGTAGTCTGTTATCGATCAGTGTTGCATCCCAAAAACGGGACGGCTGATGTACGCCATATTTCCCCAACGCCTTTAAGCTTTCCATCGTCCTATTACCTGAGCTTGTAATGACGAAGAGATATGACGACTGAACATGCACAGAACTTTCAAAATGGCAACTTCTGATGTAGATAACAGTCTGAAAAAATGAGACATCATCAGGAAACTCAGCAGGACGGGACAGTTCGCACCTACCTGGGCCAAGACAGAAGGGACCGGGCGGCAAGGGAAGCCAATGTTTCGTCGACATCCATGAAGCGGCGAAGAGACGTGGCTGGACGCACACGTGGCTCAGATCAAACCAACCACGGGCCTCGGTCCTCACGCCATCCTGTGTCCCTCCACCCCCCCACTCCTCCTATCCCGTACTGCCTCTCCCCCTGTGTCCTCCATCTTTTAAAGATCCTCTCCATTTGGTTGTTGTCTGTCCCCTCTGAGTGCCACATTTTCCCACGATGCCATTCCTCTGGGTATTTCCTCTCGTCTTCTTCGATACTCCTCATGCCTGCATGAAAATCAAGCTTTCTCCAAGACATTTCCCACTTTGTTTTTACTTTTACATGCAATGCACAAGAAAAAAAATCCACTCTTCTGGGGGTGCAGTATAAAACAAACCTATAAAAATATACATGAGCATGAAAAAAAATCTATAAAAAATGATGTAGGTTTTAGAGCTTATGCAGGTAAAGGAAAGGCAAAAGTAAAAGAGCAGCACTATTCTTCGCACCGTAACTCTTTTTCACAGTTTGAGAGCACAGTGTGGCTGCACAGTGGGGGGACAGAAGCATGAGAATGAGTCGGTGGGAAAAAAACTCTTATATAAATAAATAAGGGAAGGATGCCACTGTTGCTATACAGAGCAGGGGGCTTAGTGGTCTCCTGAAATCCTATTGGCCAGTCTGTTGCCATGTGCTCGGGAGTCAGCAGAGATGCTGCTAACAAATCAAGGAAATGTTCTAATATTAGACTGTATGTATCTAGGCAGCGGGAGCCCCTGACCTCTCAACTCCGCCAGCGTTACGTTCCACTTCACAGATCAGCATAATGAAAGAAGTGGTGTGGAAGTAACTGGTTAAAAAAATGTTACGGCACTGTAGACAGAACAGCAGACACAGCCCCCCACGACCCCAAGTCCCTCCATGATATCCCAGCCAGTACAGTTACACACGGACAGAGAAGGAGAAAGCAGATTTATCATCTTTTTGGGGGTTCTGATATTCATGAAATGCAGTAACATGTGATTTCACTGCAGTTTAGTTCTCCTGACAATTTGTAGGATATGCAGTTTGTGAAATATTGTTATTTTGGTGAAATTTAGCTCATGAAAACAGCCTACTTCTAGTGATTTTATACTTACAAGATCTGCTGTAATAAACTAGGTCCCTGCATTAAAAATTTAACAAATTGCGACTAGTGAGCAAAGAAAAAAGACATTATTTTTAAAGCATGCTGGTTAACAAATGCAGGGTATAAGGTAAAATGGCATGCACCAGCAGATGAATAAACATTTTATGAAAAAATATTCTGTCATACATGATCATCTTCGTTATTATTAAGCTGTCTCATATTGTTTAGTTCTAATTTTTCAGATAAATGGATTTTACATGTAGTTTTATGTCTTTATTTTGAGGCCATGGCTTCTAGCAGTGCATGTCCAACACATTCATCATCATGCATTTATCTGCTAATTATTTGTTTGTACATTTTACAAACGTTGACAAACTTGAATTTCTCATGCAAATGGCTTTGCAAAACTGATATTATGGAGCCCAGAAGACGTGTTCAGCTTTGCTGGAAAAGACTACATTTCCATTATTGTAATTGCCATCCACTGTATGTTCATGTAGTCCTGGATTTTTTAATGGCTGTTATTGGAATCAGGCATGATATATTCCTTCTTGAAATGCATGCAGTTTCTAAATATCTGTTGTATAATGATAGGTTTGTTTGGTGATACAGGTTAGATGGTTAGGATGGTCATGATTTTACTTCATCTCCATTCTGGATTAACTTGTGTGGAAGACTCATTTGTGCTGATAGATTTAATTTTCGTGTCTTACTCTATTGATCTATATTAATCAACAACAAAAGAAAAATCCTGTTACCTTCCATCTCCGAGGAGTCTTTCGAAATGAACAGTGCCTCACAAAATTTAAAGAAATATAAAAGCCTACACCAAAAAATCTGCGCATCATAAAATTATTCCAATCCAAATATACTATCCGCAAATGATAAACATTTTGTTTTCTATTGAAAAGTTTAGAAAAGTTTAAAAAAACATTCTGAAATGAACGAATGAAAACATTATCAAAAGGAAAATGTTATCTAATGTTTGAAACTCCAGCCTAATTTTTGATCAGATCTGGATCTTGACAATTTGTAAACAAAACAGTATTCACTGTAAAACATCTAGAGCAAAGTAGAGAATGAAATTAAATTGATTTCCCACCTAATTAAGTTCACAATATTCTCAGAGCCTCTCGTCTCCAACCTGGGGATGAAGGATAGTCCAGTCCTAATATGAAGTAGCAGTACAGGGGTATAATAAAATATCTATATACTTGAGTACTGCAATTTTATGTTTTGTGATAATGCATCGAATCTCAACACAGTGTATTGATATGATATTGTGCTAAATGCAAAGATTCATGACAGTGGTTTGTTTTATGTTGTGTTTAAACCCTCGGCTGCTAGATAGCAGTGCTGTTATCTGTCTTCCCTGTTCTGATTGCATTAAAAAGTAAAAACTATAAGTTTTCTTACAATTAGATTTAAAAAAGCAATATCTCCTTGTACACAGTATTGCAATTTATCGAATTGTAATATGCATCATATTGCCAGATTCTTGCCAATACACAGCCCTATGGCAATATACCATGTCTTACTGTAAAACAGACTATACTTGATGTTTTGTTTTACATTTAAAACAGCTTGTGTCTTTGGTAATCTCACAATTGTGGATTTTGTTTACAGATGATTTGGTTACATTATCTCTGTGCAGTGTGGGTCCTCAACAGCTGTAAATGCTCCCACTACGGTGGTGACTTGGGCATCAAATTTAATGGCATGATAATTAGATGTAAAGCGGTTAGAAAAATTGTATTTCCCCAAATCTACTTGGCAAGCATGTAAATACATTTTACATGTTTAACTGAAGGTCTGGCTGTTCAGAGTTGTACTGCCTGCATAGGTATAGCTATATGAGAGCCTCTCAGCTGCATTATTGTTGTGGTTGTTTTCTTTTTTTATATATATGCCTATAATGATATAAAAATGTTAAGAAATTTAAAAAAGAGAAAAAGAGATGATGTTATGTGGTGTACCATGATTTTATAGTGCTAGTCATACAGTCAGTCAGTATAAATTCTCTTGAAGAGTGCAATATTAACTTTATTGTTCACGGTCAAATGGCTCTTGAATGTTCAAATTTTAGCAGCCACTTAATACACATTATCATGTTTTTTTAGCTGGTGAGTGAAGGAAAACTGCCACCTACTTAACATATTTTACCAGCATTTGGCTGGCAGTGGCAGTGACAAGAAACCATATGCTGATCATAAGATTGAATGTTTTACCTTTAAGATGAGGCAACTGGTGCACGAGTTTTTTACACTTTGAAAATGGGTGGTGTTGTTGTGGTTTTAATTGTTAATCCATAATTGTATATGATAGAGGGGTGCCACAATTCCAGTATTCCCAATATTTCTTTTTCCTCTCCACCCCTGCCTGTGTGCCTAATGTATGATAAAAACACAACACAGCAGCTGTTATACCAGACATTATATCCCACTTGATACCATATAGACTATCTTCTTTTTTTAAGAATTTGAAAATATAAATGGCATTTGTCAGGCCACAAAACCAATGGTCTATTGATCTTTGCAAATCAAGACTTGTTGATGGTCTAAATGGTCTAAGTTATTTGCACTGATAGGCATATCTGTCAGTGCAAAAAAAAAAAGTGAGTGATTGAATGATTAATTGTTTCAAATCTTATTTAAACGCTGATCAATTGGGGGAAAAAACAACACTGGAGGATCATACAGTACAATGCACAGGATCATATGTATTTCTACAACTTCCGTCATTGTATGACTGCATGACATCATGAAGGGCATGCAATACTGATATAGAACAATACAGGCTGCCTTTAGGGTTATGCTGATTCACCAGGTAGAGACTGGAACTGACCAGTTTTCAGTGTGACCGGCTGATTTAGGGCCGATTCTGTACTGGTCAGATTCACACAGGATAAAAAGAAGATAGCGAGTCTACAAGGAGACAGTGCAACTGACGGTGTGGCCAAACAACGTTAAATTTGTAGTTCTTCAGGCTAATCTTAGTCAGCAGCGTTCTATTGTTTACGGACCGACAGTTAAATCTCATCACCAGTTATGGTTGAAGAATAAACAACCTGTGGTTGATGCGTCTCCCCAAACATTTTCCTATCCAGACTCATTTAACTTCTGCTTCTGTTTTTCTCACTGCAAAGCTTTACTACAGCAAGCTGTTACTTACACTGTGTCTGTCTTGTTTGTGTGTGTCTGCTTTCACAGGAGATCACATGAAATCACGTTTCCTATGAGATCTTGCAAAATTGTGCCCTCCTCTGGTTCATAATCTTAATATGACGATATAATAAGGCCTGACTATAACCTGGAGCACTTCAGGAGAAAATGAAAAAGTTACTTAATAGTCAGTATATTATTATTATCGATTTAATTTTACATTAAAGAAAAGTTACATAAATGTGTGTATTCTGTCATCAAATCGTAATTTGCAGGTCAGACCCATTTAAAAAAAAAACAGAATTAGCCAAGAAAATTGCCATTGGTGCATCTCTAACTCTCTTAATAAAAGATAAAGAGTAAAGGTAAGCATGGACAAAAATTAGAATAGCTTTATTTTTTCAGTGTAAACTTGCATTGGAAATTGTACTTGAATCACCATATAGCCATTGCATTAATTAAATATTATCAGCAGCTGTTAATGTACAACTTTGATTTCACATTCCAATGTATGTTTGATAAGTCTTTTTGTATTTGACATTTAAAGAGATGAATAGAAGACTCCACACAAAAATATCAGCTTGAAAGATCACCACCAATTCCATGGAAGACGGTCATTCACTGAAATTAGCAGTTGCTGTAGCAGTTGCTTGTTGAATACTCATTTCCCTTAGTTGAACTCCCTGCTGACATTCACTTCCTCAGTGTGAGATCAAGGAACTCCTCTCTGGTCTTGGGATCATCATGAAATGTTCCCAGCATGACACTTGTAACAGTACTGGCATTCATCTTCTGCACACCTCTCATCACCATGCACATGTGGCTGAAATGCACAAAGGAAGATATTTAAATTACCATAAATCTCCCAACAGTAAATTAATGATTTATATAGAACCCAATGCATTAGTTCTCAGAAATGGAAGTTAAGACATAAATCTAGTTGCTTTCCAGACTATCATCTTAGTTTCACAATCTTTGGCAGTTAACTTGTGGATTTGCCTAACAATATCAAAATAGCCATGCTGAAGCTAAACACTTAAACTTAAAAAAAATAAAGAGATGGAAGAGGAAATTTCACATTGAAAGAAAAGATAAATACTCACACAGCCTTAATCACCACTGCCACGCCAGCTGGCTCCAATGCCTCAGAGATGGCTGAAGCAATCTGTTTGGTTAGACGCTCTTGAACTGTGGAGAAAGTAACACAACATATTACACCAGAACGTAAAAGAGAAAAAAAAAAAAAAAAAAAGATTGCAAGGAAGACATAGGAGTATACAGTATTATAGCAGTTATTTTTACCTTGAAGCCTCCTGCTGTAGATCTCAACAATTCTGAAAAAGCCAAAAATGAAGCAAATGAACAAATGTCTTTGATTGTGTGTGTGGATGTGTTTGAGTGTTTCAGTCACCTACCTTGCAAGCTTGCTAAGGCCAACCACTTTCTTGTTTGGGAGGTATGCTATGTGAGCCTAGAACATTTAAAGTATTATTAATTTTATTATGCAATATATAGGCTAATAAAATACAGTTGTATTGTGTAGACTGTAAAATGTCCTGTTTAGTAAATAGTCACTAGCAAATCTCTAGCCAATACATTTTTATCAAATATCAATATCGGCCTCAAAATCCAGTGTTGGGATTTTAGACTTCACTAATAAATTATTTGGTGACCCAGAATAATTACCTTGCCAAAGAAGGGCACCAGGTGATGCTCACAGAGAGAAAACAGCTCGATATCCTTGACAATCACCATTTCCTCGTGGTTTTCATCAAAGATGGCATTGTTTAAGATATCTATGGATTAGATGTTAGCTTTACATTATGTGTTATACTGGAGAAACATGAAATCAAGTTATTTATGAATTTTTAATGTTTAATAAATCAGAAATGAGCCCAGGACAATAAGCCCTAAGCATATAGTAGGGTAGTCACAAAATGTATTGTAGGTCTAATCATATCAAATGTTCCTTGTCCTTTCTTTTTTTAAAATCAAATATGTTGTCTTTACATGTTTCACAATTTGAATTGAGTTAGCACAACTGAAAGTTTTATTTTCAACGAGATAAAGAAAAAAGATCCTCACCTTGAGTTGTTTCTTTGTAGCCTTTTGTGAGGAACTGCATGGCTTTAGCTGCACGTAGTGGTGTACGCAGAAGTCCCTCCCGGTCAACATCCTCTCCAAGCTCACGCAGTATGATGGTATAAGCTTTCTCAATGTGAGACAGATTATTAGCTATTACAGTCTTTTTGGAATCCTTCTCTTCTTTGCACAAACTGTTATGTTTAGACTCGATGCATCTATTCAAATACTCGCCAACTACACCATTCATCTTTGAAGCATGGTGACACTCCATTCTAGCTCTTAGCTCTACTTTCAGTGAAAGATACTGCAGAATACAATGAAGCAGGCCTGGTGGTATGCTGTTGGCTTAGTGGTCTCAGAAAGGACGTCCCCTCTTCTTTAAAGGCTGATATTGAGCCCTCAGGCTACAGCATCACAGGAGCCTCAAGACACCCATGCAGGATATACTTGCATGTGAATAATTGTCTGATTTCAGCTCTTTATTAGTCTTAAACTTTCCACGCTGACAAGGTTACCACACAAAGCCATTTCAAATTCTCTTGCATCAGATGCCATGCAGCAGCATTTGACTGATCTTGTGATTTGACTTAAAATATCTAGAAGTCCCAAACTCTGATATAAGGTCACAGACTTGTCTTGAGTGCTCAGAACAACCACTACTCACATGCAAACCTTGACATTCATTTGGGCCCTTTGTCAACATGGAGCAGTGAAATGAGATTCAGAAGATGGCTGACGCATGGTGCGGGACTATCCCACATTTAACATTGTAAAAAAAAGTGGGCGTCATTTGTGGAACTTAACGCTGGTAATAGGAATATGTATGGATTACAAGAGATAAGATGGATAACATAAAAAGCAGAAGAAGTTACAGAGAGCTACACTGATAAATTGGCCTGGCTGATGTCAGCCAATATGACATCTATCACAGATATTAGTTTATGTTGATCAATAAGTGACAAGATAAATGTTGCATGAGGTAATTTGAATGGTGTCCCCATTACATATTACAAGTTTATTTTTTTAACTCTAAAATGTATACAATATGTAAATAAAGATGCTTTTTAAAATTGTTTTGGCTTGCATTAAGATTTTTTTTTCTTCTTCACCCCCGCCTACTTGTGGCGTCCAGTGTGTGTCCAAAAAAAAAAAACACTTCAAAGACGACACAGTGTAGCTTTCCTGGTGTTAGATGACACAATATAGGCTCACTTTTAGACAAGACTCAGAATTTGAAAATGTAAGTGACTGTTGACTGTGTCTGTTGGTCTTTACAAATCAAGACTCTGTAGTCTTACTACTGTGAGTACAAAACCAAAAAGTTAATTGAAAAATCGAATTGACCCCTTAAAATTGAAAGTCAAGTCTGTACCAAACATGTTTCCTTACATCTGGAGAGCAAGATTTGTAGGCCAGGGCATATCTGTAGCTCTAGTACTTCCATTATAATGCTGTTTTGTAAAAAAAAAAAAAAAAAAAGATTGTGTCTTCTGCAATCTGGATATTGCACTTTGTGTGTGCAAATGCTAACTCCTTGGGTCAACTGAGAAGTCCATATTCAGGTGACTTTTTAATGTTTTAAAACAAGTACCCTGTGAAAGTATGTAAGTGAAATTTCCTAGCAGCTGCGTACATGATATAACATTAATGGTAAAAGACTGAGGCTAAAGCTAGCTTACATCTCAGTAAAAATTGGTCGAATGGTGAAATACAGCAGGTATATCTGCATTGTAGATAATATATACACTCATTAACGTGGGGAAAGGAAGCGCAGGGACTCTATTAGTGCATTGGACCTTTAGACGGGTCACTCAACCTGATCAGCCGAACCGCAATGGTGGACGAGAGCAAGGATAAGAGCTAAGCTCACCCGGCTTAGACCTGAGTCAGTGAGCCAGAGAGAGATGCATCATCATCAACAGACTTCAATACTGCATCAGCCCACATCCTCCTTCTCAAACCCCCCCCACATAACAAATGCAGATGCAGTGATATCTAACAAGTGTGGCTGGAGGTAACGTTCCTGTAGCTAATAAGCTAATTAGTTGGCCGGATGTGCTAACCCCCACAGATTATGTTACGACAGATGAAGACATAGTTTAATCTATTCGCCACTCGTGTGTGTCTCATTTTTGAGAGATTACAAACAAGGCGCCACCGTCCAGACTCTAGAAACGTTGAGAATTGCTTTTGAATGTGATTTCATGTGATCTCATGTGGAAGCAGGTGTAAACAAACGGGAGACAGATGTGGTGCAACAGCTTGGTGTAGTAATGCTTTGCAGCGAGAAAAAGTTTACCATTGTTTGGCTGCGCCCTCAGCTGCTCAGCTGCTCCGTCTCGTTGTAGGCTGTCTGTCCTCTCTTTATCCTGTTCTTGGTTCTGGTCGGTTCTGGTCTCTGGCAGGTCGATTAGTGCATCCCTAATACCTAATACTAAATATTTTTCTGGCATACTAAAGCAGTAGTATGGTAGTATGATTATTAGAACGCATAGTGTGTATGTGTGTTTAATCACGGGTGCGGGGCGGGTTGCGGGACTATTAACAACTAGGTGTGGATTTGACTTTGAGATAATTGCATGTAACGAATTGGTTCTGGTTCTCAGCTTTGCATCTGCGGGTTTGCAAAACTGGACCCGTGCAAGACTGATGTACATTTGTGGCATCATTCTCTTTGTGTTGTGACTGAATAGATAAATCTATTATTATACTCATTTTCCACAGATTTCCAGTTTCTGTTAACCATGTTCCTTTTTGTTTTTGTATATGTTTTACTTCACAAGAGGGAAGGCAAGGGCACCAGGTAACCCTTAACTGTTTAACATGATGTATTCTAATGGTTTTGTAGCTTACAGTACTTGGTTGTCAAAATTAGATAAGGTCTTGGTTTACATATTAAAACAATAAACTGAGGTTATTAGTATTGATATAATGTTATTACAAGCAGATTTGCAATAAACTAATCCAAATATATATATTTTTTGGCTTCTTCATGTTTTAATATTTGTAAAATAAATATTATTGGTTATGGTATCAGCCACAGCAAACTAATTATCAGTTATTTTTATCTGCCCTGAAATTCCAGATGGGTTCATCTCCATCATTTACAATTATTGTCAACATTTAGTTCCAATTCAGGGAGCAGCAGGATATTGAGGTCTGGAGGTCATACTGTTGAATGGACTCAGAGTATTGACTTTGACTCTAGAGTCTCGGGTTCACTTTCCATGTCACACTTGAGCATCTTAGTCAACACAAGACCAAGCTTCACCCTGCTGATTGTCTTGTGCTTCAGAAGAATGCTCATATCTACGCACATCTTACATCAAGATGAACCCAAGACCAGAACCAAATGTATTAATGGTGAATTAACTGAGTAGTTGCTTTGGTTTTATGGGTTCTGTTTGTCCTCTTTTTACTATATGCCTCTATGTTTTCATTATTGAAAAGCATTTTAGGAAATTTGTCACCTTCTGTCACGATTACATCTAAATCTCAAAAATTGCCAGAATTATGAAGGATTTGTCTGGTATCACATGACTCTGAATATTTTACATAACCGTGGCTATTTCAGCAATATCATTAATTTAATGAGTTACTGTGGATTGTTGTGTTTAACATAATATATAAAATGTTTTCTTCAATATTCAAATGACAACATGCGCTGGTGGTTTTCTTATGAGAGAGGTGACACGATGTCAGCCAGGCCAGCACACCACATTTCAGCGAACCATTTCTTGTTCTCAGCTTTATGGGTGTGGGTGGTTTCCAAAACTGGACTCCTGCAGGACTCTGCTTTAGGCACACTCATTCAGCCTTATGATTGTCACTATGTTGCCATGACATGAGTCACAGGAATTGAATTGTGTAATGTGAATGGAATAAATGTAAAAATCATTTTAACATTATTTTTGACTGCAAAAAGGGGTGACTAATTGGGTTTTTGGTTGGACTTTTAAGTGAATAAAAATCAAGACAACATACAGTGAGTCTGTCACAACTTAACAGATTTATTGAGCTCAACTTCTAGGTATTTAAAAATGAAGAACTTCAAGGTATTTGAAAATGAAATCACAGGATCAGTCAAATGCTGTTTCATGGCGTTGGTTGCAAGAGAATTTTAAATTGATTTCTCCTGCATGAGTGTCTTGAGGCTCTTGTGATAAAGTAGCCTGAGGCCCTCACATCAGGCTTTAAAAACCAGACGACGTCCTTTCTGAGACCACTGAGCCAACAGCGTACCACCAGGCCTGTTTCATTGTATCCTGCTGTATCTTTCACTGAAAGACTTAAGAGCTAGAATGGAGTATGAGCATGCTTCAGAGATGAACAGTGTAGTTGCTGAGTATCTGAATAGGTGCATCGAGTCTAAACATAATGGTTTATGCAGAGAAGAGAAAGACTCCAAAGACTCTGCAAATGCAGACCAGCTGTCTCACATTGAGAAGTCTTATACCACTATACTGAGTGAGCTTGGAGAGGACGTTGACCGGGAGGGACTCCTGCGTACACCACTACGTGCAGCCAAAGCCATGCAGTTCCTCACTAAAGGCTACAAAGAAACAACTCAAGGTGAGGATAGTTTTTTCTTGATCTTATTGATGACAAATTATATTCTATGTGCACATTTCAAGAAAACCAACTGTAATTTCAACTCAGTCTGAGTACTAGCTGTCCCATAGTCACAGTTTATGGTGTGTTGGTCTGGTTTTACATCTTATTTTGCTAAATGTTAGATCTTAACAGATGTACACATCTTGTATCATTTTGGCATTTCATCATTTACTCCAGTATAAATACTGAATGTTAAACTAAAGTTTAGTCTTCCCACAGATATCTTGAATGATGCCATCTTTGATGAAAACCATGAAGAGATGGTGATTGTCAAGGACATTGATTTGTTCTCTCTCTGTGAACATCATCTGGTGCCCTTCTTTGGCAAGGTAATATGACAATTTTTGCAATCATATACATGGTAGGTAGCAGATACTGGATGTTAACATGCACCATGTGATGATGATGATGATGATGATAATATTGTTTCAATGTTTCAGGCTCACATAGCATACCTCCCAAACAAGAAAGTGGTTGGCCTTAGCAAGCTTGCAAGGTTGGTGATTAAAACACACAAACACACAAGCACACAAACATGCACACATCCATGAACACACATAGACATCTGTGTCATTCTTTTTTTTTTTTTTTCCCCCAGAATTGTTGAGATCTACAGCAGGAGGCTTCAAGGTAAACCACTGACCGTATTTCTTTCTTTGTTCATATTCTTTCATTGTTTTATCTGTTTTACATTATATGTTACTTTCTCTGCAGTCCAGGAGCGTCTAACCAAACAGATTGCTTCAGCCATCTCTGAAGCGTTGGAGCCTGCTGGAGTGGCAGTGGTGATTGAGGCTGTGTGAGTATTCAGCTTTTATTTCATCAATAGGAGACATTAAATATTTTGATAAAGATTCTTGGAGATTTGATTCTTCTTCATCTTTTCAAATAACCTGTCTTGTGGCTAACACTACACTACACCACAAGTGCAGCAGTTAAAGTAATAGTTTTGTGATCATCACCTAGATTCAGTGAAAAGGGCATAACTCAGTGTAATAAATATATTTTGTCTAAATCTGTTGTCTGGTAATTGAAACAATGTTGTTTGTGTATTTCAGCCACATGTGCATGGTGATGAGAGGTGTGCAGAAGATGAATGCCAGTACTGTTACAAGTGTCATGCTGGGAACATTTCATGATGATCCCAAGACCAGAAAGGAGTTCCTTGATCTCACACTGAGGAAGTGAAGCATTTTTACTTCAACACAGAGGTCAATGGAGGCAGTTGTACTGTGTTTTTATCCACATACATGTTTTTGTTTTTTAATTCTCCATGTGTATCTCTGTCAGTTTTATTTTCAGTGGTTGTGTTGCTGGTGTTTTTACTTGAGCTGATATTTTTATGTGAAGCTCTGTGAAGCAGTTGAAATATCAGATACAATGTTGCACCAAAAAACACTGGAATGTGAAATTAATAACTAATAATTAATGGTAATATTTAATCAATTTAATGGCTAGAAGGTGCTACATATTGTATACATGTACAGCTGTTATGAAAATAAAGATAAATCTGACTCTTATTTTTTGTATGTCTATTCTTATTTTGTTGTAACGTACAATAATAGCATATCATCCTATGCTATCCAATGTGTTCACGATCATAGTTACAATTGATGCGTCAAGGGTCTGCAGTACAATTTATTTAATTTATATGCAACGCACCACATCAAAAATGTACACTCTGTTGCCAGTTTAATAGGTTCATCTTACTAAAACTAATGCAGTCTATTACAACAGTCGTGTAAGAAGTCCAACCTTCATGAAGGTTATGATGTTCAGTTTTTGTTGAAACTGATTTAGAGAGGTGCTGATGTAACAGTGTGATCATTTTGGAGGCTGTTGTTGTTGAATTGTGTCGTGTTATACTGACAGGTGTTGACTAATGCTGTTTTACTTTAAAACAATCTGAGTCTGAAATCTCATTGTTACTGTACATGAAGGTACAACTGAGGAAAGTGTAAGTGTGTTTGATTTATGGACTAGGGCAGGTCAGTCCTCACTTTGGTAGACCAAGGATGTGTTTTAAAGAGAGGATAGGGAGCAGTTGTTAAGGTGGAATCAGGAAAATGTTGAATTTCTATGGTAATTCATAGTATTCAATCATAGATATCTTGGTCACAAACCACAGATGATTTTAATCTAATATCAGGTGTTTGTTATTAAATGACAACTACAACCAATGAGCTGTGGTATTGTGCCATACTGTATGGCAAAAAAAAGCCACTCCAAGGAATTATTAACTGTTTATGAAACAGTCTCAGTTTAATACTGATGCCTTATGCAAACGAGACTGTCCGCAAGAAGATTAACTATCTGTTCAGTTATTCTTCATGTGCAGATCCCCCCCCCCCAGCCAACAGAGTGTGAAGCACCTACTTCACCACAACAGCCAGGTGCAACCAGCAGAGATTTGTAAAGTTCTGCCAGCAGTAACACAACCCCCACATACGTTGTTCCAATCTGAAACAAGATTTCAAACTGAACTAGTTATTGATCACTCTCAGCCCCTCGTGCCTGGTTAAGAAGAGCGAGAAGTCTTAACCATATAAAACAGAGCAGTCAAAAATATTTACTGCCTCACAGTTGTATCCCTCTGTCAACCAGTCATGTTGCACTATACATCCATGTCTGTCCAGACTTATATAATGTAGACTTTGACAATGAAGTTGACCTTTTACCTTTTGGATAAAATGCAATCACCTCATCATTTCATCCTATTGGATATTTGTGTGTAATTTTGTCATTATTAACATATGAAATCTTGAGTTATGGCAAAAAATGTGTTTAGTGACATCACTGTGAACTTTGGCCTTTGACCACCAAATCAATTCATCCTCGAGCCAGAGTGAAAGTCTTTGTCAAGTTTGAAGAATTTCACTTAAGGCGTTCTTGAGATATTTTGTTCACGAGAAACGGGATTGATATGAGCCTTGACCTTTGACCACCAAAATCTAATCAGTTCATCTTTGAGGCCAAGTAAACATTTGTGTCAGATTTGAATTGCAGAGGTCCTTTACCATACAGTCATGAATGTGCACAAAATTTTTTTAGGCTGATTGGGCCAGTAGTATGTCCACAGATAATCACATGCTTTCCTTCAATACCATATCAAAACAAAATTGGGTGATCACCAAATGTGTGTCTGAGTTTCTACACTAGCTTTTGTGCTACTTGCTTACATGACATTCAAAATAGTTAAACACTCAACACTATCTTCACTGTATGAGCCCTAGTTATCGTGTTCTATGTCAGTCATTATACAACAGTTAGTTCTGACCAAGTAATTTGATTGGACAAAGTGCTGATATGGAGTACAACAGCAATCAGACTTTAACTTACATTTGTTACTCTGTTTTACAGTGTTCTAATAATTGTTACTTTAATGTTGCAGTGAATAACAGGTAGAGACCACAGACCAGACGAAAATGAGGTGTCTTGTACAGTAATGATTCACGGCCTATTACTGTGGGATCACTGTCACTCACAAAGTACACAGATAAGAATACAAGGGCAGCAGTTTTAACTGCTTTTGATCTATTAATTAGGGAAAATAGCCCATTTACATGGTATGTGTTGCTGCTACAAAATACTTTGCATAAATGTAGTCTATACATGGCTTAAACAGATAAATTATAACATCTTTCCCCGAATGGTATTCACAATCAGCAGATGGATTTATTAGTAGTTTAGCTTTCTGAAACAACTAAAATGACGTAACTGCTATCAGAATCCTGTGTTTGGTTCGTTTGCTTTCTGACCACAAATGGATCACACCACAGTCCATTTGGAAACTGACTGAGACCCATCTTTTCAAGTGGTCTCCATTTGGTTGTTTGATCCATGTGTGGGTGAGTTTGAAAATAATTAAGCGCAGTTTCATTGATTCATCGGGAAAACTAAGCTGGGGAGCTCTACTGCGGTAATGTGAAGACCTACACAAAGTAGCAAGCAAGCTAACGTTGGTGTGCAGGAAAATGTGTGTTGCCTGGTAACAGTCCAGTCCAGTGGCAGAACTTTTAGAACTATTGTTTAAAAGCAATATCACACTTGATGTAGTGCTCTTGTATCGATTATCAGCACAGCTGTGATTTGGTCGTTGGCAAGAGGCCGCAGTCCAACGGCATGTATCACCTCTCATGACTTCTCATGATTGCTTTATCCCCTTCAGGCACGTGAGTGTGCATGATCAACAGACCTGCAGCTTGTCCACCACTAATCTTGAATACTATCCAACCGATCAGCCTATTTTTTCATGGCTGTATGCTAAAGGACCTCTTTGAGACACAATTTTGAATAAATATTTTATATGCTTCCACGCTGACTCAACTGTGGCAAGAGGCATCATGTTTTCAGGTCATCCTGTTCATGTTAACACTTCAACTTGGCCTCAAGGATGAAATGAGATTTCGGTGGTCAAATGTCAAGGTCACTGTGACCTCACATTTTTGGCTGTAACTCAAGAATTTGTACGCTAATTATGACAAAATTGCACACAAATATCTAATATGAAAAAATGATGAGGAGATGAGTTTATTTTCAAAAGGTCAGCTTCACCGTGGCATAATGTTCAGCTCTCTATCAGTCCTCTGTGACCCTCTGTAAATGTCTCTTAAGAGAAGACAACATGTTTCTCACTGGAAATTATTCACTGGACTTATACATGTATGTAGTGATAACCTTCATTTTGCCAAAAAATACACTTTATACTAAGGATGCACCGATACCAGCATCAGCGACAACAATTTGAAAACATTTTTAATTTCATCAGATGTTCCTCACTTTCTAAAATTAACAGCGTCATTGTAAGAACTGTAATGGTGTTAAGTACTCATATTGGTAATTAGTATCATATCCAAATGTAAGTACTTGCACTCGGTCTGAATCTGTGCCACATATATTATACACAAATGTCAAATAGGATAAAATAATGTGATGAGTTTATATCCAAAAGGTCAACTTCATTATGACATCATAATATTCTCCAACATGTGGGGGGGTCATTTTAATTTTGGTGGAACTTTGCAAATCTGGTTGCATCTGGCAGTTGTGGTAGCATTGCAGTAGGTGCCTCACCATCTGTTGGCTGGCAGGGGTCTGCACTCTACTGACTGCACTCTTCTAGCTGAATTCATATTTTAAAAAATTACGTTTCATAGAAGCAGCTAAAAGTGCATTTAATGTTTTACAGAACACATCAGGTCCAGCTTGCTGACTGTCACAATGCTGCCTTGACTAATGATGGCTCAGTAAAGTTTTCACGTGAGGGTATTATCTGTCACATTTTCACCAGTCACAACGGTGATGGTTGCAATGTTTTCTCCTCATGAGTCTGTGGGTGTGTTCGTAATCACGGCAGTTTGTGGTCCTTGAGATACCTACTGTAGCAGGACCTACTACAGAAGTGGTTCTGAGTACTTTTCCAGGTGTTTAAATCCAAATGTGATAAATATAAAAATCACTTTAACATTATTTTTGACTGCAAAAGGGGATGACTAATTAGGTTTTTGTTGGACTTTAAGTGAATACATACCAATACTTGTAACTGTCACAACTTAACAGATATTGAGCTGTATTATTCAGATCACAAGCATGAAACTTCTAGGTATTGAAAAATATAAATCACAGGATCAGTCAAATGCTGTTCCATGGTGTTGGTTGCAAGAGAATTTTAAATTGATTTCTCCTGCATGAGTGTCTTGAGGCTCCTGTGATGCTGTAGCCTGAGGCCCTCACATCAGGCTTTAAAAGCCAGACGACGTCCTTTCTGAGACCACTGAGCCAACAGTGTACCACCAGGGTCTGTTTCATTGTATCCTGCAGTGTCTTTCACTGAAAGAGTTAGAAGCCAGAATGGAGTATGAGCATGCTTCAGAGATGAACAGTGTAGTTGCTGAGTATCTGAATAGGTGCATCGAGTCTAAACATAATGGTTTATGCAGAGAAGAGAAAGACTCTAAAGACTCTGCAAATGCAGACAAGCTGTCTCACATTGAGAAGTCTTATACCACTATACTGAGTGAGCTTGGAGAGGACGTTGACCGGGAGGGACTTCTGCGTACACCACTACGTGCAGCCAAAGCCATGCAGTTCCTCACTAAAGGCTACAAAGAAACAACTCAAGGTGAGGATAGACATTATTTTTCTGTCTTATTGATGACAAAGCTTTCAGTAGTGCTAAACTTAATGGTATTAATATATTCATTCTATATTTTGTCCCACAGTCTAAGTACTAACTGTCTCACAGTCACAGCTGAAATCATCATACTATGCTAAATGCTTGATCCTGCCTGATGTATAGATCATCTTTCATTTTGTCATTTCATCCTTTGCTTCAATGTAAATATAGAATGATAAATTAATATTTATTTTTCTTACAGATATCTTGAATGATGCAATCTTTGATGAAAACCATGAAGAGATGGTGATTGTCAGGGACATTGATTTGTTCTCTCTCTGTGAACATCATCTGGTGCCCTTCTTTGGCAAGGTAATATAATAAAATTATTCATAGTCCTGAAAAGCAATATATTTATTACTAGTATTTACTTTAATGTATAATATTTGCAGATATTGCAAAAATATTAATATTGATGATTGTGATTGTGTCAGGCTCACATAGCATACCTCCCAAACAAGAAAGTGGTTGGCCTTAGCAAGCTTGCAAGGTGGGTGATTAACGACACACAAGCATACAAACATGCACACATACATGAACACACATAGACGTTTGTGTCATTCTCATGATTTCTTTTTTCCAGAATTGTTGAGATCTACAGCAGGAGGCTTCAAGGTAAACCACTGTTGACTACTCTTATTTCTTCATACATATTCTTTGTTTCATTATTCTTTTAATTTCTGCTTTTAATGTAATATGTTACTTTATCTGCAGTCCAGGAGCGTCTAACCAAACAGATTGCTTCAGCCATCTCTGAGGCGTTGGAGCCTGCTGGAGTGGCAGTAGTCATTGAGGCTGTGTGAGTATTCAGCTATTGTTTCATCCAGAGCAGGCATCAGATATATTGTTGAAGATTCTTGGAGATTTGATTCCTCTTCATCTGTTAGATTAACATGAAAATTGTTTTTACTGTCTCATGGCTACTGTAATACTAACACAAACCATAAGCTGAAGTAATAGGTTTTTGATCATCACCTAGATTTAGTGAAAATGTCAAAGTAATAAAACTGTTTTCTGGTAATTGAAACAATGTTGTTTGTGTATTTCAGCCACATGTGCATGGTGATGAGAGGTGTGCAGAAGATGAATGCCAGTACTGTTACAAGTGTCATGCTGGGAACATTTCATGATGATCCCAAGACCAGAAAGGAGTTCCTTGATCTCACACTGAGGAAGTGAAAAGTTTGTACCTCAGCATACAGATCAACAGTGGGAATTGTACTGTGTTTTTGTACATGTTTTTGTTTTTACCTCTCTATATGTATCCATGTCAGTTTTATTTTCAGTATTTAGGTTGTTTGTGTTAAGCTCTGTGAGGCAGTTGAAATACCAGATGCAAACAATGTCCCACCAAAAAACACTGGAATATGAAATGAATAACTGAAGGTAATATTTAACCAATGTAATGGCTACATGGTGATACACATTGTATACATGTACAGATGTTATAAAAATAAAGATTACTCTGACTCTTATTTTTGGTATGTCTACAAGTTGATGCTATTATATTAACTTTTGTCGTAACATACAATGACAGTATTATATCATCCTACCCTGTGTTACAATTGATGGGTCAGTCTGTGTTGTTACACCATGGATCTGCAGAATAATCTGAATAAACATCACAAACAGCCATGAGACACCCCATGACAATTATCCAATGGAAGACAAATTTACATGCAACACACCACATCAGAAATGTACGTATACTGTTGCCAGTTTATTAGGTACACCTACTAAACTAATGCAGTCTAAAAAAGTCCTTAAAATTAGATATTCAGGTTTCTTGAAACTGTTTAGAGAGGTGCTGATTGAACTAGTATCATTGGAAGCTGTGTATTTGATTTTATGCGTATGCGACAGGTGTTGACTAATGTTGTTTTACTTTTAAAACAGTATTTTACCACTAGCCACTTGACAGTGAAAAGTAGTTAAACTACATCTTAACTAATCTCAAAAGATGTTGCTTGTCAAATTAGAACTACCGTCAAGACATCAACTACACCTAAACTACATCTCAGGGAGTTATCACAATCTGAATCTGGAATGTTAGTGTTACACAGAAGTACAACTGAATAAAGTCTAAGTATATATGATTTATGGACCAGGGCAGGCCAATCCTCACTAGATGGCCTGAGGATGTGGTTTAAAGAGAGGGTAGGGAGCAGTTGTATAGATGGAATCAGGAAAATACTGAATTTCTATGGAAATCCAAAGTATTTGATCATAGACCTCTTGGTCATAAACCACGGGTGATTTAAATCTAATATCAGGTGATTGTCATTAAATCATGAAAATACCATGAATGTGTAGTTTGTAATTAACTGCCTAAACTGCATGACCCAAAGTAGCTAACTACTGAAAATGCTACTGAGAATTGAATGTAGTTAAAGCCTCTACAAAGAGTTTTAACTGGTTATGAAATCAGTTTGGTACTGATGCCTCTATATGGCCTTCATAAGCAAATGAGACCATTTGTGAGGATATTGGCCATTTCTATTCAGGTATTCTTCATGTTTGCCACTGGGTCAGATTCTCCTTGAAATTAGATGACATTAGTCTGTGTTTAAATTTTCCCAGGCAAAGTCACAGTAAAGAGAATGTTAAGTCAGTTAAAATGAAGCAGCAGGAGATTTTCGTTTACATAATTTTATTTTTGATGTTATATTTTTCTGATTGTTGTGGTGGAAACACTACCGCTTTTGTCCACAGGGGCCTCTAAAATCAACAAAATATAAATGTTCCTTGTAGCTGTAAGCTATTGCAACCACTGCAAATTGTATTGCACCTAGTCATTGAACTACATGTGATTAACTACACCCAGTACTGAGCTTTTGCAATCCAAAGCTGTCTGTGATAAAAGTATAAAGTAATTTTTCTAATAAAATGTCATGTATAATCCTGCATCTGGTGTGGAGCTAGAGGAGGATTCATGTCGAGGATGTTGTACTGTGCCTTTTTATTTTTTGTTAGAGATAAGACTCAAAGGGTAGACGTTTAGCTCAGCTGGTAGAGCGTCCGACCCATGTATGGAGGCTGTTAGTCCTCTGCAGCGGCCGCTGGTTCGACTCCCGCCTGCGGCCCTTTGCTGCGTGTCATCCCTTCTCTCTGCCCCGTTTCCTGTCTACTCTCTGGCTGTCCTATCAAATAAAGGCAAAAACGCCCCAAAAAATAATTAAAAAAAAAAAAAAAGAGAGAGATAAGATTCAAAGTCCAACGTCCAGAACACATAATGAGCTTCTTGAGTTATTCTTCTTTTCTTTTAATATTACAATCAAAGCGAATGTTAAAAGGTAAACTGTAATCAGTAGAGAGACTCCAACCAGTCTTAGCAGCATTGACTTATTTTTGGAGATCAAACTTAAAAAAGCTTCTACCTATATTTTATTTAAATACTCAAGACAAACCAATCTGTCAAATAAAGTAAGGTTTTAATGTCTGTATCTTTATTAATTGAAAGCTGTTTAATGTGCTATTATGTCTCTAAATGCCTATTCATATTTAAATGCAACATCCAGTGAGACCTTGAATCAACAGTATCCCTCCCTTATGTCATAGTGTTTTGAATATACATCACACTGACATTACCATCGACATGAAAACAACAACTGTAGCCTGTGTGTGGTAGATGTGAGAGGAATAAAAGTTTCAGAACAGACAAACTGCAGCTGTGCATGTGGCATGTACACTGTGGAACCTCTGGCTTTTCATACTGGGCCCATATTAAACCATACACCTCATGTTGGCTACAGCAACTGGCATCTTGCCTTTATTTAGTTTTTTGTTGTTTTTTGCGGCTCTCACAAAATATAGATGATAAGCATGATCTGTTGATAGTCATATCAAGATCATACAAATAACATAACACCTTTCTCTTCAGTTTCAGTGTCTGTACATACATATATATACTATATGTACATACTGTATATATGGAGACAGACATTATGGTGCACACTCTTTCTCAATATCTCTAAACAAGGATGAACAAAATCTGTTTGCCACAGGGATTCAGTGGTTGTATGAGCTTGTAAATCATACTCCTGTTTAATAATTTGGCAGTAAAAAAAAGTCTTGTGCCAAAAGGAAAAAAAGACCTGCAGCTATAGCCCAATATCCAGGCCCTAAACAGCCCCTGGCTGACGCTGCTCTCAACATAGAACTATATAACTAGATGATAAATCTGTAGCACATGTAGTGCAGCGAAACATGGTAGTCGATCAGTGATGGCACACCATATTTATAGATCAAGTGGTACCCTTCCCATTCAATTTGATATAATGCCTAAACAAATCAGTTACCTATAACCTGGTATTGTGACTCTTAAGTCCAGTAACACCCACCCCTTCCCTTGTTTTTTTCCCTCAAATCTACATACACTGATTTCATACATGGCATATCTGGAATCCAAATGACAGAAATCCATTGTGGCAATTGAAAACTTTAATCCGTATGGGTCTTAAGTAAAAGTGATGTAAACATCAAAGCATCAATAATTATAATCCAGTGCCACTTTGAATTACTTGTTTACTCATCTTTTTGTTTTTCTGAAGACATCTCCATCAATTAAAAAAAGGTTTTATTGTTTTCTCTATTAATTAACTTTATTGTTGTCTGTGTTTTCAGATGAAGGGTCTTCAGACATCAAGTGAATTGTTCCATGTGTCCCTCTCTTCAGCCCAGGTAGGAAAACATTGTTATGATTAATTCACAACAAGTTTGCTTACCATTATGTTAACTTGCTGGACAGTGACTTTGGATTGGAACTAGAGTTGGGCGATCTTGCCCACAGTCAGATTGTCCTATCGTCACTCTGTGGGATCGCCAATACACGATTCCATCGTGTGTGTGTGTGTGTGTGTGTGTGTGTCGGGGAGGGGGGGGGGCAACGACTACGACAACTCTGCAGCCGCCACATTGTGTGTGCATTTCGCAACACATCATGTACTGAATGGCTGCTCCACCTTAAGGCTCAGAGTACTGTATTATCGAGGTATTAAATTTTTTTTAGGCAGAAAATGTTATTTAAGCACTATCAAAACAAGCCTCACGTAGCTTGATCTTCACTAGACTGCCAGGATGATTGATACAAGTTAATTACTTGTGATCTGCCGATGTCTGACTGAACAGCCTCATAGAAATGATATTTTACCATTCTTCATATTTTATTCTAACGAAATTCGTTAAGGTAAGTAATAAAGTGCTTTTAAAGTCATGATATTAAGCTGACACAGATCCCTTATTTTGTTTGCGGTCAGACGCTGGTGCTGCGTCTCTGGCACGGTGCGTGTTGTGTTAGTTCGATACAGTCGGCTTAATAAAGTCAGTGACCACAAGTTAGAATTATATATTTATTTTAAAAAAAACAACCTTTTATTCACCAAGGTTTGGATTGGATTCTTCGGGAGATTTTAGCGTCTTTTTTTTTGTGACAGACGCATTTCACTACTGCCAATGTTGGAGGTAAATCCGTCCGTATGCTGCCATCTGACAGTGTTTAACCCAGAAGTAATTTGGAAAAGTATGAATCTAGTGCATTAAGGGTCAGAAGTGTTTTGAATTCATGGTGCTTTGTTATTGTTAATCAATTAATTATAGCCACAGTAAGCTCCACCGGCAGCAGGCGCACACACACACACACACACACACACACACACACACACACCACACACGCTCTCTCTCCCTCTGTCTCCCTCTTCTCTGTCTCTCTGCCTATCTGTCTGTCTGTCTCTCTGTCTCTCTGCTGTCTGTCTCTCTGTCTCTGCTGTCTGTCTCTCCCTCCCTCTCTTAACTGCGCATTCGCCACAACCTCTGGTAATATCGCCAAGGGAAAAAAACGATCGTTGTTCATCCCTTCAATCGCCAATATACGATCGGATCGCCAATCGGCACAACCCTAATTGGAACTAAATGTTGCAGTGCGTAAGAGCATCTTGTCTGGATGAGATAGTCATGACCTCCACCTTAACTCAGCTGTTTATCATTTAAAATATTTGTGCACAAACAATTACTTTCCATCAGCTTTTATGTAAATATGTTTATTTCAGACATGAATATATATAATATATATGTATATATTTATATGAACATACAATGCACAGACAGTGCAGATTATGAAAGTGAAGAGGTTCACAGATCAGTTAAGGCAGGACAGAAAGGGAAAACTACAGGGCAACACACAGGGGCTGAGTCGTGTCACTTGATGTTTGTAGTACACAGTGGACATGCAGACAGAAGTAGTCAAAGTACAGTAGCCCAGATGGGCCAAACCAGGGAGCCGATACATTTTCTGTTGCGTTGATACTGGGATTTACTATAAAAACAATGAAGTATCTCAACACATATTGTTGTGTCAGTGTGTGAAGTTGCATTGAAAATAAGGGTGCAGGTTTCTGACATGCATCACACTGTGTACCACCGGTGTTGTCGCCCTTAACAGTAAAATATTAGTGGAGTGCAAATAAATGTAAGATCTCATCTCCTGACACAGAAAAAACACACACTGGAGACCTCATATAGACATGCTAGGAGCTCATATTAGTCAAGTATATAATATAACCATTCATGACTTTTATGGAAAAATAATATTCTCATATTAACAACACTTATAAATGCAGAACATATGGCAATATATAAATACATATATATTTAAGTAAATTCCAGTGGAGCTTTTTACAGCTCATATCCAGTTGTGTTTGCCCGTCTGCCCACATATATGATCATGTCAGTCTGTTGGCCAGGGCTTGTGGGGGCTGGTGGGGCTCCTCGGCTGGGCCTTTGGACTCCCCTGAAAGTGACAATGTGAAGAACAGGGTGGACTTTTAAATTGAATTAAAATAACCCATTATCCTGCAAATTATTATTTTAGATATATGTATTTGCTAATATTAAAGATAGAATCAGAGGGATTTGTCTGTCCTGTTTATAAAGGCATCAGAGAGTTAGTTGCTTGTTGGGTCTCATTCCCAGGACATTATATACCAACATTTAGGGCTGATTAAGTGTCCCCATCTCAGAAAAATATTGAGAAAATAAGGAAATACATGCAGATAGCAGGATATCTGCAGGGACAGCCATAGCCAGGCTATATGTATCTGTACATTGTTTTTTAGACGCATATTTGGCCCAAAACCAAAGTAACTTCTTTATCACTGTTATTGGTATGGTCATTTAAAGGAGTGATATATAGTAATTGTGCATACAGAAATGAGTGCAGCTGTCCAGATAGGGAGTTGGAGCCATAGAGGGTAAATTAAATAGGCTGACATCTGTTTAATATATGATCTGTGGTTGAAGCGAGTCATTGTTGTCTGCCCATTATCCTGAAAAAACAAAACCCCACTGTTCTGAAAGTACATACTCTGGACTTTAAGTGACTGCCTGTCTCACTGCCTGTTAGACTCCATCAATATATTGCTCAGTTTAACTGTTAGAAACATCTACTCCTTCTAAAAAATTATTAATGAGTTCTTATGACTCCAGCAAGTACAGTATTTGAACTCAACATGTTTCCTTGATCTCTGATGACATATTATTATTATGATTTATTAAGTAAATATATTACAGATTTCTCCTTTATATGTGTACTCAAAATGTATTTAAATTGTAATTTTGGATTAATTTAATGGAAATGTTTTAGTTATATAGTAATTAAAACATTCAGTTTTCTGACCTCTAACAGAAAATACAGTTCATAGGAGCTTGGTGAGACCAGTAGGGGGCAGCAGTGCACCTTCAGTCAGTGCTGCCCACACCCAAACTAAAGCTTGGAGCGCTGCCGTGGAACTGATCCTACCCACTTTAAATACAAGAGACATTGCTCACTGTACAGTTATGTTATGAGTGTGACCTGCACCGACTTCAGCCTGCTTGCATGCCACTTCTTAGTGGATCTAAAGCTGGTGGCTTTCAAACCTTTCAGATTATGACCCCAACATTGGACAAAATACTAACATCTGAAAAATAAACTCCAAATGTTGATGTTCATGATGTTTGTTCTGTCTTTCCAGGCTGTTAAAGGTGAAAAAACAGAGCCAAACAGACTGCATTAAAACTGACGGTGAACTTGCTATAAGGTAGGCCAAATTTTGGGACTTTACCTAAATCTGTAACTTTTGTTTCTTTTACATGTGTCCTTTTACAAGCTTTAGTGTAAAAAATAAGTAATATGATAGTTACATGATGTCATTATATCTGTCAAATTCACATATGACTACCGCATCTCCACAAAGGAGGAGGTGGGTGGGAGGGTGGACTCACCACAGCAGTCTGGGTCTTAGCATAATTCATGTGGGCGTAGAGCAGCACAGCTGTGTCGTTGTGAGACGCCTCCAGTGCGATGGACAGAGCATTACTGCCATCCTACAGACAGAGGAGAGGGAGAAACAGTAAAAGGGTGTTCACTGACCCTTCAAACACCAGAGAAAGTTTGAAACTAGAACAGAGTGCTTCACAGTTTGACATGGACCAGGTGATAATTATTACATACGGTTGAGTTGATCCTTTTTCCAGCTGTTTCAACAGGCTCTGTACTACAAGACTACAGTTTACCCCTGTCTGGATGTGTGACATCACTCTTGTGATGGATTGTTATGGCAACTCGTCCATTCCCACAAGTCACTATCATACATCCTTGATCGGCTGGTAAACAACCAGAACATCCATTTGTCCTGCATCCTCAGCATTTCTTTGTTTTTATAATTGTACGTTGCCTGCAATAACATCAAACATGTCAAGCAACATAAAACATGTCAAGCAACATAAAGGTGCAGTAAAAAAAAAAAAAAGATCCTGTGGTTTGGACCCTATTTAATGCATGGTAAAGAGTAATACAGGTTTCATTGAATCTTATTCTACAGCTTATTCTTCTGCAATCAGTCTTAAGTTTCTCTGGTTGATTGTAGGGGGGTAAAGGTACACCAAATCCAGTACATATCTTGGTTCTGAGTTTTAAAAAAGGATCTTAATCAAAATGTTTGTTCAAGTTATGTGTTTAACATAATATCTACAGTATCAATATATTGTTATCCTTTTTTTAAAACTCCAAAAATATTGATATCAGTGACAACATCCTAAGACTTGCACCTTGTAATAGACAAATGTATTGAAGTCACTGGGAATGGTTTAGCCCGTTTGTCTCCGTTTTTAGAGAAACCAGTGCAGTGCCCATTTGGACCAGGCTGACTGCTTGACCCCCAAAATCGCTGCTTGCAGCGTTGTCAAGAACCGCTCATCCAATCTGCTTCACAATTAACTGTGCACTCCTTGAGTTCTCAGCAAAACTCCTGCCAAGTGTGAAGTTGATCTGATGAACAGTTCTTGAGATATGCAAAGGACAATCATACACACATACAGAAAGACAGACAGAGATTCCCTCCTTTACAGTAAAATAAATTCATTCAAGTTCAGTTCAACATGTTAGCACATTGTTTTTGGCCCTTCCACTCTTTGCCCACTGTAGCTATAACTTACTGGGAAACCGTAGCCCTTCAGAATTAAAGATCTACGTAACATTAGAAACTTAACCGGACTGTTCAGGGTGTTTTATACATGCTAAGACATGGACCTAATTAAACACTATTGAGCTAATTCAACAGAAAAAAAAATATTTATTGATCACACCAAACCAAATGGTGGCATAAACTTAAACCTCTAATTAAAAGAATGCATGAAATAATAATAGTATAACTTCACTGTGTCATACAGTCATGGTTTGTCATGCTGCTCTGTGTGTTTCAGAGGACAAGGGAAGGTGGGGGCTTTCCCAAATGTTTTCCCTCCCCCCCAAGTCCACCTCTCGGTCCAGCTGTGCTTCACTGAAACACAATCCAGGGGCTGCTTGCACTGAATGGCCAACTCACTCTGGCACAGATGTGAATGCTCAAATATCTGTCTGCCTGGATTCTCTTCAAACATCCAGTCCAATCCTCTGTAAAATCACTTTAAAACACACGGCTGTGCAGCTTAACAAAAAAAAAAAAAAAAAAAAAAAAAATCTGCTGTTTGAGAAAAGAAAATGTTCCCACTGAAATCCCACCTTTGCTTATGATCTATGAAGAATTATTGCTGCCTTGTGCATGGGCCATGGGGTGAAGTATGCATTGGACACATGCAAGAGCCTGCAAGGCATTGTGTCTGAAATCTGCAAGTCTGTGGTTGTGAACAGAGGAGTTGTGGCTTTTTAATTCATCCCCCCAGGGTCTTGTGAGTAGCTCAGTGATTGTGTTTCCTGTAAACAGCACTGATTTCAGTAGAGGGCAGATGAAACTAATCTGATCTTGGCTCTTAACCTCTCAGCCTATCTTGCTAACGAAGGAAAACACGAAAAGAAAAGAGGGAGAGAGAGAGGTGACAAGGAGAGGAAACTGCATAGACCAATTTCCCATGAGGAGCAGTTTCCTGAGCACAGATTAAGCTGAATCCCAGACGAGAACGTGCAGGGATGTTTTCAGCAGTCCGTTGGCTTGATCTGTAAGCTTGGGGTAAGTTACTGAAAGTTTCTCCTAAATGAGCACACCAGCTGAATAAATGCCTTACATTATCAACAATGGATATGTCACAACCAGGCTGTTCCAGGAGCAGTTTGACAATCTCAGCACGGCCGTGTTCACTAGCACACATCAGAGCGGTGGATCCTTCGTCGTCTTGCACGTTAACATCAGCACCACACTCCAGCAGCGCCCGCACCATCTCCTGCCGACCATGGCTAACAGCTAGCATCAATGCTGTCTGGCCCGCCTGCATAGGTAAAGAATTATAAATATTATTTCTTTCCAGCAGAATACAGTTTTTGAGAGCTTGTCATATTTCATTTTTTTTAAGTGATGAGAAATTTTACACATTTACAGCTTGAGAAACAAAAAATGGGCAAATTTTTTTTCTTCAAAATGTAGTCATGTCACTGTACAGATAACTGTCTGCGATCCAGTCACACCTCTGAAGGTGGTCACAATCTGGCCTGATTGAATTTCGATCCCAATTACAACATGCATTTTCCATCCATTTAGGGTGTAGAGATGTCTGCTTTCTCTTCAATATAATGGCGTCTGTAGCTCAAAGCCCCCCCCCCCCCCCCCAAAAAAAAAAATAAAAAAAGAAAGAAAGAAAAATTCCAAACTACTTTCTTTCTACAGTACAATCAGTCAGAACTACTGCAGAATTGACGGGAACTCCTTTCTTTCAGCTAGAAAGTAAACTACTTTCATGATACTAGATTGGCTTTAAATTTCAAATTTCGAGTCACTAATTCAAGGGAAAACTCAAACAAGTACTTTGGCAAATGTCATCCAGCGCATAACTCCAATCCAAATGCTAAACTTAAAACACAGCAGAAAAAAAGTATGACTTAAATTCCTGACTCTAAAATTGCATTGCATGCCTCGTGTTGTTACCCACGGCAACAATAACAAGCGCCAGTAATTGGATTTATAGCCAGTGATGCTATAAATTCAGAGTCCTATGACTTGGCAGTGTGAGAGACTGTCAGGCGCCGTGTCCAAACACATACACTACACAATCTGATCAGATGAAGCACAGAGATAAAAGCACTGCAACAAGTCAACAGATTCACACAAATGACTCGAGTGTCAAGTAAGGCAACACATTCCCAAACCCAATCCAACCCATAACCAATTGGCTCTGAATGTAGTGCTTCATTACAAGACTTACCCTGTTGAAAAACACGTATTATCCCCTTTTCTTTACCTTCACTCAAACTAGCAATAGAAATCAAGTAGACATTCATTTAAAAGTAGTTTGTTTTGACTTATCTATAAAGAAAATTATTTTTATTTAAAGTCTTCATTCAAACAAAAACATTTGCAACACACACAGACTAAACCAACAGGGAAAAACCCAAGTTTAGATCTGGCAAAAGAATGCCGCAAAAACTCTAACCAATGCAATGCTATTAACAGATAAAATTAGTGACTCATTCACCTCAATTACAATGTTTTCTAATTTTCCTGTCATATGTAAAATTGACCCTATGTTTGGTTTTATATTGCATTTTCCATGTTAACAGTTTAATGTGTCCAAATTAGATTTAATTCACTGAACAAAGTCAGCTGAGCCAGGATCGAGTCCTTAAGTGAGAAAATGCTTCTGGCTGATGAAGCTGACTACAGAGCCACAGTAACTCTTTGTGTTCTTTTTTTGCACACGTTGGTCACTCACATTTCTCAGGTGATTATTTTTTTAAATAGAGAACTGTATGTTTGCATATCAAATTAAGTCATCACTAGTGGCACAAGTATTTTTACATTTTACAGTATGAAACAAATTGTTCTAATCCAATGTTGAAACTGGTGCCTGATTGTTCAGAATACAACATGAACAAAACATGAATATTCTGACTAATCTCATTTGTTGTAAATTCTTTTTTTAAATTTTTTTATCGACAGTCAGGGCCTACATGCCAAAAACGCTTCTGACAGGAACGACTGCAGTAAAATGGGAACAAGAGGTCTGAGAACTGATTCAGACTTGCCTGGCTGGCCTTGGCATTGACATTGCCCTGACCGAAGAGCTTCTTGACCACAGCCATGTCCTCCTCCTCCTTCACAGTAGAGAGAGCAGCCAGCATGATGGCCGTGTAGCCCGCCTTGTTCTGCTTATCAACACTGCACACACCTGTGGACACACGTTTTTTTAAACATGTATTTAGGCATATACACAAGTGCGCAGATATACTGAACCCACTGCACTTTATAAAGTCAACCGGGTTGTATTTTTTAAGGTAATTAATCTTTGTATTTCTTTCACACCTCAATACACTACATATAAAACTACTTAAACAGTAGTGTGGATTATTCCTTTAAACTAACCTGTGTCCAGCAGCAGCCCCACCACACCAAAGTTGGAGTGGGAGACACTGTAGTGGAGAGCCGTGTTACCATTGCCATCAGTCATGTTGACTACGTGCTCCAGCAGCACCGATGACACCTCAGAGAACGCCATCAGGTAGTCTGAGACCCGTGAAGGCTGAGCCATCTTGGCGCTAGAGATGCGGAACCACTCGAGCTGGACAGTGTGGGTGCTGGAGAGCTGAAGGTGAGGGTGGGAAGTCATATATTATCCACAAGTATACACTGCAAACAAATGAGCAAAACATTATCACATTATCTATCTCTGCATATAAACAGTAATAAAGGGAAGAAAGAGCCCCAAAGTTCCTGTACTTTTGGACTTTTTGGAGAGTAAAATAGTTACTATAAACCCCTGCATTGGAAATGCAGTTCCTCCAAAGGTTTCTACTCCCTTTGGAAAGTTCCTGCAGTACAACATGGCTAGTATTAGTTTATATCAGCCTGACATTCCACTGAATGTCAAGGGAAGTCTTTAATAGCGTCTGTTGTTGAAGCCAACAACGATCCAGTTCCTGAGCCTTTTCTCAGTCTAGACTCCTCTGTTATGTTACATGGAGCTCCTATTGTTTGTGATTAACATTTGCAGCTGGTGTCAAAAATATCCCTAAATAATAAAATACAGGCCTACAGCATTGATCAAGTTTAAGTAATTATGATTTTGCATTATTCCAATCTTGAAGTGGTGAGGTTAAATGTGTAACTCTGTGATAAAATAGTTTAAAGAGGCATGCAGGAACGCACCACTTCCTTACTCTTCAGAGTTTTGATATCATCGTTCAGATGGTTTTTTCAGGATGAGGCACGCTTCACGCATCTTTGAGCTCAGCTCAAACCTGTAACAAACAAAACAATTTACTGATTTCTGTAAATAGTTTCTCCTCCTCTGCATTATAACTGTATGTGCATTTTACAATATGTAGTGCACATTTATACAATGTATGTATATTTACATGATGAAGACTTTCTCTTTGTCATGTGACATGATTTGTCACAATCACAGCACCACATTAGGCTATTAACCCCTTATCCTGAAACTACATTCACCAATATAAACTTGAAACAACATACTTCTCTTTCACAGCATCAGATGAATAATTCGTGGCTCTCAGCGTTTCCTCATCAGTGTCACTCTCATCCAGGTTGATGTTTCGCTCCTCCTCAGATGTTTCTTCCTCCAGAACTGCCTCATCCTCCTCTGTGCTGTCCAAGCACTCGCCTTCTCCACTTTCTGCAGAAGAACTCCCATCTTCATCCTCGTCTTCCTCCTCCTCTTCTTCTTCTTCACTGGATGTAGATTCATACCTGGAAGACACAAATATTTGCTGAAATACAAAGCAGCTTGTACCGTTCACATTTTGGGCACAAGGAAAAAGACTTTTGTTCCATACTCAAACCTGTGATCTTGTCAAAGTGTTATTTCCAACCTCTAGACCATCTGCTGCCCTCATTTTATTTTTACTGGGGTAAAAAATAATATTAGGCTTCATGTTACCTACCCTCCATTTAGAATGCCAACAAACTGCAGGCTCTTCTTGCCAGCAGTGCGATTCTCGCCTGAGTTACTCCCATCCTTCCTCTTCATGATTGATTTCAGCATACCTGTTACCATAAAGGAAGCAGATGGATCAAACAATAGTTCAAACAGAGTACACCAGAGAAACACATTCCTCGTACGTGACAAGTCATGTAAACAGAATTATGTTGTCTGTCTCCATTGCTGGACTACTGTACCATGTCTTTCAATTACTTAATTTTTGTCTTCCTATTGAAACTACTTTATAAAACCAATTTTCCAAGTGTCTTTTAAAAAGTTGTATTCCCGCTCATTTTTCAGTGGAAAATATTTCATACATCAGTGGGGAACAATTTATTTTCTAGAATTTAAGAATAATTTCAAGGAAGCTTCATGGTAGAACGATGTAACTAACTGTATTGAATAAAAAACAAAAAAAAAACAAAAAACAAAACACATTTACTGGTGCCAACAGGCAAGCATACAATTAAACATATAAGTCTCAATTTAAAAAAGGAAATGTCAAACCTGGTACCACATTACATAGTCTTTAGTTACATTTAGTATATAGGACCTTATTTGAAATTTGTTATTAAGAACCTGTGCATAGTCTCCTTATTAAACATATTGTGTTTTCTCTGTACAGTGTACACTTAATGCCCGAGAATGCACTTACAAATGATGTTTTTGCGCCATTGTTATAAAGACAAAGAATTAAAGATTCCAGGGTTTTCGCCAGTGTGTCACAAGCCCAGTGGCTCACCAGCCCTAAGTTGACTCTCTGTCAGGCCTAGGCATCGGGGAGTAAAACGTGTTATAAAAATAGTTAGAAGAAAGTAGTTGCGAGTGTTAAAGATTGTGGAGTCTTGAGAGCAAACGAGAGATGTCTCAGGACCGAAGCCAAATTCCTGTGTCTAGTTTGCTCATGAAGTGAGATAGCTCCTTTGTTAGTTAAAACCTTGTTAAAGCTCTCACCTGTCTTGGTGTTGGTGGTTGCAGTCTTCGCTCCTTCGTCTTCCTCTTTCTTCTCAGCCGTACTGACCACTTCCTCTTCTGGTGAAACCTTGTATTCAGCAATGGTCAACTGCCTCTTCTTTGGTACTTTCTGCTCCTCCATCTTTTCCTCAAACAAGTTCTCCCATTGGCTCCCAGTGCTGACCACTGCAACAAGAGCTGGTTCTGCTTTTTCCACTAAAGCGTCAGTTTGGGTGCTTTGTTCGATCAACCCTGCTGTTACACTCTCACCTACACATGCATCGGTCACCTCAGGACAACACAGAATTGCTGCATGCTTTAATGATGGAGTCAGTGTCTCTACATGTGCATCGGTCATGTCTGGTTTTACAAGAACGCCCTTCTCAAAGGTGACTTTGGAGGTTTTCTCCTCCATCTGGGCTTTAAAGATCACCAGGTCTTTGTCAGCCACACTCAACCGGTCCTCTAGAGCCACAATGGACTCTTGCTGGAATTTAATGGTGTCCTGTAAGGTGTCAATCTCCCGCTGTGCCTCGCTCGTCAGCCCCAGTAGTGACTCCATGACCCAAACCTCAGCCTCCTCTGTCTCCACTGTGGCCTGTATGCCCTCCTCATGAACTGGAGGGGCCTCTGTTCCAGTGCCTTTTTCACAAACATTCACCCTGGTGCCCTCAGAAGCGTCTTTCACACCCTGACTGTAGTAGAAAACAACAGAGTCCATTGGCACATCAGCCCCAACAGCAACTGTTTTCTTCTCAACAGACACTGGAGCTTTTACTAAAACTTTTGATGAAGGTTCTGTTGCTTTCAGTTCCCTCCCCTCAAATTTCTCAGTCAGCCTTTTCAGCTCACCCGATTTTCCGAGACCTTTATGTCCAGGTGAGGTTGGTGTAGTCACTCGACACTGGACAGTGTGGTCAGTCTGAAGTGTCTCTGTGGTTTGGGTAGAGGACTCTGCTGATGGTTGCTTCTGCTGCGCCATCTCTATGGCTACCTTCTTCTCCTGCAGGGCCAACAGGAGCATGTCTTTCTCTGCACGAAGCTTTGCCACTTCTCTCTCAAGGCAGGAACACCCTTAACTCTCTCTTCCATTTCTTTCAGCTGTTTTAAGGCTGTAGCCATCTGCTCTCTAACTGTCTGCAGCTGGCTGGGTGGGACTGGAGTCATTGTGGTGCCAGCAGCTGGAGTGCTGAGCCCAGAGGTCTGAGGACTGGGTTTGGTCCAGCTACTCTGCAGAGGCTGACTACATGGAGAGGCTAAGAGCTGTTTAGGAGGATCTGCAAGCTGGAATCGACCACCATTTTGGTGCTGATGGGTTTGTTCCTGTTGTAGCCGTCGGCTGGTTTCCAGAAGAGTCCGCTCAACACGGGGATTGCGCTGCGGTGGAGGCGGTGGCACTTTGGCTCCGGCAGACAGTGGAGGAACACTTACAAGGGTCACAGGGGAAAGAGACAGCCCTTCACATGGTGCTGACCCAAGGCGGTTGCGAGGTGGCGGCGGCGGAGGAGCTCTGCCATCCTCACTAGCCGGGGAGGCCAGAGACTCTGTGGATGTCCAGCCACTGGTACGTCCTCCCACACCTGGACTCCTCTGGGAGAGTTTGACCCCTCGGCCAGAGCGCCGGGAACTGATAGGTGCCCGACGAATATTGTGCCCACTTTCAATCTCTTCTACATATTTAAGGAAGTCCAGATCCAGCTGGAAACCATACGGAGTCTGGACGGAGTAGGAGCCGGACTGGTCAGCCTCCTCCTGACTGGAGTAGATGAAGGGAGAGCCCAAATCTGAAGGGAAAAGGAAATGTAACTGGAATATACAACTACATTACTGACATGGATAAAGATGGACGACATAGCAGCTTCCCACTGGCAGCTCATTTTTCTGGAGTTGGATAAGTAAGTTTGATTTGAATTAGTTCTTTGATGTCATGACTGACAGCTGAGCCCTGCTCACAATTGAGTCAGCCGAGTGATCAGCAGGACCTAAGTACTGTAGCTCAACGCTGATCATTACTGCAAAGACTCTGGCCGGATATTTTGGCTTCATTTTTTTACAGTGGGAGGTGGAGACACATCATCCATCTTGGGCCACATATAAGGTGGCCAATGCAGTGTCATTGTAAACCAAAAAACAGTTATGTTTAACAAACATGTTAATGAATTTCTTATTTCATAAAACACTTGTGTTGCTCATTTTTTGAATATTTTAAATCCTACATTGTTTAAATCTGTTTCCTGATTTGCCGTCTTTTTCTGCATGTTACTGCCATCAACTCTCAAACAGCATGATAGCGCATGCAGCAAACTCATAAAAATACTCATCCATGACAACTAATGCTTAAAAACGTAAATTCTTCACAAAAGAGCAGAAATAATACTCAGGTTGTAACGTAAACCAGTATGAAAACAGTGAATCATTTACATGCCTCAGTGTTGACACTATATTGGAGCTGGTTGCCGGTGTCTGATCTGTGGTGTTTACAGAACAACTGACATAAAGACACATCAGACAATTTCAAATATTTTTTTTCCTGTGGTTTGTGATACCATCCGAACCACTTCATTGTGGTAAACTCTACAATCCTGCCACTGGCAGGTTGAAACTAATTATTTGATTTATTACAACAATAATTTGGAAGAACTACAGCACACAGAGAGAAGCCTAAATACACACATCTTCATGATCACAAAAGAAATTTGAGTTGGAAACACAAAAACAATGGTATATCCATGCAGTTTCTTACCAGGCAGCTTTGGGTTTACTTGGACCGACTGAGTCATTTTTCAGGAACAGGACCTTTCAGCACACACAGCTTCAAATCAACACCTGGCTAAAGAAAACACATACTAACATGAATGCATTTGTCATCATACCAAGAGGAAGGAAAAGGATGTGATTTTTAAAACATTGCACTGTAGTTTGGTAAAAACGCTGGCACAAGTCCCTCATTTGTTACAGACTGACTGTCAACAAGCATGTTGATTTTATATAAGTGATATTTCTGTAAGCGTCAAAATCACATGCTCTAAATGTTGGCCACCCTCTGAACATGTTTTTTTATAGGAGACAACTTTACACAACAAAAAGAATCCAACTTCTAGACAAACCACATGGCTCCTCGCTCCCACTTAAATGGCGGACATAGATGCCTCTTTATAGGGGGTGTAAACTTATTACAGAGTGCGGAAATGCCTGAAGTAGTTTATGTTTTCTTTATGGCTCATTAGCACGTGTGACAGCCTGTGACTTAAGTCAAAACCAGGTGAATTCCTTTCTTTCAGGATATAGTGGTTTGTTAAATCTCTCTTATTTACTTTTCCTCTTTAGAGGTGTTGAAGGACGTTGAGCCTGACATCATCTGTACCTCAGAGTGTGTTTGTGTGTGTGTGTTCTACTTTAGAGCTCTCGACCTCCTTACCAGTGGTTGCTTGAGCTGTCAGATGATCTATATGGGAAAACTGTGACTTTAATGGGAGGAGTCCCTGTAAGTCACTAAATGTGCAAGATTCATGCCTAAAATTCAAATGAATGTATGTGTTTGTATAAAAAATGTCTGGCACAAAGTGAAGATAGCAGTCAGGGGAAACACCGCAGAACAAAGTCAACAACAAAGAGCTGAACGGTGTCCAAAACCCACAAGACAGCTGCTCCATTAACAACCACACCATCAAACTCTACTGAAAAACCACAGGATTCTTCTCACCACAAGACCGCTAAACCTGCTTCACTGGGAAATCCATTATTTCCTTTTGGAATGATGTACATTTATCAGACATGTCAGACAGAGAAACTCTTAAGGGACTGACTGCATTGTAAAACACCTCAATGTTAACAGTTATAAGACTTAATTTAAAAACAATATTGAACATTAAAAAGCAAACTTTTACTTTTAAAAATATTTTAGTTTAAAGTAGGAATCAAGTCATAAAAATCTGATGGGGACTGAAACTTTGATCTGTTCAAAATGTCTCATCAGAATAAACAAAAGCTGAGGGCTTTTCTTTGTTCATAGGTCATATTAACCTGATTATTTTTGTTCAGAATAGGACAGGAAATATAAAACACTTCCTGTGCTGCAGGAAAAGACCTACCAGTTAGCACGAGTTCCTACAGCAAGTGGAAAACTGCAAAAGCTTGATGCTTTTTGTATAATTGTATAACAATTACAGAGAACATAAGGAAGCACTCTGATAGAAACAGTGCAATGAATGCTGTTTATGTTGTGCAGAAGAGGACCTTACCTCTCAGCCGCTCAGTGAACGATTCATGCAGCTGGAGTTCAGGCTGGTTCCCTCCTCCCTGCTCCACACAGCCCTGAGAGAGAGACATACAGCAGCTGTCACAAACACGTCACAATTCAGGGGCACATCAACAGTATATTAACTTTACATACTGTGAAGCATACTAACCAGATAAAACAGGTGAAAATACAAGTGACAAACACAACGGATGCAGATACTTTCATATACTGGACACGGGCTCACTGAATGATTTTAAAATGATGTGAATCATACTACGGCCTTCAGTTACCAGATCTCAACCTGCACATTTGAGATTTGGGACCGCCAGGCAAACTCTCTTTACCACCATCATCAAAACACCAAATGAGTGAGTATTTGTTTAAGAATGGTGTTTAATCTCTCTGGTGGAGTTTCACACACTTGCAGAATCTTTACCAAGGAGTGGCCTAAAACCATCTAACAAAATATATGTGTTACAATTTCTGACTTGCGTGTAGATGTCACAATATATCAGATATCACAGCATCACATTAACAAATGCCTCAGTACTATGCTAGACTGTGACTATATCTACCATGATATTAAATTATTAATTATTTTATTATTTATATGCACATGCATACAAAGTGGGTAGCAAAAGACTGCCATTCAAAGGAAGCACTCCAGATTCAATCTTTCCAGCTGCTGTCACCAGACTGTCTTATGTTGAGATGGAAAAATACTCTTATTTCTACATCAGATAATATCAGCATTATTAAATAACAAAGACAAACATCTAGAACGCCAGAGATGATGTGCCATCTTGTGACGAAAGAAGTGATGTTAGAGAAGCCAGGATGTGCCCAGCTCAGGATGCAAATATAAAAATGCCTTGACGCTGGACAACAGGACACTTTGACAACTTGTGTATCCACCTGCACCGCTACAAACCTCACTATCACAGGTGTGTGTGTTTAGAAAGAAAATTATGGGGGTTGCTGTCAGTGTAGGCCATATAAAACCTGTGTGTTTTGGACATAAAACTATTTTAAGTGCAAATCTCGGTTTGTTCTTTGAAACAAAGAGACAAAGATTTAACAACACAAAAATATAGATAGACTTTGAAATATGAATATACAGTAACTTGTACCTCACACACAAAACCTCAGCCTCAGGTACCCACAGTCAATTTGTTTGAAACATACACTCTTAGCAGCACACACACACAGATGTGTTTTCCAGCAGCCTCGGGCACATTCCTGACACATGCTGTTGCAACACGCAGGTCGTGCTTCTAGCTGACTGACTACTGATAACCTATAAACACACACACTCATCATCTGTCAGCTCAGACAGCAGCAGACAGCTTATTGGCAAAGACCACAAGATTGAGACAGAATTATGACAAATTACATTATGTGTCAGTATGCACAATGGATTAATTGAAACACACAGTGGGAAGAAAAAAGAAAGAATCTCATCTAACTGATAACGACGTTTCTGCTCAGCGTCTTCTTATCAGCCATGGCTCTGTTACTCCTCAGTTTTTCTGACAGTTTCTTCTCTCAGGTCAAACCACAGTAAACATGATGCGGCAGCATCCAAACCCATCCATCACACACAAGTCATACGAGTACTAAAAAGGTTTTCAAGGATGTAACCTCATATCGTTGGTTTACTTTGGTCCAAACCAGAAAGAGGTAGTTTACTGTACTCAAGAGTTTTTGTATTGGATTTGTTTAGGATCAAACACAAGCTAGTCAGAGCTCATAAACAAGTCACATGATTCAAAGGTGGTTTGTTTATTGGGCAGTTTTAGCAACATGTAATTCTGGCTGGTTGAAATTAGAAAAGATTTTGAAGTTGAAACCAATCTGGCTTCAGTTGATGTAACTTCAGCTTGCTGTTTTACTTTACTTAAATAGGTCGATTGGATTACATTTAAAACCTCAGATACAGTTTCTGTCAAAATTTGGTAATGTCAAAGTTGTTTACCCTTTCCTTCCTTTCTTCTGCATATGAAGTGGTCTTAGTGCAGATCGAATAGAGCTGTGATATGCTTTGTATCAATGACAAAGTATGTGTCTTTAAACAGAAAACAAACAGCACCTGCGTGTTTGGGCAGTTTTGATGTGACATCATAACTGGCACTGTATGCAGGCATTTATTGAAGGCACTACATCATTTATATTTAGATAGTGGAACCAAATTTAAGATTACAAAGAATGCCAAGTACATGTGATGATAAGACTTTTATTAAAATGTCCTGCAGATCATTAGAGCGAATACACAGATGAAATCAGATCAGAAATGCTGGATGCTTGGGAACAATAAAGCTCCAGGGCTGTTGGATTCTTATAAGATCAGCATACCACACAAACACAGCTTAAATCAGCAACATAGAACCAGCCCTGTTCTGATTCAAGGTCGTAATTTTGAACATATTCTACAGGTTGTTGTGCATCCCCTCTGTTGATGACATCCTTAATCACAGTACTCAAAACTGGTGGAAATGCAGGCTGGTTCACTTGATAGCAGGTTCCAAGGATTTTGAAACAGTTCCCTTAATTTGTTTACTTTTCTGTTAATTTGATAGAAAAAGGATCAATACTGGTCTTTCTCCTCTACAAAGCAGACTGAAGTGAGAACACTACAAGATGAAGCATTTAAAAAATCCAGTTTTAGGCTTTTCCACTGCTGGAAAGTAACTGTACCAACTTGTTGCACAGACACTGTCATTGGTTTCCACTGTTTTCTTCTGGAACTATCAGCTCTTCTCATGAGTGGTGCTAACTAAATTATATTCATTATCCATTTATCTGCCATCATTTTCTTAATCAATTAATTAGTTGTTTGGTCTGTAAAATGTCAGAAAATGGTGAAATATGTTGAGCCCAAGTAGATGTCTTTAAATATCTTTATTGTCCGTACAAAAGATATTCGGTTTACTGTCATGGAGGACAAAAGAAACCTTTAGGAAGCTTAAATCACATAATTTGGATATTCTCCCCTAAAAAGAAAATTGTTAATAAATTTGTTTGAATAGTTTTGTATCAAAATAGTTAGTGATTATTTAATAGTTGACAACCAATCAATTTATCAACTAATGTAGTTCTAGGTGGCACTAAATCCAAACACCACAGTTAATAAATCAGGATGCAACACAGTGGAAACACAGGGCAGAACCTAGAACAAATACCTTAGAGGTTCCTAAAAGTTCAGATTTTGGGCAGCTCCAGGTTCCTGTACTGGAAAAGGCCAGTAAATATGCTGAATAACCAAGTCCATATATAAGTATTGTAATTTAAAGGGTGAATTGTTGGGTTTAACAGAACTCGACTGTCAGAATCTACACCATTATTTTCCTGAAATAGTATCACAAACCTTTCTTACAGTGCTGAAAGACACAATTATCCACTTTACTTTCTCTATCTGTCAACCATCAAAGAAAAACCAAGATAAACAATTTAAAAATACAACAAGAAAGATGACTGCTGCTGCAAGGGCCACCACACTGTCGACTGTAGTGTTTTACTACCAATAACTTCTCAAATGCTGACAAGTATCCATGTCTGTATAACATTACTCATCAACTTGAGTTGTACAATAAAATTGATTTGTCTTTTCTTCTCTTTCTGCTTTATGTCTCTTCTACTTCTTTTATTCTCTTGATTCATTCATTCTTCATTATCCTTCACCTCCATCTTTTCTTTCTTTCTCACCTCTTCATCTCTACCCTCCTCACATGACTCACTTTGCCTCTCACCCTCCACACACACTCTTCCCCCTCAGCTCCTCTCAAGTGTTGCTGTTTTTCTCTCTGATTTGATGACAGACAGCAAATTACAGAGAAGCTGCATTCCTTCCCTCTACACCCCGAGTCCTGACCAGCTGAGAGCCACGCTGTCGAATCTCTCACACGCACGCACGCACACACACCACTGTGCCAATGATCATAATGACACTCAGACAAGCCAAAAACAAAATTACAAAAAGGCCCATAAACACATATTCCAGCGTGCATACACAGCAACAGAAACACAGTGAAAACTTGCGAAATCTGCATAAACACAAACTTATGAGCACAGATATTCACTGAAACATCCAAAAGTCTATCTTACTGTACGTACAACACAGTCACGGGATCCTGCAGGCAGACAAACACAATGTTCACACTACAAATTTCAGTGAACACATTGTGGTCATACCAAGTTAATTTAGTAAGCGCCTAAAGAGGTTCTATTGTGAACAGATAAACTCCATTGTTCCTCAGAGTGAATAAACAGCCTCAGACATCTGTATTTATTTCCATGGCTACAAATCACATGACATTCTTGATTCAGTTTTAATGCAACACTGCAATCATAACTGCAACAGCTCACACCCAAAAGTTTAAAATAAAGTCAGAGCTGTGAGTGAAATGAGGCTGAAAAAATGCTCCTATGCTACGAAACTAAGATGATAAATATAATATTATGGAGAAGCCTACATATTGTAGTTTGTTCATTTAAGGGCTGCCCCCCAAAAATCAATGATTCAAATCATCAGTTGAGACCCTGAGTCGACTCCCATTTTGTCAGTTGAATCTGCATTTTTGGGGGTTTTTTTTGCTGCGCCATTGTAGAGCATCGCAGGAGCAACATCATGGCAGGCTGCAAGCTTTACAAACTGAGTCTCAAAACAACCTAAAATCACACAACTAACTGTGATGGAAGCGTGGCAAGTTGATAGAAACAGAGAGCAGCGTAACGCCAGACAGTGTGAGGAAGGGCAGTGTGGCTTCAGTCTGTGGCTGCTGCGTCACTGTCAGTCTTTTCAGACCCAGCATTAAAATGCATCCTGGGCGAATCTGATCCCAAATGGACAGCTCCTAATACAGATGTGAAGGCACTCAAGACACATTGAGGACGCATTTGAGATCCGATCGCCACATCTGGCGATGGTCTGGACCGTATGTGACCACATTTTGTCAGCAGTGTGAATGCAGCGTGTCCTGGGCCTCATTGAAGGACTGCCTACTCGACTGACATCCTGTAAGTGCATCATTTGAGTAACTGTAATGCAAACTATGTTTACCTGCCAGGATAAGCAGCAGATGTTTGTCAACACCAGTAATGGCAATATCCTCAGACCGCCTTAAAAATTATGCTATTTTGAGAGTTAAGTGAGGAGAAGCTTAATCAACATTGCGCGCATTTGTCCCAGCTGTTACCTACTATTACTGAGCCGTTAGTTAAAAACAACACATTTTGCAACCATGCTTATTATGTGAGAAGTGAAACTGCTTCAACAAATTTTTAATCATTCGTGCCTTCTTGTTAATTAATCATTAAATGCAATACTTTAAGTTGTTTCTTTCCTCAAAAAGACATTGTGTTGCTGAGAACAGACAGGAGAGATGCTTCATTGTGTGCTGGGATGCACACTTTTATTCTCTCTGACTGTCATTAATGCCTTTATTTGTCATGTGAAAACAAAAGATTTCCACGTAGTCAGAAGAAGTCAAAGTGTGCATCATGCACATGGTTCAGTTATAAAATCCCAGCATACCACATCGTGTTTCTCCTGCTGTGCTGCTGACAGCATGAAACTCGTGTAGATACAGTTTAGTGTGGCACTGAACTTAAAGTAAAAGCAACAAATAGTCAGATCTTTGTATTAAACAGTCAAATCTGATTCAACACAAAGTGAGCACACCCAAAACATCAGTAATGAAGAGGAAAACTGAGCGTGCACAACTACCCAAGTCCAGTAAATGTCCACGAGTAAATGTATAAACTTTCTTTACAGTGTAAACAGTTTACAGATACACTGATGTTTACAAAGGACAGTTTGAGTCATAATTTAATCATTTGTCTTCATTTTGTCTTTCAGAAAAGTTTGTTTTATCTGTGGTTTTGTTTAAAACCCATTTTATTAAATGACTGCTTGTGTTTGTTTTCCCCTGATGGACTTATTTTTTTGGACATTATTGTGTTGTAAGTACAGTTTTATTATTCCCAAACCTACGAAAATAAAACTAAAATGTAATAAACTGGAATTAAGAGAATCATCAACATATACTGACCAAACCTAGTTTAGCAGTCGGAGCCAAAAACTAAATGAGCGGCTCACTTTACACGAAAACAAGATTTAATGTGGAGCAGAGATTTAAGACTGTTGGAGCAGATTTAGGAATACTCGGTACCTCAGTAACAAATGCAGAATACAGTTTGTTATTGATACAGTTTTTCCCCTCGGGTTCAGTAGGAACATGTGACGAGTGGAGAAGTACCATGTCATCCCAGAGCAGACTCATGGACGTGTTACTAATGCAGAAGAGGACATTAGGTTGTCCTGTGTTCAGTTCGCTTCATGGAAGAGGAAATGTTGTGCTGGTTCGAGGCGCGGGGCCATGTTTTCAAACAGTGACCTCATCCCCACGCCACCCTTTTCCCGAGAAGAGAAGCCAGAGAGGAAAAGACTCAATGTGACAGATGAGGAGGGGGGAGTGAAAGCCAACATCCTCTCTCTGACAGCAACTTTTACCCTCTGACTGCTTTACATGAGAAAAAACCCATTCAGAAATCTGCACACACACACACACACACACACACACACACACAGATACTAACCACAAATACAGGCCTCCACCCCTATATGAATACCACACATACCCACATACACAAGAGGATCACTATAGTGAGGACATTCACTGATTTCACTGTCAGTCGAGTCTTATCCTCCTATAATAGTTTTATGGCAGATATAGTTAATAAATTAGTCAATCAAAGGAAACTTTATTGGCAACAATTTAGATAATGGATGTTGATTTTAAAGCAAACATGCCAAACATTTGATGGTTCGGGCTTCCCACATTTGCAAATTTGCCTCTTATCACTTTTTTGAATCATAGTAAAATGAATATTTTGGGGGTTTGAACCATTGTTCAGTCAAAACCAGTTGTAAACCCAAAGCAACTGTTTTATGAACCCTCGAGTTTGGCATTATGACCATTGCCATCATGTTTTTTTGAAGCTAAAAGTGACCATATCTGTACAAGATGATGGAGCTGGGTAGGATACACATTACTATGCCTCTATCCTCAATGGATCTGGCTGAGAACCCCAAGACATACTGTGGTAGCCCAGTCGTAAAGCAAACCTCACTGCTTTATCGTCTATTTTACTCTAAATGGGAGGATAATTTAAATAAGTGAACATCAAGCTGTATTAAAAGAGGACTTTAAACTAATAATTGAGGCCATAAACTCAGTAGTGTTAACTGAGCTAATGAATTAAGTGAGAAACAGGGTCATTTTGCCATTAGAGCACATACAATCCGACTGCTTCTTGCAACCAGTGGAGTCGCCCCCTGCTGGCCATTAGAAAGAATGCAGGTTTAAGACACTTCATCACGAGTTCCACTTTTCAGACCTGGAAGTTCCTACCACTATTTATCCTGTCTGTCGACAAAACAAGAAATCCCTGAGCTCTTTATTAACTAAACAAACAATGGCAAAAAAATATTCAATAGATCAGTCAACAATGAAAATAATGGTCAAAATTTTTACTGATTATAACAATATTTAATTTGGTTAATTTAACTATAAAGTTCTATGTTCTAAACAAATCAAATCTCACCTCCAGATCCGTTTAGAAGCTGTTCTGGAGATTTGATCATCAGCTGATGAACAGCTACTAGATCATAGTCTTGTTAGACGAATCAGATCTCGCCATGTACCGATCATCTGGGGATTTCTAAATGCCAAGTAGTTGCTGAATAGCCGTGAGTACAGCCACTAACAAACCTATGCCCCTGACATTTTTTTCAAGGAAACGCCTTAACGGGACGTGATGCTCTCAGTAAAAGGCACACAGCGTCACCACCTGAATATGACGGGCCGTCATAAAGACTGTGATTTGTTTGGCAATGGAGTTTTTTTTAAACTCCCTCATTATTTCCACACAGTTTTAACAACAAAAGCTGTGAGACTTCCATTTACAAAGTCAAGAGGCCAACATGGACATGAAGTGGTCAGAAAAATGGAAGTGTGCGTACATCTAAATGATTCTCAACGAAAATCATGTGATATGAGCTATAAGCTACAATAGAGCTCCTACATGGACCTTGAGGTGTGACTGTTGTGTAACTTCTGTGTCCAAGGTCAAGACCATAGACTGTATATAGAAGTGGACGGAGCTTCCGGCTCTGAAAAATGAAGCCAATGCGGAAGTGCAGTAACGCTGTATTCTCACCGAAATCCAGCAGGGGGCGCGCGAGCTGGCTGCAAAAAGAAGCCCGGTTCCATTGACACCCGTTCTAAAATGCCGAACTTTACAGCTGAAATAAACATATTTATAGCCCGTGTCAAAAAACGATTTTGGTCTCTATCGCTAATATCCCCCACCATGTTCACTGAACCAGACTTGAATTTTCATATAAGTCATTCGTTGATTTTATATTAAGGCTTAAAGTTCTGTATAATTAGGGGCGTGGTTTCGTGATTGACAGGCGTAGTGCCCTATGGTAGTGCCACTCACTCGCTCCCTTAGACTATACCGTCTATGGTCCCGCCCTGCTCCACCGTCTCAACCAATCATATTCACATCCGGTTTCAAAACTGTCAAAATGGCGCTGGCCAAATCTGAAACTCGAGGCTTCAAAACGGGTGTTCAGAAACCAATGGGTGACGTCACGAAGGCTCCGTCCACTTCTATATACAGTCTATGGTCAAGACTGAACTTTGAACTTCAACTTACTTGTTATTTTCTGTAACAGGAAACAGTGTCTCAACGTAAATGTACATTTACTTTAACTTTAACTCTCATCTCAGTTCATCTTAAACCTAAAACCAACTGCTAATCCTGAACTTAATCTCTTGTAGAGGCGAGGAGAAGATTTCTTTCATGTCTGTATGCTTGTGAGGACATTTAGGCCTAATAGACATAGAAATACAAGCACACACACACACACACACACACACACAAGTGGGCCTCTCTGCTGCAGGGATAAATCTGCAGTTTCCTGATGGGAAGCCCACTACTCCCCAATAAATCCCCCTCATAACTATACACACACACACACAACACCACACACACACACACACACACACTCAACCCCTTCATGCCCCTGTGGGAGACCTCCCATTGTCTCCCATTAGGAACTGGGAGGGAGGAGGGTCCTGCCAGGAAACCCATCGGGCCGTCCTGAAAGCTGCTTCCTGAAGGCAGCAGGAAAACACCGGAGAGAAGACAAGCACAAACTGAGAGCTGAACAAATAGAGCCAGTGTGACACAAACACACACTCTCACACACACACACACACACACACACACTGCGGCATCCTGCAGCCAACAACAGCAGCGCGGCCGACATCACATGATGCATCACACTGAGGTTAGATAACGTGTTATCAGTTCTGGCCGAGGACTCGAGTGTTTAAGTGTTTGTGTGCGCTAAAGTTCACACACACACAAAGTAACACTCTGTCACCTCTGGATACGGGACCCGGCCACCAGACTCCACTTCCTGTCTCCCATCCCTTCAATATAAATCACTCACTGACGTCACATCACTAACGTGTTGTGTGTTCTGCTGTATCCAGGACAAAAATCAATTTTTTTTTTTTTTTATCACAATCAGGTTGACTTCAAACATCACATGCGTCCTGCCTCCCCTCCCTCTTCCTTCCAGATTCTCCAGCAAACACAATCAGCCACATTCAGCCTCCACAATGAGGCATTATGCTTCTTTGGTGGCAACGCTGTTTTCAAAAAGTTTTGTGAGGCCTCGTTGTTTTCTCCGCAGCAGCCCCCTCCTCCTGCTCTCTGCCTTTTCCAGACTGTGTCCAGGTTCAAAATGTCACTAAGTGAATTCAATAAAGTGGCCGGGGAAGTCCGACACTCACTGTGATTCAACATGAAGAGTCGTTCTGGCAGCAGAGCGCTGAAGGCTCCCACCGTGGATCTGAAGACGCTCAGAAGCAGCTGCTCAGATTTAAAGTCTGACATAAAGCTTCTCATGAAGGATAAAAGGAGGCCACTGTGAGTGGATGCCAACATCCATCCAAATAACTTTAACTTTGTAGCTCCTCCTCCGTCAGATCTCCTCACTCTGTGATGTTCAACTAATTTGAGGTGATTCATGATGAAATACTTTGAGTTGCTTGTCTAAACCTTTTCCTACTTTAATTTATAATCAGATTGAATTACCATTTCATTTCACGTTAATTCATCCAGTCTGACAGGAGCTGCAGTTACATGGACAATATTTCCTCAACCCCACTGAAATCATTCTGATTAGAGATTCTAACTTTACTGTTTACCTGGACGTTAAATAAAGTGATCCGTCAAGATATGTGTTTACATGCCCCAAAGCATTTGATCAGAATATAACTTTTTTGACATGTGCAAAGTGGTTCCACCTGCTGTCAGGCATCTAATCTGCAGGAAATAGAACAGAAGAAGAAGAGATTGCACCTGTTAATACAACGATCTTCAAGATGGACTCGTATCATGTCTTGGGAACAATATTTCCTTTCTGCTCGAGCCTGACAGATATATCAGTCTGCCAATATATTAGCTTAATATGGACCTATAGAGGGCTTACTTTTTTTTTTTTTTTTACTTTTTTTTATTTGCACACATAAAACTACAATATAATCCAGATAATGAGAGAAAAAAAATACTAAATAATAAATGTGTCAGGATAGCCACTCATCCTTTTAGGATACAAACAAACAAAGACAAACAAACAAAATCGATAATAAAAATAAATATGCACCAATATGAAAACTTTTTTTAGATTTTGCACAATGAGGAAAACTGGTGAGGACAAGAGGAGCTCACTGACAGGTGTAAATACCGAGACGCTGCTTCTAGTTTACTGTTCTTGCTTCTTCTGCTGCTTATTTATTTATTTTGTCAGTGTAACTTTCTACAATTGTTTGGCCTAGGTTTATGTTAAACTATTTAACATGTTATATAGAATATATAAAATATTCTATAATAAAGTTATTTGCTTAAGAAAATAACCTTCTGAGAACCTTTACATAGTCATATTGGTGCACAATCCACATAGAAATAGTATATTTTATTCAAGCTCAAAAATTCACTATATCAGCCACCATATTGGTAATCTGTGAATTCCGCTCTAAAATCAATATCTGTCTCAAAAATCCCATCTCAGTCAGGCTCGAGTTTCTGCTGTCCTTTCTAATTACTATTGCACGTTGTTCTCCTGCAATCTTTAGCAGCCACAGACCAGTTTTGTGTGTTATCACCATGTTTCTGTCCCTCCTGCAAACTTTCATGTGTTACCCCCATGTAGGGCATACGAGCAAAATTAATATATTTACTCCAACCAGAGAGAAATGAGGTGTTGACGTGGTAAGAAGGCATTGATGTTTTCTTATTAAACAGATTCACACCACCTCTCTCAACCTGATTGAAAATTTGTTCTGATTGAGCCACTTTCTTCTGAGTGTGGTGGTTCCATAATGTGACTGATTGTGGAATATGACTGAGGATCCAAGCAAATGCAGCTATTTTGTGCATGTCAGCCAGTTTCCTGTTCATTATTTTGTTTTGTTTCCCCAACCAGTCAGTAGATACAGATCAGTGTTACAACCCTTTTTTTTTGAGTGACAATCAAAAGACTCACAACCATCAAAGAAATGTGTTGTGATTGTGGCTCCAACAATCTAAACAGATGTGAGATGTGGGCAGTGATCACAAGTCTGAGTCTGTCAGAAAAACATGCTGGCTTTGATAAAAGAATTGATAAGCTTGGAGGCATACAATTCTGATTGATCAGACAATTTGGAATCGGTTCTCAACTGAGTCAGTTCTTGATTTCTAATCATACAAAAAAAAAAAAAAAAACACAGTAACTTTGGAAATGTCCCTTAAAAAAACACAACACACAATTCCACAGGTATTTTGGTACAAATTCTCACTTCAAGGATGGAGGGTGCCACTAACAACTTTCTGCATCTGTTGGGTTTTTCCAAAACCTGATAAAAGACAGAACTGTCAGTTCGTTACGCTCCATTCCCAATAATCAACTCATGTCAACTCGGTGGAGCTGGTAGATTTGAAGTCTGGACCCAGGCAAGGTTTTTCATCCAAAAAAGTGTCAAACATGGACGACCACAGAACCGAAAACCTGACTGGGCATGAATAAATCCTTGGAATAGCAACATTATATGTTTCTTTCTTGAAATGATGTCTGCAGCCTAGAAATCCTCCCAAACTACACAGTTTGTATCCCATCAGCAGCAGCGCAGCATCATCATCCAGTCAGCTGAGACTGAGGCAGTCCCATGCCTGACGGCTGGCTGCCCCCCCGAAACAAAGCAGGCCTCACAAATCGAGTTTTCCCCAATTAGCCAGTTTCCAGCTCTGATGTCACGTTGCATTTTGGACCGAACACACCTTGTTTTCCCTTTCACAAACTCTCCAGGCCTGTTTTCCCAAACAAACTGAACCATTGCAGAAGCTACTTTTTAAATACAGATTTGGATCAAATCTCAGCTGCTTTTTCCTCTTAAATGACTTTTCCAACTCAATTGTATAAATTTGTCTTATTTCCCTCATTTCCTTTTTCACAAATCACTTCAGCTCTTCTGTGTTTTCTAGCCAAGCAAATAACCAAAATAAACCAGCGTAAGTCTAAGCTGACCTAGATATCAGGTCCACAGATCTGCGTTTAAGAGGAGACTGTGACCCATTTATCTCTTTCACAACAGTAGCAACTGGAGTCTCCAGATGTTTGATTCTCATAACTACAGAACAAGACCAGATGTCAGCCACTGCTGCTTTCTGCCCAGAAACAACTGAAATGTGTCTATTATGTTATTTCCTTCACTAGTGGAAATTATACCAGTTCAGCATCTCTTTGATGGAGAGGCTCGTGATAATGACAAGGCACTGGATGTATGTAGGTGTTTGAAACACTTTGAAACATCTCCCAAAAGCTCCTGAGAGCACACCTTCACATCACCATGGAGCTGTGTTCTGTGGAAAATACATGTTTGTGGGCTCTAATTCAGTTTTCCATCAAGCACTGATTCAGTTAGCTTCTCAGATTTGGGCCGGTCATTACTCCTGTAGGCACACTGAGACACAATCTGATGTCTGCCAGGCATAACGAAATTTAATTTAACATATCGATGCTGAGTGATCTCATCCAAATTGAAAAGGAGACTTCTTTCATAAAGTCTTCTTCTGTTGTCTTGTCTGTGACATTATTGAATTTATTCTGTCCTTACTGGTTTATTATCAAACTGTTTGACCTCCTTGTTTAATCCTTTTTTCCAGCGTCACTTTCTAATTTATAAGTTGTAACTAATGGCTTATTAGAAGGACTTCTTTGCACTGGGGTTGAATGAGGTAGTTATCAATAATCAGTGTATTAGCTACAGTGGATGGCTGACAACACACCCCCAGTTTGGAGAAGCAGCAGGAGTACCAGTGTAGGAAGCTAAGCAATGTGCTACTGTGGACAGGGTCAGCTACAAAACGTATTTTCTAAGCCTTTTCTGATGGGAAACTGCTGTTATCCTTTTTAAGTCCATATCGCTCTCTCGAAAGCAACCAGACTCCATTGCCAAAAACAGCGATTTTACCTCACAGACCACAGGAGTTGCTGGTCTACTTCTGCCTCAATCAGTTAGTTTGTTTGTGTTATTGTGTGACTTTGGTGCTTCAAAAGGACAGTCCAGATTCACCAAAGTCACACGGTAACAGAAACTAACCAGCTGATCGAGGCAGCAGTAGACCAGCAACCCCTGTGTCCTGTGGTTGCTTTAGAAAGAGCAACATCTGGATTATACTGTGTAATGGTGGTTTCCCGTCAGAAAAGGCTGTGTGGTAGCAAGGTTACACCACTTTACCTTGCCATCAGGTAACGGTCATTATATAATATCACTCTCTACAAACTAATCAGACTCCCTTTTGCAAAAAAGTGCAATTTTACCTCACAGATGGTCAGGAGTTGTTGGTCTACCACTGATTCAATCGGTTGAATCCGAACAAACCCTTTAAAACACTTAAGTCACACATTAACACAAACTAACCAATGGCGACAGACGGACAAGCGCCTCTCATGTTCTGCAACTTTTTTTTGCCAAAGGAGTAGGGTTGCGAGTGAGATACTCTGGCCAGAGAATGATACTCAGCTTATGTAAAGGAGGATTTGGTGTATTAAAAAGAGAAGCTTATTAAAAAGTGAGAATGTCTCAACATTTTTAAGGACAAACCAGCTACAGAGATTTTTCACAACATGGCCACCCACACATTATTTTTTATTAATGGAGTAATAATGTAGGGATGCACTGATAACGATACCAGCATAGGGTATAAGTCCCATACTGTCCTCACATATTCATACACATCAGTCTACTCAGATACCACCACACCCGCTAACACATCACAAAAAGTAGCAACCATCCCGATGCAGAGGTCAGGGAGGTTACTAATGCTTACCCTCTTTTCTTAGTTGCGGTGTCATTATCAGCAAGAGACTCGTCATCTGCTAGGACTGCAGCGACATGCTGTAAAGTACTGTCCAACTTAAAGTGCCGGGGAAAAACGCTTCGACCTGCATCTCTCTTTGGCAACTGTTTGTAAACTTGTTTAACAGTACAAACTGTAATAGCATTATTAAGTACTTGTAACTGTACTCAGTATCTGCAAGTAACAAAATGCAACATTTGTACTACTTGATCTGAAAAAAAAAAAGTGGAATCAGTGCATCTCCAAATAAATGATTTATTAACCATTAATAAAGCCACTAACTACACCTGTTAAACCCTTATTAGAAAGTACATAATTTTATAAAACATTTTCTGACAAAAAGCTGTAACATGCTTTACAAAATGATGCAGAACAGACTGTGAAAAGGAATAAAATGGGATATAAAAGCTTGTTTTCATCAGTGGGAACTAAACATGGCAGTGTTGGAGCCTTTTTACATGACTTCATAGGGCAGGGGTGCTTTTCCACTAGCACCTCGGTGCTAAACACAACATTTGTTCCACTATGAGCCAGTGAACAGAGGTGAGCTCTGTGCTGCGATGGGTTTGGGGAACCAGTTTGAAACTGGAGTTCAAGGCCTCACTCTCACTTTGCCCTCAGAGACGTTTCTCAGGCATCAGATTCAAAAGTAGAAACAGTGAGGACAAAATCTCGAGATGGTGCCCGAGAAAGTTTCAACACAACCGCGAACTAAAAAGTTCTGTCTCTGCAGCATCACACAAAACTTTGATTGTTTGATCCAAAAATGAAAATTGGGTTCAAAGGTTTGTGGCATCACAGTGACATGCAGCAAGTGTTTCCAAAAGCAGACGTGGTTTGGTTCTTCCAGAGAGAAGCGGTCAGTTTCGCAGAGCCACAAATCTGACCTTTCAGCTGCTCGAGCCACAAGAGTCTGGTCTGTCTTAAAGCCAGTCTGCCACTTTTGCCATTTCACCAGCCAAAAAGCCTTTTAAGGTCAATCATTATGACCTCTAAATCATGGTGAGTCTCTGGTAGAGTACACAAATTCACCAGGTGCTGCCAAAGTGCAGCCGTGTTTGGATATTTTGGTGTTTTCCCACCTGATGTGAGTACACAGAGTTTGATTAGTGCTTCTTTCCCAAGCTCTGCCAGTACTTGAGTTGGCGTGGGTATTTTTAGGCCTGTTTTTCATTCAGAGTTTCTCAGGCAGCGCAGATAGAAGAGGGAGGAGTGTCTGATTGGACGACAGTGTTTGACTTAACTGATAACAATCCTATAAATTCATATTATAGTCCTGTTTTGTTTTCGTGTTCTCTTCACATCCATCAGAAGGTATGGCTGGCTGTTCTAGGCAAATGGATGAGTGCCAATTTAGGGAGCCTGCATACGATGACTGAGGGCCGCACAGGAAAACCCACAGACTTAGACTGTAGGATTTGTGATTGGTCTCATAATGGCATTTAACACTGAAAGTTCCTTTAGCACCAAATTCACCAGTTTGCAGATGAGGCAGATCAGTTTATCTACCCCCGAGGGCTGACAAAGTTATAAGAGCTGATCTACAGCATTTTTCCTGAAACTTTCTTTTTTTTCCTCATCATACAGCATTTTTTCTGTGGTGGCTTTTCCATTTTACTTCCACATTAATTTGGCGAGCTGTCCACCAAAATCACTAGCTTAAGCTTAACAGCACTAGCATGATGGCAGAACCTAAATCTTGCAACACTAGTTGCTATGCAACCAGTAGTTTTCTATAAGTTGTTCCTAACCTCACAGGCGCTTGTTGGGAGCACAGTTTGACACAGTCAAAAAGTGGTGTACTGAATGTAGACTATTGAAAGTAAAAGTTTTAAAACGGACCAGAGATGATTAAGTATTGTATTAATTTCATGTCATGTTTGAGGGCAACACAAAATGTTTCTGATGGGCACCACTGGCCCACAGGCTGCACTCTGAGAAACTATGCAACAGACCATAGATAAAGGTTATACAGAAACTTTTAAAGTTGTAAAAGATAAATCTGGTGATATCCTGTATTTTTATTACTGCAATGGATCCTGTGAAAAAGACTAAAACCAACAATAAATTAATCTTGCTGACAAGAGTTGTTTGTGTAGACTGATATATTATTTTCTTTAGTGCGGGAGAGCTTGATTGTAGTCGAAAAATACATCAATGAACCATGTTGTGCGTCACCGAGTGAAGGGCCGTCCACAGCGAGAATATTAACGGTAACAAACATGGCGGGCAAATATGTATTAATCCACCAATATAGTCAGAAAAGCAGCGCACCATTAAGTGTCTCTACTCTCAAGCATCATTTTTCCCCCCAGGATGGCGAGGGCTTGGCTCAGGACATATTTCCAAGTGCATATGTAAAAAAAACAAAAAAACAAAACAAAAAGCAGTGCCGAGCAGCCTGTTGCAGCAGCTGTGCGTAAATTCAAACTGAGCCCACTTATAAGGTAAATTACATTAAAACATAACTCTATGTAACAACTTAATAGGAACATGTGCTCCTGAAATGTCACAGATAAAACAGCAGTTTACTATGATGTCGTTCACAGCAGCCAGAAAACTAACCATGACGATGGAACTCTTATCGCTGATTGGCCACTCACTTTATGTTCAAACTAGTAATCGTGCTGCAACCAATTTTAGTAGCTGATTTAGTTATAAGCAAATTAGTGGTGACTAATCCTCTGGTGTCATATTTACACCTGAACTCTGCAGAGAACTTGTGCACACGGCTGGTGCAGCCCAGTCCTGCTGTGCTAAGAGATTATTTAGTCTTTGTTATTTTGTTTTTTTTAATATTTTTTCAGTAGGAAGCAGTGAGCTCTGGGCTGAATGCCACAAACAGGGCAAAGTCAAAAAGTATTGAAAGACAGGCTAACACACTGCTGTTTTTACAATAACAAAAGAATATCGCCAGCCGTCTCCTTTAATAACCTTTTAATTCTTTACTAAACTGTTCCTGATGTTGCACCGACCCACTTAAGAGACTGTGTGTTAACAGTTAAGAGCTCCAGATAAGAAATCCAGAGCTTTAGGGAAGATCTGACTGTAGATCCATTTACAGAAACGACCTTTGGCTCATTTTCTTTTTCCATTACAGCGACTAGTAAATAAAACTACAGGACATAAGAATTTAATTATCTGGAGATCAACATCTGTTTTCCTCTGAGCACCACTTACTCTTATTATCTCATTATCTCAAGATAAAATTAATTTCTGAGACGATTCTGAGACGCTCATATTGAAGTTTATTATCACAAGTTACCTCAAACTATCACACATTTAGATTAAGATCACACTGAAATATCTCAGTATTTTTACAAGATAATTGAGTTTTGCTGAGATGTCTGTCCAACTCTCAGACCTAGACAGACTTAAAAAATATCAAAAGGAAGTGATCACAGTTGATTGAATTTATTCGAAGACGAGGATGAAGGACTTCATGATTAAACCAATCAGGTTATTAAGTTAAATTGGTTAAGTTAGATTTCTGCAAACCCATCAATCTGTCATCACCAGGCGACTTGAAACAGGTCTGATATCTCGAGACAACCATTACATTCAAACTCAATCTGCAAAAATTTAAACTGCAAAAACTTAATTGTTTTCTTGAGTTTTTAAAGACAAGAGACTAATGACAATAACATGAGACTCTCGAGACTAATGGGAAAAATAAAATTACGAGCAAAGCTCTTGATTCCTATAAACTCAAACCAACTTTGCCAAGAAAAGATAAAACTTTTGCCTGAGACCAGACTAAAATGTTCTCACCCAAACTGCCTTTGTTTTACCATTAAATATTTATTTAATTCATGTTTATTACAATCTACAGTGTACGTCCTGTCCAGCTGCCCAGCTTGAAGCCAACGCTGGAGCCATTGTTTTAAAATAATTGTACAAGAAAAACAAAACAAAAAAAGATTTTTAAAAAAGCTAAGAAAAAACAAACAAATACAAGTTTTTTCCTTGAAAAACTACATGTGGAAAACTCGCAGCTGCCTCTCTCAAACACACTGAACTTCTAAAGATCTCCTCCTTTCAGGAGTAATTTGGAGAACCACTCCAATCAGAGAATCTGGAGTGAAGCTGAAAGTGGCAATTTCCATTTTCAAAGCCTGGGTGGCTGCTAATTATGATGAAAGCCTCCTGCTATCAGGTTCAACGCAGATCCGACACTTAAAACTAATTGTTGCCTCAAAAAAAAAAAAAAAAAAAAGAACTTGAACTTTAAAATCATAAACAAACCACAGCAACTTTCATAGAGCAGACAATGACTATGTTTAAACTCTTCTGGAATTATTGTTGTGATTGCAATCTAATTTAGTGATTTAATAACAAATAAACAACAAGAGGCTCAAGATTTCTCCTCTAACTAATAAACAAATGTCTCTGACCCTTAACAGGAAGTGCTGGGCTGCAATCAGACAGACAAACGCTCTCTCTCATTCATATGAATGAGGCCAGTCAGTAACCAGCAGTGGAAGAAGTATTCAGAACTGCACTGGAAAAATACTCCATTACAAGTAAAAGGTCCTGTTTGCAAGTAAGTCATGAAAAGTGGCATCAGGCGGTGAGCTTGCAGATCGCTAAGGCTGCCCCAAACTTAAGATTTTTGTAGTCGAATCAGTGATCGTCAGTTTAGCCCATTAGTTGACCAGTCGTCACTTGTTTATATTAATTTAATTATTAAAATATAAATTTTTGAGGCAAGACGCTGCTTGTTAAGTACTGTCAAGGTGTCTGAACAACCAGCAGGAGACCAAACATTTCAAAATCAACCTCACGTCCTGTGTTCCCAGTCGTCAAACTAGACTCCACTGGTCTCAGAGGCTGCATCCCAGTTGGGATGGGAATCGGTACGAAATACCTTTAAGGTATTGATTGAAATAACCCAGTATGAAGTAGTATTGAAACTCCTTCAGTCAAACAATGCCTGAATTCAATCCTTTTTAAATCCAGATGTAGAAAAACTTACTGTTTGTGTAGATTTGCTCACAGCCTGCTTTGGTTTAAAGCAGCATGTGACCGGCCCCCTCCTGCAGCTGCAGCTAGCAGCTACATGTAGTCTGTGGTGGTAAAGTTGAGCGTGGTGTATTTGATGGAGTTGGCAGTTCAGTGTGCCAAGATGCCACCAAAATAAAAGAAAAGGGATCAAAAAAGTTAGCAACAGTGCACTGGTGTTAGCACCAGGGTTTAAAGAATCTCGATCTTGAAGAACCAAAGCTTATTTGGTGGAAAAAACATGGTTTTGGGCTCCGGTAAAACAATGCATGGTTATCTAAAATTCTACATTGGCCAATCAAATACATGCAAGCACGCATTCCTGGTGGATTTCTTTGCAACAACACATATTTCTACTGTTTACTTCACGATAGTTGTGACAAAAGATAAAGTGGTTGCTGCTGTGATAAGTTTCCAGAGTTATGTAGTCTTACAGTGTTTTGGAGTCTGATAAGCTTCCATAAGCATTAATCTGTTACTCCAACTGGACTTCCTGGATCACGTTTTATTGTCTCATTGGTACCTGAAACAACATGTCCCCACTAACGCAGACTGGCAGAGCTGCTCTCAGTCTGAATGCCCACTTAAAGCTGCACTCAGTAATTCAACTCAGGGGTGCTTCACATGAACGCAGGAAGAAACAGCTTGAAATCTTTGAAATTCAATACAGAGGAATGCAGAGAGGTGATGTCAGTAAACTCCTCATAGTGCACTCATGTTTACCAACAGGACTCAAAGAGAAACAGGAAAATATGGGAGTTTATAAGTACAATTTAATTTAAAATCAAATTTTGATAAAAAGAAAAAGGATACGTCTTTCACATCTGCTCGAGTTTCTATATCTGTTCTCTCTTTTAGCAAGCCAACAAACTTCATTTATGAGGAGCACTTTCCAAAACCCACAATATAAAAAGGAATACAATTAAGAGAAAGCCAGGAAAAGGATTTCAAGATGCTTTTTAAAGATGTCCACCGATTCATTTTGTGGTAGGCTTTTTCAGAGTCAAGGAGTAACAAGCAACAAGAAATCCGATCAAAGAAAACACAGGCGGTCACTGACCTAAAAATGTAAAAGAGGAAGGTCCTGAATGAGTTCAGATGGAGGCTTTTGCACACAACAGTGATTAACCCCAATACATCTGTTCTTATAGGCTGTAAACCCACCATAGTACCTGTGAGAACATGCCAGTTTTGTTTTTGTCAGCCGTACGCCGCTGAGTCCAGACACCGCAGTGAACTCAGTAACTCAGTCTTGAGTCGCTAAAATTAAAACCACTCGTAATACATCTAAAAATACAATGGCATGTATTTTATCAAGCAGCAGCAGCACTCAGGAGTACAAGCAAAGACCCAAATTTAATTCAGATTTAATGTAATAAACTCTCCTCCTTCTGGTCCAAGGTGTGAACAAGGCAAGAAGACATGATTTAAGAGCAAAGATTGTATAAAAAAATAAATAAATAACCGTCCAGGTATCAGAGTGTAACGCTGACCTCGCGACACCTCTAACTAAACTTACAGAGAATCTATTTTTGAGCGACAGCCGTAAGTCAAACCCCAGGGTCCTGTTGCAGAAAGACAGTTTCCCTTGAGTGAGCTTCACAAAGTCATTAAGAGATTAACACAAATTTAAAGGACAGTTCCAACACAAGTTTCTGTTTATCGCCTCATCTCATCTTTAGAAGGTAAACTGTCATGTGTTATCAATTTTCTGAAATATTTGGCTTATTTTTTTTTTGCCTTAGTTACATGAAGAGAGCCTGTTTTTAAAAATGAAATTAAGAAGAAAGCAGCAATTAAAAACACACATTTAAAACGTGGCTTTTATTTCGGTTTCATTTCACAAGAAGTGGAAGTTAAACAAAAAAGCTGCCACATCCTGACATTCTTCAGAAATATTTATTTGTTCTCTTCCCATGATTATTCCCAAACCAGTCAATAGATCCTCCCTGTGTTGCTATCAAATCATTCGACTTCTCTTTTCTCAAACCCAGATGAGTGAACATACTCAGCATGAAGGAGCACTGTTTCTCCTCTGAGCTCCTCACCCTCTACAGGCCAGTCCAGACCCTGTTAAATTCTTTTAGCCACTATCTGCAATCTAATTATTTCAGTCACCGCCCAGAGTTCATGAACCACAGGTGAGGGCTGGATCGTATCACTTTATCTCCCTCAGTCTCCCTCTTCATAATGACAGTCCTGTACATAGGGTTAGGCATTTAATCGAACTTTATTTTCAATTATGATTTTCCATCAATTGTGAAAACAAAGATGAAACCATTATTGTGTAGCAATACTACTTTGATGCACTTTGATTGCCCATCCCTAAAAGCCCAAACTCTCTCTCAGTCAGGCTGTGGCATGTTTAGTCCAGCTTAAGCCAAGAAGACAGAAAGAAAGCCTTTGGTCAACAAGAAAGATAAAAACAATTCAGAGGTTTGAAGACTGTTTGGTTTCAAGGAGTCCGATGAGTCACGATAACAGGAGATGTTTTCAAAGTCAGTCACAATCATATTAAGTTCTTGTGAACTCAATATTGACCAAAATAATCAAGATTAAGCAGCTCTACTGGTAGAACACCTGCATCACTGCTGGAGCACCTTATTCTCACTCATAAACAAGAAAATAAACATAAAAACTTCATGACTTGAGGCAGAAACTGTCTGGCAGAGTACTGTGAATGTACAACTTCCTTTTGACCAAATTCTCCCCTCTACCTGTGCAGACGCACCTTATCATGATACTAGAAAAACCCTGTAATCCAGGGTTTCAGTCACATTGTTTGTTCACTTCCAACGCAGATATTTGTGACATTATGTTGTTGTCTACAGTGTCTGTGCTAAGGATTGACAGATTATCAGCGTGGTCGATTATTGGATCAGATACGTAGCATTTTAACTATTATCAGAATCAGTTCTTTTTATCCGATTGCCAATAAGATAACTTTATTTAAAAATGTCCGACTTTGGCTCTGATGCAGCCGCCTCTCTCTGTCTGTAGTCACCATCATGTGGTCTCATTCACTGTCTCGCCCACAACATTATCTGACTGGTTACACGTCAGGAGTAACAGCCAATCAACACTGAGAGCTGTTGAGTCACGGTCAGTCAGGCACAGAGGACACAAAGACATTCATTTTTACTGCAAATATCTCTTTCCTTGATTACTAATAATCAGTATTGGCCCTGAAAAAACACACAACCCCTTGTCTGTGCATGACAACTACCGCATGGTCACTGCAGGGGTCAGCAACCTGCAGCTCCAGAGCCAAACTTGGCTCTTTTGCCAGGTTTGAAAAAAATGCGCATGTATTAAAAGTCACTTGAAGCTGTTAATCACATTCTACATTTGCCAAATCATATTTTAAAAGGTGTTGCAAAGCAATGTGTGTCACTTTGCATCGTACAATATGAACACTGTGCATTATCCTTCAAAACATGACAACAACTCACTAAACGCTTCGACTTTTCAGACCGAACAGGATCTCAGTGTCTGCGGATTAACAACATTGTTTACTCAGAGCTAACGTTAGCTGCCAGCCTGCCACACGTGTGGCTAACTTAGCAGAGCTAACAGCAGCAGCAGTGCTCTACCCTGCAGGTTAATGTCCGTGTCTGTGCCGAGTGGTCACACATTACTCCAGTCAAGTGGTTAGACACCAGTTTATTCTGACACAGCCTACGTTCAACTTCATTTTCATTTTCTACAACAAAATACTAACAAACTGTGCTGGTTTTTACGAGCTGGTTTTGCTGATAACAACATCTGGGGTCGGCCATCGGGTCATTCGGTCATTTACACTGAGTGAGAGGGACCGCCATCTGACGGAGCTGCAGCGCCAGCTAGTGGTGGACGGCAGCATAACATCATACAGGCAACAGTTAACTGGCATTGTAACATGAATAAAATATTGATAAACAGCTTAACTGACTAGTACTCCTGGTGCCAACTAAATGGGTGGTCGACGTTTAATCATATAGTCAACTAATTGCGCACAGCCGTTGACACAGTGTATGTCTACGGCTCGGCATCTTTTTCTCCAAATTTTGCTGGTGGCTATTCTTTAGTCTCCCTTGGCTAGCTATGGTATACCAAATCTAAAAAACAGAAAAGTCTCTGATAATTTAAATTGCAATTATTAGTTGCAGCTCCAGGCAGGTTTTTCTCTCATTTTCAACCAAAAATGGCTTGACGCCCACACACGATCAGCGATAAAACGGCTCTGTTGTTTGTCTTTGTTGCCGCTGACCTTTCAAAGCTCAGCCAATGAGATAACAGCTGTATGTAATGACGCAGCCAGAAGCAACACATACAAGCAGGGGAGCTGGAGGGTGATGGAAGATAAGTGTTTCAGAGATCCCCAAACTCTCCAACACAACATTAAAAACATTCCACAATGTCAACAGTAAACGTAATGCATGGCTAAATGTCAGCAATCAGATGCAACAACTACCGGATTTATAAATAGACACGTAGTTTATGAACTTAGCTGAATGCATGCTAAAGTTAGCTGTTCATATGCCAGGCAGACATGACATATAACACTAAGCCTCTACGAGTCCCTGCACCATACAAATTTCTTATCATCTGAAGGCAGCTTTAGAAAAAGATACTTCACAAAATATTTATAATCATAACCTTTTAAAATGATATGGCAAACTTGTTGCTTATTTATATACACCAGTTATGAAGCAACATTCATGTGGAGTCGCGTGTCCGTCCACCTGCTGAATCAAAGTCTAACTGTCACTTTTAGCTCTGTTTGGTCTCGCCTACCACCACGAGCAACTCCTTTCACATTGTTATCACATTGTTATCACATTGCCCTTTTATACATTGTTGCTATGAAAATTATTGCTTATAGCTGCTTTAAGTTTAGGTATCTAAACACTTGGTTAAGGTTGGGGAAAACCCCCAGCTACAGTAATTACAGCAACAAAACCAACAAGACACCTCAGATCCTTTAATGCTGTCAAAGCTCATCAATCTGTCGTGTTAAATGTACTCGAGGAGTCTCAACTTAAGGTTGTGATTTCCTGCATTTCTCAGAATCCCACAACGCCCAGAGAAGAGGAGTGACAGTGTTTTACTCAGAAGTTTCTGTCTCCTCTGCCTGTATTACTTTTTTAAGCCTAGAGCCTGTTTACTGTTTAGGTTTTGTATCGCTGAATCATTTTCTGTGACCAGACGAATATCTGAATGTGACCTTTCCTGCAGGTCGAGGTCCATCAGACCAAACATGACCAGCAGCAGGGACACGTCTGCAGAGGTCGGCCTCACTGCGACTGACTCAACATCTGAGCATCCAACAACACCACAGATGAAAAACTCCTGAAGATGATGCACAGTAATAACAGACGAGAGACGGGCCAGGGGAGGGGTGTAACACTTCTGACAATAGAGGAGGTCGAGGGGGGGATTTCCATCCCATGTAACTGCTTCACCCACAACAGAATCTGAGGAAAACAGATATTTCTTTTTCTACATCTGCTCCACATCTACTAACAAGGAAACAAACTTTATTTATGAAGCACTTTCCGAAACAAAAGTGCTTGATGGAAAAAAAGGAAACAGGAGAAAGGAAAGAGTCAAAAAAACAAGCTGAACTGAGTGTTCAACCCATGAAATAAAAGGGGAAAAATTAAGAGAAAGCCAGGAAAACAAAAGGATTTAAGATGCTTTTTAAAGATGTGCACTGATGTGGATTCTCTGACATTTTATGGGAGGCTTTTTCCAGAGTTGAGGAGCGACGATCACGATCACAAAAACACAACAGCAGGGGTAAATCTGCTGGAAAGATCGATATCTCAGATTACTGAATACAAGAGATGCTTCCATATAGACAGGCACACCCCACAACACCACTTTTAAGGCAGTTAAGTCCAATTTTAAGTAAAGAAAAGGGCCTTAAATTGGGTGATTCTGAGAAAAATGTGAAAAATATCATATTTAATAATTTTGAGAAACTTTAGGGTCAAAAATAAAAATATATAATATTGCAATTATGATTATAAAGAACAAGTATTAACGATTATAGAGGTGACAAAGTCTTACAGTCACCTTTTCGTCCATAAAAACCATTATTAGACAAAGTGGAGATCCTGTATTACTTTACAAATAGAAACTGTAAGTCTCTATTGAGATGTTTAAGGATTTTGGAAACATTCATTCAAGTTGAAAAACACCATAAATCACAGTAAGATTACAAACCCACTGTAAGACACTAAAAGTCCTGGAAATATTACAAAAGCATTAAAGTTTTGTGCCTACCAAAGACAACAATTTACAATAAAATGTAAGAAAAGTTTTACAAGTGTGTCTCACAGGCGTTGCAGGGACAATAACATTAGTTGTTATCAATAATTCACCACAACACTGGGAAACAGTTCCTAATTAAACGCACACGCGGGATAAATCGATTTGTTTGCTCACAGAGTCGATCAGTCAGGCAACAGTCAGCTAATCAATACGTATTAGTATCATGGGTATGATAATCGATCCCTCGGGCTGTTTCTTACCTTCTGGCTTCTCTCCGTCCAGTCACACTGATGAGACTTGTCATGACTTCCAGAGAAGGTAGGAAAAGTTTGGGAGGAGAAGAAGAAAAAAAACTCCTGCCCATCTGACTGCTGTCAAGTGACATGACATGTAATAGACTGTTTCCGAGTTTGGATGTCAAAATAAAACAACAATGTAGTGTTGGACTGGTTGAGTTGTTTATTTGTTTGCTGTTTTTATTTGTTTGTTTTTGTGTGGGGTGTAATACATGCATATATAAAACATGCTAAATGTGCAACATCCTCTGACAACATGTCTATTTGTCATTATTGTCCAGGAATGTAACAATATTGTTATGGTTTTAGGTAGTTTTAATGTCAAAGACAAACATGAGTGTAAATATATTATACTTCACTGTATATTATGTTATACTTTTATTACCACATTTCACTATGTATCATATTTATGTTATATTTCTACATTAATACACACAAACCCAACATGTCTTAATCTAATTATATTATTCTTGTGGGTACTTTTTAAATATACATGCTGATTTCGCTGCTTCTCTCTGTCACACTTGCTTGGTAATTTTGAGCCTTTTGTCTACTTCTGTTTTCATTTCTATTCTTATTATATTTTATACACTGTACCTCTAATTATTTAGGTTCACTTTCTCTTTTTATCTTTACCTATTTCTGTCCCTGTGCCATTGCAACACCTAAATTTTCTCTGTGGGGATTAATAAATGCATGTGGTAACTAAGTACATTTACTCAAATACTGTACTTAAGTACAATTTTGAGGTACTTGTACTTGAATTGGGGTGTTGTATTCTGTGCTTTTATTCAACGACATTATATTACTATTTATTTATTTGTTTATTTTGTGCTTTATGCCTTTAATCCTGTGCTTTTATTTTGAAGGCAGACGCGTGTCCCCCTCCTGTCATTTCCTGTCTACCTGTTGATTTTGACGCAGCTTTCTTGACTTTACTGTTGAGTACCCGTTTGTGACAGACAGCTGAATCCTCCAATGGGGAAGCGAGATCCTGAGCCTCTGGGTGGTGACGACAGAGGGGCGTGGTTTGTTTGTCAGTTTGGTCAAATGGCGCCAAAGTGACGAGTTGCCTCATTATATTCATTCAGTTTCACCGTCGGTCCCCTTCATATTTCAGCGTTTTTACAGAAGCAATGTCAGAATAATCCTTAAACATTTCAGCCCATTTTTCTGATTTTAGACGCCAGGTTTTCTTCTGTTTTTCATCTCATGGTTTAAATCTGAATAATAGCATATTACAGTATTAAAGCAGCCCTTATACAACTTTTTACATGTTTTAAGGCCTATTGGTCACATTTAGAGGTACAAACTTGTTAATGTGGAAATAAAACTGGAAATAAAGGCTCATAAACGGCATTATCTGCCACCGAACAGCTGGGGGCGCTGTTGTCTTTCAGGTTGATGGCAGTCGGAGGTTTTTGTACCAAATCAATCAGTCAATCTGAAACAAATTCCTGCCTAATTTCCTTGTAGAAAGAACACACTGAGGTTGCCGAAGAGGTTGTGTTATAATGTATTTTCTCTTATTTCTATAGAAACACCTCCACCCTGCAAAGTAATAAAATATTTAAAACCAACATAAAGAAAATGTCAATTACAGGATCTTGGTGAAGTAAATAATGTTACATTAATGAATAAATCAGAAAAATCAAACCACTGGATAAGGAGATCTCCTCACAGGTGTGGACGAAGTTAACTGCTCCAACTTTATAATCGTGTCATCAATTATTTATCAAATCACTCATGTTGTTCTGGTCATTTCTATCTTTAACAGTGACACACAACAAATCAAGTCTACAGAACACAATGTTACATGAAATTAAGTCCCGTGTGAGCAGTCAGTCATCGTGGTGGTTCCTCTTTCTTTTTTACATTTGTCATGAGTTTTGTTACAGTAAACTCTCAACCCAGATCTGATCTACAAACACTGACTAAACAATAACGGCGTCACTGCTGCTGTGAGCATCTGGTTTGTATCTGTTGCTCTGGGAAACAGCATAAACTATCAGGGAAACAGGGACGTTTTTATTTCTGTTTCTGTTTCCACATAATCTTTTTTTTGTAACTTTTAAAGGCATTTAATAAGACTCCCAGTTCAGTTCACATCTTCTACCTTATATTAACATTTATTGAGCTCCAACAGATTTATGTGTCTTTTCTTTTTTTCTATGGGGTGTTGTGAAAGAATGGTTTTAGAAAAATAAAGGAAAAAAATATTCTCTATCTTTATTTTTTTTTCATTCATTATTACTCTGGAAGCATCAGTTTGAAAAGTTTTTTTTAAAGATCTGAGGGAAAAAAATCTATTATTTTTAGATGTGTTATCACATGATGAAAGAAAAATCCTTTTAATGAGGACACACATGGGATGTGATTGAAAGCTCTGGAAAAAGTTACTAAGTGAAATTTGAGTTTTTTTCCCCTTAATCTGTCTCAGGTAGACAACAACATACATAAAAACTTGATATCACAAATCAAAAATCATCCACCAAGAAAGCCCATGGAATATGGCTGAAAGCTTGGGGAAAATTTATAGTAAGTGGTCCTCGAGTTATGGGGCTTTTGTTTTTTGTTTGTTTGTTTAAATCAGATTGAGGTAAAATATTTATATGAAAACCTGTTATCACATGATGAAGACAAACTTCACCCACTGAGGATGCCCATGAGATGTGGTTGAAAGCCCAGGAAAAAGATAGTAGGTGGTCCTTGAGTTAAGGGGGGTGTTTTGTTTTGATTTGATTTGTTTTGTTTTGTTTTGTTTTGTTTTTACTGTATCTTACAAGGCAAAATCCATCCGCTAAGGAAGTCCATTAGCTGTGGTTGAAAGCTACCAACAAAGCTAATAAGTGACTCTTTTTTTTTCTCAATCTAATATTAAAAAGGTTTTATATTATCATGTTATCACATGACTGAAGCAAACTTCATGATGACTTGAGATTTGAAGCTTCAGAAAGAGCTAGTAAGTGAACCTTGAGTTTGATTGTTTTATTCTCGTTTTTCTTTCAAACAAGGGTTTATATTGTTTCTATCTGCTCTCTATTCTTCCCCTGGTTTTAGTTTGATCTTCTCACTGCGTTTGAAGTAAAACATTCTGGATTTATGTGGATTTTTACAGATTATCTCAAAGTAGAAATAAAATCCTTGCAGCTGTTTTCATCTTGGATTCAGGCGTCCTCAGCAGGGAAAAATGTAAATCTGGTGACACCAGAGAAACAGCAACAGTGATGGTTGATATTCACATCAACTCTCTACTTTAATCTTTCTTCTGCAAAATAATTAATGTGAATAAAACACACTAACACTTGAGTGTATGCGGGCTTTTTACTTTGCAGAGTTGTCAGGAAGGAAAGCTTGGCTCTCCAGTGACCAGAGGGAACAATGCAGGGATTGGCAGGTCGCCGTGACCCAGCAGAGACAACACAACACCTTAGAAATGAATTAAAATGATCAACTTGACACTGTGAAAACACCACACAGAACCACAGCACGTCCAGGACAGGAAGACTGATGGGTTCAACAGTTTAAACCTCTCAGCGGTCAAACAAACGGTCCCACCCGGAGAAACAGATACTTATCAATATCAAATACATGGCTGCTTTGTAATTGTGTTGGAAGGACCTGTGACCTTAAAACTGATTCCCACAGAGATAACTCTTTACAAAGTTAGAGGGTGGGATGTAGCTAAGTACATTTACTCAGGACAGTACTATACTTGAGCAACATTTTGAGGTATTTGTACTTTACTTCAGTGCTACTTCAGTATTTTTCAGTATTGCTTCTTTCCACTTAAGGAGTGGTGGAAAAAGCCCTGAGATCATTTACTTAAAGGAGCAACATGAAGCAATTGCACTGGAAAAATAAATCCAACAGTCAAAACAGCAAGTTGAAGCCATAAACTGTGTATTAAATAGGTTGAAATCATATTTAATGTACAATTTGTGGTTGAAGTGAATTGTTTCCACTCGGCCTAGATTTGAGGAAGCTCTGCAGGCTGCAGGAGCTCTGCAGGATTGCAGGACGCATGCAACATCGTAAACTGACAATAAAAATGAACAAAGATTCCTCTGCTGTAAGTTAATCAGCTGTTTATAACTGTCAATTGTCTGTTGATGCTAAGTTAAGCCTGTTAACTCTGAAAACAAAAACCCTCCGCTCTGAAAATACACACTCTAGAGTTGGAGTTCACTGCCTGCCAGACTCCATTAACATATTGCTCAATTCAACCGTTATAAACATCTACTCCTTCTGCAAGGTTATTATTGATTTCTTAGGATTCATAAACAGACACTTACTCATTCAGCGAACATTCGGCATTAATTTGAAGTCTGAAGAATGTGAAACGGGCAAACTGTAGCTGCTGTAGTGTTGTTATTAGACAGTCGAGTATTTCAGCTTAGCATGTTCCCTTAATGCTAAGGACATATGGTCATTTTATGATAAATTACATTAATATATTGCAGATTTTTCCCATGAGAATAGCCAAAATAAACAAGAGGAATAATTACACCAAGCAAGCTCTTTAAAAGTTCATATATGCACCTAGCTACTGTTTTCTAAAGACAGATCTGAAAAACTCTCCTGGTGGACTTAAACCTAGCAATTCTTCCTACATCCTAGAACAAATCTGAATGTTTCACTGAGCTATATGTATAAGACAAATCTTCCCCAGAGGTTTCATAACATTTATGAGGGCCCTCTATTAACCATTAACTAGGCTAATAAATCTTAATGTAGTAATTATAGTAATTATCCCAACAAGAGCCCTGCTCATGTAGTAAGTCTCGACGATGACCATTTTTACTATTTCCACCCTGATGATGAACTTGTGAGGTCGAAACTCATCAGTGTTTTAACCAATATTCTTGATTCAAGGCTTTTAAGTTGCCTTCACTTCTAAGTGAAACAGACAAATAAAAACAGTTATTCCAGACTGAAACTATCAATTTCAAAAGAGGACACCAGCGGCTGCAGCGTTGATGTCAAAGAACTGTTTTTAGTAATTTTATGATTTATTACAGTAAATATATTACTAATTTCTCCTTTAAGTGCAGAAATAATCTGTTACAAATATCAGTACAAAGTTTTCTTGAAATAAACTTAAAGTACTAAAAGTAAAAGTACCTGTTTTGCAAGAATCATGTATGTTATATTATTCAGTTATAGTAACGGATGCATGAATACTGTATTTGTGACTGGAGGTGACTTCAAGTTGTTGACCTTCCACTGACAGTGCACGCACACTGACCGTGACAAACGTGCGGCAGTTTGCACGAGGACAGTTTTCTGATGGGCTGTACAGATGGAGGAAGTTGCAGTCAGTTGGAAGCATTGAGACATTTTATGTCAGTTTCCTCCAGGTTGCCCTGACCTCTGGTCCAGAAGGTCACACTCACAGTGATTTAGATCAGACCCAAGAGACATGAACACACCCTCATCCTCCCCATCCCTGTTTTACTGCTGTCAGCTAAACTGTACTGCAACTGTGACCTTTTAAAACTTGATTTTTAACGTGAGAAATGTATTAACAGTCATATTATTCTCAGAAGGAGAATTTGTACAGACACAGGTTTTTATTAATCAGTACAGTACAATGTAGTGGTTTGAAAGCAAAATGTCCCTTAATTCCAGTAGTTTGGCCTATTTCTACTTCTGTTAGCTTTCAAAGCATTAGGGAGAAATCACAAGCTACGCTGCTGTGACTTCGTATAAATGTACTGCACCGAGATTACGCGTGTGTGTCTGTGATTCATGCACATGCCCGTGAGCAGGGCCGTGCACATCAGGTTTGCACAGAGCCTTGCATCCCCCTGTGACCGCCCTGGCTGTAATGAACACAGTTTGGCTTGAAAGTACGATTGGCCTGAAATTTCGCAGCTCAGTGTGCTCTACAAAACAGCCTTTGGGCCATAAAATCCACCATGGTGGATTTTGAAAAACACATTTTTGACATCTCCTCCTAAACTGTAGGTCTGCTTGTTACCAAATTTTCTGTGGATCATTACTGGAACAAACTTATCAAAACTTCCTTAAAGCTTGTTGGTGTCTTATTTAGTTTTCATGACACTGACCAATGAACTTTAAAAGCGCACGGTGCAGATCATCAATAGACAAAAGTCGAGAACCGTTGGGGCAATTATCACAAAACTTGCTAGATATGTCCACGAAAGTACCTGAAACATACCCCGAAAGTTTCATTCAAGCTGACCACTAGGGGACCACTAGGGGGTGCTAACTGGAAATTATTTGTCCAGTTATTACAAAACTTGCAGAATATGTTTCACAGCAATGTTGAACCACATGTGTAAAACTATTTTAAATTGCTCAATAGCAAATAGCACAAAAGGGGTTGAACACGTTTCATTTCTGTCTTTAGTGCTACTTTTATATACTTTGTTTAATTTTACTGCCTATTTCATTGTTTTATACTTTTCCTATTTAAATGTTTAAAATCTGTTTATACATTTTCTGTGTGTAGCGTGCAGAGGGCTTCAACAAATCTCACCATATTGCATTTTAGTTTTTCTTTATCTCACTTAAGGCACATTTGATAAGAAACCCTCTGCATGTGTTAAGCTTTTACAGTTATTGTTCCTCAATGTTACATCACAGACACAAACACTGATGAAATGTTGTCAGTCCTACAGACCTCCGCCCTGTACCAACTCATTTAACTGTTCTCATTTTTCACATTATAAATGTATTGTTTTTATTCAGGAGTGACACACCGACAAAGCCAGGAAATATTCACTCTGAGCTAACTGTGCTAACCCGACCTGTGTGTATGAGGGGTGAATGTTAGTCAGTATATTATAATAATACAAATACTTTTACCATTTTATGTAACTTTACACTTCTACTCCACTACATCTCAGAGGCAAATATTTTACTTTTTACTCCACTACATTTGCCTGAATGAATGAAAAATGAATTAATATTTTTTTCTGATAAACTGAAGGATTTAACTTTCCTTTATGTGCACAAGACTGACATGACCCGCCTTAACAATGACATGACACCTGATATGAACATGAAGTCTTCTGTACTCGTTAGGATGAGCATCCTCCTCCTAGCTCCATCCTGTCAGTACCACTCACAGCTCGGTGGGGAAATGACTTCACAGGTTTTTGTTCTGATAAAGAGCTCCTGCTGTTTGGCCTCCAGATCAGTTTTTCCTCCCCGGTCAGTCACTGTGTACAAAGGTGATAATCCAGAGTTAGTGAAGTGATGCTCTGTGCTCTGGCTCACAGTGAGAGAGACAGCTGGACTGACTTCATCCTGAAATCACAGCAGGTAACAGATGATAGATGATGGAGGTGAAAGGTCAAAGACACACAAATAAAACGCCTCTGAGCAGATAGAACTGTAAACTGCTCTTTACACTGACTTCACAAACACAATAACTAAACATCATCAGGACATGTTACTCTCTATTGTGGGTAACACTTTATTTGAAGGTGTGCATAAAACTGACATGATATCATCATAACACGACATGACACCTGCTGTGAACATGGAGTCTTTATGAATGTTTATAACTGTTGTCGTGAGGTGATTCCCTGAAATCAAAATGGATGTTTAATTGTTTTTAACACATCTGTATTGCACTGTACGTCACCTGTACATCAGCATCTGGCCTAACATTGACCAAAAAAAGGTAGGTTCTCTGGTAGTTTTATTCGTATTTCAAGTTTTTCTTTCATGGAAAATGATTAAAAACTGTTGATGACTCATCGTGTGCTCGGGGAGTTCACTAAATTTGTATCCAATGAAACGCTTCTTCACTCATGATGCAGGAGAGCGTGGAGGGAGAAAACATCCATTCAACAGAGCGGACTGCCTCACTGTACAAAAGCACAATTCAACAGCTTTACTCACTGATTTGAGTGAAACTGGATCATATGATTTATGTAGAAAATATTTTCAGGTTTACCTTCTGATGTCCTGCTCAGCTTCAACTCTTGATTATTTAAAGCTTAGCCCATAGCTTTAGCTTACCTGTTTCTAAAGTAACTGTTAGCTGGTGTCAGTCAAACAGGCTCAACAGCCTCCCAGTGAACACAACCTCTGAGACAGACAGTGAATACAGTACCAAGGACATATATGGAGTCACCTGATGGAAAGATAGCTTTACTTGTTGCTAAAGTAAGTTAACCAACTGCTAACTGCCATTAGCTCAGTCAGCTGACCCGGCAAGAAAACCACCTTGTTACTGCAGCTTATTCACTGCTGTCAAACTGGCCTCCGTCGGTCACTGAGGCTGTTTTGGTCTCAGTCTGGTCATCTTCACTTGGTGCTCGGTGGTCTGGGAAGAGTCAGCAAATGTGACCGCTCTAGGCAGCGGTCACACGTGCAAATTTGCATCTTCGCCTCACATGGAGTTCAACTTTGTGGAACTTTTAAAAGGGCAGTGTCACAGAGTCAAACAGTCGCTTCGGCAGGTGATGGCCAAATGCACCAAATGCACGCCCTGCATTTTCACATGTATGACTGCAGCATAAGGCACAGCGCTATGAGCTACCGTAAACACCAACAATGTCTGTGACAAGTCCCTCCCTCGCTGTCTGTTCAACAGGAAACATATAACCAATGACCACTCTGCTAGTCATTTTAGGGGACCTTTAAGTATCATTTGGTAATTTTCTTTATTGCAAAGTTGACATTGTTTGAAATGTCTTTATTATGACAACTTAGGAACTTAGGAAAATTTTCATGAGACAATTTTAATGATCTCATCACAGCCAAAAGCAACCACAAGTAATGTTAACACTTCAAGCTAAATAGTTTCTTTAAGTTTGGTAATTAGTTCCGCTATTATGTGTTTATGACAAGTTATGTTGTCTTGGTTACTGTCAAGTTGTCATAACAAATATTACTCAAACAATGTCAACTTTGCATTAAAAATGACATAACTGACAAAGACAGCAGTCATAAAGATTCACAAATTCATGTCAGTCTTATGCACTTTTTCAAATAAAGTGGTACCCACAGTCAGGAGCAACGTACTCTGATGATCTTTATACTTGAACAACAAAAAAACAGTTATTCACTGTGTTTGTGAAGTCAGTGTAAAGAGCAGTGTGTGTTACCCTTTAATATTTACAGTTCTATCTGCTCACAGGTGTTTTATTTGCGTGTCTTTGACCTTTCACCTCCATCATCTGTTACCTGCTGTGATTTCAGGTTCATGTTAAGTCAGTTCTGCTGTTGTTCTTATATAAACTTTGCACACAGTGACCGACCGGAGAGGAAAAACAGATCCGGCGGCCAAACAGCAGCAGCTCTTTATCAGAACAAAAATCCATAAAGCCATTTCCCCGCTGAGCCGTGAGTGTTAGTGACAGGATGGAGCTAGGAGGAGGATACCTGTCCATCAGCTCTGAGTGCGAATCAAAGTCCAGAGATGCTGGCAGCAAAACATGTTTTCTTCAGTGAGGGCCTCAAGGAGAGAGCAGGGCAGGCGGGGCCAAACAGGAAGAAGTCATAAACACTTCTGATTTGGCTTCAAGGCCTCTGAGGAGGGAAACAGGCTCATTGTTAGACTCCAGAAAAACAAGTTTAAGCAGTCATAAAATCCAACTATTGATTATTTTTATTATTGACTTATCTTTATATTAATTTATTAATCATTTACTATAGTGTTCATATTCGTATTATTACAAAAACATGACGTCCAACACGTTCTCCCAGAATTGAAGGTGACGTCTTCAAAAACAGAGGTATTAGTTTTACAATCAATTATCTGAAAAAATTACATAGAAGATTAATTGGTAATCAAGATAGTGGGTTAAATAATTTCCTCCTGACTTACTTACTGGATTTATTTCATATTCATTTATTTATATATTCTCATGAATAATCCACATTGATCAACATCACTGTAAATGAGCCACTTTCAACCATTATCCCTCTGTCTGATGTTAAATTGGTCATTAAAACAACAAATAAAACACAACATTTAAGGTTAGGGACTGAGAATTATCAAATAATTGTTTCAGAATCACATAAATCACAGTGGAAGTAATTAAAAATGTTTTAATAGTGGGCTTTTATCCAGTACATGGGTTCAACTTAAATGTTAAATTAAATAACAACTGTACAAATTTAATGTGACATTTTTTCACTGCATACTGTATTAAAACTAATGTTCATTTACAAATATTAGAAGTATCATGGCAGTTATCAATTGACAGATTAATCAATATGCATCAGGCACAGCAGGCTACTAAAGCTGAAAGAGCTCAATCTGACGAGAAGTAAACTCACAAACCTTTTACGCAGGAGCAGATTCAGATGTGATGCCACACGTTTGTTTGTCCTGCCTGCAGATGGAGGATTTGTTTTTAATATTCTTTCAGATTTATGTGTCAGAGTTGTTGATCGTAACCTTCTGACGCCACCTGAAGGATGTAACAGCACACGTCAAACTCAAATAGATAAAATTAGCCTTTGCTCAGTTGTTTTGTACTTTAACTCTGTCATTCCACTGAAGACAGTGTAAAGGAAGGGACAAAAATTTGTTTAAAATAATGTTAGTATTGAGTAAAAAAAAAAAAATATTACAAAGAAGCAGGAAAGGTAGCAGCCCTGACAAAGGACCAAGAGCTGATAATTGTTGGAGAAATCTTCTTCATAGAAACACTGAGACACTCATCTAAAGACGACAGGAAGCTTGACTGGAGGGAAAAAAAATGTGAAAAATGGACACAATGCAACAATGGAGCTGCCAATAAATCCATCAGCAAGACTGTATAAATGATGTTAAAAAAGTGAAAAAGTTTCCAGGAGGGATAATGCAATTGCTTGGATTTGTGAGTGACCACCAGATCTGCAGCTTGTCCGCAGCTAATCTCACATGCTAATGAACGGTCAGCCAGTCAGCAATTTTTTTTGGTGCACATTCATGACTGTATGTTGAAGGACCTCTGTGCGAACCTTGAAAAACCTTGTTTTTTTATGGCTGTACACTGGCAACAGCTGTGGCCAGAGGCATCATGTTTTCAGGTCGTCCCATTCTTGTGAGTGTGATATCTCAGGACCGCTCGGAGGAAAGTTCTTCAACCCTGACAAAAATTACCTCTTGGAATCGAGGATGAAATGATAGATTCTGCTGGTCAAAGGTCACTGTGTCCTCAAAAACACATTTTTGGTCATAACTCATTAATTCATATGCTATTTATGACAAAATTTAACACAAATGTCTAATAGAAATCAAGCAGTGCTGGGGAAGTTACATGAACTACAAACATGTAATTAAATCACAATAAATTAAATTGTAATCCATTACAGTTACTGATTAAGATGTTGGTGATTACAAAAAGGTTAGATCCTTTACATCCCTCGTCTAAAAATTCAAGAAGCTTTTCCACTGTGGCAGATACAGAACAATTGATTTTATCATGAAAAAAATACAAATTATATTGAATATCAGCGCAAAGAAGCAGCGATCTGCAACTTCAGTCAAAAATACCAATAAATGTTCATCCTGACATATGTGATTACAAAACACACTGAGAATTAAACTGTCAAAGTGTCAAAGTATTTAAAATGTTCAAAAAGAAAAAATAAATATTTGCATATGTCTCTCGATGACACGTTTAATCTTCTGATTACTACTGAAACTATTATCAGGAAAAAGATTTTGGGCCACTTGGGAAAAAAAACAACAGAAGTAGTAACAAGAGTTAGGATTATTTTCTCTGAATTCAAAGATTATCAGAAATCTCACAACACAACAATGAAGCCAAGATAATTAATAGCCAAAATTCACAATCATAAATCTGTCTCTAATCATGTGATTACAAATATATTTACTGCTGCACATGTAAACGTTTTCCTTTCACTCTCACACGCCTCAGTGAGGCTTTCCTCCTGGTTTCTGGGTAAAAGGTGAACTGTTTGAGAGAGCGATGTGACCTGTCACACAGCGGGGGTCACGGCCAAGCGGAGCGTTCAGTAATGTGACGGAGGGTGCAGTGAACCAGTGACGCCCCATGTGAGTAAATATCCCGACTGAGACAGAGGTTAATACCTGCTAATACCGCGACATAAAAAGGTCAACTAGGGTTTTATTTACAGAAACGGAGCAGAGGTCGGCGAGTTATTTATATTTTATGTAATATGACTGAGAAACAGTAAGTTAAGACAGATTTTAAGTTGCCTTTCTCTTATTTTATTGCGTGGAAACTAGGAACCAGTCTCTCTGTTTATAAAAATGTCATTTTAAAAGGCCTAATGCAACTATTTGATTTACTGACGTGGTGGACAAAGTTCAGAGTCAAGAGTCCCATTAAGTTTAAGCAGAGTTTAGATGAATATGAACATGGACCTATAAGCTACAGAGGTCACATACAAAAAGGGAGTTAAGAGAAACACATCAAACTTGGAGGTGTTGTGTAAAAGAACATTAATTGATTTTCCTGACATAAAAACACAACCTGTGGTCTAAAAAAAACAACAACCAACAAATCCAGCACCAACCAAGCCTGTCCAAGTTGTCCATGCAACAGCTCAAGTTATTCCAAACAAGACTAAACGTGCTTCAGCAGAGGTTTCTGTCAGATGGTTGAACAGTGTCATCCTCATACCTGAACGACAGAATAGACCGATTGCCAATAATTCTGCAAATGACATACAAGACCGGTGGAGAGTACCAGCAGCACCAGACGTTAAGTATGTTATGTAAGTCATGTGAAGTAAGGTTAAACACGGTTAACATTGTGAAATGGTTGCAGTCTGGTTAAGTTTAGGCATCAAAACTACTTCTATTACTGCTGAAATAAGTATATTATGTTATGTAAGTCATGTGTCATAATTGACGTAACTCACATGACAAAAAGTCACGAACAAAGAAAACTCAGAAACGGTCGTATTTCTTAAGGAAACTTAAAAGAGCAAAATTACTGTACTTATAGTCAACCTGTCTGTTCACCCCGCTGCCTTCTGGCAAGAGATACAGAAGTATCTGTTCTCGTATCACCAGACTACAGAGCGGCTTCTTCCCTCAGGTTGTGAGATTCCTAAATTTATCTTTAACAGGCTTCCATGTCAAATATGTTTATTTTAAATTTTTTTCTGTGTATAATTTAAACATGTTGTGTAATGATAAATAATCTTGCTGCCTTTGAAGTCTTGTCTAGACTGTAATGCTCATTTTAAAGAGGGATAAAAGTTTAGGTTGAAAGTTTGTTCTTGATCCTTATCAGTCATCGGTAAGTTAAAGAAAACATGACGTCTTGAAGGGAACATGAATGTCTGAACCAAATTCCTTGGCAATCAGTTAAATAGTTTTCTAAAATAATCGCCTGCTGCTACAAAAAATGTCAGGGGAGGGGATCACTGACATCATTTAAGATTAACTATCTGGTGTCTTCCTGCCAATTCATCAAATACATACTGACACATTTGATGACATAGGTGAAAACTTCGACCTGTGGTGGTTAAAGAAAAATTCAGAGGATAACTAGCGTTGTCAGAATTCATCATCTGGGGCTCATGAGTGTCTGAATGAGATTTCATGCCAATCTATCCAATAGGTATGTCATATTTCAGTCTAGATAAAAGTGGTGGACGGACCTGAAATCGCCAAATAAAGTACATAAAAAGAGCCTCATTATAGAAATAATGCCAAATTTGCTAAAGCACTAAATTAACATTTAATGAATTAACATTAAGTATTTATTTTCTGCTTCAGGTGCTGATTTAATCACCTGCTGTGTCCATCCAGTGTTTCACAGTGGTCACACACTCATGAAAACAGGAAAATTAAAGCGGTGTTCACAGCCCATCTCTGACTCTAATGTCTACGCCTTTGTTACACTCTTTGATCAGGGAGTGGATGCCTCGAGGGAAACTACGTGCTTTCTAGGTTAAAGTGCAAACTGGAGAATCGGATTGTGAAAAAAAAAGGAAAAAAAAAGAAAGAAAAAAAAAAAAGCAACAGGTCCTAACCTCCTAAAGCGAATGAACACCAGGATACAGATGCTGTGTGAGAGGAATCTGGGTAAAAGGTCAGTGTGATGCAAGTGAATGGACAGAGAATCAACCTTTGAATTTTAAGTTATAGCTGCTTTTTTAACGAGTCCCCCATGACCTCAGCGTATGAAGCTGAATACGAGCGCTACCTTTCACACACTTTTGTTTTGTGCCAAATGTACTGAAGAGCCAAAAAAAAAAAAAAAAACTGGAGAGACGAGCCAGAACTGAAGAACTGTTTTCCAGAACTTATACAGTGTTTTCTCTTTGACATAAATTCATAAACAAATAAATGAATGGACTAAACAATAAAGCAAAATTATGGTATTTTTAATAGGATTGTTATTCATTTGTGTCCTTTGTTTAAAAAAAATAATAAACAGAAAATTTTATGTCAATCTCATTGACTGGAATTAGACATAACTGGCTAAATTAAGTATAAATGTGAAAAAATTCAAGTAAATAAAAAGTTAAATGTCTTTAGTTTACTTTCTGAACTGAACAGAGGGAAAAACAGTGTTTTCAAAATTTTGGAAAATTTGCTTGGTCACTTCTTTGCAGTAGAGTCAGATCGTAAGCTGATGTACGACTAAGATAATATACAGCCAAAAGTCAGTTAGCTTAGCTTAGTTTAGCATAAAGACTGGAAACAGGGGGAAACAGCTAGCCTACTTCTATCCCAAAGCGTAGATGGTATAATAAATAGCTGATGGAGATTCAGGGTCTGAAAAGTGAATCCAATGCGGAAGTGCCTTTCCAATGTCCTGCAGGGGGCAACAAGACTCACTTGACATATGAACTCCGTAAACTGTTTGCTAATACATTTATGGCTTCAATCACCAGTGTCAAGTCTTCTTCAATACAGCATGGCATTTGTTTTATAAATTATGGTCCCATTTAGAGTAAAATAGATGGAAAGCAGGTATCAATGGATCTCGTGTTGGCAATAGCGTGCCTGTCCCCAGAGACAGAGAGGGGCTGTGTGCGCTTTTACGCACAAGGTAAAGCAGGGTAACTTCTTTGATCATTTAATCCTGTTTCCTCTGGAGAGTTTCTTTTGTCCTGCCAAGTTTATCACTGCAGTTTGTCGTTTAGCTGCTTAAAAATCCAACAACTTACATTATAGCGCACATGGAAACATAACTGAAAGCAGCCGCTCTAATCATTAAAGATCGTTAAAGAAAACGCATCTAAGAAATCACTTGGATGCTCGACATCATCTAAAAGGTTAAATATGACCTACAGGAGCAGAGGTGCAGGTATGGATCTCTAGCCCTTCTAAAAACATTTTCACACATGACCTTATGTAGGTTTCCGCATGTTGACTTTATAAATCCCAGCATTTGAGGGAGGAGAAGGGAAGCCATCAGGACAGTAACCTACGTCACTGTTTTTTTTGCTTACGGCTGAATGGGAGTTTCCATTTGAAAAACCTGGAAAGGACGCAGAGGGAGTCGCCCTTTATTCTACATTAATTGCGTATGCCAACACTGGGGAAATATGATTCATGAAGGGCAATGAGAATTCTGCTCAGTGTATTCATCACCCTGCAAAATCAATAAATAATCATGTTGTAAGACTGTACGTGCAGAATTACCAAGAAATCAACAAGTTGATCTCAAATTCAAAGTCTTTGTTTAGCTAATGTTGGTGTAGTTTCCTCGTGTTGTGTTTCAGTGAACTGCCCGTGTTATTTGAGGTTACTGCCTCCACAAACACTCGAGGCTGAAGATCACGACAAAAGCTAAAAATACCTTCTGATCCAGCTGCAGCACTTCTGGATGTTTTTGTCGCCCTGGGTTCAGCCTCACAGCACCCTCCAGCTGTGCATGTCTGATCCTGAACAGAGCCGGGGGGGGGGGGGGGGGGGGGGTATTTTCTGCCCGTGAGGCTGATGCAACATACCAGACACGTGACAACACCCTCACCTTTCACACACTAACCCACTAGAGCCCAAAAAACACTGTCTACCCCCACCAGCACCACCTCCCCCTCCCCTCTGTGGAAGCTCATGTACTGTACATGTGCAGATCTGATGGGACACGTTGTTTTGCTGTAATCTCCACAGTTGCGGTGCCCTCGAGCTTCATAAACACTTCAGGAATGTTTCTGGACGTGTTACAAGATGAAAACTGTCTTGACTCCCTCCTAATGTGACAGTGTGATGTGTTGAGATTTATAATCTGCAGATAAACACACTTAATTTGATGTTCAGGGACAATGTTATCATTTTATCATCTATCTGCTGGTCAGTGTCGTCCACCTCTCTCCAATCACAGATACAGAGATGCATGTGTAAAACTTATGTTAGTATTATCAATTAAAAAATATGCAGGATATCACTGCAATCTACATGTGAACTTTGCCTTACTGACACATTAAATTCAACCTGCTCAATGTTTTATTATTTACTATTATTACTATTTACATGTATCAATGCTCTGGTCACTTTTATATTTTAAAATTTTGTGCTGTTTTTGAGTTTAAGATTTGAAAAGATTTTAATTGTTTGTGGAAGACTCCCAGGTGCACTTCTTCATTTACAATTAAAGCATATTTTGTTAAAATTGTAAGTATTTTTGGTAAGATTACTTTGAACATTTGGAACAGAGTGCAGTTTTATTCTCCCTGGAACAAGTTGCTTTTGACTTTTAATGAATTATGCAAAAAAAAAACAACAACAAAAAAACAACAACTTTGTTTTGCAATTTTCATGTAGTCTCACAATTTAATTGCAATTAAAAACCTAAAAACACTGCAACTGTTGCAACCTGCACATAGTTCTTTAGAAAAGCTGACATGAAATCAGGCATTTAAGGCTGCAACAATCCCCCAAAAAAGCTGCAAAATCCTGGAGGGTCTGATACACTCTTGTTTAGCTCTACTTTTGATCTCTACCAAATCCTGAGGGAAACATCTAGTTTTTTAGCTGCTAAATGCTCCACTATCTTCATCAGCTAGTCTCTACCTGTGTCTGTCTGCTGTTTGGTGCTGGGCAGGTAGCGTAGAGTAGGTTTATAGAGCTTTTTCTCTAAGTACAACTGCCTGCTGCAGCCAAAAACACACACAACAATGAGAGCAGTGAAAGTGATCTAAAACATTGAAGTTATTGGCCAGACATCTTAAACACATCAACATAAATCTCAGTTTGTGAACTCAGAGCTATGAGAAACTTCTGACTTACGAAATCATGAATACCAACATCAGTGACGCATTCAAGCAAATTCCTTCAATGAACTCTGAACACACCATTAGATGGGAATGACTGGATGAGCCAGAAAAGTTGGGCAAGTGTAAGATTCTAATCAGGTGAAATATCAAGCCTGGCTGCAACGAATGCAATCTTGAATTCATTTTCTTTAAGTTAGAATAAATAGGATGTGTCAGTTGCTGTTTGTAAATGCACCAGAAAGATAATCGAGTCTCATTCTCAGGATGTCAAATACAGATGTTCTGGGTTGATGAAGTGTCTTCGGCACAGAAAAATAGTGAGAAAATAAGAAAGTATGAGTGGAGGGCGGGGTCTCTGTGGATGCAGGCCTGGCTTCACACTTCTGACGGGTCGTGGGTGAAGATTGTTTTTGCATTAGTATGTATTGTTTTGTTTGGAAAGTCCAGAATAGTTTTGCATTTAAAGTTTACCAGTTAGTAAAAGCAATGACAGCCAGGATGGATAAACAATCAAAGTAAAAACTGCTGCTTATATATGATCTGAGAAAAACACTCATGACCACTTAGAGGAAAACAAGTGTTTGGACAGAGAAAAATCAACTGATGAATACTTTGATGTTTTACTTTGGGCCAAGTCCCACCTATTTAAATGGACAAAATGTGGGATTTATGACCAATATTGCAGCCAGCCACCGATCAAGATGTTTTTGGTTCACTGTTTGGGAGCTGTCATGTCATCCATTTCTATAATATGTCATTGGTCTACCTACATACTCTCATTGTGCATGATTCCACAAGGCTTGACCGGCTACTGAGCTAGTCGTACAAGAATGGCAGAGAAAGTGCGAAAATTTCCCAATACTAACATGCTGGGCTTGTGAGCACTAAAGGCTCATTTTTGCTAGTCTTCATGGGGTCCAAACAAAAACAATAATAAAAAGATTATTTAAAGTCACACAGTATCGAAAAGGCAATAAAATTCAATATAAGCCCAAACTTAAGACCAGAAAATAAGTGAAATGACTCAACACATGAAGCAAAAAATAACAGCAACCTATAATGGAAATGGAATCGAACAAACAGTGGAACAAAACTGTCAAAAGTACGCTGCGCCAAATAAATAAATAAAATTAACAAAAGGATTTTAGTTTTAGTTTAAGTGACTTTTTGAAGGAATATCTGTTTTTGATCTGTCTGATGTTGGGGGGAGCATAATCCATGATGAAGAACCTCTATAAAGAAGAGTTCTGCGTCACATACCCAGGACAAAAAAAAACTATATTCTAGTTTATCACCAAAGAACTGGAGGGCATTTCTCAAGATGACCATATGCATGAATCACAAAAGACTAGATTTTAGTTCAGCTTCCACAGTTCGCCAAGATAGTCAATTTTGCATCTCGCACACATTGGAACATGCGGATTTGCTCTGTTCTGTGCAATTAAAAAGTTTTTTAAGGTGTCTTTGATCAGATTACTGGGCAGTGCTTCAGGTGAGACAGAATGAGTGAACAAAACAAAGCTCAAATGAGCCGTGCACTCCTGTCCCCTACTTCCTGTCTCTCATGGACTCGACCTCCAGCAGTAGTCAGGCAGTGAGAGGAAGGCCTGAAGGAAGGAGGTGGGATTTTTTTTCGGTTGAATTCTTTCAGAATCTAGCTTACTCTCGCTGGTTTCTCCAACGTTACCTTCTTAAACGAGTTACATAAATAAAGGAAAATGAGGATGTTGGAGCTTATTTTGAATTTTGGTCCAAAAATAATTTCCTGGCAGTGTGAATAAAAATATGAGAGAAACCTTGAGAAAAATGTCAAAATGCCCTCAGTTTCCTCTCTGGTTTCATAACATCCTGACTGAAGTTTTAGTTTCAGGATTTTGTGATGACCACCAGCACAAATTTAAACGAGGCTGATCTTAATACAAACACTCAGACTTTCCAGCGTCTGAACGCCTGGACATTTATTCCACTGTACAGGAAAACAGCTGTTATTGTAACTCTCCCAAGTCATGGACCTGCAGGCTGCCACATCCAAACACAACCTCATTAACAAGTCGAACATTGTGTTCTGATACCGCTGAGTAATGATGGAAAACCTCCTCGTGCAGCTGATTCTGGACAGAGCTGCAGCGCTCACAATGCTCTGCCCTAGGTCAGCTGAGAGCAGGAGGTTTGAAGATACGTGCAGAGCAGCAGCCTGCAGCACAGATACGTGCACTGGATCACCGGCAAACAGGAACCACCATGTTCCCTGTACAGTCTCATGATATATACAGCCGCACGTTTGAGGCCAGCTCAGACTTTGACTGTACAAAATCAATGATGTAACCGCACGTACGTGTCCTGGAGCTATATTAGGAACACAAAAACGAGTTTCATCATGTGCCCTGGTTCATATTGCGGACAAGAGTCAATATTTGTTTTTGTTTTATCTTACTGCACTTTGTAACTGTGCAAAATCATATGCAAATATACAGTAGTTTCTCTTTGGCTGTCTGGTTTCATTTTGAGACCTCATGTCTCACGTCTGTTTTTTACAAGTGCAGCTGTTTCAAAGTTATTCTGGGCCACCTGATCCTGACAGGCTTCTTTTAATGTGCGCGCTGAGAGTTTGAGAATAACTCCAGAGCGGGATTTCTTTCAGTTTTACTTTCAAGAAATTAAGCCAGTGTTATTTTGTTCTACACTTTAACAACATTTAAAATCGGTATCTAAACATAACACTTCAACTTCACAACACTGAATGGGTCGCCATAAATTTGGTTCAGATATTCTTGGATGAACAATGACTTTGGTGATCCTCTGACTTTTCATTTATCACCAGCATCATGTTGACATTTGTAGTTTTGAGTGGAATATATCAGCAACTATAGCATGAAATTTAATACAGACATTAATGTTCTCCTTAGTCTACTGTATCTGTGTCTCCATTCAACAACACCTTTCTTTATAAGAAAATACAACGCGTTCTCATTCCCAGGTTGTCAAACTGAATCAGGAGATACATTATAAAGAGTGGGACAGTCCATGTAAGGAGGAGGTGGGCTGAATGGCCGGGTCAAACAAGCACAGGAGGCCGGAGCTCTGGGTTTCCAGTCTGAAACCAAAAGTCAATGTTATTTAAAAAGTTTGAACAACATTATGTACTTACTTTTCCTTTAACAATGAGCTTTTCCTAAACCTCACCAAGTGGTTTTGGTGCCATGCAGACGCTAAAGTGAACTTTGTTCATCTGTACGCGGAGGAGCACGACAAAGCAGCGTTGGGATGAGATTGTGTTGGAAAATATATGAAAAACTGATTTTCCCGTTATCCTCAGCTGTACTTTGTGTCTAGTACAAATTAGCAAATGTTAGCATGCCAAGAAGAAGAACGACATCCTTTATTAGCATTAGCATTTTAGCATGCTAACTTTAGTATTTATCTAAAAGCACTGTCGTGTCAAAGCAGAGCCTCACAGAGCAGCTAGCATGGCCGTCTTAATCTTCTTATCATACTAAGATGTGAATTAATTAACTTTTTTTTAATCCATAAGACAGGGCAGCAGCTAACTATTATTTTTGACATCGATTCATCTACCAAATATTTTCTGGATTAAAGGTGCTGTACAATCCTTATTAATGGCACTGCTGGTTGGTTCTGCGCTGAACAGAAAATAGCATCGTGTTTCTCGCACTCTGGAGGCATGAGCGAGCAACCTGGGCATCTGTAGCATAACAGTAACGTGACATACACGAGGCTGATCGTTATTGATCGCGATCATGTTGATGGATGAGGTCAGAGACGTTAGGCTTGTGTTGTGGTGGGTTGTTTGTCCATGTTAGCGACTCCATTCCTAAGCCAACATTAGCCAGCCGAAGAAGTTATGAAAGGTCTAATTTTTTAAGTAACATTACAATCTGTTCACATAAAGTGATTAATACATCACATAGTACCTTTAATTGTTTGGGAACAATTTGGGTACAGTTTTGAGCTCAAAATAGCACAATTGCTTGTTTTTGTTTGATTTTCAGTTTACTATCACATTAGATGCCAAAAGCAGCAAATCAGCACAATTTAGAAGCTGGAAATGGGAAAAAGGCATTTTTGGATGAAAAATATTTATTAATCAATTATTTATATAGTAGTAGAGTTTACAGGGAATTTAAAAGTTTCCTTTAATCTCACCAACAATGTGTGATTTTCTCTTCTTTGAGTAAAACAGTTGCTGGTATAACGTCACAGAGCCGTGGTTTGCCAAACTGTACTGCCTGTGGTGTGTGTGTTTCGGTGTCTGGCATCTGTACCTCGTCAGTACACCACGTGCCTTGTGTCTGGGTGTGTGCGTGTGTGTGTGATTGTTGGGATTTTGTTGTCAGGAGTGAGTGTGTAAAACGGCATGAAGGGTGAACTTTCCCCTACTTCTCACACCGACCGGCTCCTCCGTCTCTGAGTGTTCTCCAGCATTCCTGATTCATGCTGCAGCCACGCAGCAGCTGGAGGGTTCACTCACACAGATAAACAACAGACAGAAAACCTGACAACTGACATGGGTCATGATCTCATTCTTTAGGGCTGTACAAAATCTGAACTATTTTGGCTTTTTTTTTTTTAATCTGCATTTGACGCAAATTTCTAAAATACACGACAGATACACATTATCTATTACTATTACAATCAATCAAAATGGCCAGTTTTTTCTTCCTTTGTTGTTCCAACTATCAAAAATGGATAAAAGTTAAAATGCTCATTTTGCTGGTGGCCCAACGACCCACTCAAGGAGCCCTGATCTACAGGGCGTTGGGGATGTAAAATTTGAGATGTTTTTAGAGATGATAAATGAATGCTAAAGTTGGATGTATATTTTATTATAAGTTGTAGCCTGAAGCAGCTGAAAGGATCTTTTGGATTATTCTGTTCTTCCACAGAGTTAGATATAGTCCATTAATTGATTAGTCAAATGAGAGAAAATTAATTGGTAACTACATTATCTCCATTTATTTTTCAACCTAATTTTCAAGCAAAAATCCCCAAAATTCACTTGTTCCAGGTTCTCAAAATGCGACTAATTTTCATGTTCTTATATTAAAGCGAACTAAATATTTTCGGGGTTTGGTCACTGTGATGGCTCTTTTCACAGTCATCATGCTGACGATGCTTTAGAGCTGAAATGAATTAGCTTTTTTTCCCACAATAAACAAGAAAACAATTTATTGATGTGTGCCAGACCCCAAGAAGAGCAGAGGCATAAACCAAATACAATAATCAAGAGCTGACGTTGCGCGTGCTGGTTTTCTGATGCCTTACAGTGCAAATGATTAATCAGTTGAGAAAACAATCAGCAGACTAACTGAAAATAGGACATTTGAAAAGCAACTACAAGGAGCACAGCTAGAAAAAAAGACTGACAAGTAAGACATTTATATTAAAATGTTAATTTTACTTAATTAAGAAAAAACAAATGAGTTTCTCCAGACAAATATCAGATACAGATTTTTAAAAGTCTTCAAAGTCCTTTAGTAGAAAATCTCACTCTGAGCACTGAAAGTAAAACAAAATCATTTTCACATCCTTGTATCAGTGAGTGTTTAATCAGTAATTCAGACCATTGATTACATCATGGTACAAGTCCTCTGAGGGCTAACCACTATGAAAGACTTTCCACACCCCCTAACTCCTCTTCATCCCCACCTCCAAGCTCCAACAGCCAATCAGAGCAGCCCTCTGCTGCAAACACTGAGCTATAAAAGGCCTCACAAAGCCATTCAGCAGCAGAGACAGACACAGAGATTCAGAGACATCAGATCCAGCTTTCATTCTGAAACAGATTCTAAACAGAAACCGAAGATGAAGATACCACAGCTCATCGTCCTCCTGGTGACCATCTTGGTGCACGTAGCAGCAGCTGCCCCGGCTCTGCCTGGCCGGGGCAAACACGCCTCCTGGGATGACGTGAACGTGGTGGCTCATGGCCTCCTGCAGCTGGGCCAGGGTCTGAAGGAGCACGTGGACAAGACCAAAGCCCAGATGAGAGATGTCAGTGCCAAACTGAAAACCGTCAACAACACGCTGGCCGAGCTGGAGAGGAGGCAGCAGGAGCAAGATGAAGCTCTGAAGGTGAGGAGCAAAGAGGCGGAGGAGGAGAGGCAGAAGATGGCTGCACAGCTGGCTGAGGAGGTGAGGGGGAAGGTGGAGGAGGTGGAGAAGCAGAGCCAGGACATCCAATCCAGGATGGACAGACTGGAGGAGAAAGTGGAGGAGGTGCAGGTTGTGGACGGTAACAACAACAGTGACCACACAGGAGTCCCATTCATCCAGGTGAGAGAAAAATACGACTTTCATGTTGTTATTATAGCTTTTATTGGAGAAATATTAGTCCTGTGTGCTTATTATTCAACTGAGATAAGTAACTGAAAATACACAGACCAGAAAATGTTCTAAAAGGTGTCACTACTGGAGTCCACATCTGTCAGACACATCAAAACCAAAGTCCAAAGCCAAATTAGATCATAAATTAGTCTTACGGTGTGTTGTGAAATTGTTTCCCACCTAAATGCCTCTATAAAGAGACAGGGATGTACCTGATGATGATGCTGTGAAGCTAACGTTTGTAATTTCGTGTTTCCAGAGGTTGCTGGCATCTCAGAACAGACGCATCGACCAACTGGTTGAGAAAATCAAACAGCAACAAGACAAACTGGAGAAGCAGAGTCTACACCTGCAAGCACTGCAGAGCAAGGTGAGCAACAGCACGTTAAAATATAAATAACTGCACACAAAAATCACACACAAAAAAAAAACTCCAAGGCACTCTGTTTTAAAACAATTAAAATGACTTTACTGTCATGACATGCTGATGTCAGACCTTGAAACAGATGAATTCTGTTGAATTTCAGCAGCCCGACGAAGGTTTGATGACGAGTTTGACAATAAACACATTTTAATTGTTGTGAAAGAGGCTGCCTTGGGAGTTGTTTTTTGAGTGAGTCAAGGAAGTTCTCCTTCCCAAATAATTTTTTTTTAATAAGTAACAGTACACCTCATATGATTGAGCTGCTGAGCTACAGAGCGATCCCTCCAACCAAACAACTTCCTTAAGAAGATGAATTTTCAAAAGTGATAATTTAAGATTCTGTGACCCACCAGGTTGGACACAAGCGAGTGAAATCACACAGGCGGAGAGATGAAGAGACGGCCCTGAGGGGAGAGGCGGAGAACAGCCAAAACACATCAGGTAAGAAAACAAACTGTCTGAAAGAAAAAAAAAAAAAGTTTAAAGGTGATGGAAGGCAGAAGTTGCGATGAGGGCAAGAAATCATTAAAAAAATGAATGATGGTGCTGAAAAGACTTTGACCAGTATCTGTTTCTGTAAAAGGTTTGACCTTAAACACTAACTGATGAGTTAAAGATCATCTACAACACAAGCAGGTTTTTAAACCATCACTCAGGAGAAAGTATGCCAAAACTTTACCCTCAGATCCTCTTTTTTCTGGGCATTCCTCCCTAAGTACTTCAATAAATAAACAAAAAACATCTCGTAATCTGTCATCTACACACACACATCTACAAGTACTTCAATCTTCAGTTATCATTGTTGAAGGACTTGAGGGATTCTTACATGCCAGAATTGTAAAAATGTGTAGCCTATATTCAAATTTTGTTTTCTTGATATTTCATAGACTAAAATGTGCGTCATAGCCTACATTCACATCTGATGGTTAGTCTTGAGCACCCAAATCCTAATTCATTATTCAGGAAAGCACAAATAATGTGAGGGAAGTAGATTTTTCCTACCAGAGGTTGCTTGCTATGATTCTGGAAAAGTTATTCTAAAAGAGATGAACAGCAGTGTGAGGATGTGGGAAAACATTTCATAATTAATTACTGTATATGCCAATATTAAATCAACTTGAGACTTTAAGACACAACACTTGCATAGCCAACAGGGCTGCAACTAATGATTATTTTCATTGTCTCTTAATCTGCCAATTATTTTCTCAATTAACTGATAATATATTTTATATACATATATATGTATATATATTATATATATTAGGTTAAAAATAAAACATTTGCCTGGTTTAATGTGATATCTTGTATAAACCACACCCAACTGTGGTCCTCTATCCAAATACATAATTTTGTTAATTGAACAGATACAGATAATGACGTATCTGCAACCTCTACTCTCTGGGCTAGCTGGGGATACCAAATCCAAAAAAAAAGTCTGAGAAGAAAATGGAGATTTAATTATTGCAACTCAAAAAGTTTTTTTTTTTTTGTTTTTTTTTTGCCAAAATTGTATATTTCAAAGTGAAACAGGAGTGCCTGAGAGAGTGCACGTCTACAGATGATTAAATAAAATTGTTGTGACATGAAGAAAAAAGTTCACCTTTGCACCTGAATTTATAACACTTGACTCGCTGGCAGAGCAACTCACCTACAGTCCAAAGATCAGGGGAAAAAAAAAACACACCTACTGTACTGCATGTTCACACACTAAACTCGACGCTTTGCACGCTCTGTGAGACATAAAACCAAAACCTCATAAACAACTTCTCAAACCTGAGCCTTGAGACTGTCTGCCTCTGCTGTTTCAGTCTGAACACAAAAACCTCAATGACCCGCCTGCTGAATCATCTGATCAGGGTTTGCTGTTTCTGTTCTCGTTTTTCTCAGGTTTGGCCAGAGACTGCCATGATCTGTTTGTACAAGGGCAGCGAGTCAGCGGCGTCTACACGATCCAACCAGAGAGCTCCCGGCCCTTCAACGTCCTCTGTGAAATGACTTCAGGTGAGTCAGACAAGGACTGTCCCCAAGGTCCTCGGGTTTGAATCGTGAAACAACACTGTAACGCTGCTGAAAGCTGAGCAAGGGAAGTTGAATCCAAAAATACACCTGTCTCAACAGCTTAAATCAGAGTTTCAGAGCAGAGTCCCTGGTGTTGGGTATCAACAAACAGCAGTAAAAACACACTATGCTTAGACATAGAATAGTAAAGGATATTAGTATTATTTTAGTATTATTTTCTTGAGAAACTTGTTAAGCTCTTCCCTGTCTGGCTGTTATGTCATAATAAAGGCAAAAAAGCTAAAACATATTTTTATAAAAGGATCTCTTTAGCTCAACATTTCTCTTTTTGCTCTTTTACACAGAAGGTGGATGGACCATCATCCAGAAACGTTACGATGGGTCCCAGAACTTCAACCAGCTGTGGGAGAGCTATAAGAGAGGCTTCGGCAGCCTGAATGGTGAGTAAAGAAAACAACAAGCTGGAATATTTCATTAAACATCCGCAGCACTACACCTCTGTCGTGAAAATTAATCTTAATATTTCTCATCTTTCAGGTGAGTTTTGGTTGGGCTTGGACAACATCCACTCTCTGTCCAAACAAGGCCAGTACGTCCTGCGGGTGGAGCTCTCCGATGAGGCGGGACAGCAGCGGGCAGCTCGTTATGGATTCCAACTCGATGGAGAGGAGAAGACGTTCACTCTCCACCTGGAGGAGGAGGAGAATGAGTCTTCATCTGGGGTTCAGGAGAGGATCATGACCACCGGAGCATCTGGTCTTCCTTTCTCCACAGCAGACAGAGACAACGACCTCGCCGCAGACGTCAACTGTGCCGAGCTGCTCTCAGGTACGACTTCTTCAAACCTCGGCACGTAAAAGCACGTCTCTCATATCAGGAAATGTTGGTGGCAGTGTTCAATAAAAATGCTCTCTTTTTTTGTCGCAGGTGGTTGGTGGTTCAGCAGCTGCGGTGAGTCGAACCTCAACGGCAGATATCCCAGAAGGCTGAGGATGCTCAGACGACAGCAGTCCGGAAGAAAGGGGATGTTTTGGACGTCCACAGAAGGACAACACATCTCTGTGAGGACCACCCTGCTGAAGATCGCCCCCGCCACAATAAATCAATAATCCGATCAGTCTCAAAAAGGACAAACAGCAGAGGACCAAAGACATTATTAACTTATATGTTAACAAAGAAGATCTGATCAGATTCTGATCATCACTGGATCATTTTATTTCTATGCTATGCCATATGATAACTCGTTTTCAGTCATATTGACGAGTGTAACTTTATTCCCTTTGTGAGGGTTTTATTTCATAATCTTATTTTGTAACACTTGCTCTATGTGTTTTAAATACTTTATTGTACCATTTATTATTGTCAACATTTATACACTTTTTTATTTCATTCATATAAAGTGGATAAAAATAAAGTTTTTAAAGGTTTAAATAACTCTGGCTCTTTGTTCATGCTTGAAGGCGTAATAATAATCACCCCTAAACAAAAAACAATAAAAAGAAACATATTTTACACTTTAGATCATTGATTGAGTCATGTATGGTGAACACTGGGGCAGAAAGTTGGAATATGTTTTATACATGTTTAACACAATTTTATCTGATAAAATAAAAAAATGGGGTTGGACTGATAAGTACTCACTTCTTCCCACTACCCAGTAATGGTGTTTCCTGTGAACTTAAACTGAATAGTGCATATAAGAAATAACAAAACGTTTAAAGCCCCATTGTGCTGCACTTATTAGGGCATCAATCATTAATAACACAAAAAAAGAAAAGGTTTAATTTAAAACTTTTTTTTTTATCTAGAAGCCTATGTTGTTACTTTACTTTACTATTATGCTTTTGTGCTAGCAGTAACATAACTGGAAAAAACTAATAATAGTAAATATTAAAAAAATGTATCCTTGCTTGAAGAAATTTAAACGATTTTCAGCATGTATATGGGTTGTTGTGCTCGTCTCTTCAGACAGCCCGGCTTCCCTCAAACATCAGTGGGAGAGGGACTTGGGCGTATCCCTGACCTCAGCCCAGTGGGCGTCTGTCCTAAGAAACACAACAATGGTATCCAAATGTGCTCGATACAAGATTTTACAAATGAAAGTGGTGCATAGGGCATATATTACACCATGCAGATTAACAAAAAATTGATCACCCCCTTTCCCATTTATGTTGGCATGGCTGTGGTGAGGCAGGATCACATCTGTGTGGCATTGCCCCCCGAGTGAGATGTTTTTGGGACAAGGTGATATTAAGTTTGTGTTATTCTGGATGTGAAGACACCTCGGTGTCCATCAGTCTGCCTCAAGAATAGAAAGTATACAATCGAAGCTTACACACGCGTATTATTGCTCTAGCTTTTATGTCAGTTGAACGTATCATTATGATGAATTAGAAATCACATAAACCAAATTGTTTTAATGTAGATAACTGGTTAAAAGACTTTCTGGATCTGTTATCAATGGAACGGGCAGCTTCCACTCTTTTTGAATATGACCATGGTGATGATGGACCCTGGATTTTTATAAGATCTTATCAAGGAAAATGGTTCTTGATGAGTAAAGACCATGAGGTGTAAAGAGGACTTTAGCTGAAAGCTCCATGCGCTCTAAGCTTGTTTTACATGACACATGACATGTTTTAACTCATCATATCAGTCTCTATTTATGGAAAGACTGAACTGAGAGATATAAGGTGACCATATTAGCCTGTGTGCTGTGACGTGTGCAGTGGAAAACTGAGGTTTTATGTTTATTGCTTTACTTTATCTTTCAAACTAAATTCTCTTAGAAAAGGTGAGTCTAATGTCACAAAATGCTGCAATCAGCAGACAGTCAGCAGCTTGGACACACTTCTCATTCAATGTTTTTTCTTTACTTGTTTTTTAAGAGATGGTTCAGATTATGCCAACAGAGTGAAGCTGTCATCGCAGCAAAAGGAGGATACTCTGAAAAATCTAAAATATCAAACAGCAAAAAAAAACAACAAAACAAAACAACAACAAAAAAAAAAACGTTTGCACACTTGTAGGTCAACAAGTCAGTAGGAGAAGACCACCGGTTGACAACAAAAAGCAAAAAGACTCTGCAGTTGCAATCAAAGATTTAATAACAATGATGTTATTAAATCTTTGATCGGAAGTGCAGAGGACAGTGTGAGAGTCTTTTGTGTTTTAAGAATCTAGAACTTATTTTGCCTTTTTTTCACAATTTTTTGCTGACTACATAATTATACATAATGCTAAGATTATCATGACCTGGATGACTGAGAACCTTCACAGACATGTACATAATTCTGTTGTATAAATCTACAATGTAGAAAAATAATAAAAAAATAAAGAAAAAGAAGAGGATGTGTCCATGCCCTTGACTGGTACTGCACATAATTTTGTTGGAACATCTCAGGAGTTTTAAATGATTTACCAGGTTTGTTTAGCACTACTGACCCCTGCTGGAGAAAATGGTAACAAGAAACGCAGACCTGTTAAAATAAATCAATACCAAATGAAAACAACTATTTTTTTTCTCACTTTGTTATGATGTTAAATGGTTTTCTTGTGTCTGTGTTTAACCTCTGAGTCAGGATCTGACTTATTTATTCTGACTGACTCATTCTTAATGCTACTTTCCCCTGTAACTTTATACCACAGAAATAACAGCTGTATTGAGATGATTCATATCTGTGCTGAGTGTTTGTTGCATAGTTTTTCCCTGTTGGAGTGAGAGTCTAATGTAGTGTAGAATTTAAAGCTCTTTACTTGTTTATACTCTTGCTTCTTCCTACATCTGAGATTTTATTTCATTTTATTTTATGTTCCAGCCGGTTCACTAAGGTCCTCCACCATTTTTCCTTTGAAATGTTCCTGTGTTCCTTAAACCTACAGACGAGAGTGCCACTAAACTGTGGAACACACTGATTCTGAATATTTATGGCAAGCTGTATTTTAAAAGGGAAAATAAAGACCCATCTTCTTAATCTGGCTTTTAATTTGGAACAATGCTACAGCTTTAGTTTGAAGTTATAATCAACGCTTTCAGATTATTTTATTGTATTTTATTCTATTGACTTATTTATTGATCCTTAACATTTTATTTTTGTAATTTTATTCATTGTTGATTATATGTTTTTGGACTGTGTTTTTTTCGGTTTTGCTATATGAGGCGCTTTGGGCTGCAATAAAAATGAATTTACATCCATGTTGAGGGGAGTTGTCCTCATGAGCTCCCTGAGACTCATCTCATTAATCCTGACAAAAGGTTTTGCATTTTGTTTCTGAATCTGTTGTTTTAATTAAGTCTGGCTGAATTGGTTTATAGTTTATTTTCATCTCCTTTCCTCTAATCTCATCAAAAGGGGCTCAAAGCCGTTTAACTACCAACTGCCTGAACTTTTGTTTTTTTACAAAAAACTTTTTAAGAAAAACTTTGCATCTGTCTGCTTTTTAAAAATAACACATTTAATTTGGTGACAAGACTTTGAAAAAGATTGTTCACTTCTGTTTATTTCTTCAATATCTGAGAGCACATTTAACCATGTACAGGTTATGATAGCTCATCTTACAGATGGTCATCACACACGTCACAAGGCAAGTTACTGTCGTAGGTCCTCAGACAGATTCCCTGATATATATAAACTATATGAGCAGGCACTCTTAAACTTTTGCAAGGCACCTCAGACTGCCAACAGTTGTGTCATGTGTCATCTTATAGGTCAGTTTGTTGGCACCAAGGCAAACATGTAATATGTGCAAAAGTCCTCAGCAGCAGAAGACAAAGAAGCTCCCCAGAAAATTAAAGCAAGCAAAACAGCAACAAGTCGCTACATATTTCCACCATTTATGAATGCATAAGAATCCATAAAAATATTTTTTTTCAATACACAATAAAAATGTGGTGTGTAACTTTTTTCTTCTTGTAGATAGAAGTGCGGCACACCACACAAAAAGTCATCTGTGACAGCACATGAGAACACAAGCAAAAAAGACCACAGAGAATACAACAACAAAGGGGGTTAAGAGCTTGATGTCTGCTCTTACAGAGCTTTACGTTGACTAATTTCACTCCAGTGTTTATTCAGACACACACAGACGATAACTTTATCAGTTGGGTCCCAGAAAAATAGTGAGAGTTTAATAAAAAAAAAAAAAAAAAACTGGAAATGGCACAAAAAGAGAAATCTCCTCTGCGCAGCAGGTCCACTTCTGTACTTTTTGCATTGCTGACATGTTGTGTTTGTGGTGCTACGAGCAGCATTTTAAACGTCAAATTAAACATCACTGTCACATTGTGATCTTCTCTGCCATCACTACAATCTCATAAAGTTTCAGCCCCGTTTGTTCTGGATAAACGGCACCCTCTGCTTGTTGTGGGGATTAAAGCAATCCAGCAGACTTCCCTCCACTGCAAAATACAGTGTGAAGACTACAAGACCCCATTTACACCTGGTATTAAAATGTCATCTGTATCTGGATGCATTATCTGGATAAAGACAAATGGATGTTAATGTAATGTGTAAATGCATTGTGATCAGAATGTGACTGGATCTGCCTGACCACATCTGGATGTAGCCTGACTCGCACTGTGTTTGGGTGGTATAAACCAATCCGGTGGATGACCTCTGAACATAAATGATCCTGCAGAGACCTGCAACCGCACCTCTACCGGTCACTTTAAGCTCTGTTGCCTTTTAAATTATGTCAAGCAGCACAAGCTGTCCTGGTTATTCCTTCATTGTGTGTTGTACTGATGTCAGAGTGTTTTCTTTACACTTTACTTTGATGATTAGAGAGGCTGCTTTCAGTCATTTTAAATGTTTCCATGCGTGCAGTAAACGCTGTGAGACATTTAAGCAGCAAAACTATAGACTGTGAAGGAAACTCTCCAGAGGAAACAGAATTAAATAATTAATGAAGTTGCACTGCTGTGTCACGTACATAAATGTGCACACAGCTTCTCTATCTTTTAGGGAGATGCCCCCATTAACCACCGCAACCTATCTGCTATTAATCACTAAGTTAAGTTTTATGATCCGGTCCGCCCAATCTGCAGGTTAACAGCAGTGCACGTAATACAATCCGTATACAACAGAAAATTGATGTAGATATTTGTTTTTAGCTAATATAACAAACAGGTCGTTCAAATTTAGACAGCGTGCAGGAGAAGCCTGAAAGACACGCCTCTAACTACTGATTATACAACTATTTTGTGAAATGAAAGCACCAAAAGTTGCATTATTCAGCAAAACTGTGAAGGAAATGAAAGCAATATGTTTGAGAAATGGATGATAAACAGTAAGAAATAACTCTGTGTGAGAGAAGCATACATGCTGGTGCTGCAACACACCTGTACAAACTGCCACAATATTTTTATACAAAGAAAGGTATAACTTAATGTATTACAGTTGCCAAATTTATAAGAGGGAACAAATAATTAAGATGCTGTAGACCGTGCTTCACAAAGATTATAAAGATTCCCTTTACTCAACAACCCACAAAACTCTATTTTTAAGGGAGTCTAGAGCTGATCTGCTGCCACCTCAAATTCTTCACGTGCAGGTTTCACTCTGGAGGACAGAAATCCCATCTCGATGAGAATAACCACAACACATTAAGAACACCAGGTGTAAAAGGAGTTCAAGACTTCACTCATGATGGCTTAATTTATGGTGATTACACTAAAACCTGAATAATTAGTCTTGTCGTGATTTTTTTTTATGTTAAAATGCTTCTGCACCTTTAAGACTGACAAACATCTCTTGAGGTGTGATAAGGTTTGGCATAGATTGATTTTAACATATCATAAAATCGAGTGAAAGAGAAAGTGACGCAGTAAGAGGAAAGGGAAGGAGGGCACATGGTGACGAGGAAAGGAAGCGAGGAAGGGAAGGTCAGTGTGTAGAAAGCCTTATCAGAGGTTCTGCTGGAGGAAGTGCAGCAGCGTAATCTCATAATGTTCTCCAGACTCTGGACATCGGATGCTGTGTCGCTCGTTGGGATAAACCTGGAAAGACAGAAAACTACGTTAAATCATCACGGAATTAACTGGAATCTTACTTACTACTTTTTTGCACGCAGTATAAATGTGTTATTTTTGCCCATTCTATTTCAAATGTCCCTGCATACTGGGGTGCCTGAACAGTGTTGGAATTACACAAATTGGGTCTGATTGGAAAGCTGAGACTCTTGTGGATTGTGAGATGACGTTAGTTCCCATAGTCTCCATCTCATTGTAGTGAGACCATTTTTTGAGACTTTCCTAAAGCCTAGGAAGCCTCATGAAACTCCACAACCACAAACTAGAGAGGATTCAGAGGATGTATGGGTTTCTTACGTATATTGACAATAATGGAACAGAAGTGCTCGCCATTTACTCTCCAAAAAATGCAACTTGATACCAAATCACAGCATGACTTTTTTAAATGTTCCTCAAGGTCTCGCTGTCTTAATGTGGTATTTTGAAGGGATTTTTGACCATTTTTATAAATCTTAAGTGGTCAATTTTTGTTACATTTTTGTTTGCACTAAATCTGTGCAATTAATGGTATCAACCTAAAAACTGCTGCGACAACTTACGAGACTGATGCTACATTGGAGACCCTGATGAAGGCCAGAAAAGTTCAGACCTCAAAGCTTTCAAAATGCACAATGTCAAAAGTAAACAAAAAAACAAGGAGGAAAAACGATGCATGAGATAACAGACGCCATATTTTGACATCAATTTCGACGCAGAGTATATTTAATTATATGAAAGTATGTATTATTTTAGGCGTCTATTGGTGCTGCCATTGTTGTATGACGTCAGACAACAGCCCCTTAATGAAGTCAGGATAGCTGGACAAGTAGGAACTCCAACTTTGAGTGGCTTTGGCACCACCCATTGAAGCCAAAAATAATATAGACTATCATAATAAAACCTTTTCTGCATATAAATTGATGTCTTAATATGTCGTCAATGTTATTAAGTGCTATCAAATAAAATGTATAATGGTGTCTATTAACCTCATGTTTCGTTTTCTCCCCCTTTGTGTCGTGCATGCAAGGAGGAAGTACTTCTGAAGGTTCACTTGTGTGTACACCTGCCAAAGAAACTTTTTAATTTGTCAGGATCAGCCATGTTTTTTGTTTACTTTCGGTATCAGGCAACTGGAACGCTTGAGATTGGAAGTTGGAAATGCCCACTGGGAAATTCCGACCTCCGATGTTGTCTTGAATGCAGCAATGATTGAACAATGGCTGAATGAATGGCTGTCACATACTTCTAATTCTCACCTTTTACTTTTCATACATTTTATTTAAGTGTTGTTTGTGATATTTTGTGTAATATAACGCTGATGGTCTCACGATAAAGTCGTTCTTTATCATATAAATGTTGTTGGAGATTTGACCTCTTCAGACTTGTTTCAGTTTATAAAAAATAATCACAGTCTACACTAAAGTCAGTATATAGAGTAAATCCACCTACCTGCAGGCTGTACGGCTTCCCGGCCCGGATGAGTTGAGACACCAGGAAGTTGGTGTGGAAAAAGTGCACATTCTCATCTAGAAACCCGTGCAGGATCAGCAATCTGTTGGGCCTGTATTTAACAGAAATACAGAGTTATTAGTTTCTACACAGTTTCTTATATAAACATGTAGGATTAATGTAACTGATGCTACAAAACACAGCAAAGAAGAATCAAAATCAAAGTGCACACTTAAACCTACAAACTTCTATCTAGATAAAACAGGTACATAACATGAGGTGTCTGTGTCTGTGTCTCTCACAGTTATGTGGTGCACATAGTAACAGATTTTAAGTATGAATACTAAAGAGAAACAATACAAGGGCTCTCACTCATTGGGGAGTTTGTCGACATGCAGGGCGACAGAGCACGCCTCATATCCCTTCTGATTTTTCTCAGGTGTGTCCAAATATCGCTCTGTGTAGCCTGTGTCATACGCCATCCACAAAGTCACTGGAGCTCCAGCGATCGCAACCTGAAAAGCAAATGGAAGCAGTTTTTACCTCTTCTGCTAAAAACTGATTTGGAAATTCAGCTGACGGTCTGAGTTTAGAGTCTAGTGTTTCATATTACCAGATTTATTTAGATTGTAAAAGTAAATAAGAATTACACAAAATAATCTGACAACTGTAATGGATAGCAACACTTAAAAATAAATGCAAAAACAAACAAAAAACAAAACAAAACAAAACACCAAAGCTCACAAAAAAAGACAACAATGCCAGATTATTAAAAAACAAAACAAAACACTAGAATACGGTTGAAATGGTAACTAAAGTGAATAAAGCAAGCAAAACAGCAACATGTAACAGAGTGAGCGTTAGTGGTTTTGACCTTGAAGATGTCTGGTTTGTGGATGAGGCCCATGAGGGACAGGAAGCCTCCGTACGACCAGCCGTGAATGGCGACACGACTCAGGTCCACAAACTTGTACTTGTCAGCTACATAATGCAAACCCTCCACCTGGTCTTCAATCTCCACCTGACCCTGATTGGAGGAGAATAATGAGGTAAACTCAGCTGGCACGACCATCATTTCACTGTCAGTTTAAATACAATTACTTATTCAAGTTTACAAAAGTTTACAAAGTCCTAAATTAAACCAACATGGCAATAAAAGACCACATTTCACCAGTAAATGAATTCTCTTCTTCTATAAAGAGACATATCTTTATACCGTGTGTCCCTTTCATTGTCATTTCCTGAGGCAGACAGATAATTCATAATTTACCATTTTGTCTTTCACTGCTCCTTCAAACTTGAGTCCACGCTGACAGGAGCCCCGCCCATCGATGACCAGCACAACGTAGCCCAGAGACGCCAGTGTGCTCAGCCGCAGGTACTTCACACCTTTATAAGAGTTATTCACCAACTGGACCTGGAAGGACAGAAAATGTGTTTACGAATGTCATTTGTCAAAACATTTGACAAAACTGTCAGTTACTTTGACATCATCAGAGTTTGATGACTGCTGCAGTTGTGTCCTGCTCAAGTGTCCTGAAGTTGCATGACATGAATCTAATGGAACAGCGGAACAGATCAAACCTGTGGACCGCCGTAGACAAAGATGACGGTGGGATGCTTCCTGCCGGGTACCAGGTTGCTTGGTTTGTACAACATGCCGTACAGCTCAAAGCCCGACTTCCCTGTGAAGCTAAAGATCTCTGGAGGAGTGTAGTCCAATGGGAAACCTGGACAAAAACCAGCAAGCACACACTAAACAATACAACAAATGATATACTACTGTAATAACATTTAGAAGGAATGTAATTTTTAAAAGTCTCAAGTAATTCATCTCAGTTTAAATCACTGTATCATATGTCATCATTTAACAATAACTGAAGAAAGAGACAAACTGTTAAAGCAGTTTATTTTCAGTACCAGAAGACTCCATCATGCTCGCCCAGAACTGAGGCTCTTTGTGCAGCGGGTCGCTGTCAGAGCCGACCAGCTTGTAGATGTGAACACAGGGTGCTGTGGTCAAACTGCTGTAATGGCTGATGAACATGTCAAAGGTCTGCATGGAAGAAAAGACAAGACAAGATATAGTCAAACAGTATACCCAACTATTTATTTATCTGCTGAAATCTCTAAAAGACAACAAATACCAATATGGTTTTCTTTTGTAGTTAAATTATTACTCATGGGGCTTTTAAAACTGTTGCTCCAGAACAGAAGAATGTAAACGTGTGTGTTGGCATACCTGGCTCACAGAGCAGCTGTGGGAGAAGCCAGGTTTGGTGAGTCGGACGATTTCACCTGGCGACTCGTAGCTCACGACGTAGAGGTGATGCTCCAGAGGAGAGTCTTTGGTTCCCTGGAAGTAAACCAGCTTTGACGCCTCGTCACCCAAATCTGAGGACTGGACGAACGCTGCACAGACGCCACAGAGCAAGAAAAACTGTTGGTATGTTTTGTTAGGACACAAAGAAGTAGTGCATAGGTTCACACAATGGTCTATTAGTGCTGCTCTGGATAGTAACATGTCAGCAAACTTGAACAGATGTGTGGGCTGTACCTTTGCTCCGTGATTGGCCAGCACCTCCCACTCCCCGCTGGTTACTGTCACCTCCTCTTTGTACGACACTTGAAATCATCTGGTGAGAGAGGAGAGAAGATAAGTGAATAAACTGATAGACCATTTCACCTAAACACAAGGCAACACTTAATACTCTTATACAACCAGTAATGTGAGGGGGTCCCGCTTCTGTGGCTCTGCCTGAAGTTTTTTCCATTTTTTTCCCCATTAAACTTTTTTTTTTTTTGGGTGGGTGGGGGGGGTGGGGTGTGTGTGTGTGTGTGTGGGGTGGAGGGGGTGGGGGAAGTCCTTTCTCTTAAGAGGGTCTACAGGACATGGGGTGTTGCACACTGTATAGATTGTAAAGCTCCCAGAGGCAAATTGTGATTTGTGATTTTGGGATATACAAATAAAATTTGATTTATTGATTTATTGTCATTCAAGTTTCTTTTGAAAATTCACTATTTACTTGCTTTTTATTGATTTTACTGTTTGTTTTATTGATTTTATTTTTGTTTTTCTTGATTTTAATATTTTATTGATTTCACTGTGCTCCATTATCTCTATGTAAAGAGCTTTGTAACTTGTTTTGAAAAGCACTATATAAATAAAGGTATTTTTATTATTGTTATTATTATTATTCTCTGAGGATATTTTGTCCTGAACTATGAATTTGTGAAACCAGTCTGTGCTTGTTGACAGTGTTACCTTCAGAGTGTGTGTATCCTTTGGCCCAGTTGTAGCTGCCCCGCTGTAACACTGTTGTGATCTTGTACAGGTGGCAGAAACCTGTTTTTGATTCATTTACTGCTATGAAGGAGATCTCATCATCACTGGTTTGGGTTAATGGATGGAAGATGTCATGGACCTGAGAGACAAACAGACGATCATGAGGTTTTTTTGTTTCTGTTCCACTGAACGCTGCACTAAACATCATCTCATCTTATTAACATGAGTCATAAAGTGAGACTGCAACAGACAGATGTGGTATCGGGCCTCACATTGATCCAGACGTCGGTGGTCTCCTGGTAGATGATGAAGGGATGGATGGAGTCTCCGAGGGCCTCCAGGCTCTTTTGCCTGCTGGCCTCGTCCTCATGTGCAGGGATGAAGAGCGCTGGAGGCAGCAGGACCAGCTGGAGGCGCTGCTGCCGTCGTTCCATCAGGACCGCCCACGCGCTGTCACACAGAAAGAGGAAGCGCTATGACGAATGTGAGCATGTGCAGTGCACTGACTCTATACCTGCGTTTCGTTCTGCAGCCCTTGCTACGACGTAACAGCATACGTCCAACAGAGGCCACCTAGAGAGCACAGGGTCGGGGACGAGCAGAGGATTGTGATGAAACACACTCACCTTTGCTCACTTTGAGCCCAAACCATCAAGGATCGACCACCAGTTGTAGCTGAACACTATACCTTTTTACAAATCATCAGAAATACCTGCAGACTCATTTCGTGAGGTGAAAGCGTCTTTTGCACTTGGTAATGAGCTGCATCGGTTTCTGATTTAGAATGTCTGTTTGCATCATGATTATCAGAACTATTATTACTGCAGCTTTATAATATCTTGCAAAACAGCATTTTTTCCATGTGTGAAATATTGATTAATATGCACTATCCCTGGCAAATAAATAAACAAATAAATAAATATTTTTCACACCAAATGCATGACAGCAATGCATTGTGGGTGATATACACCTCAGAGTGACCATCGTTGTTGACTTGCTCCCTCAGCCCTCTGAGCGTCGATCTCACTAAGTTCACTTCAGTTTTTCAGACAAATGGGACAACGCTCATGATGGCGGCGGGGATTCCCCAAAGGCCATGTGCTGAGGGGAAGTGAGCGAGGGCATATTGAACAACTAATCAAACATATACTCTGAATTTTGGAGCTTTTGGAGTTTTGGTAAAGTTTAAAAGGTGGTTTTAAAACCAAAGGGTGTTGTGTTTTTTTTAAACCTTTCAGAGAAATACAACTTACTATCGTCCGTCTTTTGTCCATCCGGCTCTGGTGATATATTCAGCATTAGGGAACAGGCTGGTGAAGGGAACTGGCAAAACTTTTTCCTGTGTGCTGACAATCTGAAGGAGAAAAAACAAGTTCACATTTGAACATCTCTGTGAAGAACTTTCAGGTAAACTTTAGTTTTATGGCGCTGAATAAGTGCTCACTTTGCCGAGATTGTCTGTCTTGATTTCTGCTATTTTGAGAGTGATATCAGGATTCTTGCTGCCTGGAAACAAACAAAAATGAGTTACGTACCAAAACATATACACACATGAAATCTTTTTGAAGAAGTCTGGATAAACACTGTGAGCTGTTATAAATATCCTGCTGCACTGACTGAGCTACACAACAAACATGTACAGTTTAAAAGGATCCATGTGGAGTTTTTGACCTCTAGCCAGCAACATCTAAAGCTGTTTTCTTGTAAGTGGGTGCTTGTTTTATTTGCACAAAGGTAATGTGTTGGGGCTAACGTGCCAAGACACCAAAGCACCAGCAAAGGCAGGGAAGAAGGAGAGGAGACTGCTGGCTAGTAAACACGGATTTAAGCTTTGCAAATATTATCTGAGGAAGAAAACGCATTGAACACCTTTGTTAGACCTCAAGGACTGCAGGAAAATCTGATTTGTTTCTCAAATCACATCTTTAAGACAAACTATCTACACTGTTATTTGCAAGTGATCAGATGGGATTTGTGTGTCTGGACAACTCCAATTTATTTGCGAGGATTGCTGCGGTAAAGATGTAGGCATCACTAACTACGTACACTGATGGCACAGCTTTCCAACACGGAAGCATGAGCATCTTGTCCTCAAAGCAATCACACTGTCAAGAACTTCTACATTGCTGAGTTTGTCTGACGCAGCGCAGGAGTTCTGCACCACGAAATGACAGCAAGATTGTTTGGACGCCGAGATGATCAATCAATCAGATGTCAAACCTGCTTCATATGTGGCTTAGATCTCATTTTTTGCTGTTCAGATTTTCAAATAAGAATCTAAATATACCATAAAAAACAAATTTGGGTTAGCAGTCTGAACAAGGTCAAAGTGTTTCTGGTGAGTAACGCTGAATCTAAATATAATTTTTGTTTGATTAAAAACCCCACAGTTCAACTTTAACTCAACTTGGCTGCTGCAAAGTGCTTTTTTTAATCACTCAAAAAGTGTTTTGTGTGTGTGTGTGTGTGTGTGTGTGTGTGTGAGTGTGTGTGTGTGTGTGTACCTGCACGTGGGTATCTGTAAACATCAGTTTTTGCGCTCCTCCAAAGCCGGAGATGGAACATGAATGATCTCGACCTCGGACTCGTCCACCTCCTCATACAGAATCTGCAGAGTTTTACCACCATCTGATTCTGAGCCAGAGAGAGAGCAAGAGAGAGAGACCAGTAAAACCAGTCAGACAGACAACATTTACAAGAAACCACTGCAAGCAGGTGGGAACACTAAACCACTAAACCATCTGAGGTTTAACTGTTACTCTTTTAATCATCTTGTTGCATCCTCTTCTTCTGCTACGTTTAATGGCCCCTGAGTGGAGAAATGGCGCCACTTATTGGTTTATCTCAAGGCGTTTGACTTCTAATATTTGCACAATGGTAGTGGATGGAAATGCACATTACTTTGCATTTTCTTTTGCAGATTTTCTGTAAATTTGTTTAGAATTTGCACTATATGGTGGTCACTTTGATCGCTGTTTAAATTTAATTAATTAATATTATTTAATCTACTTATTATTTAATCTGTTATTATTATATAACCTGTTTTAAATTATTGGTACCTCTCATTGTCAGTTATTTTTTATATTTTAGTAATAGCATTTGTATATTTAAGTTATAATTTATGTCATATCTGCCCTGTGCAATTTTGTTTATAAAGCCAAAAAGGCAAACAGAGATGTAATAGGCTTATATAATAGTAGTGGCATAAATTTAACATAGAAAGATAATTAAATTGTTATCGCAATTATTTGTATGACAATTAATCATCACTAAAATGTCATGATCATGACAGCCCTAATAACAATTTATGTCTCTATTACTCACTCACCCTCATGAGCAGCAGGTGACCACCAGTATCCAGTGAAGCGGTCAAACTCCTCCTGTGTGACAAAAGTGGCCACACCAGCGGATTTGGGGTCCTCCTTTGGGTTATCAATACCTGAAAGTAATATAGAGAAAAATAAAAACACTAATAAAAAAGTCCAAGTAGCAGGTAAGAACATGTGACCACGTCAGTCCTGACCTTTATGGCAGAAGGTGAGCCTCCTCTCTTCACCCGTCTCAATGCTGGTCACCCAAATGTCATTGTTGCTGATGAAGCCGATAAAGTTGGAGTCCCCGGGGCAGATCTTGGGTCCATGCGTGTGCCTGAACTCTGAGTCTTAATCTCTACAGGCTTTCCAGGAGAAGTCTGAACAAACAGAGAGATAAAGTGGAGAAAATCTGAAGTCACAGCTGCTGCAGTTCCACACTTTGTCATCAACAATAAGTGAAAACACAAAACACATGAAGATCAATTTATTTTCTATTCTGAGTCGGACCAAGAGGGGATTTTTGAGACCAATATTGATGTTTCAAAAAGCCTGATAACTGATCAGGCCAGTATTTGTTTTCAACATACAGTAACACAGCTGTTAAGTAAAAACTTAGTGATTTTTAATTTTTAATTTTTATTTATTTAGTTTTTAACACCCTCCATACATGTCATGCACTGCTGACTTATGACAAGCAGACAATGCTTAAATTTATTTTTTATTTTTAATTTTTTTTTCACTTTCATAATGCGAATTCCTTGATAACTCCTGATTAACGGCATTCAGAGTGGAGTGTGAAGGAAGAATTTCATTGTACAGGGAAACTTGTGCATAGAACAATAAACTTTGACTTTAATGGATGAGTTTCACAGGATAACAACAATCTTTTTGATAAAGATACCTTATTTAATTCGTTATCAAAGAATTAAGAAGAGGGCTGAAATGATCAGTGAAAAAAAAAACAAAAAAAAAAACATTTACCAGAAACAATTTTGATAATAAATTAATTGTACAAGTAATTTTTAAAGCAAAAAATACCAAAAAGTGCTGGTTCCAGTTTTTATAATGTGAGGATTTTTATATGATCCTAAACTAAATATTTCTGTGTTTTGGACTGTTGGTCAGACAGATCTAGACGTCTCATCTCCATCAACCTAACATACAACAATTTTATTAAATTTTCATGTAATGTATTTCAGACAATCGTCACTTTTTATATCCTTAAGACACTTTATTTTGCTGTTTTTGCAGACTGTTGAAAACCCAAAATCTATTCTAAAAGCAGGTATTTTATGGTAGGACCTTATTTTTTTTCACAGTAAAAACTTCCACCATCACAACACTCTTTTCTGATTCACTGTGATCAACAGACGCATCCAGCACACACAACATCATTAACTAACCTGTGATGGCGTGGTTACCACTGACACACATGTTGACTGGCTGTTTTTACAGTGTTTGCATTCACCCAAAAGGGAGTTGTGGTCATGGGACGTGACTTATGGCTACTCTCATCCATAGCAATCATATAATGACACAGTGCTTAAATACAGCCCATAATTGCATGATAGTCCACAGCTTTGTTTGAGGTGTGTCTTTAGTCACATTCGATAGTTCACTTATTCAGAATCCTCAACTATCCAAATATTTTGCATCTACAAACCCCTTAATAATAAATAGGGGAGAAATAAAGATAAATAAAAATAATAAGAAATAAAATAATAGAAAATAAAATGAAATTAAATCAAATACATTTCCAAATCAGCGGTACACACACAAAACACAGCCAGTCTGCAGTGTAGAAACATAAATCCCAAACTTTGAATTCATCCATGCACTATGTGAAAGTCCTTTTTTAAGTAAATCAATGCAGAGGTGATAAGCATGTGCGGGAATTTACTTTTTTCTTTGACATGGAATAGTCAGGGGCTTTGTCCCCCTACAAAACAAAAGAGACCAAGCAAGTGGTGTGCATGTTGCCTTCTAATCATCTCAGAAAAGCAGAGTACAGCCAGTTTTTAAAGGTTTAAATGTAGCTATTCATATTTTTTACAGAAGAACTCAATAAAGGCATATAAGAGAATGTAAAAAGCCAGAAACCTTCCCCTCTGGCCAAAAAGTTGTTAAGGGTTTTGGCTTTTTCAGCCAACTTATCAACCCCTGCAGGTCTGTAACAGTCACTGGCAATGAAAGTCTTACTTAACTGTCCTTTTACTCACAATGAAGGTGTTGTTTGCACCATCACGGCAGTAGTACAGGCTGCTGTTGGCCTGGAACAGGATGAGGCCACTGGGACGGTGGTAATCATAGGAGGTGATGCCAGACACCCCCAAACGTTTCCTCTCCCGCAGCAGCTCCTCCTCTCGCGAGAAGCCCCCGTGGTGAGGGCTGGCCTGAGGTCAGGGGTGACAGGAGGACACACAACGTGACAATGCTGGTCGAGCGAGGTCAATGTCAAAGAGAGTTTGTTCAGGGCATGGAAAACAAACACATGGTAAGAAAACATTAACATACTAAATTAAAGAGAGAGTCACCATGTATCAATAAACAGAGCCTCTTCTGTCGCCTCAGCAGGAACAAATTCTCTGTTGTTGCTGAAGTGTAACAGAGTAATGAGCATCAGTCCCATGGTCTGCATGGTCTGGTTTTCTTGTGGCCTAAGCAGTCCAGGTTATTTTGGTTTAAATGGATTGTACAGATTATTTGAAGTGGGGTTGTATAAGATCCTTATTGATAGTTAATGTATCATGTTATGCCCCCAGTTTTGGAGAAGTAGAGAGGAGTACCAGCACTGAAACTAAGCACTGAACTGGTGTGGACAGCATCAGCAACAAACTGTATTTTAGCCATTTAAAGGCCCACCTAAAAATATGAATATCAGTTTAAGTGTGCACTAGAATATTTTCACACTTTACCTTGTCGTCAGACAGACTTACCTACAAAAACCACTGATATATGAGCCAGATATCTCTCTCTCCAAGTCCATGGGTGAAGTCAAAAGTTTTACTTCACCAAACACGGGAGTTGCTGGTCTACTGCTGCCTACATCTGCAAGTTTGTTTGTGCTATTGTGTGATATTGGTGTTTTGAAAGTATAGTTCGGATTCACTGAAGTCACACAATAACACAAACAAACTAACAGATTGAGGCAGCAGCAGACCAACAACTCCCATATCCTGCAAGGTAAAATTACTGATTTTGCCTATGGAGTTTGCTTGGTTTGGCGAGAGCGACATTTGGCTTATAAAATGGCAGCTTCCCATCGGAAAAAAGCTGTCAGACAAAGTTAAGTGAAGAAAATAAGAAAGAAAATATTCTAAATATAGCGTACACTTGAATCTTTTTTAGGTAGACCATTTTTAAGAGACTAAAATATCTTTTGTTGCTGAATCTGTCCACAGCAGTACATTTCTTGGCTTCCATGCTGGTGCATGGAAGCTCAGAAACTGGGGGTGGGTTGAACACCATCTGCTATAGTTAATACACTGACTATACATAAGTAGCTCATACAACCCTACTTCAAAAAAATCCAAACTATCCTATGAGAGGGAGATTTACCAGAGCAGTTTTATGAAATTAATCCTTCACCATCTTCTTCTTAACAAGTAAATAGTCTTTTAAAAGTCTGGTTCGGATAGGCTCAACAATATTAAATTGTCAGAGAGAGAGAGGAGGAAGAGGGCTAAAAATTCTCCTCACCTGAAAGTGATCCAGCATCTGTTTCCATGACAAAACCAACAGAGCATCTTTGCGGATCTTCTTGGGAATGTCTGAGTAGAGTAATGAATTTTCCCTGCTGGCATAAGGCATTCCTGTAAGAACAGAGAGCACAGATCAAGTCAATCAAACCTGTCCCGTTTTCCTGAGAAATATGATTAATGCTCAGCTGCATGTACAGTGCCAACAAGCTCAGCCTGCTTTGTATTCTGGTCTATCTTCTGCTGCACTGCATAGGAAAACTGGTTTCGCTTTCTCCTCTTCCTGTATGATGGCTTGAACACTGGTGCAAAATGGCAGCTTTAGAAAAAAGCCTTTAAAAAAAAAAAGCTTTTTCCACCACCAAAACCACACAGTTACTTCACATGTTTTTAGAAAACTGAAACATTTTCTGCTATCGTATGCTACAGTTTTCTATCAGTGCAGTCCAGTGGAACAAAAATACTCCAGTTAGGGCTGCACAATTAATGGAATATCACCCAAATCACAGAAGCTACTTTTTTTTTGATAAAAGGGAAAATAATTATAATTATAAAATATTATAAAATAAATATTGTAAAATTATAATTAAGTACTGAAGAGCTGCAAAGATGGATTGGCCAACAAATCTTGTTCTCCAGATTTAAGAAAACAAGTGTTTTGGTACAGACCCCAACAAATGTCACGTCACCATGATTGTGATTTTGTTTATTTCAGTGGAAATGAAAATTGTGATGCAAGAATGATCATTCCCACTAATTGTGAATCATCTTGTAATCATAATCTGTCATAATCTGTCAAAATACGCACAATGTTTTTTTCACCATAGGGTGCAGCTCTAATTCCAGTATAGTCATTTTAAAAGTGGGAAGTACTGTAAGAAAGGCTGTTTTAGGTGGCTAAACTACATTTTGCTGCTGACACTGTCCACAGCAGGTCATTGCTCAGCTTCCTAGATTGGTACTCCTGCTGCCTTTCTAAAAAGGGGGCGTAGCTGACCACCATCTTCTGTAGGTAATACACTGACTGTAGGAAAGTACGTCATATGACCCCACTTCAAAAAACCCAAACTATTCCTTTAAGGGAGTATTTAGAGCAGGCAACAATTGTTGCCATCCTGGGATGACTGTTTGTATAGTCAACAACTGAGCTACCATGGGTACAGGTCTTACAGACTCTGTGGTGCACATTACACCACTTAACACAGCTCTGAAATGATATCACACACTAAAACAAGCTGCTTGAGACACGGCAGCAAAGAACAGCAACCATTTTGCAGAAATTCTCCGCACTACAGCTGAACAGAAAAAAGCAGAAAGACAGCCACAAAGCAAAATGGTGTTTATGGTTTAGTTTCATGTTTTCTCCAGCACACACTGACTAGATCCACTGCAGCCCTTTGGATATCAAATGAGCTTGAAAACAGTTGCAGGCTGGCAACTGTGACTCACCAGCTGTATCCACAGATTATTCACAGAGCCATGCTACCGTTCAAAGTGACTGAATCTGCAGGCCAACAAGTCAGTGTCTGCTAAAAGCACCTTATATGAGCCGGGTTTTATTCATTTTTTGACATTTATTGTAAGAAAATTACATTATTTGGCACTCATCATGTTTTAACTTCAGACCCTGTTTGAAAATGAGTAAATTACAACTGTGACAGCTCACCCAGGTAGTAGATTCGGTGTGAGTGCGGACTGGCCTCGTCCTTCTGGATGAACTGGAAGTCGTGTGGTGCCTTGCTGATAACCACACCGGTGTTCTTGCGGCTGTTGTGGATGATGTTCCGGAGGCCATCCCATGTATGCTTCTCCACCTGGAACTGGGTGGGATTCACATCCTCCATCTCCACCACCTCCGTGCTGTCCGAGAGCTCGTCCACTCCCATCATACCTGCCAGTGCCTCTCTGACGCTGTGGACCGAGACGCAGACTGATCAGCTCAGACACGTCTACAGTAAATCACAATGGGAAAGTAACAGCCAAATATGGGTATATATTTAAATGAGGTTGGTTTAATTTATGTTATGACAAAAAATGATCAATTGATCTTCTAATGATTTCATCTAGATGTCAAACAAAGCAGGAAGGCAATGGCAGTCTGTCAGTCAATCAGTTCTGCCACTTGAGACTGGATGGACTTTCTTATTCTCTAACTCTTCATTTAGCATCATCAACAGGTCAAAGTTTTAAATTGTGTAACAATTTGGTTTATGAACACATATGTAGACAACTAATGATAACTAATGTCTGTCATCCTCAGCTTTACTTTCTGCTGATTTGCTAATGTCAGCAGGCAAACATGCTAAACTAGGATGGTGAAAATGATAGTAATTACCTGCTACTCATCAGCATGTTAGCATGCTAACTTTAGCATTGAGCTCAAAGCAATGCTGTGCCCAAGTACAGCCTCACAACATGAATTTCTGAACTTATTTCTAACGGTGGACATGTATTTGATTTTGTCCATATGCCAGCACAAACCTACTTTATATAATGTTGGATATTTTAATCTACAGCAATGCATCATATTCTAGAAGATAATTAATATTTGAGAATTAAGGTATGTTATTTTAGAGAAAATGTGTATATCAAAATATTTATTGTATATTGTGACATGGCCTAAAAATACTGAAATATCAATTATAGGGCATAATAACAAGCCCTGTCTGAAAGTATGAATGAGTAGATATGAGTTAGATTAAAGTAGTAGAAAGGAGTATGAATGGTTGAAAAAGTGGGACAGAGATGTTGGATGCAAAATATATTACAAGCTGTTGGCATGAATTTTTATGAAGAGGAGCTGAAAGAGTATGAATAATAGCTGGCATTATATAAAATAAGATAAAAAATAAACAAACAGGACAGAAAAATATTAGAACTAGAGTCAAACAAACAGAAGACATTAATAAAACCTCTTTAAAAAAAGATTTTAGTTAGCATACAAACTACCATGTTTCAATAATACATCTATAAAAATGTCAAGAAACAGATTTTGACCTTCAGACCACGTTCTAACATATAAAATCCATATTTTTTGTGTCATACACTATGAAAAAAAATTCATTTAATCCAAATGAACGAAAATTAGAACCAAATAAATGCTTCAGACAGCTGTGAGGGGAAAAAATGTCCCATACCTTTCCTGGCCGTCTTCTGTTTTGTCTTCAATTTTCAGCCTCTTTACTCTGTGCATTAACCGTTCACCAACCCTGCACCAGACCTGACACCCTGTGGGAAACCAGGTAGACACATGAAAAGCGAACAGATTTGTTTAACAAACTCCAGAGTGTTTACATGGCAGCACCTGGTCTAACTGACAATCAAATCATTTAAACAACAGAACTTAATCTGTGAAAACCCTAAACTAAGCTCACACACTAACAACAGTTAAAACTGTTACTGAGGTGACGGCCCCATTCAGGGCAGGCGTCTCTGCGCTGCTTCATCAAGGAGCTCCTTCTCTTCAGCCTACAAGCCGCCACACTTCCAGCTGTGTGTCTCTGATATGGAGTCTCACTCAGTGTGTCAGCTGCATGACGCTGCGGACACTTCAACGCCTGTGTCATAACTGTGGCAAATGTTACACAGTTACTCCACATTTTACTGTAGCCTGCATGCTGTGGGCTGCTCTGCTGCCTGGGGCCTAAATGAAGTGCAAATTCTACAGAAGTTCATTCCCAGAAAACACTGCAGCAGCTCCCTTCACCAATTCACTTATCTGACCTGTCACAGGAACAAATATCACTCTGCTGGAAATTTCAGTTGATGAGAGTGGAATACGATGCAGGCAAACGTGACTAAAACTGGGTCTGGAAGTATTTTTATAACATTCATTCATTCATTCACCCTATATACAACCACACGTTACCCATGTGACTGCAGTTCCAGGTCACATGAACTCCTACTGCTGATGAAGGCGGTGTCATGGTGTTAAAGGCTCCAGATAAATCTGTAAAGCTGACTTTAAGTTTGATTTTTTTTTGGTCAAATGTCTGAAACATGTTTACCACAGATTTTTACTAAATATAAATCTGGCTCTCATTTAATTATAACCACACTTTTCCTTGGTCTGTCCATTCTGATGTCCTTTATTTTATTCTGCCTCACTGTAGTCTGATTCTATTTCTTGATACAGTCTATATATATTTTGAATGTGTTTAAATGCTGTATGAAAGCACTTTGCCACATACAAACTTGTACGGTTGCCAAAAGTATTGAAGTATCAATACTATTTTACTACATTACAATATCTGTTAATTATAGTATCGTAATTACCGACGCTATTAAAAAAACAACATCTAAGTGCTCATTCAAGGTCTCAGTTCAGTTCAGGATTTACTGTCCTGCCTGAAATCTGACTTGAAGCAAAACCAGACAGTGTTCTGTAAGATGTATTGAGTACCACTGAGTATCATTTCTTATTAGAGCTGCAACAATTAATCGATTATTAAATGAATCGCCAACTATTAATTTTTGAGGTTTGAGTAATTTTGTAAGAAAAAAAAGTAAAAATGATCTGATTCCAGTTTCTTAAATGTGAATATTTTTCTGGTTTCTTTACTCCTCTATGGCAGTAAAACTGAATGTTTTGGGTTGTGGGCAAAAACAAGACATTTGAGGACGTCACCTTGGACTTTGAGGAACACTGATCAACATTTTACAGACAAAGAACTATAATATTCATTGAGAAAATAATTATTACTATCGGGCCTATTTTTTATTGCTAGTATTAAATCTCTACATTGTGGGCATCTCTATGCATATCTTTGCCTTGAAATGAACATAGCTGTTTATAAGTTGTTACCATACCATACCACACAGTTTGTCCCTACAACTGTGGTACTGTGCCTACTTTTCTGTTCCCATTTATTCTATCTACAGACTCAAAGTGTACATTTGACTGGTTCTGGTCCAAAGTTATTGTTACTTGGTGTCCTATTGATGTGTGACTATAACTTTCATGGACAAGCCTTAATATGGGATATTTTATCATCAAACGTGACACCCCACATACATAAAAATCTCTGACGTCATTCTCTTAGACTGTATGTATTGTAGGAGCAGTTTTGCAGCGTCCACAATGTTGTGTCACAGACAGCTGAAGCAGTTTTAGTTTCTTTTTGACACATGAGCTCATGGAGCTCAGAAGGTCCACACACTAACAGACAGCTTCAAACACTAACAGACAACACTGACTGACTGTGTCCAGCCCATTAAATCTGATAAACCTTTAAATCCATCTTTCTGTACTGTGCGCTGCTTGGCACTAGCTGGTTAGCCGCCCATTAAGCAGGAACTGGCTACTCGTTAGCTAACGTACCAAAACAGTGCTTTTTACACAGAAACACACCAAAACAGTGGACGGTCATTCATTTTTAACTCACACTTTCTGCCAGAAAACCTTGAAAGATTTTCTTCCTCTGTCGAAGGAAACGCCTGTGTTGAAAACAGCGGCCAGGTTCTGAATAAATTACAGAAGTCAACTACTTTCCAGGTAGCTTAATGCTAATAAGGTAACGACGCGGAAATGGCTCGTGGAATCAAACGGTCGCGTCTAGAGGGGAACCCCAGACCCGCGATTGATCTCGCGTGAGTTGATCATTTAACCCAAACCCTGATCTTTCCCCAACCTTAACCAAGTATTTTTTTTGGCCTAAGCCTAAGCAGATCTTAACCACGACATTGCCACATTATAAAATATAATTAGTTTGTACCATGTACACTATGGAGACATAAAGTCTCGCGAGAATTTGAAAAATATAGGGTTCCGATCTAGACAGGACCGAATCGAGCGTTCCAAAGATTACAACCTTTGACCCGGTTATGATCCGTCAACTTCTGCAGCACGCGAACATATTTGCAGCAACATCTTTTTTTCTTTTCACCTTGTCCTTTTGTTACCAGCCGTAATATCTCTCCTGCAATTCTGTGGAAGAAACCACATTAATAATAAAATTCAGACATCTCTGGACTTTTTTTTTTTTTAATTTCTTGAAAAGAATATGAACACTTGTGATTTCAATTTGTTCAAACCTTAGAAAAAGATCCTATGACTTCTCTCTTTGCTTTAAACTTTAAACTTACATCGAGAATGAGACTAGATATTATTGTAGATATTAGATAGTATTTATAATTGTGTCTTTCTGGTTTTAAAGGCAGGATTACAAAATGGTGTAATTTCTGAACTTCGCAGAGAGTTCTCTCATATTATTTGCAATATCCAACTTAATCATTATAACCACATTAATGATGATGATCAACAATCTCATGTGTTCATTTTTTGTGAATGCAGCAATAGTTATCCTGACAATATTGTTTTTAATCAAAAAATATTGTGATATTTGGTTTTGTCCCTTTCACCCAGATCTTCCTGCAACTGGTGATTATTTTCATTACAGTTAATATTAGTGTGACAACTATTTTCTTTTAATCGTTTGCAATGAAATATTAAACAAATAGTAAAAAAAAAAAGTCCAATCACCGTCATTGAGTGTCCACTGTGACACCTGTGTCTTGTTTCATCTGACCAACAGTCCAGAACTCAACAAAATTTATTTTACTATATTAAACATAGAAAAACAGCATATCTTCACATTGTAAATGTTGAACTATTGATTTTGTTTTGTTGAATGTTTTTCAAAAAAAAAAAGAAAAAAAAAAAAAAGCAGATTATTTTTCTATCAATCTGCTAATGGATTAATTACCTAATTGTTTCAGATCTACTATACAGGTCTTCCACCGAAACATCTGAAACTAGAACATCTAGCACATTCCTCCGCCAAGGTGTTTTGTTTCTACAGTGATGTTTGAGGCAACTGTTGTTTTTCTTGTTTGTTTTTTCAGAGCACCCCATCCACTACAGTTACAACAGTTTTGCACATGTGACAAATGCAGCTCCTGTTGTCATAGACAAGTAAAAAATAATGAGTGTATCTGCCCTGTGCTTTGGACCTGCTCCAAAATGTAATGTGTTCTTCTTTGGCCCATGCTACACCTGTCAATCGAGTTTTTCATTAAAATTAGGAATGTAGTTCTTCCGTAAATCCTCCTGACTGACAGACAAAAGCAGCACAGAAAACATAACCTTGTTGGAGGTAACAAATACATCCACAACCAAATACAAACATCTTGGACAAGCACTGTATCCTTAAAACATTTATTTTTGTAATAATTTGTCCTTTTTTTTCTTTTTGCGTAAGTGCAAAAAATGCACCCAAAAGAGCCACCTGAGGGAAGTCTACATCTTTAAATAAAAAAACAAGCAAAGTGTACATTTATAGTACAAAATTCTCTTTTTAAAAAATTGCACAGTTTGTGTATAATATATATATATTCATAATCTCCATTTTAAACAAACTTTAAAGGCTCAGAAAGTAAACAAAATTCACCAAATGAAAAATAAAAACACTTTTTTCCCTAGAATTTAAAGCTGAGGAAACTTGAGACCCTGTTTTCATTTGTGTCCACCATAAATATACATATTTATATGCAAGTCTCTTTACATATAGTCTCTGTGCTAGTGTTTGACCAGACAATCAAAATTATTGCAAAGTAGTTTAGTTCTACTATAAAACATGGGGTAGGGGGGTGGGGGATAAAAGCTTCTTTCTGCTGAATGTTCCTTAAGTTATGCAAAAAAAACCTGGGTTTCTTTACACCCCATTTGAATTGACTGGAATCCCTGCTTTCACAAAGGTTTCTGCTTCACAAACTGTGTGCATTTAACATTCCCACAGAACAATCCAGAACTCCAGTTTTGCTTTTTAGCGAGAACACACATTTCCCTGACTTCCTTTTTTTTTTTTTTTTGTTTTTGAACTTTACACAGCGGCCCTGCCCAGAGGTGGCAGTCAGCGTCGATACGGGTGGAAGCCCTGTACGTTGTGGTTCTGCCCTCTGCCGAACGCACTGGCTGCGGGCTGGGGGGCAGCGGCGGGCTGTGCTGTCGGGGCACCGTACGAGGCTGTTGGCTGGCTGGGGTCTGCGAAGCTGTGGCCGAAGGCGGTCAGGTCCTGCCCGTACCCTAAGGAGGGTGAGAGAGAAGGGAGAGCAGGACAGAGATGAGAGGATTTTAATATTCGAGTCACCAGATGGTGATCAGGGACAAGCCTTACTGCTTTAAAAGTAAAATGGTTTAATATTTTCACAGTTTTAAGGCTGAGGAAAAATCCACCCCTTACCTTTACTAGTTTTGGTTAAATGTTTATTTTACTGTAGCTGTTGAAAGTATTAGTACCTCACATCAAAATGTTTATCATCATTACGGTGCCTTCTTGTTCCAATTTGACCATTTTGTCCTAGGATCTTAATAACTGTAAGTGGGATATACGATATGATATTATGATGACACTTAGGTCACGATACAATATTATTGCAATTTTTTACAAATTGCGATATGCCAAGTATTGCAATAACATTTCTCATTTCTTTTTTTTTTTTAAGTTTATTCCATAGTACAGCTGAAGTGGAGACAGGAAAGGGGGCAGAAAGAGAGAGGGGATGACACGCAGCAAAGGGCCGAAGGTGGGAGTCGAACCAGCGGCCGCTGCAGAGGACCAACAGCCTCCATACATGGGCCGGACGCTCTACCCACTGAGCTAAACGTCTGCCCAACACTTCTCACTTCTATCATTTTTATTGCAGCAAAATGGGATTGTCAAGCAGGCAGACTGACCCACAGACATATGATATGAAGATGCTGTATTGACCGCTTACTGGATGTTCACATTACTGGCGACACGGCTTCAAAACATAGCCAGCTACATTGTCACCAAGCACTGAGAAAAGTTGAGGCCAACTTTAATTAGTAATGTGTCACGCCCAGGTGTCGTACATCAGTTTCTGGCTTCATGTCGCCAGCTTTCATTGACAATGATATGTAGCCTGATGCTGTGTGGCCGGTAGTTTGAACATACCATTAGGCCCATTGCTGCAATACATCAATGTCACCGCCATATTGGTCTGGTCAAGACTGGCCTGTGAACAAATACACGTACACAGGGCAGCTATGGTTTTTATGAATAAAAAGAACTATAACGATTACATTTCTCAACTACATTTGAATGACTCGTGTTGTATGCAAGGGTCTAACATCTACATGGAGTAGGAAAAAAAGTTTTTCTTTTTTCTAACTTACTTGATGTAGATCATGAATCCTTGAATTAAAAAAAAGTACTAACTGAAATCGATTGAGAAAGATGTTGTAGTGGTTTTTATCCAGAAAAAACAATTTGTCGGCAAAACTGACAAACAATCCAAAGGCCAATGCTGTGTCTACGTACATGTATGTCTATGCTCTACCCAACTAATACCACTGATTGTGACCTCTCCTGACCTCCCCTGTACTGAAAAGGAAATTGTTTTTATAACACTAGTACCAAAAAGTTTATTTGTATTTGCAATATTGATAATTTATAAAGTAAAAGAGCGATACATAGTGTCCGTGTATCAATACCATATTGCCACGCAAAATACAGCGATACTAAGCTGTATTGATTTTCTCTCCAACTGTTTATACCTTGCCTTTAACACCCATAAATTTTCTTCCTGTTAACTGGTCGATTAGAGGCTAACATTTTCTCGGAAATCTGGTGGAAATGAAGTCAGTTTCATTAGTCATCACTGGACGGGGGCAGGACAGGAAAACAACAGCCAGTGGGAACTGGGGATCTTCCTAACAGGTCAGTTTAGTTATATACACATCTGTAGTTTAAATATCAATAAACTATTTTATTTATTTTTAATATAATGTTAGACATTCTGTTGTCTTTTTTATTTTTATTTATTCTCTCCCATCCGCTCAGGTGGCTGGTTGCAGCCATGGGACCAGTGCATGATGTGAGTGAACTGTAGATTTACGGGAACGGGATGAAACAGTAGTCATTCTTCCGGGACTTGGATGAGATGGGAATTTTTCTTTCACTATGTCATGGGAGTGGAATGGGACATGAGTGAAAATCCACTCCTGTCACGCTCTACAATAGATTAGATAAGTTTAATAGGATGCTTTTTTTTTTTATTTTGTACTTGCAATGTACGTTGCTTAAGAATTTTAAGGTTTCATGGTGGATTTTTCCTCCACATTCAAATAATGAATTCCTTCATTGAGCCCTTCAGTGTTGAGAATAATTGTATAACAATGTTTAGAGACAAAAATGACAATGTATGGTGAATTTAATTTATCATTTAAATGGGCTTCATTAAGAAAAACAGTCTCCAGATTCTCTTGATGATCAGTGCAACACACACAGTGTTTTTCTATTCAGGCAGTGGATGGCACCATCTCCCTGCAAACAGACGAGGGAACCAAAGTAACATCCAGGGAAGGAAACTAATCTGCCTGAAACAAAACATGGCTGCTGCAACCCAAAATTCAGCAGCCACTGTCCAAGCCAAAGGGCCTTTACGGTTGAAATAACTGAGTGGTCTGCTAAACGGCTGGTAGAATATGAAAACCATTTGCAGCTAAATCTTTCCAGAATCTTGCTGGTGACTGGTTATTTTCCTGCCGTGTTAACATCCAGTTAATTTCCACATGTCACCAGTAAGTGCTGGAGTAGGGATTGTTAAAATAACTGGAATGGAAAGACAAGAGATAGAAAGACAGAAAGAAAGAAAAAAAAAGGGTGAAGTCAGAAGTACAAAATATTTCTTTTGTGGGGCTCCATGAACAGAACAAAAATAATAAATCTGAAGAACAGGGAGCTGTCCAAACAGGACCGCCTGACAGAAGAATCAGAGAGAAATTGGGAAATTTACTGGCATGGTGTCCTTAAATCTTCTTTCCTTTCTCACCCCTTTAGCTATAATGCAGAGACAGTACATGGGGAAAAAACAACGGGTGAATGGGCTGCTGATGCATAGAGACAACTGAACCATGAACAAATCTTCTGACAATTAGATCATCCTTTTATAATCAGCAAAGCAATGCGGACAGAGAGAGTGGACAAAAAGGAGGACATGGTTAGTCTTGGTATAGTAAAGCCACAGCCGCTGAGGGGGATGACACGCTTAGAGCTCCGAATGTCAAATTTCAATGTAAATTTCTTTCAAATCCTCTCAGCTGTGAGACTGTCGGTTGGTGGCCGTCTTTACTATACAAGAGTACACACAGTAATTTGTATGTACATGCAAAATGTACATGCAAAATACGAAACAAAGCAAAAGAAAAGGGGAAAAGAACCAGGTTGCAGCTCTATAAACACTACAGTACTGAACAAATGCTACGTTTTGTGGTTGGAGAAGACGATGCTGGCACCTACCTGCACTATATCCTCCCTGCTCATCCTGACCATAACTGTGAGAAGGACGCGTTGGTCCGTAGGCAGAGGGGTCCTGAGGGTAGTTACCCAAGCCTATCAGGGAGATGAGGAGACCAGGTTGACTGAACCCAGATACTGCTGGCCGACTACGTTACATAGTTCCCCCCTTACTGAGCTAACAGAGCTGTACATTTATACTCAGTTACTGCGTCTGCACTATGCTTGGAGAGGCATCACTGCTCAGCTTCATCTGGAAGTCAAAACAAAATGGAGTGTGAGTGTGTGAGCTATCTGCTAGCACGCCTGACTTTTTAATCATGCCAGCCTGGTCTCATGAAATTTTGTGAAATGTGCAAAATATGCTGCCAAGATGTGAGAAATATGTTCTCCTACTAATATTAGGAGGAAGAAGCGACAAGAAACAGGAACTACAACAATCGTACCAGTGGTTTTGCATGTTGTAGCCCATAAAATACAACTTTTATATACGTCACATTGTTGCCAAACACTTTCCAAAGAAGGCCATACGTTTCATACATTGATTGCACTCATGTTTCTATTTGTTTTAGCTTAATGTGACAAACACCTTGAAATTGACTTAAAACTTGATTGATCTTTCTGTCACGATTTGTTATTGTTTTTGTGTGGTAAGCATCGATTATTTTCAAAACATTAAGTGTGACCCTGGTTCTTGGGAAGTGCTAAGAGAACTGTTCCTACTGGGTCATTCAAGGACATTTCAACATCACTGAGTTGCCTAAGAGCCTTCCTATCAGCTGTGATGTTGAAAACAATTAAATCAATAAATTCAACATGGACATGACTCAGTTTCTTGTATTAAAATAACTTGTTCTTCAGAAATCGATTCTCAAGTGGTCACATTGTTCTTGAATGGACTAAGAAGTGTCGACAAAAAAGTTAACAAAACAAGCGTACTGTCACAGGCTTATCTAATTTACTCTCCCTCGCATTCATTTAAGACCAGGAAAAAGCATCTTACAGAGGGTAAACAACGTAAACTTAAATGTACAAACCTTTAGTGTGGTTGGCAAAAATTGAGAGGTGCGGAACGAGAGTGATGATATAAAAATGCCATTACTTGTTTGTTTTTAAAAAGAGCTTAAGACAGCAGTTACTATTAAAATATGGCAAAGCTTGAATATCCCCCAAAACGGCTGTCGACTTCTAAACCTCTTCTAAAAGTCTTTTCTGGAATCCATTTAAACTATACTGTTATTTCCACTTGCCCTATGTCTGTCTCTATTGTATCTTACCTATTTAACCAATGTTTAGACTGATGAAAAAATGTCTTTGTAGTGTTTTTGGTTAAGTCAGGCATTTGCTTCTTAGGGTCTGTGGTTGTTTCTTTGGCTAGACTTGACTTTGTAGCTTGTAACTGTTAATGAATAATACATACACTTTTTAAAAATCTAGATGTGTTAGTAAACGCATTTTTAATACCTGCTTAGTGCCTGGGGCCTTATTTTTAGCTTACCATGGTGTCCTGTTTCACATGTCTTCAATATGTCTTATATGGCTGTGCTTGTGTTTTGTGAACTGTTTTGTGAATCAACAGGAAGGTGGGAATCATTAAAAATACATGGTATGCATTAGAAAATGATTGGCATTAAATAAACATGAAAAACCACTGAGTTGACCTTTACACTAACCAAATTATCTTAATTCCCAACAGTAACTCCAGATAAGCCAAACTTAACTTAAACTGAAACCAAACTAGCTTTGTTTGTCTAACCTCAGCCATTTGCTATACAGGTAAAAATGTCCAGTTCCTGCTATTGTCACATAAACTTCCATAGTAGAGGTGTGTGATCTGTGTCCACAACACCACCATCATCAGCGTTTCTGATTTTCTGCTCATTTCACAAAAACACTGAGACTGTGTTGTTACTACTGACTTCGATTACTGGATTAAGTGCCTGAACAGGAGCGGACACTAAATGCAAAAAGCTGGATGGAAGATAAGCACAAGCAGGAAACACTGAACAAGATGAGCACCTGTCATGACTGACAGCTATCACATGACTGAATTTAAATGTAGATCCAGCAGTGTGAAGCAGCTGTAAGCCAAGTCAGAAGAAAAATACCAGCCAGCCAAAAAAAAAAAACTGAATGTAGCTTCTGAATGAACATCTGACTCTTATCTGTGTGCTTATGTGACTGAATGGGTGAGTGTTGAATGAAGACCGAGCTTGTTTCTTTTCCATGGATGCTGGTTAGTTTTCACAGCATCTCCGTCTTGATTTTGGCTCAGAGCTGAAAATCTCCAGCCTCCATTTGAATTTCAGTGGTGAAGCTACCCCCTAAATCTTCTAAATCACAGAAATTAATAAAGCACATCATTTTCCAGATTGACACTAGAGCGGCTTGATGAAATATCTTATTTTCAAGTCCCTACACAACAGAAATCCGGCCAAACACAGTCCAAAGGTAATGTTAGACTAGACACAGTCCATCTCAAAGACCACAAAGACACCCACCAGAAGCCTACAGACACATTGTTGAAAAACTCTAACTACTATCTGCATGTATTTTCAAGGCAGAGGGGCAAAGTTCACATTTTGCAGACAAACATGCAAAGCTTCGGAGTGATAAAACTGATGGACATGTTGAAATTTTCTGATAGGTAGCTTGGCAGGTTGGACATGCCTAATTCCAGAAATAAGGTTTCATGGGTATAATACTGTCATGCTGGTGCTCTTCTATGGCGATCGTGCCAAGACCAGGAAAAGAAGCCAGCACAGTCATCAACAGGGAGGAAGAGGAGGGGTGTAGAAGGGAGCAATTAAAAGGTAGGAATATTTGAACCAAGTCAAATGTCTGGTACAGTTGGTCAGGAGAAGGTTGCACTCCCTCAAAAATCAAAATAAAATAAAAATGCAAAACAAAAACAAAAACAAAAAAAAAAAACATTGCAAGGCAGGATGATCTAATTCAAACCTACCAAGACCTACCAAATCCACAGCCCAGCTGGAAAAACTTGACAGAAATGACTGCTGAAGACTCCTGGATATGGTGAAACTTCAGCAGCATCTTCACGGCAGAGCCAGGGGGGTTCATGTATGCAAGAAGCATGTATGCATGTGTAGCTGTTGAAGCTAAATGGTACCAAGAGCAAGCTCCTGCTTGTCTAAGGGTTGTAGATATGCACTTAAATGAGCTGTAGTTGCATCCAATAAAATATCCAGGGAGATGGGCAGGGCCGAGGGGTGAATAAAAAAACTAAATGGGAGAGAAAAAGGGCAGCAAACTGCTTAATGCACAATGCTTTTCTTACCATACTGGCTATAAGGAAAGTCAGGCTGCCCAGTGGGAGCTTTGCTCAAGTCCTGAGTTGGTGTAGTGGCGGGGGCAAAGCCCAGAGGTGCAGTTCCTGGAGTGGTGGGTGGAGGAGGAACCTGTGGAGCATACTGGTCTGCTTGGGGTGTGCCGAAACTGTAACCTGTGGAGAGGAATACAGTGTTAATTTTGTCAGTGGAAACTGACAGCAATTGTTTGAGCGACATAGACGGAAAACTGTTGACAACAAAATCTCTGTTTATTATCCTCTAATGAATGAGACAAAATATTAGGTTTTGCTCGGGCAGACAAAACAAGTTAGATCACAGTAATTAGACATGTCAAGTGTGTGCCTCATGTTCATCGGTGACCTGTCAGGTGGAAAAAAAAGAAAAGAAAGAGAAGAGGTGACCTGTAGACACTTTTCTCTTGTATTTAAATAGAAAGTAAGAGTGAGTGTATCATTCCCAATGACGACGGAGGGCCTTGCAGAGGATTCTCAACCCATTTGAAAAGACACATGAAAACACACTGTTCTGCAGTATCTACCAAGATAAATATCAGTTATGCAAGTTGACAATATTTGATAACATGTATGTTAATTCCCTTTTAAGACTAAATCTAAATTTAATGTTTGTATAGCTCAAAGTTCTGTTGAAATTAAAGCTAAATTATAAGTTCCATTGAAAAAAAAAAAAAAGTAAAATGCAACTTTAACAAACTACAATTTTCAGTGAGACTAAAAGTAAATTTAAAATTCTTGTCAAAATTAACACTGGAGTAAGATAATGTCCATGACTTTCCCCTAGAGATCAAGTATTTTACCACAGACGGTTTACTACATATGAGTACAAAGGCCTTAGACCAGATGTCCCTGGTCAAGACCCAGTGTTTTACCTCTGCTCCATACACATGCTGGCTTGCCTAGACTCAATTTGACTCGGCACATCAGCCCAGCACAGCAGGGATTTGCATTTCCATTACAACAGGGCTACTCGCTTGAAGGTGTGTTTCATGACTGAGGATGAGCAGATTAGCTCGAGTTGCGCAGCTATAAAATGGTGAATAAACACTGAACTTCTTTACACATTCTTCACAATAAAAGCCCTGTGTTATTGTGTTACTCAAAGGCTTTTATTATGAAACCACAAAACAAGGACATTTTTGGTTTTCATCAGCATTAACTTAACACCACATTCTATACAACTCATAGCGAGCATGACCGTAAAATACAGCAGCTACCTGAACGTGAAGGCAGCGTCACTAGAGAGAAACTAAACTTCAAACCACAGAATAGCTTCTAAAGAGCTGAGAGCTGAACACACAGTCACATAAACTTTTAGAAACATCTTTCTCTCTGCTCTCCTGCACACACATCAGCTGAGTATGACAACACAAAGCAGGGTCACCATGGGTCGGTTGCAGTCACCGAGTTGTCACAGCAGCCCACTTGGAAGCGGGTCGGGCTCACTTTGGCCCTACTGCAGAGCAGATCCATCTCGGGTGCAACTCCGCGCATCTCAGCGCAATAAAAGTGGTAATGGAAATGCAAATTAGTGCAACACAGTTTGACTTGGCGCAGCAAAAAGTGCTAGCAGAAAAGCCCCATTAGTTTACCCGAGTAACTTAAAATAGACCTTGACTTCAGTTGCATTTTGAATGTAAAAATACACCCATCTAGTTAACCACAACATACCATCATATCAAAAAATACTACTAGTCAAGGTATTTATGCATTTCTCTACCACATTTCTCCTCATTTTAGGCTGTAAGAATATAATTTGTATGTCTACATGTCTTCTAAATTTGAGCTGCCAGATCAAATTGTGACCACTCTGCCAACACACTTGTAACTGATCATTTTGGGCTTCTTTCCCAGTGGTTCTTTTAATATTTTGCTAACTGCCAACAGGTTTAATAGGTGGAAGGTAATAATCTCCCCACAGTCTTTTTAGCAACATTTCATGTAATGCTGGATATCTATGAGTCACACTGTCCATTTCTGATAAGGTGGAGGTTCCTCCCTGACCACAGCAGCAGCAAAGCTGCCTGCAAAACCTGACATAGATTCAATTGACACATTTTGTACATTTTAGTTTTAAAAAAAAGATGCCTTGAGGCGATAAGAGCTAAAATAATTCAGAAATTGTTTTCAGCGTTAAACTGTTAAATACTCTATATCAGCCGATATGCAATATATGATAACTTCAGGTATCAGAATCAGTATATGGAAGGAAAAATGGTTTTGGAAAATCCCTAAAAATAAAAATAAAAACAACAACAACAACCCTTTGGCAAAAAAATATAACTTAGACACATCTGACTGTCTGTGAACTTTGTCAAAAATTAATACCAGTTACTAGAGACTCCTCACCTCCCCCTAATTCGCAGTGTTACCTGCATACGTACATTACCTATGAGCAGTTTGAAGTGAGGTCATGACAACACCAAAGTGTGATGAATGAGTGTGTAAGTGTTACTGACCAAACTGAGGTGCTGTGCTGTAGCCCTGCTGAGGGTAGCCCTGAGGTGCAGCGAAGCCGCCCGCCGGGGTCGTGACCAGGAATGCGTTGAAAGGTGACGGAGGTTGTGTGGGGGTTCCACGACCTGCTGACAACGGAGGTCCATACCCGCCTGCTCCAACACAGAACAGATCTATTTTATAGAAATGTTTTGACATGAATGTATGCACGTTTTATATAAATGAACAGGAATTAAATCAAGTACAATGGCAATAATATTAATTATTAATTGATTCCAACTTATTTATGCTGTTTTATGAAACATCATTGAGGTGAAACCCTCATTTATGGTGACATTGAGTCAATTAAGAGAACAAAGAAAAGGAAAAACAACAATAAGATATGCTCAGAGAGAAAAGGAATTACCACAATAATGAATAAAAAGTAAATTAAAACTTTTAGATAAATGAAATGTAAAATAAAATATAGCTGTGTATAAAGCCTGGTCGCACTTTATTTCACAGCACAGTAATATGACATAACAAGCCGTACTTAAAACCAGAAGTAATATGTTCTTTATTAGACAGTATTAGACCCTTATTAGACTCTATTAGAGGGTACGTAGGGACACATTACAACAGAGCTGTACTGTAAACTGAAGAGTACCGTTAGACTCCTGTTAGACATTTTAGTTGACAATACGGTTCTGTTCTAATATGTCCCTAATTATCCTCTAATTAAGCCTAATAAGCGTCTAGTAAAGGGTCAAATACTGTCTACTAAAGAACATATTATATATAAGTTGATACAAAATACAGCTTGTTGTGTATTGTTAGTGCACTACATGATAAAGTGCAGACAAAATCCCTAAAATTTTGCGATGAAAGCAGATAGTTTGATAAACAATCTAAATCTAAATTAAAACATGTCATGTAAAACATTTACAAGTGAAGGTTGGGAGGTTTAGATCAAATTTTAGTTTTGGGTTTTAAGGAGGTGATGTATTTTGTTCCAGGAATCAGGTGCACTAAAATTAAGAGCAGTTTCCGGTTCAGATCAAAATCCGAATTGCATCTCTCTCTCTGAACTGCATCAATTTGAATCTGTCATCGTCTTACTGAATAGCTGAATAACAGACATAAATTATAAATAAATGGCTTTGCAGGACACAATCTGCAGCTGAATGAAACTCAAGTATGTTCTGAGTGAGCACAGGGCCGACACTGCAGTGAGCGTTGCAGGTTGACCTGGAGGTGGTGATATGAAACTGAGCCTGACCAATAGCAGAGGGAGGCTGGAATCTATTCAAGGCTGCCATCTGTCTCAAGCAGCAAATTATCAGCAGCCTCAGCCATTATGAATCAGTGATAACACGTGCTGTTAACTGTCATCAGCTTATTGGCCACACAGAGAGCGAGCCCATTTCTGTGACACAAGCGCTTCAAGATAAGCACATGATCACATGGCAAAGACACAAAATCTATCTGGAATTTGATCAATTCCACAGTTATGCAACATACAGAAAGACAACTAATTCACTAAAATGGAAAGAAAAGATATTTTCTGTGTGTTGTCAAGTGGAGGTCGAACACCTACCTATGGGTTGGCCGGTAGTCGACACCCACACTCCTTCAGGAAGAGAGAGAGAAAAAAAAAAACTTAAAATTTTAGGCAACACTATTATCCTCAGTGTAAAATGTTCACAGAATCCAGTTTAACATCCAACTGGCAGAGCAGGCAGTGACCTACATGCACAAGGTTAATGTTAAAGCAGAGAGTTTAACACATTTAAACAGTTTGTACCACGTTTCCCTCTGAACAGCAAGCCTCACACGCTCAGCTCTGGGACTTGTTCCCACTCACCCTGTGGCCCGTAAGGCTGTTGCCAGCCCTGGGCAGGCTGTGTTGTCCAACCATTAGCTGCACTCAAGATGCCCCTGGGTGCCCACTGGCCAGGGCCAAGCTGGCCAGGAGCTTTGCTGTCACGAGGTTCTGCCTTCTTCACTTCCACCTGGACAAAGGGACAAGGAGGGCACATTTGGCAACACCCGTATAAGGTCCAAGAAGTCCCTCACCTAGACAGACCTGTCCTACCACTGAGTATTTAATCTCAAACATTTTGGGCCAGTTTGAAATCTTTCACTTTATGTTCATTAGAATAAGGGGCGGCTATGTTAATTAATATTACTGTGTAGCCAGGAGAGCTGTACAGCTATGTGTCTCAGGTACTAATGATCAACAAAATCATAATGCAAACACAGTAAATTATATTTTCTGAATTATATTCTCTCCAGATCACAGCTTCTTAAGATGTACCTGAGAGACATAGATCTATTTGTTTCCTTGAATGAGTTGCCCTATATATGATAAAGACATCTAATGGAAGGTCATGACTTACCTTTCTCCAGCTAACGCTTATAAAGAATCTCATTTTTATTTTATTTGGAATAAGTTTTGGGGGGGAAAATGGATGTAGAGAAATTTGTATCTCAGCTCTAACAGAATATATAACGGTAAACATGCAGATAGAACAAATAAACAGTCTTTTCAGTCAATGTAAAATTGAATCTTCATACTGTGTCAAAAGGTGAGACAAAATGTTTCAATTGAGCACAAGTGACTGATGCACTTTGACCCTGTTATAATGTCAAGTTGCTGCTGGAGGACACCATCCTTAATTTGCACTACCAAAGCCTCAAATGTTAGACAGGTGACCTCCAGTTTCTTTTTGATGGTAATTCAATTATAATAATAAAGAACACTAAATGAATGAATTTCTGCCTTATACTGTGAATTCCTTAACACTCAGACTGACTTTATCCAGCCATTACATGACTTAAAGCTGGGGTAGGCAGATTATCTTTGGCGTCATTGATCAAAAGTTCAATAATAACACTTAAGCATAATGTAACTGAAGTGGTCTGAGAGAAAACTAAATTTTAGCTCCTTCTCTTGGCACGGTTTTCAAGCTTAGGAATATCTAGCCTGTGACGAGAGACTTCGGCCAATCACATGTTAGTAAGATAGCTGATTGTTAAGGATCATTCCCCAAATGTGAGACTCGACAATCAGCCATCTTCGAGCCACCAATCCAAAGAGTTGGGAATTTGACAACCAGGGAATGAAACTCAATCGACCAGGATGTCGAGGTTGATTTTGATTTGTGCTGTTTTGTTCATTTCATTCTGGTTGTTTGCGTTTGCTGTCTCATGAATGTTTACGTTTGCTGATTTGAGTTGTGCTTGGTTTATTATTACTAATATAACAAAGGGGATAGGACTTGTATTCACTTCTTCCAATTAATTATTTATTTAATTTTGCTCAACACTTTCTGTTTTTAAGTTCACTTGTTACTTTTGTTTTTTTTCTTGTATTTGTATATTTAATTTTTTTTTTAATATGTTCAAAATTAAATCTAACCTAATTTTCCCAGAGTGACTTGATGAACCTTTACATTTGACTTTCATATACAGTTCATCAATCACTGTAATAGCTCCACATCTTGGGTCAAATATTCATTGACCCAATAACAAAACTTTCCTTCCTGTAACTAGGCAAAGCTACCAGCAGTTAACCAGAGCAAAGAAACAGGCTGAGACTAAGAGGGAGCCAACCAGAAATAGACTGAGGGGTTGAGTTATTGGGGTCACCTTGCAGGAGGAAAACGAATCACAAATTCCTCCCAGCTTTAAGGTGTTGCCACCTTCCCCAGCCTCCCCTCTTCCTTCTCTGTCGACCTAATTACATGCACATGTTTCCGGCAGTGGCCCCGCCGCCGCCGGCAGCTACCTGAGCACTTTCTCCCGTGGGCATCACAGCTACGAGTGATGGATACCATGACTTCTGTACAGTCCCCAACAGCAGAACTGGGATTTGTTCCACAGTTTGATGTGCTCCAATTTCTAATTTTGTAACTCATATCTCCCAGCCTCCCTCAAGTCCCAGCATAAGGTAATGTCAAGTCAAGAACAATGGATTAAGTCGAGCCTTGATTCCTGCTGGAAACCAGGGCAAAGTCAAGGGGGGCTCCTACCACTGGTGAGTACACAGGTTGGACTGAATCATTTAGCAAGGAAATGGGATTCAGATCATCTTTTTAAATATAATAATCACTGACATTTGAATAAAATGTCTTGTGTTGCTAGTCAATATTATAGATTAGCATAATAAAAATCCATTTTAAATCTGGTTCAGGAACTTTTTACAAAACAACCTGTCTGGTTGCTCTCTTCTGGGAAAAAAATTAATTGATTCACAAAAAAATAACATGCCGAAAAGTCTCAATTCCTTTTTAACCCTTTTAGATCACATTTCTGGTCATATTCTGCACCTATTTAACAATATATACCAAAACAATACAAAAAACATTTATTTATTTCATCAAAATCAAATCATGTTTTCTTCCTGTAAAACAAAATAAGACATGTTTACCAAGGCTTGAACCAACCGGTTTCAACCAAATAATATCATGACATCCATCTATCAATCAATTAATCTTCAACTTTTAACAGCACAGAGCTAAGATTAATCGCTTAGCTACCTAACAACAGCATGGTACATGTTGGGTTATGACACGCTCACTTCCCAAGATTCCAGTCAAATCTCTGCCAAAGTTATGTCCTGCCTGCCTATCTGGTTTCACTTGAAAAAATGTCGCAATACAGGTGTCAGATACTCTCGAAATCCCATTTCATCTGGACTTTAATTTATAGTGTGTTAACAATTAAGAGAAGAGAGGCTCTTTGGTGGTTGGGTAGTTTAAGGTGCTGACCGCAAACCACAACATCCCTGGCTCAACTCCAGTCAGGCACCTCTGTCATTCCCTATCTTTTTCTCTCCTTATTTCCTGTCATCTCTCTTCCGCTCTCAAATGAAAGCAAAAAAAAGGCCCCTAAAAATACTGCTGTGCCACCCCCTTCATCGATACAGAATGTACCGCTTCCACTATTCTAGGAAGTACAGCAACGTCACAACAATCCTTTTCAGCAAAAACGCATGGTGCTTTAAAGCTACTACAATTAACTTTCATATTGAGCTCAATATTCCAGGACCCTGTAGATAAAAGCATAATGCTTCCACCGCCACAATGACTTAAAAAATAAAATGATCTACAGAAAACTTTCCTTCTCCTTTTTAACTGACAAACGTACTACTCACTGTAACTTTGCCTGGAAAAATGTAAACACAGGATCGTTTCATCTGATTTCCAGGAGAATGGGACCGGGCATTAAGAATAACTATTTTTTCGTTGGTCTTGTTTGCTTGTGCAAGTCAAGTAGAGGCATAAGCATTAAATCGAGACTGTTTCATAACCAGTTAAAAAACCCATTGCAGTGCATTTAACGGTGTCAATAAGCGCTTAAATAAATGCCAAAATATACACTAAGGTCTTCTGAGTGTCAAGTGTCGCAGACTGGCCTTAAAATATTGAGGACGCTTAAGCAGCGACGTAAAGATCAACGACAGAAACAAGCTACATATGATGATATGATATGACTGAGTGTTTTTGACTTTGATCATTTTCTTATGCCCACAAATCATTACTGTCGGCACCGAGGGCAGAAAGGAGACAGTCTCTCCTCTGGTATCTCTGCAGAGTGGTTTAAAAGCCGCTAATTACAAAACGTCTATTGGGGAAAAGGGGGGCTGTTAATGAATGAGCGCTTTAAAAGTGCATTTAAAACCCAAGAGTGAGGAGCAATCCTAGCCAGATATGTACCAAGTAATAGTTACTTCAGTACCACAATTTTTTTAATGGTTTGTTTTACTCAGCTGAGGTGCCAGGTGGGTGGTGTTTGCCACATGCAACAGAACAATAGAAGGAATGCCAGAAGGTTAGGAGGTGTGCTTGAATATATAACACCATAGTGAATTTATTGTTTTTTCCCGGATGGACAGCTTACCTGACACTATCTTTTTGTCTTTGTGCAGTAAACCCCATCCATCTGGTGCACACACTGAGATAAAACAAACACTAAGAAGTGACATGCAAATATTATTGTGCGACTCATGTCTCATCCTAAGCAGCATTTTAGAGAGAACTGCCATTTGTTAGAGAGCTGACAGACACAGTATGGAGATTCTTCAACTGAGGTCACTGAGTTGAGCTTTTTCTTTAACTTTTCAAAAAGGAAAAAAAAGAAAACATGTTGACGTGTAAGTGACCTGCCAACAAAATATCAGAAAAACAAAAGGAAACAGAACTGATTGGACCAATCCTTTAGGTGCTTTATGTTCAGTGAAATTCTTTGAGCTTTCAAATCTTTTCTTTTGCTTATGAAAAACAAAAAATAGTGTAAGTTTAAATGTTTTAAGTCCAATTTAATGCGCTTAAGACATCCTAAAGGAGTGGTCGATTTAAACAAAGCCTTGGGCGATAATATAAACTGTCTATAACAGCATTTGTGAAGGATCATTGTGCCTTTTGAAGCTACAAGCCACACCAATCAGGTAAGTAACATGTTTAGAACAAAATATGATAACATGAGTAAATGAGTTTAGTAGCCCGTTCATTTTAATATTTTAACTTCATGCTATATGATGCTACAGTTGCTAATGGGAAAGCATTGCAAAATTAGCTCTTAATAAAACAGCATCACAGAATAATTTTGACTCCATCGCCCAAGCCTCTGTTTGATCTTAAGGGTAAAATAAAACTACAACTACACACTTTTTTGCCCATGATGTCGTGAAAATGCATGTTGACAGCCTGGTCCACTGATTGTTCGGCCTCGAAAGTAATAAATCCAAAACCTAGCCAACGACCAAGAGTGAATCAAGGTAGCAGGGGGTTGTGACAACACAAGATGAAGAACAGTATTGGGCTTCAGCAGAGTGAGGATCCGTCAAGACTGAGCAAGAGGCTCCTGGGGTTCGGATGATGTCGCAGACTTGCAGAACAACACAAATCCAAGACTAAAGCCTGGGGGATTGAAGGAAACTTTTCTCTTTACTGTGCAGTGAAAAATGTTGTGAAGATGACAACACAGGACTGCTTAACCGCTAAACATGAAGACTGATGAGTGCAGCGTTTGATTTAATGTGAAATGTCACATAAAAACAGGTCAATCAAGTCAAGCTTCCACCCTCTAACACTGATAAATGCCAATTGAACCGATACTACAGTTTGTTACTTCATGCCGTTTCATCCAAACCCCACCTTGATCTGTCCCTTGGTATATTGCTGTGGAGCACACACTCGCAGCAGCCATTGTTAATGCATCACAAAAATATGGAGAAACACAAACTGTAGAATGCCTAAAGCTTTCTCCAAGCTTGCCCAAATTCAGTATTTTACTTTTGAGTCAGCCAGGATAAGCCTAAATGGACTATTAAAACATTGGTCACAACGGTAACACAAAGATATAGGCCAGAACTGGTTTCCCAAAGTGGCGAGTTGCTGATTTTGATCAAGAGTTTTCATGGGGATAAACAAAGTTCATCAACAGGAATGATGCAAAGTCGAATAACTTTTTGCTCCGACGTATTGGCCACACCAACCGCTCAGTAAAGTTTCATCTGACTATCTGGAACAGAACTTCTTAGAGCGCTAACAGGCCGCAGCTTGCTGCAGTGATCTACTTTCAATTTGATTAACTTTCCGCTGTGGCAGAATTGGGTTGTGTGCACAACTCTACTTGGGGACCTAACCTGAATCCAATTAAACGTCCTGCGAGAAAACTGAGATTTTTGAGACCTCTAGTACCATGCCAACCGTTCCCAAGCCTCATGATCTATTGCTATTAATAACATCTGTCAATGACCCGCCCTTAATCTAAATTTAAGACCAAGTTGACACATTAAAGAGTGGTGACATTCAAGTTGAAATTTTAAAAGACCCAATTCTTAAACAATGATAGATGACATGAAAATAAATCTTATTGTGGACAATCTCTCAGAATTTTAGATGTAGAACTGGGATAATTTATAGACCTGACATAACTATGTGATCAGTTAGATAATCTATAGAAAACTGGACAACAATCTTGATAATCAAACAATTTTTACGCAAAAATTCACTGGTTTCTGCTTTTTGGAAGGGAACATTTTCTTGTTTTTTTACTTGTTCTATGATTTTAACTGAATATCCTCAGGTTTTGAACTGTTGGTCAAACAAAACTTGACATTGAAAACATCACCATGGGCTCTGGGGAATTATAATGACAATTTTTCATTACTTGCTGACATTTTATACAGCAAACAATCAATATGTTAATTATGGAAATAACTGGTAGAGTAATCAATGATGAAAAGGCTATTTGCAGCCTTAATCATTTATTTTCTCTAAAATTATGTGATTGAAAAATGATCAGATTACAACATTTAACTCTTGTAAAGACACTAAACAGGCATTTGATTTAAAGGCGTGTGATTCTGAAGCATGTCTACCGTTGAGATAATGATGTGATATTTATCATGATGTTGTCTGTTAATATCATCCTCCAGCTAAACCTCTTAAATGTAAAAAATTACACGGTCATAACATCAGTATCAGCTTATTAAGCTTATTTTTCATCAAACACATTGATTTAAGAATGACAATTGCATTTGTTGTGTAACTAACTCAAATAAGGAACACTTTCTCTCCAATTAGAGAAATTTCATAGTTTGATGCAACTTTGTCTACACCCCATTCTGACCAAGTACAAAATTTGGATGCTTTTACATTTGGCCTGTACCTCTGTGCTACCAGTCAATGCACAGTAACCTAAAGGAGAAAAGACAAATCTTAAAAGACACCGTTAATCACATTCAAACCATTCACAAGGAGAAGGGGGACAGAAGAAAGAAAAATAGAAAGGGCTTACTTACAAAAATACTTAACTTTCTACATATGGGAAAACACATACTATGCCATTTAAGATACATGTAACAGTTACGTCTAAATCAAGATAAAGAAAACTTATTCCAATGTTGAAAGTCTAATGGTTTTAGTAAAAGAAACAGTTTATACTATTAAGGATTATGTAATGGTTGTTACTGGTACAATACGTCATGTTAAATTCCAATGACAAACTATTCTGGGTTTTTCCCAAAAGAGAATGAATGGAGTTTTTGAGCAGTTAAACATGTTGTGGGTCAGTGGCCGCTGCATCATTTCTATGTAGGACAAATGCAGATGAAACAGCTGTGACTGTAACTCAGCGGACAGACTCTGACACCAACACTGCCGGTGGCGTGGGGTCTGATTCCCAGTGAGGCCATCCGTGCTAAAAGTGTCGGCACATGTCATAAACTCATCATACATTTATGATTAACTGGGTAAACTTCTTCTGAGATTTTAAGGTCTGTCGTTTCTTCTGTCAGGAAATAGGTTAGAGAGACTTTTGAAAAGACACATAAAAAAAAAAACTTTTTAAATGATTCCATTGTTCTAGTGATAACAACGTAACAGTCCCCTTCAGCCTCTGGGCTCAAACCAGCCTCTTTGAAGGACAAATCCCCCCTTAGATACTCAAACTGCGCTCAATATGCCAGTTGCATGTTGTGATAAAGTGCTGTATTTTTGGAGCACCTACTTTCCTGCAACCTACCTTCTCTCCTTCAGTTAGTTATTTCTTTTGCCCTCAACAGCTCCTTTTAACAACCCTCCAGTTAGATGCATGAACTGCTTGCATTAAAATGTTTTAGTTGAGATGTTTTGCAGGAGAGAAAAATTTTCAGGGGACATCTTGTAGCTGTGCTGCATTCTGCTTTATTGAGACAAGCAGCATCCACTTGTGAAACTGACTTTTGTGTTCTGTTTGACGGTTTTAAAACAGCCTAATTTTTAATTTTGTATAATGTGACTTTGGTTGGTCTGCATCGGTATAACACCACATCTATTGCATGTCTGTCTGTCTGTCCTGGGGAGGGAATCTCCTCTGTGGCTCTTCCTGAGGTTTTCCATTTTTTTCCTGTTAAAAGTTTTTTTTTCAGGAAGTTTTTCTTTAATCCAGTCTAAGGACAGAGGAGGGCAAATTGTGATTTCTGAGTTTGGTCTATATAAATAAAATCTGACGTGACTTTTAATTTTGCTTATTGATACATTGTTTAAGTGCTTTTTTTTAAGCTGACCTGACAAATATTGACCCAAGATTGACTGTCTGTTGGATCTAACAAGCAATCTAAGGGTTTAGGAAGATTTTTTTCCAACATTTCAAATGATCAAAACAAGTAATCAATTAACAGAAAACATTAATCAATAATTGAAAAAAAAAAAAAAAAACTCTCAGTAGCCCTACTTCATTTTAACTGCAGTAACTATTAGGATGTGGTGTAACATCACATTTACATTTGACCACTTATCCACAGTAGTGAGAACAAAACAGACAGCAGAAAGGAGATCGAAATGTTTAGTGCATCAACAGCTAATGTCACCGTTTGTTTTAGGGTGGCTTTGTCCTTTAAAGGTTAGGTTCACATTTTTTCCAAGCCTGTCTTGGAACAATAGTCAGGTGCCCATATGAACACTGCTTGCTGCAATTCTTTCCCCTGTTCATACTGGCCATTACAAGATCCTTTTGTAATGTGGTTCCAGTGAAAAAGATGAGTCAGTTACCGACTAAAAAGACCTTTACTTTGGAAGATACCAATTAAGTTTGACTGACTCAGACTGTTGAAGCCTCATGTAAGCTTCAAGTAAACACTTGAATACATTTTTGCTTAAAGTGAGGACTGTGGATTTTTATACTGGAAACATATTGAAGGAGTAATATATATATGCACATCCAAAAATGAGACTGCGGTCCAAAGGATTTTTTTAAATCCAGGATTCTGCATTAATTTGAACTTTAAAGCAAAACAACAAACTGTAGCTGCTGCCAGCGTAGAGCGTGAAGCAAGTATTCCAACTTAACATGTTTCCTTAATCTCTGATGACATGTGATCATTTTCATGATAAATTACAGTAAATATATTACAAATTTCTCCTTTAAGGATAGATCTTTTAACAACCAAAATGAACAGGTGGAAAAATTAAACTGAGCAAGCCCTTTAAATGTTCATATGTGCACCTGATTATTATTTTTTAAAACAGATTTGAAAAACTGTGATCCTTTAGAACATCAGATGCTGGTGGACTTAACTCTAGCGATTCTCCCTACATCCTAGAATAAATCTTCATGTTTCACTGAGCTATTTGTATCAAACAAATCTTCCTCAGAGGTTTCATAACATTTATGCGGGCCCTCTGTGCACCACTAGCTGGGCTAATACATTTTCATGTAGTAACTATAATCAGAGCCCTACTCAAATCTTGAGGATGACCATTTTTACTATTTCCACCCGGATGATGACCTTAAGAGGTTAAAACCAGTCAGTGTTTTAACCAATATTTTTTTTTTTTTTACTCAAGGCTTTGAAGACACCTTCTCTCCTAGCTATGTCTGAGGAACACTTATCTTCTGAAAAGAAAATATTTAACAGAGTGGAAATGTGTCCACGGAACAGACTCATGTTGACACACAAGGTCATGAAGGACACTGCATCAGTTCAAATCAGAACCTGTGATTTCTCAAACAATTTTGAGCATGTGACATGTATTTAAATGTGCCATCCACTGTTGTATTATGTGTGGAAATCATACGTAGCGTGCACAAATTTATAACCATCACATAAACTGAAGGTGCCGCCTGAATGCCTGTTTAAGAATTTCATGTATTTCACAGCAGAAAACTATATTTTGCATCGCACTAAAGCTATTCTTTTCGCCTCTAGAAATGTCAAGTTATATTTTCCTTTCGATGTATGCTGAGGTGACTTGGTATGAGGTTTTATTTCACATGCTTTTATGTGTTCTATTATGTGTCTTTATCACAAAATTGCTGTTATGGCTGACAGCGTTTAAATTGAATTGAATATCTGGGACTGAATGGGCTTTTTTCTCTTTGGGCCAGAATAGTTTGTCATGAGATTTAAGATGGTAAGGTATGGAGAGGGGAGAGAAAAAACGGGATCAGCTTTTACCTCGGGGCCTCTGCTTCTCCGCATCATAGATCATTACCACCTCTGTGACCTTGAATGGGACAAAGGGAAACAGTGGCTCCATTTAGAAAACCAGACAGGGTCCGCTTCTAGTCCAATTAAATATTCTGCCTCAATTTGGAAAATAATTAATTTCCTCATCCCATCCCACCAAAATTCATTTTTTTTACATTGTAGTATTGACCCTTTCCAATGTCACATCCATTCAAGCAGTCTTAATGACGATATGAACTGACTTGCATTATGCACGTAGCAATACTCACCACTCCGAATCTATTGAAATAGTCCCTGAGTTCAGGCTCGCCGCAGTTATGGGGGATTCCACCTACAAATATCTTCTTTGATTTATTGCTATCGGCTTTGCTGCCCTTCTGAAAGAAAACAGGGAGTGTATGGATTTCAATGTCTGTTAAAGGATCACTCTGGGAAGGGGCCAGTTAGCCATCATCTATTCAGACAGTGCAGAAGAAATTAGGTTCTCCTCTTGCCCTGGGGTATAATTCTTAACATGTCATGTCAATGCAAACACTAGTCTCCACAGATCAGAGAGTACGGCTCCCTCCACTTACTCTCAACCACTAAGCATTTCACCAGTGCACTACACTCACACTGTAAAGGCTAGAGGCTGCTTACGACAGTAATGATTTTTAACAATTACATCTTCTGCTTTGTTAGTAAAACATTCAATAGAAGCTACATGACTTAAAAATCAGTGAAATGAGTTCTAGTAGCAGACAGAGCCTCATTTATAAAAGCTTCTGACTTGGAATCTATGCTTGCAGCCAAATATGTGAGTTATAAAAATGTTTCATTGACAGCAAAGGTGCACTAACTAAAATCTTTGTTGCCCAAAGGGACAAAATGACTATAATAGATCTGCAGTGGCTTGATAGCATTGTTGATCGACCCACAAATAACCCAAGTTGGTGCAGAGACTTCTGCCTTTCAAAAAAAAAAAATCCCTGCTGAAAGCAATTTTCTGTACCACACCATCCTACTTGTCTCTAAGTCTGCTTGTGTTTTCTCAGCTTTATTCAAAGAGGGAGGAGATTATAAGAGCAACATATTTCAGCTACGAAGGCATGATAATTCTTCTTAATCTTCATAATCAAGAAAACTGTTGTACATTCAAAAAAGACAATGCAAAAGTGTTATTCCTAGGGCTGCACAATAAGTTAGCATTAAAAATCCTATTGTTATTATTCTGAGATAGATATTGCCATTGGGATATGATTCACAATCTTTAAGAATGGTCATTTTTGCACCACAATTTTCATTGTGGTCACTGAAAAAAAAAAAAAGAAAAGAAATCAGCATGGTGTTGGGGTTTGCAGGGCATCTCTGCAGGACTACAGTACTTCATTATAATGCTGTTTTTGTCACAGCATATGTTGCCTTCATCAAACTTTTGATTAATTGTGTAGCCCTACTTGTTATAATTTCAATATTTAGCATGGTTTTATGGCCTATGACCTCGTCATTAATCACTTTTGTTACTTTGGTTGCTGTAACCTTGTTACGGGTCAATCCCTGGCCAGCAACACAGATCTACTGATATTGTTGCAGCCCCTTGATCACATATAGAGGTCGATACAAGTCAAAGATTCTTTAATGCTTCTGTGATTTATCAAAACCCCAAACTAATTTCAAGCATTCTCAAAGGTATGAAGGCTGTACACTGTGATTATTTTAAGAAAATTGCACACTGAAGAAAATAAGAAAATGAGAATTAGGTCAAAGTCAGGGTGTTTTTATAAATGAAGCTCAAGGTCTCCTCATGGCCCATTAAAAGAAACTAGAGTCCGACCTCAGGAAGAGCAGATGGAGACAGTGATGGCCTGAGTCTTATTCCAGCAGAAACACCTATCCTAGCCTCCACAGTAAAAATCAGATTCCTCTTACCCAGCCCTCCTTGGTTCGAGACTTTTCAGGTTGCATTCCTCTGGGAGTGCATGGCTTCGGGTCAATCTGACAGCACAGAGAGAGAAAACGTTTGACATTAGCCCCAAAATAAAGGCACCTTCAAATGTTCTTCACTGAATCCATTACGGCTCATTGGCTTTGCCTCACACAACAGTGCAACATATGCACTGGCACACATGAATTTAAATGTGCGGCCAATAAAATTTTATGCCCCTTTCCGCCTCTGTCAACAGAACAAAGGAGGCAATATTTCATTCATGGGGAGCTGACCGTATGGAAGCATTAAAGCCAAGACGAAAATTACATTAACAGCAACTTGTTTCTTTTCAGCCATCTCAAGTTGAACTGCCACTTTTGCTAATTTGACTTTGAACAGGTACGTCTAGTTGTTCAAGCAAATGCCAGACTTTGCACAAAGCATCATCTGTACTAACATCTGCAGGCAGAAACAACCCAAAGCCAAACTGTAGAGTTCTCCTTGAATAACTTCTAACTACTTTGGATGATGAAATACAGGATGAGGTTTTTCACTTTGCTCGCACAAAGCACAGGCAGATTACTCGGGCTGATTTGACTATCTGCTCCTTTGATTTAAAATACTCACATTTCTTCCATCAAGATTATGCGGCTTTGTCTCCAGCACTGTCCGTACACAATTGGGGTCTTTGAATTTGACAAAGCCGAAGCCTCGCGACTGATTTGTGGTTTTGTCCTTCATGATGACACAATCTACTACTTCCCCATACTGTGAGAAGTAGTTTCTCAGTGTCTCTGAGAAAAGAAAGAAATGACATAACAGTGCTGCTTCATAAAAAATAAGCACAGAACCATACAGAGATATTGCACATGTGAAATTATAATCAAGATATAACTCAGCCCAGTTTGCCTCGTGAACACAAACAAGTGTAGTCATGACTTATAGAACTCATGCTTTCTTTATGACAAATGATGCTAAGAAAATATCTTCAGCACTTCATCCTGCACTAAAACTGTAACTGGGACCAAAAACAGGTGTGGAGAATAAACCACAAGTACCACTCAGGAAAATTACACTACAAGTCATCCAGTGACCTTGATTTTGTCTTACGGCAGAGTGTTGGGAAATGTAGCAATGTTTATTGATGTAAAAACATTAAAAAAGTGCAGTTGCTTATTGACACTCCTGAAGATCAAACAAAGCACTGACCTACTGTCGTGTTACAGAGCACTAAATGTACATCCAACTACTGTAACGCCCGCACACGCCCACAGAGGCAAGACATGCAAGTTTGAACAAATGAGGACTCACTTTGTAGAGAGTCATCGTAATTGCTTTTCTCATTGCTGGGAAGCCCTGAGGCATCGCCAGGGAAACAAGCTGAGAGTTACGCTGTGCCGTGGTTCTGATATTAATGTTAACAGTGCTGTTAACACAGGCAAGCCCTTGTGCAAAGTTACACAATGGCCAACCGAGCATGAGCCAGTAAAGTGCTTTAGACAAACTACTAGACCATCTCTGGGCAAGTCTGAATGAGAGGACAATGTATACACACACCCAGTGTAGACTTTATAATAATGTAGACTACCACCCATGTTTACAGTGTGCAATGATAATCAGTAATTATCAATCAATCATCACAAAGCCCCATTCTAAACACAGGAAAACTGCATTAATGAATAAGAACAGTGGCCACAAGTAGACAAGTAGACTCTACCAGCATGTTTTGAAGACACTGCTTGGGATATTTGCAGACTGCAGACTCAAAAAATGTGCAGTATAGCTGAACCAATGCAGTGTTTCTGCACTCGAACATATTTCTAGATTTTTGTCAATTTATTATCATACTGTGTTATGATCATGATATCAAAATATTAATCAGAGCTGCACAATCAATCGAAATATTATTGAAATCGCAATATGGCAGAGTGCAATTAACCAAAACGCAAAAGCTCCAATTTCTTTGATAAAAGAAAAATGTGTGAACAAAACAGCATTTTAATAAAGCACTGTAGTGCTGCATTGATGTTCAGAGCTGCAAATCTTGTCCTCCAGATTTAAGAAAATATGTTTGTTTGGTACAGTATAGCTGAACAATGCAGTGTTTCTGCACTCGAACATATTCTAGATTCACATCATCATGATTTCAACAATTTTTTTTTTCAGCGAAGATGCACAGTTTTATGTAAAAATCATCATTCCCACTAATTGTCAACTGTGTCACAATCAGCAAAATAATTGTAATACGACTTTTACCATATTGTGCAGCCCTTACATACCAGTGCCATGATTTTATATTTTATAAATAAATATATATTAGAAGTGTTCAAAAATCAACAAAATCAACCAAGTTTCTGACCTGGTGGTGTGATAACTAGGGCTGAACCAAAAAAAAAAAGAAAAGAAAACATAATGCAATCATTTCAACAGATACTGCGATTATGTTTGAGTCACCATTTTAGTGGGAATGGTAATTTTTGCAGTTCTTTTCCACACAAATATAAAACTTATGATATGCAAGCATGTTCTTGTGTGGAGGGTAGGATTTGAAAGCCAGTGCATCTCTGCAGCATCATCACACTTTCATTTATAATGGTGTGTGGTGAAAATTTACGTCATTGAAAGACTTTAGCTCCTGCGATGTGGATATTGCACTTGGCCACATTGCCATTCAGTAACATTTTGATTCAGTCCTAGTCTCAACACAGCCATATGAGCACTTTGTCTTGATGAAACAGCATAATGTGAACAATACAATCATTGAAATCAGGCAACATCCATAAAAAAATAAACAAACAAGATTATCATCTGCTTGGCCATTAAGGCCATATTAGTAATGGTTTTTATTGTCACAATATAATTTTCATTAATGTATGAAAGCACCTCCTATCATATGAAAAATATCATACACTTTATGTATCAATATCAAGGCATAAGGCATGATTCAACTTTGACAAAGTCCAAACAAGAGTCCCAACAAGCTACCACAATAAATCACATCTACATCTGTGTCACCTGGACAAATTCCTGTTAATTAAAAAAATTGTGCATGAAGCGACTGAGCCTTTACAGGTTAAACAGTGTGATTTACCTTGTGTGGTGCTCCAGTCCAATCCACCCACAAAAAGTTTCCTGGAAAGAGTAAATAAAAATTCAGTCAGTCATTGATCTTGACTTTGAGTCAGAGTAAATGATACACTGTTATATAAGTACCACCACAAAGTCACATACAATAGACATGATAACAGCCATTGAAAAAAAATTCCCTTCCTCAGAGGCCTTTAAAGGCTGAAAACACAGAAGTCCAGGTGGAGAAGACAGAAACCACAGTTTCAAAGGCATCACAACGCTACAGCTGACTGAACAGCCAAGCACACAGATATTACACAACACGCTGCTGCAGTTTAGAGAGATGTACACACACAGCTCCGGTTAAAATGCCCGTGTTTCATGTGACTCATGTTAAAGGTCCAGTCCTGGCGTTGGATGTCACTTTGGGTCCTCTAATACTGAATGCAATGGCCTCGACAATAATGGTCTTTTTATGAACCTCCTGCCACGTAAGTTACCCCGGGACAGAGCCACAGCGTTTAGCAAGCTAACCAAACTGAGTCCAGAGGCTACAGCAGCCGCTGTCTACCCCCGGCTCCCCCCTGCCTTCATCACTGAAACCCGGAGTGTTCTCCAGTCAGAGCCGGGAGAGGAGAGCGGCTGCATGCGGACCGGTGAACTCGGATTCTCGCTCCAAAACTGGAAGTTTATCGGCAGTTTCAGCGGCACCAGTATCAATTTAGCTATCGAGTTCATTGATGTTTGATCAAGTCTGTATGTGGCGACTGTGAACAAAGTGTAGAGTTCGTACGGACGAGGATGCTCCATCCTCCAGCAGTGCCCGCTAAATGTCCTCGCATTGGCGAAGTCGAGAAGAGGAGACTTTCGCTTCGCTGGCAAGCGTTAGCTAGGCTAGCTTCGAGCTAACTGAAATAAGTAACTGCACTTTCACGCGTTAACACTGACAAGCCGAGTGACAACACTCCAGACATACACGAGCTATTCCTCCGTAAGCAATAACGCTACCAACTGAGCTACTTTGATCACTACTTTCACTTTTTTTGGCCGTCTTTCCTCGGGCTAACGATCTCGCTAAGTTACTACAGCTAGCTTAGCTTGCTAGCTAACGTTAGCTGTCAAATGACAGCCTGACCAGACAGCACGCTAACTATAAGTTACAGTGCAGTTTACAGGTTCATGCGGCTGCAGTGGAAGGCTTGGTTAAATGGATCTTACCCGACTTCATCTCCGACTAAGTTGTTGTTCATTTCTGAGGCTAAAGCGGGGGGACTGTAGGAGCTGTGACCGGCTTATTGCTTCAGCGCTGCCCCTCTCTCTCAGACTGAGAGCGGAGGAAGGTCACTCCGCTTTTTGGTTCAAACTGTTCTGCGCAATGACGACGCTGCAGGGGGGCAGCGGCCTTTAAAGGAACATTACACCCAACAAGTCCGCGACACACTCCACTCACTATTTTTATCTGTCCCCACAGGGGCAGCAAAACGCTTTAAACCCTGAGGTCTTTTTTTTATTTCACACTTCAATTCATTAAGCATTCATACCATACAAGGAACAATTCCTCACAACAATAAATAATAGCCAATTAAAACATTTAAACAACAAGACTGTAATGAAAAGAGACAGCCCAATGAAGACATAATGGGATGACAATACATACATTGCTAAAGTGTGGCCTGTCTCATAGTGGGATAAACGTAAAGTTAATGTATTTAGTACCTAAATCAATAGTTTTCATCCTGTTGGAATGATTCTGCCTATAGGTCAGAATTAGGGCTGCAACCGACGATTATTTTCATCATCGATTAATCTGTCACATATTTTCTCGATTAATCAATTATTAATCGGGTAGAGGTTTGGTCTGTAAAGTGTTTAGAAAAATGGTGAAAAATCACTGATCACTGTTTTCCAAATCCCAAGCTGACATCCTCAAATGTCTTGCTTTGTCCAAAACACAAGGATATTCAGTTTACTGTCATAGAAGACAAAAGAAACCAGAAAATAGTCACACTTGAGAAGCTGAATTTACAGTTTTTATTGCCTCGTGAGCGCAAGCATCAGCCGATGCCGATTATCTCAAAATGCTAAATAATTCTGCTAAACTGGCTAAGTGATTAATCAGTCAACTAAAAACAATATTTCTTTCAAGAGCGAACTGCAATCAGAACACCTGAGTGTAATGTTTTGAAGTCAGACGTTTTTTGCAACTCATTTTACCTATAGAGAGCTTAGTAAAAATGATACAACCAGAACCAAATGTTCCCGTGTGAATTAGTAAATTGCCCCCTCATTATATTTCAAAACTGAAACTTTGGTCAGCGGCCTACAAAAAAGGTCATCAGAGTATTCCAGGATACAATATCAAAAGGAGTCCTCCTGTATTTGCATGGATATGCGCAATAAATTTCATGCAAATCCAGCCATTACTTTTCTGTTGCTGAAAACAGGACTGAGATGATCACACTGACTGAGTTAATAACTCACCACACAAGTGAAGTGACGAGCATTAAACAGTGACATTTGAATCATGAAATGCAAATCTAAGTGACAGAGGTGACACATAATGTAGTGTGATTAAATAACACCTTTCAGGCACAATACCCATTAATTTTCTTTTAAAAATAGTCTGTGACAACATAAGGGACTGAAGTCTGGGTGTTCTGCACAATATAAAGTGTGTGAAACTGTGCTCATGTTAACAAGCCACAGATACACAATGCATGAATAGAGAACCAAACAACTTCCAGATACTATGTTCATTTTTGGATGGAGATAACAGATCTGAAGAAAACAGTGACTATGTGTAATTTTAACACCATTAAAAAACATCTTCACAATCACTTTTTCACTGACTGTCAGGTTCCTACATTTCCAGCACCTGTTATATCTGCAGCTGTAAAAGAAATGAGGTAAACACCCATGGTGGAAAGTAACTAAATTCATTTACATAAAGGACCAGTGTGTAGGATTTAGTGGAATCTACTGGTGAGCTTGCAGATCACAAAAATCTCATCTCACCTCCCCATTGCAAGTGTGTAGGAGAACCTTCAGCGCCCACAAAAATCACAAAAAAAATCCCAATCTAGAGCCAGCGTTTGGTTTGTTCGCTCTGGAAAAATATGGCAGTGCGACATTGTGGCCTCCATGGAAGAGGAACCACATCCTCTGTAGGTATATACAGCTCGTTCTAAGGAAACAAAACCCAGTGTTGTAGTAGTCAGGACCACCTAAACTGAGACCAAGTCAAGACTAAGATCAGTCAAGATCATGTACTGTCACATCTAGAGCTCTCTTACCCAAGTGACGGAGCAGTATCACGGCGTGCCTCTAATGGTTTGCCTGAATAGTTCATAGTTCCCTATTTGTTTTAATAACAGTACAAGGCAGCACACTGCGAGGCAGCTGAATCATGAGATCACGCAAGAATCCATCTTGCCAAGCTTCAAGTTATACATTTATGTCCGCACCAAAAGTGGTGCAGCCAATCAACATCCTAGGAGGGACTACTGGCAACTACAGGTGTGTTTTTAGGTGTGACGTCAGTGAAAAGCGTCCACAACAGCAACTCGTCTCAAACAAACAATGGTGGCTCCTGAAGAGGTTAGCGTAGATACTGTGATAGCATCAGTTATGTCAGAACTGGAGAGTATTTCTTCATTGAAACAAGAACAAAGAACGGCACTGAAGGCTTCTCTCAATGGAAAAAATGTATTCACTCTCCTCTCGACAGGCTTCGGCAAGACTCTGATTTACCAACTGGCTCCGCTGATTGATCTGATTGGTTGAAGTTAGCCCGTGTTAGAGGTGATGAGACAGATTGGTTCATCTAATCACCTGCCAAATGTTTTTAAAAGTGCCTGCCCTTTTCCAAACAGTTTCTAAGATAACATCCCAGATGGTTTTGTGCAACAAACTATCTGGCATGTCAGGTTAGTAGTAGCTGTTGTACTTTAAGACATGTAATAAAACAATTTTAATCTAAGCCAGGGATTGGATATGTTTCACAATAAATGCATCATGACTCTAGGCACGCTGGTGCCCCACCACATACACCTGCTGCCCTTCTTATTTTTTTCTCCCCTGCCCCTCAGACAGCCTGAGATGGCCATTGTCAAGCAACTACATCAACCAACAAATCATCAATAATTTGACAATAACAAGCAACGATGAGTCCTGCGCTGTAAGTTCATCAGCTGTTTCTAACTGTCCATTGTCTGTCAATGTAAAGCTAAACCTGTTATCCTGAAAACAGAAGTACACTGATTTGAAAATACACACACTGGAGTTTAAGCTCAGTCACTGCCTGCTGGGCACCTTTAACATATTGCTAAATTTACCCATTAAAAAAATCTGCTCCTTCTAAAACATTATTATTATCTTTCTTATGTCTTATCTTCTTATAAACAGACACTACTCATTCGGCGAACATCTTTGTTCAATTTGAACTCTAATTAATGTGAAACAGGTATAGAAAGAAAGTCATTCCAGCCAGAATAGAAATTTCAGAGGACACTGTGGCTGTAGTGTTCTTGTCAGAGTAGCAAGTATTTCAAGTTAGCATGTTTCCTTAATTTCTGATGACATATCATAGTTATTTTATGAGTTATTACAGTAAATATATAATAGATTTCTCCTTTAATATTCTCATCTTTGTTTGCTCCTCCAGTGAAGAGGTTTTTAATGAGGATCATTAAAGGTTTGTCCCCAAACAACTAAATAGCCTTCTCTTACAAAAATGTGCTTGAAAAAAAGGACTGAACCTTTTCATGAAAATTAACTTTTGGGGGTATAAAAGTGTACACGAAGGCTTTCATTTTCAGAGTAATACTGTTTTACAAGAGAGGAAAACTCATATTGTGTTAGAAAAACAGACTGAGGGTGTGAGAGCAGCCCTCCGACACACTTTTCAATTTGAATAGTTTAACATCCTATCATAGATGTTTTATTGAATTAACGCCTCAACACTTCCTGAAGGTTCAACAATACCTGCATTGAAGACATGTCAGATTTAGAGAAAAATGTTCTGCCAGATGGGAAAAAAAACATTCATATCAGCCTCTACTGGTACCAAGAAGTAGGACATTTCTCATAGACTCATATATCATCACTTGTGGCAGAGAATCTACTCAAGTTGGCTTCCTTTAGTTGCAAGGTCTTTGGGAAGATCTGTTAATATAAAATACATTGTGTACTACTTAACTGTGAAAACTAGAACAACACATTCATATAAATGCTGCCCATTCATCAATCTAATGTGCCATTTAAGGCATATACAAAGTCAAATAGCTTCATGCAATAATTGTTGAGCTAATTAACAGTAAAAATAGAAGTACACAGGTATCCATTTGGCATATTCCCCAAGCTCATACAGAACTCGCAGTGGGGAATATAAATGTCAGAGTGAGATTCACCCTGTCACTCAGGGTAATGTTTGCATTTGAAGGATGTTCTTGTTTCTCTTTATCTTTTTAACGTCATTTTTGGAGGACAAAATGAGGTCACACATCAGTATGTCAAGCATTATAGCAGGCTCTCCACTGGGACTGGAGTCCATCAAAACAGGGTTTTCAAATTACAACGTATGTCGGGAAAACAGCTTGATCATGTTTCTCCAAGGAGATTGGCTCGCCTGAAATGGGTCCTGTATTGTCAAAGTAGAGCAGGAGGAGGGTGGTGATGTTAGCATGGTGGGATTACTTCATGTCCTCTGGATTCTTAGTATAGTCCCTGTTATAGTGGGTTTAACCTGTGGCAATGATAGACTGACTGTTGGTTTATAATCAATAATACTGTCAACAGTAACACCAGTCAGAGCTGCTTCTGTTACTGTGGTTCTTAGCTTCTCCCAGCACTGTTTCTGGGTGTGAACAATGCTCAGCTCGCTTGGAGGAGATTTTCACATACACCTTATCATTGCAGGGTGTAATTTTTGCTGTGAGTACATGACCAATCACAAATGTTTAGTGTTGCAAGCTCCATTTCAAGTTCCTGTACCTTTGAAAATAACTACACCAAGCAAAGAGCTCATCCAAAAGCCCAGGTGGTGGTCGTAACATTACTTTAAGGCAGGATTTGTTGGCAAAATTAAAGTGACAAGGACACCAATGGATATTCTGGTTATATGTGGACAGGTTTGTCAGATATTTTTATTTTATTACATTATTGGAGAGACATGTGTGCATGCAGCGGCATTGAGGACTTGCAATGTGATGTTTGTTGTAGAACAAAAGGCTCAGTAACAGGGAATACAAATGAAAGATGCTAAATATTTAATTGAGTAAGAGTACAGTGTAGCTATAACTTAAGATATGACTTTGCCCCCCAAAAATACAACATACTTGACACAAAATGGCAACCGCAAATCCATTTTTTCAGTTTCAGTGCCAGGATTCCACTTGTTTCTGGAATCAGACTGACAGATGTCCATTTGCTTATTTTTTCTTCAGCTTTTGGCAGTTTGGCAGTAAAATGATTGCCCTGACTTCTTGTTGAATCTATTTGTACAGTCAATCACACAACAGCACTTTCTCACTTTAGATGTGTTTTTGTGGCATTCAGGCTGAATGCTAACACTGTCACCCAGACATCTTTTTGCCAGTAAGTGGCTGTAACTGCAGTGATTTCTGCATACAGTGACGTCACAAGCATATCCTCTGTTGTTCCAGAGTTAGCTTAATTTCACCCGCAGTCCTTTGGCAGGTCACAATTAAAACAAAAGCACAGTGACAGAGAAGCACTAATCAAACTAGACAAACACGACAGTACATCACACAAACCTACCATGTCAGCAGCAAGTGTATATGATACAATTTAAAATATATTATGTATACAAAGCCAAGCCAGTAAAATGCAGAGTCAGTAGTTACAGAGTTGAGTAGCTTTTAGCAGACTTTTCAATTTGGCTTTAAAGCCACTGACAGAAATGTACCTCACTGTGAAAAAGGGAGCGAGTTCAGATATTTTCCCTCACATGTGACACAGATGCAATGTTTTCCAATCAGTGGGTCATATCTTATAATTATAATCTGACGTGGTTAAGCACTACAATTCAATTCAGATCCCAAGGCGATCGACCAACAGGCAACACTACAGTCTGTATGCAGAGACTGTCATGAAATTTAATATTGTCTCATACATCTGAGACGATATAAAACCAGAAAACCACAGACTGCAATTGCCCTAAATTATTTCTCAAGCTTGAGCTCCACTGGCTTTGAAAAAGAACAGCACCCTCTTCCTGTAGTGTGCTGCACAGCAATCCGGCAGAGTTCCCTCCAAATCTGAGCTGATGGCACTGCATCTCCACTGGGGGCCTACACCAACAAGAGAACCAGTAAAAATGCCACCATCAACATGGGTCAAACTGTGTCCACCAACCTGCTCTTGACTGCAGTTTGCCACAAATCTGCGTAACACCTGAGTGAACATGGGTTACTACTACTACTACTCCAACTATAGAGGCACCACAGGCTTATTATAGTGACTCTGTAACTGAAGTACCAACACAAAAGAGGGTCCATTCACCCAAACACACACAAAAAAGCAATTTCTCAAAGGAGGTATCTAGCCATGCAGACAGGTATTTTATGTTTACAGGTTTTGAGATATCCATCTAACACAGTGGAGACAAATAACACTTTGTGTATGATTATCAAAGCAACATCTCTTTCTAAAAACAATCTCATAGTTACTCTCCTAGAAAATTCACTGTTCCACAAACAAGAACCCTATGCAAAAGTACCTTCTATTTGCATTAAACATATTTTGAGATGTTTAAACCCTGGTAAACACATAAAATATAATTAACAATAAGCTGTTAAATGGGTGCTGAAGTAAGTCTGATCTGTTGAAATGGGTCAGTTTTGCTGTGTGAGTACAAAAAAAAATGCTGATTTGACTTTTACACATGCTTCTGTAAACAACCAGCATTCGACATGCTTGACTTTAAAAGGTATTTCTGATATGGATGTATTGAAATTTGTCAATTAAGTCCCCACATCTTACCTATTCAGGTTTGACAGGGCAATGTAAACTGTAATCTCTTCAAGACATGCGGTTTAAATTTTAGCATCCACAGAGCACATGATCTACACAGCAGTGCACAATAATGATGCCCTATATCTTGTTAAACAAACAATCCCAGTCTATCTTGAGTTATGTACTGAAACTGTTATCTGACCAACTGCTGGCGTATTGACTTATTCTTTCTTCATTACGGCAGCACGTAGTATAACATCGTGTAATCCTCTCAAGCTGCTCATTTGGGAGGACAGAGAGTTTCTCTCTACTTCACTGGTATACCTGGTATTCAAATGGAACTGGTTAATTATATTCTGTTTTTTTGTTACCCCTGTTTGGGGTAGAATGGATGGGCTTTACTTCAGAGTAAAAGGGAATAAAAACTACAGTTGGCTGAGCACACTTATCTGTACATATCTCTATTTTCATAAATTGTGTAACAGATCATTTTGATTTAATTGAGTTTGGGGGATTTGCTGCAATGATTAAAGCCTGTTTAGACACATTTTCATTATTTGTGCTGCCAAGTGGGAAATATCTGAGTGAAAACCATCACACATGTCTTATAGCAACTACCACTAGAGGGCTGCTGTCCATGGTATGTCTCTATTGGAAAGCCTATTTTGAAAAATAGGATATAACATAAATGTGTAATGTGTTTCTAAACCCAATATTTAATTTGTCATAAACCTGATAGAAAGCATTGAGAAATAAATAATATGATGACAAAATGGTTACCATATTTATATACCATATTTAACTACAACAACTCTACAAGTGTGCCCAGTGAGTATCAGACCCTTATTCTTATTTTCTTTAACTGTATTGCAGTACTCAAAACTATTCCTAAAAACCATTCACTTCTAAGATTTATTTTAAATGATAACCATCTTTTTATTTCATGTATATGTTGTATAATCTTTTGTTACACCTTAAGCAAAAGTACAATAAAAAAGCTGATCACAAAAAATGATAACCATCTCATTTTGGGCCCAAAGCCATATTGCGTTCTGGAAGATATGATTCACATTATTGTTTTTTTGTTTTTAATATCATTCCTGTAGGTGAAATCTGTTGGAATGTGAATTGAAAAACACAAAAGAACTCTGAACTGACTGATAATGGAAAGAGGGATTATCTGGCCTCTTTTGCCCTTTGACTCTGATTGCCGGACGTTACCTTTCAGATGAGCAGGCGGATAGAAGAATGCTGAAGACAGCAGGTATGTAGGAATGAGGAAACCTGTGATGAAACACGTCACATATTAAGTTTACTAGTCTCACACTGAGATAAATGTGTAAGAGTCTAACAAAGAGGCAGTTAGATAAAGTGCATGGAGTGCCCTTCTGAAGAAGATCTAAGTTAGGACATTTTAGAGACACTCAAACAGAAACAAAAACGATCCCTAAGAATATGTGACAAGGAGAAACTATAAATGCTATTGAAATATTATAAAATCATTATGGTGAAATTAATATTTAGATACCAGAAGAGATTTACATTCTGTTAATTTTAGGAGTTATAGAGTCGTATTTTGGGTGTTTTAATTAGTTCTTCAAGTGCTTACAAACTAGGGGTTTGTTTTTTTTCAGGACCGATATGGATACTAATCATCAGTACTCAAGTAAACCAATAACAGATATTGAGAACTAGGGTCAGGTGATGTCCCAAACTGGGATATGACGATATCTATGGTGAAACATAAACAATGATATTGTTGGCAGGGGGTGTCCAAAATATGCCCCACAGACAAGAAACACAGCTGCCACCAATATAACCGAGAATCTTGGGTTCACCTAAGGCCAGAGATGTACTTGCTTTTAATTACGCATTCACATACGCATCATGGCTGTTGATTATCCTGCATCAGTTTGGACCGATGGTTGTGTATGTCCTCAGAAATCAATGCTATATATACTGTATGTGAATTTTATGTTTTGATAATCACAGTCTAATTCCTTGTTTTTATGTTCATGTTGAATAAAAACAGGACACTATTTTTAGATACATGTACAACAATGCAAATGTGGGTCTTAAGATGTTTTTTTGCACTTGTTTATCCATCATGTGGCTTTGAGTGCTAATCCAAAGTAGAGAAAGAGCAGCAAAGGCATGTTGACCTTTAGGTTTCACTTTAGACCTTGGACCAGTTAACAATCCCTGCTTTGAGGGCCTGAGTGTCTTTACTGTGGTGTGAAGGGTTAGAAACCGTATAATGCTTTTTAAGTCCTATTATGCATTGATATAACTGATATCCTTGACAGTACTGTTATTGAAATCACTGGAAATTATCCCAGTTAGGTTTCACTCTCGTCTGCCCGAGTAGTTCTGCAATTCAATACCAACATTTACCGAAGTGGGACATTTCCTGGAGCTAAATCTCATCAAAAGGTTTCTGATGGGCTTTTTGGGGTCTGTGACATGACAATGTTTGAGAACTGCAGAAAAAGAGTAATGGTTTATTGTTTCCTGTGTCAGAGTGCTGTGGTTGCCACATGAATATGAGCTTCTGTGGAAATAAGTATTATTCAAAGGCAGTGCGAGTGAAGGGCCTCATGTAAGAGTGGTAGGTGGATGAAAACCTGCGATTTGATGAGGACCCTCACTGAGGAGCCGGTCCCACTCAGCTTCACCTAATGGGACTGAAGTGGATGATGGGTAACCAGGGCAGGGGGGCTGTGAGGATGATCAGGTGATTCATTTTTTGACTGTCGTTCTGTCTCATTGTGCACTGAGTCATATCACACATAGGAAAAGGCTAAGTGACATTCAAAAATAGAGAAACTGTGGTTTATTAGGGGATTGGGGCAGAGTGGGACTTTCTAGGTCACCTACTCATTTTTAAGTGAAATATTTGACACCCTACATAAAAAATGAAATGAAATGAAATATGATCCTACTACTGTTCCCACAGTCTCAACATCTCTACATTATATTAAGTGTTTGATTTATAAAATGTGGCAAATAGCAGAAAATATCCATCACAGATTCCCAGAGCTGATGACATCTTAAAATGTCCTGTTTTGTAGTTTACAATCATAGAAAACTAAGACAAACCAAAAATAAGAATGAGAAACCAGTCAATTTTTGCCACTTCTGCTTAAAAGAGGAATTAAAAGATCAACCAATTATTGTAATATTTGTCAAATAATTTTCTATAATCGACTAGTTAACTCAAAATACTCTTAATTAGTTTTCTTTACTATTCCTACAATGATCTATAATCTCTCAGCGTTAATCTGCTTATTGTTTTATATTCTGTCATGGTCATCTTGTGATCTGCAGTGTCTGTGGTAATCAGTTAATACCCCTGCAGGAACTTAGAGTCTAATATTTGCACATCATATTCACAGACTTTTTTCCTTTTCACATAGGAAAAAGCCTTGCATCAGTTGTGCTTGCACACAGAGGAGGAAATATATTTTTGCACAGAGGCAGGAGTGTCTCTTCAAACAGCTGTAAAAACAGGTGCATTTCCAAGACAGTTTTAAAGGTCAAAAACATCTAGGGCAGTAACACAAAGACATACAGTCTTTCATAAATATAGCAGCATTTAATGCCTCTAACAAAGGTTCTTCCTATGCTACATATCCAGTTCATGAAGCTGCTCAAATAATATTATGCAATAAGAGCAAATGTATGCGCGAACAAGATCCAGCCAGTGCAATGGTCAACTTCAGCTGTCCGTGCCAAGACTCAGAGAGCAAAAAAAAAAAACAAGAGCTCTCACTCTGCTGCAAGTTATGAGTCCCACACAAATAATCCACTGACTACTCCAAAAAGAAAACACCTTTTGACAAGACGATCCTGACCCTCCAGAGCTTTGAACAAAGCACTGATTGGTTTTCTTGCTGAGCGATGCATGAGAAGATTGATAACTAATCCTGTCCAATTAAGCTGCAGCTAGGTGGCAGTAACTTAGTTTAGTATAGTCACTGGAATGGGTGGAAACAGCTAGCCTAGCTCTGTCCAAGGGTAACAAAATTTATTACTATAATCTTGATATTTGCTGCTCACGTGATATTCAGGGTCTTTGCTAATAATATAAATTAGTGGACACTATAATCCAAAAGTAAAGTAAAGTAATCAAGTGACATTACTTAATATGTGATACTTGAATCAGGTTACTATGTTTTTCAACAGGCAATTATTATCTATTGGAATACATTTTAAAGAAACCTTCCCAAGCCTGACAACTCATTAGTTTGACAAACATTAGGTTTGTCTACAGTCTGAAGAAGAACTAGATTATATCAAATCCAAAGAAGTTTTTTTTTTTGATTAAACATACCACCACAGGGGGGCAATAATCCAATGAAAGTGACCAGTTATTTGCCACTGAGTGAACCATCTTCTCTCCACAGGATCTTGGGCTTCTCTGGGAATGTTGACCCGTAGTGGAACTCCCGCGGTGTCAGCACTTCTGAACCCGATATAAACCGCCGCCTCCCGCCTCTCACCCTCTTCTGTGTGGAGACACAGTCTGCTAAACCGTTTACCCGAACCAAACAACCACCACTGCCTCCTCCACATCAAAACAACATGACCACCGCTGCTCAGCCCATATTCTCAAAGGGAGAGGACTGTAAGGCCTCCTGGCACGATGCTAGCGCCGGCTACAATGAAACCGACACACACCTGGAGATCATGGGCAAACCCGTGATGGAGCGCTGGGAGACCCCGTACATGCACTCTCTGTCGACCGTTGCAGCCTCGAAAGGTAAAAGTGGCAATTTTAAGAATCCCGGCATCCATTATCGGACACAGCGTTCTTTTGAAGGCAGTGTCCGACAATGAACCTCGACTAGTGAACGCACCCCAAAAGCATGATTTATAAGTATAACCAGTTAATGCCACGTAGCGCCATAATTTATTATAAACAGTTATGTCACTATTTATACTTTATTTATCATTTTATTGATAATTTTAAATTTATTTTTAAATTTAAATTATTGTTTTGCTGTCAGAAAACAAAGCAAGTAGATATTCCCAGAGCTATTCAGTACACAGTTTTCTTTAAAATATAGAGTGAGGTCTTAAAGATTGTTTAAAAATGGTGAGGGGCTTTGCATAGACATATATATTTACTTCATCAGTAAAAACAAAAAACAGTCCAACTGTTTTTAAGGAAGTTGGAAAAAAAAAATCACCAATTAAAAAAAAATGCATTCATGAAAGTCTGTGCTGTGTTTTTATTTTTTAGATTTTGCTGACACCGTTTCAAAATGTGGGATAATGAGTTTTTTACACACATTTTGGCCTTTTCCTTCAATTTTGGTACATGATCTGAAGGACACGTGTGCGAGTGTGAGCAGCATGGTGCTCAGTGCTCTGTGAATACTACAGCAGCTGTTACTCTACTCATGGGAACCGGCCAAGAAGTCTGCAGGGAGAAACAGCTCATCTGCTCTTAGCTTTATGTGAAAATAGGCTGATCCACACACCCTCGCAGACATGTGGGAAGGGACAAGCATGTGCACTGAAACTGTCTAAATGCACATTTCTGCACATTCCTCTTGCACCTATATGGAACATGTTGTATCGCTGAGAATTTTGGACAGTGAAGGTGTATTGGTGTTGATGATGTGAACTAATCTGCATTATGTCTACAAATATATCCCAGATTCACTCTTGTCAGTTACAGTATATTTTGATTAATTCCTACCTTGCAAGTTCAAATTGATTTTTGCAAACATTCACTGACAACTCTTAGACAAATCCAACATGCACCACTAATGTAAAGACTCATGGTTTTAAAGCATATGTTTTTGGACAGTGTTGATTTTCACATTTTACAATTTTAAAATTGGATATAAAGCCTATTTTTTTGTTTTTGCCTGCTGTTACATGCAACAATTTTGAACATTTTAATCTGCATGTGCAAGTGTAAAATGTCACATGCAGTTTAAAAACAGTATACAAAAATGACTGGAAATAAATGTCAATATATTACACTGACCTGCTGATTAAAGGCCTAGTAAATCATTATGAAGGGGTCAAGCAACAACAAAATAGCCTTTACCCCTCGTCTATTTATATGCCTCTCTGAAAGGAAATGAAACCCTTTGGCCTTTCTGTCCACCACGTTACAACCAACTGGCTTTCCCTCCACGCCCAACAGAGACAAAACTTAAACCTTAAACAACAAAAATCTGAGAATTAAGTCTATGGTCTTGCTACTCCCATGTTTTGGAAAATAAATGTTGTGTTTTGTTGTGTTTGTGTCTGGTAGGAGGTCGGGTTCTGGAGATCGGTTTCGGCATGGCCATCGCCGCCACTAAAATTGAGTCTTTCCCCATCGAGGAGCACTGGATCATCGAATGCAACGACGGCGTCTTCGCCAGACTGGAGAACTGGGCGAAGTCTCAGCCACATAAAGTCAGTACCCCGAGTCATTAATCGATAGGCCAATATAATCTGGCTTTATTGATTTATTGCAGATGTGTTTGCTTGGAACCTGCCCACAGGTCTAGTTTATAGATGCAGATGAGTGAAGCTGGTGTTTATGTTGCTGCAGGTTGTCCCTCTGAAGGGCCTCTGGGAGGATGTTGTTCCCACCCTCCCAGCCAACCACTTTGATGGTAAGAGATCAAACCAGATGTGGGGGAACTTTGGTCACCTGTGCGGTTTTGCTTGATGCATAACCCTGAGTTTACAGAGTAATTTGTTTTGAAGACAATCGGAGCACACAGTTGGTACAAATTAAAAAAAATATGTTTATGTAGATTTTTTTTTAGCCATTTACCCTTCATCAGGGCTGCACAATTAATTAAAATCCCAGAATCTCAGATTCATCGCTCAATCGCAATGTCTTTCAAAATAATTGCATTATGTTTGTTTGTTTTTTTAACCATATTCTGCAGCCCTACCTTTCATCAAAATCTGACAAGTGGTATCGGTTACTATCGGTTACTACATCAGAGTTTAAAAAAAAAAAAAAAAAAATGGTTTGGGCATTCAGTTTAAGTTACTGATTGCTAAAAAATCAGTGTGAGGATGCATAATCCATTCAAAGGTCTTCAAATTTTCAACTACTGGTGTCTGAGAGTTCCTGTTTGATGAGCCATTGTCCTATTTCATTACTCGATGGATCAAACATTAAAGGTACTATGTGAAGCAATTTTCACGTATGAATCACTTGATATTTGTCAGTGTGTGAATGCCTTATAACGTAACTTAAACAATGAAACCAGTTGCTTATAACAGACTGTGGACTGATTTGTATGTAAAGGACTAAGTATTTTTTTTCTGGATGTGAAATTTATGTGTGCTCCCACGTGGATAATGTTAGCTTAGAAATGGAGTCCGCTAAACAAATGAACAGCACTAATTTTTAATTAAATTTTGATTCTGTTCATCAATTGCAACACAAATTTCACCCAGTTTCAAATTAAACCGTGTACTGCAACTGTCTTCCCATCTCCTAATATTTGTCTTAACCTACTCAGCTGTTGCTGAGTTGCTTAACTAGCAGGAGAATTGCACAAATTGTGTGAGCCTTGTAACAATCATCTCGACTTAGCAAATCCTGTGCTACAAAATGCTTTACAAGGACGGGATGCTCTCTATCATTACAGTTAAGTGTGTCAAATAAACCCTCAAATGTTCAAAAAACCAGAAGAGAGACCACCGCCATTATGGTTATCTAGCTAATGATGGCTTAGTTCAGTGTTTCCACTGCTAACAGTTATCTGTGGTAATTAGCATTTCACACAAGTCTGCCTTGAAGAATGCAGAAGACACTCAAAGAGTCAGAATTGAGAATCGTTTTGCAGAATGATAAGCAGAATCATAATTGTTTAAATCCTAATGATACCCAACCTTAACCAGCACCCACCACAACACACCAGCCTGACTTTACTTACCTCACCTATCAACACACCGCTGGTCGATAACGTTCAGTCTTGTGTTTGTCATGTCACTGTTTTGACGGATACTCACTCCTGGCTACAGTTCACTTAATAAGGGTTCTTAAAATTCCACATGGTACCTTTTTAAGAAGCATAAAAATACATATGGAAAATTTGATGATTTACTTGTTGTATGCAGACTGCTAACACTGTGTCCCTCCTCTCTCAGGGATCCTGTATGACACATACCCTCTGTCAGAGGAAACATGGCACACTCACCAGTTTGACTTCATCAAGGTAAGTAGCTAAAACCCACACACAACACAGCAGAAAGTTACCCAGTGACTCCTGAAAAGATTAAAATTCTGGAGGAGGATAATCACTGAATACTTGGAATTGTTTGCATTAAACATTATTGACTTTAGTGGAAAGACATTGGAATCAGTCATACATCATGCTTCATATGGTGCACATACTGAAGCCTGTCGGTCTTCGTTAGGTGACTGATCTGGTGTTGCGTCTGTGTTTGTCTGCAGGGTCACGCTCACAGGTTGCTGAAGTCCGGCGGCGTCCTCACCTACTGCAACCTGACCTCCTGGGGCGAGCTGCTCAAGACCAAATACGACAACATTGAGAAGATGTTTGAGGTACGTCTTAAGTTACCCTCCATGCTTTGTTTATGCAACGTATATTTTGTGGAAGCGTAAAAACACTACATGGTGGGCGTTTTAGGGAAACAAGAGATGGTGAAGCATTTAGTATTTTTAAAACTACCAACACATTTTATGTTTCCTAATTCCATGCTTCATACAAACAGTATATGTACTTTATACTATGCATTATAACCATGATTTTTTAAAAGTGGATGCCTCAGTAAACTGCAGGAAAGATGAAGAGAAATGCTAAAAAAATTAAATGAATTAAATCATTTTTTAAATGATCTGTTATTATAAAAAATATTTGATTTACATCTTATTTCTAAGTAATTATTATCACATTAATATAAGTAAGGAAATATATTCATAAGGTTTATTTTGTTTGTTTACATTTGCCGTAGTATTGTCAATGGGTTATTAAAGACATCTTAGAAAAGGCGTGTCCTGGCAATGAGCTATTTCTATTTGGGGGTCATTCGGAGAGAAGAGTTTGGTATGATAGTATGCTCTTTTTTCCCATTTAGTGTAAAAGAAAACAACATATTTAACAACACATTCAAACATCACGAAGAGAAAGTAAACTGTCGTTTCTAAATATTAAATTTTTGTTGTTTTCTAAGAACTTTCTGGGACTGTTTCACCACCAGTTGCAATTTGTCATTTATTTCGCTCGTGCACTGCATTATGGGGTGACAGTGTCCACCAGCAGCACACAGTGTGCATACAGGCTTTTTTTTTCCGAGTAACCTCCTAATCCTGAAAATATTGTGATACTTCAGTGATGTGTGTTGCAGTAAATGCAGTATCTTGCAACATATATCAGTATAATCATTCAGTCACTGATATCAGACTCGGGTTTATTGTTGAAATATCCCAGATACCAGTGTGTTAGTTTACTACTAACCCTGTCTGAATGTGATATGATTGCAATCATTGTTGTATGACCTGGTTCAGGGAAAAAAATAAAAATAAAAACATTTCAGGGCTAATAAAATACATTAGTCAACGACACAGATCAAGCATTTTTAGCTGTATCAGAGACATTTTGGAACAAACCTAGCTTATTGCCAAGCAGATTTTCAAATATGAGGAATTGTCCTTGTTGTTTTGGTGCATAACAATAAACATAGTAAGAAGAAAACACTGCAAGCATGAATAGAAAATTGACAATATATGAAAAACATTTATTGCCAGTTTTCTGTTTGTTTCACGACTTGTTGTATTGTGCCTGTGAATCATCAGCATGTGCTCTCTGATTGCTCTTGTCCTCCTGGAGTGTGTAGTGTGTTTCAACAGGACAGCTTAGATTAGAAGTGTTTGATTGACATTTATCCAGGGAGCACTCGGTGCACATCTGCATCAGGGTTGAGCTGAGTGCAGCCTGAATTACGTGCAGCGATAATTTCAAGGTTAATGATAAACAGGCTGAAGTGACCAGATAAAGCAGTGAGCCACCTTGCAGTGACCACCTCCGTCTGTTAATGATTTTCAGGAGACCCAGGTGCCTCACCTGGTCCAGGCCGGCTTCAAGAAGGAGAAGATTAGCACCACCACCATGGACATTGTACCACCCAGTGACTGCAAATACTACTCCTTCAATAAGATGATCACTCCCACCATCGTCAAGGAGTAAAGTTCAAACACGCAGCTGCAGCCACTTTTTTATAGTGATGTGCCTTCTCAGATGAACCGACTGACCTCCTCATTTCATTCACTGCCACATTTCAATAAATCAAGTCTGTACAAAACTCACTTTACAAGGTGTTTTTATACATTTATTTCATCATATTTTATTTTCTTATGTGGTTCAATTTCAGGATTTCATGCTGTTTAGTACAGACTAGCCACCTGATTTGAGTTGAAGCTTTAGTGTTCAGTGTGGTTGTGTAGCAGACTGCTGCATTAGTCCACTGATAGATTTTAGTCTCACAGTAGCAAATATCTGAGACAACAGCAGACTGAAACCACATGAAACCACCACAAATGCATTTACACCCCACTGAGCCTCATCTGTTTAAGGTCTTAAGTTACCCAGTATCTTTTCCAGTTCACATATCCCAGTTTTAGACGAAGCAGCTGCGTGTTTAAACGCTTAGTTTGTCATGAACTTCAGAGAGTAGGCTGTAGTGTTAAGACTAAGACGTCATCCTCTGCACTCACACTGTTAAACACTCCAGATTCATATTACTCCTGTGGGTATTAAAGGGATAGTTCACCCAAAAATTAAAATTCAGTCATCTACTCATCCTTCATACCTCTAGTCCATAAAACACTTAAGGAGTTTCACAGGCAAACAATTTAAGAGAATGATGACCAGTTTTCAAATGTAAAAAAACAACTGAAAAAAACCTAAAATGCCTCCATACTGCTCATCTGGTGTAATCCAAGTCTCCTAAAACCCTGACATGCCAAGTTGACTTGAAAAACGTCATTCACACCATGTTTTTAGCCTAAATTTTCACTATAGATCCTTAGCTTGGAGCCACGTTCACATTTGCGTGCACACAGTCTGAACTGGGTATGTGTGGTGTGATGGTGTGGCATGGCCATTCTGAACACTCAACAGTGCACATCCTTGGGTCCTAAGCGATACAACCACCAAGTGCTGAAGTTGATCCAATGACGGTTCTTAAGATACGTAAAAGACAGTCATTCACACACACACAAAGACGACAGTTTCTTCCCCTTTTAGTTAGATGATGCTATTACAGCGCTACCTATAGGCCAGCTGGCACCAAATCTGTCATGATCACTACGACATGACAGCTATACATGCCAACTAAAAGTGGCGTTCTAGAGATATTACGGTTTTTGTAATATAAGCCATACTTGCAGAATTTGAGCAAACTTTGAGGGCCAGCTATAGCAAACTGGATTATCAAAAATCTGAAAATGTAACCTTTTCTGGCTTGGTCCAGAGATGTTCTGTAACAAATTTGGTGACAATTGTTCAAACCTTGTGTAGGTGTAGAGAAAAAACAGATTTGGACAAAATTCTAAATGGCAGAAAATCACCTGGACTACAGATCCAGAAAAGAGAACTGAGTTTCTGAGACGTACGGTTCAAGGTGATTGTTTTAGTGCCACCATCTGCCCAAACTGCACCAAATTTGTTACTGATTTCCCTTGCATCCTCAGTAAAACACCCACCAAGTGCGAAGTCGGTCAGAAGAATGGTTGTCAAGAAAATCTCAGGTCAAATATACATACAAACAGAGATTTCTTCATTTATACAACCCCAATTCCAAAAAAGGTGGGATGTTGTGTAAAATGTAAATACAAACAGATGATTGCAAAAACTTTTTGACTCACATTCAATTGTTTTTTGTAAATATACACTCATTCAGAATTGATGCCTGCTACATCTGTCAAATAAGTTATGAGAGGAGCAACACAAGACTGGGAAAATTATGGAACGCTCAGAAAACACTTGTTTGGAACATTTCACAGGTAAACAGGTAAATTGGTAACAGGTAACAGGTGACAGTATCATGACCAGGTATGAAAGGGACATCCTTGGAAGGCTGAGTTGTTCAGAAGCACGGGTAGGCCACGGTTCACCACTTTGTGAAAAACTGCATGGGCAAATAGTCCATGTTTAAAAACAGCGTTTCTCAACACAAAATTGCAAGGAATTTAGGGATATCGCCATCTACATAATATCCTTAAAGTATTCAGAGAATCCAGATAAATCCCTGCAGTTAAGGGGCAAGGCCAGAAAAAAAACACTGAATGACTGTGACCTTTGACCTCTCAGGGGGCAATGCATTAAAAACTGTTAAAAACCCACATGATTATTGTATAAAGGATACTACAGGGCCTAAAGAACACTAGAAAACGGTTGTCAGTGACACGTTTACCAAAGCAGCAGAAAGACAATATCAACAATATCAGTGACATTGCACCTTCTCTGGGCCCGAGTCTATCTGAGATAGTATGACACAAAGGATGGATGTTAAGACTGTTAATATTTAAGACTGAAGCATCTGTGATGGTATGGAGGTGTGTTAATGCCCATGGCATCATGGGTAACTGTTCACATCTGTGAAGGCCCCATGAATTCTGAAAGGTACATACAGGTTTTGGAGCAACATATGCTGCCATCCAGATTTTTTCCAGAGACGATCCTGCTTATATCAGCACTACAATGCCAAGACACGTTCTGCACTTGTTACAATGGTGTGTTTCATAAAAGAGTTCAGGTACTAGACTGGTCTGTCTGCAGTCCAGTCCTGTCTTCTATTAAAAAATTGTGGTAGATTAAAAGCAATAAATACAACAACAGAGACCGCGGACTGTTGAGCGACTAAAGTCATATATCAAGTAAGAATGGGAAGGAATTTCATTTCCAAAAATTCAACAATTAGTGTCTTCAGTTCCCAAACACTTACTGAGTGTTGTTAAAAGAAAAGGTGATTTATCACAGTGGTAAATATAACCCTGCCACAACTTTTTTTGGAACCTGGTGCAGTCATCAAATCAAGAATAGAGTGTATATTTACAAAAAACAATATTTATCAGTTTGAACATCAAATATCTTGTCTTTGCGCTGTACTCAATTGAATATAAGTCAAAAAGGATTTCCAAATCATTGCATTTTAGTTTTATTCATGTTTTACATAACATCCCAATTTTTTGGAACTGGGGTTGTTGTTAGATAACAAACATGAACATTTCAGGGAATTCAGATTTGGAGCAACCTCCTAAAATTTATAAAATCTGAGAAAACTGAGCAGGTTAACTGCCAAAAATCTTTTACTAATTTTTTATTTAATTTTATGTTACAGCAGTAATTAGACAGTCAGAATTACACTACTGACATTATGCATAATCGCATGATACTCTGGCGCCTAACATCTTTAATAAAGTGTTTAGTGTTCATCTCTCTTCATTAAAACAATATGTTGGCAGTTTAACAGTCCACTGAGATGGACACAGAGTAGAGTATACAGTGTGTTTTAATTTATGGCCGTAGATAACAGTGTGTGTTATCTGCACACGTGGGACTAAGTTACCACCTGGCCAGGACACATTAATCATTAGATGGATGGATGATGCAACACCAGGCTGCAGTCAGGTGGGAAACTACAGCAGCTGGCAGAGCTCAGATGTGAATCAGGGAGCACATGACTCATTCTTTAAGTTAAGTCAACACTCGCATACTGAGAAATATGAAGAGGAGAAACAGAGCTTATAGCTGGGAGGAAAAGAAGATTAGAGCTGCAACGATTAATTGATTATTAATCAATCATTAAATTAATCGCCAACTATTTTGATAATCAATTAATCAGTTTCAGTATGTTTTTTTTAAGAAAATAAAAGTCAAAATTCTCTGATTTCGGCCTCTTAAATGTGAACTTAATATTTTTGGGTTGTGGGCAAAAAAGACATTTGAGGACGTCATCTTACACTTTTGGAAACACTGATCGACATTTTTCACTATTTTCTGACATTTTAGACCAAACAACAAATTGATTAATCGACAAATTAGTCAACAATGAAAATAATCGTGTGGCTCTAAAGTAATTTCTCAAGACAAATAAAGTAAAATATCTGCTGGTTTTAGCCTCTCAACTGTGAAGATTCGCTTCTTTTCTTTGTCATTTCTGGTTGTAAATTTAATATCTTTCAGGTTTTATACTGCTGTTCAGAAAAAAAAACAGTGGATGTGAACATTCCTTCTTTCGGGAGTGAAGTTAGAACAAATTTGATATAGACTAACAAATAGTTAATGACTAAAAATTACCAACTTGATGACTGACAGTGTGAAGATTTTCTGTTTTTCTCGTTTTATGTAATTGTAGTAGTGAGGAAATTCCCAAGAGATGTTTGAGGTCATTTAGAGGAGCGATGAGTTTATTTTTTGTGTGTAAAATGTCGCACAGTAATATCTCAATAACAATCCCTTCCAATTTAAGGACTATATTCAAAATATTTGTAATGTTAATTTAAAACATGTTAATTATTTGTTCATTTTCTTTAGTCTTTTTAAAGTATCAAGATTGGTCTCAAACATCCAGTATCACTCAGTCAGACTGAAAACTCTTTAAAGTACATTAAATATTGTATATTATATTAGATTCTGCTCATCCTGCTGCCTCTTTAAAGTGTAAAAGAATCCCAGGAACTGGCTAAACATTATGTAGATGCTATTTTAAAATATAACACATCAATCAATCTTTAACCAGTACATGTGCGTAAATGTACTATATTGTAATCGTCAACATGACAATGATTCACTTTGATCTTTTTGGTACTGCACAGCCATCACAGCACAAAAGCACACTGTTTAGAGCAACTAACAGGCAAGAAGGAAATTAAGTGTCTCACTCAGAAACCCTTCAGCAGCACAGAGGACTGTACCCGTGATTCTGTTTATTAATGCTGAAGATGCATAAAAGCAACTCTACATTCTCCCTCTGCAAACAAGTACAGTGTCTGGTTTACAGTTCAAGCTGAATACACAAAATACTGAATTTGTTCAGAGAACAAACCAGCTTTGTTTCACTCTGAGCGTTTGCAGATTGTTTTAGCAGATCATGACTTATTAGTGAATAATAGTTACCACACAATAAAAATGCATTTAGCGTCTAACCACTACAGAGGGTGGACACAGGGCGGTGAAGGTCAGAGTTGGTGATCACAGGAGCCACCTAGTGGCTTTAGTGAAAAGAATGACACACCAGTTGTTAAATGTATTTTTCATGTGAGCCAAGTTTATTTAAAATAATATATAATTAAGATACAGTAATATTGAATGACACTCTTATCCTACGGTCAGGACTAAGTAAGAGTTTGATACTAGGAAATGAGAAAAAAAAATGCATATGGCTACTGGAAAAAAAAAGATGAATTAAAATTTAAACTGCTGTTTAAATTCTGACACAAGCCGTAAACCTTGTGGGTAACAAGCCTACATGTTTTTCTTGTTACAGAAACAGACTCCAGATATTAAAGTTCCCCTCCAGACACTTATAAAATACTCTGCTGTGATTAATATTTGGTTTAACATGGTTTTCCCCGCATAAAAACCCTGAAAAGGGCTGGTAGCACAGTGCTTTCTTCCTCATTGAGAAATTCTAGATCTGGCCTTTGACTGGTGAAAGAGCAGTGAGCATCCAGATGGCTAGCGTTAGCATTGGAGGAAACACCAGAGAGACTCAGTCAGACTCAGCTGAGGAGTCTGTTGTTCACCAAAAATCAACAAATTACAACAGATGTATCCAAACGCTAAGTGTAGTCAGCATCTTTCATTTGTTTATGTTGTTTGTTAGCTTGTGACTGGCAGTGGCTGACAGAGCTAATGCTAACTCCTGCTCTCTGACACATCCACTCTGCAAATATCATATCAAGCTTGCCCAGGGTACGTTTTCATCTCAGATTTTAGGGAAGTTCAGACACATCTCCCCCTTCAGTAGAGGAATGTGAAAACACCTCTCTAGTGCCAAACTTTGCACAAATACAAGTCAGTATAGTCAAGGTCAGACATTTTAGGTGACATAAACATGAGGAAAACACATTTTTCAGTGGAGGGGATCTTTAACACTGAAATAAAGGAGCAGAAAACAACTGACTGCTGCTGTGATTGGTTGAAAAAAGCAGCAGTGCACTACTGTGTGTAAATTACAACAATGATTTTATTGGGTTCCTGCAGCTCTACACAGAGGAGGAGCAGTGCTCCAAATGAAACCAGAAATATAACATTTACAGACCAGATACACACACATATAACACATTCACTTCCGATACCAAATCCTCATCTTCTTCTCTCGCTTGATTTTCTTCTGCAGCTGTAAAGTCCCGTAGAGGAGAGCCTCTGCAGTGGGGGGACAACCTGAGGACAGGAGGGACAACAAAAAAACTGAGCAACTCTTGTATTTTGTTTGTTGGAGATTTAAATTCAGAGCCACGGAGGCACGGAAGTTAAGTCTGACTGATGAACAGCATCTGTTAATTAATTCTCTGATAATTTATTTATATATTTGGCTGCTAATGTCGCACACTGATCCCATCAGTCTGCAAGACGCCGCTAAATAATAACTGGAATTAACTCTGTGCTATAATGAGTAGGAAGACTGCTGTGTTTGCAATCATGCTGACAAACAAGGGAACAATACCACTGCAGTCATTATGGACTTATGTAATTTATTACTATAAGACAAGCTCCACTAATATTACCAGTATTTGTTAATATTACAAGTATTAAATATACTACTGGTACATTACTACAACTACAACACAATAATAATATAATAATATAATAATACCAGAGTATTGCTGATAGTTATAAGCTACTAGTGTTAATTGTGCAATTACTTGGTTCCTTATTATGATCCTTAATTGTGCACCAGACTGTGGCTACTACATGGGCATAAGTAGTCCGTAGTCAGACCAATGCGTAATTGTTCAACATCTCTTTACAAAACCATGGGTTTTAATTTGCTGCTATAACAGCCTCTACTGTTCTGTGAAGGATTTACACAAGATTTTAGGGAACCTGTCTGCAGGGATTTGTTCTCATTCACCCACAAGAGCTTCAGTGAGGTCAGCGACTGATTTTAGACGATAAGGCCTGACTTAGAGTCAGCGTTTCATTCCGTCCCAAAGGTGAGTGCTGTGGTTGAGGTCATGGCTCTGTGCACGCCAGTCAAGTTCTTCCACATCAAACTCTGAAAACACTTTCTCAATCGCTTTGTGCACTGGAGCACCGTCATGGTGAAAAAGAGCAGTTCTCACAAAGCTGGAAGGACACTTCTAAAGTCTAAAATATCACAGTCAGCGCTAGCATTAAGATTTCTTTTAACAGAAGGATCCAGAACCCCAAGGCAGTCCACATACTTTTGGCCATTAAGTGTATGTATGAAATGTCCAAATTTTAAAAGGAGCATCGTTTAATATATGGCCGCCTGACAAAGGTACATCCAAACAGACAAGGGGCAGCATATCGTCAGGATAAACCGCTAACTGCTGCTCACTATCCTTGGCTGTAGCTAGCTGTCATTAGCTCAGTTAGCCCTATAGCTAGAGGCCCTACTATGACGTGAAGTATTTATATTTACACCATGGACCACAGAACCAGGCTCAGCAGCTTCTCAGTGAACATGGCTCGACCGTGACCGAACATAGCCTGAGACCAACAGAGGCCAGTTTCGATGGCAGTGGTGGTGTTCTTGCCTTTTGCACTGCTTTGCTCATCACAGACAACAGGAGTAAGAATATTTCCTTTCGTGACACTTTGAGAGTTTGTGTATGTTTATTTATTAGACTATTTAAGTTCAGAGAGATTGTAAAAACAGCGATCTTGCCGCTCGCATACATCTCCCAGCTGAAGGGGATCGGACTATTGCCTCTTGAGGTGTGGAATTACTAGACAGGATGGGCTGGGACTAGCTGGTTAGCATGCTAACTTCAGTAAATATCTCTGCAACACAATACATAGTCTGCTTCTGATATTTTGAACGTTTTAAAGTTCTGGCCATATTTCACATGTTGCTTTAATTGACAGTATTTCTTATTGCCATTGATAAGTTGTTTGTAGTTTTGATCATTTTCATATCATGCACTAAAGTTTACCTGGAACATAAATGTCCACTGGTACAATTCGGTCGCAACCTCTGACGACAGCGTAGGAGTAGTGGTAGTAGCCTCCTCCGTTAGCACAGCTGAGGAGGAAAGTTATGAGGACATTTTTACTTTATAAGAAATGAATTGTGTACAGTAGGAATTAGACAACAACAAAAATGCATAAACATTCCTCTTGCAGAATACCACGACCACAAGAAACGACAGAATGACACAAACAATACCAGGTGAAATTTTCAAATACGACAGTGTGAGGTGTAACATTTAATATAAAGGCTTGTGGCCACCAAGATTAGGCTTGTAGCCACAGAGAAGAAATAATAATACTGGACAATAGCAAGAATAAACAGAATCACAGCAAAGCTAAATATTCAGACACAGTAAATGTTACTATCAGATCAGCTGAGGAGACTTTACAGACACAAGAGAGACAACACTGCTGGTGACATAAATCTCTGAGTTAACGTACCTTCCCATGGAAATGACGTATCTGGGCTCAGGCATCTGGTCGTACACCTGTTGGCCAGAAGACGCAGTTCAGTCACTCTTATATAAAGTCTGACTAAGAGCTAATCTGTGCTTTCAGCTGGAGGAAGGCTTCATGCCAGTCTACCAATCCACCGACAGGCTGGTCATAATCCAGCCAGCATTAAACAGCTATACTGTTCTCAGCGCTGCCATCCTGCACACAGACAAGTCTGACAGGAGAGAGCCCTGGCAACTGACAATCCCTATGTGCTGTGCAAAAAACAAACAAACAGGTCTTTCCATCATTTCTCCTTCATTTCACAAACCTGAATCAAACCTGAGACATCAGTTTGAAGTGTTGTTTGAATTAAACTAACATGTAAGATGCTGCTGTTACATCCTACCCTTTCCCTCTCTCACCTTCCGCAGAGCTGGAGCCATCTTATTGGTCAGTGTTCCTGCCACAATCATGACATCAGCCTGTCGGGGACTCGCTCTGAACACCACTCCGAAGCGGTCCATGTCGTAACGAGGTGCCGCCATGTGCATCATCTCTACTGCGCAGCACGCCAGCCCAAAGGTCATAGGCACAGAGAGCTCTGAGGGTACAGAGCAGCGATTAGACAAAAAAGGGCTGAATGATTGGTTAAAAAAAAAAACGTATTACGATTATTTGACAGATATTGCAATATGATAAATAGTTAGTGGAAGTGGTCATTTTATTATCACAATTTTAATTTTTTTCACCCAAAAAAACTATTATAATCATTATGAGGTGACATTTGTTGAGGTCTGTACCAAACAAACATGTTTTCTTACATCCGGAGAACAAGATTTGTAGGGCAGGACATCTCTGCAGCACTACAGTACTTCATTAGTATGCTGTTCTTTATCAAAAAATTGCAAATTCTGCAACTTTGATTAATTGTGTAGCCCTAATGAATGGTAAATGGTTAAAACATCTACAACAGATTTTTTTCCCTTTGTCAAAAAATTGCAGCTTCTGCCATTTTGGATATTGCACTTTTCCACATTGTGATTTCGATAATATTTCCATGAATTGTGCAGCCCTAGCAGACGCACTAACACAGTTACTGAAGATACTGGCCAGAAATACACACACAAACCCAATACTTTCTTTCACTGCTCATGACCAGCAGGGAACACATGTAGACTACAGATGCATCAATATATCCACTTTAAGAGGCAATGTCACAACATATGGACATTCTCTCTGCTGATATTAGCGGTTTTTTTAGATTGTTCCCTTGGAATACAAGACATGGACAAAAACACCTGAAAATGTCTCAACCCAGCAGTAAATAAAAGTTTGACGATTCTCGTGAGGGTCAAGTTCAGTTTTATTGAGACTGAAGTCACTGTTTGTGGCGTTGTTAAGGAAATACCACATAATTGTCAGTCAGTAAGTATTTGGCATTTCTTCAAGATTTTTCTTGTTGCTACATTAATTAGTTGTGCTGATGTCTGCATCTTAAGCCACAGGAATTCTGGCAACATCTGGACTCTGGCTTGTTGACATGTCTCTAGTTTGACTTCAGTTCATATCAACTTTGTGTGTTTTGATCATGATTATTTAAATCTTGCTAATCTCCAGAGTAATGGATCAACGGAGGGCTTATAGCTATGAGTGATTGCATAGATCAAACATCATATATTTAGAAAATCAAGCATTTTTCAAGAAGTGTATTTAAGTTCAAGCATACTGTTCAGTGGTATTCAACTCAATATAACCTACATATGTAGCTGTCTTTGCAATTATTACCTCAGTTGCTTGTGTGAATAACAAATTGCACCAGTAAGCAATTTATGCAATGGTGACACAGTGCAAAATCAAGGCAAATTAGCAGCTCAGATTCTTCACCAGCCAGCGAAATGAGCCTTCACATGACTAAGAGACAGAACTGTGGCAATTTAAGTGAAAGGCAGAGATCCATTTACAAAAGGCAACACCACCAACCATGTGACATTTTTAGACAAACACCAAACAGTCACACACTGCATGCTGGAGTTGCATCACACGTCTCTAGACAGACATTTTATTTTATATCAAGGTTAATATAATAAATAGTCCAAGTCTGGCAAGTGAGGATGTAACATAAATGAGAGAATACTGCAGGCTTTGATTAATCCATGCCACATATGTGGGTGTTAACACAGAAAACATCCTCTCATCGACTCACCCTGCGCGCCCAGTTAACCAAGTCGTCCAGCTTAGTGATAACATACTCTCCCTTGCTGCTGGCTACAGCTGCTGGTTTGGCTGCTGCCACTGCTGTGCTCTTCTCTCTGACTGGAACCACACTGCAACAGAAGGATGGAGGAGATTTTCACCATGTGCAGACTGTTTACCGAGTGTCTGCGCTTCATTCTCATATTTACACCAGAGTATTTTTGGTAAACTCACGTCGTAGTGGTATTCTCGCTTTTTGCACTGCTGTGCAGACTCTTCTGTTGGATAGCAAACACTGAAATGGGCCTGTTGGATGGAGAGCAGGTCAGAGGGAGAAACAACAGTACTAATAAAAAAAATGTTGGCAAGAAAAAAAAATTAAGTGAATGTCAATGAACTGAATAACTTGACCTTGTGAGTCAAGTTTATGTATGAATAATTAAATCATAACAAATTCATGTTAAAATTATTGAAGAAATAATGGAAAGCCACCAAACAGTCCATTCCACAAGAGGGCAACATTGTTGTTGTAATTAAATAATTTCAAGATTTTCTATATGATGGACAGATGGGCAGATTTTATTCTGGGATGTGATGGTTTTGTCTAGCTTCCTAAACTTTGTGATGATTTAAAGGATTAACTTGACTGCGCCTCTGAATAGCATACAGGCTGAGCGCTCCTGCTGCCAAAAGCAAGACTGCACAGCCTGTCAAGCACAGCAAATATTTCAGCACTTTTAGAGTGAAGACTGTTTCATCTTGCTATTCTCTTCAATGGGTAACAGAGAAGCTGAAAAATATTACCAAAACAAAAACTGGGTAGTTTGGCCTGGAGGTTAAATACAGAAAACATGGTACATACTTATCAATCGTAAATGACCACTGTTATGTGGTAAATTCATATATTTTGACAGATATTCCATCCTGCAGACTGCCTACTGAGGTTGAACTCAATTAATTGGGTCTTCACAATAGCAGAGTAATAAATGTGTTTATGTGGGTATGAAAGGCCAGCTTCATCCCTGCAGAGGATAAAGTAATGAGGCAGCAATAGCAGCTTGGCAGGGCTGCAGTTAATTAAGTTTCAAAACAAGGAGCAGGATTGGAAGGTGCTTACCTTGTTGAGAAGGAGCCAAATATGGCCAGGCGAGGGGCTGCAAAATAAAAGCATTTTAAAAAAAAACTGAGGAGTTTTCTAAAAAATACTGTTACACTGCAATAATTTCACGTTTTAACAGCTGCATTGTAGCAGTCACAGACCAGGGGGGTGACCTTGATGAAACAGTGGAGTGACATAAATTGTTCCTCTGCTCCTAAGCAGCACATAAAACTTGTGATGGGCATGAAAGTTTAACGCTTGTGAGATAACTTCAAGCCAAACACGTCTGCAAAGTCCTGACACTGCAGCCTCACTAACAAAAAAAAAAAATGCGTTGTTCTCAATATAATTCAAATATTTACAGTTGAATACTGTATATTAACACCTGATGTCGTTTGAAACAACACAGTCAAATGATTTATGATCTGAACTTTTTACTGAATTAAGTGATTCTTAGCGTGTTTAACGCATGCCGAACTGGAAAGCAGCCCATGGCGGTTATAAAACAGCTGAACTGACACTTCTAGCGGAATTGGTTTCGCAAATAGAAGCGATGATCCCAACTGGCAGGTTTTTCAAAGGGAGTTTGGTTTGACTGCGGACTACGTTAGGGTTACCGACATATCTGGTAGTCACACACAATACAGATTAAAGAATACTTGTATGACAGAGTCCCCTGTTTAGTTTTAAAATAACATAAGTGGTTACGTGTGTTAGCTAACGTTAGCTGCTTGGGCTTTGCTGCAGCTGGAGCTCATGTAAGCGCTGCTGTTAGCTAACCCGGCTAGCGTGCATGCTAACGCAGACAGAGCAAGGTCAGCGTGCGCAGTCACTAAAAAAAGTTACAAATCCGACCACCGACACGGTCAAACAACGAGGCGGTGCACTTTTGTGTGCTTAATTATGTAAACGCCCTGAATAACACAAGTCTGAAAACACACTGATGTTTATTAAAAGCGTATCCTTTTAGTCAAAACATCACTCACCAACCAACGCCGCCATCTTTGAGATTCTGCTTACGTCAGACTGCTTCCTGCTCCTGTACGAGCTCGCGCTGCAGAGGGCGCTGCTGTAATCTAAGATCAAATACTTTTTTGCTTGTGTAATAATATTAGTTATTACTAAATTTTCTGTACACTAGTGTAGAGTTTAAAAAAAAGTTTTATAGCATTTAAAAACTTTTAATCATATATATCATAAATTTATTATTTGCATTAGTTTTGTTTCTCACTCCCTAATTTTTTTTTTTGATGCTTTTTCTTTTTGATTTATTGGAATTTACTTGGCATGACTGTCAGATGTGTTTAAATGATGGCTGCCTGTTATCTGAAGATGTTAAATAAAGGTAAAAAAAAAAAAAAGTAAAAGGTAATAATATATTACATAATACAGAGGTAATATTTGCTCAATTTCAGGTAAAATGGCCTTGAGACCTCAGAGTAAGAAGGGTGACCAGGGCACATATCTAGGCTATGAAATGACAAGGCAATCCAAAATAAAATAAAATAAAACAAAGTAAAATGTAAACAGGGTCAGTTTGAGAAGGATCAACTGTTTCTTCATCTCTCCTCTTCGCCTCTCGACTCTGAAGACTGGACCAAAGTACACTTCAAACCTACTATAGTTTTTTTTATCTAAAGCTTTTTTTTTTATTGACTTATTAAATTGAATTTTAATTTCTGTTTGTGTGCTCATTATTTATGTGCTGAGTTGACCAAAATCAGTGTGAGTAAGCATGACACACGAGGGAGAAAATACACAATATTTTAAATTCCATTATATTATCTCTATGGCTGATATCTCAAAAACACAAAGATTTAGATGGTTGAATAGCACTAAAGGCCAGAGGAAAAATATGTATTTTTATTTTGGGGTGAACAGTCCCTTTAAAGGTATAGTTCAGATTTTATGAATGAGTATATCCACAGTCATTATATTACCTACTACAGTAGATGGTTGTTGGTATGCCTTCAGTTTGGAGAAGCAGCAGGAGACCTGATCAACAACATGTTTAGCCACCTCTAAAAAAAAAGTGAACATTATTATGTCACAGTGAAGGAGACTTTTGACCTTTTTAGATACATAAGATACATTTTTAGATACATAAAAGGAGGCGCCGGCCAAGCTGCAACAATCACAGTTATTGTCATGTTGATTGTAAAAAAATAAAAATAAAAAAAAACAAAAAAGATTAAAGCTGCAAGCAGCATTGTACAGGCCCTCGCACCCCCTGTGCCTGTCGGGATCTGCTGCAACCACGACTATGTCACCAGATGCCAACTGGTTTGATGCACATTACATCATTTAATCCAAAGTATGTGTGTGTACATATACATTCCACCAGCTCCCCCCAGGGTTGCTGTCTGTCCCCTCTGCTATACTGGTCTGTCAGGACCATCCACTTCAAGGGGAGTTTGAGCTGCTGCCCTCAGGTTGCCGTTTCAGGGCACCTGTTCGAGGACAAAAAGATTTCATACCTCTTTCATTCCAAGTGCTAAAGATATGCTCAATAGCAGCTAGCACCTTGTCGGTAGTCCAGTTATAATATGTTTCATGGCAAGACATCAAAACTTGACACCACACCACAGCCACACTGGTTAACGCTGACCAAATCTTTTAATAACTTTTGATCACAAAGTAGTCTAGATGGCACAAACTGATTTTGGAGTAAATTGGATTATTTCTGTAGTACAACTTCATTAAAATACGATGCGTGTAAAATGCCAAAATTGACCATGAAATTCAAAATGGCTGACTTCCTGCTGGGTTTAGTCTATGGGTACAAGAGGGTTTATGGATTTGTGCCTTTGGTCATGACACACATGTACTGATTTTTCGTTCATGTTGGTGAAACGTGCCAATAGGACTACACTTTAAAGGGGGTGTCCAAGCCATCTGGCCACGTCCATCAACAAATCTCATATCATATGTTCAGGCCCAGACCACTATTGAACATGTTAACGTTCAGGGAGATTCGACCAAGTAAACGGAAGTTAATGCAACTTCCTGTGTTTTCCTGAAACATCAACCTTTGCTGTGCCATCATGACAACGCCGTTTGACGATATGTCAAGATCTTCACAATATAGCATTACCATGGTCTTAAGGCCTTTCTGACCAGATTTGAGTTGGATATGGTCAAACTGCCTAGGGAGCACATCAAAGTCTAAAACATGACATTTCCTGTTACCAGTAGGTGGTGCTATGACTATTGTGCAATATTGTCATGTAAATGTGTTCATGGTGGGACTGTAATGAAACATTAAGTTTGTTGCAGATCAGATCATTGATACTAAAGTTCTAGCAATTTTGTGTTTCATGGTGAGACATCAAAATGCCACGCCACAGCCACGCAATTCAATAACATCGCAGCGAGGTCGGGCGCCCAAGAGCCACCAGCCAGACACAGACAAAACTCATATCATATGTTCAGGCCTGGATGACTATTGAACATCTTAAGTTTCAGGCAGATTCCACCAAGTAAACAGAAGTTAATGCAACGTCCTATGTTTTGGCGAGACATCGACCTTCGCCATGTCGTCATGGCAACGCTGTCTGATTATATGTGGTCGATATGTGGTCAGATAACATATCTGGTCAGATATGTTTCTGAGCAGATATGAGATATGGATATGATCAACCTGTTTGGAGGAGCACGTCAAAATGTAAAAGATTCCCTGTTGCCAGAAGGTGGTGCTATAACTATTAAAGAATATTGTCATGTAGGTGTATTCAGGGCAGAACTATTATCAAATACGTGAAGTTTGGTGCAGATCAGATCATTTACTCTGAAGTTATAGCATTTCTTGTTTGATGGCAAGACATAAAAACTACACACACACCATGGCCACGCCCCCCCAAAAACCCGTCGCGGCGAGGTCGCACGCCCGTCAGACGCCATGCCTAACAGTAAATCTCTGTACTTACATTCTTTGGTGGAAAAAAAATCTGATCAGTAAATCACACTGATTTATGATTAAGGACACTGGCTATTGTATGAAAACTTCTGCTCGAAGTACAATATACTTTATACGATATACATAATTTTTTAACTGAGAGAAATTCAAATAAATTGATATGTAACCACTTGAATAATGTACTGTACCCAGTACGATCAAACAGAAACTCATTCAACTGTTTTCAGATTTAGAAATTAAAACAAAGGAGAACCAAATATATCACTTACCCTATAAGCCCCAAAGCCAAAGAAATTCATTTTAAAATTCTAAACAATATTTATCCACCCAGTGAATTGCTAAGAAAGAGATTTAACATTTATCACAATAATTGTTGCTTTTGGCTCATGGCCACGGCTCATCTGTTTTTTCAATGTACATACTCTATTATGACATTTTGGGAGTACTTGCAGGACTGGCCTTTTCACAATTTTCCTTTTCATAATTCTCTAGTTAATTTTTTTCAGAATTGATGACTGTGCATTATAATATGTAATTTAAGTTATTTTTCTATAAACTGTGCCTTGTATATTATTACTCCATAATGTTTTTTGCCTTATTATTGTGAATGTTTTTTTCTATAAATAAAGTTGTTTTTTTTTAATCAGGCAGCCATCTTGGAAATTCCATATTCATATATTCAAATGTAAACAAAACAAACAAAAAAAAAAGATCAAAGGACAGAATGGAACTAAGCTCTGATGATGTCACTCTGATGATGTCACAGAGGCAGTTCTAGGCTTCTAGGCCTCTCAGAGCCAAGTCTGCATCAGACACGATTTTCACCGTCGGGTATTCAGACACGAATTTCACTGTCACGAGTTCGGAAGCACGTTTCACCGTCACAAGTACGAGCACACAACTTCCAACACGAATTACAATGGAAGCGACAAACGTCAGAGAAAACAGAGGAGACAAAGGAGAAACCACACCGAGGTCCAGCGGCAGACAAATCAAGCCAAGGATTTTGCGTCCAGAAGGCTTGATTTCTACCTCCGTTCCCTCGAAGAGGAAATAAGGTGTGAGTTTAAGGACAGTGAGGCGATACTCACCAGGGGTCAATCTGAGGAGAGGCTCCACTTGGATATCCATGTGGACTCACTGACTGCTCTCCTGGAATCACTCCAAGACAGGGAGGAAGAGAAGAACAACAAAGAGCAGATGCAGAAGAAATATCAAGACTGCAAGCCCTGCTAGAGCACGCTCCAACCAAACGTGACCATTCTAACAAGGAAGATACTGAGACTCTGAAATTACATCTCAGGAAAATCTCCTTCATGCTGCGGACAGCTCAGAGAGACCTTGAGCAGAAGACGTCCTACAGCAAAGACCTGGAAGCAAAGTTGGAGCTGATGCAAAAAGAAAAAGAGGACCTTCAGAAAGAAATGAGGCCGTGAAGTTAGAGGTCCATGTTGAAAAACAGCTGCGTACTGTAGCTGAAAACAACATGGAGTCGACAACTCATGGCCTCAAGAATGCAGAGGATCTTCTGGAGCTTGAACGACTCCACTGGCAGCAGGAGAGATCCTCCCTGCTGAAGGAGAATGAACAATTGAAGGCTTTCTATGCTGCTCAGCTTGACGAGCAGACACAAGAAAACAAAACTCTTGTGGATGCTCTGCAGAAGGCTGAGCAGCAGTTAGAAAGTCATCACGTCATGTGGCAGGAGGAAGAGTCAGCTCTCCTCCAGGCCACAGAAGACCTGAAGAAGACAATCCAGGAAAGAGAGCAGGAAGCGACCAGGACTATGGAAGATGCCAAGACTTTTCATCAGGCCCAGCTGGAGGAACAGAGAGCAGAGACCATTACCATCTCATCTGCTCTAAAAAAGACTGAGGATTTACTCGAGACTGAGCGGTGCAGCTGGAAACAGGTAAAAAACATCACTTCAGGAAGAGCTTGACATCCAGAAAAAGGAGAATAACAACCTTGCAGACACTCTAAAAAAGACAGAACAGCAGCTGGAGAGTCATCGTACCGAGTGGCAGAAGGAGAGGTCATCACTCCTTCAGGCCACCGAAGACATCAAGAGGACTCTCCAGGAAAGGAGCAGGAATGGGAGAAGGAGGAGTCTGCCCTGAATTCCCAGCTGACGCTTCTCGAGACTCAGCTGGCTAAAAAGAAAAGGAAAAAGAAGTGGTACAGTATATTCTTGTGTGGCGTCTGAGGACTCTTCTCGAGCTCAGACACAGACTTCCAGCTCAAGAACAGGGACACAAACACAGGCAGTCGTTCCTGTAAACTTGCAGTTTTAACCCTCAAACAGCACTTGAAAACAGCTGTTTGAGGTTTAAGACTTGACTTTTTAAAGTCAACTAAAGAGACTTTACAAGTCTCTTTAGTTGACTTTACATTTGTGCAGCACGGTGGTTAGCACTGTCCCCTCACCGCAAAAAGGTCCTGGATTCAAGTCCCACTTGGGTCAGGGCCTTTCTGCATGGAGTTCACATGTTCTCCCCCGTGCCTAGGTGGGTTTCGTCTTCCTCTTCCTGAGCTGGATCTGCAAAGCCAATTTAAAACACCATCAGCCACACAGATAACATCACTTCTGGACATCAAATATAAAATAAATAAATAATAATATTAAATTATAATGTCATGTTTGTTGGTCATTTGTTGTTGAGAATTTAAAGTTGCATTGTGATCATGTTTCATATTAAATGCTTTGTTTAATGAATGAATCAGGGGACAAGCAGTGATCAGTCAGTTGTGCTGATTAGATCTCAAAGATGCTCGTCAGCACACGGTAGTTACAGTTCTGAACAGTTCTGTACAAACATAAACAGGGTTGGGAGGGTGACTTAAAAACCTTATTCTATAAAACATGGTTGGGAGAAATGCTTTAAAAATGTATTCCAATACAGTTACTAATTACTGCAAAAAAATATATATTCTAATTATTTTCTCAATCAACTGATTAGTTTTTTGGTCTGTAAAATGTCAGAAAATGGTGAAAAATGTTGATCAAAGTCCAAGTTTAGCTTTTACATTATCTTTTTATCATGAGCACACACATTCCAGTAAGATCATATTTTTGGCAATGTCTGTAATAAACTGTGTAATGAGATATCAGATAAAACAGGGTCACATGACTGATCAGTAAATTAACATACGTTTATCAGGTGTTTGTCTGAAATGTGTTATTTTGTGTAATTGTGCAGTTAATACATGGTTCTTCATGTGTTCACTGCACAATTACACACACTTGAGGAGGAACAGTGCACTTCTTGGTTATAACTACACCCTGAGATTAAAGCAGGAACATATTCGTTGCTCAAAAACAAACACTGGATGCACCAACAGTAATATTAGATCATTTCTCATCAACATTAGCCGATATCAACAGGCAGCTTTGTGTGGGTCCGTACAAATTCAGGTGCCCTTAAAGGGGTAGCTCCTACCAGCTGTATGAGGTACTTATCCATAGTCAGTGTATTACCTACAGTAGATGACGGTCGGCACACCCCCAGTTTGGAGAAGCAGAGAGGAGCACCAGCATGGGAGCTCCTCTTCCTGAGCTGGATCTGCAAGGCCAATTTAAAACACCATCAGCCACACAAATAACATCACTTCTGGACATCAAAAATCACAAATAATTTTTTTTTTTAAATTATGTCATGTTTGTTGGTCATTTTTGTTGAGAATTTAAAGTTGCACTGTCATCACATTTACTGTAATATTAAATGCTTTGTTTGATGAATAAATCAGGGACAAGCAGTGATCAATCAGTTGTGCTGATTAGATAGAAAATAGAAAGTGCAATAAAAATATTTTCCCTAACATAATAAATAAATTGTGATTCAATATTTGATCAAAAATAATCGTGATTAACATTTTGGCCATAATCGTGCAGCCCTACCTGATTAATAGTCTTCACTTTAATCATTAATCAAACCAATAATGCCTTTGTTATGACAACTTGACATTGATCAAGACAACATAATCTTGCATAAGCATATCACAGCGGCCTAATTTTAAACTATTTTGCTCTGTGGTTTAACATTACATTATATTGTCATATGTAGTTCGTTTTGACATTGGCTGTCATGACCCATTATAATTGTATTATGAACATTTTCCTTGCTCTCAACTACAGTGATACATTTTGGACTTATATAAACATGTCATTAAGTGTTATTACACTGTAAAATGCCTTTGTACCAGTGTGATGAATAATTCCCTTGACCTCATCTCAAGTGGAATTACGTGGACTTGTCATAAAGACGTCATTAAATTGTATTAGTGTTGATAATTAGACCTGCTATGACATATTAGTGACAGTTTGTGTTGTCTTGGTCAATGTCGAGTTGTCATTACAAAGACATCAAAAGCAATGTCAACACCAAGTGACACCTTATACCACAGTGATAAACATCCTAAAGAGCCTCCTTCATGTTCATCACAGGTGCCATGTCATGGTTATGACAGTGTAATAACAGTCTTATGCACACTCTTTCAAATAAAGTGCTATTGTAACTTTATTTTTTGATACTTCACTTGACATATACAGTAGTTATATGTATTTAGAAGGAAAAAATATTATAAATGTAAACAGTTATGAATGTTTAACATATATTTTATAGCTCATTTTGCTGCCTTGTGTTTCTATGGCACCCAATTTATTCATTAAATGAAGTGAATGTGTTTGATATTTCTTTGTGCCCTACTGACTGTTAGTTCAAAGTGTATATGAAATGTAATAATTCTTGTTGTAATCAGGATATGCTGGCACACATTAAAGAATAAGTTCACATTTTTGAAGTCCGTCTTAAAACAATAGTCAGGTATAAACAGTGGAACAGGTTTTGCTGGCTGAAATCATGGCTCCTGTTCCATCAAAAGATTTCTTTCTGATAATGTGATTTCAGTGGGGTACAATATCCACAGTCCTCATTCTGTGCAATATTCCAAAGTTTATCTAATGATAATATGAGACTTCAGCAGTCTGTCAAGACTGAATATTTTCCCAAGTTACAGTCGTTTTAGTATGTAAATCTCCCCTTTGTTTTTCCCTGGACTTTTTCTTAATGAGCTCAGGTGGAGGGAAAGTACACCATAATACAAAGAAGGGATTTTGCTCTAAAAAGACCGTAACTGTGCAAGATATCCACTGAGTTGACTACTGAAGATGGCTGAAGCCTCAAGCTGGCATCAGAATATATTTTTGCACTAAACAATTTTTTTCGAGGACTGTGGAGTTTGTCCCCCATCATGTTTAAATTGCTTTCGATTGGATCTCTTCAGGGCCGGTCTGAACAGGAGGAATGATAACAGCAAGCAAAACCTGCTGCACTGTTCATATGGGCACCCTACTGTTGTGGTTAGACTGACTTGGAAAGTAATGAACCAATCCTTTCATGCAATTAAGAGATTGAAATTTAACATTTCTCATTTCATGTATTTGGCTGTGTTGTGTTGATTTATTTTAGCTGTTCATCTTACCAACACTTTTGACATAGTCTAAATTTGTAGTATGTTAGGTCGTGGTAGCAAACAGAGCATTTAAGTTCAGTGTTTAAGACTCACATGGATTTATTGGCAGAGAAATTAAATATGATACTCATAACTATGTTTTCATTAGTGTCTAACACCTGAAAATAAGAAATGTTGTGTTTTTGTTACCTTAGAATGAGCCGTTTATATCTACAGAGGGTGTGAATCCTCTTCAATCATGGTCACCATTGAACCATCATTTTTCTAAATTAGCCCAGAACAGACAAACCAAACACTGGCTCCAGGTTGGGTGAAGTGCATTTTTTGCAACTTTCACAGTCACCAAACAATCTCCAACACACAGTCAGTGTATAGGTGTCAATTACTGTACATTAGGGACGCTGGGAACATGCCTCCACCACTTTTAGAGGTGAAAGATTTTGTCCCCATAACTATTTAAAATGCATAATTTGATAAAAAATGTATATGTATATGTCAGCATAACCCATGAACTCTATATCTATGAACCGACGTTTTCTTGCTATCCTTCCATCCTTCATGTTCAAGGACAGAGCTAATTAAGTGTTTTATTTAACTTTTTAATTTAACAAAATATTTTTGGTCATATAAGCCAAATGAAATACATTTGACACTGGCATCGTCAGTTCCATCACAGTATGTCTTTTCTATCACATCAGAAAATGTGACGAAATGACCGTTGTGGAAATGACATTTTATCACATTTTTTAAAATATCTGCTGATATATTAGAGTTAGCATTAAATATACACAAAATACATAATGAGATGTTAATTATTATATTATTTTGACAATCAAGGAAATACGAGCTGTTTGGAAGCGACAGTCAATAAACATACTCTTGCTTTAACAAAAGTTTACCTTGATTTCATATATTTTCAGTTCCCTCCATGGAGCTAACTCTCTCCTCTGGCCATGTGCTCCCCTGTCAAAGGACTGCTGTTGTGGTCACTATGTACAGTTGTGCTCATAAGTTTGCATACCCTGGCAGAATTTATGATTTCTTGGCCATTTTTCAGAGAATATGAATGATAACACAAAAACTTTTCTTTCACTCATGGTTAGCGGTTGGGTGAAGCCATTTATTATCAAACAACTGTGTTTACTCTTTTTAAATCATAATGACGACAGAAACTACCCAAATGACCCTGATCAAAAGTTTACATACCCCAGTTCTTAATACCGTGTATTACCCTGTTTAACATCAATGACAGCTTGAAGTCTTTTGTGGTAGTTGTGGATGAGGCTCTTTATTTTCTCAGATGGTAAAGCTGCCCATTCTTACAGTTCCTGTAAATTCTTGGGCTGTCTTGCATGAACTGCACGTTTGAGATCTCCCCAGAGTGGCTCAATGATATTGAGGTCAGGAGACTGAGATGGCCACTCCAGGACCTTCACTTTATTCTGCTGTAGCCAATGACAGATCGACTTGGCCTTGGGATCGTTGTCATGTTGGAACGTCCAAGTACGTCCCATGTGCAGCTTCCGGGCTGATGAGTGCAAATTTTCTTCCAGTATTTTCTGATAACATGCTGCATTCATCTTGCCATCAATTTTGACCAAGTTTCCTGTGCCTTTGTAGCTCACACATCCCAAAACATCAGCGATTCACCTCCGTGTTTCACAGTAGGAATGGTGTACCTTTCATCATAGGCCTTGTTGACTCCTCTCCAACAAGGTCTATGATGGTTGTGGCCAAAAAGTTAATTTTGGTCTCATCACTCCAAATGACTTTGTTCCAGAAGTTTTGAGGCTTGTCTCTGTGCTGTTTGGCGTATTGTAAGCGGGATGCTTTGTGGCATTTGTGTAGTAATGGCTTTCTTCTGGCGACTCGACCATGCAGCCCATTTTTCTTCAAGCGCCTCCTTATTGTGCATCTTGAAACAGCCACACCACTTTTTTCAGAGTCCTGTATTTCAGCTGAAGTTATTTGTGGGTTTTTCTTTGCATCAATTTTCCTGGCAGTTGTGGCTGAAAGTTTTGTTGGTCTACCTGACTGTGGTTTGGTTTCAACAGAATCCCTCATTTTCCACTTCTTAATTAGAGTTTGAACACTGCTGATTGGCATTCTCAATTCCTTGGATATGTTTTTATATCCCTTTCCTGTTTTATACATTTCGATTACCTTTTCCCGCAGATCCTTTGACAATTCTTTTACTTTCCCCATGACTCAGAATCCAGAAACGTCAGTGCAGCACTGGATGAAAGATGCAAGGGTCTGTCAGGAGCCCAGAAACTAACTGACCTTTTATACACACACACTGATTACAAGCAAACGGATCACAGGTGAGGATGGTTACCTTTAGTAGCCATTCAAACCCGTTTGTGTCAACTTGTGTGCATGTTATCAGGCCAAAATCTCCAGGGTATGTAAACTTTTGATCAGGGTCATTTGGGTAGTTTCTGTTGTCATTATGATTTAAAAAGAGTAAACACAGTTGTTTGACAATAAATGGCTTCACCCAACTACTAACCATGAGTGAAAAAAAAGTTTTTGTGTTATCATTCATATTCTCTGAAAAATGGCCGAAAAAAAAAAAAAAAAAAAAATCACAAATTCTGCCAGGGTATGTAAACTTATGAGCACAACTGTACACAAACCCTCAAGAAAACTCCCTGAATATGCATTTTACCCAGTGTGATGGAAAATGACCTCAAGGGACAGGTGTTCTTTTTATGAAAAAATGCACTAAATACTAATATTTCTTACAACACATGATACATTTCATTAAAATGGGCGTTGTGTGTTGTTGATGTTTAAAGTTAGTATTAGATCAATATTCAATTTTAAAATCTGGCAGGGCTGAATGTCCAAAATCTGGCCTTGGGACAAAGGAGATATAGCAGGACACATAAAAAGCCACTTTTTATATAATAAAAATAATATCATATTATATATTATAATATAATATAGCTCATATTATACAATAGTCAGCACCATAAATTGTAAAACATAAATTCCCAGAAAAAATGCAGAGGACATCTCCTCAGTAATGTAAAGGTATCTACAGCCCTGGTTTCTCTGTTGCTGTGTGAGCAGACAGGAACCTCCACTACACACGAGGTGGACCAGGGCTGTTAGTGCAAACCCAAACCTCTGAGAAATTTAGACAGACAAATAAAATAAGTTCTGTAAAATGTTAATACATCGACTACTTTAGAACATTTCTACACCAATTCAACTCTTATACTCTCTGTAAATGTTATGTCTGAAGGTTGAGATGTTGTTGCAAAGGCTTCTCTCTGTAATTCTGATGAAACAAATACTAAATTCTGCACATCAAGGGTAATATGCATGCCCTGGTTGAAGGGTAACATTTTCTCAGGTTGTTGAGGACATGTCCTCACTCCTGAGTGGTGTATTTATAGCCCTGAGTTCTGGCATACACTGATACTGAGTATATTATATATTGGCAATATATTGGTAAATAGATAGTCTGGGCACACTTGTTTATTGTGGATTCTTTATTATAGCTGTTTAGCTCCCCCCAGTGGTGTAAACTGTATGGTTTGCATTTTGGAAAGTGTAACGTGACAGACTTTTTAAAGAGTGTGACTGAATGTAGATTTTCAAATAGAAGTTTAAAACTCTTTCTATGGTGATTGTAATAAAATTAAATGCATGCTGTGCAGGATTTTCCTAAAAAAAAAACAATGTATGGACTCTTATAAGTTATAATAATACTTCTCATCATCATTTATGACTGACTAGAAGTGTGTGGTGGTGGCTATACATGCAGACCCTGCTCTCCTCCTGTATTTTCTCATTATTTTGCTGTGCTAAGGACACTTTACCAACCTAAAAGTGTCTGTATCTGATGACCTGAATGAGACTCAGTAATCAACTATCTAATTTCTGTTGTTTTTATGAACAGCAACTGACAAATCCTGCATATTCTACCTTTAAACTAAATAAAACTGACCTAAGTGCAGTTCACACAGCCAGGCACTACAGTCACTGACACGTTTACGGAGGTTATGATCATAAGTGTCTGTGCAGAGGTGCAGAAGCAGAAAATGGCTGAACTATTGGCAGCCGGAGACCAGAATTTATAACTGTAAAAATAAAACAGCCTGTTTTATGTGATGTAATTTATTTTAGAGCCCTTATTAACCTAATCTCTCTGGGGTCCATGCAAAACACAACATTTGAGGATATAATTGACCAACTTAAAAATACATAAATAACCGTCACTTCCAGCAGAGATGACGTTATATTTTTCTGAGCTGTTTTATTCCCTCACAGGGTGACAAATCAGTGACAAATCTGTCTTATAAACATTGTCATAACTTAATCTTAATCCTACTAACTGGGGTACCCAGAGACCCCAGAGGTGCAGCCTAACTTTTAGTCATATTTCACAGGTGTTTTATTCCAATTTTTCATGACTTTGTCAATCAGTTTGTTCCTAATGACATCTATCATTGTTTTCAGTGTTCGTTTTAATTTTAAATTACCAGTGTTTTGGGGTCCTGGCTGACCCAGTCAAAAACACCCAATTCCAACAATAGAAGTATTTATTGATTGAGTTTTTTGCCCTGGGCCCTACTTTTAAGTATCACACAATATCAGCAGGGTAGAGGCTCTCTGACAGTCATTTTGAAGGTCAGTGACACAGATGCAGCAGACATGTTTCGTCATGTGCTCTGCCTATTTCTGCTTCACACAATATGCAAATTAACGGTAACTTTCCTAAAATAACAATAACCTCTTTTCCTTCAGATGACATTAATTATGTTATAGGAAAGAAAAAAGTTTTCACTATGATGGTTGTTTCTGACAGTAGTTTATTCTTGGGGACCCCGGGGAGCTCACTGGTCGTCCTTCTATGTTAGATATGTTGTCAGGATGCGAGTTAAAAGAACAGATTTTGTACTTTCACTTTAGAGGTTACGACTTGAGTTTGTCTGACCCAGATAATTAAACTGGAGCAGCAGTCTGGCTGTACTGGTTGAGCTGCATTCATACCACGTGTTGTCATAACAAACACATTTATTCAATCGAACGTATCATTACCAAAATAAACCTCTCATGCAGGACAAAACCACCTGAGTATGATCTATAAACCCCACAATGTGGTGTTAAGACTGTGGTTGTATTATGTGATGCCCTTAACATGTGCACTTGATCACATTTCCAGTAATGTTTCTTCAGTGCTGTAGAAAATGATGTTTCACAGATAAGTTAACTATTAAATGTTCAAATCCTCCGAGAAAGTTAGATGTAGTTAAAAGATCATACCTTGAGTGAGAACATTTTACTTTTGTCAAGGTCAACAATTAACTTTCAAACTTTAAATATTACATGTTTTTATTTTATAAAGTTAAACTTAAGCTGTCAGGCTGCAGTCATCTTTCCTCATCTCAGGGCTCAAGAATAAAAAAAGGATCGCCCGTTTGCCCCGGGGCAACTAAAATGCCACGTGGGGTTAGTAAATCCAGCAGCTTACTTGCCTGACTGGCCAAGTGGTAAAAAAGAATTATACTTCCAACCTCTTTTTAAGTGTTTTTTATGCAAAAATGCTGCTTTTACCCTCTCAAATATGTGGATTTCCTACTTTTCTCCATTTATTATCATATTAAACTGAATATCTTTGGGTTTTGGACTGGAAAAAAGAGACATTTAAAGACATCATCTTGAACTATGAAACACTGGGTTGGACATTTTTCACTATTTTCTGACATTTTATTGTAGTTGAAACCGACATTAAACACAAGACCCACAATGTGAAAACAACAATGACAAACACTGGTGCAGCTCTTGAGCAAGGCACTGACTGCATGGAGCCACTGCTCAGTGTCTGACAGCAGCAGCAGACTCAGTGGTTTTACTGGGCAGCTTCCAGAGCAGAGAGCTGAGCTGATGAATGTCTTTCCATGGATTTAATAAGAGCAAATCCTAAAGCTCATGAGGTCGTGGCAAAACAGCATCACAGGCCTGGAGCAGAGCAGCCTGGCACTAATGGAGTATCAATTAATCAGACAATTATTTTTTGATGAATCATTTAGTCCAACAGCAGCAGTCTCCGGATCATGTTACCTGTGCGGGCCCCTGGCCAGGTTGAGCACAAATGAAACTCAAAAAGGATCAAAAGCTCCAGTGGCCTACTCACAAACACTCTGACAGAGAGCTCTTAACTTAGCCTAAAAACTCAGAGCAAGGAAACTAATTTAAAAAAATAACAACAACAAGAATAATAAGTTTACCATTGCTTTTCTTCTGTAATTTAACCCCCTTTAACCAGCCCTGCCCCCCTTTTCTATCATCCTGACCGCTGTGAACACATGCAAATGCGTTCATCAGGCAGCCCGCCACCGCACACTTGACCTTTGTGTAGGTTGGGGAAAGTGCAGAAGGGCGGGTGTTGCTCAGTGCTCACACAGCAACAACATCGTCATGACCTCCCAAATCTCAGCCTCAGGAAAAAAAAAAAAAAATCACCATGGCCCTAGTTAAAGAGGACCTTTTGTACTCAGCTCCAGCTCTATATTTTTATGGGATTCCACTCGAGTAACTTTGCATGATTCAGATCTCATACTGGCCCTTTATGCAGCCTCTTAATACGTGACACTGACGAGCTCCACTGACACAACCTACAATTTACTTGTGAGCTATGCAAATTAAATTGAGTGGCATTTTTTTTTGCTGGCTTTTATTGTATTATATTTGTCATACTTTCATTAAGTATCATGTATCAATCTGGCCATTTTTATTCAAAAGTAGTTTAAAAAGAGTAGTTTCAGTTAAGCACACTTGAGGGTTGCCTTTCTGTTGTTCAGCTCCTTTCAGAGTGAAGTAACAGGTCGTTTACAAAGCTTTGCTTTCAAAGAAGCTTCCCCAACACTGTTTTATGTCTCTGTCACAAGCAGCACATTCAGGCACAGCTTGCTATGCTGATCGTGAAACTGAAATAAAAACCCTCACAACTTTTTATGCTTAGATAAAAATAAATACCATTAGAGAAAGACAGATGAAAGATCAGAATGGAAAAATGTATTACATTAATTTGGTTTAAGACTGTCTTACTTTAAAAAAAAAAAAAGTATACTGGTATTAAATTGGTAAAACTTGAAGAATTTAGTCATGGACCTTTGGAGTACTTAAACCTCTTCTGTCATTGAATTTGTAAACATAAGTAATAATATAATGTCGACTGAGTACTCACGGGTCAAAGGTCAGCATGTTGAGTGGCATCGCGGCTGGTGTGATCCCATCACGAGATGGTCTCTAGTTCTTACTTTTTAAAGGTTATAATTCTTGTGTTTTATTATTTTTACTGGTCAGTTGCTGGTCTTAATTTGTTTGAATTTTTTACTACAATTCTTTTTAACTCACATTGATTATTTGTGAGTCTGTTTTAATTGTGTTTCCTGATGTGTAATATTTTCATCTTTACATGATCCACACAGTTTATGTGCTGTAGCTTTCATGGTAGCTCACACTCTGAGCAGCATGTTGTACTGTATAAATGTGCTGTATAAACAAAGTTTTCCTTGCTTACTAAAAATTTTGTTGGAGTTGGAGCCATAGACTGTATATTAAATAGGTTGAAATCCTGTTTAATATACAGTCTGTGGTATTGAGTTGGTAAAACTTGGTGCATACCGATTCAAAGAAAGAGTGGTGGGCTGAATTCTCACACTGTCAGTGCCGAGTTTATTAGAGACACAACATTTCAGTCATGGACCTTCGTCAGGCCTTCCTGTGTGTGGGAATTAAACCTCTTCTGTCATTGAATTGGTAAACGCAAGTAAATCTTGAGCATTTACCGCTGAGAAATGTTAATGCTGACACGATAAATACACTGAGTCAAATGAATTGCCTTTAATTAAAGTAATTTGGATAACTCTTTAATCTCCTGTTGACTAAAAAGCCAGATTTAGCATCCTGTTTTTGTTTTGGCCTCATTTTGCGCCACAAACCGAGTGAGCAACATCAGCAGCAGCAGCGAGGACGCCAGCAGGGTGGAGATGGAGAGCACCCAGAGAAACATGGAGAGCATGTTATCACATAATGACAGTCCCAGCACTGAAAACACACACTGCAGTTTCTCCAGGAATAGACGCTCAGTCACAGCAAGAGCAGCAACTGGTCAGAACTGGTTGGAAAAGATGAAAAGACGTTTTTTTTTTACAAATGGCTTTTATTCTGTCGTCATCATTTACAAACTTTTAGGACAGTTGAAATAATAATAAAGTCTGACACCGAAGTTGCTTTGCTCGTGGTTTTTTTTAAGGTCAAACCAAATTCAGCCACATATATAGCAGAGCTTTTTAAGTACTTAGAGTTCAAAACATTAAATATAGGCACTGGAATAGCTTAAAAGGACAAATGTTTTAAGACTACAGCATTGTTCAAAGGCTTCCTCCGCCACTAGCGGGGAAAGAGCTCTTGCGTTTCAGATAATAAGCATGAATCCACATAAAAAAAAAAGTCCTGTATAGGAGGAGCAAAAATACAAGTTAAGCCGTCACAGACTTGGAGGTTATAGTTGCAGCGTGTGTTGCTGTGCTGAACTGCAGACCACAGGAATGACCTATTTTTGGAAAGATCTCCTCCTCTGAAAGAAGAAAGCGCTGCTCGCCTCCTCACTGAGCGTCCAGGATGTCTGTGGGTAGGATGTCTGGTTTGCCACTTGGGCTCTGTGATGTCTCCCCTGACCAGGAAGAGGGGGTGACCTGATTATAGAGGATGTCCTGAGAGCCAAAAAGTGGCTCTTTGAGATTCAGCGTGTACATGAGGAACAGATTGAGCGCCACCATGGCGAGGAGCGGGAACACAGTCAGGCCGGAGCCGAAGCCTCGCCAGGAGCTGCACACGTTCAGGCTGACCCAGTAAACAAGCCTGCAGAGGATTGATGACAAACACACAAACAGGAAATCAGATCAAGTTCAAACTTCACTGATAAACACTCACAACCTCCCTGAAGGTGAAGCACCAGATAAACCAGGCCAGAAAGAAGTATTCAGGACCTTTTAGTAAGTAAAAGTACCGATAGAACCATGTAAGATTACTCTGTTACAAGTAAAAGTGTTGCATTTAAAGTTTTAACTACGTAAAAGGTCCCTGTGTGTGATATATTGTACACTACATCACAGTACTAGATTGTTAATGATGCATCAGTTTAGCTGGTCGACAGCTACTTTATTCTGTAAACCAGAGGAGTGGACTCAAGGCACATGACTTGGACTCGAGTCAGACTTCAGTCGTACATTTGATGACTTTAGATTCAACTTGATAAAATCAAAAAATACGCGCAACGTAACTTTAACTTTAACACAATGATATTTCTCTTGACTTGGACTTGAGCCTTTCGACAAGAAGAAGAAGAAGAAGAAGAAGGCGGCAAACTTTATTAATCCCTGAGGTGAAATTACCATTTTCACTCGGTTGTAATTTTGTACATATATATACTCAGGATCAAAATACACACACATGCACAAAGAGGACCCATAGACATGCATCGGAGAAATGTCAGAGCGCAGGAGCTTCACACATACATGTATATACATTTAGTCAGGCACCCCGAGCAGCCTTGCTCAAGGGCACCTCAGCAGTGCCCAGGAGATGAACTGGCACCTCTCCAGCTACCAGTCCGCACTCTGTACTTTGGTCTGTGTGGGAACTGGCGAACCTTTCGGTTCCCAAGCCAAGTCCTTACAGACTGAGCTACTGCATGCCCCAAATCCATAGATTAAAAAGTATGTCATTTAAAAAAAAAACTGTGAATCAATGATTTCTTGATTTTCTGGATCAGCTACTGTTGATTCAGGAAAATCTACTACACTCATTCTCTGCAAGTTGACAATTAATTCCCCATGTCCACTTTTTGAACCAATCTGACAGCATCCAATCAAGCTGCAGGAGTTGCAGTTTGCAAAACGTGCAGGTTGAAAATTACAGACGGAGACACAACAACAACTTCCAACTTAGTTCAACATTTGAAGTTACACAAAGAACAGCTAGTCAAGACCTTGTTAAAACAGCATTACAGTTGCCGAAGATTAAGTTCAAACTTTATTACATCCTCAAGGTCCAGATAAAAAAAAACAAGACATAACACACCCAAGAGCGCATTACGACTCTTAGGACTTAAAACTCAAAATTTAGGACTTGGAACTTCACTTGAGTGCAAAGACTTGAGACTTACTGGTGACTTGCAAACTAATGCTTTGGTCCCACCTCTGCTGTATACAATTAGGTGGTTTAATATAGTTGTGAGAACATTGGTAGAGGAGGAAAAAAATACAGGTATGCAACACAAATCTACTGTCAATATTTGTTTTTTTCCTCAAATCTTTCTTTTCTTTGTCAAATATTGGATACATTTACATTTTTGAGAATCAAATAATTATATAATAAGATTTTATGCCCTCAATGTTGTGTCAGTTTCTCCCAACGGTATCAAAAATTGCACGGATATCAATTTTCAAGGTATCAAAGTTGAAATTAGAAATTCCAGTGTTGTGACAAACATTTGGTGAAACTGCAAACAAATCACAAACATCTGACGCATGCAAGGGGCCCAAAGCACACACAGCTTTAATGTGAGGGGTCAACAAGCCAAAAAGGTCTGGAAGCACAGGTTTAATCTTTGACAAGTCTGTATTTAATAGGCTCATCATGTTTTTTTTGTGTAAAATCAGACACATAACTGGTGACTATAGCTGTCAGAAAAACGTGGATTGAAAAGAAAGCACAATGGCTGGCACCAGTAACTTCCTGGAGTCTTTAATGGTTGCCTAGCAACTGTTTCAAGCCAAGAAACAGGCTGGCTAAGCAGGATTTGTCGGTTGCTGTTTGTAAATGCCAACATTAAAAGTTGGCTCCTCCTCCAGAGCTCAATGAACGGGAGAGAAGGAAAGAGACAGTAGCATTGGTCGAGAGATATAGAGAGTGAATGAAGTGAGGGAGTGATGTTGAACAAAGCGGAGAACAAAGCAGTGAGTACCGCCCTTGCAGTCGGTGCGCTGTTAGTCGCTGGTGGCTACAAACCACTGCTAAACAGGCTGAAGGCCAGAAACATCCTGAAAACAGCAAAGTGTCTGCAGAGTGGGTCATAAGTGATGTTTCTCAAACCTTTTACAGCATGTACCACCTCTGAAAAGACTGAGTTCTCTGCTCTTCTCTCTTACCTCTGCTCACTATCTTGCCATCCCCGTTTTGCTTGCAACTAATTATGGATGATGTATTCACGCTACATGCATGACCGTGACTACGTACCAGGCTGATACTGAAATAAAAATACAGGAAAGCCAAACCTTATTTTACATTACATTTCAGGAATCTCATATTTTATGTATTTATATTCAAATTTATATTCAACAATACTATAGTATTTTGATAGCATTATAGTTTTTTTAATTAAGTAATTTCATATTCAAGATATATTTCTGGTTTTCCTGCGTGTACCGCTAGAGGCAGCTTGCATAGCACCAGTAGTGCCACAGTTTTAGGAAAATCCTGCATAAGGTGGATTTTTGTTTTTACACAAAACAAGATGAAACCATAGCTGCAATCAAAATGAACACAATAACCTGAACAGGATTTTCACCATGTGGAGGTTGTAGTCTCACTTGCACAAACAAAGCACCACAATCCCACTGATAGAACTTTAGTTGCTAAAAAATGCTAATTACGTTCTTCCTGTGAAATAAATTACTAGGGTGGGGTTGCCTTTGATGCATCAGAGGTGTTTGATGTTGCATATTTTACATCCTGCACATTAATTTCAGCACTTGAACCCACTGTGGCATGATTATGAGCAGAGAAGCTCAGTGAAGCTGAACTCATCTTAACTTGTGAGTCTGAACTCAGTGCTGGTCTACAACGTGCTGCCAACAAGTTCTCTTTGGCTTTGTTAATGACAGTGGTTGTGTTCGTTTTTAGCTGTGCTGGTGGTGTGGCTCCAGGGACGGCAATGTCAGTCCTGTCAGTCCACCACTTAAGTCCAGACTGAAATATCTCAAAGACTACTGGACGGATTTTCATGAAATTTTGCACAGACATCATGATTCCCAGTGGAAGAATCCCAATGACTTTGATGGTCCTCTGACTTTTTTTTTTTTTCACAGCACTATGAGGTTCACGCTTGTGGTTTTGAGTGAAATGTTTCAACAGTTGAATGAATTGTTATGACATTTGTGTTCCCCCGCAGGATGAACTGCAATAACTCTGGTGACTCTGGTGATCTCCTGACACATTGTAGCATGTTAGCTCAAAGCACCACAGTGTCTAATAAAAAAGCTGCTAGCATGGCTGTAGACTCTAGTCTTGTTGCTAAATTATTTTATTATTCATATTAAACATTTTAAGTGCTGCTCTGTGGTCGTGAAGCTCACAGTTTTGTCTTTAAATGTCAATTTTCTTTGTTGTGAATTAATCTGTTTAATGTGTATCAAAGTCATGAAGGTGGGGTTATAAAAAACAGAATAAAACAGTTCAGAAACAGTTCAATCCAGGACCAGTTTGTCCAGATTTTAGACCAAGTCATTGTCTTGCAAAGCACAAGCAAGCCTTAAGTCTTTGCACTAAAGTCTCAAGTCAAGACTGACAAGTTCCAAGTCCTAAACTTTGAGTTTTGTGCCCTAAACAAGTCCTAATGTAACAGTGAGTTTCCAGCTTCATTGATTTACAAAGTTACTTATTTGTTCAGCTAATGTTAGCATTAGTTTGCTAACTATGTCAATAATAGTCTTGCATCACTGTTCCTTGTGCTTACAATGTCAAACAAAGTTGGACGTTTTTGTGTCTCTGTCTGTAAGTTTTGACCTGCACGCTTTACAATTAGTTTTTTGTTGACCACAGCATATTTTTGTATGTTAACCAACTGACGCTAAGTAACATAATGTTGGTTCCTCTGGTTCTCTCCTGCAACTTGATTTGATTCTGTCAGACTGGCTTCAAACGAAGTGGTTAGTTGAATCAGGAAATGAAGGGTGGTCATTGGTGTTAAAGTCCAAGTTGAGTTGCACATCTGTTTTTTTTTTTTTTTGTGTCTGATCTGAGGGTGGGTCCACACCCGCCTTGTTAAGTGCAGTTGAGCCAAACCCTGGAACACCGATCCCCCTTGGTGCGGTTTGTTATGGGTTGGTATGAACACCAGACTCAAACTCTGATGCGAAACAAATAACCGGTCTCTGGTCCACCTCAAAGTGGGGGTCTCAGACCGCTGTCAAGGTAACTCTGGAGTGGTTCATTTCTGGCGTGAAAACAATTTGGATCAATCAAAGAATATTTGCTACCTGCTGTCTTACAAGACATTTATATGCGTGGTCCTCTAAAGTCTGCTGATATGATCGATACCAACATGAGCAGAACCTGATGGTGCAGCTCCATGATTTACAATATCCGGGTAGAAACTGGGACATGGTGGTCTTTTTACTGGCCGTATGTATGACCAATAATCAAAAGACATTTTCACTACTTGACTTGGTTATAATTTCTGGAATGTTTTCCTTTGTGAACACAAACAGACCAGTTGGAAAACTGAAACATCTGTCATCCTCACATTGGTTTGATTAAGGAACCAGACTTTTTGGTGTAAACCCACCCTAAGGTACCAAATTTATGCTTCAAGCTTGACTCATGTCCGAGTCACGTGACCCTGGTTTACAACTCTTCAGCCTCACCTTCCAAAGATGAACATGGCAACCACTATAGGCACCAACTTCAGCTGGTCTTGAGGCAGCAAAGCGGCCATAACGACGAGGTTGAGGACGTAGAGGAGTAACTGCTCCAAGGACGCTGTGACAAACTGTTGCTGAATAGCCCGTCCTCTAGGAAACGGCTCCTGAAGACTGAAGGAGGCTGTGCAGAACTGGCACGCTGCACCCATCAGCATCGCTGCGAGGGATAAAAGAGCAATAAGTCAGTTAGCATCTTGAATCTTGGCCATCTTTCCACAAACAGCTCTCAATGTTAAGCAATTCCTCGCCACATTTCATCTCATCTGACGGCACACTTTGTTTTTATGATATCTTCATTTGACTGCAGCAACTGCCAGCAGACATGCAAATACTCCTCCCTGTCACCAGCTTGAAAAATAGGTGAGAGGAAACTGGTCTGGACAGGATTTGGTTTGGATGTTTCTGCCACCTGCCCCATCGTTCAGGTCTCTATGGGAGCTCACTGCTGCCAGTAAAAGTAACAAAAAAAAAAAAAAAAAAAAAAAAAAAAAAAAAAAACAATCCCCAAGGCAAGTTACAATTATGGGACAAAAAGTCTAAATTTTGACATAGAAAGTCACAATTATCAGATAAACACTGAAAATTAAAGAATAAAATTATGACTTTTTAATTTCAATCTGATAATTTGGACTTTTTATCTGATAAGTATTGATTTCATCTCGTCATTATGACTTTTTATCTCATAATTCTTAGTTTTTGTCTGATAATTATTAATTTCATCTCATGATTGTGAATTTTTAATTGATTCAATTATGAATTTTTCTCTTGTTACAACTTTTTTAAAATCATAATTGATTTTTTAACTCATAATTATGACTTTTTATCTCATAATCATGAGTTACCAAATTTTTGTCTTTTGCTCATGAAAATGTGCTTCCAAAGGTTGCCCAGGTTGGGAAGTGATTAAAATATTCTGAAACAATTAGGCCACAGCCTGGGAGAGGAGACATACAGCCAACCTCTTATTGTAGTTTCCATTTAAAGCTATGTGCAGAGAAGGAAATTATGCTTCTGTGCAGAGGCCCGGGGAGACGTCTGCTGCACTGAGGTTGAAAGCACATGAAATTAAAGGGGACAGGAGACACTGAAACATTCCAAGACGAGGCGGCCAGACAAACCAAATCCTCTCTTAATCTTTATCTTTCATTTGTGGCTGTTTTTGAATGTCAGGGTGCAGGTGTTTGAAGCGTACCGAGCAGGATGGGGATGGCTGCCACCACGCAGCAGCAGAGGGTGAAAACGACGCGGCTGCCTGCATCGGGGCAGTCGGGGGGTCTAATGGGGACATAGAAATAGAGTGCATAGAGGATCCCGGCTGCACACAGAAGAGAGGCCAGCACTGAGAAGAACGCAGGAACTCTGCCACTCTGACAGCATTTACACTGGCAGCAGCGGCAGCAGCATCGTCCCCGATCTGAAGCCTCCTCTGCGGCCTCGCAAGTCTCTCCCCGCCCCTCTGCGCTCCACACGGCCAACTCCACGCTCTCTGGCGGCGGGCCTATCAGAGGGCGACCCTCATCCACGCTGCAGTCCAGAGTGGTGGATTCTGGACTCCATCTCGGCGTGTCTGTGCCGTTGGGAATGTCTCCCTGAGAGGCCGGGGTTGGACAGCTGATGCAGTTTTCCGTGGCGGCGTCCAAATTGTGCGCTGTGATGATGGGACTGGAAAGAGTTTGATCCAGCTCCCCCTCCTCTGTCTGATCCGCTCGTGGCTCCTCTGGGAGGTCGTCTGTGGGCTGCTGGTGGCAGGGAGCACAGCCTGTTCGAACCAGAGCACATTTTAATACGCAGTCCAAAACCAGATACTGAAAGCAATCAACTGCAGACTCACACTAATCAATCATCCCCTCACTGCATCTCAGCCCTCTGCTTTTACTGGGGCTCACGTATCATTCTGGAGGGCCAGGCACAGGGCTGGATTAACCTATTAGGGGGCCCCGGGGCCAAAATTGCTGTCGGGCCCCTGTTGACCCCACCCTCTGTGTTTTATGTTTGTTCCCAGTCACCTCTGAGTTCCCACAGAGACCCAGAAACCAACCAAGGACTCCAGTGTTTACATTGCAACATGACCACAAGTTAGTTTGTGTCAATTATACAGTTTTTACACCAAAATTAGTGCATATATGTTTTTTTTTTTAAACTCACTAAAAATAAGTGATCCTTTTCCCATTGCCAGTTTGTCTTTTTTATTTTTTCCCATTCAATGTCACAAATGCAGTAGAAAGCAGCATGGAGGTCAGTGACAATGTTCAGTAGTTATTTTTTATATCTTTTACTTCGGTCTCTCTTTCAAACTCAACTCCAACAACTTTAGACTAATTTAGAGCACTTAAGAGTTCGAGCACTGCTTGAACAGAGATGGATGTAATTTGTGGCTGAGATGACAGAGAGCTGTGGAAGTTACCGACAGAGGTAACAAGCCCTGACAGCGTTGCACTGGAAAAGGGTGTTGTGTTTCCATCACTGCCAACTGGAGCTGATAAATACCCGTGACTACAGAGGAGTCATTTGACCTGGAAAAGAATGCCAATTGTACCTTTTCACACTGAAGACAAAAGCCAGATATTAGTGAGTGTAAAAGGGGCTTTAGTTTGTATAATTTGATCACAATTTAAACTGGAAAAAAACTAAGGTCTTTAAGCTAGACCCTCCACAACGCAGGTCCACCAGATAAGGTCATGATGCAGGACTGAACAAAAGTGAAATTGAACCTTGATTAAATGAGCAATTATTCAAATTGGTTGATCAAATGAAAGGAAATTAACTGCCAGTTATTTTTCAAGCAAAAACATCAAACTTTTGCTGGTTCTAACTTTTTAAATGTAAGTGTTTGCTGTTTTTCTGTGTCACTGATGATGGACCATGGAACCGATTTGAATATGTCACTTTGGGCTCTGGGAAATTATAACGAACATTTTTCACATTTTTAAAAATATTTTATAGACAAACAGAAAAATCAAATAATCATGAAAATCACTGGCAGATTCCCTACTTCACACCCATCAATTCAAATGACCATAAAGCAATTGACAGTGACCCTGAGGTTTCTGTTCAGTTTGTAATCCAGCTCTGGGTATCCTTTGTAATGGTGGGTGTAATGGTGGTTTCTGGCCAAAATCCAGTTAAAATACCAAACCAAGGACATTTTCGATCAAGCATCTGGTGGCACTTGTTAACACAGGGGCTGCATCAACACACATGGAGTGACAGTCGACGTCTACAGATGCTCTCTCAGCTTATCCACAGGTGTTATCACTGTTGCTGCAGGATGTCGTATCAACATCCATTAAAGAATCACCGTAAGAGAATCTAGGATCACTGCGAAACTCAAGAAAAATGCTAAAGTCCAAATCTAGAGCCAGTGTTTAGGTTTGTCTGTTCTGGGCTACTGTGAAAATATGGCAGTCCAACGTGGCGGCCTCCGTGAAAGAGGACCTGTGCCATCGGTAATATAAAGGCTCATTCTAAGGTAACGAAAACACTGCACTTCTTATTTTCAGGTGATTATATACTAATGAAAACCAGTTTTTTTCGAGGTAAGTTAGTTTGTTATGTGTCTTCAGCATGCAAGTGCACAGCCCGCATGGACTTTACAAGACACCAAAACTATTGTTTCAGTGGTGAAACATAACTTTTTAGTATAACATTTCAAACAAGGCTGCAATTTACTTTTATTTTCATAACCAGTTAATCTGTCGATCACTTTCTAAATTAATCGATTACTTGTTTGGTCTGTAAAATGATGAAAAATGTTGATCCTGTTGTCCAAAGCCCAAGGTGACTTCTTCAAATGTCTTGTTTTATCCGTAACTCAAAGATATTCAGCTTGTCAAAGAGGACAAAAGAAAATACAAAATACTCACATTTAAGAAGCTAAAATCAGAGAACTTGGATTTTTTTTTTCTGAAAAAAAGACTCTAAGTGATTTACTGACTATCAAAATAGATGTGATTAATTAAAAGGCTGACAACTAACCGATTAATCAACTAGTTGTTGCAGCTCTAATTAGAATGCAAAGAAAATACTTTGTCTCTTCTTTCAAGCTCAGGAAATAAAATCAGACATAAAGGCTCCTTCCCTCAAACATATGTCAAGTGTTCTTTTTTAAATGTTCCATCCAGAAGAACATTTTACTGAAAAGTGTAGACCTTAAATTATACGATGAGCAATGAAACTTGAAATGGAAATCACATTTACTCTCCAGGGAGTCAATTAAACCTGCCTGTTTATGTACCTGAACGTTACTCACTTATTACTGAATAAAACAAAAAACTGAAAGTCAAAAACATATTTTTTCCACCTCATACTGCTTTGTTACTTCCTCTCCAGCACTACAAACAACCTGTATAAATGATTTAAAGGCCCTAAAACTTTTATCCTGTCATGGATGTTGATTTAGTCCAGAGCCCCTGCAGGTAGATCTGCACTCACATCTGCTCAACCTTAAAAAACTCCTTTAGCAATATGGAAAGACATGTTGCTCTGCTTTAATCAGTCCTGACTCTGTCTTAACTCTCCAAGGATCCGGTCTGGACTCGAGCTCGACTTTAGTCTTTGCTAATTTGCTCTGGCCTCCCGTCAAATCCTGCAGCTCCGTCACACAGTAAAAAGCAGCAGTAATAACTCACTCTGTGGCTGATTGGTTGCTGGTGGCTGTTCAAGGGAGTGCTGGGAGCCGGAGACCGAGTGGGAGGACGAGTGCAGCTCCTCCACCGAGGACTCGGGCTGTCTGACACCGGCGCCAAGGAGATCTGCGTGTCCAGGTCCAGGAAGGGTGAGAAGGAGAGCCTGGTGGGGTCGATGTCCTGGAGCTGGTTGATGATGTCGCTGATGGACTCCTTCATGCTGTCGAGCTCCTTCACATTCTGCCGGTTAGTGGCCTGAAGCCCTGAGGTGCTCATAGTCACACAGCCTGAGAAAAAAAAAACAGTCCAGAAACCAGTTAAAAACACCAAACCAGGGATACACAGGGCAGTAAAACCAGTTACACTCTTCAAGTGTCAGAGAGTCTAAATCAGGACACAACTGCACCGTGAAACTCAGTGTTTCAGCTTCACTTTTCATTAAACAGACTCGATTTTTTACTTCCTTTCAGGCTTCTGGTGGCACTTGTGGCAATGTGCAGAAAACCCACATCATTATTAACCCTGACAGAATATTTAAAGGAATAGTTCAGATGTTTTTTAAAGTGGGATTATATGAGGCACATATCCCTAGTCAGTGTATTACCTACAGTAGGCAGGTGACAAACCCCCAGTTTGGAGAAGCAGGAAGAATACCATTAGGGCAAATTGTGTTTCAGCGACCAAAAAAAAAAGGCCCACCTAAGAAAATCAATATCGGTTTAAGTGTACGCTATATTTAGAATACCTTCACTACTTTACCTTGTCGTCAGCCCACCTTTTCTGACAAGTAATCGTTGTTATATAAGCTAAACATTGCTCTTTCAAAGCAACCAAACTCCATTTCAGAAACAGTAGTTTTACCTTTGCACAACAACAGAGTTTCTGGTCTTCCGCTGCCTCGACCTCTTAATTTGTTTGTGTTTGTTTCTGTGTTATTGCGTGCCTTCAGTCAATCCGAATTTACCCTTTAAAACACTGAAGTTACACAACAACACAAACAAACTAACTGATCGATGGAGCGCACAGCAGCAACTCCCGTGTTCTGCGAGGTAAAATTACTCATTTTGTCAAAGGAGTCTGGTTGCTTTGCAGAGAGCAATATTTGGTTTTCCTGTTGGAAAAGGCTGTCTAAAACCAAGGTAAAGCGGTGAAAATATTCTAAATAGCACATAGGCTTAAACTGTTTTTTTTTTAAGGTTAATTAAATATATTTTCCTGCTGACCCTGTTTCCAGCAGGTCATTGCTTGGCTTCCTACTCTTGCTGCCTCTCCAAACTGGGGGCGTATCGACCTCCATCTACTGTAGGTAACACACTGACTATGGATAAGCACCTCATACAACCACACTTCAAAAAACATAGAACTATCACTTGAAGGTCGTTTAAAAAAGCTTTGCAAAACAAAAAATTAAAAGTTTTTAAAATCCTGATTCTACCCAAAAAATGAGGGAGCAACTGTATAAATCTGTGGAAGCTAAAGTAGTGAGCTGTGCACTTTGTTTTTCTTGTTCTATATATTGTCTTCTCTGTGTCCTTTATTCCCCTTCTCTTCTCCCCGTAAATCACTCTCTACCTTTGTCTCAACCGTTGATAAAGTACCCCTTTATCACTTTTTATTGACAAAGATAGCATTTACCCTTCTGGGACTTCATGTGAAGTGATGTCAAACTGGTTATTTTTTGTGAGGAAAGGGGCTTTTTTTTGGCACTAAAGGAAATCAGTGTTGATATGAGTTTATGTCTGGCGGTTGTACAATAATCATCACTGACAGGAAGTCAGAGATGAACTTCCTCTGCAAGGTAACACTGCCTTTGCAGGTTTGAACTGTTATTATCGGAGGTTTTAGTTTTTTTTTTTTAAACCTTTCCTCACAAAACTCATCAACAAAATACAATAATTTGATGACATGAGATAGAACTGATCAACCCAGATGAGCTTATTGGCACCACACTATGTGGAATGCATATTTCTCATCCAATATCCAAGAGATGATGCACAGTTAGGGAATATAAACCTGTTTGAACTTTTACCCCTCATGTTTTCATTTGCTTTCTAACTGAGAGTTAAACAAAACAAAAAAAAAAAAAAACAGTTTTTGATTAAACAAATGGGATATAATGAGTTGATTAGTGAGGTTTAGAGGTGCTGGTAGGATTCTGACACCTGTGGTCTGAACCAGGCTAACATTAGCTGTTTCCCCCGTTTCCAGTCTTTATGCTAAGCTAAGCTAACTATCTCCCTGGCTCCAGCTTCGTATTTAATGGGCATATACACGAGAGTGGTATAAATCCTCTCATATTACTTTTAGCAGGAAAACAAATAAGTGGATTTCCCAAAATGCTAAACTATTTCTTTAATAAAACGTATCAAACTGCTAAATATGCTGGTATATATGCTGAAGTAAAAACAAAGAAAATACTGGATGCTTGTTAATACTAGTATGTAAATTATTTTAAGATTTTGTTGAACCACGAAGAAGGGAAAGTGTCAAGTATTTTAGTTTAAAAAATATTTCAGATGTCTGGAGAGGTGAATTTATCCAACATTTAACAAATTGAGTCCCAAATAAGTCAGGGGGAAATGTTTTTTTTTTTTTTTTATCACTTCAATCATATTTTATCTCAGGACTTATCCTGAACCCCAACAGATAAAACAAAAAAAACACAACAGCAAATACAGTGAAAGTTGTACAAGAAAAATATTTCTGTGATTTCCTGTGGGGAATTATCTTCAGTTACTTGTCACCAAGAGGATAACTAGGATTAAATCATGTGGTTACCAATAGTGGAAAGTAACTAAGTACATTTACTCAAGTATTTTACTTAAGTGCAGTTTTGAGGAACTTGTATTACTTGAGTATTTTTCCATTTTATGCTACTTTATTCCTCTACTGTACTAAATATTGTGTTTATTACTCCAGCAACAGCTACTTTTCAGATTAAGAAGCAACAAAACACGTGATAAGTTTATGAAATATGATGCATTGTTTCTAATTTAATGACCCAATAGTATGTGAAACACTTAAATTACTTTCACCTCGATCAAGTACAACATGAAACTAAAAATTATCAAAAAATATACTGACAGGGGGCATCCTTGAAAAATGAGTACTTTTACTTTGTCTACTTTAAGCACATTTTGCTGCCAATCCTTTCAGTGATGGAAAGTACCTTGGTAAGTTTACTCAAGTACTGCAATTACGTACAGTTTAAGGTACATGTGCTTAATGTGAGTATTTCCATTTTCATGCTACTTTATAGTTTTACTCCTCTATTAGCAGTGGGAAATATTGTACTTTTTATTACACTACATTTATCTGATCATTTTAGTTACTAGTTAATTTACATATTCAGATTATTTATTTATTATTTAACCTGTAGCAGAGTATTTCTACACAGTAGTATTGCTACTTTTACACAAGTAAAAGATCTGAGAACTTCTTCCACCACTAAATACTTTGAGAGTGTAAATCTGTGACTGTAATTTAGTATTTTATGGTGTGATATTAATACTTTACTTGAATAAAGGATCTGAATACTAATTTTACCACTACTGGTTACTTTTGCGGTCACTTCTCACCATAAAAACGCGCAAAAAGTAAACGTACTGTGCGACAGTTTGGACAAAAGCGCCAGACACATGAACGTAATTTAACACCAATCACGCGCCTTTGTTGCTCTGCCGTTATTTGAACTGTGTGGTGAATTTTCAGGGTCTCTCTTAACATCTGCGCTTTGAATTTAGAGCATTTTCTTCTGGATGTTTTCTGGCGCACATCCAACGGTGGCGCAGAGTCGGCACGCAAAATCTGCGGCGAGGATCTTTCTCCAAACAAATGCGGACTACTTTACCATGTATAGAGCGCCAATTAGGACTCGTCGGAGGGGGGATAAATCTCGGTGGTTATCACAGTTGTCGGCGTGGATGTGGAAACGCGCGTAGGGGGCCAGCGTGCTTTTCGCTCCCCGCTGAAAAATAACTTTTCCCCCGCTGCTGGGCAACTCTCTCAAACAAAAAAAAAAGTCTTACAATTCATCTTCCACAAAGCAAATAAAGTCTGGTGTTGTCTGGGTTAAAATAAGGGCTGCGGGAAATGCCTAATTTGGTGATAAAATAAATTAAACTGCGCTCAAGCCCGCATTAAATCCGTGCGTAAAGGACACACGAGTCATTCTGAAACCTTATATTTAGTGGCCATTCAGCAGCAATTACCGCACTTTAACAGAGACTAATGTGAATGAATTTAGCTCCATGAAATGCCTCTCTAAGCGCTTTGTTCAATCAGAAACATGCGTCGTATTAAATGGACTTACTTTAGTCGGAGCTTGCAGAGTATTTGATGAGTTTACTCTTCTCGCAGTAAGTAAAAAAAAACCTCCTCCGTCCTTCTCTGCCTTTCTTCCCTCCCCCTCCGTTTGCTTTTTGTCTTCCAGGATCCTGAACTTCTGAATCAAATTTCAGGACGGACAAAATACTAGGCTTTTCCTCCGCCCACACAAGAGTTTTTTTTTTCTTCCTGGGTACCATGTCAAACACCATATGGAGCAAATAAAGCCGGAGGAGCAGCAGGAGGAGGAGGAGGAGGAGGAGGCGGCAGCACTTTCTCTCAGTTTACCTTCAAATTCAACATTAACAATCACATCCATCACAAACACGAGTTTATCTAAACAGGACAGTAAACATTTACACTCAGACTAAACCTCAGCACTCATCTAATACTCCGAGTGACGGTGTGGACTAACTTTACTGTATTTAAGTCCCGTATTTATAATCATAATACCATTATAACAAAGTGCACACATTTACAGGGTGTTCACAAGAAGTTAATGTGCTTTTGTATTTTTTTATCTACTATAAAAAAAAAAACATTAAATGTGTTTTCTTTAGCACTGATTTTTATTAATGGAGAGTCAGATAGTAATAATGTAATTACAGGCTTATGTAGATTACAGGATACCCCTTTAATGCTTTGTTTTTTGTTTTAATTCTATTATTGTTTGTTCACTGTTGCCACTGGACACCCAAATTTCCCCCAAGGGCATGAACAATAATCTACCTACCCATCTACCGACCTACCAACCGACCTACTTACCAATGTACCGACCTATCCCTACCTACTGACCTATGTCCTACCTACCTACTTACTGATCTACCCCTCTACTACTAATTGACCTATGCCTACCTACCCCTACCAACCATCCAACCTCCTGACAAGCTACCTAGTGACCAGATGTACCTACCTATCCTATCCATCTACCTGCAAACCTACCCACCTACTGTCCAGCCTACCTACTTACTGACCTACCCTTACCTACCTACCTTACCAATGTACCAACCTACCCTACCTACCCATGTAGCTACCATCTTATCCACCTACCTTCCAATCTACCTAGTCACTGACCCACTGACCCACCTCTCTACCTCTACCTTCACCGCCAACTGACTGACCTACGGACCGATGGACCGACCTATCCACCCCTACCTACCTACCCCTATTTACCTAGCACCTACCCACCTACTGTCTGACCGACCTTCACCTACCGACCAGTTGAACTACCTGTCAACCTACTTACTGAGCACCTGACCTACATACCAGACTATCTTCCCCTATCTAAATTTTGTCTTGATTTTTTGTTGTTGTAATAGTCACTAAGTACCTGTAAGTAAGTTATTATAATGATCAATAATGAGGCTACAGTGTTTAAAACTGAAGTTGTACAGAGTATATTGTGCTTCTTTTCTGTCATTTTCCTACAATAATTGTCTGTTTTAGGTTTGACATGATTAGCCCATAAATGGGTTAGTCGATCAGCTGACAATTAAGTCATTAATGAAGCATAAATGCCAAATATTTGCTGGTTCCAGCCTCGGAACTGTGAAGATTTTCTGCCACGGACATCTTAAAATCCCAGTATGTTGTCAACACATCCAAAAGAAAGTTATTTGAAGTAATAGCAGCATTATTAAATGAATACACTGTTAAGTGCTCACACCTGTTTCACTTCATCTTTTCCATTTGCTCTTCCAACTCTCTGGTGGCTCTTTCCTGCTCCACAGGAAGTGATGAGTTTCATTTTTCAACATCAGGAATACTTTTTTTTCACAAAATTAAAGAGCAGCACACATATAGCGCAACACTAACACAACAGAAACTAGCTGAAAACTAGAGCTGCAGCTATTAACGGATTAGTTGTAAATTAAATGGCAACTATTTTGCTAATTTATTAATATTGAGTAACCTTTTAAGAAAAAATCTTTGCGTGACAAACATCAAGACATCAAGATTTACATGAGTTATGGGAAACATTTCTTCACCATTTTATGGACCAAACAACTAATTGATTAAACAAGAAAATGATTAACGGATAATGAAAATAATCATTGCAGCCCAACTTAAAACCCAGGAAGATGTCAACAACTTCAGTGCAACACCCCAACAGAGAGGCTGTTGATGGAGCTCAGACAGTCCCTCGTCACTTGTTGAGAAGTAAATAAATCAAAGATTATACTCGATGTTCCGAAAGTAAAACAAATATGACTGACAGAAGTGTTTTTATCTTCCCGTTTATTGTTAGGGTGATTTTATTGCATAAAAAAAGCATATCTAAAATATACAGAGATAACAGCAGTTGATTAGCATATAATCAATAAATAAAAAAATCAAGACTATAAACAACATATTTCAAGTTTTGTCTTGTAAATATACACATACATACACTGGGTAGTAGCAGTTTATTGCCCTGTGGAATGAGTCTTGGATAAACGAGGGGGTTTTTGGTGACGAACGACCAGCAGCATGTTTGAAATGCCGATCTGCCGTCCTTTAAAGTCATCAGGGAGGATGGAGGAAGGCGAGCAGGTCCACCACAAACCAACCAGCAGGCTTCAGGTTGGATAAGTCCAACTGGATTCTGCTTTTAGCCAAAGCATAAAGAGAGCAAACACGAGCTGTGAAAGTCACATAAAGTAGTTAAAGTGAGTGAAGGGGGTTGGAAAGTCCTGTTAGTCCTCTGACAGCAGCCGGTGGAAGTGATCCTTCCTCTTCTTCAGCACCTCCCGAAAATCCTCCTGAAAAAACACAGCAGGAGATATTCAGACCGAATGACGAAACCGGGGGAGGAAAGATAGCAGGCAGATGCTGCTGCAGATAACCAGCTGTTTTATCCACAATACTGACTGTCGGCCTGCTGAAACAGAGAAATCCACTGATCATGATGGTAAAAATAAAGCTGATGTACAAAAACAACCAGGTTCACACTTCAAACAGATGTTACAGTAAAACGCTAAAAACATATTAATGATCATTTCTTCAAGACTGTACATTTTTAGGGATGAACTGATCCGACTTTCCCTCATCTGATAAGACATCCTGATTATTGATCTGATACCAATTCTGTCTTTCACCAATTACTTGACAATCGATTAGTCAATTGACAGAAAATTAGAAAACTATTTTTGATAATTACACAATCATAAGTCTGTTTTCTATCAATATTTGACTATTTTCTTTGTTATAATTGATGGTAAACTGAAATTAGAAGGCATAAACTTTGGCTGTAGGAAATTATACCAGATATTTACTATTTCCTGACATTTAACAGGCAAAATGATGCACCAAAAATAACCGTTAGTACTTAAATATAATGTATTTCTATAAACAGAGAAATGTTTAAAAATGTTTTAAGACACAGAAAAGCAGCAAAATTCTCACAGTTTTAGAAGCAGGAATGATCAAAAGGTTAACATCTTTGAGAAAATGACTTCAAGAATGAATCATTTAGTTGCTGATTAATTTCACAACTAATTACTGGTATAGTTACATGTAACAGTTAACACTGAATTTTATGTCTTTATCTTACATATATATATTTTTTTCATAAAAAAAAAACTCCTGTATTTAATTAAAGGTCAGTCCTGTTGTGGCTGACACTGATTCAGTACATCAGATCAGAGCATCCCAACACATTTGGCTTGTAATAATTGTATAACTTTACTTAAATTCCTGATTTACAGAATCTGAAATTGTCTAACTCTGGCGCCTCCTAATGTTCATATAATAAATAAACAAATAAACAAACAGTGAAGCGAAAGTCTTCAATCTGATGACTATACCCATCATGGTTAACTGTCTAACTGGGACAATTTATTTTTCTTTAATGATACTGAACAAATTTTAGAAAAAACTGAAAGGGGAAAAAGTGATTGAAGAGAAATTCCCATGTGTCAACAAAAGATGATTGGGGGTATAATAACTCATTTCTGCCACAAAACAAACAAACAAAACACACACGTGACAGTCATAAAGTGAACGACTTACTGCTGCAGACAGTTTCTCCATGGAGGGGATGAGCTTCTGAAGTTCTCTGTCCTCTGGCTCCCCGCACCAGCTCTTGATGGGAATCGTGTTCATCAGCTGCAAAAGATACCAAAAACTCAAATTAATAAAAACTTTGCCTGCTTTCACTGTGCAGGTGCAAGATTATAATACGAAGGAATTTCTCTTACAAGTCTAACAAAAAACAACTCGATAATATTTTTGCCATTATGAAAATGTAACAGTGAATTCATAATTAATGAATTAACAGCAATATAAAGGATAAACATTACATGGTACGGGTATGTGTGAGGTGCGTTGTCCAGAACAACTGTCTTGGCGAGATCCCTCCCGAGGACGCTGAGATCTTTGATGTAGTGGCCGAGGACGCAGGCGCAGTCATCTTGATACAGACGATGTCTACGAGGGAAATCATCAACATGTTAAAAATCACTTACACCTGTTTCTGTGAGCCAAGTGTGTCGGTATGATACGCCTGCATCACATCTGCACTCACTGTATCTTTTCAGAGTCAGCGAAACAACTCACATGAGAAAAAACACTGAGAAACTAATGGTGCGACCACAAACAGATCATTTTAGCATCCAGAGGTCAGCGTGCTGCTCACGCACGGGACCAGCGGCACGCTAACACTCAAGTCTGAAAAACCTGACAGAGAGCACGTCTCTGCGGTCAAGCAGAGAGTTTATGAAACACAAGTGGAAGCAGCCCTTATGGACGCATACCGAAACAGTTTCCTCTGCGGGTCCAGGATGTTCAGTATCTTCTCGGCGTATTCCTTCTTTGCGCACGTATAAACAAACAGCTGGAACAGAACACAAACAACAGCTGTGACAAAGTCCATATGAACCAGAACTCAACGGCCATCAGGACTACATTTAGTTTAATTTGTTTTCATATGCAAAGAAAAATAAGATAAAGGTGGAAATTAATTGGTTCAGATGAATTAAATCAAAATAGAGGCGAAGGTATGATAGAGGCATCTGTGTGAAGAGAAGTAGTGTGTATAGGTTCTGAAAACCTGGAACACATCAGTTCAGAGTTTGTTTTAATGAGATGAGGTGAACTTTATCATTAAAAATAACAATAATGTTCTGTATAATTCAAACTGAGATTGTAGACAACTTGTCTCGAGCCAACTGCACCAACAAACGACCAGAAAATTTAATTTAATATCAGATTAACACATTGATTAACACATACCTCGTAGATTTTTGCCATGGACTGCAGAAACTCTTTGACATGCGGTCGTAGGATCATGTACACCTGTTGATAAGAGAAGAACAGAAAGGATACATGAACAAGTTCATCTATGTTCTGCATTTTCTCCTCAGTCCCTTTTCAATTAGATCAGATTCTAAAACTGTCAAATAGTTAGTGTACTTGATGCTTTACCTGTTTAAATATCTAAAAATTTCTCATTACTGTGTCTCTCTCAGAGTCCCACCAGCGTTAGAGTGTTAGTTCTGGTATTTCTCCACATTAAGACTAGATTTCTTCACATCTCCTGCTTCCTGTCATCCCTCACTGAAGATGACAAACACACTGAAGTGACTCTTCCATCATCCTTTCACTCTTTTTCTGCATTCACTGGCCCAGTGTACATTAGCTTCGAAAGCAGGTTTGTGAACAACCGCACCAGTGAGCGGTTACCTTGTACTGATGGTCCTGGAAAGCCGTGTAGAAGGTGTACTCGGCCTCGTCGATCACATTCAGAGAGCTGAACATCAGGGTCTCCTCCTGTAAGGACACAGATCAATGCAACTTTGTTTACGTAGTATAAAATTCCGAAGCTGCTTTCTCGTTTTGGGTTCAGTGGTGATTGTTCATAATCTCCGCTTTCACTAGCCACAGTTATGCCAAACAGAGAATATGTCAGCACATCTCCAAAAATGCCAGAGCAAATTTCTCAGTGGTCATCATTTGGATTCATGAGCCACACATTTGAAATCTAAGTGGTGTTTTTCTTGCCTGAAATATCAGCCAAAATCAAATTAAGACTGCTTCCGATCATCTGGATTACAGCTGGCTGGATACCTGATGAAGGCCATTTAGAGCAAAACCTCGATATTTATAAATATATTAGCAGAAAGCAAGACAGTGTGCAGGAGTTTCTCTAATTGTCTTTGAGCTGGCTGGATTTGGAATTGAAACAGTACTTCAGTTGCTACTGGTGATGTTTCACAAGAAACACACGCTGAGATCAAACTACTGTTTGGCAAAGACATGAAGACTGTTGAGAGACCTGCTCTGCCACAGCTGGTGTGGATTTCAGTTGCTGTTGGCTCATCTGTGATCTCTTCATCTTTGCTCCACATTCACACCGCTCTTAATAAGTTAACATGTCACTCTGAGCTCCTTGTGAAACTCTACTTGTGTTCAGATTAATTCAAGCTCCATGCTGGCTATTCATGTATCTGAACTGTTGTGCCCGTGTGAGAAGAGGATTAAACTCACCAGGTCGACCACCAGCGTGGCCTCTGGAGTGCTCCTGGTCTTTGGGGGGATGTCTCTGATTTGGGGTCTGGAATGCTGAGACTGTGACGGTATGTTCTTGATGAACCTGAAGCTGGAAAAGAAAATAATGCGCTCAGAATAAAATGAAGCACCGATACCAGGAGAGCTGTGTTCAAAAGGTCATGAAGAGGAAAAGTGATGATAAGCTCTGGCACTGGCAACACTCGAGTAATAAAACTAACATTTACATCTTAAATAGAGTCTCTGATAGCCTTGACTTGACACTGTAATCTGCCAAGATATGAAAAAGTATATAAAGATATACAGAAGACAAGGGATTCTTTGAGAATCTACTGATCCAACTCAGTTCCAATTCCTCATATCATGATTCAATTCAAAAAACAGAAAAGGGAGTGCTATTTTTATTCCAGTTCACTGTTTGCTAAAGCAATCACTTGTTTCTGCTTATGTAACTGTAACAGAAAACAAAACTGGCACTTATACAAAATGGTCTTGGTGAGGGCCACCGTCTGACTGAACAGAAAAATGCAAGATGTGTGAGAGTACACAGCTTTTTAATAAAAAAAACTAACTAACTAGGGTTGCCTCAAGTTTTGTGAGGAGTTGTGTGTGTTGGTTGGCTTGTTTGTTAGTGCTGGAGTTTGCTTTTACGCTTCTTTAAAGTTAATCTCAGGGTGATTTTTTTTTTGTTGTTGTTGTTTTTCAAGGCTAATTTTTCAGTTAACAATTCCTAAATGTGTCCAAACGTGTGCCTTTTTTGAACATGAACTACAAAATAACTAGACTATGCACACTGTTCACCACCCCTGTGCTGTGACATACTTTTGTGGCTAAGTTCTGCCTTTTTCATTTTATCAACATGACATGCAACATATGACTAGACTGATCTTCGCAGTGCCTTAAAATTTTGTGCTGAACAGACAGATGATTGAGATAAATTTATTACAGTGACTACAGAAGGTGAAACAAGCATTAAATCTCTGCATGTTTAACAGTGTATTGCTGCTGTCTTTATGTTAGTTAGACAGAATTCAATTCAGACTTTTGTCATGTTGAAAACAACACAGAAATGTTACTAGATCTGACCTGGTAAGACCTGCTGCTGTGATTTTAAACGACATGCTTATACAGACATGAGACAGACATGTTAAACTGCCACCAGATTAATGTAGTGTCTGAGAGGGGCTTTACACTTACGGATTGAAGACGTCATCCTCTTCGTCTCCAGCCAGAAGGTCAATGGAGCCATAACCAAACACACCTTGTTCTGGGCTCATCAACACGTTGTTTTCGGTTCCTGGACACCTGACATCTGGACAGAAAAAACAACATGTAAAAAAATGTAAGCAACACAAGTCTGTTCGTCCCTGAGCAACAAGGGAAACTTCACACACAGGCACAGGTACTAGATGAGAGCTCCATGCTTCCACGCCCATTTTCTTTAATGAATAAGTCCGCCGAACAAGTGTAGAGAAAAGAACATAAATCCAGTCAAGTTTGACAACACCTGTACAGCAGAGCATATACATACTGTATATATACATACAATTATTTTTCTTAAAATTATGCAGCTCCACCACAACATGGATGCAGTTGGAGCCTCTTCTATAATGCACAATAGGGGTGTGTCATATAATATCAGTCAATTTTTGTATGATAAAAATGTTAATAGTGATAAAGGCAATATTACGATGGAGGAGTTGGTTCCAAAAAGGGGAGCAACTTCAGTTGTCAAGAAGAGGTTTGATTACAAACCATCAGATGTACAATAAACCACAGTAATTTGTGAGAGAGCACAAGAACAGACAAAAATCCTGTCACAAGAGCTTAACAGCTAACGTGAGCTCTGAAACCAAAACTACTTTTCGTATTTTGTCATATCGTGAAGAATATCGCAATTGCAGCAAACCCTGAAATATCATATTATTTTGGGACAATATTGGCCACCGTAACGCACAAACCAAGACAGTCAGACTCTGTACTAAAGCAGTTTACAGGGTCCACATTGCCTCTGACTCATTCAGAAGAGAATTGTAGTGACTCACACTGGGTCTGAGTTATAACAGGGCACCAACTCCTCCACCAGTGACTGTCAGCTCACCACAATAAAGCCTGCTGAACAGTTTAAGAGGCTCACAATAGACTTTCCATCTGCTGCACCAGGGTGGGATTTCACCACAAGCTACCACAAAGATGCTGGTACGTTTATGCTGTGGTTGGTTGAGTGAGTTTACTCCACCAGACACTATTGTCATAAGGAAAGAAAACAACCTTCAAAGGATGACTGGATATCTCCCTAAGTGAAAGTGTCAAGTGAACCGAGCACATTTTCACTGTCCACAACAAAACAACAAATTATATATGTGGAAGTTGGCTGTTGATGACTTATTGAGGTCATGAAGTCATAGATGTTACATGTTTAAGGCCTCACAGCCCCTATAAAGAACATAAGATCATTGTGTCAGTAGCTGTACTCACTCTCTTTGCTGGGTGTGAGGAAACGCACGATGGGTGAATAGATGTTTCTGGCTGTTGTGTTGCGAGGAGTCACCGGGTTGATCTCTGACAGTATGTGCTCGTGGCGCATGATGGGCCTGATCGGAGTCTTGAAAGCCAAATCTAGACCACAAGAAGACAATCAGGCAGAAAACATAAAAACAAGTGTGAGGAAACGTGTGTTTAATTCATATTCAAGGAAACAATATATGAAAAACACCCTTGTGAATAACTGGAAGCTGCCATACACACCTGTTTCTCTGTCATCAACAGCGATGGCTCTCTTCCTTGCCCGGCCACGGGGCAGCGGTCGCCTTGTCATTGTGGGAATGTCCTCATCTGAGTGATGGGAGTCATTATCCAAGGTCTCTTCACTCTGCACAGTGAAAAGTAAAAACAGAAACTTACTGTAAACCCTAAAAACTGATAGCTAGGTTTAGTTTCACCAGCGTGTTTGAATGTCAAATCATGATTCACATCTCAGTATGACAGTGGCTGTGGTTCTCAAACTTTTTCTGGTATGCCCCCTTCTGAAGCTGAACAAGGCTAATTTCCTACAATTTTAGATCAATCATTAAGAATAATTGGGGAAGCAACTAATAAAAAAAGCATCCAAGTTGAACGACAGCACGACAGCATCAGCAAACTCTTGTTTATTAGTTTCACACCATACTGTATTTTCCCCAGGTCACCCACAGCTCCACCAGTGGGGCCTGCCCCGCAGATTGGGAACCACTGTACAATGACCTTTAAACATCTATTCAGCTAGAGAATGGCAAAATATACAAGGGGATGACCATTTGTGCTGTAAAAACAAATTTACACCCAAGGAATTTCAGAAAAAGAAAATAATTGGTAATGTGTAGATCTAACAGACAATCGTGTGGGCATTAGGATGTTAATGATTAATCATTAACCGCTGTTAAGAATATAGCCTGGAACTATTAATTGATTATCAAATTAATAGCCAACTATTTTGTTAACAGTCTGAGTCATTCTTTTAAAGAAAAAGAGTCCAACAGTTTTAACTTCTTAAATTTGAAGATGTTATCTTGGATTTGGGAAACACTGATCAACATTTTTCACCATCAACAATGAAAATAATCATTAATTGCAGCTCTAGTTAAGAATTTAACCAATTACATTAGGTGTACCATTTCTCTGGTCCTCACCGGTTTTCTCGTGGTGTGATTTGGTCTGCCTTCTTAGTCTAGAAATAGCAGTAATTGTGCCCCATTTGACACTGTTTTGTTTGGCGGCGCCATTTGCTTGAATAAGAGGAGGCGGACAAGAGCAGACCCGTCAAGCAAGAGCCTTTTATTATTCTGTTTGTGCTTCATGGATTAACGTTTCACATAACTAATGTGCAGTCAGAATTATTTAAATAAAACTATAAAAAGATAAGCATTTTTTAAAAATCTTATTAATAACTGATAGATTATTGACTGTAAGCATGATCAACTATCAGTTAAGGAACATGCACAAATTTTGCAAGTCAGGTATTACTATTTAACTACAGCTGTGGGATTGATGGAGGCAACTCACATTAAGTTATTGTTACCATTCAGGCAGCTCTCCAGAATGAAAAATGTAAATCACAAGAATATCATCTAAAATAAATCTAAATATCTGTGTAACTTAAGTGGAAAACATGCACCTGAAATACCACACGACTCTTTAAAGAAGCATGAATACTACAGTCAGTCACCACCTCAGTATGTGTTCTTAGCAGCTCAGACATTGTGCAACATTGTGCATAAAGCTTGAACCAATGAAACAGACAAACACCAACATGCAGATTACAAGACTGTGCTCTTATTCAAATGCAAAACAGACTCACAAAGACAAAGGGCTCAACTACAACAAAGCAGAACATTTCAGAAGTCAAAATATTTGCAGTAGGGAAGTTACAATGGCACGGTCTTCTTGTCATGGTACTGTAAATGTATTATGAAGCAATAAAATCTGTGCCTCAGTCCTGTAATATATGATATGTCTCTGTTTTTCTTACTTACTTCTTCTCTCTAATTCTGCAGCAGTCACACCAAAGGAAAATGCCCACAGGTGAACCATAAACAAAATGACTCCAGAGAGTAAGTATACATTGCCGGAGTCCTGCGTGTAACAGTCTGCGTGTGTGTGTGTCCTGGTGACCTACTTTTAACTGGGACCCTCTCTCACATGTAACTGGGCTGTTTAATCCACTGCTGCTGCATCAATCCTGTGTCAGACACCACGTCACAGAACTTCACTGACAGGAATGAAACCCTGGCAGGGTCACCCTCAGGAGGATACTACAGTCTGTTGATGTCTACATGCTGTAAACATTCATTGACTGGAAATGACTTGTAGCCAACTTTGTCTCAAGCTTTCTCCTCCTTTACAAGCAGAGGAGGACATTTACATGTTTGTGAGATGCAGATGAATACACTCAAATTGAAGCTGAAAAGGTGACAATCAGACTCACAGGGACATTGTTCATTTCTAACTCAAGGTGTTCACTTAGAAAAATGTAGAGCCAACAAAGGATAAAATGTCTAAGTAGTTAAGTTGCAAAACAGACAGCACAGAAAAACTCTAACTCTGTAAGGGCATTAAAAAAAAAGTAACATTACATAATACTAAGATTTTGTCTATCACAATGTTAACAGTACCATTAGTTTTAAGAGACACTGCTAATGCAACACAATTTAAAAAGGACAGATCACAGAAAAATCAGAACTACATATATTTTTCCTCATGTCTGTAATGTTTGTACTTGTGTTGCTCAAAGTGGCAAAAAAGAAATTTGAAAAACTCAACAGCAGTGTCTCTTTCCAGAAATCATGACCCAGTTACTCAAGATAATCCACAGACCTTGCTGTGAGCAGTTGTATTTAGAACATACTTTCTTTCTACCATAAAAATTAGGAATGCATGATAAATATCAATGGAAAAATTATATTATTTATCATCATTCTGATAATGAATTTACAGCCGATAAATATCAACTACAGTAATATCAGATACAGAAGCATTATGTCAAAGCATTTAATATTTGAATTCTTAGGCAAAAGTTTTTGATGTCCTTTACTAGAAAGAATAATGAACATTTGAAGAGTCATAAGTGTTCTTTGTTTTTGTTGTAATGTCAGTTAGATTTGGAGTTGTGGAATATTAAATCATCCATTTTTGCTCAGTACATCTTAGCCGTTCATATTCTCATAACTGGTGTGCAACTTTGCTATTGGCCATGAGATGTAGGTATTGTATTGGTTATCTGCATTGGCTAATGCTATGCATTCCTAACAGAAAGATAATTGTTGTACATGAAACAGTAGTACATGAAACTGCTCACAAAAAGGTCTGTGGATTATCTTAACCAGGTCATGATTCCAGCAAGGAGGCCTTGCTGTTGAGTTTTTCTCATGTCACCATCTTCTGATATTCCAGAAAAGGCAGACAACTCTTAAACTCAAACACCAAAACAATCGAGACAGATAAACAACACCACAGGTTAAGACGACAAAAAACAAAACAAAAAAAAAAAAACAAAACAAAAAACAACAACAACTGACTGTGGGGTGAACTGTCCCTTTAAGAGCACCACAAACTACAGCCTCGTAAATGGAGATCGAGTTGAATAACCACCTTTGAATCAACGCAGTTTCAACAAAAAAAAGCCAATGACCTACATGGTGGTAAGATTTATTGCAGGACTGTTAAGTGGTAACTTTGTCTTTCAACCTTCTCTCACTATTATCAAGTGTGTTTTATTCTCTATCCTATTTCATATTAATTCATGATATTCTCTCCTTGTTTTTTATGTTTACTCTATTTCATTTCTTTATCTTATTTTCACTTTATTATCGAATGAATTTTATTTTCCATCCACAGTTTTCGTTAATTAATTAAGGCGTTCTTCTGCCTTTTTTTTTATATGAAGCACTTATGCATGAACTTCCTTTGTTGTTAAACACTCATGCTGCTTCTGTGAAAAGTGATGTATAAATAAAGTTTCTCATATTTAAAGAAGTAACCATAACGTTATATAGTTTCAGGTTGACTCATAAACTGATGATTTAGTTAAATAGAGCAGCGGATGGTGAGCCGTCCAGCTGCCGTCCAGCTGTTTCAACACAACAAGTTAGTGACGCCGTCTGCTGTTTTGTTGTGAGAACACAACAAAACCCGAGGTCGTGTCTAGAAGGGAACCCTACACCCGCGGAAGATCTCGCTAAAGTGATTATTTACCTCAATCCGTGATGTTTCTCTGACCATAACCAGGCGTTATCCGCCCCACAAAAGACAGGCGGATCTTAAACACGGCGTCGATGCGTCATAAAACATCATTATTTTCTGTTATTTGCACAACGAGGAAACAATGCGTGCAAATCTCGCGAGAGTTTCGCAAATCTAGGGTTGCCACCGGACATGGCCACTAACCAACGTCCGAGCTAACTAGCGTTAGCATCAAAACACAGGGACGGTTATACTGCTGGAAGCAACCACGACGGGTTTCAGCCGCCGCTCACTTTTACTGGGGGATATCATGAACCTGATGTAATAATCGTAGACAAAAGTAATCTATTACCTTGGGCTGAAGCGGGCTTTGACTGTCCGATAATCGGCGCGTTCGTTTCGGCGTCGCCCTGTCGGACGGTCGGCGGTTGGTCCTCGGCGTCTCCGACACAGTTTTTAACGGTTTTTTGAGACCTGAGTCTCATGTTTTCTTCTTCACAGACGACTTATAAACATCCCGCACAAAATCATCCACGGTAACGCAGCGGATCGCTTTAACTCCGACGCTTTGCTTTTTCTTTTTTTTTTTCTTCCCCACCAGGTTAGTTTCAGCAGCCGACGGTCGGTGTAGCTCCGCCCCGCTCGCTCATCCCCGTGGATTCTCGAATCAGTTGGTGTGTTTAAATCTACCGGGGGTGCGATAGGTTCTCCACCGCGGACACTCTTATTGGGCGGTGCTTCAGAAAGCTCCGGCCTCAACGTGAGGCGAGAGTCACGTTGCAGGGCCGGAGATGGTTATGTATGAGCCAGCACAGAAAGAAACCTCCTTTTAAAGCAATTTCACCCCAAAACCTTCTTTTATTTCAAAGACACAATAGGTTAACTTGTCATGGAAAAAATACCAGAAAAAAAACTCGACACAAACTTATTTACTGCAGTATTTTCATTTTCTGCTACTTTACACTTGTACTCCACTACATTTATTACTCTCAGAGGAAAACTGTTCATGATAAAGATGCCCACATTCAAGAACAGGTAAACAAAAAAAAAACAGAACAAAACAAAAAAACAAACAAACAAAAAAACAAAAACAAACAAACAAACAAACAAAAAAACTGCTCTATCTGTTTCATTAGTTTTCTGTCAGCCACTTTGTCATTATATCCACATCAAAAATCTCATTGTGTTAATATTTTGTGAAAGCACCGGCAGACCCTATAATACTGTCGCAGTATCGATAACGAGGTATTTGGTCACAAATATTGTGATATTTGTTTTTCTTCCATCTCACCCAGACCTAAGATGACACAAAAAGACATGACAAGATTCAACAGTTATTTTATTATTAAAAAGAAATAACAAGATTCTTTTTTTTACTGAATTATTGCATTTAGCAGCATTTTCATTAAATTTAGTAAAGTCAGCTCACACTATTAGAACATTCTGCCCTGTCAGCTGTTGATGTAATGTTGCATTAATACAGGTAGCATTATTGTTTGTCCAGGAGCCAACCGATATTTCGGTTCTGAGCAGGAACTGGTATAGCACTGGTTCTCAACATCCATCCCTATATATCAACGCATCAGTGATTATAATACAATAATATTCCACATTATTCTGAATTTTTTTTATTTTTATTTATTCAAAAATTTTGAAAGGACAATATAAAATAAACAAATAACATATAAGCCAAACTTTAAGTATATTTTGGTGGTAATACTTTTGCACTTTTACACAAGTAAACTTTAAAATGCATAACTTTTACTTGCAACAGAGTATTTCTACACTTTGGTATTGCTACGTCCACTAAAGTAAAATATTTGAATACTTTTTTCATCACTTCCACCGAGTCCTGTATTCAAAAGTTTACTGAAGTAAAATCACAGAAGTATTAGCAACACAATGTACTCAGAAAATGAAAAGTACTCATTATGCAGAATGGCCCCAGTCAGTGCTGTTTTATTGTATTACTGAGTATTTACTATTAATGCATCAATATGTTGCATTACTTTAATGTTGCGTCATGTATTGTTACATAGTTTAATCTATAGCAATGCATCATATTTTATAAACTGTAAAATAATTCTCTCTGAAATGTAGTAGCAGTATTCAGTAGCATAGAATGGAAACACTCATGTAAAGTATACTTGAGTAAAAGTACTTAGTCCCCTTCCACAGCTGAATTTTGAAGTATTTATGCTTTACTTTAGTATTTCCATCTACTCATCAATCAGTCCAATCCAAAACATTGATATTTTTAGATCTGGGAATGAAACTTATACCAAATACCAATGTTTTAGTTTGAAAGCCGCCCCTGATTGCTTGTTCTCGTTCAGGCGCGGTGGATTTTTGCAAGTTCCATTGGGAGCACAAGGAGGAGGCAGAGTAATCTGATTTTTCAGATATCGCTGTCTCTTGTACTACTGTCAGGATACAGTGACGGTTTCAACAAATATGGCAAAAAGTTATTTTTTATGGAAGTTACCAAATGTAGCTTTGGCTAAAATAATTTGTTAAAAGGCTGATGTGGATATGTGACATGTTTATTGGACCTTTTGACAAAAAAGAAAAAAAAAGTTATATGTCATTTAGATATACATATGTTGTCCTTTTGTATCATAATCAATGCGTCAGACATTTATGAAAATTCATTTACTACAATAACTTTTATTTTAAGAACATAAACAAATATTGTTCATTGCTTTTGGAAAATTTTGGTCATTTTGGTCAATAAAAACAGCTTAATCAATGTAAACTGAATCCGTCAATGTAATGTACAATTTTGATCGGCCAGGAATTGTTTTAGCGAAAATCAGTAACAAAGACAATTATTAGCAAGTGCTCACTTGCTAATAATTGTTTGTAAAACACATGCTGATCATAACGAAGTTGCATATATAAAACTGCTTATAAATATCTAAATTTTCCACGCTACATTTATCTTGAGATGACATTTCAGTCAGCCTTAAATTACTTTGTTTTAGTTTGTACTTGCGAGTGTGGTAGGAATAATGCAGATTGCATCATGAAATTCAATAGAACAATAATTGAGGGATTCACAAATAAATGATCTCATGTATCATCTGTATCATATGTGATACACACATTTTCAGTTTGATTTGTTATGATTCGTTTCACTAAGTAAATATTCATACTGAAATATTAGTGAAATATTAGTAATAATATAACTGTTATTCTTGCAGTAACTTTTTTTAAAATTAGCAAAGATTTCACTGCCAAAAACATGCGAGTCACTACATGAAGGCAGCCATGTTGGATTTTGCTCTCAGATGCAGGTTGCTGCCTGCAGTGTGCTGATAATCCACCAGAGGCCAGAAGACATGTCTTAGATTGATCATATTGATGTTGAACAGGTCTCAGAAACTTGTGTATCAAATATGATGCAAATGATGTTTCAGGCTTTAGTGTTTAGTCACTTTTTAGGGCCAGCATCAATGTTATTATTGTAAATGAACACAGACTGATTAATATTTAAAGGGAAGGAACATATCTTTTTTGATTATACAGATTAACAGATTTACTAATGTATCTTGAAGACACAAAAAAACACCCAAAGCTCTGGTGACATTTAAGAAAGGTGATATTTTATTAATTTCAGATTCAAAATAAAAGTATTCACACAAACACATATTGAGTAAATAGGCAAGAATAGCTCTTCACCCTTCAAAAAACAAAAAGAAAAAAAAAAAGGAAAAAAAAAACAACAAAACAAAACAGTTGCATCACCCAGCCACTTCACTGTTACCGTGGTTACCGGGAAACATCCCATTCATCAAAATATTCTAATCATTTATAGAAAAAAAAGAAGGAATAAGCACACATTAATAGAACAGACTGAAAAAAACAACTTGCAGTATTAACAGTGGTACTAGAAGCAGTACTTGTTGTAGTACTATAGTAGTATTTAGCTGTTGAGCTGGAGGTTCCCTGTTGTTGCTCCTCAAATAAACTAAACAGAAGAAGTGTTACAAACCTTAACACAGAGAGAGAAACAGAGAGACAGAGGAAGACAGCCCAGTGTCCAAAATGAACCCCCTCCATTATACCTTGTTATTTGTTTCCAGCCAAGATAACAATATAAATACACCACAATACTCGTTTTCAATACAATCTCACGCGTTTCATGAGATTACAGCTAATCTTAAGTACTGCACTGGTACGTTGAAGTTCATTTCGGACCCTGGTGGCCGCCCTCACGCCCTCCTTGTGTACCCACTAAACTGTAACTTGAGCCCTCACTGGGTTAAATGCATTAAACTGGAGGTAGAGGTAGATTTTCCTGAGAAGTTCCTTGTTTCAGTTCTGAAGTTAACTTGAAGACATGTGAAGCCCCCCACACACATCACATGCTTCCCTAAAAATAATCACATTATTATCATCATCATCATCGTCGTCGTCATTATCGCTATATTAATAATAAATCTGCTCTAAATGTAATCTCTGTGTGCCGGGGTTGCTACAGAAAATCCAGGAAGGAGGAGGAAAAAAAAAAAAAAAAAAGCAAAAACAGAGCAAAAAATATAAACATGATATAATTCACAGCCCTAAAAAGCCATAATTCAGAAATATTCTATTTAATGAATCTTAGTAATACATGTTAATTCATAGAACAATTGTCACAGCAGAAGGCATCTTGTTATTTCTCATCATCATCATCATCATCATCATTTTCTTTGTCCATGGTGCACCTGATGGAGGTAAAGTCCAGTCAAAAGCCCCTTTAACCCACATGCACCTTAAAAAACAGAATTTCCAACATGTGGGAACAGGAGTCGGAGTCAACTTTCCATGCAGGACGCTCTGGACTGAGTGAGTTCAAGAGGTTCTTAAAGCTATAGCTCTGATGGGGGTAAAAGCAGCAATATTTGAATGACGTTCTTATGTTAATGACATACTGACATAATGCGTGTAAGCAAACCACAAGAGAACAGAAGGTTTATGTTGACTGGAAGCTGCAACACCCCAGATTTGTGAGTCAGCGTCTGAGACAAGCACATTTGCTACCTTTGTTGTCAGGAAAACTAACTCCAAGTTAAACAGTTTGCATTAAGGATACGTGAAAATTAGTCCAGCTAAGTGATTGTTCTGATCTGTACAACAGCGCAAGAAAGCACCAAACAAGCAGACTTTCTGAAACCAATCCAAACTTTTTAACTGCACACAACAATAATGTAACTTTGACAAAAAAAAAAAAAAAAAGAAGGAAGAAAAAAATGGACGCCAAATCTTGTGCGAGCAGTGTCTAATCTAGTGAACACAGATACAGCTGGTAGCATTCAGAAAAACTGAACCAAAATCTGCTCTTCAAAACTCTGAACAACCTCTGGTTTCAAAACAGGAGCTCAGAGTTAATTGTTCATTGTTCCACGTTTCTTTAAATATCAGATATCAGCTACCTCTGATATGAGGGAACCTGCCTGACCAGAGCTACAGAGAAACATGCAGGATGGGACATCTGATCATTGATTGTTTCTGATAAACAAATTAACTCTTTAAAGGACCAGTGTGTAGGATTTAGTGGCATCTGTGTGGTGAGATTGCAGATTGCAAACACGTCACCCTCCCCTTCCAAGTGTGTAGAGCTTGGTGGAGATCCTGGGTGGGACAGAGGGGTGTCCACCCTAACTTCTAAAAAACAAAGTTGTCCCCCCCAATAAATTATTATTACATAATGAAAATATATATTTAATATATTTAATTACTCTACTTTTGAAAATCTGTGTGTGAAACGTGTGGTGATTGTGGCTGCAGATCAAATTGAATCAGTGATTGTATAACGAAAGTTTTTACAGTGAAAAAAATATGTCCCTACCCTAAAACACCAGTTTTTAGAATGGGGTTTGGTTTAACAGTCTGTCCACTCGAAAGACCACCGGGAGCAGAGGTTATTTAAATGTGAATAATTCACATAAACTGATCAGAGATACTTTCTAATAATTGATTTAGAAGAACCCACGATGGCCTTGAAACTCTAAAATCACAAAAATCTGTATCTACAGACAGTTATTAGTTTGTCTATTGTGGGTTCTGTAGAAACAAGGCGGTACAACAATGCCGATGCCATGGAAGAGGACCAGCGGCCTCAGTAGATAAAAACAGCTCATTCTAAGGTAACAAAAACACAACAATTATTATTTTCAGTTGATTACACGCTACTGAAATGAATATTATATTCCATTTCTGACATATTCTGCCAATGAAATCCGTGTAAATCTTACACACCGGACCTTTAAGACTTTTTTCAGAGCCACGTTGTTTCAGTGTTGCTTAAAACATCAGATATCAACTACCTCTGATACGACAAAACCTGCCTGACAACGGCTACAGAGAAACAGGCAAGACAGCACATCTGATTATTGATTGTTCACTGTGTTTTTAATAAGTAAATTAACTCTTTAGGTGAATGAGTTTTCTGATTGTACTGCTCCACAATGATATAAATGCTGGTTTCAGAGGCTTTGCCACCTCAACAAGCATACAACTCTGGAAACACCGGGAGGAAATAAATATATGAACACTTAACAATATTAATTAGGTTTGCAGTAAATGGTCATACTGAAGGACATTGATTCTTTGCAGCCTTGGGTTTGAACCCCTCTGTTTTTCCATTTAGGAAATCTAAATTGATTGTGCGTCATAACAAAACCTTCCACTGAGGGGAGCTCTTTGTAAAGAGGTTGGAGGCTTGAACTGAATCCTCAAGTAAACTGACATCTCTGCTTCCCCTTGAAATCTATTAAAGGTGACAACCACATTTTTTACGCTGATACCTGATTGTCTGTGGTCTTTACAATCTCTTTCATGAGTCCAAGTTTTTATGAACCAGCATCAACAACATTTTGATGCGGTTTTCCTGCACGGACTGAAGCAAGGAAACCTGCCAAAGCTTTAAAAGTTAGTCCTTGAGGTAGAAACAGGGTTTGATTCTGGTTGAAGGGATGTGTTTGGAGGTATACAGTGTTGTCATAACGTCCCCTGATTGTCGCTACCATGCAATGAAAAACAAACCAGCCTTCCCTGAAGATGGTGCCGTGCACAAACTGAATGAACGAGACCGAGAGCTGCAGTACCTCCACTGTTCAAATGCAAATATCTCACAGAGCCTGTCAATAGATATACGATAAACATGGATCCATTGAAGGGGGCAGGTGCTTGAATGTTGCCTCAGGGGCCAAAGGGTCACAGGGTCGAATCTAAAAAAAGCAATGTTGATCCTTTAGATCAGTATTGATTGAATTTTGCTATCTCCAGCAGCCCTTCCCCCAATCCAATGCTTTCAGCCACAGCATGTCTCTATTTGATTGTCAGCCATTACTGTCAACTGTGACATCTGCTACTCATGCAGAAGAGAAAGAGACACATGAGGCATGGAGACAAATGTTGGGCTTTCTACTTGTCACCAAAGTGACTAACCAAACACCTTTCTCCATCAGAATATATGACATTTACAGTTACATCTGCTTTGACTGAGGAAACAAGGAGACAGACAACCCTAAAATATAGTTATAAAAGGAGTTTGTTTCTTTTTTCCCACTCTGGGTCTTTTTGTCATAGTTATGGCCTATATACAGTGCCTATAGGTTAGCATGTAGCTACATCACCACTACAAAGGCAAAAAGCAGCAGAGCAGAGGGGAAAAAAGGAACACTAGATAAAGTTATGCTAACAAGACTTGCTGGTTAGGACTACTTCAGCTATCCAAATACAGCTCGCTAGTGAGATAGCCTTAGCTAAAGCTAATTTACCTGATTTTTACTGTTCTATTTCGATGGTCAGAAATAGTAACTGAGCTGGTTATACTAGATAAATAAGACATTAATAGTTAAATCATGATGGGGAGAAGGAAGGACCACCAGATAAAGTGATGCTAACTAGCCTAGCTAGCAGAGCAGCGGTAGCTGCCGTCTCTGTGGCCACTGATTGTGGTGGAAATTCTGTGATTTCATGTAATTAAGATACTTTTAAGTAATATATTAAAATGTATTTAATTAAAGATTAATTTATTAAACTTCAATGTATAGGATAAATAAAGAAAAATATTTATAGATATTGTGATTTCAATTGTCCAAGCATAACATTCATATTTAAATGTTTTATGTTTCATGTAAGGTCTGTGGCAGTGATTGATAATCAGTACAAAAGCATAAAATTAAACTTTAACAGCTCATGTATGTTTCACAGTTTGCCTACAAGCCATTAAACTTCAAACCCTTCCTCTCTTTCTGTAGTTACTGCTCCTTGACTTTGACCCTCCTTGACAGCAGTAAGGACGAACATTTAACCAGACTATTAAAAGCCAACAGATCTAAATCAAAGTTAGTTTACAGTTCGGTACCTAATAAGGCACTACAACTGTAATGTAACATGGCTAGTTTTAAGAATGTTGTTGCCAAAACTACAACAATAAGACCCAGATTCTAAGAAAATTTACTATATAATGCTGTGGGTGAAGCTGTCTGTTAAATATAAAGAAGCCAGCTCAGGATCAAAACAGCATGAAATGACATTCACATTTTAAAAAAGCTATACGGCTGAAACAACAAGCTCTTCCCCAAATAACTAAATTGACTTAATGTTAGAATGCACACAGCAAATACAAAGCAACATGGCCTTGTATGATCTCCCACCTCTGTGAGGCTGCTGACAGAAAGCTGTAATCTCACACAGACTGGAGTTTCAGCTCTGTCAACGTTTCTCAGATATTGAAACAATTTCACTGGTTGAGTTAAACTGCGTTAATGCTAGTTCTGTTCACAAACTCTTTAGCCCCAGTCAGCCTCCAGAGCAGTCCTGCCTCTGACAAACTCTTTCAAAAAAATCCAACTAAAGCTCCACTTTTCTTTTCTAGGAAGTAATAAAACAGGTGAGGCTGAACAGTGCACTCCTTCCTGTGAGGAGATACTCTTCTCTCACTCTTTCACTAAACTTTAAGATTTAGATTTAATGATTCTACGTGTCTTTGAATAAGCGATATTGACTGTCTGAGTATAAAGAGCACTTTTCAAAAACTGACCAGTGTTTGTGTAGCAGCTGGTGGTGATTTCCCACCGAGAAGCGCGTCCAGAATCAAAGCCACGACAGCCATCTGGTGATATTTGACTGGAACAGTAAAAACTGATTAGACGGAGGTACTGCTCACTCTCTGGTCATCTCATGCTGTGTTAAGGCCTCAGAACAGAACCCACATACAAAGCCTGATTTACTTCCTAACGTCAGTAGGAATGAGGCTGCTTTGCAGAGGGGTGGGGTCGGGGGGGGTAACAATCTTTAACAGCCGACAGTCCAGAGAGGTAACACAGGTCAAAGTTCAAAAAGCTGAATGATTGATGTGCTTCAAAATGCAGACACATGACTACTTATGAATGATATGGCATCTCCACCAAGGCTGATTTAACTTTTTATAAATCTGACTGCAGTGAGACACGCGCCGCAGCTACAATTACCTCTAAGATCACATTGTCAAAAGCCTGAATTAAACAACATCTAAAAAACAGTCAGAGGATCACAAGACATTCTCTGTTATATCCTGGACAGGCGGCAAAGCTAGTCTCAAGGAGACCCTATCCTCGTCCCAGCACAGGATAAGAAGCACTTGGATCAGAAGAAGCACTAAGTCATGCAAAACACAAACCTGGAACAGAAAATAAAAGCATCTGAAATCTATAATACAAAGAACAAAACAACAAAACGTCAGACAGGAGCTGAAACAAGTTTTTTTCCTGAAGCTCAGCTAGCGTCTCCTAACACCTGATTGTCCATGTGAGTGTCTCCACAATGAAGAGGACTGAGTGGATACGCGACTCCTGTGAGTTTAAAGGATAGTTCGGACTATTTGAAGTGGTGTCGTATGAGGTATTTATCGATAGTCGGTGTGTTAATTACAGTAGATGGCGTTGACATGCCCCCAGTTTGGGGAAGCAGCAGGAGTGCTGATGCAGGAAGTGAGGAAAAAAAGTATGTTAAAGTACATTTTGCTGCTGACCCTGTCCACAGCAGTACATTGTTTAGCTTCCTACACCAGTACTCCTGCTGCTTCTCCAAACTGGGGGCGTGCCAACAGCTATGTCATATAGCTAATAAACTTAATATTAACAAGAACCTCATACAACCCCACCTTAAATAATCCAAACTATGTCTTTAAGGCAGGAAATCACAGTTTTCCTGCTTCACTCCCGATCACTGAAGGGCTTTATCTACAAATATGGGGATGCATCTGACCTTAAGACAATCACTCCACTTGAAGGCCAAGTTTGAAAAAGGAAAAAAAAAATCAGATCTTTCTGCAGAGAAAGATGTTGAAAAGCACTGCTCTGTCAAGATATTTTACAAAGCGATGAGCAGACACCTGAGAACAATCGTGTATTATTCACAACAGGAAACAGTCGGTGTGGACGCCACTGAGCATGTTGAGGCGCAGCAAAAGGGGGAAAAAAAACCTCAAGAAAGGCTTGAGTTCATGTTCCCCCCTGCAACAACTGACCTTATTCATACAAAAAGCCATTTTGAACACTAAGCTTGACAAAGTACCTGCAAGATTGGCATAGATATGCATTAAACTGGCCTTCTGTTAACAAACAGGTGAAGATTTTGGATAAAAAATTAGCCAGCTGTCTCAGCAAGAAGAGCCACAACAGCTGCGTGAATTCAGCAGGGACGTCAGCTGTATAGCATTAAAGCTAATTAGCTACCACCTCTGGTAGCGATCAATAATGGACCAAATGTATGAAAAAGTCGACCAATATCCTTGCAGATTCATGAGATCCAGCTGTTTCACATTTCACTGGACAATCAGTGGCATTGATACCATGTTTATCTGGCTACACAACATTAGCGGCAGACCTGCACCAGACTTCTGCACAGAGATCCAAAATGGCTGCCATGTGAATAAGGTTATAAGGTTTTACACAAAATGAGGTCACAACGGTACATTGTTATATGCCCTGAAGAAACAACATATACCTTTAAAGCTTTTCTGATTAAAAATAGAGGATATTCATATTTTCTTTTTTTTTTATAGAATTCTAAATATATAGATTTTTTTTCCTGCAGTGAGAGGATTGTTAAAGATTTAAATGATAAAACACAATAAAGAGAATAACAATAATGATAATAATGACAATGAAAAGATAAAATAAAATAAAAAAATCTCTCCCCTAGAGGATAAAACATCGCTGTCAATCAGTAGCTGTGTTTGTGTGTGTAAACAGTGCATTACCCTTCCTAGTTATTACCTTCTCTTTTGTTCTCCGATAATCTGTACATTTATGCAGAAATAAATAATTCACAGGTTGTGCATACATATTTGCTTAGCATATACTGGCTCTCAGTTGGGATTTTTTTTTTTTCCGAGATCATTTTTGGCTATGAAGAACAAAAGAGGTGAGTTTGTGAGAGAAAACCTGAGATAGTGTACTTCAAGTGATGTGAGTTTCAGTTTGTATCTTTCTGTACAGTTTATGTTTCTTCTGTTTTTGGCATAGATTATGTAGAAAATGAGGTTGATTTTTGGCTTTACTTAGCGTGGTAATTCAAAAAAAATAATAAAGGGGAAAGGCTGGGGGTTTGTTAAGACAATGAGTTGCTGGAGGTTGAAGTTGAGGTAGGTGTGTTCTGCTGCTGCTGCTGCTGTGGAGCAACACGACCGCTGACCGTCTTGTTGGAGACGGACGATCCAGACGCACCAGACAAGGCTGACCCTGCTGCTGCCTGAGCAAAAAGAACGCCTAGAGAGAAACACATACAAGAAATCCAAAAATTAATGTTAAAACACAAAACAATTTGCTAAATTTCATTTCAGTTTGAAATAAAACTTAATGGAATAGTTAAACATTTTAGGAAGTGCACTAATTTGCTTTCTTTCTTAGAGTTAGATGAAAAGAACAGCCAGGAGGATATTAGCCTCGCTTGCCACGAAGGCTGGAAGCAGGGGGAAACAGCTAGCTTGGTTCTGTCAAAATTTAATTAATAATTAAAGCAACTGTTCAACAGTCTGGGAAATATGCTTATTTGCTCCTGATGGTACCAAACGCAGCAACCCTCCTGTGATAACAAGGCGTTGGGAAGTCACTGCACCTGGCTGTTGTTAGCCAAGAAATAGTTACATCACATAGCTCCCCCTAAAACCACAAACTGTTTTTTTTGACACATTCTGGGTTATTGTTAGGGTTTCAGTACAGATTAAACAAACAAGACAAAAAAGCATTAGTGATATTTGAGCTTGTTTTTTTTTTTACTTTAGAGAGAGCAAGGCCAGACATCAGAGTATTGTTCTCTTCATCTCACTTTCAGAAAGATATTAGGATTGTACCGAATGTCATTTTTTTAACATCTGAAGCTTCTATTTAGGTTTTTGAATGTTTCGTCATCATATATTACGATGTCAGGACACTAAAAAAATACATAATCTGAACGCTGTCATTCAGGGTCGAATGACAACAAAACAATAAGCAATATTTTTTCCTTCTCTTTCGTTTTTTTTCTGTCTGTGGTTATGGTAGTCTCCATCTGACATATCATAAGGTAGCCTAATATTTATCTGTACATGTGTGGAAATTCCAGATTTAAACACAATGACTAGACATTCAAAAAGACAAAACAACGGTGCAGCATTTGAATGTTAATTTAGATACTGAATATCTACGTTATGAAAGAAGCTTCAGACTATTTGGTACAGCCCTTAAAGACATGAAACATGAAAGGAAGTGATCAGCTGGGCTTCCTGTGTCACATGACAGTGATAACTCACCAGTGTACACCACTCCATTGAGCTCCACCGACATGCTGATGCTGCTTGTGCCGTTGGTGGTGAGGTTCAGGGCAGAGTCCTGCCTGCCTTCTGTGAGGAAGACAACCAGAAAGTAGAGCCGTATTGATCAAGCCCAGTCACTTATACTGTAATTTTATTCAGTATAACAACTGCAAGATGTCTTTGTAACACTGTTCCTCTAACTTACCTACCAAACAGGCAAAACAAACTTGTGTTAATGTGATGCAAATGTTGTCTTTTCTGTTATGCACCATGTTAGGATTTTATCTTAGTCCATAACATTTCCCCTTGGGGACATTCAAGTGTATCTTATCTTATTAAGCTAAGAACACAGCACTCTCTCAAGGCGGCACAAGGAACTTTCAATGACATCAAATTCAACATTTCTCTGAAGTCACCTATATTATCAGTACTGAGAAACAGCTTGTTCTATCAGATGAACAGTCAGCCTGCTATACGATCAAAGAAGGGAATCCCCGCACAGACAAACACACACATGTTCTGTATGCATGCATGCATCTGCTTGTATAAGCTAAACAGGTCAACATATAGGCCTGCTGCTTCCTCACTGTTGGTGTTGTGGTTTGTGGTGAGATGACAAGAATGTCATGAGATACCGACTGCCTGGAAGAGTAAGACGTGAAATCCAGCTCATGTCAGTTCTGGGCTAAAACAATTAACAATCAAATATTAAATCTACAATGATGCTCACAGAAGATGTGATGTGATAGTAATACAAACATCAAGCAATGACTTTTTTCAGCTGATTGAGAATCTTGAAAACTCAAGTTTCATGCCCAGAAACTGAACAGATTCTGGTAACATTTTCTGGTCTGTTCTAGCATGTAGATCTCTCTGGAAGGACACGTTCTGTGCTGATTGATTATTGTAATTCTAAATACATGAATATGGATTTTAAAATTCCTGTAGACAGCACCCTGCAGCCTCTTCTATTATCCATGTTACCTTAAGGCAATGTCATTCATCCCCAGGTGTTATATTTTGTTTTTTCATGTAGATGATACGCACGTATTGATGTCTGTTGAACAAAACAACCCTGTTTCTATTTGCTGCAGCCTGTCACTCCGATGGAAATAGATAGCTGAGTATTAATTTGATTAACTTGATTAATTTTAACAGAGGTAAAAACATTAATATCACAGGGATAGTTTGGATTATTTGAAATAGGGTTAGATAAATTGTCAGTATATTAACTACAGAAAATGGCAGTCAACCTACCCCCAGTTTGGAGAAGCAGCATGAGTACCAGTATGGGAATCAAGAAATATTTCAGCTACCTAAAAGAAGGGCCATCTGAAATATAAATGTCAGTTTAGTGTACACCATATTTAGAATATTTTCACTACTTTACCTTGCCATCAGTCAGTTTCTGTTGATGGGAAAACGCTATACTAAAAGTCAAATATTGCTCTTTCCAAACCTACCAGACTCCTTGCAAAATCAGTAACACTATCTTGCAGAACACCGGAGTTGCTGGTCTACCGCTGCCTTGAGTGGTTAGTTTGTTTGTGCCTTTGTGCAACTTTGATTTGTTAAAAGCTCAGTTTGGTCCAAAGTCACACAATAACACAAAAAACTAACAGTTTGAGGCAGGGGTAGACCAGCAGCTTATGTGTTTTGCAATGTGAAATGACAAAAGAAGTCTGGTCAAACAAGAAAGCACCATATCTGGTGGTTTCCTGTTGCAAAAGGCTGTCTGATGGCAAGGTAAAGCTGTGAAAATATTCTAAATATAGCATATACTTAAACAGATTTTTTTCAGGTTACTAAGATATGTTTTGCTGCTGACCCTGTCAACAGCAGTTCATTGCTTAGCTTCCTTGTTGGTGCTCCTCTTTGCTTCTCCAAACTGGGGGTGCGTCGACCACCATCTGCTGTAGGTAATCCACTGACTATGGATGAATGGAAGTACCTCATACAACCCCACTTCAAATAACCCAAACTATCTCTTTAATTGTCAGACCAAAGATGAGATCTACTTTTATCAAGACAGGACAGTTTTGTTTCCACAGCAGTCAGAGATAATAGATTTGGAAATTTCTGTTTAACTTTACATTGATGCGGTGGCAAAATCAACCGTCAAAATCACATCTAACCATTTGTTTTGCTGCACTCAGGTTAGGTGAATATATGAGAAAGTCCACCGTGTGTTCAGTACCTTGGTTATTGATGCGGATGTTCATGGGTAACTGAGCAGTCATGGCCAGCAGGTTGTGTTGCAGCGCTCTCTGCAGCAGTCGGTGATGTTCCTCGGCCGGCAGCGCCATCTTCTTCTCTGGTGGCTCGCCGGCCTCCAGTTTGTCCCTCAGTTGCTCCAGAGCTGCCACCTGAGCTGCCATTGCCGCCTGAGCTGCCGCCGCCTGCACAGCAGCCACTGACTGACCTGCCAAGGCCCCCACTGGCAAACGAGCCATGCCGATCCCCGGCAGCGGCTGGCCTCCCTCCTCTTCTGACCAGACATCACAGAGAAGGAGAGATGGGGGAACTTAAGTCAAGAAAACTCAGATACAAACTAAACGCAATGAGTTATCTAGGTGAGATATAAATTACATCCCTCCCTGAACACACTGACAGAATTAACAGCTGGTGTAAGATGCACAATGTCACTGTTGGATTACAATTTTTAGAAGCTCATGACATTGCTACAGTCATGCGTGCTCAACAATGCAAAAATAAAAAAATCTAGTGCCAGTCATGAAATGTCGTAATAAAGCATTAACACACAAATCTCACCTTTTTTGATCTTCTGGATGGGGGCCAACGATGCCCCATTGGTCGCCACAGGCAGGCCCACACTGGGTGTGGGCAGCTTCGGCGACGACAGCATGGTAGGTGTCCCATTGGGCGAGTAGGTGAAGAGGGAGCTGCCGAAGCTCTGTCGTCGGCCCTCTCGCCGATTACTGTCGATGGCTGCCTGGAGCTCGTTGGGGTTGCTCAGACCCCTCTTGTCACATTCATACGGGTACAGGTACTTCATGTATCTGCAAGAAACAAAGTGTGTTTATGTATTTATATATGGCTGAAAATGCCCATTAGTGCCACTTAAATGTACACAGAGCTTTAAAAAAGGGCTATTCCACAAATTTTACACATTACGATCAGTTTTCTCATCATGAGGAGTATCACTGTCTCCTGTAGCTCTGGAGGAGTTTTCTCTGAGAAAATAACCCTAATTATATCATAGTGGTGTCATCAGGATTATCTTGGGCTTAAAGCTATAGTTGGTAATCCTGTTCAGAAACACTTTTTGTTATACTGGGTGAAATGGTCCTTCCATCCTGAGAGTAGTCAATACATTATGTATTCAGAAAAAGGAACGAAAAGAATCAGACCTCTGTGGCAACTGCAGGCCTGTAAAAACTCTGACCAATGCCTCGCCATTCGGTCCGAATGGAAAGAACCAATCAGATGCCTTCATGTCTCGTCCTGCCCATGCCCCCCTCTGTCCCTCCCTCCTCCCCGCGTGCACACTCATCACGTTTCACCGTTGCCGGAAATATTCAGCACACTCCTCAGCAGAAATACCAAGTTAGCAGGAGAATAAGTTCATAAGGGTACAATGGCAAAGAAAATGCAGCCAAAAATACCACTTCCAGCGTTACTTGTAACGGCTCGCTCCGCTAAACAGGCAAAGAAAAGACAGCCAGAGGCAGAAAAGGCTGCGACGAAAAAGGCTCTGGATAAAGCTAGAGGACAAACCAGAGTCTACATCGGTGCAGCCTTTGAGCGGTGGAGACAACTGAGGCATCTGAAAGGCCTGAAAAGTGCTGCAGAGGTTGCTGTCTTTCTGTTGGGACAGGTAATTATTTGTTTTGCTTTGGGGGATTTGTTATTTTCATGAAATATGTAACGTTTGCCAACTTAGCTACTTTTGTAGCTCGTATTAGCCCAATGCTAACATTAGCTTCTCTGTCGGTGTAAGCCGGTCGTCGGTACATACTGCTTATCTAACTTATAGGATCTGTGTTTCCTGCACGGAGCATTGAGCATTTTTACTCGACGTGGGGCGTGGCTTTGGACGGAGCACTGATGGGAGGGGGAGGAGGTGGTGGAGCTTAGAGGAGGTGCCACTATCAAATCTTGCTAGCTCTCCAACATTACCAACTATAGCTTTAAAGACACAACATTGTAAGTGAAATCCTGTGTAAGAAAACTTGGGGCATGGAGTTTGGCCTAGTTCAGACTGCCAGCACAAATCCATTATTTGGCATATCCAGATTGTATCCAGATCAATTATATAAAGTCTAGACAGCAAATAACATACCACATGAAATGCATTTTTTTGGATCCAAGCCACATTTGTAGGTGGTTTGAAATGCAATTGTTTCACTTGCAATATGACACACAATGACGATGTCAAATCCAGAGAGATAGAGGTGCATCAGAGCGTTTAAGAGGAACCATGACGCTAGCAGAGTGGTATGGAGGACAACACCAAACAACAGTCTGTGGACAGCTGCTGAAATTAACTTTATGCTGGCTTCTATACGCCAACTCAACAGCACTATTTTTTGAAGGTTACCACCAACATACATAATTTCTAATGCCTATGCCATCACCACAGCAACCCATGCAGATAGGCTGGTGATGTCTGGACACACAAATCCAATCTGATCACTTGCAAATAACAGAGCAGACAGTCTGTCTTAAAGATCTGATTTGAGAAGCAAATCTGATTTGCCTGCAGTCTGAACAAAGCCTTTGACGGACACGGTCATTTACCATGCAAAAACATGAGGGATGCTATCAAGATGCATTGTGGGAAGCATATGATCTGTTGCCTTAGGAGTTTCACACATGCTACAAGCTAAACGTCAGGATATCTCAGTGTCTGCTGCTTTGATTTTGACCATTTGTTTAGCAATTTCTCTTTCACAAGTCCCCAGACTTTCCAGAAGTGCTAATACTGAACACTAAAGCGCCCCTTTAGACACCTCATGAGAGTTCCAGCTCTTAATCATACAAGATATCAAGTGATGAAAAATATCCTGAAGTGGTAGAAGGGGATAATTGTAATTGCAGGTTTCTGTCTCATAAGAGGGATCGGTCAGCGATGCAGTTAATTAGCAGTGAGAGCGTGCTGCCATCTGAACCAACTACAGGAAATGGCTTCAAACACAGAGTTTTAACTGGTAAAACAAAATGGTTGTTGACATCTGATAGCCAGCCACATGCATGAAATGCTGACCAGAACAAAAGGATTATGGTTATGGAGAGCTGTTGCTTCCTTAAGTTATAGAAACTCAAACAGCTTGTGCTATTGATCTGTATTCTGGCAGGATAGCAGCAATCACAACTATCCTTCAAGTTTTGTTTACAGGCACTTGTGGCTTCCCGCTAACAGTGTGAATGAGTAAGCTTTCAGCTACAGTTAAGACCAAAGAAAGACAACAAGCGGTATGATCATAGTCATACCCATGTGTGTGTGTGTGTTTGTGTGTGTGTGTACTGACTGTGTGCGGAGGGTGAAGGCTGCACTGGTGATTGAGGTAGGCAGGTTAAGTCCCTTGGTGATCTCCCTCCACAGCTTCTTGTTGATGACCTCGACCAGGCCGCCCTTCTCTGTCACCAGCCTGTAGAGCATGTACAGATCCAGCACCTGCTTGGCCATGATGGGAATACGATTCACCGGGGTTCCTGGAATAACACACACACACACACACACACACACACAGGGAAGAGGTCAACGCAGTCATGGCAGGAAACATCTTCCTCTACTGTTTCTTGCTGGGAATATTCGGTGTTTGACACGTTTGATAAGATGCAGGCAGATGAACATTTAGAGGTAGCTTTAATCAATTTACCAGGCAATTACATATTTTTAAGCTGACGAGGATTCAGAATGATGCTGCTGTGGTGGTGACATTCATCATTATTTGAAACAAGGGTGTTGTTTCACCATCCTGCCTGTTTGACGTCTGCTTCATCCAAAGACAGCAAACTATCTCTGGGTAATAAGGCTAAAGAATCTTTTGTTTTCCTTGTTTAACTTTGAGAACATACACATGGCAAGGGGCAGACCAGTGTGAGCTTCAATGCAAGTAAATCAAATATAGCAAAATCAGCGCTGTGCCTGATCGATGGACTGTGTAAGGAAATTGAAAACAACTTTGGACTAGATCTGAATGATATGCGGTTGGAATAGTAATATTAAGAGATGGAACAATCAATTTTTTTTCCAACTTTGAAAAGTCTAACTTGCCAATTCAGATCATTTTTTCCAAATTGTAACCTATCTTTTGTAGTAAATTAAATTGTATGTTCATAAAACAACTTTAACATTCTCTCCAAAAGTGCTCAAGTTTACTGCCTTGTCCACTTTTCTTCCTTTCTCGCTCCCTCTCCAACTTTTCCAGTCCTCTTCCCTCTTCTCTTCCTTTTCCATTTCTTGTCCTCTCTACTTGTCCTAACTTTTATGTCTCTTTCTCTTCTTTCCCTAACTCTTCTCTTTACCTTCTTTTTGGAGTCTATTGCTCCTCTTAACACTGACGACATGCTAGCATGTGTGTGGCTGTAAACAGCGCTGTTGAATATAGTTGAGACATTATTGTCGTGTCGCTGTGTTAATGAGGTAAACCATCATGTGCCACATTTGTTTAAATTCAGCCTACGCAGAATCAAATTTATCTGACACAGACCAACTAGTCATCACTGGTGGTGTCCGATCAAGCTGAAAACCGACCAACTGATCAGTGCATTCTGAATAATTTTTGCATTTCTTTTTCGCTGGGAAAAAATAAATAAATAAATGTGATGATGCCGTTTTTGCTGGGGTCTGTACCAAACAAGTATGATCCCTTGCATCTGTAGAATATGATTTGTAGGCTGGAGCATATCTGCTTCATATATGTTGTGACACTTTTTAACTTTATTAAAATATTGCAGCTCATGTGATTTGGATATTGCACTTGGCCATATTGCAGTTTTTTGAATATTACAATTAATTATTCGGCCCTACCTTGGACACCATCCTGAGTGTGAGAAATCCAAAAACATTTGGGGAATGGAGCATGGTGTACTGGAGATGATAGACCAGGCAGTTTTTCTTGTCTTCAGACTAGAGATGATGTGAGTGTATGTTAATGACAAACTAAGTATGAGACAAAATGTCTTGGGACAAGACCCTAATCAATACCTACAATTTTGAATTAATCTGTGACAAATGTCCTTTTCCCAGCATGGAAAATCAAAGCATTAACCTTTTTTTTTTTTTTTAATCAAATTATGTTCATTTAAAGGCAGATTGCTCCCATTCACAATCCTTAAGCCCATGTTTGACATAAAATATGATCAATCCTCTTTTTCCACATAGAGGAGAGGTGCTTCAGTTTTCTGTATGACCTGCAGATGGCGCTCTCAGATTCCCAGAGCGGACTTGGCAGATCCGCCCACTGCCTCTAGCTCTGACACAGTAAATATTTAGTACTGGTTCTTCGGTTGTGAGCACATGTCTGTTGTGCACGTCAAACGTTGGCCCGCTGATATGAGTCAACTTGTCAAATTAACAATGCTGCTGGTATTTATGTGGGAGGAAACATCTGAAATCAGCCGTTGGGCATTTGTTCACCCAGCACACGCAAATACAATATTACACAATTCACTAAGTATGATAATGATCCGTCTGGATGAGGAGACACTGGATTTTTTTGGCTCTGTTTGCAGTTCTGATGTTGTGTGTGTGTAACTGGTGTAAAGACCCTGCACGGTGGCTGAGTCAGTGTTTGTGCATGTGCGTGTTTGTGTGTGTGTGTGTGTGTGTGTGGGGTGTGTTAGAAGTGTTGGCAGGCAGCAGTGTGGACAAGCAGCAGGATGGGAAGGTAAACCAATCCATTCCCAGGCACTGATACGGTGTGTCCCTTCTAGTTATAGCCTGGGAACGATGAGGGGCTACACTGCCATAAAGCAATCATCTCCGAAATGAATAAAGACCCCACCCATGTGAGTGAAAGATGAGTAGAGGGTGGTGTGTCGTATGTCAGAGGGAGACGGGGGAGGGAGATCATCTCTCTCTATATCCAACTATTAAAGAGTCTTTCTGTAACACTGGCTGCAGATAAAGCACGGAAAAACAATACAGGAAGATAAGAAAATGAATGGATGGAGGTTTTACTTTAATGAGTGAGACAGAGTTTCTGCGTGTTTCAACATATAACATAGCAATTTAAGACCTATTTCATGTCCATACTGACAAAAAAGTACATGTACACTTTGCATTAGTGATTATTGGTTCAATATTGGTTTGGTTTTGTAATTGTTATAGTGTGATTGATACAGTTTTACCCCAAATCATATTTAAACATAAGACTGAAGTTCATACAACTTCTTAAAGTAACATTAACATCATGATTCAATCAAATTTTAAGACCTGTCAACGTCATGTTTAAGACATGACGTTAAGTTTTAATGCCTAAAATTCAGATAATGGGATTTTAGACTTCTGAAGACTTTTTAAGGACCTGCATAAAGTCTGGTGAAAACAAACAAACACACATACACACACACACACAACACACACACACACAGAGAGAGTTACATACCTCTTTTTTGCATGAAACTGAAGAGGTCGTCCAGGAACTCTTTTCTCTTTGGGTCTCTATCCAGTTCATACAGCTGTGGACAGGAGCAGGAAAAAGACAGAAGTTTATCTATTTATTTGTTTATTTAAAGGTTCTTCCTGTATATATAATATATATTTATACATTAAAGTCAGCTAACACTGTACATACATTTAAAACACTAATATATAAATGATTAAAATTCTGAATTCTGAATTATAATTATATAGCTTATATGAAGCAAAACACGAATATTGAAAAGTAGCAGTTATACCTTCAACTATACAATTAATCGATTAATTGTCACCTATTAAATTAATTACCAACTACTATTTTGATTGCCGATTAATTGTAATTAATGTTAAAAAAAAGGAAGTTAAATTTTTTTTATTTCAGCTTCTTAAATGTGAATATTTTCCAGTTCATTTACTCCTTGATGACAGTAAATAGAATATCTTTGTGTTGTGGACAAAACAAGACATTTAAGAATGTCATCCTAAGCTTTAGGAAATACTGATTGACAATTTCACCATTCTCTGACATTTAACAGATCAAACAACTAATGCTTAACCAAGAAAACAATCAACAATGAATATAATCATTGCAACCCTTGTTGCAATCCGAATCTGCATACCAATAAATACCTTTTCATATTCTTTTTAAAGAATGATTTATTTTTTATTAGCTGAATATTAAGGGGTAAAATATTCCAATTTATTATCGCTCTGTACAATTATTTTCAATGAGTTAGTCCTTGAGCTGGGTACCACAATATAAGTGTTATTGACAAATCTAGTGCTGCTGCAGTAAAATTCGCTGTTGAATAGAAATGTTGACAACATTGTTGCATGAATTTATATCTGACAACAAATGTTTAATATCCAACATAAAAACATCAAGACCAGAGTCCTGCTGTCACAGAAGCAATCTGAAACTGTAATAATGCATCAAATAGCTGACAGGAAACATCTACAATGCTCCTGGCGTTACTATGACAACCAGTGCCGTAATGTGCGAGAGCAAGCTGACCACACTGTGTAAACAAAGACATGAAATCTGCTCACGTCTTAATGACAACATGGACGTTCGTCCTTAAAGATCTGTCATGAGAAACCAACCCGTGATCATAAGAGGAGAGAAACTTAAAGAGATGCTGTGGACCAGCAGTGCGGCCTGATGAGAACCTGATGTGGGTCCAGCTGCTAGCGGGGCCCCGAGCTCTGGAAAGTTCGGTGAAAGTTAGCAGTAAAAGTGGGGCGCCCACTCGGGGGGAGTACAGTGAGGCCATTGAGCCTGTGGTTGTTTTTCCAGCCTAGTTTGCCAGTGTGATAGTGAAATATCTTGTTTCTATTTATGTCACACACACTTGGTGCTTACGTATACTCTGTTATAGGTGAGTGAGCAGCGCGGCAGCTCCAGTATCTAATGCTTCAGTTTTATCTACCGGCTGAGATCGAACATAAATCACACAGTGAGGTCACAGAGTTTCATAATAATCTCTTATTGAAAATGACAGGTTGTGAAACAGTGTACAACTGAACATCATCAAACACAGGCGGGGTATCATTACTACACAGAGAACAGCTCTCAGCTCTCAGCAAAACAACAACTAACCCTGAGGTAAATGATTGTTCAACAGAAAACTAATCAGCAGCTGTTTGCAATTAATACAAACATTCTATGGTCACGTTTTCTAAACTGTGAGGATTTTCTTCTTTATTATGACAATAAATTCAACATATTTGGGTTTTGGACTACTGGTTGGACAAACAAGCAACTCAGGAGACTCAGATGGCCACTTTTCACTATTTTGTGATATGATATAGACTAGGGGTTCTTTGAGTCATCAATTTGGATTAAATTCAATTATCAACGATCCATAGCATTTCATCTTTAAGATACGCCTTTATTTTGAAATTCCCATGACACATCGATCAGTCACCATTTCTGTCCACCTCCCTCCTAAACATTCAAACAGTGCTAGTGCCAGGTAGGATAATGGCAAGCAGCCAAGAAGAGACGGGAATATTTACTCTCCTCTCATGAATAAATCAGAAGTGTGGAAATATATCAAACAATGCCATTATGAGATAAAATACTCAGGAAACATGACAGACATGGCCGGGCATCCAGTCTGCTGAATTGTTGCTACAGCAATATTTTCTGCTCTGTTTTATCAGTGTTAGACAAAAAAAAAAAAAAAAAAAAACAGTTCAGGAAAGCTGAAATTCAACAGTTTTCTGTGGAGAGATGCAGTGACTTAAACCAGCAGTCAGTAAGAGAAACTACAAATAAAATGTGTAATTTGTTAAGCAGTCAGTAGAGGGAAAGTCTGCTAGCCCCTGGGCTAATTTAATGCAATGTATGTCACAGGCTTGAGCAAATAACTGTACGTACTGTTTTGTCAATGACCTTGACAGTTATTATTGTGCAGAATTTTATACTTTTGTTAAATGTTCTTGTTGTTAAGACATGTTTTATGCGTGTTTGTGGAGTCAATTTGAAGTAAACTTTACTGCACTTACAATTTTTTTTTCTTTCATGGCCAAAAGCAGACAATAAAAGGGGTGGCAGCTTCTTCTGTAACTAAAAATATTATTGGGTATATGGTATTTTCTTATATTGATCACAGGCCGCTGAATCATATTAAATCAAAATGGTACCATGCCAGACTTTGTAATGTCAGCAAATTCTGTGTTGTTGACTGACAAATCAATATAATATCGTGCTGTGATGAAACTTGTGATTTACATCCATATTATAAACTAAATGACAGTCCTATGTACAAATGAACAACATGGAAGAACTGTTAACATGCGCAGCTCAGCATACAAAAAAGACAATTTAACTGTGTATATTTTTCATCATTATTGATTAGTCTGCTGATTACATCCTTGATTGATTGATTAGTCTATGAAATATCTAAATAAAATATGAGAAAATGGTCATGGTGAATTTTTAGAATAACTTGTTTTGTCCAACCAACAGTCCAAAACTCAAACATACCCCGTTTACAATCACATAAAAACAGAAAAGCAGCAAATCCTCACACTGGAACCTGAAACTAGAGAGTATTTGACATGTTTTGCTTAAAAAGGACTAAAATCAATAAACAAATATCAAAATAGTTGCCAATCAATTGTCTGTCAATCACCTAACTGATTCATCGGCTTCTTGTTTCAGCTATATTCTTGATTTAGATATTTTCAATATAATCCTGTAACATATATTGGCTGCATCACTGATAAAATCACCATTGATCCAGTGTGTGTCCTACAACTCAAACACGGAGTCTAATCGAACAAACTGTGTGCTCATTTGACATTTGACCGAAATTTGCATACTGGGATTAATTCTGACTTACTATCTAACGTCTAAGCTACTCTGCCACCGCATCAATATGTCCTCCACCAAACTCAGTTACTGAAAGATTTCTGTGTTCGGCAGAGAAACTGAAAATAAAAGGCTCGTCCAGTCAAAGTCTGGCATGATGGTGACATTCGTGGCCTCTAACCAGTAACAGACTGTCCCTCATTGTGGCATTCAGTCCTCATTAGTGACACCGAGCTGCCATCAGATCTTATTATGTCGTGGGTAGGGGGGAACAGATGGGTGGGGCCTGAAGAGGGTAGATGGGGTGGTGGGGGATGTTAGCTAATGTACAGCCCTGCTGGAGGCAAGGGGGAGTTTTAATTACAGGATGCATGCATTTCGTGAAGTGCCGCACCATAAATCTTGGAAATTACTCCCCCAACTCCCATCCCCCCACATTGCTTTATTTGCTCTCTCTTTCTCTCTCTGTCCTGATCACACAAACAAATATTTCCCTGGTGGCGCAGTGGGAGCGCTGTCACATGGAAACAACGGGGCTCAGTCCCTCCAGTGCTCCAGATGTGGTAAGATGGCTGCTCACTGGAGCGCACAAATACATTTTGAAGTATTCTCAGGAGGCACCAGAAGAAAAGAATCCAATGGTTGACATAATGGTCAGTGCATATCATCAAAAATCACTTTGGATTATTTCTAAATTTTATTATAGTTTAATGGAAAATCAGGCCCAAACTACATTCTATCTAAAACTTAAGTGGGAAAGGGAATTGAACATCACCCTTTCAGAAGAGGGATGGAGAGAATTTAATTGGAAAATTCCACTTTTACTTATACCCAACATAAAAAGCAAACAACCTTTAAGGCAACAAACATGCTGGGGGCAATGTGGTCATACAGATGCAAATCATGCACACATGTTCTGGAGTTGTCCAAAAATAGAGCCATTTTGGGAAAGACTAAAATCAGTATTGAATGAGGTACGAGGATATATAATCTCCAATAAGTGCTCCACTTTATACCTGGGAAAGATTACTGAAGTAGTGCTCAAGGAAGACAATTACTTGGTCAAAATTCTCCTTACAGCTGGCAGGAAGGCCATTTCAAAGAAACTGGCTTGAAAGCGACCCATCTAGACAGGGACAGTGGTTAGATATAGTACAGGAAATATTTGAGAAAAGATGCTAAAATGGATTAGTTTTACACATAGAAACATTGACATATAATGGACAATAATGTAAATTATTGTATAAAAACTTTAATAATGATAATAATACAGTAAAGTACATTACTAGTTGCTAACTGTAAGTCCACTCTTTGCAGTTATATGTTTCAATGTTCAGTGTAAGCATCGCTAAACAAACCATCTAAAGTGAGATTTTCATGTGATGATTGTTCATTCACAGCGATTTAGAGACGTGTAACTGCAGCGTTACAGTGTTGAAAGGTGGTGTGTTGATTAGTTTCACTGTTTCCCTGCCAACTGAAGGAGCTGGAAGCTTACAGTGAAGTGTGACCTGTGTTAACACGCTCGCAGTATCCCTCTTACTGATGCATATCCAGTTTCAAGTCTCATTCAGTATTTGCTGTTAACACGGAGTGGACACGCTATCCTGCATGTATCCACGAACATGTGAAGATAATCTAAATTCCTGCAGCTGTTCTGTTTGTCTCCTGCCATGTTTCTGACATTAAATTGTTCTTTACCTGTTAAAAACTGGGGTAAATGACAACATTCCTGAGTGATGCATCTTACATTAGCAAGTGTTTGTATTTAGTTTTTTCTATTTTTAACAAGATAACAATTTTTTTTTTAAGCAACGTGATTTTAGCCTACACAGCCCACAACTTTTGCATAACTTATAATTCCCTTTACAGCACACAGATGAGCAAAAGGAGGTCTACAAATATCAGCAAGTTGAATCTAAGACTTTTTAATGTCACTGTTTAATTAGATTTATGGCCAATTTTCCAATAAAACTAAAAGTCAAAAGTGAAAATAAAGACATATTCCTCTCACTAAGAGGAGTATAACTCAACTGGTTGAGTTAGAGAATATTTGTCCAAGTAGATTTATGGTTTTTGAAATAAACGGGTAGATGCCATCTTGTGCCATTTAACCTACAAAGAGACTGTTGGCATAATCTGAATCTGGTGAACTTCCTCTTGCTGACTGGACTGATGATTGCACCACTTTGTACAGCTCATCTTATGTTGATTTAGCAAAGCATTAAATGTACAGGCATTTTGGGCTTTGAGTGAATTTTATACCATGCTTCAGCATTTAATAAATAAATATTTAAGACCTTCACAAACAGAATTTAAAAATACTTTTGTTAGTAAAGGCATTTTAAGACTTTTTAAAAGACCCGTAGCCACCCTGGTAAAGCACTAGCTGATCTAAGAACAAATCCACTATTCAGACTACAGAGCAAGTTTTTTTTAGAATCCTTTTTTTGTTGTTAGTCACAAGGGGTTGCCAGTTTTTTTGACTTTGCATGAAAACAATAAAATAAAATAAATAAAATGCATTTTAATAGAATAATATACACAGTCACCAAATATGTTTACAAGAACAGAGATATTCTACAATTAACTCAATTAATACTTGAAATAAGACATTTAAAGGTACAATATGTAAGTTCTGTTGCTCGGAGTCTCTCTCAGATTAAAAAATTAACAAAAGACGACAGTGTGAGGTAGTGTGGGATCATGGGAGTTATTACCTTCACTGTTAAACAAACACCATTGCAGATTAAACTCTATCGACGAGGCAATATTAAAATTTTATTCATGTTATATTTAGTCATGTTCTCCGATTTCCCTCCCCACTCTCTGATGTACTGGCTGGTCTGTGTTTTTTCTGGAAGTTATAGCAACAAGCAGCTAGTGGGAGGCTCAAAGCTACCTTGAATAAATAATGTATTTCTCTGCATTGTTGGAAACATTTGAGATAATGTAAGTGCATAAGCTCAAGAGGATGTATAACGTGTCTAGCATTTTTAGGCATTTCAATATGGAAATGTTACGTATTATTTTCTAGTTACCTGAATAAAGGTACACCCAGAGTAGTATAAATTAATATAGATGGTTCAAATTTAAGTCAGTTTTATATTTTTATCAATTTGTGACTGGGTCACAGTTTTCACTACAATTATCAGACACATACAGCAATCAAACTGCTAAATGACCGCGGCCCTGCCATCTAACTCTTCCTGTATGTATAGGTGTTTTGAAAAAAGAACAAATTGACTGAAACATGTCAAAAGGTGAAACATGTTAATACTATGACAGAAAGGTTGGGTGTGGAGTTATATACGGGAAGTAAACGGATGCTGTTACATGCTTTAGGGGCGAGGCTGTGCTCTCTAGCAGGTAAAGGAAATATAATTATATTGCACAGTTATACAAGCAACCTATGGAACCAGTCTGTCAAAAGTAGAACAATGTCCAAGTAGGTTAAAATGTACAGCTTAATCAAACACCATGATGTATAAAACTTGTGTTGTGCTGTTAAAAGATGGAAAATGTATAAAAAAAAATACGCTTAACAGTGTTTGTCCAGTGGCTGCAAATGTGCACATCACTCTTCATTCTTTATATTCACTTTAAAACATGTCAACCTGTGGCTTTAACAGAAGCTGGTAATGGACCAGCTGCATTATGGAGAGCTGTTACAAGTCTGTGGGTTGGAGGCTTCAGTCCTGACTAACTGCTGCAATCAGGAGCCTGTCCAACCGGTACGACCACTGCCGCCCCCACCCCCATTATATACTGTATATTCTCTCTGTCTGCCTTTATCTCTTCCATCTCTATTTTTCCTTTTTGTCTCTTTGTATCTATCGATCTCTCTCTTCCCTGGACCCGTTTTCTTTTCTGTCTTTTACTCTCTTCTATCATTTCCTCCATCTGTCCCTCAACTTCTATCAGTTTGGCCTCTTTCAGACCCATTTATATAACCCTTATGTACATTTTAACTCCCCTGCCTCCACTGCACACACACAGACTTTATCAGGCTGAGGTGGGTGTGGTTATTGTAGGCCTACACGGGTTTTCATGTCTATAGTATGTGCACTGAGGCAGGGGCCCCTCCTGGATTAAAGCTCTGCTATTCAGATAAACGACAAGAAACTAGATAAATGACTAGAAACTGGGCCAACTGGTAACGCTGGGAGTCAGTTCACACCCCATCACCAAATGCCCTGCAACAAAAAGGGCCCATTAAAAAAAAGCAGAGCTGACTAGACGACTGCACATTTCCAGATCATTTAATCACCTTCAGAGTTTATTAACAGAGTTGATTAAACTTCAATTAATAGTTATTTCACTATTAAAAACAATGGAATGACAATTGATAATGTTTAATCATTGGTGTTGCTAGAAGTTGTAATCAGATCTGTACTAATGTAATCAAAATATAATCATCGTCTCTTATCAGCTATGATACAATATATAGTTATAAACAAATTATTTTATAATGTATCAAGGTAATATATTGTCATTACACAACACATGGCTTGTATCGCAAAATGAGAGTTTTCCTTCACGCTACACACCCAAACCACAACTTACATACAGGTAATTATTTGAATTCAGAGTAGAATAATAAATAAGATAAAATATGTGTCTGGGGGAATGTAAACAACAAGAAGATAGCGATGACAATGTGAACATCTTTACATATAAAGATCAACATCTGGTGAACATTACTTAAGATAATTTAACAATTTACCCGTCAATGATGGTTATTTGGGCTGCAACTAACGTTATTTTAATTATCAATTAATATATCAATTATTTTCTTGATTAATTGATTAGTTGTTTGATCAATAAAAAATCAGAAAATGGTGTAAAATATCAGTCAGTGTTTCCCAAGCCCAAGATGTCTTTTTTTGCCCCACAACCCAAAAAATTCAATGTGCTGTCATAAACGAGTAAAGAAACCAGAAAATATTTCTTAAATATATAATATAATATATATAATATTCTTAAAAAATGACTACCAAGACAAAATTTTCCACACAAAAAAACCAATAACTTGCAGATTATACAGATCTTTTGCAGTAACAAAGATAGAATTAGCATCAAAGTATGAGTTTTATTCTGGTGACAAATGGTGACAGTGGAAAGTTCACCAAATGCTGTTTTGTTAGCTGCTAAACCTTCAGACTTCACAGCCACATTTGAACACCCTGACTGTGTATGTATGTAGGTCAGCGACAGCCCGTCTGTAGATAAATTATAAACAGGCCTGAGACACAGAAAACAAAGTGGTTTTATACTGCAAATAATCAGTAACCAAAGAACAGCCTGTTGCTGCAGCTTTGCAGCCATCAAAGCACTGGTGGTGGTGGTAGGTAATACTGGGAGGGGTGGGAGGGGTGAGGGGGTGCATATGTATGTGTGTGAGAGAGAGACGGGGGAGGGGGTTCACTTCAACGTTAATGCAAATGGCAGTTAGCAAGCCAGCAGCACACAAGTGTCACATAGCACATAATAGAGGCTTTGCAACTGAAAACCAAAACTGAGAGGAGAGCGGGGTATCACCTACATGCTCCCTTACACCTGCCAATCACCTTGAGATCAGGCTGACACACAAACACACTAGAGGTCAAAGTTAAACTGTGCAACTTGCAGCAGTAAAGTCAAGCCAAGTTAATTTTACTCACATAGTGCCAGATCATGACAGTCGTTATTCTCAGTGTACTTTTCATATGGAGCAGGTCCAAACGTACTCTTGTAATACATATGTGGCTAGCAAATCTATATTAATCATTAGGTTGCTACTTAGCTAGCGTTCTGCTAACTTTAGCTGACCTTAGTTAACTTAAGATGTATATGTCACTTTTACAGGTCCGCCAGCAACATCTTTCAACCATTTTCAAAACACATAGCACATAGCACATCTAACAGGAAAGGGGAAAGAACCCCAGACCCGTGAAAGAGAGTGATCACTTTCATCCACACTGATCTTTCCCTCATCCTAACCAAGAGTTTTTTGTCCCTAAAACTGAACAAATCTTAACCACAGTGTTGTCACATTATAAAACTTTGTTTGTTTGTACAGTGTGGGCAATGAGGAAACAATATACGCAAATCTCACAAGAGTTTCACGAATCAAGACTTCTCTTCTAAACACAACCTGGTTCCCATGGCTACCAAGCTTGCTTAACTATTATTGGAGCACAGAGCAAAAAGGTGCAGGACAAAGAAAGTGTTCACTGTGATGCAAAAATGATGATTCCCAATCATAATATGAGTCAAAATAATTGCAATATTGCAATTTTTTAAAAACCATATTGTGTAACCCTCCTCCATATCATGAACTTCAGATGATGTGTTGTCCCATCTCTTTATTTAGGCTATTTATACATGGTAATACCTATGCTGTTTTTAATACTGAATGAATTGTGAGTGTTGAAGGCTGAATATATTTACTTCTAATTATTTATGCTAAACACATTGTTGAATGAGTGAATGTATGTGGTTGTGTTATTACAAAGAGCTACAGTACGGAAACAAACTGAGTCATTGAGGGCAATTATAACACTTTTATAGAGCATCTCTTTGAGTGATAACCTTGTGGTGTGCTTAATCCTCCCCTTTGCATAACAGCAGAAACCAGGTTTACACAGACACTAAATCCTTTTCAACCAAATGTCGGAGGACCAGTTTCACAACTTCATATTAATCTAAGTCCTTGAGTTGTTTCTTCTCATGGGCGAGATTAGTATGAACTTGCTTTCTACATGTTGTCCTGCTTGACTTGAATGGAAAAATGTGCCTGTCTCTCATTTACGTAAGGTTGGCGTGCGTAACACCTTGTAAGAATGACTCTATCAAATTAACTGCTGTAAAAAACAGACAATGGTGAGTGAAGGACTCACAGAGCTGAATCGTAAACATGAAGAGAGCTGGAAACAGCCCAAAATGTAATATATATATATAAACATGACAGTGGGGGAGGGGAATGTATGACTAGCAGGGAGAGGGGTGGGTTGGTTGGTTGGGTGGGTGGGTGGGGGGGTCTTGATACGGCTCATGAACACATGATCAGCCATATTCAAACAGTGCATTGTTCCAGGCCAAAGCCCTTTATGAGTGTTGTTAATGTACCAAAGCAAACACAACCACCAGCACAGCATCACGCCAGTTTTCTCATACACAAAATATATATAGTGTCATAACAAGCACATTACTTTAATCCCATAATGCAATGCTCCGCTTTTGTTCCAGAGATGACAGATGAGTAAATCACAGCTGCATAACATGATGAAAATGTCAGTGATGGCATAAAATGATTTGACTGTTCATAAGAGTGAAATGTCAGGTGTTCATCATGTGATAAATATGAATGAGCGAATGAGGAACATGACACTGGTTGTTATTTACTCATGTCCTGTAATTGTTGCAGGATAGATAGATTTCCTCAGGTAAGAAGACATTACATATGCATATTTTTGAATTGACAAAATAACACCTTAAAGTGAAAACAATTGTGAAATGAAAATTAGCTAGATGTTAATAGCTATGCCACTTAAAGCGGCTACAACGAACTTCAATAGTTTGTTGAATTTGGAGGGCCCTGTGGTAGCATTTCCACCGTGATAACCACAAAATATGTCAATATGTCAAAAAATAAAATTATCTAAACAAAAATCCCTTCAACTGGCTAATGTACTACTCATTGTAACTTTGGCAGGGAAATGTAAAGATCTGACGTGGTGGCAGGAATGTAGAAATAGCCGAGCTTTTCGTTTGCTTTTTAAGGTTATATACTGGCCAGTTAAAAACTCCTAATAATAATAAGTCTCATTTTGTAGCATGTTAAGATTACAAAAAAGCATAGAAGGTCTGCAGTACTGTCATTTATTATTTTTGTGAAGGGGTTCAGGCTGGTTGATGAAAAATATGGTCACATCTAGATGGTAACCCTAGATTTGAAAAACTCTTGAGAGATTTGTGCACATTGTTTCTACACTGTGCATGTCAGAGACGTTTTAGAAAGGACACGACACACTTTAGAGTCATTTCTTGTATCCAACCCCCCTTACCGAGACTAGCAGCAGGTCAAACCAATGGGAGATGTGAACATGAGCACAGATTATGACCAATTCTTTTCCCCTATAGTCACAGAAGTAAATATCGGACTGTATTTAAATTTGTACTGTATTTAGTGTACTGTATCTCCTTTCATCCATCTACATGATGTTTACAACAATTTGGACCATGCCCAATTAGGAGACAGGAAGTGAATATAATTTCATACCACTGGTGCAGCTTAAATTATCTTGTTACATAGAGCATGTTTGTGCAAGTTGTACGAACTAATTCTGTTATATAATGTGACAATGCTGTAATTAAGATTTGCTTAGATTTAGAAACAAAAAACCACTCTTTTGAGATCTAGATACAACCAAAAAATATCTCCATTTAACATCCAGGAGGAGGATATTATAGATGAAAAAGCTAAGAGAGGCCAGGGCTAAATCTAATCCTGGTTTGTAAAGGTGGTTCATCAGCTTTAGTTTAAGTAAAAACACAGTTTCTTCTGTGTACAGAAGGAATTTTACTGAGTGGGGTCAGCCTATAATTCAATTTTACTGCACTGAAGTCTTTACTATGACTATTGAAGCTGTTATCTGATTACCTTCATCACAGTAAGCTCATAAAACACAACTGGCAGAGCAGTTAACACAGCCAGGATTCAGCTGAATGTCTTTAGTATTTTAGCTACAAAACACTGCCATTTAGTTTGTTTTTTCCATCAAAAGCTGCAGGTCAAAGTCACACCTAAGTGAGGCTGTTTACAACACTCAACATGGTGAACTGCACCACAGAAGAGATGTGGAGATCTGCCATTTTTCTTTCTGGATCGTTTAATGAGACTGGGCTTTTATTTTATTCAAGATAGCCAACTTACAGTTTTTTTTTCCCAGAGTACTATTAGCCTGACAGAGCTGGAGAACTGAAACCACCTGTGACAAAAAAAAAAACAACTATTTTGCAGACTGGAACATTTTTAGAAAGGAAATCAAAAAACTCATGTACAATAGGTCTTTATTTCCTTATCAAGTGAGTACTGAAAGACTGAGTCAGGTTCCAACTTGACACAGACTAGGTGAAAAACCAGATATTAAAATGACAACTGATTTCTCAATCTGTCTGCTCTGCTTGACCTCTAAATAAAAAAGAATCAGATTCTTGGTGTGACAAGCCATGTTCTTGTTTTTCTTTCATCCTTTGTTGCTCAGGATCGTGCTGTACTGCTGTTAGCACAACATTTTCCAGAGATCATCTGTTCGTCAAACAACGTGAGCAGAACGGTGACATCTTCCTCCTTTGAGGACTTTTTATTTGTGCCTTGTCTTTGTCTATTCTGTCACGTCCTCTATCATTGCTCGTCACCAGATCATGATTGTTGAGGACGAGGAATGCAAACAATTTCAACTGGTTACGTATCAATGACTTAGCACATACTGACGAAAGTAGCTGCTGGGTATGCCTTGGTCACACTACATAACTTTCGGAGGCATCAATTTACTGTACTGTGCACATTATACATCTTTCTGTTTTGTCATCGGGAATCTTGAGGCCATTGTAGTTTGCACACTAGATGACTAATCAGCATCAGGGAGTCACACATGACAAGACATATACACCAGGAGGAATCCCCGACAAATCTTTCTGCTCTTCAAACTAGGCCTACGATTTGTCACAGAAACACACGCTAGACGTGACATTAGATTACTAATACTGAAGCATCAGTGTGCAGCATGTTACTGTTGTTGTCTCACAAAACCAGACCTGTCTCCACAGAGCTACTGGAGGTGGAGCTAGTTTGGAAAAGTTTTTAACTACTTTTCACTTTTGTTTTTCTATATTTAGGCTTTTCTGGCTGCTTTTCCAGTGCTGTTCCATCTCTCTTTCCTCTCCTCCACCAGTTAGAGTGTGCTCTCACTGACTATTGGCTAGCTTGCATGGCTCCTCGAACTCTCCCTGACACAACCACATATTAAAGGTAGAATAAGTAGTTTATTTTGTTTATAAATGCACTAGAAAGATAGTTAATTGTTAAGTCTCATTCCCCGGATGTCAAATACCAATGTTTTGGGTTGGTAAAGTGTCCCGAGCACAGCAAAACAATGAAAAGACATGATGGTGGAGATCAGTGTCGCTGCAGATGCAGGCGCTGCCACATACTTCTGGTGGGTCGTTGGGCCATTATTGAAAGGGGTTATTTTTGCATTAGTCTGTGCATTTGTTTCTGGGAAAATCCTGCATATTTTCCCTTTAAACCATCTTTTGGGTATCTATGAGGTATTGGTGAGCTGCTGGCAAGCTCTCGGATCACGTCTTGCGCCAGTTCACAAACAGCAATGGAAGCTGTTGGGAGCATGCACCAATTGGCTTTTGATCTGGGGCTTTTATCAGCGATCTTCAAAAACCTGTTGACTAGTGGAAAATAAGGGCTAAAATCCGGTAGTGTGAACTCTGCTTTATGCGCCAAGTACATGGATTACCATGAGCACTTCAGAATCAAACACACACACTTGAACTTGCACAGAGAAATCAGGTTACATTAATAATCAAACAGAAAGGTAATGACATTTAACACTGAGAGGCCATTGTACGGGGTGAAATCTCTTGTCGACGGAGACAAAGATATCACACCCACAGTAATAGAAAAAAGACCAGGATGTAACGCAACCTCAAGACAGTCAAGACCAGCAAGTAGGCCAACAATAAAACTTCTGTTATATGCACACACACCCCTCTTTGATCAAAAGTTATACAGACTGTCAGGAACCAATCTAGGAAACGTAAAAAAAAACCAAAAAACAAACAAACAAACAAACCGAAAACAGACGAAGACGCATGGCTAAAATCGAAAAGGTAAACCAACAACAGTTTCTCACAAAATAATTCAGAGAACAAAGATAGACTGCAAGTGCCAAGTTTATTTTCTTCATGTTCAAATACAGTGGAAATTTACAACCACTCTTTACTTTGTCAGTTTGAAATTAAATTGCCTCCTTGTGCTCCTTATGTTCATTTGGAAAATAACTTAATCCAGTCAGTCAACAGAGCTGACAGCAGCGTGGCAGAAACTGCACTGACATGTCTCCGTAAACTGACATCTATAATGAATCCATCTTTGTCTCCCCTGCTCCCCGCCCTGCCCTACCCCATCCCCCACATGCACACAATTAACAGCAACAATAGAGCTGTCTGATTGCAGATGCATTGAACGGTGTTTTATTGACAGCCAGGATCAAACACATCATAATCCTAACTGACTGGCTGACCTCGACTCCATCGACTGAGGACTGAGCCACTCTGACTGACTGCATCTGATGTGACTTTATCTGCTACAGTCACATTTACCCACAAAATGAAAGAGTGCAATGAGCAAGTTAGAAAAAGACAATGAGAAGGATACACAGGCTGCATGAAGAGCTGCTGAATAAAACCTCATATTTGAATGTGTCAAGTTTGGCACACCACCAAGCATCAGTGATTCATAAATACCCAGAAGCCATTTTTTCTTCAAGCTTCAACACAGGCTTGATTTAGCGGCACAGTTCAGCACAAAATTAGAAACACATCTTTCTCCTCTTACCTGTAGTGCCATTTATCCCTCTAGGCTGTTTTGGTGTGGGACTTTTAGAGATATCGGCCGTCTCTCCACTATAACTTAACAAGCCAAAAAAATACATAAAACTCAACAGAAACGTCAAATCATGACCCGGTTAATCAAGATACTCCTCAGCCATTTCATGTAAGAACTATTTTCTTTTTACCAAACTACACCTGCCAACCATATCACCATACTGGCTAGCTCAGTGGTGGTAATGTTACAGCTCAGTGGAGAAGGACGACATTAAAGTTTACACCCCACGCTGATCTGAACATGAGCCTCTCGTTCATGAGTAGATGCATGCTTCCTTCTGTGCTGTGATGCAGCTGACAGGTGTAGTTTGGTAGAAAGAAAATGATTATTGATCCTTGGAAAGAGACATTGCTGTTGGCTTTTTCAAACATATTCTTTGGCGATTTGAGCATCACAAGCGTCATTTTTATTTGTAAAATGTTGCAGGAATGAGTCCTAAAACTTAAATTTTTTGGTTAGATGCCTGAAATAAAGTCTGTAGTTCATATGAGCTTAAGAGATTGTCAAGTTTTGTTCTACAACATAAAATGCATCCAAAAATATCTTATTCCTGAACTGTGAAGCTATCACTTGTCTTAAAACCCTCTAAAGTCTCCAATCGCCTCGACATCATCACACCGCTTTAAACACTCGAGTTTTGTTTCATGTTGAGAGACCAAGAAAAAAATGGAGACATGATCGCATTTTCTGTGTTTTGTGTGTTTTTGGGTCCAATAAATTGATACAGCTTGTCAAAGTAAAAAAAAAAAAGTGGTGTAGTTTATAAAGTCTTACGTTAGCTTTTTACTTCTGGCAATTACATTTATGCTTCAAAAATCATAAAGTTGTGCTGATTTGTGAAGATTATCTTGCTGAACAACAACGTGTAAACCAACAGCTTGTTTAGTTAACGTGTTAACGCATGAGATTAATCTGGAAACAACAATGTGTTAAAAAAAAATAATGCGCGATTAATCGCATCACGTGACTTAGGTTGAGTCTGTCTGTGTATATAGTCTGTGGTCTGTGTCGCCACTGGAGTTGTCACCCGTCCGCTGAAATACAGAATCGTCCCGTATTTGAGGGTTTAATAGCGTGTCCCATTTTGAATCAGTGCGGGACGGGGTTTGTCTCATATTTCCGTCTCGAATGCAGCTTCATCCCACCTGCTGCCCGGTGAAGAGCTGCCCGACTCTGCCTAGTGATCGGGTAAAACTCGCTGCAATCGGTGGTTTGATCACACACGGGAGTGGAAAACACTGTTAAACTCTTGGTTTAACAGACTAGTTGTAACTCCGCGAGTGTTTCGTATGACGGATGGTGGCCTGTCAGATGTACGGCAGCTTTAGGGGGACAATATTCTCTATTCACAACGAAGTGACCATAGATTGTATGGATGTGAGGCATTTATTTAATACACTAATCAAAATGTAGTGCTGATGTGAAAAAATAAATAACTATGATGTGTTTTTCACCAGTCTGTAAAATTGCATCCTTAAATTGTAATGGATTAAGTGTACTGCATCCTTCAATACTATATAAGAAAGAATAGAAGAAAATACAAGTAATATTAGTATAATATGTAGTATTTTAACTGCGATTAATCGTGATTAATCACAGAGTAGTATTGCGATTAATCAAGTCAATTTTTTTAATCGTTTGACAGCCCTAAAAAAAAAAAAAACAATGTTTACATTTCATTTAATTTCCAGGCATGACTATTTTCCTTAAACTGAAATACACCTCTGGAAATTCAATGAAGTGCCAGAAATCCAATGATCCTTGAGGACATGGTGTCTTTACAGTGTGAGAAGCTCTAAGTGAGGCCTCAGACTGAAAAGAATTTTTATGCGCGGCTTTTGTCGGAGATAATTGGATATACAGTATCCCCTGTCAACATGAGAAAAAGGTGAAAACCAGTTGATGAAGACAGGACATGAAACCAGAATAAGCGCTATCCCACGCTTACATGCACTCCATTCCTGCCTGCTACTGTCAGCTGCCAAGGCCTGTACGTTTGGATAAGAATCAGAAATAGAAGCCAACTTTCCCAGGGCCCTTGAGAGTCTGATGTATGTAGCTGTGAGCAATCTGCTCTAACCACACTGCTAATGAGTAGTATCATGATGATGGATGTCCAAACTGGGCAGGGCAAAGCTGAGCAGACCGAAGGAGGGGAAATGGGTGTAACAGCAATTAAAGATCATAAACCAACATGTTGAAAGAGAGCGACAAAATAACTGATACCGCAATCACAATCAGTTATTTGGTACTTCTGGTACAAGAAGTTCAGTGTAATTTCTGTAAAATAACCTTCCCCTCAGAGTGGCAGAAAAAGTGTGACCTAGATAATAATCTAATGAGCGTTTGTGTGAAAGCTGAAGGTATTTATTCAGCGCCAGTGCAGATGCCATGATAACATTTGCGTCTGAAGGCAGAAAGATGGAGACACAGATAAAAGGGTAGATGAAGGTTCAGGAGACAGTCTGTAACAGTGCTTGTGTACAAACAGGACAAAGACATGTAAGAGATATTTAATCTGGTGCAGGAAGGCTAAAAAGGTGCATTGTGTTACGCTGCTGCTCCTCAGCACGGAGCACCTTGCTGTGTAGTGGGGAAGACACATGGTCTGACGCTTGCACCGTCAATCAGAGTGATGGACGGGCAGGGCAATGAGGGTAATGGTTGACAACGGTTGCCTTAAAAACATATCTGGCACAGCCAGCCCCATGGAGGACACATATCTGTCCATGTGGCTCATCAGAGACTGAGATGTTGTAGCCACATGGCCTAATCAATATGTGGATGGGCTGGAGAGTGACATCAACCAACCCCTGGGTTTGTCCTCTACAGGAAAGTCTGATCTTGGACACTTTCAAACCCCAAGAAAAGCAACCTGAATGTGCCCAGTGGCATTTTTCTTCAGACTTAACAAACGTACTGAATGCAAGAAATATTTGTATACTTGACTACATAGTTTACATCCATCTTCACTTTCTTGAAACGTAGATATAAGGAGTGTAGATGTTTATATACTGTTATTGTAACCGCTCCACTACTGTTACAGACCCTACTCTGAACAATTAGTTGCCCTTCTATCTCCTTTTCTCTTGTCTTTGTTGGTGTATAACTACATTTCTTGACCAAGTGTCAATCAGTGAAAATAACTGGAAGGACTGTGTATCATATCAAGTGCCTACATGGGTGTCAGAACAAAATGGGGACCCAGTCCTAAAAAACACTACTCCACAGAGCAACTAATGGTCAAAAATGCCGCAGAGTACCTTTAAATCTCAAAACTGAAATATATCAGCTTTTAAGAGACAATTAGCAAATTATCTGAAACAGTTCTCCCATTTCAGTCAAAATTTGGAGGCTCATATTAAAGGGATAGTTCAGATTGTTTGATGTGGGGTTGTATGAGGTACTTACTAATAGTCACTGTATTACTTACAGTTGATGGCGGTCGACACGCCCCAAGTTTGGAGAAACACCAGGAGCACTGGTGAAGGAAGCTAACCAATGTACTGCTGTGGACGGGGTCAGCAACAAAATGTGTTTTAGCCAACTAAAAAAAGGTACCATCTAGTGTAGGTAATACACTGACTATCTAGTACTTCATACAACCCCACATCAATCTGATTAATCTGAACGATTAATCAGTTATAATAAAATAAATGATCAAAAATGTTGCAACACATTTTGTTATAGTATTTACTCCGCTTACTATATCTGTGCCTTTTTCATATAGCAGTCCTTTTTCTGCAGTAGGAATTTTGTGTTTCAGCAGATAAAGCACATGTATAATTGAATTTAAGCACATTAACAGGGCTCTGGAGTTGATACATCTGATGATACGATATGATATGATACACCTGTGGTTTTCTTGCTCTATCAGTTCAAATTAGTGTGAAATGTAGGTTAAGAATCACTATTTGTGTCTGTATTGAAAGTAGACCTCCTGCCATGCCCACACAATTAAGGGAAGTTAGCTATTATCATACAGACAAGACAGGGCAGCCAGAGTGTTGTCACGGGGGTTAAATATGCCTCGAAGATTATGGATCAAAGCACTCATAGAGTCTTTTATGATATCATGACTGACGGTAGTCAGACCTTGAAAATGTGCAGCTAAGTACCTCTATCTGTGTTTGACCTATTTCTTAATTGATTCTTTCAAGAATGAAAGCTTTCAACATAGGCCACCTTTTCAGAAACATCTAAAGGCGACAGCAACACATGCACAGCTTTTGTTCAAGTTAATGTCTTCTACATGGTCGCTGTATGAAAAGATGTCACTTAGGGCTTTGTTTGTTGACAACTCCAACCTTTCAGTGCAGATCTATTTTTGCCCTTATATTGAGACACAAGGCTTCAGTAAAGAGTTCCTTGTGTAGAGACAAAAGGGCAAAGAAAGATGAACCAGCGCTCACAAACTTCCTTTAAAGAGGAAAAAGAAGCAAGATCGAAAATAAGATTCACAAGCAGCAGTGAAAAAGACAATGATGGATTTGTGCAACTCTTCCAAGCTAAAAACAATAATTTCTTCATTCTATATGAAGGCCACCCTCCACATATTGAAGTCAGGAGGAAGCTTGAGGGAGTAATCAAGGAATGTGCCAAAATTAAGTCAATACTGTACAACATAACACAAGAAAAAGACAGGATGAAAGAGCTAGCCTCAGCCTTTACGCAATCTTTGTTTACATTCCTGCTCCAGCCCCCCCTCTCCTCCTCCGTACTGAGCCCCTGCCAATTTCCAGAATCCCCATGGCTGTAGAGTTTCTGACATCAGCTCCACGCTGCACGCTAGGCGTTGGACACGACTCTAAAGCTTTGCAGCGCTTCACAGTCAAAATGAGCGTGTACTACACACTCAACTTGGCAGTGGTTCAAAACCCAACGCCAACTGACTGACTTTTTTTTTTCTTCTTCCCTCTGACACACCTACTCTTCCCCCTCCCGCGCTGTTCCTCCTCTCCACTCAACAGGAAGACTTTCAGAGGTCTTCCCATACTCGCCCCGGCCTTTTGTTTTCATGACATGAACAGGGCCCATTAACCTCTTGTTTTCTTTTTGTTACACACAGATCGCTGCACACACACAAGAACATAGTAAATCAAATGAAAACTCCCCCGTGCTGATTAATTCAACCCCTGCAGACTCCAGTAAAGAAAACGATTCCAGATGATGCACTTCACAAAAGTTCAAATGGTTTGTTGCTCTGCTGTTAATGTCCGAAATAATGAGTTAAATCTAAGCAAATGATTTAAGATAAAACTAAGAGTAGTGTAAAAAATTATGTCAATGTACAAGTTGTGCAAAGACATAGCTTGCTAATCTATAGATAAAAACAGAATACAAACTAGGGCTCCAACAACAATTATTTTCATGATCAATTAATCTGCTCAATCAATTAGGTGTCTCCACAAAAATTCCCAGAGCCCAAAGTGACGTCTTCAAATTTCTTTTTTTGTCTAACAGACAGTCCAAAACATAAAGACTCTTCATTTACTGTCATAAATGACAAAGAAAAGCAAAAAAAATCTTGCATTTAAGAAACCGGAACCAGAATGTGTTTGACATTTTTGCTTGAAAAATTATTGATATTATTAATTGATAACCAAAACAGTTGGAAAATAATTTTCTTTCAATTGACAAATCAATTGTTGTATCTCTAGCTCAAATGGCTAGCTGCTATTAATGTACTCTGAAATAATGACTTAAATCCAAGCAAACAGATGGAGAAAAAAATAGTACTGTATAAAACGTTGCTTGAGTAATGACCAACCTATGCAAGGACAGCTAAGTAATTCTTAACACAGTTTGAAATGAGTTGTTCATTAATAGCAAAAAGGCCAGTGGATTTGAGGATCTAAGAAGGGGCACAAGCTGTTAATTAAATGAGATACAAACGAGGGCAGGGGTCAGCAACCTTTATTATCAAGAGAGACATTTTGGTCAAAAAGAAAAAGGAAAAACAAAATTGGTCTGGAGCCGCAATTATTACATTTTCTATTTTCCTCAGAGACTTTTCTTTTTTTTTGGATATGGCATTCATTGGTGCTTTCACAAAATATTATGAGATGATGATACTATAATATGATGAGATTTTTGCTAAATAATCATCAGTAATGTGGATATAATGACTAAATGAGTAAAGGAAAAATAATAGATCAGCTAAAACAGTCTGGTAGGCTCAGAAAAACCCAAATACAAACTATTAATTTCAGTGATTTTGTCAACCTATAAACTCAGCTCTCAGCAGATTTTATTTTTGCCTTTCTAGTGCTTTTTAACAAACAAATCTACAGCTGTGAAAATGCACAGCTTTATACGAAATGCAAAAACAACATGGCCCGGTCAATTCATACAACCCTCGGACAGATCAAAAGGCCTGGACGAAACTACTGAGGAATATAAACCCAATGGGCACTTATCAGACAGCTGTATCAGCAGAAACCTGACGGCAATCCCAATAAGTGTCGCTCCCAATTGGCTCTCATTCGAGCTACACTTCCTGTAGTCACTAACAGCCCCCTCCCCCCATGCCCGATGAGTGTATGTGTGTGTGTGGGCAATTTAATGTTTAATGCCAACTCCCCTCCATTCGTCCTGATCATGGTGAGTGCCATGAATTTTTAAAGACATCCCTACTTTACTGTCCATCTGGGCTCCATCTGCCCAGCTGCTGATGTTTAACGCAGACAGAGACACAGGAGAGGAGACTTCAAAGGCTCTACATGGCCTCTGGACGATTTCTGGCCTGAGGAGGATAATGTTTATAAAGGGAGCAACAGAGTGGGGCATTTATATGAATAGATACCAAGAGACTACACATTAACGAAACCAATTGTAAATGTACATCCACAAATATAATGTGGGCAAAGAGCTGATCTGGAGCCAAAAACCTACAGTATTTCTGAAGAATAGATAGATAAATGACAAAACTGAATGGCAAAAGTTTGGGGGAAAAAAAAGTGAAAAATAATATAATTTGTGATGACTTTTCTCATTTCTTCATCTCTCATGTTCATCATTTTGCGAGTCCAGCAGTTCACCAACAAGTTAGCATGATGAGTTTAACAAGAGGGATTAGACTGACTCGCAAACATAGCTAAGTAGCTCATGCGGCTCAAGAAGACAATATGGTTGGTAATGCTTCTTAATAATCCTGAATTTGTGCTGCACTGCTGAGAATTTTGTATTGGTCAAATATAAGTATCACAGCTGTTTGAATTTTTTAGCTAACTTCCATTTCACAAGTAACTTCAAAGTTTGACAAAGTCTTTATATACAAATTAAAAATACTGTGTTCTTATACTTGTAGAAATCCATCTTTTTATAAGTACAGATAGTTAGCATTTTGAGAGAACAAAAAACTTCAAATAATGTCCCCATTAGTCTACATAGTCTACAGACTCCACTGTGCATTAAAATTTTCACTGTAATTTTCCACTGAAGAAACTGTCAGCATTTGAATGGTGGCTGATTGGAACAGATGCATGCAAGCCTATTGGTTGTACCATTTGTACTTGTACCCACTCTTCCTGGAATTAAAAATGCAGAGTGCAATGCAAATAGTGATACTGATATGGATATTTAAAGGGGCACATGTATGGGTGAGGGTTACATCGGTATCACTGAAATAACTCAGTTGAAATGGCACTCCACCAGCAAAGCAAATCAGTTTCAATTACAAAATAATCCAATGATGCTGGCATAATTTGATATCTGAACAAATCCCTGTCCTTTATTAAATTGTACTACATTCTGCTGCAGATAGATATGAGACTGCTGGCAAAGCGCCTTGAATATTTTGATTAATTCACTTAAAACCACACTGTAATCAGACATCCTAACAGACAGCGCCTCTTGGCTTGATTTAGTCTGACCTTTCAGCAGAGAGTATGGAGGGAGGAAGGTGGTCGGCTGGGTGATCCACCAGGAATGCAGGCCACTCACAGCCTGGGGCAAACCTCACCTAAAAGTGGGGTTTGTGTGAATGTTTCCTCACCTGGATCCAGATAGGTGTGGAGAACATTGAACATTGAACCTATTTTAATGGACTAATTTCACTGGACTGACTCGATTTACTGGTCTTAAAGTGGATTCACTACATTAGTACTGAACCCGTCATAAGCATTTTGTTTGATTACAGTCAAATTGCTGTGTTTTGTATTTCTACAAACAGTTAAAACTTTCTGTTCAATTTTCTAATCATCATTTCCCCATATATTTTCATTGAGCGGGGGGGTTCTTTATTTTGAATTTCCTCCTGTAAAGTTTCTCCAATTTTTTCATTACACTCCATTGTTTCTATGGAGTTTATCTTGGATTGGGTCAGGAACCGTTGCTATTGTGAGACATTATACTGGCCATAAAAATGACATGACTTAGACGAAATGAAGGAAGGGACAGTTCTCAGTTTGAAGAGCTCCAACTGCTGCGGACTGATAGAGGCACGCCAGGTTTCTGCTGAGGATCTGGGGTTCCTAGTGGCCACATTATCACCCTCCCTCAGGCACATTCCAACAGCCTCCACCCACCTGCCCAAAATAAACTGTACAGCCTTAACCCTTTCCTCTCCACTCAGTGCAGTCCAAAACACTCAATTTAACTTCCTGCACATGGAAGTGCAAGTTATAGGGTTTCACAATTTCACAATGTTGCTCAACATGAGAATCACATTTTTTTTTTTTTTTGAGATCATGATTTCAAGGTTCACCTACAGCCAGATGTTGCCTGTGCCCAGGGTGAGGTAGTGTACTGAATCTATACTCAAGTAAAAGTACAATTACTCCCATTAAAATGACTCCAGTAAAAGTGAATATTACCATTTGAGAAACCTACTCAAGTCAAAGTAGGGAAGTAAAAGGTTGAAGTTAAGTTAAAAATTAATCTCAGGAAAAGATTAAATCGAAAGCAACTGG